>CM046673.1:34050183-35297683 GCA_025594165.1 Tamias sibiricus | reverse complement strand
ATATGTCCTGTTATTTTCAGGTTTCTTATTGCCTAGTGTTGATATCTGTGCATTTGGAGAAGTGGGAACTAATTCCTGTCTTTTCAGACTTACTTGTGTAAACCCTCACCAGTCCATAGATGCTAGAAAGGTTATGTAGCATGGGCTAAGGATGGGCTTCCTGCTAGACTCCCTAGGCAGGTTAACCATATTCTTGGGTCAGCAGGTGTACATGTACAGTTCCCAGACCTACTAATTGGAGTGCTGATTGGTCCTCAGGGATGAGATTAGAGTCTGTCCGTAGAAACTGGACTGACAGTGGTATGGGCCTTGAACCTTAATTTGAAGGAGAGGGTCAGGAGCTAGAATGGGCCTAGAAACTCAGTTCCAATGAATTGACCTTTAGCCTGATTATTTTGTCTGGTCTGTGTTGGTCTAAGCCTCACACCTAGAACAATTGTGATGAACTTGGAGCTTGGGTCTTCAGGGGTGGTCTTGGAGCCTTAGTTATCAGTGTCTGGCCTACCACTATGGTCTACCTAGGGCTTATTGAAGCAGGCCTGGACCTGAGGTCCTCAGGATCTTAGAGCAACATGAATAAGCCTGGTGTCTGGTACTTCCCTGGGACTGAGACAGAACTTGGGCCCATGAGGTCTGGACTGGAGCCTTGAATTGTCAGCCTAGAATTGTCAGATGCCCTGGTATCTGGAGCCACTGGGGCTGGGGTGGATACTGATTTGTAATCCTGCCTGCTGCTGTTGACTTAGAACCTGGGTGAGCAGGTGCTAACCTAGAGGTTAGATCTGTAAGAGTCAGTCTGGGTCTTGCATCTCAGGGGCTGGTTTGGGACCACAGTACACTCGAGCAGTTCTGCAGCTGGTTCTCTGAGGGCCAGTCCAGTACTGGATGCTACTGTGATAGACCTAGATCATGGATCTGCTGGAGCAGGTTTGGATCCTCATTCTACTGAAGCATTTATTTGTTATGTGATAAATTCAAGGTTCTATTAGTACAGAGAAAAGGAATGCATATCTGCAAGAGGGCCCAGATCCATATTGTTTTGCTTCCCCCAGCATGCCCTTAGCTTTTTCCTAGAAGATTAAGGCTCTTTGAAGCAGCTTTAAAATTCCACACTATTTAAGTCAGCTTCTTCATTGCTGTGACTAAAAGGCAAAACAAGAACAATTTTAGAGGAGGAAAAGTTTATTTGGGGGCTCGCAGTTTCAAAGGTCTTAATCCATAGAAGGCTGGCTCTATTCCTTGGGGCTTGAGGTAAGGCAGAAATCATGTTGCAAGAGTGTGGCAGAAGGAAGCATCTCACATGATGATCAAGAAGCAAAGAGAGAGAGAGACTCCACTTGCCAGATACAAAATATATACTCCAAAGGCATGCCCCTATTATTCACATCCTTTAGCCACACCCTACCCACTTCCAGTTACCACTCAGTTAATCCCATCAGAAGATTAATTAACAGATTGGATTAAGGGTCTCACAACCCAATCATTTCTCCTCTAAACATTCTTGCATTTGTCACACATGAGCTTTAGGGAGGTACCTCACATTCAAACTATATCATACACTAAAATGCAATTCCTGCTTATATCACAATATTTAAACCCACCTTAAATCAGCTGTGGTATTGCACTGTATGGCTGGGTTGTCAATGCTATTTGCACATGACTCAAGTTGAATAAATCAGGAATTTCTATCCTAAATTTTCCTTGTCTTTTTGCTTAATCCTTCAGGGGCTAAGGCTTTTTTCATAAAAAATGTGTTTGCTTCTTGATTATACTTTTACAGTGTAGTGTTCACATAACCTTTGAGCAAGTGAGTCCCAGCCATGACCCATTAGCTATTTTTTAACTTTGAACGAAGCCCTATATTCAAGGAAGCAAACATAAATTGAGTACATGCTATATTTTGGACAATATGTTTGTTGGGAATAGTTACAGGGGTAGACAAGAAAAAGAAAGGATAGAGCATAAAATCAACTCTGTATGTTCAAGTTGCTTAAGAACTTTTAGGAAAGCTATTGTGGAAACAAATGTTTTTGATGATAGAAAGATTCCAAACCAATAGTTTTTCAATGTTAAGGGTGTGCGCTTACATCACTGTAAGTTGAAGAAGCTGCAGGAATGTAACAGCTCAACATGGACACTCTGGAACAGACTGACATGGGTACATATCCCAGCTGTATTACTTAGTAGCTGCATGACCTAGGGCATTTATTGAATATCTCAGGGTCAACTTCTTCCTATATAAAATAGACAAATTATAGTTTTCTTCTTGTGAAAATTATGGGAATTTAATGAGATAATATACATGAAGCTGTTTAACACAGGCTTATCCCTTTAAGTCACATAATAGATACAAGTTATATTACAATAGGAAAGGACTCAATTTTAGTTTGGTTCCTAAGAGGAAGATTATTATAGACTCCCAGTTTGGAGTCTTGGGTGGCATCTTCTTTATGACTCTGGCACTTGGACTTCAACTTTTGAGAAAACTTCATGTACATGTAGAATTATTTACATCTTCCTGGAGATGTCAACTGTTTTCTTTTCTCTTGAACATCTATAGCCAAGACTAGGAAGGTGCTAGAAATGTGGCCATAGTTTGGTCTTTTTAGTGATTTCTAGAAACTAAATTTCATTTGTTTCACATGCTTTTCTTCCCATAGGCAGTGTTTTCCAGATAGGAGTGAGAATCCAATGCTGCTAGTGCCTCCTGACTTTTATTTTCCCCACTGGAAAATCAGGATCTGAGATGGTGTACTTCTTTCTCTTTGTGTAGTTTCCAGTCATGATGTTCTTCCTTCTGTGGCCTTTTCTTACACTATCTCTTTAATGCTTGGCTCAGTACTATTTCATCCAGAGTATCCCAAGGAGATGTTTTGGGGAATGGATTCACTCATACATTAGGCTTGGTTCAGATCTCCTCTGGCAGATGCCTGAAGTTCATGTGACAATGTGGAACTCTAGGCTGTGGTGCTTCATGTTGTGTGAATCTAACTCTGATGATTTTGGTTTTGTACATTTGACTTTCTTAAAAAAATTATCTGATATGATCATACTTAATATTCATATTGACTTAATATTAATATTCAAATTGACTAATTATACCCCATTTAATTTATAAATTGTCAATACAATATTTCCTTACAGAAGTAAACTATTTTCAAAGGCTTTGGTTGATAGCATGGAATCTTGTATGATTTGGTTATGACAACTGGAGTGAGATTAAATTCTTTTTATGACAAGGAATCTGATACACAAGAAGAAGAATTTGAAGATGATAAGAAAAGAAAAAGCGACACCATTGTTGCAAAAGACACACGAGATAGAAGAGTTGTGGTTTATGATCAATGCTGTTCTAAATGCTAGGGTTGATGCAAAAGACCAGTTTTATCTGTTATCTGTTCTCTATAGGAGTGAAGCCTCCTGACACAATCTTACTAAGCTGAGTTTTTGAAAGAAACAATGACAAAATGTACTTTTATTATAAAGATTCCCTTTTGAAAAGTAAAATAATAATTTTAAACTTCAAAACAAAATGTTTCAGATTGCATCCCCCTAGTACTTTTAGGAAAGCCAAGTATCATCAATTACTTCTATGAAGGGACTTTCAATGCAGCCTCTTAAAGCCAAACTTTGCTGGAATCATATGCAGTGAACTTGAATGGCATGAGCTTATCAGCTCAGCTCATTGGAGCATCTTTGTAATCATTCATGTATGAATATCTATTAAGATTGGGTCAGGCCTTGTGTTTTTTTCCAACTATAAACTAATGCAGGTTATTTGGGGACAAATGTTCAAACTTTTAAAATATACATTAAAATTAAATTAAAAAGTTCCTGAACTCACTCCTTCACTGGCTGTGAAGGCAGTTATTTATCTTTCCAGACACTTTTTTGTTATGGATATATATTCTTTAATAATTATTTAAACTTAGATTTGCATTTAAATATTAATACAGTAGTCTTCCCCACCCATATCACCTTATCTGTGGTAGATACATTTTAAGACCCCTAGAGAATACCTGAAACTGCAGCTGTTACTGACAATGGATTGGATAACTGGGGTGACTACTCAGTGACTGATAGGCAGGTAGCATATACAATGTGGATACACTGGATGTATTTCATGCTGGAATGGTGTAGGCCAGAATGAAATTTCATCATGTGCTCAGCAGGGTGGCAATTTAAAATTTAGGAATTATTTATTTCTGAATTTATTTAACATTTTCAGACCATGGTTGACCACTTGAGTACCTGAAACCACAGATAAGGAAAAACTTCTGTAAAAGAGAAGTAATCACAAAAAATCTAACAAAATGTACATCTCTAAAACAAACAACCAGCTTTAGGAACAGAACATCATCAACATTTTTGACATTCTCATATGCCCTTTGAAACACATCCCTTTCTAGCTTCTAAAAGTAATGGTACTCTAGGATTTTGCTTTAAGCATTTTTTGCCTTTATTCATGGTTTTGCTGTTTATGCATATTTTAACATACATTCCTACATAGGTTTGAACTCTATATCAATACAAAATGTACTATATGTGGTTGTGTAATTTTTTAAAAAATAATTTTCTCAGTGTTATATTTTTAAGGTCCATACTTTTGATGAAAGTAGCTATAATTCATTCACTTTGGTTGATGGGTATATGTATAGTTCATTGTCTGAACATGTCAGAATTTATTTATCCATTTTGATGTTGGTGAACTTGTGGGCTGTTCTGTGGTTATACTAGGAAAGCAGTACTGTTGAATTTCTGCTTCCTGATACCCATATTGACTACCCCAAAGGTGTGACATATTCAGATGGCCGAGGCAATACCAGATTGTGGCTGTACCATGCTGTATGACTGAACATGAGCCACTCCTAGGACCTCTGTGTGAAATTCCATATTGTGCTACCTTTTCTTCATGTTCCTATTATAATATTTGTCATTTTGCTTTATATAACTGGATAATAATCTTTTGTCAGCTCTGTATATAACAAATACCTTCTTGCTGCCAATTATATTTCATTCATTATGACATCTTTTGATGAGTAATTGTTGGTAATATGAATGTAGTAAAATTAATCAGTCTTTTACAAGTAGACGATACTTCTTGTGTGTTGTTCTTTTTAGCCATAAGGCAGATGGTGGTTTTCTTTCCTCTGCCTGTTCCCCTTCTAGTATAATAAAAGTGAATAAGCAAAACTATCCCTTCTTATCATAATAAATTCACTCTTAGTAGTTCATTTGTGATTTTTCTATTGGAAATTTAAGGGATGACCAAGTGGGGTCAGACATTCAGGGCATTGTATCGCATGTCTACCATCCTGTCTCCTTGTGTCTATCCTCTTATGTCTTTGCATGGCCTGTGGAGTCACTGAGAAGTTCTCTGGAAACAATAATGCCACACTTCCTCAAGTCCTTTGGGACCTCAGATTCTACCCCAGGCAAGCTTACCAAGGAATTTCTTTGGAACAAATAGATTGTTATCCCTGAAAGAATTCTGGCAAGATATAAATCAGACTTACCAGAGATGGAAGCCCATTTCACTTGCTATTCTGCATATTCCTTTTGATTAACAACCTATAGGAATATTCTTTTTCTTCTGGAAATATGTAGCTTCCTTTGAATTTTGGCATAAAGTATTATAATATGGCTTTATGAAGAAGTTTTTAAATCTTCCCTTATTAGGGACCCTTTAGGTAGTCTCAAATCATTCTGAATTACTTATAATGAATATGTGTACATTGCTTACATATGAGTGTATGTGCACATATATGTATGCATAAATCACTCTGAATTACTATAATGAATGTATGTACATTACTTACATATGTGTGTGTACATGTGCATATATGTATGCATAGATCCTTATATTTTTTTAATGTTGTTTCTTTCAAATTTTTAGAGAGGTGGAATTACTATAACTATTGTGATGTTTTCATTTAAAATTCTTACTGCAACTGTCATGCTATTTTCTAGCCTGTCTTAGATATTGTCAGTTAATTAGACTTTTGTTAATTTGGGTGACAATGGTTTTCTATTGTTTTAACATGCATTCTCTCATCACTGGATAGGCCAACATTCTTTTCAAATGTTTGTCCAACATTCATAATTTTTTAAAGACTTGAACTCCTTCTTTGAATGAAAGTAGAGTGATAATACAAAGGATGATCAACTAAAGAACAAAGGAATGCAACTAAAGAAATATTACACACTTTTCTGAAATTGTATTTTCATTATAAAGGCAATAATATTTGTGGATAAATGAATATTTGTGAATATACATTTTGTGGAATATTTTGTTGATATTTGTGAAAGTACAAATATCACAAACCTAACCAAAAGTAAATGGATTCTTTTGGGTTTGCTACCTGAAATCTTTTATTTTGTGTTTAAAATAATGGGGGAGAAAAAGCAGTTCCATAAATGTTTTCTCATATGATCCATTTAATATTTGTAACAAAATTTTAAATCAACAGATACCAGATTAAACAAAATATTTATCACTGTATTATTGTAAATATTCTTAAATAGATGTTATATACTTAAAATTATAATCTCTATTCAATATAATAAACATTCAGTAAAAAACATTTTTAAATGTTAATGACTGAATATAATAAAGGTATAAAAAACAGGGAAATTACAAACTTCAGAATAAGAGGGGACACTTTGAAGGCATGTGTATCTCTGCTTTCCTATTCATGTTCTTTTTCTGAAATTAGGTAGTATATTTACAGGGATTTGCATACATGCTTTATAATTTCTCATATTTATGCAATATTTCTTAAAAGTTAAAACCCCAGTGCTTGCCTTTTTTCATTTCTACTGTGGCACGTAAAAAAGGATTACCACTCTCAAGCTTAATGATCACATCTGAGAGATTCAAATGCCAGCGCATTTGGCAGCGACTTAGTGCAGGGTTTGCGGAGCCAGTTCACCAATACTGAGTAGCTTGGATGCCTGTACCTAATCTGGCAAAGGGAACACTGATGAAAGCAATTACTCAAATTCTTTTAGTTCATATGGCCCCTCAAGTAATGAAAGTTCTTCAAGGCACATGCTGAAAAGGTTGAAAAGTAGGGTGGCATATGACTCAAGGAATCTACTCAAAACCACTTATGTAAAACATTATTTAAAAATTTAGCCAACTGTTTTCTTGACTGATGGTTGGCATAGGTTATGACATACACTTGGTGCTTATAACCTTCTACTACTTTCTAAATTAAGAAGATGAGTTTCTGAAATTTCCTGAAGTTTCATTATTGAGGCCTAAGGATAATTGTGATGGAATTCATATGGCCATCTAGCTCACTTTGAAGTTAATCCAGGGAAAAGCTAATTGTCTCTTTGGGATTTAATCATGAATGTGCATAGCACAGTTTTGTGAAGCACTTCCTTCAGGGTGGTGAGACCTGTCTTGCTTAAAGAAACAAAACTTCTTGTGGCAGATTTTCACTGATGGGTGAGAATGAAAATGCAGCTTCATTTTGAGGGGACGGGGTGGTATGTATTAAATGGATATACATTTGGACCTGACGTTGGTTTTGCACTCACTGTAAGGTACCACAGCAGATTTACCCTGTAGCAATGTTGTATTGGATTGGAGCGATAACACCACTATCAGTGGCAGTTAACATTTATGGCACAATTCATTTAGATTTTTATGAGTCCTTCATATTCCCTTTATGATCCCAAACAGGAAATGTGAGTGCAGGGAATGAGTAACACTGTACACAGGAATCTCTTTGATTTCCTTCTTTATATTAATATTCACTAAACTTCTAAACCCAGGAGGTGTAGCTTCCTACACCTGAAGCACTGTATCTGTCTTGGAGGGGTGTCATCTGAATGGAATTTCTTCCTGCAAAGTGACATTGTCTGGTTTGACCTATCTTGAGAGAATATATTTTAGACACAGGGAATTGATATAATGTAAAACATAATACCATTATGTTTTATATATAATGTAAAACATAATACCATTAAGTTAATTATTTTGTTTATTAAACCAGTACAGTACTATGCACATTAGTTGGGGACCTACTATGTGCTGGGCAGTTTTCTTGTTCCTGTAGTGCATTTGTTGAGTTATTTATACAACTCATCGCTGTGACAAACAAATTCTCTAAATTAAGGCTAACAAATAGAACCTTATTTCTTATTCATACGAAGTCTACATGGGGTTTAAGTTTTTTCCACACGGTGATTAGGGTACTTCGTTCAATATACTCCCTGAATTTGCAGTCCCCTAAGACCTTGGGGTCATGCCTTTGATCCCTTCATTTTATTTGCAAAGAGCAGAGGGAAGAATAGAGAATTGCAATTATGGGTTCTTTGTGGAACTGGCCTTGAAGTGGTATACCTCACTGCCACCACATTCCGTTTTCTAGGACTCAGCTATGTGGTCATGCTGATTGCAAAGAAAGCTGAGAAGTTTAGTATAATCTCACTTCCTGGAAGACAGAAATCAAGTTTGGCGAGTGTAAAGCCAGTCTCTGCCTGATAAGCTCTAACATTGAACAAAGCAGCTCAAGTTTCTACTTATATGGAGCAACTTTTCTGGTACAGCAAGGTAAACAACAAACATGTTAACAAATAAGAATTACAAGAAGTTTCTAGTACCAAAAAAATAAAACCACATTGCAGAGTAGTAGGACTCAGGATTAAGAGTAAAGGGAAAGGGAGCTCTTCAGAGTAGCATGATGAGAGAGAGAAATTTCTGTTGAGATGAGATTCCATCTGAGACCAGAATGAAGAGAGAGTTGGCCATACAAAGAACTAGAGAAAAACTGTCCAGACAGAGGCCAAAGGGCAGAATCTAAACAGGCTTGACATGTTCAGAGGACAGGAGGAATCCGAGTCTTCCCAAAGCTTATTGACTGAATTGGAAGAGGGATGGGTGAGCAGAGGGAAAAACAGAATCATGTGTTGCATGCATCTCCTGGAGGACTTCACTGATGCTATGTACAGGGATGTTTGCTAAGAATTTTGGAAGCATATCTTTTCTGCAAACCTAGGAGATGGGTTTGATTGTTCTTCCTTTTTAGAGACAAACAAATGAAGTTCCAAAGAGTTTAAATAACTTCTATAAGTTTGCACAGCCAATGAAGTAGAGTTGGATTAACACCTAAGACCATTTGATTGACTCCAAAGCCCATTCTTCTAACCACAATGCAACCATGCTTTAACCAAGTTCCTGCTTGATACTGAGAGCTTTTCTATTTTTTGCTTGTAACAATGCAGAGCAGTGCATTCTTCTGTCTTTAAGATTTCTGACAACTCAAAACCACTGGAACTGTTCTGAAACCAATGAATGCTTCAACAAACAAAGGTATTTAAAATATTTTCATTGAAAAACTTTTCCTATAATAAACAGGCTTTACTCATATTAAGAATTTTGGTCACATTTATCATTGTCAACTATGGACTATTGTTGTATAAGGTAGCCTGTGAAATTTAATCCAAATCTTTTCATACAGAAGTCCTTCTGTCAAACACTGCTTCCCTGAAAATGTTTTGCAACTTCACTGCAGATTAGACTAAGGAATATCCAAAGGACCTTTTTGTAACCTATTCCTTTTTTTTTTTTTTTAAACTGCCATCTTGCCTGTTGTTTCCAGAGTTTGTAGCTCATGTTTACTTTCCTGTTTTCTAGTTTTCCCTAATTTATCAATTTAATTTCAAACTGATTCTGAATCACAAATAATATGTTAAATCACTGTCAGTATGTACATCTCTCACAATACAGACCGCTGGAAATCCTCAGCCTGAAAAGGAAGGAAGGTGGCACAGAGTCCAGTTCTAATCCTATGGTTTGATTTTCATGGCAATATCTTCCTTGTCCTTTCATTGTATTTTCTACACATGATGCCTTTTGTCTGCCTAAAGAGGACAGGTAGAACCTAACTTTTGAACTCTAGGATACAAAAATACTTCAACTGAGACATTTGTGTAAAAAAGTAGTCCCTTGCTTCATTTTCTGTAACTGATGTGGGGTCACCATAGAACAAACAACACTGCAGTGTGGAAAATATCTTCCTTGTAAGCCTGAGTGGTAACACCATAATATTATTAGATAATAGAGGCTTCCTCAGAATGGGAAAATCTCCCTTTCAGTCTCCTTTATTCTATGAATACATGAGAGAGTCAGGAAATTTTTAAAAACACAAACTTTTTTATTGTTTTACTTTAAAGATAGAAGGAACTATGAAATTGTTTTCACAAGAAACGAAACATACAGATGCACATCATAATGATTGAGGGCAGAAGCTCATTAGTCTTAGAAGGAAATGAAGGACAGGTGATTTCTACCAACAAGACTGCATGTCTCTTCCTTTTTGTTTTATTGTTATTTTCTTTTACTTGTAGATAGACACAATACCTTTATTTTATTATTTATTTTTATCTGTTGCTAAGGATCAAATCCAGTGCCTCACGGGTGCCAGGCGAGTTCTCTACCAGTAAGCCACACCCCAGCCCTTCATGTCTCTTCTTTAAGATCCTCCTTTCCTATGGTGTCCTATGAAGGTGACACCAGGCAATGAGCAGAGAATGTAGTAGCAGAAGACCTAAGTGTGTGTCCCAACTGTGCCATTTGTTTGATGACTGTGTAAATCTTGACTTGGCTTCCTTTCCTGAAAAGAATGATAACACAAGAAAGCACTTAGTAAACAGTTAAGGTCATAATAATGGGAAATTGTTAACATCATTAGAATCAAACTTTTCTAATTAAATCTAGCATTTTATTAAGTTCTTCTTAAAGAGGAATTACGTGTTCTTTGTACAGTCCTTCTATATGATGAGCTCTTCTGTCATGCCTGGACCGTTTTTGGTCCTAAATACTTCATTGTCATGATTCACTCAAAGCTTTCCTTATAGTCCCCTAAAGCTCAGGAATTAATGCCAAGAGTTAATGATTGGGTTGGTATCAAATTAAAAAGCTTCTGCCCAGCAAAGGAAACAATTAAGAATGTGAATAGACAAGCTACTGAATGGGAGAACATTTTTGCTCTTCTGACAAAGGATTAATAACCAGAATATATAAATAACTCAACACCAAAAAAAAAAAAAACCTAATAACCCACTTAATAAATTGGCAAATGAACTAAACAGACACTACTCAAAAAGAAGAAATACAAATAGCCAACAAATATATGGAAAAAAATGTTCAACATTGTTAACAATTAGGGAAATGCAAATCAACACTACACTGAGATCTCAGTCCTGTCAGAATGACAGCCATCAAGAATACAAATAATAATCAATGCTGGAGAGGATGTAGAAAAAAAGGGAACACTTTTCCACTGTTGGTGAGATTATAAATTAGTTTAACCACTATGGAAATAAGTGTGGAGGTTCCTCAAAAGACTACAAATGGAACCACCATTTAACCTAGCTATACCACACTTCAGTATTTATCCTAAAGATGTAAAGTCATCATACAATGGTGATACATGCATACCCATGTTTATAGCAGTATAATTCACAATAGCCAAACTGTGGAACCAGTCTAGGTGCCTGTCATTGAATGAATGGATAATGAAAATGTGGTATATATATACAACAGAGTTTTATTCAGCCATAAAGAAGATAAATTTATGCCATTTACAGGATAATGAATGGAACTTAAGAATATCATGTTAAAAAAAATAAACCAAATTCAGAAAGTCGAGGCTCATATATTTTCTCTCATATGTGGAAGCTAGGAAGGAAAATGAGAAAGAAAGGTGGAAAGGGAAGGGAAGGAAAGGGGAAATACTGGGAAATGATATTGGCCAAATTATATTATTATTTTGTGTGCATATATGAACATGTAACAATGAATCCCACTACTGTGTATAACTATAATGTATTAATAAAAAACAATGTGGAAAAGAAAAAAAAAAACTTTCCCTGTAATTCTTTTAGGATGAATTATTGTTTTTACGAGTTGCAGACAAATTCATAGATTTTTTCCCACTTATGTATTTCTACATCATAAAGTGCAACTCATTTTCTTTTTCCTTTATCCCTCTCTTTTTTTGTAATGCATTTTTTATTTATAATAATAGTATGTATTACAATTACAATTCATAGTGCACATATATAGCATCTTTTTACATACAACTGTTTGTATACAAAGTATATTCGTACCATTCAGGTCTTCAATCATGCATTTAGGATAATGATATCCATCTCATTCAACCACATTTTCCCCCCTCCCTCCCCCCTTGCTTCCTCCCTTCCCTCCCTTCCCTTTGACCATTATAGTGTTCCTCTAATCCTCCTATGTACCCCCATCCAACAACACTGTGAACTAGCCTCCTTATATCAGAGAAAACATTTGGTATTTGGATTTTTGAGATTGACTAATTTCACTTAGCATTATATTCTCCAACTTCATCCATTTACTTGCAAATGCCATTATTTTATTCTCTCTTATTGCTGAGTAATATTCCATTTTGTATATATACCACATTTTCTTTATCCACTCATCTACTGAGGGACATCTAGGTTGGTTCCACAACCTAGCTATTGTGAATTGTGATGCTATAAACATTGAAGTGGCTGTGTCACTGTAATATGCTGTTTTTAAGTCCTTTGGGAATAGACCTAGGAGTGGGATGGCTGGGTCATAGGGTGGTTCCATTCCCAGTTTTCCAAGAAATCTCCATGTTGCTTTCCATAATGGTTGCACCATTTTGCATTCCCACCAGCAATGTATGAGTGTGCCTTTTTCTCCACATCTTCTCCAACATTTATTGTTGTTTGTGTTCTTTTTTTTTTTAAATGTGAATTTTATATTTTTATTTTTTTGTTATTTATTTATTTATTAATAATGCACAAGTATATCATCTTTTTACATACAACTGCTTGTATACAAAGTATATAAGTACCACTCAGATCTTTAATCATGCATTTAGGATAGTGATATCCATTTCATTCAACCACCATTTTTCCCCCCTTCTCCCCACCTGCTCCCTCTCTTGCCCTCCCTTTCCTTTGACCATTCTAGTGTTCCTCTAATCATATGTACCCCCATCCAATCACACTGTGAACTAACCTCCTTATATCAGCGAAAACATTTGGTATTTGGATTTTTGAGATTGACTAATTTCACTTAGCATTATATTCTCCAACTTCATCCATTTACCTGCAAATGCCATTATTTTATTCTCTCTTATTGCTGAGTAAAATTCCATTTTGTATATATACCACATTTTCTTTATCCACTCATCTACTGAGGGACATCTAGGTTGGTTCCACAACCTAGCTATTATGAATTGTGCTGCTAAAAACATTGAAGTGGCTGTGTCACTGTAGTATGCTGTTTTTAAGTCTTTTGGGAACAGACCCAGGAGTGGGATGGCTGGGTCATAGGGTGGTTCCATTCTCATTTTCCCAAGAAATCTCCATACTGCTTTCCATAGCGGTTGCACCATTTTGCAGTCCCACCAGCAATGTATGAGTGTGCCTTTTTCCCCATCCTCTCCAACATTTATTGTTGTTTGTGTTCTTGATAGCTGCCATTCTGACTGGAGTGAAATGAAATCTTAGAGTAGTTTTTATTTGCATTTCTCTAATTGCCAGAGAGGTTGAGCATTTTTTCATGTATTTGTTGATTGATTGTATATCTTCTTCTGAGAAGTGTCTTTTCAGTTCTTTAGCCCATTTATTGATTGGGTTATTTTCTTTTTTGGTGTAAAGTTTTTTGAGTTCTTTATATATTCTAGAAATTAGTGCTCTATCTGATGTGCATGTATTAAATATTTGTTCCCAATTAGTTGGCTCTCGATTCACCTCACTGATTGTTTCTTTTGCTGAGAAGAAGCTTTTTAGCTTAAATCTATCCCATTCATTAATTCTTGGTAATAGTTCTTGCGCTACACAATTCTTATTAAGGAACTTGGGGCCTAATCCGACATGTTGGAAATTGGAGCTTACTTTTTCTATTAGGCATATTGTCTCAGATCTAATTCCTAGGTCCTTGTTCCACTTTGAATTGAGTTTTGTGCATGGTGAGAGATACAAGTTTAATTTCATTTTGTTGCATATGGATTTCCAGTTTTCCCAGCACCATTTGTTGAAGAGGCTATCCTTTCTCCACTGTACATTTTTTGCACCTTTGTCTAATATAAGATACTGAAATTATATGTATTAGTCTCTGTGTCCTCAATTCTGTACCATTGGTCCACCCATCTGTTTTGGTGCCAATACCATGCTGTTTTAGTTACTATTGCTCTATAGTATAATTTAAAGTCCGGTATGGTGATGCCCTCTGCTTCACTTTTCTTGCTCAGGATTGCTTTGGCTATTCTGGGTCTCTTATTTTTCCAGATGAATTTCATGATTGCTTTTTCTATTTCTTTGAAAAATGACATTGGAATTTTGATTGGAATTGCATTAAATCTGTATAATCCCTTTGGTAGTATGGACATTTTGACAATATTAACTCTACCTATCCAAGAGCAAGGTAGGTCTTTCCATCTTCTGAGTTCTTCTATGATTTCTTTCTTTAGTGTCCTATAATTTTCTTTATAGAGGTCTTTCACCCCTTTTTTAAGTTGATTCCCAGGGTTTTTTTTTTTTTTTTTTTTTTTTTTTTTTTTTTTTTTTTTTGATGCTATTGTAAATGGGGTCGTTTTCATCTTTCAGAGCCTTTGTCACTGATGTATAAAAATGCCTTTGACTTATGGGTATTGATTTTGTATCCTGCTACTTTGCCGAATTCATTTACTAGTTGTAAAAGTTTTCTGGTAGAGTTTTTTGGGTCTTCTAGGTAGATTATCATGTCATCAGCAAATAGTGCTAATTTGAGCTCTTCTTTTCCTATCTGGATCCCTTTAATTTCTTTCGTCTGTCTAATTGCTCTGGCCAGAGTTTCCAGTACTATGTTAAATAGCAGTGGTGAAAGGGGGCATCTCTGTCTTGTTCCAGTTTTTAGAAGAAATGCTTTCAATTTTTCTCCATTTAAGATAATGTTAGCTCTGGGTCTTGCATAAATAGCTTTTATAATGTTGAGATATGTTCCTGATATTCCTAGTTTTTCTAGTGTTTTGAGCATGAAGGGGTGCTGTATTTTGTCAAATGCTTTTTCTGCACCTATTGAGACAATCATATGATTTTTTTCTTTAAGTCTATTGATGTGATGTATTATGTTTATTGATTTCCGAATATTGAACCAGCCTTGCATCCCTGGAATAAACCCCACTTGATCGTGGTGCACTATCTTTTTGATATGTTTTTGTATCCGATTTGCCAGAATTTTGTTGAGGATTTTTGCATTTATGTTCATTAAAGATATTGGCCTGAAGTTTTCTTTTTTGGATGCGTCTTTGCCTGCCTTTGGAATTAATGTAATATTGGCCTCATAGAAAGAGTCTGAAAGAGCTCCCTCTTTTTCTATTTCTTGAAATAGTTTGAAGAGCATTGGTATTAATTCTTCTTTGAAAGTCTTGTAGAACTCGGCTGTAAACCCATCAGGTCCTGGACTTTTCCTTGTTGGTAGCTTTTTGATGACATCTTCTATTTCTTCACTTGTAATTGATCTGTTTAAGTTGTGTATAGCCTCCAAATCCAGTTTAGGCAAATCATATGACTCTAGAAATCTGTCTATGCTTTCAGTATTTTCTATTTTATTAGAGTACAAGTTTTCAAAGTAATTTCTAATTATATTCTGTATATCTGAGGTGTTTGTTGTGATATTCCCTTTTTCATCACGAATGTTAGTAAATTGAGTTTTTTTCTCTTCTTCTTTTCATTAGCATCGCTAAGGGTCTGTCAATTTTGTTTATTTTTTCAAAGAACCAACTTTTAGTTTTGTCAATTCTTTGAATTGTTTCCTTAGTCTCAATTTCATTAATTTCTGCTCTAATTTTAATTATTTCCTGTCTTCTGCTGCTCTTGGTGTTGATCTGTTCTTCTTTTTCTAGTGCTTTGAGGTGTGATGTTAAGTCATTTATTTGTTGTTGTTTTTTTTCCTTTTAAGGAATGAACACAGTGCAATGAATTTTCCTCTTACTACTGCCTTCATAGTGTCCCAGAGATTTCTATATGATGTATCTGTGTTCTCATTTACCTCTAGGAATTTTTTGATCTCCTCTTTGATGTCTTCTTCAACCCCTTGTTCATTCAATAGCATGTTGTTTAGCTTCCAGTTGATGGAGTAGTTTTTCTTATTCCTTGTTTTGTCATTCATTTCCAATTTCATTCCTTTATGGTCCAATAGCATGCAGGGTAGTATCTCTATTTTTTTATATTTGCTGAGAGTTGCCTTGTGACATAATATATGGTCTATTTTGGAGAAGGAGCCATGTGCTGCTGAGAAAAAAGTGTATTCTTTTACTGTGGGATGAAATATTCTATATATGTCTGTTAAGTCTAAGTTATTAATTGTTTTAAGGAGGCCTATGGTTTCTTTGTTTAGCTTTTGTTTGGATGATCTATCTGTTGGTGAGAGAGGTGTGTTGAAATCTCCTAGAATAACTGTGTTGTGGTCAATTTTATTCTTGAATTTGAGAAGGGTTTGTTTGATGAATGTAGGTGCTCCATTATTTGGGGCATATAGATTTATGATTGTTATATCCTGTTGATGAATGGTTCCCTTAAGTAGTAAGAAATATCCATCTTTGTCCCTTTTGATTAGTTTTGGCTTGAAGTCTACTTTATTTGAAATGAGAATGGAAACCCCTGCTTGCTTCCGCAGGCCATGTGAGTGATAAGCCTTTTCCCAGCCTTTCACCTTCAGTCTATTTATGTCTTTTTCTATGAGGTGTGTTTCTTGTAGACAGCAAATTGTTGGGTCATTTCTTTTAATCCATTCAGATAATCTGTGTCTTTTGAATGGTGAGTTTAGGCCGTTAACATTCAGGGTTATTATTGGAATGTGATTTTTATTCCCATCCATTTTTATTTGTATTATGATCTTTAGCTTGATTTGGTTTCTCTTCTAGTTGGTATTTCCCTTAGTTTAATATCTCCCTTTGTTGATTTTCGTTGTTATTTTTCTCTTCTTCTTCCTGAAAAATTTTGCCCAGGATGTTTAGAAGTGCTGGCTTTCGAGCTGCAAAATCTTTTAACTTTTGCTTGTCGTGGAAGGTTTTTATTTCATCTTCGAATCTAAAGCTCAATTTTGCTGGATATAAGATTCTTGGTTGACATCCCTTTTCTTTCAGAACTTGAAATATGCTATTCCAGGATCTTCTTGCTTTTACGGTCTGGGTAGGAAAGTCTGAACATAGTCTGATTGATTTCCCCCTATATGTAATCTGCTTCCTTTCTCTTGTGGCTTTTAATATTCTCTCCTTGCTCAGTATATTAGGCATTTTCATTATAATGTGTCTTGGTGTGGATCTGTTGTGATTTTGTATGTTTGGTGTTCGGTAAGCCTCTTGAACTTGGTTTTCCCATTCATTCCTCAAGTTTGGAAAATTTTCTGTAATTATTTCATTAAATAAATTATTCATTCCTTTGGCTTGAAACTCTGCCCCCTCCTCTACCCCAATCACTCTTATGT
Organism: Tamias sibiricus; assembly: GCA_025594165.1. Taxonomy (NCBI): domain Eukaryota; kingdom Metazoa; phylum Chordata; class Mammalia; order Rodentia; family Sciuridae; genus Tamias; species Tamias sibiricus. The sequence continues at coordinate 35,280,195 of CM046673.1, read as the reverse complement.
TTGGTCTTTTTTATGTTGTCCCATAATTCTTGGATGTTCTGTTCTTGGTTTCTTGCCATTTTTGCTGTGTAATCTAGATTTTTCTCTAGGGTATATATTTTGTCCTCATTGTCTGAGGTTCTTTCTTCCAAGTGATCTACTCTGTTGGTGATACTTTCGATTGAGCTTTTATTTTGGTTTATTGCTTCTTTCATTTCCGGAATTTCTGTTTGGTTTCTCTTTAGAGCCTCTATCTCCTTATTGAAGTAATCTTTTACTTCCTCTATTTGTTTATGAAGTTTTTGTCAAAATGACCTTTCGCCATCTGTACTTGCTCCCTCATCTCATTTTTGAGTTCATTCTTAAGTTCCACAAACATTTGGCAAATGTAATTTCTAAATTCCACCTCTGTCATTTCACCAACTGTGCATGCCATGGAATCTACTGAGGAGGTATATTGATTTGTTTGTGTCACTTTCCTTCCTTGTTTCTTCATCTTGCTTGTACGTCTATTCTTCTTGCACTATGGGACCTTGACTATTTTGCTTTTACCTTAGAACCTTATGTTGCTCCTGTAGTACAATGCTATCAGATCCCCTTATATTTCCTTTACACTTTAAAATCAGACACTTTCTATTCAGAGAATCCCAGTTTGATCAAAATGTACAGATTTAGTTAACCTAGATATTGTTTCCCATTTTAGTCTGTAAGCTTCTAATGGGGCTTTATAGATTCAAGTAATGGACACAGAGGTGATATGTTTAGTAAGAGGGAAGTAAGTGAACTGACTTGTTCTTTCTTAGAAAGTATGAAAAGAGAGTTCTATGGAAGTGGTTTAGTATCAGCAGATGAGAGAGGAAATAATGAATGATTAGGTGGAAAGACAAATTTATATATAAACCTAATTTATGCAGCGGTTGAGAGAAGAAATAAAGAAAGATGGAGAAAAAGAAAAAGAAGAAAAAGAAAAAAGTGACCAAGGAGTAGAAATTAGCATGAGAGGGAATGAGTCTAGAAAATAGTGAATACACTACATATAACACCACTTTGCTATATATTTCAATTGTACTCGTTCAAAAAATCCCAATTACTGCGTATAACTTGTTTTTGCCTTTGTTGAGTATGCAATGGCAGGGTGTAAATAGGGAAGATGAAGGAAGGAGAAAAAATACTAAAATGAGAAGGAAGAAAAGAAAGAATGCAAAGAGGAGCAGAAGCAAACAAACACACTGTCAATCAAAATGAAACAGAACAACAACAACAACAACAACAACAACAACCCAGAAAGTAACAAACAACCCCCCCAGAAACAAAACAAACAAACAAACAAATGAACAAAAACGTTGAAACCAGGAATAAGTCTCAAGCCAAATGGACCCTTGGAAGCCCTTCTTATTTCCCTTCCAGATTAAGTCAATTGACCCGGAACTTATCCAGTCAGCAATCCTGTTAGTGGAGTCAAGTCTGCACCTTTGGCCCTTTGCAGAATGGCACAGTGGAAGAGTGTAGGGGGCTTATCCTCAGGATGGGCCCTGCATTCAGCAGCAGGGAGCTGCCACTCTGGGCCCTGCAATCCAGGCAAACTGGCGGCTGGATCTCTCCTTCCGGCCTGTGGGCGGATGCCTACCTCTTGTTCTGGTCACCGCTGGGCAGGTCACGGGGAGTGTAGGAGGTATTTCCCCAGGTCTGGCCCTGCGTGCAACAGCAGGGAGCTGCCACTCTGGGCCTGGAGGCCAGGCAAAATGGCGGCTGGATCTCTCCTTCCTGCGGGCTGGCGGATGCCTACCTCTTGCTCTGGTCACTGCTGGGCCGGTCCGGGGAGTGTAGGAGGTATTTCCCCAGGTCTGGCCCTGCGTGCAGCAGCAGGGAGCTTCCACTCTGGGCCTGGAAGCCAGGCAAAATGGCAGCTGGATCTCTCCTTCCGGTGGGCTGGCGGATGCCTACCTCTTGCTCTGGTCACCCTTGTTTGTGTTCTTAATAGCTGCCATTCTGACTGGAGTGAAATGAAATCTTAGAGTAGTTTTGATTTGCATTTCTCTAATTGCCAGCGATGTTGAGCATTTTTTCATGTATTTGCTGATTAATCATGTATCTTCTTCTGAGAAGTGTCTTTTCAAGTCCTTAGCCCATTTATTGATTGGGTTATTTGTTATCCCTCTCTTTACTCTTCCTGGTCCATGTGCCTCAGTATTCCCTTCTTCCAGGCAAATGCATTCTTACTTTTGCCTTGGACCTGAGATACTTTCTAACTCTTTGAGTCAAATGGTGCTTCCCTTCTAGGAATGAAGAGCATCATTTAAAATTCCCTTAATTTTTAACTTAGTGGAGATATGACTTCCTCCAACAAGTCCTTCCTGACTCTCTTCAGTTTCATATTGGAACATTGGTACAGACTTGTGTATACACATTATACTATCGGATACAGTTACATAAATTTGTTTCTGGGGGAATTGTGGTTTTAATTACAAAGTATTTGTAATGTCCTTTTAAAACACATAGGATACTTCTGAACTGAGAATGGCTTTATATTTATTCATTCTTTTATTCCTTCTTTTGAAAAAATGTTTATTGATTCAAATGTATGGGGTGCAGAAATGAAAAAAAATGTTGGCACTAGAGAGTTCACAGTTAATGGATTAAGAGGCACTTATAGACCATTACACTCTCACGACAAAGGGTAAATTAAAGTCTATGCAAAGTATCAGAGAAACACCAAAACATGAGACAAATAACTGCTTTTGCTTCTAACCAAGATGACTTTGCAGAATAAAGAACACTTTGGTGGACCCTTGGAAAGTTAAGATTTAGCCGTATGAGGGGAACATCATTAAAACAGACACAACAGAAAGGCAAAGGCCTATTTCTTCATGCATCATAAGTTATTCTGTGTCCAACTGCATCCATAGCAGGAGAGTATTGGACTAAATGAGTTCATGTCTCTCTCCAAGTTCCATTCTCCTGGGATTTCTATGGTGCTATAAACCCCTGCTTCATACAAAGCAATGTGTTAACTCTATGGAGAATATTTTAGGTCTGTCCTGGTAACTGCTCCTCCACAAGTAATGGTAAAGAGGTTTCATTTCTTCTTTTCTACTTGTCAATTGATAGCAGTGCTTGAAGTGCTGACTTGAGAGGAACTATAATATCACATGTAGGTTCATCAAAGTAAAGAGCTGTGATAGATTACTAATGCCTATTCTGGTGAGGAGGAAGAAGTGAAGATATGTGCATCATCTATTCACAATACTTTTTCTAGTCTTAGAAGATAAATTTAGCAAGTTATCCAAAACCTAATAGAAAATTGGAGAAATAAATGAAAGAAAGTAAACATGTACCTGAAAATCAGAGTGTCATTTTATGGAGAGTTATATCATTAAACACAAATCCTCAACTCAGTATTTTATTCTTTTAACAATTAACCCAATCTCCATAGCTGAAAAATCTAATTATTTATTTTGGGGATGCAAAAGTTAATTTCAGTTTAAATGGTCTTAAACAAATGAGATTTCATATGCTCTCCTAAAAATCTATTGTCCATAATCCCAGCAGCTCAGGAGGCTGAAGCAGGAGGATTGCAAGTTCAAAGCCAGCCTCAGCAACTTAGGGAGACCTTGTCTCAAAGTAAAACATAGAAAGAGCTGAGGATGTGGCTCAATGGTTAGGCACCCATGGGTTCAATTCCCAGTATGAAAAAAAAAAAATCAGTTGTCCATTATAATAACCTGAGATGTGTGTACCTCACTAATGGACATGTTCTTGGAGGGCAAGAATGTTGGCCCTTGTGTCTCTATCAGCTAGCATAGGAGTGCTACCTGGGAGGTATGCAATATGTTCCCACTGCATAAGTGTTGAATGTAAAAAATGGAAGGTTCTCTGCAATAGTTTGTATAGATTTTTGGCTGTTGAGGTACGTGCAGGAAGTTCACATCTGCAGATCATAAACAAGATGTGAGATTATGTCAGATACTCAACTGAAGCCAACAATGCACGAGGAAGGAAAGTTTAGAAGTGATGTTATTTCAGAAATAAAACTTTATGAATCTTGCATATAACCAAATAACAAGCAGGCTTTTCATTTACACAATGGAAATGAATGTTAAAGTATTCATAAAGACTAGTGGAGAAATATAAAGTTATTCTGATGGAGTGAAGTTTTAAATGCAAAGAATGAATATATTTTATAGACTTATCTCAGCATGTAACAGATTTTGTTGAATAAACTGCAGACTATGGGTATAGAATTCATTTATGCAGATTCTTATGGCACAGACCATTGTAATTCTTGCAATACATTTAGCCTATGTTTAATAAAAACTCCAAAAAATTATAATTTTCTTTTGTGCCTCCGTCTTTCCATTTTCCTTTAAACCAATTTATACAAGACAGGCTACTCCTTTTGTTGGGTGTAACTTTGAGAGAAATTTCTTTATTCATTAAATTGTTTAGAGAAATGTTTCAATTCTAGGAAGTGCTTCCTTCCAGCTGAACCACATAATCTTTTAAAATAGAGACCAATTTCTGCCCTCACCAAAGCAGCAAAATTCTTATTTAAGTTAACACCATAGATTAAAATATTGATTATAAAAATTTCTATGAATGCAAAAACTTTCAGTAGTTTTTAATTATAAAGTTAACTCTTTCATCATCAAACTTTAGCAAATCAGTTTGAATCCTATTACAACTGATTTTCAGGAAGGCTTCTCTAATTGTCCTTCTCTGCAAAATAAATTCAGTGTTGCACATAGTCATTGTTTGTGACTTTGTAAGAGGCTGTCCCTGGGCCTCCTGCCATAGGATAGAGTTCTGATGAGGGCCCTTTTTCATTTCCAGTATGAACACCTTTGGATGGATTCAAGATGGATCAGCTTCATTCTCAACTACAATATCTATATTTTTTTTTCAATTGAGCTTATCTCAGATATCTAAACTTTATATTAGAAAAAAAATCATATATATATATAAAATATATATGTATATGTATGTATATGTATATATATGTACATATATATATATATATATATATATATATATCCTGATTTAATTTAAAATTAAGAACATACTATAGCATCTAGAGTACCTTGCCACAGGGTTTGCATTTTCTTCCTTAGTTAACCTGTGTCAGACCTTTGAGAGTTTATAAGAAGAATCAGTTACTACACAACAAAGGTAACATGAAAGATGGCTGGAGAGAAAGAATTAACTTGAAAAGATCTGAACAGCCCATTGCCTAATGTCCCCATCCAAAATTTAATTCCTGGACATTATAGATAGTGATAAGGGAGTTTCTGGGTTTGGTTCTCTTAGAGGAATTTAATGACAGTGGATTGACTCTATGTCTTTAAGCTGAAAACTTTAAACATTTTTTTTTGTAGACATAAAAATGGCCTAGGAGTCTATATGCCCATGAAATTCACACGAGTAAATATAACAAGGATTTTTTCCTCCACAGAGTAAATAACCTCCTTCCCATGTGTATATTGATATAAACTCTCAGTGCATTTGTTTTATGATTTAGCACAGATGGTTTCTCCCTTGTTTGAGGCTGAAAAATGGATTTCCTTTTGGCTCCCCTGGAGTTCTTTTTCTTTGATGGTTAGAGAGTAGGTGTTAGCTTTTCTTGAAAATCCCACTTAAAGAAAACTATTGCTATGCCTTTAAAATGATTTTTATTTGTGTATATTTCAAAAATAAATGCACTGTGGTAGTATCTGTGGTTAGCACACATTAGAATTTATGTTCTCATGATAAGAACAATTCCCAAAGAGTCATAAGAATGCCAGACAACTTTAAGAAAAATCACATGAAAATCTATTATATTAAAACCAATGCTTGGCATTTATTGTACTGTTTATTTCACGTATTTTGTTAGTGGCAGCATGAGATCCAAGGGCATATTATTTTATCTGTTTATCACATTCAGATAGAGATAATAAAATTAATCAAAATAAGTAGGCTATAATCTGAAGATCTTAAGCAGTGTGGTGAAGAAGATTTAAATAATTTTCTCTCTTTTATCTAAGCTATTCATACTCGCTAAATATGTTTCTAGGTCAATATCATTTAGTCTGGCAGAAGTATTAGGTATTTTCTAAGCCATTTAAAGTCATTACTTCATAATTATGAAAACAGTACCGTGAAGTACACAGTGTTATGTTCTCTAATGTGAAAGATCCCCAGAAGCAGGAGGCTTAAGTGGCTCACCTCAGATGACCTAGGATTTGGGGGAAGAGAATTAAGTAAATATTAGTTCATAGTTTTTTGTGTGTGGGAACAACTCTGCCTTCTGAGGCATAGCATTTGAACAGGTCTACTCATTCTTACATGGTATTTTACAAATGGGAATGTTTGTTGGACACATTATATCTGAGATAATCCTTCTGATAACAGTAGTAGTAACAGCTAACATTTATTGAGTGCTGATTATGTTGGCAATGAATAAAACTCTTTAACCATTACTTCATTTAATTATATTAACCATAAGGACAAAGATGTCATTATCACCATTTTAAAGATGAGAAGACCTAGGTTTGAAAGAGTAGAAATGGATCCAGCGTCATGTAAGTGAAAGACACTATAGTCTTTCGCCAGACAGTACAATTTTCACCAATATAGTGTGTCATGAGAAGAATTCAGCCGAGCAGGAAAACCAGAACAAACCCCATCATTAATAAAGATATTATAAAAGCCCTGTTCTAATTTTTAAAATTACTATTGGACAAATATAATTAAGCTTCAAAAGTAACTCATCAGATTAAGATCCTATATAATAATTTAATCCTTTTGGGTTTGGGTATTGCTATAAAAATCGAGCTGCTAAAAAATAAATGGTGGTACTTCATAAATCAAATGATTAGTAGTCCTAATTTGATAATAGGATATCTACCAGAGTGAGCTAAGCAAACAAAATATGTGCTGTTGGCCAAACTCATTCCTGCCTGGTCTGTGAAGTTTTCAGCTTCCTCTTACCAGGCTCTGGGCTAATTTTCCTCCTTGTCTCCATTCAGGCCTACTTTTCCAGTCCCTCACATCCCACTTACCACCCCTCCAGTTTTTTTTTTCATGCTTCTTACATCTGTTCTCTATCCCTAATATGCAGCACAGATTTTTGAAGAATCCGGATGCACTGGTCTGTGATTGGGGCAGAGTCAATAATAATTTTAAAGCCAGCTTTAGGAAGTGTTGTAATTCAGTGGCAGTGGCAGGTGAGGTGGTATAAGTGAGGAGCTGTGCTGCAGATTAAAACTAAATCAATACATGTTGAATGATTGGATGTCTGTATTCTCCACGCAGCATTGTCAGCCTCCCTTGTCCTTTGGGTCTACCTAAATCTTCCAAGCAAATTCCATGAATACATCTATGTCTTCTTCTCTATCACTTTAAACTTTGGGATTTGCCGTACCTCTGCTCGTTTTATGAAGGAGCAAGAGAGCTTGTCAAAGAAACACCATCCATAAATAGAATGCAATGACATTTTTCTGCATAGAACACACTTGGGCTTTATTTTCCACCATAAGTTGCTCATGAGCCACACATACTGTCCTTTCCAACTTGGGTTAAATCTTATTTGCATTTATTCTAGCACAGATAAATTCTATCTGATTTGAAGATCAAAATATCCAAATGGATCCCCTGTATAAAAGCATATTAAAACTCAAAAATAAAATGTAATGGTTCAAAATGGAAATAATAAAAAAAAATCATGTTTCATGCATTTGATGATTTCCGAATTAACTGTTCTTGTTGGTCCTATTTAGAGTTGGCAAGGACGGGGCACAAGTCCAGCTTCATTTATAGAAGAGCACACAGTCCATACATCCGTTCTCATATTTCCATTGTTTGCTTTCTTATGAACATCCCTGCCACTCACATGTAAACAAATTAATCTGTGCAGAATGATAGATAAATATTATAAAGTTGGAAGTATGAAACATTAACCAGATTCTCAACCTTCTCCAAAAACCTTGCTTCTTTGAAATAGGGATCCAGTGTCAATATTGCTGAAGGATTGTTGTCTCATCATCTGTAAATCCTTGAAATGTTTCTCACAAATGTCTTCCACCTACCTCTCCTCTCCCAAATGACTAACATATGTTCCTATGTTTTCTAAAAGCACAACTTCCACTGACTTTTACCCAAACCTGAATAAATCAAGAGATCATAGGAAGCTTTTAGAATTAGAGGGAAGGTCATAATTTATATAAAGAATGATATAGTGCATGAACTAAAGATTTCCCCACATGCACAATTTGCAGTACTATGTTGTGTAAACTGCCTCTATTGATCAGTGCAATAAAAGGCACTACTGAAACTATGTAATCACTAAACGTTTTGAATGAATTCTGTGTTCTCACTAAACTTAGCTTTTCATTGAAAAAAATGATACCTATTGCCAATTTTGATTGAAAAAATACAACATGCTAGATGAGCTATTATGATAGTTATGCACGTGGTGGAATAGTTGCAGCTATCTGTATATTGTCATTTGTCTTAAATGGCTGTAGCTACTGTTCTCACTTTGTTCATGAATATGAGTGGAACAGTACAAATCAATGCAGTATTTGTTATCCAGCAAGCACTTGCATCCTGAATGCAAGAAGATGGGATATAGAGGAAAATAAGACAGAATCCCTACCACTGGGATTCACATTCTAGTAAAGGAAAAGGAAACATAGAAACACTCAGTATAACCTAAAACTGAATAACAAAAAGGGATACAGATGGTAGGATGAAAACATCAGGGAGAAAGAAGGTGGCCCACTTCTCTGAGTTGGAGATGGAAGATGGGATGGATGCCTGCAAACAAAGGTCTATTTAAACTTGACTTGATTGCCCAGATCTAAACTCTGACATGACCTGAACATCCATCCCCAGATTATTTTTAATGCACTGATAATATTTTTTTTATATCCTCACAGGTAATTTCCTTCTGTACCTCTGTTCCTACTCATACAGGTTGTGTGTCACCCTACATCAATTAGGGTGAGAATTTCTTAGGTACAGTTCACCTAAGGATAAAAACTCAGTCTTGGTTCACAGCATGACATAATGAAAGCCTCCTGGTAAGACTGAGGGAAAGCAGATAAAGGCTGCTGACTCCAGGCCCCGCCACCATCCATGTATTATCCCATTTGGTGGTGGTGGTGGTGCTAATACACATGCCCAACCTCCTGGTGTGAAAGGTCAGATAACATGGAGCACCTCATGATGCAGTGTGCATCTGATGTCCCAGAGTCCATCATCCAGCATCTACGAGAAGCCAGTGGCAATCTAGGAGCTGTTTCTCAAAAAGACAATAGTTATCTGCAGTATTGGGTAATGCTTTGCAGCCCTAAACATCAGTACTGTGTCTAATTGAAGATTACAGCAACTCTATGAAATAATCAGTATTACCACATACATTCTAAATTCCATTGGATGGTCTAGTGTATTATGTCCAATGGTAGAGCAGATTTTGGTACAATTTGAATCCATACCAGAATCTTCTCTTGCTTGACTTTCACTCAAAATCAGAAGCCTTAAAGTTAATCTTTTAATGCTTCAGAGCAGTATCTCAAATATGGTATATTTTACCTGAAAATTCCAAAGATACAAAACCAGCACCTTTACTATGTTTCTTTAAAAAACAAAATCCAGTTAATGCAAATTGGCACAATTTTTTTCTTTCACTTTGGAGGAAGAAATTCAACGTGCTCCAGACCATTGGGGTTCAGAAACTTCAAAGAGTTGTGGGCCTCTGAATTTATGTGCTCTGTGTGTGTGTGTGTTTGTGTGTGTTTTACCTGTCCTGTTGCATTCATGTGTCTTAGTAAGACATCTTAGATTCATGCCACTTCCTGTTCCATCAACATAATGACATCAGCATGATCACACCAAGGTGGTGATCTATAAAATGTTCAGGCAAACAAGTTTCCAGATGACTGGGTGATTGCAGAGGGAGGAAGAGGATGTCCCTGACAAAGACAGTGAAGAACTACTCTCTTTTACACCAGTTGAAAACTACTTTCTAGTGTGGAAGGGTTAATTGATATAATAATACCATTTACCATCATGAGATGATAAAGCTACCAAGAAAGTGAATTTGGAAGGACAGAAGAGACCTTATGAATAAAACCTAAGGTTACTTTAATGTTTAGAAGTCAGAACAGTGAGGCTAGGCCAGAGTGACTGAGAAATTTCCAGGGAGGGAGGATGAAAACCAGAAAGAGGAAAATGTTATAAAGAGAAGGTATTGATAGACATTCAGGAAGGTTGCCAAAAAGCTGAGAAAAATAAGCACTGAGAATTAAATGTAGAATTTAGCAAGGTGGGAGTCTCTAACAACTTGAAAGAAGTTTGAATGGAGTGGAGAGCAGGGGGCTAAAAAGGCTGACTGGAGTAGATTCAGGAGAGAATGAAAAAATAATTGAAGAGAGCCAAAATAGAAAGGTCTTGCAATGACTGTTATTGTAAAGATAATGAAAGAAATTGGTGTAAACTGGAGGGACTTAATATAGCATGTGGTGTGCTGTTGGAAGTGATCTAACAGAAATGGAAAAATATACATATGTACAATTCAAGAAAATGGAGAGAAAAAATCATATGAATGAAGACTGAGAATAAGCAAGAATCAAAACAGGGTTCTACACTTAGGCTCCAAAAGATGCCCATAATAGTTTGAAGAATGCATGATGATTTGCAGTCAGAGTGCAAAAGAGGGGGGAAGGGGGAAACAGTTTGAACTAAGAATATTTCATTAGTCTGTGAATTGTTGGCACAGAATGGTTCTCCCCCTTGTTAGCCTTTATAAGTGCATGCGCACACGCGCGCACACACACACGCACACACAGACACCACTCCATGCAGACGCAAATACATTAGCATTGAAGCATAGAAAACTTGAAGGCCAAGTGGAGGTGCTCATAAATATTCAAGAGAACATGATGTTGGTGTTTCCTGGCATTCTGTTCTCAAATATCACTGTAATGTTTTAGAACCACGTATTTTTGCTGTTAGATTGCAAATTATCTCAAGACCCGGAGAAGCCTCTGTGCAGTTTTAAAACAACAATGTACATTTCATGATTTTGCAAAGCAAATTCAAAATCATTTAAAAACACAGATGCCATTGATGGCTTGTAGGGACAGCTGCCATAACATTATGGACTCAGGGAGAAAGAACACTTTACTTTCTATATTTTAGAGTCATTTTTTAAATAGGAACCATTGATAAAGTTTGCCTACATTTTCAACATAAGGAAAAGGCAAACTTCTTAATAAAAGGTCAGATTGCAAGTATTTTAGGCTTACAGGTTACATTCCCCCTGTCACAACCACTTTTTTCTATTGGAGAGCAAAAATAGCTATAGATAACATAAATAAATGGGTATGTGTTCTGATTAAACATTACTTACAAAAACAGATGGCAAGCCAGGTGAGGTGCCTATGCTTATGACCATAGCAATTTGGGAGACTGTTGCCAGAGGATTGCAAGTTCAAGGCCAGCCTTGAGACCAGCATCAGCAACTTAGTGAGACCCTGTTTCAAAATACAAAAATAAAAAGGGACTAGAGGATGAAGTTGGAGAATATAATGCTAAGTGAAATTAGTCAATCTCAAAAATCCAAATACTGAATGTTTTCTCTGATATAAGGAAGCTAGTTCACAGTGTTGTTGGATGGGGGTACATAGGAGGATTAGATGAACACTAGAATGGTCAAAGGGAACAAGGGGGCGTGGGGAGAAAAGGTGGTTGAATGAGATGGATATCATTATCCTAAATGCATGATTGAAGACCTGAATGGTACAAATATACTTTGTATACAAACAGTTGTATGTAAAAAGATGCTATATATGTGCACTATGAATTGCAATACATACTAATATTATAAATAAAAAATAAATAAAATATTAAAATAAAAGGGACTAGAGATACAGTTCAGTGGTAGAGCACCCCTGGGTTTAATCCCCAGTGCCACAAAAACAAAACAAAACAAACAAACACAAACAAAAGAACAGGGTGAGGTGGCAATCCAGATTTGGCCTGGCTTCTACAGTTTACTAATATATAAATTTGGAAAATAAAAATAGTTTTATTGATCAGCAGTTCTTAAATTTGGACTTTCCAATATCCTGTAGGAAAGACTTGCACAATCTGGTTTTCTAGAATGTTTTAGTGTGTTGTGTTTAACCACCCAAACAAACTATTCAGACTTCTGTTGTTTTTTTTTTTTTTTTTTTTCTCTACCTTCTTAAGCTGCTTAGCTCATTAAAATATGGTTAGGAGGAAAGTAGTTCTTAAAAATAGAAATCTCATTAGAAAGCAGGAGGGACCCCACTCACAAATTAACTGAGAGAGCCATGGCATTTAGCTGGAACAGTGTCCCGTAGTTTGCATATATGTTCTTTCTTAGGACTTTTGTTTTTAGAAAAGATGGGTATTCTTTTGTATTTAGAAATAAATACATTTACTGCAAAATGCTTAGTATTCTTTAACTGGGTCAACATTATGGTTTTCATATTATTAAATTACATTCTGTAAAACACATCATACTATTATTGTTTGGGCTTCTTCATTTCAAAAATGACTCTTAGCATTGTCTCAGCATTATTCTCAGGTATAACCAATCGAAATCAGTTCATCTTGACAGGAAGGACTTGAGTTATTTCCTAATATTCCCCTTGCTTATTTATGAGTTATAATGCAAGATAAATATTTACTTTTAGTGAATATTAGTTCTTTTCATGCATCTTCCATTTCTCCTCTTTGCCCCCTTTGGATGATCACCCTCCCCTTATTTTAGTATGCGTATCTCAGAATTAGTCCCAGTTACTGTTTTCAAGATGGACGCATCCTTCAGGCCTGCCTAAGCAGAGCCCTGCATACTGCAGAAATGGGCACAGCACAAAAGCCAGCTAATCAATTTCAACTGGTGGCATTTTGGGGATTTTCCCTTGAGCACCTAGCAAAGAGGCATTGCCTTCTCCTTATGGAGACTGATGAAGTTGAACAGTGGTCTTGGGGACCTTGGGAGAAATCTTTCCCCCATGAGGGTTGAATCTGTCTGAGAATGAGAAGCTTCTAGAATCAGAGCTGGAAGATAGTAAGAGATCAGCTCTCAGTGACTTATTTTAACCCCTACTTAAAGCCACACTCATAGGAACCACTCATTCTTTTTTTACCATGCGGGTTTTGGCTTGATGGTCTCTTACAGACCATCTGTTCAGCACTTTGAGCTGGACATTGCATGAGTACTTTCTATAATATCTTTATTTGATGCCACAGTAAATCTCTGAGACAGGCTTTATAATTACTGTTTACAGATCAATAAACCAAGGCTTAATAATACCATAGAACCTCAGTCATTTATAAAACAAAGTGCACAATAACATTCAGAATTCAAATTTTGGCTTTTAACCCTTCAAATCTCTTTTCCTCTATGTTATGTCTCTTCCCAAGGGAAAGGGGCAATGAGGGGAGGGACAAAGGCTCTGGCTTTACCCTTGCCTTGGTCAGCCTCTGCCACGTACTGCTTTGCCTCTAGAAACCAATTCAGTCTCTGGCTGGGAAACTGGTAAGGAATACAATGAAATTAAACCTAGAAGAAAATATAAGCAATGGAATTAAATAATCTATAAATGAATATATGCATATCTATTTGATAGTTGATCACAACAATGTACCATTTTCTTATATGAAGAGTTACAGTCCTGTACTTATTCATAAGGAAACAGGCTAGTGAATAAGAGCACACTTTTTGAAGATGGGCTTCTAAAACTTAAATTTCAGTTGTTGCTTACTAGCCACATGATGTTGGCAAAATCAGGTGCCAACCTGAGTCTCAGTTTATTCATCTGTAAAATGGGAGATAATATTAGGATCTGTTGCACAGAATTGTATAAATTAAACATATCATGATTAGAACAAGTGCTGCCACAAAAAAACTCAAGTGTTGGCTATTATAATTACTATAATTATCAATAACTTTTCTCTCTGAAATTTTTTGTTTTTTTAAAAAATATTTTTTAAAATTAATTTTTAGCACTAGAACTAGTACCAGTTTACACTACAACTGGGATAACCTTCACCTAAGTTGTCATATGTGTTAGTATATGTGATCCTGTCACATCAAGATGCATCAAGATCTTACAGAGCAAATGGATCTGGTCAGCTTTCCCTCCCTCCCTCCCTCCCTCCTTCCCTCTTTCCTTTCCCTTGTTCTTCATTTCTGCCTTTTCCCTTGCTACCTCCCCTCCTTTCCTTTCTTCTTTTTCTGTCTCTCTTTCTTATAGGTTGAAAAATAGCTAGGTTTGAAAGTAGTATTTGTCAGGATAAGCTGGATTTTACTAAATATCCCTAAAATTGCAATGTCTTAATATAAAAATACTTATGCTTTTCATTCTTCTTCTACCTGCCTGCATTGTCAGAGAGCTCTGTTCCAAATAGTATCTCAAGGAATTACACTAAGAGAAGTCCAGCCATCTTAACAGGTGGCAACTGCTCAGAATAACAGGAGCCAGTACAGGTGACATATTTTCTTCTTTTGATTTCTCTGTATTTTCAAAATTAGGCACTTTAAAATTGTTTTTAAGTGAAAAGGAAATAATATTATTTTTAAAATAAATGGGACTTAATTATAGTAAACTATGACTTAAAAATAAAAACAACAAATTTATAAAACATTTATAACATCTAAAGGAGAAAGGAGTCATTTAATGACATTAACATAGAGAAAAAATTATTTCTTCTTTTCAATAATTACAGTCCTTTTAGATTGAATACAGAATTCAAGGAAATTAGGGGTTTTTTTAAGCTCACATAATATAATATTGCAAGTAAAATCTTGAGTTGGTTGATGATTTAGATAAAATCTAGCAGTGATAAAATTATCACAATCACGAATATCATATAAACAGATGAAATAATGGTGTTGTGTACTATCAGTGAAATTCATTTTTAAGGAACAATGTAAATGTTTGTGAACTTGAGAGGTTAGTAGAAGTCATCACTTTACTCTTCAAATTATCAAAAAAAATCCTATAAAATAAGATATTCAATATTATTTCATATTTAATAATGTTATTTTGCCATTAAAATATTTCAAACTCAGCAATAATTTTTCCCCATCCTATTTTAACAGATCACTTCTTGGCTTGTAGAAGAATATATCATCTTATACTCAAATAACTGCCATTAATTTTAGTGAGAGTTTCCATCTAAAAACAGAAGATGAATCAGAAAACAGCTAAAGAATGAATAAACTTTTGATAGTCTTCCCTGAACAATATTAATTGTACATCTGAGAAAATAGTTTATTAGTTTTATATCATTCTCAGAATATAAAATATATATTTTTTAAACCCTCTCTGTCTAAATGACAGACTGGATTATTGACTAATATTTTGTACTTTCCGTTTTGATGTTGAAGGTATTTTCTCTTTTTTCATTTTTGATTTTTTTTTGTAGTTTTTTCATGCTCTTAGTTCATGCCATATTCCTAAAAGGAAAACAAGTAAAAATCATGGATGCCTCTTCTGCCCTTACTCTGTTCCTAGAGGCAGCCACGTGGGAATCTTCCTGTCGTCCCCTGATTGCCATTCTCTGCAGTTCTTGGTAGTATCCCTAGCCTTCTCTTTCTTGGTATTTTGATTTTAGATTTTTCTAATGCTTTTCCTTTATAGAACTCAAAGTTTTAACTCTCACAAACTATGCTTCTCCATCAAGCTTTTCACATACAGCTCAATCTGAAAACTTCCTTTGATAATGGTTCAGGGTTCGTATTATTGTTACATAATGGAACCACATGTGATGGTATAATTAGCTTTCCTTGGATGTGAATTATATGCCCTCTTAAGTTAATCCTCTGCTTTAGTTTCCCGTTCTAACCTGGGCAGTTCCTCTTGAGGCCTGCTGCAGACCTGGCATACTGAGATCTCCTTAAACATTTGTCTTGGAGAGACCCTTCCTCCCTTTGGCATGGGGTTCTCTGTCTCCTGGCTGCAGCATCTCCCTGTCTCTCGTTTTACTTCCTCCTATTGATATATCTTCCTGGGAAGCTAATTTTGCTGTGTTGTTCATTCATGTTCTATGATAGTTTGCTGGGGTATAGAATTCTAAGTTGGAAATGATTTTCTTAGATTGTTGAATGTATTTCTCCATTTTCTCCTGGCTTTGAATGTTCATGTTCTGAAACCACATGACATTTAATTCCCAAGGCTGTTTGTGTGACCTACAATTCCACAGTGACATGGTTTGTTATGGGAATTTGTCATCCATTTTTCTAGGAACACAGTAAGCCCTTTCCATTGGGAAAATCATGTTGTCATTCTGTGAAAAATCATTTAGAATATGTTGATAAATTTCTGTCCAAGTGGGGCCGTATGGGTCTTGATAAAGGGTTGGGTTGTATTTCAGTCTCAGGAGGAATCTGTTTAAAAAAATCATAGGGAATGATAGAAAAAAGCAAATATATAAATCAACCACAGTACAAATAATGTTTCATATCATGTTGGAACTTTTTTTTTTAACTTATAAATGAATCATACTAAAACCATAGCATAACAATTAAAATTTATTTATTTTTTTCTGTACTGGGAATTGAACCCAGGGGCAGTTAACCACTGAGCCACATCCCTAGTACAGGGTTTCACTAAGTTGCTTAGTGCCTTGCTAAGTTGCTGAGGCTGGCCTTGGATTTGAAGTCCTCCCATCAGCCTCCCAAGCCACTGGAATTACAGGCATGTGCCATTGTCTTTATAATATAACCTGTTACTCCAGTCCTCCATATAGGGACATCAAATTTGTTTCCAAATGATTGCTATGAACAAGGATTAACCTTGTGCACATGCTACTCTCTAGGTATGAAAATGTACCTATAAGATCAATTATTTAAGAATGAAATTGTTAGGTTAAAAGGTTAATGTTTTTAAAATTTGAATAGACAATTGTAGGTTAATTTTTTTTAAATGTTGTCTAGTTTTTTAAAAAAGGGGAATATTGGGTCCTAGAATCCAAGTGACAATGGTTCATATCTTTGTTTTACCTCTGCTATCATTATAAAATGAGCAATTTCATCTTCTTCATAGCACTTGTTTCCCAGATGAAATTATAACCTAATATCAAGTGGATGGAGGGTATGTGAGTATTGAATGTAGAGTCACTTATTTCAAAAAGTTTGTCCATGAAAGGAAAAAAAAAAAAAAAAAAAAGAGCTCAGGATGATAAGTGAAGTGAAGAGATATTTCAAGGTGGGAGAGACTTGAGCATGTTTAAACTTTTATGGACATGATCCAATTGAGAAGACCTGGTTGAACATATAGGAGAGAAAAGACATGAAAGTTAGGAGGAAGGGAAGAGGAACTGAGGAAGAGGTGAAGGTATTTACTGGTCTCTGCATTAATAAAGGATCATGAAAGTCAAACTAAAGGAAAGCTGTGGCATTGGGTGGACCAGTGATTTTAGCACAAAGGAGCAGAGGGAATTTCCATTTATTTGCTTCATTTTTTTTTCACTCAAATAAGAAACAGCTATCAAATAAGACCCAGCTATCCCTCTTCTTGGTCTATACCCAAAGGACTTAAAAGCAGCATACTACAGGGACATAGCTACATCAATGTTTATAGAAGCACAATTCACAATAGCTAAATTGAGGAACCAACCTAGATACCCTTCAGTAGATGAGTGGATAAAGAAAATGTGGTATATATACACAATGGAATACTTTTCAGCAATAAGAGAATAAAATCATGGCATTTGTAGGTGAATGGATGGAATTGGAGAATATAATGCTAAGTGAAGTTAGCCAATCCCAAAAAAAACAAATGCCAAATGTTTTCTCTGATATAAGGAAGCTGATTCATAGTGGGTTAGGGAGGGAGAGCATGGGAAGGTTAGACAAACTCAAGATAGGGCAAAGGGGTGGAAGGGGAAGGGTAGGGACATGGGGTAAGAAATGATGGTGGAAAGAGATGAACATTAATATCCAAAGTACATATATGAAGACATAAATGGTGTGACTATACCTTGTATACAACCAGAGATATGAAAAATTGTGCTCTATATGTGTAATATGAATTGTAACGCATTCCGCTGTCATATATAACAAATTAGAGTTAAAAAAAAAAGTATATTGAGAAGTCTGCATAGAAAACAAACAAAAAAAGAAGAAACAGGTTGATCTTCTGAGATTAAGGGAGAAAGGATGAGTAGAAATTGGATTTTTGAGGAGAGAAGAGAAAGTTTTATGTTGTTGTCACAGACAGTGAGGGATTGAGTTGGTCAAAGAAACACACCATAATTTTCAATCAAAGTTTTGTTTATTTGAGTTTAGTGATCCTGTATTTTCAGTCAAACCAGTTGTCCTTGTCCAGGACTGTATTTGAGCACAGCTATTCAGATGTAGAATATATTTTATTCATTTAATTATCTAGCTAAGTGACAAGGGAGGTTAGGATAACTCTACAAGTACATGTTTAAACAATAAACCAGAGGATCTAAGTTGAATAATGTTATGCTTTAGTATGAGGTGTCCCCCAAAAGCTTATGAGTGGAATAATGCAAGAATTGTTCTGAAGTGGAATTGCTGGATTGTGAGACTCATAATCTAATCAATGGATTAATCCATTGATATGGATTAACTGGGTGGCAACTGTAGTCAAGTGCAGAATGGCTGGAGGAGGTGGGTCACTGGAGGCATGCCTTTAGGGCTGTGTTTGTTCGCTGGTGAACCGAGTGCTGAGTGCTTCCTAGTTCTTAATGTCCTGAGCTGCTTTTCTCCTCCACACCCTTCTGCCATGATGGTCTACCTCACCTCAGGCCCAGAGCTATGGAGCTGGCCATCTATGGTCTTGAGACCTCTGATACCATGAGCCAAAATAAACTTTTCTTTTCTTCTAAATTGTTCTTGTCTGGTCTTTTGGGCACAGCAATGAAAAAAAAAAAACTGACTAAATCAAAAAA
The DNA here is from genome assembly GCA_025594165.1 of Tamias sibiricus. NCBI lineage: Eukaryota > Metazoa > Chordata > Mammalia > Rodentia > Sciuridae > Tamias > Tamias sibiricus. Next base: position 35,261,283 of record CM046673.1, on the reverse strand, counting down.
TGAGATGAAGAAAGCAATGGAATGTAAAAAGGTAGAGGGTAAAGTAGGGTGAGATCCATTTAACAAGCAAATAGGAAGAAGAAGATGCAATAATAGTTGTTTTCAGCATTTGAGATAGTGAACACATATCATTTGTCACCATCCCTAGCACATAATGCTCAATAAATGTTAGCTGGAGCCATCACCATGAATAGAATTGTGTTCTACATTCATCCAACCTAACACTTTCCTTTGAGTCAAAACTACAAGGTTCAAGAATCTTTAAACAGTAAAGTAAAAGAGAGATCCTTCAAACTAACTGCTTATTTCAAAGGTGTAAAATCAATCTTTTTTTTTTTTTTTAATCTGACAAGCTGATAGGGAAGTTTATTTTTGTTTTCCTTATTCCTATTGCAAACACATCCCAATTGAGAGTGATGAAAGTACAAGACAAATGAAATTTGACCTGGTCAAATAGAGCATTTCAGTGATAACCTTCAGAAACTGCCATAAATTGGATACCTGATTTAAAGAGGCATGATTCCCTTCCTTTCACCTCTTCATCTTTGATGAAGTTGGGTTGTGGAATTAGACACAGAAAGGACAACAGAGGGCAAACACATCTAGGTCATTTGATGTTGTCAAAAACAGAGTATCTATTGATCAGCTTTGATTATTCAATTCTGTTATTCCAATACAATAAGACTCTTGAGTCTTAACTGCAAGCTGTTTTGCTAAGGCATTCTCTTGTTTACTGAAGACTAGAGAAAGTGGGGGAACAAATACACAAAGCTGAATCCAAACAAAAATAGGTAACACAATGGAAAACATCTAATTTATTATCTATGTGGATGTGAAAGCATAGAGGAGAGCAGAATTTTTAGCAGTCTTGGATGAAAGATTAAAATAATTCAGAGTGATTTGTTGCAAGCTATGCGACAGGTCAGCACATTTGAATCTCATTTGAATTCAACAACGATCATAGGAAGAGGTGTAAACAGAATATCTTCAGTTAGCTCTGCATCTCCTTTACTGGCAGAGTAAAAATAAATACTAATAAAAATAAAACTAATAAAAATAAAACTCTTGCTGTACATAGGCATAGAACTTAAATAGGGCTGTTGTTAGATGCTCTGTTTTCCAATGGATGTATTTATCTTCCCTATTGATCCTTTTTTATTTTGTTTAAGTTCTTTATCATCTGTCTCCCTGTTTAGAAAGCATGGACTATGTTTGTTTTGCTCCAGTTCCTAGGAATTTCCTTTCTGTGTGTCTAGAACATTTTATTAGGTGCCTGATACATATTTATTGAATGAATGAATGGTGAAAGAATGTCTAAATCATGCATTTGTCCTATAAATAAATTCTAGTTTTTTTCAAGAAAATATTTGATTGGAACTATCTATGGATAGTTCTTTTTGGATTGCCTTCACAGAACAGCAATTTGAGGAGATTTAGTAGGTAGGTCTGTGATGTGTAAATCAGAGGACTTGAATCTCTGTTGGTAATGTAGAATGTCTCCCATCTGAGCCAGTGCCAATTAGCAGAGTGTCATGTCATGGGGAAATCGGTACTTCACTTGATCAGAGTATAGTGTGATACTTCATTGGAAATGTCTTCAGGTTAAGGAATCTGTAAGAAAATTACTCCAACAGATATACAAATTTTCCATTAGTTGATGTGAGCTGGGAAACTACTCATTTCTTTAAATATGGAACTGGTGGGAAATTGTGATTCCTATCATCACAACTACACAATGTACAAGACTTTTAAAGAACATTCAGAATATTGTGGCTCAGAAAGAAGAACTCCTTGATATTTTTCCTTCATAGTTCCTTTTCCCAGTGAGCTCTTATTGCATAAAATATTGTGTCCTGACTTCCTGATATGACAAGCAAGTGTATTCTTGGGTCTTATTTTTTTATTTATCTATGAGTAGTATTTATACCTCCTCTTCCACACTGTGGTCCTTTATTATTTTGCAAAACCCTGACTAATCCACACTTACAAATGACTTGAAAAATCCAATAAAAATAGGACAGAATGGCAGGATAATGGTTCCCTTTCAAGCAGAAATGAAGCTTTTCGATAACATAGAATTTCCTTTCTGTGCTTAAGAATATTTGTCCTTTATCGTTGCTCCTTACCTTCTGTTTTCAGAGATCCTGTATATAATGATGTGTAGAATGCACAGTGTCAAGGAAGAGTCCAAATAAAGAAAAGTATACCCACATAATTCTTTTCTAACACACAGTGTTTCTCTCCATGACCCTCATCTTCTACCTCGTACATTTATTACTATACCTTCATCAGTTTTCAAAACCAATATATAACTATAGAGCTTTTTTACAGTGGTAATATATTTTAACAGCAGGATTCACAGATGTTAGTTTATTATCTATTCACATATATTCTATGAATTAAGCAGCAAAGCAGTTTTATTGAATTATCTAAATTAATTCTCAAGATTTTGAAAAATAAATTTATTTATAGGGGCACCCGCCTTCATTATCTTATTCTAGGTAACTTGCAAGGTCTAGCTCTTGCTGCACTTGACATTTATATCATTTTAAACCACTTTTCAAATTCTCTATAATTGTCTTCCTTTATTTTATTTCTGGAATTATTCAAGGAATTATTTTAATAAGACTGCTTCTGTTTAGAGGAAAATAATTTTTCTAGCAGGTTTGATATATTATTTGTTTTGAACAAATTCTTGGAAAAGTCAAAATTGGAAAAATGACTAATAACTTTATTTTCTATTCTTTGTTTAAACGTAACCTGCATACCATAAAAAAAATCATGATTTCTAGTTCTGTTCTGTAAGTTTTGATGAATGTCCCTGATCATGGAACAATTACTGCCCCCAATTTTCTATATCCCTCTGTAGCTAATCCCTTGTCCCTGGCAGCAATGGGTTATTTTTTTCTGACCCTATAATTTTGTCTCTTACAGAATGCCATGCAAATTAAATCAAACAACATATATCATTATCCACATTATTTCATGTATCAGTAGTTCATTCCTTTTTGTTTTTAAATAATATTCTATTGCATGGATGTGCAGATTTTTTTTTAAGTTCATTATTCAAATTAAGGAATACTTGTTTATTTCTTTTTTCTTCTCTTTTTTTTTTTTGTTTTGTTTTATTTTGTTTTGTTTTGCAACTACAAATAAGGCTACACTAAACATGTTTTTTTTTTTAGGTAGCTATAAGTTTTCATTTTTCTTGTGTAAATACCTAGGAATGCGATTATTGCTGGATCATGTGGTTAACAGTATACTTAACTTTATAAGATATTGCACAATAGTTTTCCACAGAACCTGGAACATTTTTGCATTTTCACCGAAAATGTATGAAAGTTCCAGGAACTTTCACCAATAATTGTCACCAATAATTGATAACCTTGACTTTGTTTTCTTTTCTTCCTTTTTTTTCTTCCCTTTTATTGAAATCAGTGTTTTTCTAATTACTAATGACTTGAGCACCCATTTGTACACTTGCTTATAGGCCATCCATTCATTTTCCTTGGTGAAATGTTTGCAATTTCTTTACTTATTGTCCAAGTTTTAGAATTCCTTATGCATTTAGCATATGTGTGATTTATAAATATTCACACCCAGCCTATGACTTGTCTTTCCATTCTTTTAACTGTTTTTTCAAAAGATAAAAGTTCTTAATCTTCATAATACAGTTATCATTTTTTTCTTTTATGCATCATGTTTTTCTTGGTGTACATAAGACATTTTTTAACAAATATTTTTCTCGTGTGTTTTCTTACAGAAACTTCTCAGATTTAAGTTTTACATTTGGAGTTAATTGTTGTATAGGGTACAAACTAAGGGTCAACATTAATGTCCTACATGCATATCCCAGCATTATTTGTTGAAAAGGCCATCCTTTCTCTATACATTTGTCTTCATACCTTAGTCAAAAACCAACTGACCCTGTGTGTGGGGGGGTCTATTTCTGAATTCTCTATGGTACCCATCAATCTGTTTCCCTTTCTCAAATATCACATCATCTTGATTGTTGCATATTTTTAAATTTATTTTTTTATTTATTTGTCCTAATTTGTTATACATGACAGCAGAATGCATTTCAGTTCACAGTGCACAAATTGAGCACAGTTTTTCATTTCTCTGGTTGTACACAAAGTAGAGTCACATCATTCGTGTCTTCATATATGTACCTAGGGTAATGATGTCCATCTCATTCCACTATCTTTCCTACCCCCATGCCCCCTCCCTTCCCTTCCCTCTCCTTTGCCCTATCCAAAGTTTCTCCATTTCTCCCATGATCCCCACCACTCCCATTATGGATCAGCATCCACTTATCAGAGAAAACATTCAGCCTTCAGTACAAACCCACAAATACAGTTATCTCATGCTAGACAAAGGTGCCAAAAATATATATTGGAGAAAAAATTGCCTCTTCAACAAATGGTGCTGGGAAAACTGGAAATCCCTATGTAGCAAAATGAAATTAAACCCCTCTCTCTCAGCATGCACAAAACTCAACTCAAAGTACATCAAGGACCTAGGAATTTAGACCAGAGACCCTGTGCCTAATAGAAGAAAAAGTCGGCCAAAATCTTCATCATGTTGGATTAGGCCCCTACTTTCTAAACAAGACTCCTAAAGTATACGAAATAAAATCAAGAATCAATAAATGGGATGATTGTTGCATCTTTGTGGTAAATCTTGAAAATAGGGAGCATGGGTGATTAAATTCCCTCCTTTTTTTCCCACAATTTTTTTTTTTGCTTTCTCTAGTCTCTTTCCATATACTTTTTAGGATCATCTTCTCAGTATCAATTTTAAAATCCTACTGAAATCTTAACTGAACATTTATTGAACTATGGGTCAGTTTGGGATAAACTGGAATCTTTATAATAACTGGTTTTACAAATCATGAGTGTGGTATGGCTTTGCATTTATTTAGGTCTTTGTTTATTTCATCAGTGTTTTATGACTCACTTAATTATATCATTTCTTTGATTATTTCAACATTACAGTTTTAGAATAATAGCATATAGAAATAAAATAGTTTTCCTAGGATTACATTGCAGTTAATAACATGAGATCTCACTCAGTGAAATTTTTGAGGCTACTGCTTGTGCTTTCACCTTTTTCTGTCCTTTAATAGGTAAAACAAAATATTTAAGCCTCTAGAAAATTTACTAATAAATGGTAGACTCTGATAAAGGAAATGATCTAGATAAATCTTGTATCATTTCTTCCAAATATAGAAAGTAAGGTCTGAGAAAAGCTGTAATAAAAAAATCTGATGATTATTACTAATTTTATTTCAAAGAATTACAATCATTGTTTTTTTTGTTTTTCTTTTGTGTCTGGTTTATTTTTTTATTTTTTATTTTTTTGATTATTTATTTACTTATTCATAATGCACAAGTATAGCATTTTTTTACATACAACTGCTTGTATACAAAGTACATAAGTACCATTCAGATCTTCAATCATGCACTTAGGATAATGATATCCAATTATTGCTTTTATGAAAAAAATATGCCACTTTATTTCAAGTAGCAAAAGAAATATATTTCCATGTTTTTTGTAGCCATTTATTATATAACAGAGTATTGATTTATTTATCGTCCTATGAATATTTTAAGAAAATGCCTTGATATGAGAAGTAAACCTCCTTGCTTTCCAGAAATTAATTTGGAAAGTTAACTATTCTATGCTCCCCTCTCCATATCATTTAGCAGTGGCTTCAACCCATAGAGTTTACAGTTCTTATACTTTGAATGTTCATTGTGAAATTCATGTCAAATACCTAATCAAGTCTCAGTTTTCTTCCAAAAAGCATTACCTCAAAATGTTATATTTATTAAAAACCAATCTGAAAAATAGCTTTTGAATTTGAATCCGTCCCATTTATGGATTCTTGATTTTACTTCTTGCGCTTCAAGAGTCTTGTTAAAACTTCTCTAAGATTTTATCTCACTCCTGTCAGAATGGCAATCATCAAGAATACAGGCAACAATAAATGTTGACAAGGACGTGGGGAAAAAGGTACACTCATACATTGCTGGTGGCACTGCAAATTGATGCGACCACTATGGAAAGCAGTATGGAGATTCCTCAGAAAACTGGGAATGGAACCACCATTTGATCCAGATATTCCACTCTTTAGTTTATACCCAAAGGACTTAAAATCAGCATACTATAGTGACACAGCCACATCAATGTTTATAGCAGCTCAATTCACAATAGCTAGACTATGAAACAAACCTAGGTGTCCCTCAATAGATGAATGGATAAGGAAAATATGGTATATATACTCAATGAAATATTACTCAGCTTTAAAGAAGGGCATTTGCCAGTAAATGGTTGGATTTGGAGAATATCATGCTAAGCGAAATAAGCCAATCCCACAAAACCAAAGGCTAAATGTTTTCTCTAATATGTGGATGCTAATTCACAATAAGGAGGGGGCAGGGAGGCACTAGGGAAAAATAGCATTAGATTAGGTAGAGGGAAGTGAAGGGAGAGGAGGGAGGGGATGGGGGCATGGGAAAGATAGTGGAATGAAAAAAAAAATTACTGTATGTATATATGTGACTATATGACAAATATGATTCTGCAACATGTACACTTTGAAAAATGAGAAATTATATCTCATCTATGTATATCACAGTACATAAATGCATTCTACTGTCATGTATAACTAAAACAAATATATATTTTTTTAAAAAATCTGATGTTATATGTACGGAATATGAATCATACTCACTGACCTGTTATGTAGTCTGTTACATTCCTACATCTGAATGGAGAGCTGGATCATACTGCACAATTCCTCAATTTCATGGCTTAACAGACAGAGGTTTGGCATATCTTGTAATAAGCTCCTTTTCTGAGATTCAAGATCATGCTTTCTTTTATTGTTATACCTTTAACAACTTAAGTCATAAAAATAATTATCAAAGGAACACACGAGAAGGCATTTCAAAACCATTGTGATCCTCATGTTATTAAAATCTACAGAAAAACATGAGTGGCTATCACCTCTCACTGGATTTCAATTTAAAGACAACTTGAAAGGATTTTATTTGAGAATTAGTATAGACCCCTATTTCACAGATGAGGAAATTAAAGCCTCAATAAATAATTTGTCCAAATTCCCCAAATTAGCAGAACCATAACAAAACTCATGTCTCTTGGTCCAGATTTCTTTGCCTTAAATATTCCATCAGTGTTTATATGGTGTGTTTGAAGCTTCAGCCTAATTTCCCATTTAAAAATGAATTTAATGCATGAGGTAATCTACATATATCAGCAATCTCTTGTCTTTTCCTTTCCTGCTACTTCTTGTCAATTATCCCTTAGTTTTATTGACTTTATTGGGGGCTACTATAAAACTTTAATATACAACATAGTACACATATGGTGCACTCTTTGGATCATTTAGATGGTCCACGAAGGTTCATTTGGGCATGGTAGTAAAATCTATCAGAGCATCAAAGACAATTATTTGGTGGCTATATATACACAATAGTTTAAACTCTCAAATTATATCCTAGGTGGTTTGTAATATTCCTGGGATGCTGAGGACTATAATCATATATATGCTTTTCCTGTGTGTCCTCCACACAGCCATCACCCAATCCCTTGTCACATAGCACAAATATCACAAGAATTTAATAGATGGTATGGAAAAAAACTGAGTCTGTGATCAAAGAGTTTGAGAGATTTTAAACAAAAAATATACAGAATCCTACAAAGGACTTCTCAGGATCTTCAGTAGGCCAGTATTTCATCAGGTTATATGCCCTTCTAGGGACCTGGGATATGGCAGTAGCAATCATAGGACTTGGTGGTGGTTACACACTAGTGGGGGAGAGAGATATTTAAAAATAATCATAAGACATTAGTTAGAAAATAATAATAACCACAAAAAGTAAAATGCTTAAATAGGATTTGATAAATGTTATAGAAAAAGGAAAAAGTTGAGTAGGGCCAGGGTTTGGGGCAAGGATAGAAGAGAGTGGGGTGTAACCTCATATACTCACACTGTAGGAGTCATTGAGAATAGCCACAAGGATAGAAGGAAAGAACATTCCAGGCAGAGAAAACCTGTATAAAGTCTTTGAGGTAGGATGTGACTGGGGTATTTGGAATAGCAGGCCAAACATGACTGGAGTGACTGTGAAGGCTTTGTGTAGCGGTTGAGGACACAGAAGAGATGGGATCAGGTGGTATGTGCCATCACAAGGAGTTTGGCTTCTTTCTGAATGAGATGAGAAAACAGCAGAGGCTTTGAACAAAACACTGATATTATCATCTATGTATATTAGAAACATCAATGTGGCTGTGCTTTGGAGCTCTCCTACATGATAGAGAGCAAGAATGGGAGCAAGAAGACTTTGAGATTAATATGGCAATCCAGGGGGAGAGGAGGTGGCTCATTCCAAAATGGTAGCAGTAAAGGCAGTGAGAAGTGGTCAGCCACTGGACATTTTGATGATAGAAGTGACAAGTTTTCTTGATAGCTTGTGTGTGGTATGTGAAGTAATTTCAAAAAGTCAAAGATAACTCAAAATTCTGTAACCTGAGCAACTGAAAAGATGGGGTTGCCATTTATGGTAAAAGGGAACGCTTTGGGATGGAACAAGTATTGTTAGGAAAAGACCAAAAATCCTAGGAAAAGACTTACTTATAGACATGCTAAATTCCAGACAGTTAATAGATATCTTTAGAAGAATTATCTTTAGTAGAATTATCAAGGACACAGGTAGACTAATCTGCCTGAGTTCATTCCTGCCTTTGAAATTTACTGAACTGATTATGTTACTTATTTTACCTCTTTGTGATTCCAATTTCATTTGTTAAAAATTATGATAATAATACTACCTAGTTCATAATGGTTTAAAATTAATATAATAATTTTTTATATCTAAAGATCTATAGATATATAGCAAAATATACTATGTCCATATCTAGGTACCTGTCAATGCACAGATATACTGCACCAAATATATTAATCAAATACATTAATCACTAGATAATTTTAGCTATTATCATCATTTGAGTTTGGAATTTGAGAGCAAGGCCTGAGATGGAGATCAAAAATGTAGAAGTCATCAGTTCATTGATGTTGTTTATAACCATAGGACTGAATCACCATTGTCACTTGTGGATATAGATATCATTAGTAGTTTATGCTTTATTTTTCAAACTTTCTTGGTCCCAAGGTATTTTTTTTCTTAAAGTACATCTTCCTCAAATATTGATGAAAGAATGTTATCAAAGGCCCTGAATAGATGCTCAATGGAAAATTTTGATTAGAAATTGTCACCGCAGATCTGGGGTTGAGGCTCAGTGGTAGAGCACTTGCCTAGCATGTGTGAAGCACTGGGTTCTATCCTCAGCACTATAAAAGAAAATAAAATAAAGCTTAAAAATACTTTTTTAAAAAGAAAATATCACCTAAAAAATGTTGGGAAGAAATGTAAAAAAAATATTAAATGTTCCTTAGGATAGTCATTTAAGTCTATCCTAAGGATATTAGAAATCTATATGTCAGGAGGAAAAATCAATGGACAGAAATAAAAGGACCCACATTAGTGGAAATACAGGATATATGTAGCTATTCCGACAAGATATGCCAATTCTTTCCCATTATTCCTGTCTGTCACAGATGCATGCAGGATACAGAGTCACCACTATACTGTCTCCAACAGATGGGAGGCTGTGCAAATGAGTTTGGATTATGGGCAATTATAAGCAGTTCTCTTATTGGTCACTGGCCAGATGCTTAAATTTTAGGGAGCACTAGTAGAGAATGAAAAGCAACAGCTCAATTGTACAATGCTGATGATGTCCCAAGCTCACTCTTCTTGTCAAACCACTCCTGCTCATCATTTCTACAGTCTCCCTAGTTTTCTCTGAGCCTGAGAAATCCTGTTCTTTATGCATAGGGTTATTACTGACCTACAGTAAACAGGTCATAACATGACTTGAATAATTTCTCTGGTCTTGGTAGATTTGTAGTGGTCCTTTCATAGTCTCACATCTGTTCTTGCTTGTGGTCAGATACTAGACTTAACAGAGGGTTGGCTTGAGCTAAGCATTTGGCCATTGACCATGAACCAACACTAAAACTAACTGACTCCCAGGAGGCCCATGGAATCCCCATGTTCTTTTCAGAACTCTGTGGTAAGCAACATCATTCTGTGCTTCAGATGATGACCATTCTTCATGGAATCCAGTAGTTTCCATGGAAGCACTTAGCAAATTATTAAGAGATCATTAATTCTATAATCCTTTCATAAGACCTACACGGATGGAAATGTGAAGGCATTATTAGTTTTTTTTCTCTCTGCCAATACTAAATATTTCCTATAAATTAGGATTTTACTTCTTAGAAAAGGCTATGACATTATCCCATTTTCCTGATGTAGCAACTAAACACTTCAGAAGTTAACAGAATTTCATAGGGTCACATAGCTAGGTAAGGATTTGACATACTTTCAGGGCTGTCCTACCTCAAAGCCATTGTTCTCTCTCTCTCTTTTTTTTTTTTTTTTTTTTTTTTTTTATGCTTATAGCAAACAACTCCTATAACCTGGTGTTTTAGGTCAGAGACCCAGAGATACTGCTTTCAGTCAAGTTGGCACATTTAATTGATGGCTTTTCTGTTACTTGCAGGTGTGGTGTGAAGTACATGTGAACAGTATTCTAACAGCAGATGGATATTCCCACCTGCAGGTGTCTTGCCAGGCTTTTCATTTTCATCTATGTACTGTAAAAACTGTCCTTATTGTGACAAGAGTACCTGAGACTATCTCTTCCTTTATCCATTCTCTTAGGAAGTCACTCTATTCTGTCATGCACTGAGGAGCTTGGAAAGCTGCAGATTTAAGTTTTGGGTATTTTTCATCATTGAGGGTCTTCTTGGTGAAGCAATATTTGGCTTTAATTTGCAGACACACACAAACATATCACACATGCCTATATCCATACACATGTATCAGAATCTATATGTATCATTGCCACACATATGCTTGTAAGTATGTGCATATTTAATTATACAACATGATGTATGTTGACCTGTATAAACCCACGTTATTACCACCCATTTGTGTTACCCAACAGTTTCATTTCCCCCAGAAGCTCACTCATTCCTACTCTAGTTCTAAGCAAACATCACCCACTCCTCACTACTCTGTCACCCCACAGACTCATGGATGGATACCTGAATTAAAGTTGCTGTGAACACTTTTGTCATAATCTTTGTATGGACATAGGCACTCATTTCTCTTGAGTTTGGACCCATGAGTGGAATCGTTGGGTCACAGGGTCAGACCTGTATATTCAAAAAGTGATTTGGAATGCTGTTCAGAGTGGAGGACGGCAAATCAAATGATTAAAATGAAGTAAAATAGCACTTATGATTGGAGAAAGAGGAATTGGGGTTGCTCCTTCTGGAAGATATGACTAAGAGGTGATTTCCTAATTCTCTTGAAGTATATAAAGGGTAATTTTAAGGAAGAAAGGAACACACTATCAATTTATACAAGGTACAAGATGAGAGAAAATGGGATTAAATTTCAACAAAAGAGTGCTTAGGCAGAGTATTATCATAATTAACATAGAAATAGGTTACTGTCCCTAGGGTGTCTTCAAACATGCAATGTTCTTTCCTTGGGTAAAAAGAAGAAAGGTTAGGAAGCAAATTTGTCTTGCTATCTCATGAGTCCTTATTCTTGATTTGTTTTCTGAAAGATACAATTTTCTTACTAATATGTCTATGTGTAGGACATACATATGAAGCCAGAATACTTTAGTTCATCATAAATGCTAAACTGAATGGTTACACCCAAAGACTTAAATATGGAATCTCCAGAGGAAAACTGGAGTATAAAATTGTAATGATGATATTTATGAATAACATTTCTGGGACAAACCAGTAATACCTGGACACTTTTTTTTTTTTTTTTTTTTTTTTTTTTGGTACTGGGGGACTGAATCCAGGAGTACCTTAATATCCCCATCACTTTTTATTTTTTTATTTTGAGAGAGGGTCTCACTAAGTTGCAGAGGCTGGCCTCAAACTTGTGATCCTCCCACCTCAGCCTCCCAAATCATTGAAATTACAGGTGTGTGCCACCATGCCTGGCATACTTTGGACAAGGAGTCAATGCCTTCAGTATAGCCAAGTAGCTTCTATTAGACCAGCCTTTCTACAGATAATAAATGTATAATGAACCACTAACTGAAAATGCTGGACAGACAACCAAAGCAGGCACATCTTGGAGAGGAGTCCATACTTAGAGGAAAGGCATGACTCTACATTAATTTTTCATTGTCATGGCTTCTAGCCTGAGAGAATGCTAAAATATATCCTGGTACTGGGGGCTTAACTTCTGAAAGTGACCTACTTTTATTTGGGACAGGACTTATAATCTACTTGATGTATGGTTTCATGAGAAAAGGACACAGAGACCACTTTCATTTACCCCTATAACACTTGCAAATATGGAGTTTAGCTTCCTTTTTTGTTTTTCTGTGCCTGATGACTGACTGCCTTGTATATGAATGATATAAACAATGACTATAGATACATTCCCAGTCTGAGGCCCAACTGTTGGCATATGTGACACCATTGTAAGAATTATAAAATGCCACCCTTCTTAATAAAACGGCTAACCTGGAGATTTCTGGCAAACAAACTACAAATAGATGTTTAGGGCCACTGCACAGTACACCTTCCAGGGATACTGTTCTGGTGATTATAGTCCTAGGCCAAAAGCCCACCTCTGAAAGTCCCAACAAATCAGATCTAGCCACTTGCCTCAAAAAACACAAAAAAGTAATGGTTAAAAGCAGGAAAGGAACTTTAATCAGTGCAGTTCTATTGGAAAGACAAAGGGGACCAGTGCTTCCAGCCTGCTCTGACATGTGCTTCCAGATTATATGGAAAGGAGGACCAGAAATACACATAGTTGAGCAGTCTTGGTCAAACTGGTTTTCTTATCCTTATCTCAAGATTGGTCAGGTGGGCCTTACTGGGATAAGAAAGTTGCTGTTGCCTAAGGGGTACTTTTGATTCATCCAAAGATGTTTATCAATCAGTCCTGTTGTTCCTGAAATCCAAGGTGACTCAGCAAAGGAGACAGATGAAAGCAGAAATGACAAGATTTTTTTTTTTTTTTTTTTTTTTTTTTTTTATCCTGCTTTTAATTATCCATTGGCAGTTTCAGGCCCAAGTTAAGAGTCTATGTCCTTGTTACATTCTCACAGTAGTCTTGATGAAAAATAGCTCATGTTGTGTTGAACCTTCAGGTGTTACCATCAAAGGTCCCGTTTCACTAAAAGATCATGTCCCATGCCAGAGCACATGGCTTTGCAAGAAGAGTGTGGCCAGGTTTTACCCACAACTCATCCATCACACAATGGCCAAGTCAGAGGGATATGAATGGCAGCCTTGGGCCATTTGGTTTGTCATGACTAGAGATTTTCTGTTTAATCTGTTTCCTTGACACTTACCTTTCAAGTGCTCTTGGACCATTCTGATCTTGTCCTACTTACTGCTCACTGGACTGAGATGAAGACTGTAACTCATAAACCTTGGTGGTGAAGCTAGTTTTCAAGGGCTTAACCATTTGAAAACACTCTCCAAGGCTATACATGCAAAGTTTTTTCATAATATAGCTTGAAGTCTTAAGATATTAATTCTCATGATCCAATCAGAAATCAACATTTTGGAAAATGGTTTTTACCTAAATTCTACTTCTAAATATCACTTTTGTTTTTTTCCTAAAATCTCTAATTTTCTATCTGTGCACATCTTTTGCTAGACAGTATAGGCACTGTATGATCAAAATTTCAGGAATAATCATTTCTTTTTTGATCCTGGGAATCTGTGGCAGAGATTCACTTTGCCTAAGTCCTCCAAGAACATGGTGAATTATGAATTCGTTTTCTACTTTTTTACATAATAAACCATCACAAATGCAGCATCTGAAAACAACAGAAATTCATTATCTTTTAGTTCTGTTGGTCAGAAGTATGGAAAGTGTTTCACCAGACTACATTCTGTGTGTCCATAAGACCATGTTGGATTCTGGAGGTTCCATTTTTCTGCTCATTTGGGTTGGTGACAGAATTAAATCCCTTGCAGTTGGAGGACTAAAGTCCCCATTTTTCTGTTGACTGTCAGCTGAGAGCTGGTCAAGCTTCTAAAGGCCTCTGGATTCCTTGGCTCATGTCTCCTTTCCCCAACCAAACCTAGCCAGGATGAGTTGGGCTCTTCTCAAGTCACATCTCTCCAACTCACTCTTCTTCCTTTTCCTTTTTCTTTTAAGGACTCATGTAATTAGATTGGTCTTCCTGGATGATCTAGTATAACCTCCTCATATCTGAAAGTAAAGTAAGAAAGCAGGAGATGGGCGAGCTAGAAATAAAAGACAGAGGCCAGGCAGAGATACACACGAGAGAGTTTATTTGTTGGAAACTGACAAATAAAGGCACACCTCTCTGTAGGAGAGAGAGAGGGGCAGAACACACTTGGACTTTGGGGCTTTTATGGGCCAGACTCAGGGATCAGAGCCAGGCGGTCCTAATGTAGGTGGTTTAAGGGTGGGGTTGGTGTGAGGGAGCCATGATACACCCTTGAGCAGGAAAGAATATCAGTAGTGAAGGTTTTGTTGGTATGAGGGAATGATGAGCCTTTCCACGAAACGTGCTTGGGTGGGAAAATGGTGGCTGTGTATAAGATGGCCGCCCAGATGCTAAGCAAGGACCTTACAATATCAGCATCTTTAGCTTTGATCATATCAGCAAAGTCCCTTTTGCCATATAATGTAACATCTTTTGCAAGTTCCTGAAATTAGGATATGAACATTGGTTAAAGGGTCATTATTTGTCTACCACAGTCTTGAGACTTTCTGTTCTGATTGCATTCTTAGATCATAGTATTTAACAAAATTTTAATGAACCCTTAGTTAGCAGTAAAGAATGTAGAGGTGAGTAAACTATGACCATACTAACTAGGTACTTCTAATAGAAACCACACTCAAAGTTACAGATATAAGCCAAATTCTTCATAAAGCTATCAATTTAAAATTGTCAATTTGTCTGCCCAGATCATTAAGAAAACAGACAATGGCTTTTACTACTGGATCCCTAATGCCAAGCTCTCCTGAAATATATAAATAGGCACTCCACAAGAATTGTTGAATTCATAAATTTGAAAAGCACTAAGCATCTACTTAAGGCCAATATTATTTTAGATGTTTGGTAAACATTAGTGAATAAAACAAACAATCTATACCCCTGTGGAGCTCAGGTTCCAGGAGGACACTTAATATTCTAGGGAGGTACTTTCATTTTATTGCTGAATGATTAAATGAAGACATGAACGTGGGAAGCTGAGCAAATAAATTGAGTACAAATTATCTGAGATTTTGAATGCCTTGCTTAGGTGTGTGAATCTTGTATCATAGGTAATGAGGAACCAGTGAAGGTTCTTAAACAGAAGTGAATTAACAAAATCTGTTTTTTAAAAACACTTGATGCTAGAGTAGAGAGAGTGTGGAGTAGAGGTAAAGAAAAGCTTGAACCAAGAAAATGGCAACTGGAATAGAAAGGAGGGGATGGTCCTAAGAGATATTTATAAAGCTGAAATCTAGAGAGGGAATAAATGTTACAGAACCTGGTGTGGCATATTGGAATCTGATAACCAAGTTCATATACATATAATCTATTATTTGAATGTAGGTGATAGTTGCCGTCTTTGAATAGATGTTTGCTTAATGAAAACTCATTTTCCTGTTAATATATGAAAAGATGCATACACAGAGATGCCTTAAAGTGTTCTGACATTTTATATCATGCTCCTAAGCTAACCAATAAGGTACAGAGCGTCTGTCAAACATAGAGTATCCTTCAATATTTGAAGAGGGAATGTATATTCTTTTTGAAAGCAATAGACATTATGTGCAAAGCCATCTGAACTGAAAGCTTGACACGGGAAATTTAGCAGTTGAAATGCAACCAAGCACACATCAGAGGTGACCTACATAAGGAAACTTAGTACAAATGATTCCTCCTTTGGGGAATCTACTTTTGTTCTTTCTTGTTCAACTGGGGAGAGGGGGAAAAAACATCTGTAAAAATGCTGAGAAAGAAAGTAGGATGGGAAATTATGTTAGAAGGGGCCTTTGCATTGTGTTTGTGTTTGTGAGGATTTCTAAGAGTTGTATTTTAGAATTATACATTCTATCTGGATCCCTTCTTTCTTTAATGGGTTTTCAATGATGACTCCCTTGGGACTAGTCTGGTCAGTGTCCTGCAGGGTAAACCTTTGATCAGGACATAGTCCTGCAGCAGAAAGGATCTGGACACAGACAGAAAGTCCAGTGGAATCTTTAAAAGGTCTTCCACTACTGATAATTAAAAATTTTTGTCATACTTAACATAGAAGAGTCATCATAAACCACAGCAAGAAAGAGAGCAACTGCCTTTGATTTTTTATTTGCTGAGATAAACACACACACACACACACACACACACACACAAAACACAGAGACATATACCCACACACAAACATACACACATACAGAGTCACGTCTCAGTACAACCCTAATATAGTACTATAAGTGGGGACCAAAAATTCCATTGTACAAAATGTTTGTTCAAAGTATGATGAGCTTTCTGAGATGCTTGGGTTGAAATACCTCAGCCTCCTGACTGGAAGTTTTAGGGTTCAAGAGTTAATCCACCAATAGTATTGTATCCAGATTAACATTACAGCAGGATATGAAGTGTTGGGTTTTTATTATTTTCCAAATAAAGGTTAAATCACACACATGTACACACATACTAGTTAAGAAATAAACAAACAACAACAACAAAAAAGAAACACAGCTTTGACTTTAATTATGAAACTGTGTGAAATAATATCTTCTTTTTTAGGTCATAAAGATACCCTCTATTCAGGACCTTGTACAATGAGAAAGAGTTCTGGAAACCTTCATTCACATCATGGAGTTGTGAAATTGTAGAGTTGGGAAAGACTCTGTTGAATCCCTTCGTCCACAGAGGTGTACAGAGTGTCCAAGAAACTTCCACATACATCAAGCTGCATAATTTTAGTGCTGAACTATAGCATCTTTTCTTTTCCTGAATGACAATCACTCGACATTCTTGTATTTATTCACTTATTTTACTGGCATGAATTTTTATAAGAGGATAGAAGTTCAATTTCAGTAGTTTCAAGTCCAGAATGAAGGAGAATTCAGGGATATACCATTTTGCTCTGCATCTTTATCTCTGGATCTCCCACCATACCCACCCCATATTCAATTACATCATGCAGGTAATATATAGATATTCTGATATCTGAGTTTTGTTCCTTCTGAATATCCAACTCCTGGCCTTTTGCTTATTAGATAAAGATATTATAACCTGAAAACTACTTTTTTTTTAAAGACATGAAGACTCTTGAAGGAAAATTCCTGTGTTCCAAAATTATCTACTATTTCATAAGTAATTTATTTATTGTTCAATCATAATGCTTTGAGGAAAATAACCAAAATAAGTGAAATCAAAGGACTAAAGGACAATTTCTTAAAATTGAAAAATGAGAAAATAGAATTTTGAAGGTCAATTTTTTTTTCCCCTTTGGCCTAAAGCTGGTTGTCATTTTTTAATTCATTATGGGGTTATAATATTCCCAACACATTAGGAAATGATTTTTTAAAAAGGCAGCAAAATTTAAAAGAAAAACTGACTTCACTAATAAACATTTATTCATCCAAGTCCTTAACCTTTGTCACTTGAAATATATTTTTAAAGGCACAGTTCCTTAAGAAAATTGGAAATGATTAAAGAAAGGATGTCACATGAAAAATGGGGGGAATTTTATGTACTGAATGATATACTGAAAGAAATTTTGTTGAAATATTTCTGGCATTTATACCCAGATCAAAAGTTAAGGACTAAATAAATTATAAGCTACTTAAGGATAGGCGCCCTGACTTATTTAGTTTTGTTTCTGCTCCAGATTTTTATATGGAATATTCAACAGCTATTGTTATCCTGAACTGTAATTGATTATGGTTCAATTGTAGTAATTGGAAAGAGCAGGTATCTACTATTTATACAAATTTTTTTATTGCCCTCAAATTTCATGGACCAGTTTTCTATAGACCATATTCACCAGTAAACCAGTCTATGTCTTTCGTTTTGAATATACATTATTTAGCCATTACATGAGCTTAATAGTACTACCCAGCCATCAAGGGTTGTTTTCATGAATTAAAAATTATATGAAGAATTTTATACAGATAGGTGTAATTTTTTTTTGGGGGGGGGCGGTACTGGATATTGAATTCAGGGTACTCAACCACTGAGTCATACCCCCTATTTTGTATTTTATTTAGAGACAGGATCTCACTGAATTGCTTAGTGCCTCACTTTTGCTGAGGCTGGCTTTGACATGCGATTCTTCTGCCTCAGCCTCCTGAACTTCTGGGATTACAGGCAGATAAGTGTAATATTTTTAAAAAATTGAAAAAAAAAATTTTAAAATCTAAAAACTAAAAAAAATTCTTAAGTTGTTAAAAAATTAGCAATTGAATTCATTTCAGATTTACTACAGTGTTATAATCCCACTTCTCACTGATTATTACTTGTTAGAAAGTATTATCATGGAAAATATGGAGGAAGAAATACTTCTTCACCATCTTTCCTTAAAGGATAAGATGCAAACAAAGTTTTTGAGTCTTTCAATTCATTTCTTAGTTTATTCCCATACCCACTTATTCTCATTTGCTTTCATGGTCATAATTAGGGAAAAGTAGAACTAAAACTTGCCACTAAATCATAAATTCTCTGAAACTTGGAGTAACATGGAATTTAATTCACATGACAAATAGTCATATAGCAACCATTGAAGCTTATAAGAAATTTCTGAGCCTCCATTAGTCCATGTGAAGAAAATAAAAAAGAAACATTTTTTCTGAGGCTAAATCAAGAAAACAAATAGAAGAATATACAGCATATTGTCTGGTATATTTAGTTGTTATATGTGAGATCCCTATCTCCAAATTAGCTAATGACACTTTATTTCAAGCAAGTGATCGACATTATGCATGGAAAAAAATCACTTTGTGTGATCATTTAAATACAGATCTGCATATCATTTTATTTTCATTCCATTTTCTAGCTCTTCTCCAAAGAGTTATTGGCAATGGAATCTGGCTACATTTGTTTGTTTCAGACAAAATACACACATTTTCTTCTTTTACTATTTCTACTATAGTTTATATTTCTTGGAAGCTCTTCACATGGAATAGAAAGTTCTTTAAGGCAGTATATATTGTTATATATATTCTGAACAGTAACTACTCATGTTTTAAATATAGAAAATGTAATTTCTCTAATTTCTAGAGTTGCTTAAGGATGGTAGCAACTGGCAAGAGATGTGAAGAGCTGTGTTTAATATAGCCAAATGTCACCATCTTACCAAGTGACCAGATGTCACATCACTCATTATCAGATCCAAGTGATCGTATATGCCTACTGACATGATGCATTAAGAGGGGCACAATATTGCCTATGTAGTAATTCTACCATGTAAAGTTTACCTCGAATCCTGTCATAAGAAAACAATTGCACAAATCTCAACTGAGGAACATTTTAACTGGCTTGGACTATTTAAAAATGTCAAGATTATGAAACAAAATAAATAAATAAATAAAAATAAATAAAGTTTATTTTAGAAGACAAAAGATTTGAGAACTAAGTGATTGTTCTCTGGGTCCTGGAATTTTTTAATGCTGTAGGAGCCATAAGAAACATTATTGGGGACCAAATGGGGGAAATTTGAATAGGGACTATATATTAAATAATAGTGTAACATTATTGACAAAATTCTATATAGTGGTTCAATAGAAAAATGTCCTTGTTCTTAGAAGAGATGTGTAGAGCAATAAAAATGGGGTCATGTTTACTTCTTGTGTTTCAATATCCAGTAAAATATGTACATGCATGTCCAAAAATATGAACATGTGTAAAATGTAAAAATTAGTGAACATAGATAAAGGATAACATGGGTAATAACATTAAGTGCTAGCCTTAAAATATTTCTAATGGATTGAGTTTTTAAAATAAAATGTTAGTGCATGAAATTAATATTTTTTTATGTCTAGTAACTACTTCTCAAGAAAGGAAAGTTAACTAGAGAAAGACATGACAGAAGTATGGTTAAGAATGGTTTGGGGGGCTAGGGTTGTAACTCAGTGGTAGAGCACTTGCCTCACATATGTGAGGCACTGGGTTCGATCCTCAGCACCACATAAAAATAAATAAAATAAATAAAGTAAAGATATATTTTAAAAAAGGAATGATTTGGGTTTTAGTATCCACCTAGTTGTTTAATGAGAAATAACAGCTGTCCTTCATTCTTCTTTCTTATCTCTACCCTGACATTCTGTTCAACAGTTCTCTTTCCCTTCAAAACAGAAGATCTGTCGTGGGTTGAACTCTCTCTCCCTCTACAGCTACTACCTTGTCCAATCACTACCAATCACAGTCACCTGGCAAGAGAGATGACTCATCTTTGAGCTTCCACCCCTGTGCTCCTATGATCCATTCCCTCCAAAAGACAGTGATGGTGATCTTGCCTCCTACTCCTGCCTAAAACTCCCCAGTGGCTTCTGTCCCACTTAGAAAAGTAAAAAAATGCAAGCTTCAAGCTCCATCATCAGTTTCTACTTCCATCTCTGACCTCTGGATTCTCTTCTGAGCTTTTCCTTCCTCACCTCTCTAATGCTCAATTGTGCAAAGCTCCTTTCTATGCAAGGTGCATGAGTTTTCTCTTTCTGCCTGGAATACTGTTTCTTCTCCTCCTCCTTACACAGCTGGTCCCTTCTTATCCTTCAAATGTCAGCTCAGTGGACCTGTGTCAGGGCTCCAGCAGGCATACAAAATCTATGCTAATTACTGAAAAGAAAATTTAAAAATATTGGTGCAGGGAACTGGGTACCCAGGTGGTGAAAACACTGAGAAACCGAACAGGGCACTGTGAAGCAACTGAGGAAGGAACAACAGCAGGAAGTCATCCTTACCCATGGACTGATGGAAAAAGTTTTGCTACAAGAGCCCTGGAACAAAGTCAACTGGTAGAAGCTAAAACTACAGAGAAGTTCCCATCTGATGGAGTAACTGTGAAAAGCAGAGAAAGAGGAAATAACCTACTTTTTATTTCTCCTTGTTTCCAGTGCTTGGCCAGCAGGAGCTGGCAGTCTCAGAAACCTGGGAACCACAGGCTATGTACCAAGGCAACCCTGTAATGAGGCAGAGGATGGAAAGGAATGGACAGGAGGGCATGATGGCCAGGGACCTCCCTGCACAGCAGACTTTCATTGGATGAGAAAAATCTAATCCAGAAATTCTGAAGCATTTCTTCTCTTTTACTTACATTTAGGGGGTAAGGAATAGTTAATACTGTCCAAAATATCTGACAATTGAAGAAAAATAGTCTATCCTTTATTATGCTTTTTACCCCTGAATAAACAATGAAACCCATTATTTTAAATTCAGAGATACTTTACTGAGAATGTGTCTGAAGGTTAAGGAAAATCCTACTCAGCATATTGTTCAAAATGTAAGGACCCTTTTTTATCCTGTATTTCTTGACTTGAAGTGTAGTGTCTAGTCCACACCTTATAGTTTTTAACTATTGTCACCATTAGAAAATGTAAAATGGGCATCATGCTTAGTCATGTTACATTTATTTCAACCCCCTTGAACTCTGCACTTCAGTGTTTTTTCTTATAGTTTGCAAATACAAAATTCCACAACTGAAGAAGCCATGCTGATCCTGTCACTACCATGACCTTGAAGCCACTGGACAAGCTTTGAGGCTGGGAATGAATCCATGAGCCAGCTTGTGGGCCCTCGAGCATTGGAGCTGTATCACACCTGCTTCCCTGCTTCCTCCTTCTCACTCTTCCTCTACCCTCCGGTCCCTTCACTCCTGGCTCTAGAGTGTCTCCTTAGCTTTCCATGCCAGTTTTTTTTTTTTTTTTTTTTTTTTTTTTTTTTTTTTCAGAAGCCACCCAACCACACTCATATATCATACATGAAAGAAAACTCAAAGCAGTAAACATCACAGATAGCAGCTATCCCCAGGGAAGCTGCCACAAAATGAAAATAAATGAGTTTTTATTTTGCTAGCCTGTGAGATTATGCAGACTAGACCTGGATTCTGCTTAGAGTTCCAGTCCCCTTAGGGCCATTAAGTAACAGAGGGAAACATCTGCAATACAAAATTCCACAACTGAAGAAGCCATGCTGATCCTGTTTTTGGACAAGCTTTGAGGCTCAGGCATTAGAGAAGATTCCTTTAAAGGGGACATTAATGTCCATTTAATAATAATGGGTTGGACATAGAAATCATGGGAGGAATGTAGTACAAAATAGCAAATGAAATATTTATACATTCCATTGAAGCTTCGCGTATGTTCTAGAGGGAGATGTCCTAGTGAGATGGGTCTTCCCCTTTGTTCTGAATCTATTTTTCCAATTGCTGGCTTCACAATCATTCTGAAGTTGATTAGATCAGAAAGCAGAGGCTTGCCTGCCCAGCATGACCAATGGCAAGCATGAAGTTTGTGGGTATTCTAAGTGTGGAGTCTGTGTATCCAAGTTGGTTTTGGTATTGCGGGCCTCCACGTGGTTCTCTAAGTTTCAGTGCTGCAGCATTTTTATGTCATCTGCATCCCAAAGAGCATAGCACAACCTACAGTGTATACACTTGCATAAAACCACCAGCTGAGTTGGAAAAGTGCTGTTGGATTTATGGAGGGTGGCCATAATTACATTCACATCCATGCTCAGCTAAAATCAGAATCGCAACCTTGTTACCTTTGTTTTATTTTTAATACACAAACCATTTGGATTTAACTTTAACCAAATATCTGGTTACCTGTTGGGAAATACTTTTAACTTGCTGTTGAAATGATTTAGTGTTTCTAACATACTTGGTGTAGGTAAACCTCATCACAAAGGCATCTTTGTCTCAAAGTCGGAGAGGCTGATAACAACGGTTTAAAAACAATGTGAAATAATATGCTGATTTTCAACCATTATTTTGTTTACTCCTCACAAAAACCTAGGGAGATGGGTATGGATTTGGGTTTCCATGTTGCTGATATAGAGATGGAGGTTCACAGGACACTCCCCCTCCACCCCTACTCCTGCCCCTGCCTCCAGCTGGGTCTGTCCTTAGACTGTTCTGATCCCAGGTCCACTGAAGCACAAAGTCGCAGATGGGGTAGCATTTTAGTGAACATTAACCTCCTTTACCAGGAATTCCATAGGTTCACCATAGCTGTACACACCGGTAATACCAGCTATATGGAGGCTGAGGCAGGAGGATTGCAAGACCAAGGCCAGCCTGGGCAATTATGGGAAACCCTGTCTCAAAAAACAAAGAGGACTGGGGATGTAGCTCAGTGGTAGAGTACCCCTGGGTTCAATCCCTGGTACACCAAAAATGAATAATTAATTAAAATAAGTAAAATTTAAAAATAGATAAATAAAAGGAACTTTCCTTAGTGGAAATTGGCCTCTGTGTTGTGTGACAATGGCCACAGCCCAGGATGATTTGGGGCCTCATTGGAGGAGAACCTTGAGGGGCTCTTTGCCAGTGATGACAACCCTTCCACCTGTTTCTTCAGGTTTCTTTGCCAGCTTGGCTCCTGGAAAGCTTGATCTTGCCAAAGGTACCAGGTCTCTAAGTATAGGATCCAGAGCCAGCGTCACTCTGTGTCATCAGGAGTGGTCAGCTGAATTGTTGTCAGAGGATTAGAGTTAGTAATGACCTTAAAGTTCATCTGGCCTGAACAATCATGTTTTCCACGTAAAGAAGATGGTCCCCAGGCAATCAGGGAACATTACAGAGCCACCCAAGCAGGGAGGCAGCCTGGTTGAAAAACAGCCTGCACCACAGTTCCCAACCCTCCTCCTCCTGCATTGCCAGGACACGCTACACAATTTTCCTTGGCAATAGACTTTTTTTTTTTCCTCTTGATATTATATTTTACTATATTGATACTATCTTATAGAAAAAATAGTGGATGGCTAGGATATAGGATGAGTTTTAATTTTTAAATATTTAGGGAAACTATCTGGCTTTTCATTTATTGTTTTAAACTTCATATGTGGAAACTGTTGATCATGTTTCTTCAAAGAGGAAAACAGAAATGAAGTCACTGTCTTCAAATTCCTTGCAATAAAGATAAGTTTACTGGAAACTAAGACTAGTCATGAGGTTTTTTTTCTCTTTTAATTGCTATGTGTTTGTAAGAATTTTGGCAGAGCACAATGACACTAAACATATATATATATACACACACACATAAATAAATATATATATATATATTTATATATTTATATATCTAAAATGATATAATTGCAGCAAAAATGGAGGGGGCTACTGAAAGTGGAGGGGGCCACCAAATGTTTAGGTAGGCTCTACTCAGCCCAACAGATCTTAGAAAGTGATAGGTCAAAAGGAGGTATTTTCTTTACAAGTATAGATTCCTAACCCTTAATGCATTCTGAGAATTTTACATTGGATTTCTTTTATGGATCTAAAACAAACAAACAAACAACAACAACAAAAAAAAAAACCCTCAATTTAGAACAAAAACAAATGACCTTAGGAAACACCATTTCCCTCCCCTGAGGATGCTGAGACTATATTTTGCACATGTTCTGTAGAATAAGAAGGCCTTTTGACTGAATATGATGATCTGTATGAACCCTTTTCATGTGCCAGGGGAAATAATCAGACAACTGTGCAAATGCCTGAATAACTGTGGCTGCTGGATTATTTTTACTGTGAAAAACTGTTAAAAATATTCCCTACTAAAGGAAAAGTTGTTCTGGATAACTGATTGTCTACAACCTTTTTTTAAAGAAAAAAAAAATAATGCTATTCTGTGTTTTGAACTAAAGTGAGGTTAGAGGAAAACAATGAGTTTCTTCAAGGGACTGAATTCTAAAGAAAAACCAGAACAGAAAATATCTTGCCCACTAAATTCAGCCTTCCGATGCCACTCTCTGGAGATTGGGTTTGGAGAACAGCACGGAGAGAGAGGGAGAGAGAGAGAGAGAGAGAGAGAGAGAGAGAGAGAGAGAAAAACATTTAAACATTTCCTCCAATTTGTAATATTGGATCAGGCCCATTTTAAACTGTGCTAATTTATTCTTCATTGAACCATGGAGATTAATTAATCCTTTGTTTTGCTGGATTAATGAGTAATCAATATGCCAAAGGGAGAAAAAAGAGAATGATTTCTATTCAAGGAACAAAGCATTCAGGTAGCCAAGTCATTTTATCTTTCATGTTTACAAAGCACATCACAACCCAGATGAAATGTGTGGCATTCAGGGAGATTTTAGAGATATTTTGCTCTCCCTTTATCTCTCTCTGTCCTCCTCCTCCTCCTCCTCCTCCTCCTTCTTCTTCTTCTTCTTTTTAATGAACTGTATGTTTCAGAAGGATATAAGCCACTGGAGCAATATGTCAAAATAACCAGTGTCATGTGGGTATTTTGGTGGGCTCTATTCTTCCCACAAAATTTAAGTCAGTTTCTGTAGTTCTTTAACACCTTCTTAGGATGGGGAAGGTCACCACACTAACAACCAATGAGAGAAGTTCTCTGACAACCAATGCTATATTCAACACACTCTTGCCACTAAACAGTCCTACTCAAGTAAATCACCTTATTTTATTGGCTTCTTGGTGTCCATCACTATCTGAAATTGTCTAATTTTGTTTATCTGCTTCTTTCCCGTCTCACACCCACTCCCACACTCAAACATAAGGATAGGCATTTTTGCTCACCAGTTTATTCATTGAGGTAGCAGCAAGCCTTGCATATAGCTTCCAAGCAGTATGTGTTTGTTCAATGAATGAAGGAGTTTGCTATGGATCACACTTGACTTGAAGCCACTTTTTCTGACAGATATGAAGGATTGGGTGGTAATTTGGAGCTCTTAGAGGTCTAAAACTTAAGTGAGATATATGGAGAATGTCACAGGACTTTGGGGACAAATATCATGGAGTCTCTACATTTCCTTGGATGGAGAGCTTCCTGCTTAGGCTCCCCTAGAGGGTATGGCTTCCTCTTTGCCTATCTATTCTAAGCACAGTTATGTGTAGTCCTGAGTGGAATGGCATGTTAGTGACCAGGGTGGAATGGGTAGAGGCCATGTCTGGAAGGGATGCTTCTCCTAACTGTGGGAATCATCTTGATACTACTCAGTATCTCTTGCCACCATTATAATTCCAATTTAAAAGGTTAATAACAGATGCTAGAACCAATGTGTCGAACATTGCATTATTAGTTTTGTAGGAGTTCCTCTGTAATCAGAAGCTGCAGCACATATTTTTATATTATACTGTAATTTTGTAATCTATTGGCATCTGAACTTGCAGGTGATCCTACACATCAAATATGTATGTTCATGTACATGATATTTATCTCTTCAAACAAAATTGAGAATGCTTCCTTTGTATGCCTCTATTTTAGACCTTTCCACTTTAGATTTTGAGGCCAAAATTTGTCTTTTAAGGTTTTGTGAAATCATTGGATTTTTTTTTTTTTTTTTTTTTTTTTTTTTTTTAATTTAGGGGTCATGCCTAGAGTCCTGTGGTGGCAGGCAACAGCAAAAAAAAAAAAAAAAAAAAAAAAAAAAAAAAAAAAAAAAAAGCAATTGATTAAAATATGTGAATTATGTGGATTGGAAAATCAAAAACTGTCTTAAAGAAGAGCTGAATTTGAGAGATTAAGAATCAGGAATGAATGAGGACTCTCTTTAAGGTTTCAGAGTGGTGATGAAGAAACATCAACTCCTTTACATTATTTTGACCTCATACAAGACATGGGTTTTCTGGAAATGAATGTGATTGGTTTAGTTGAGTCAGAATAAGGTGCCCAGCCCTTGAACTGGAGACCACCTTGCATGAAAATTCAGAAATGCAGAGGGACTTTCTCCTAGGGGAAAATTAGTATGCTATTAATTAACAAAACATTAAAAGGGATGCTGGGCAGGCAAAAACACAAATGTCCACTATAGGAACTCAGGTATGCCCAACATCATTTTTTTTTTTTAAATTTTATTTTCAGAACTATAGGAAATAATCACTCATAGTAATCGTATCACCTTGAGCAATGATAAAAGAATAAACAGATTAAATTTTAGTGTTGATTAAAGTACAATGCAGCCAGTACTTTAAAAAGAAATATTAATTGATAGTGACAAGGTAGGAAAGTGGAAGGAAATTAGTATTTGGAGAGAGCCAAGTACTATGCTAATTGCTTTATAGGAGGCTCTCATTTAATATTCATGATGATTATAGGAAGAAGACATTCTTAAACACATCTTAATGATAGGGAAACTGAGGATCAGAGATACTAAGCCATTTTTCCAAGGTTGCATGCTTAATGACATGCAAATATAATGATGTGGTGCAAGTTGTATTGCTGTCAAAGGAAAACACATGTAATTGTTAGTCTGCCTTGCTGAAGTGATGTTGCAGTTGTCATAGATAATTACTACATAACTCCTCTCTGTTGGTCCATCATGTTATCTTGAGGCTTAATAAAATATAAGCATCACTTTTTCTGCCAGTATTTTTAAGGACTATGAATATTATCACTGGATAGTGCATTTTCTTTTCTTGCTAAAAATCTCAGTTGTCAGTTTTTATTTGAAATTGGCTGTGCTGTTTTTAACCCATTTTTCTTAGGTCAGGATTCCTAGAAACAGTTCTTGAGATGGGGATTCAGAAGGATGTGCTTTATCACAGCACATTTTTCAGAAAACAAATGAACTGAAACACTTCAAAGGAAGTGAAGGAAGGAGAAAGAGTCAAGCAAGAATATGCTCCTAGGTAAAAACAAGGACCCTTGTCCTGATCCACGGGGGACTCTGGAGCGTACTTTGTACTCAAGACATTTCACTCCTGAAAGTGGGGACTAGGTGAGATATCGACTGAGAGTTATTATCCAGAGGTGGGGCAACTCTGAGCCTTCAATAGATGGCACTTAAAGGAGCTGGCAGATAAGTTTACCTGCTCAATAATGGGAATCTGGCCCGCCATGAACAAAATCAGCTCTCATTTGACATTTCAGGAGTTGAATCATTGCTAACTTCGTAGTCAAAAAGAGAGTAGGTCTTGCTTCCTATTTTTTCCTCTCTCCTTGTAACAAAATTTTTTACTCCTCAGAAATGTCCTTTCTAATAGGAAGATACACCTCACTGCTGAGCCTGCTAGTTTCTGGCAGGAGGACATGTGTCCTTGGCTATGTAAGACAATGCTTAGTCATTGGCTGGATTTAGACCTGCTTTCATCACTGTAATGATATAGTGGTCTTGTCCTAGAAGATAGCAGAGAGGCACTGATGCCAGATAGCCATGATTCATGACTGGATTTGGTGCATCTGTGCTCTAATGATGAAAGTCTTGTAAGAGAAAATAGTACCTTTTTGTTTGTTTTCTTAGCTTGCACATCTAGCCTAAACATTCATATCTTACTTTTATGGTTTAGGTAGATAGCTTTTGTTTATGTCTCAATTCTCCTTTCTCTTATCTGACCCCCTTGAATTGAGTTTCATAAACCAATACACGTTTGTGGTTTAACAAATATCAGGCTATTTAAAATAATTTGGGTGTGCTAATGCTGAGGGACTTTAAAGGAGGGGGACTTTCAAGGTGGCATATATATATATATATATTTTCTACTTTACCTAATATCCAAACGATTGCATACATTATCTTTTTGACCAACTAAATCTTTCAGTCCCTGTGCACCCACCCCAACCCCCACTTTCTCTTTTCCTGGATAATTTCTCCTTTCTTACTTGATGTTTTATAGCTTCTGATCTCTTCCAAATGTTTTAGAAACACTGCTCACCTACTAAGTGCAAAAAAATGGAACAACCCCAATATACCTCTCAGGGCTTATGATGAAAGTTAGTTATAGATCAATTTTTCAGGGCCCCAAATCTCCAGAGCACCCTGCATTTTAGGAATTTCCACTCTATTTCTGCATCCCTTAACTAGTCTCCCTTTCTTCAGGCTCTGCTCCAATCTCAAACATTCTTCACACTGCCACTAGGATCTTATTTATTTATTTATTTAGTGGTACCAGGGATTGAACTCAGGAGCACTCGACCACTGGGTCACATCCCCAGCCCTTTTTTGTATTTTATTTAGAGACAGGGTCTCACTAAGTTGCTAAGTGCCTCGCCATTGCTGAGGCTGGCTTTGAACTCATGATCCTCCTGCCTCAGCCTCCCAAAGTGCTGGGATTACAGGCATGCGCCACCGCACCCGGCTAGGATCTTATTTTTTAACCCAATTATTTTACCTTTTTGTATCTTTTGAGTTTTTTTCTTGAGCTTGCTGTACAAAAAGTTAAACAAGTAATTAAATTTAAAATAACTGGCAAATTACATCATCTTCCTACTCGTGCTGTACTAGTTCTCTATGATGTAATTTATCATAAATCATAAATTCTAGATAACTCTTCCGTGTGTGTGTGTGTGTGTGTGTGTGTGTGTGTGTGTGTCCCTCAATATCCACAGGAGATTGGGCCCAGGGCTTCCCACACATGCCAAAATCTGTGAATGCTCAAGCCCTTTATATGAAATGGCAGAATATTTGCATATAACCTATGCAAATCACCAGCATACTTTAAATTATCTCTAGATTATTTATATACCAATAAAATATAAATGCTATGTAAGTAGTTGTTATACTGTATTGTTGAGGGAATATTAACAAAAGCTGTTTGTACATAATCATTATAGATGAAATCTTTTTTTAATATTTTCTATCTATTGTCATTTAACTCAATGGATGTGGAACCTGCAGATAGAGGACCAATTGTAAATATATTCTCATTTTGTGCCAATTTGCGTGTTATTGCCTACATGCCACTTTTGCAGACTTATGAGCGCACTATGCTTTCTCCGCCTCTGAATGTGAACATATGTCATGTTCTCATGTGTCACGGTTCAGTCTTTCCTCCTGTGTTTACCTGAGCAAATCTTACCACCTTCATGTCTTTGAATTGAAACAAATCTCACTTCCTCAATGAAGCTTTCCATGAACTCCCAGGCACTTTTAGTTATTATTCACTTTCTCCTGTGTTTCTTTTTTTTTTAATTATTTTTTATTCTTTTTTATTCTAAGATGTTATAAATGACAGCAGAATGCATTACATTTCATATTACACATATAGAGCACTTTTTTTTTACAAATCTCTGGTTGTATGCAAAGTATATTCACACCATTCGTGACTTCATACATGCACTTAGGGTAATGATACCCATCTCCTGTGTTTCTTTAGTGCCTTTTATATGTATACATGTTAATAATTTGCAGTTCTCTATTTACAAGTCTGTTTTTCCTCTGAGCCATGAGGGCAGTCACGTAACTACACAGATATGGCTTCCCAAGGTCCAGCTGGTGGTGGTTTTCATGTGATTGTGTTGGCTGAACACCTTGTAGAAACAAGTGGAGACATAAATACCTCAACTTGCTGACAATTAAGGAAACATACACTTAGGTGGGATTGCCAATGAGCAGCATCAGAGATGGCTGTTCTTGTGTAAGTGATTTATTGAGGGAGTGTTCTCAAGAGAAACCTGTAAGGCAGTGAGGGAAGCTGACCATAACAGGGAAATAGGCAGAGGACGGTTTCAGAAATCTGGCTTCAACCTGTTCCACTAGAGAACATTGGAACATGGATTTTGACTTCCACTTTGCAAAGGAGCTGGGGTTTTATAACTCTTGTTTATGAACCACTCCCCGGGAAGGTGATGGAGAGGTGTATGTGTAGCCCCCCAGGCAACTCGGGGTGAGGTGGCTCTTGTGAGATAGGGGCACGTCCCCAGAAAAGATGGGAGGATGGAAACATAGGCTTGGCAAAGGAGAGCTGGCAGGGGTGGATGCAGTATCTGCAACACATACCTAAATATTCTTTTTTAAAAAATATTTATTTATTTGCTTTAGTTGTACACAATGCAATGCATTTATGTTTATGTGGTGCAGAGGATCGAACCCGGGCTGCGCACGTGCTAGGTGAACGCTCCACCGCTGAACCACAACCCCAGCCCCCCTAAATATTCTTATAGATAAAAGAAGGCAATAGTTCTCATTTGTTGAAAGCTCACTTTCTACCATATGTTGTGCTCAGTGCCCTACATGCATGAGCTTGGACCTGTCAGGGGTCTGTCCTAGAGAATGTTAAACAAGTATTTTCCAGGAAATTGCATCATAGAACAAATCCAGTCAGGGAACCAGGGAAAGAGTGTCTATCCCTGCATTTCACTGAATTTGAGAAGCACTAATTACAAGGTATGTCATTATTTTACATTCTACTAGGAAAGAAAACAAATACCTCCTAAGGAACTATGATACAGTGCTTTCCTATCACCTATGGTGACAAATCACTTGGCAGACATGTCAAAATGTATGAGAAAGGCATGCATGTTACTTGGAAATTCATGAATATTGATGACCAAACAACAAGTTAAAAGAAGTTTTTTATTAAGAAGTATACAATTTTAAATCATGAATTAATGTCTTTGAAATGAATTCTAAACTGGGTTATCTAAAATGACCATTACTTTAAAATAATATAATGTATACAAATGTTTGTAAGAATTATATATTCTTCTATATCAATCACGTGTACAGACTCTTTTTTTAAAAAAAAATATTTATTTGCTTTAGTCTTGTGTTTAGTGTTTAGTTTTACGTGGTGCTAAGGATCGAACTCGGGCAGCGCACGTCCTAGGCAAGCGCTCTACCGCTGAGCCACAACCCCAGCCCACGTGTACAGACTCTTTGAACAACATGTATATACTTCCTGAAACTTATATTTGTTTCAGTACAACTCTATGGTGTTTTCACATAGAATCATTATATGCTCTCTTCTGAGCACAGATTATATTAATTACATTTGTCAATAGTATATCAGTAACTCTTAAAATTTTCTAGAATGGTATACATCTGATATTAAACAATGTTTTATTGTTCATATATGTTTTAATTCTTGATGTAAAGCATACAAACAAAGACTATTGATAATTTTAAGAGACTTTTCAATAAATGGGCCAATTACACATGATGTTGTATGCCACACAATTTTCAAGGATTACCCATTACATCCCTGGCACATTTCAAGTGGTAGAAAGCCAAAGACAACACCATTGCTTTGATAAAACCAAGACTTTGAATTGGCATATTGGCTTACTCTATTACATATTGGTGTTTTCCTCATTTCCCAATATTAGCGTGAACATTATAATATGAATTATATTAGTGTGAACCTTATAAATATTAACAGTGCAATATTTTTAATGAACACTCTCTGAGCAACAGCCAAATGAAATGAAATAGCCACCCTCGTTATGCCTTAGTTCAGTTAGTTAATTGAAATATGAGAGATTTCCTTATTTATTCTATGTTAAAAAGTGCTTATTGCCTTAGCCAGCTAGTTGCTATTACCAAAATTAAAAACTATATAAATTACACAAAGCTATCCACAGAGGCTAGCTTAAAAATTACTGCCCCTGCTGAGGACAAAATGATGTCTTTGGTTGAATTACCAGATACAAAATAACAGCTAGAGATAAATTATTTTTAGACCATTATTAAAGGATTAAAGGTGGGTCCCAAATCTCTGTTGACCAGATTCATTTTCGCCTTTATGGTTGGTATGCCTTCGCTCAGTTTTGAGTTATTTATAACAGAGGAAATTGCTGCGTTGTTAAATAAAGCTCAGAGCTGCAACAAAAATGAATCTCATTTATTGCTTTTGTTTGTGGGTTTGGTTTTCTATGCCACCATCAAAGAGCCAGCTTTGACATCTTTCGCAAGTTATCTAAGTTTTCAATTGGTTTATACTTATAAGCTGATCAAAATTACTTCAATGCAGATTTAAAGCTAGGGTTCAAGTTCATGTGCAATCACTAACAGTTTTTAGAACCAAAAGTCTAAGTCTTGGAATTTTTTCCCCCTTGCTCAAGGGTGGGAGGATTTGTAACCGAGAAAAAGTTTTCATCACATAGTTTTGCCCTTAGATATAAGCTTCATTTTTTTTCACCTGTCTAGGAAACACTATCTCAAAAGAAAGCCAAAAAGATAACCTTTTAAGAGAATGTGAGAGCATCTCTCTGCTGGACCATTCTACTTGGCCCATGATGGGATTGTATCATAGAAAAATTGAATAGCTTCAGATGTTATGAAAGTGGGTCATATCCCACTATTCTGATTGATCAGAAACTACACCAAAATCAGTGGGAGTGGGAAAAAACCTATGGAAATAACTACAGAGCTTAGATATGTTTTATTGGCATTTTATTCAACAATAGTTTAAACAGATGTTCGTCTTTAGTTGTTCTTTAGTTTGAATACAGAAGAAATTTAGTTTATTTCCCAGGTTAAGAATAAGAGCAAGGAAATGAGCACTCTCATACATTTTTCCTTTTTATACATCTTTCTGGATTTAAAAGTAAAGGAAAAATAGGGAGAAGTTACAGAAGGGAATAAAAATCATTTTGTTTTTATTTGGTGAATCATTCATTCTTTAGTATATACTATGTACTAGGTATTGTTCTAGGAACTGAGGTTATAGCAGTGAATGCAGTAGACATTTCTACCCTTGTGGAGCTGACAGTCTCATAGGGGGAGATAGATAATAGTAATAAACAATATAACATGTTAGGTGATAACAACTATTGAGAAAAATAAACTGAGATATTCACAGTGCACACAAATTCAGGAGGTACATTCGTAATCTATTTTTTGTCCGTTTCACCCCTGCAACTCTGTACCATGGCTCTGGAAAGAACTGGAGACTGTTGGAACATGTGCATGGAGAAAGGTGTGTTTTGGAGGTATGGCTGGATTGCTCCAGAAGCATTTGCTGAAGTTTACATTTCACATTTGAAACTTAAAGGCTGGGCTGTGGTGCATGCCTATAATTTCAGCAACCTAGGAGGCAGAAGCAGGGGGATTGCAAGTTCAAGGCCAGTTTGGGTAACTTAAGGAGACCCTGTCTCAAAATAAAAAAAGAACAAAAATAAAAAGGGCTGGAGATGTAGCTCAGTTCAAGTAGCTTCAAGTTCAAAAAACTTGAAGATGTTGCTATTTAAAGGAAGATGGTTGTAGGCCAGAAGGATCAGTCTGTGTAAAGGGGAAGGCATGTTTGGCAAGTCTCAGGTCCAGCTAAAGAGGTCAGTGTGGTTGGACAAGAGTCAGGACAAGGATAGTAACAGGAGATAAAGTGTGACAAGTAATAGGGAAGGTTATGAGTGTGCTGTGCAGCCACTGGAGAATTTTGAACAGAGGAATCTGACTTAATCTTTAAAAGGTCATTTTTACATCTATATAGAGAATAGACCATGGGGCTGAGGCTAGGCAAGATTGGAAGCTGGAAGACCTAGCAGAAGGTTAATATGGCTTCTAGGGGAATGCTGATGGAGGGTCAGACCAAGTGGAAGTAGTGGTGGATTGCATGGATTCTGGATATATCCTAAAAAAAAAAAAAAAAAAAAAAAAAAAAAAAAAAAAAAAAAAAAAAGTCCATTTAAATATTTTCTTGTACAACATATGGATTAGTAAGAAGAATAAAAATAACTTCAGTTTTTGGTATTGTTATATTAAGGAAGTATATCCATCTAGTATTTTGCATGGATTTGTGTGTGTGTGTGTGTGTGTGTGTGTGTGTGTGTGTTTAGATGTATAAAGTGTTTTGTAGTTATAATCCTATGCCACCTACTAATATATACAATTGCACTTAGTATAGCATATACCATGACATAAGGATATTCTACATCCTTAAATATTAATTAAGAACATAATCTTTAAAACAAAAGTCCAGCACTTCATAAATCATATGCATGACCCTGTTGTACCAAGTAAGCATTAGAGTGGGTTCTGTCTGAGACTGGATGGCAGCCTGCAGTCTTTCAGAGAAGGGCTCTCTTTGGGTTTACTGTGCTTTTTATCTTGCTGTTTCAGAGAGCTTCTTAACTGGGGAGATTTGCCAAAGAGCTTATTCTCTGAGTTTGGTGAGGAGCCCAAGAGTTCTGTGGCCAAAGCTTTGACCTTGGCCAGGCACCTGTGACCTGGTTCTCAGGGGATCCCTTCTTATGCTGATGAGGCTTTCATCACCTAGAACATTTATGGAGAGGCCATTCTCATGGTTGTTTGTATTTTGTGGTCTCCCCAGAAGTACTGGCAGAATCTAAACAGGAGCCCAGCACCACATCCTCACACAGACAGTGGGAGTTAGTACTTTCTTCTGGAACCTCTTCCTTTTATAATTCAGATAAGCACCTCCTCTGCCTGCCTGTCACTGAGGTCTGGTTGCATTCCTCTCAATCTTATGTAGAGACTTTTTCATAATTTCCTGTTGGCAATTAGGTCCAAGCATTCAAATCAGCATTGGCTGGCCTGGAAGTGTCTGAAACAAGTGTGGGCACGCACATGGCTCAGGTACAATATTGAACGGAAATCTCAAGGATTACAAAAATACTAAGCATTCTTAAGTTACTGTTGAATAATTTTGTTTTCTTATTTCCTTGTGGCTTTGAGGTGTGTTTTGGGAATTGTTTCTGGCATGCAAAATAAATTCTAATCAGAAATTGAAGCACATTTTATTAATTAGTATTATATTTGTGTGGTATGTCTCATTCACTACTTTAAATTGGCACTTACCTGTTATTTCTCATTAGAAAGATAGATGCTATTCACCTGTCAACAGGCACAACTCATCCTGGAAAATGAAGGTCTTGCCTAGAGAAAATTAGTTGAAAGAAAGAAAAATATTGATTTACTGTTCTTACCATGGGAATTGGTCACTACCATAGAGAGAGATGCTTGCACAGGTTGGGTCCTGCTTGACTTTTGTTGTGATGCAGGTTGAGCAAGAGGAAGATCACTATCTTCATTTCTCATTGCTAAGATATTCATTCATCCATCAATTCATCCTGCACATGTTTATGGGATACCCACAAAACATCAGGTACTGTTACATGTTCAGAGGAACAATAAACAAAATATGAATATTAGCCTCATGGAATTTATTATCTGTTCAGGAGAGGGTTGATTAACAAACGCATATCATGCCACATATTTGTAAGTGCCATAAAGTATGCATAGGTATTGTAATAGGACAAATATTGAAGTGACCATGCTGTGTTATATGACATGACCAGGAAGACCTCTTGAATATGAGTGGAGATCTATAGGATGGGAGGAATTAAGTCATGGTTATCTGAAGAAAGGTTGGTGCAGGCAGAAAGAAATAAAGGGCAGAGGTTCCAAGGTGACAGTATGCTGTCCTCCTGGAACACCAGAAAGAGGGCAAATGCAGCTGTAGCAGAGTAATCAGGGGGAAGTGATAGAGAAGAAGAGGAGGTAGCAAATAATGCTGGTTTTGATATCTCACTGCTTGCCATACCACCATTTTTTCTTTGATTTGTATAGTGTGCTAGTCAGCTTTTCATTATTGTGACCAAACAACCTGATAAGAACAACTTGGAGGAGGAAAAATTTATTTTGGGCTGTTTCGGAGGTCTCAGCCCATGGTCACCTGACTGTATCACTCTAGGTCTGAGGTGAGACAGAATATCTTGGTGGAAGGGTATGGCAGAAGAAAGTTGCTCAACGCATTTTTATTCCAGAATTTTGAGATGAAACTAAATTCCCTGGTTTTGTTGACAGATGGGGTTTGTGCAGGCTTCAGGCCTCACCAACTTGTCTTGCAAATTTGAAGTATAAAATCCACAGACAAGAACAAAAGGGAAGAGTGAACTTAGTAAGATTTATTTAAGTGAGAAGAGATAGAACTCCCATGATGCAGGAGGGGATCTGACAGTATTGCAGGGCTGGGGCCTTCTGAGAAACTGAGGCAGCATGAAGATACCATCCCCTCTGAACCCCCACTTCAAACTCCCATCCTTTCAATCCAGTCAGGAAGACTTCAGACGTGTTGTTCAGAGTGACAAGCATGAGTTTATTGAAGTGATAGGAAAAGGGAAAGGAGACACTCTCAAGGGAGAAAGTGTGTCATCTCAGAGAAGAGAGGGACAGACAGCATACCTCTCCTCCACTCCAGTTTTAGTGGGGATCCCAGAGAAGTTTCTAGAGAGCCCCACCCAAGGCTACCTCTTGACTTTTGACAGCAGGATGACATCAGATTTTCAAGTTCCCACTGCCATGACAACTCTAGGTCCCCTTGGCGCATGCTGACCAGTTCTAATTGGATTCTTAACCATACATTCTTAGAGGTTTTATGGTTAGGAGGAATTATCCTTATCTCCCTGAGTTCCGGGATCTGGTCTGTGAGAAGGGTCACAAGGTCTCCCCCTTCAAAGTAATTTGGGTTTCTCTTATTGATGTTATTTGGGGCTTGCATTTTCTCTGCAGATAGCAGGTAGTTTGCTGAGGAATATGCATATCCTCTCCTATTAAACCAGGCAGGGATTGCAGGTAAATTGCTTCCTGGAAAGACAACATGTGGCAGGGGCATAATGGGCCCATTTTGTGGAATTATTCCCTTAACCTCGTGTTCCCATCACTCATATCTGTATGCACCCATCAATGGCAACCAAAAGGGATGGGGAGAAGGCAAGAAGCCAAGGTCAAGATATAATCCAAGGGCATGCCCCCAGTAACCTACTTCCTCCAGTCATGTCCCACCTGCCTATAGTTACCACTCAGTAGTTCATTCAAATTATTAATCAATCAAATGGATTAATTCACTGATGAGGTGACTGCCTCCATGATCAAATCATTGCCTAAAAGCCTTACCTCTGAACTTTGCTGTATTGGGGACCATCCTTCAAAACCTTGAGCTTTTTGTGGAACATTAAATGTCCAAACATAATATATAGATCTTGAAGATGTTTATGTCTTCCACAACTCCTATTTAGAAAGAAAAGACCTTAAAGACATTATCATTAGAAAACTAACTTTCACTAAACTTCTTGGAGATTCATGAATGACCAGCAAGAATTTGATTTAAAAAAAAAGGGGGGTGTTCTTAGTGGTAAATTGAAGAAGGAAACAGAATGTTATCAGGAAAAAAAAAGTATGATAAAATAGCAGGAAGGATAATAAAACAAATTTATTTGGTATTGAAGACAATTATGTTTTTTAGCCAAATTAATAACCTTTTGATTCCCCTTTTCTTTCCTGTAGGGCTCCAACTTTTTTCTATAGTAAATGCCATTCTTCAGCCATGTGTAGCAGTTTTCTCTAGAAAAGAAATAAAGAAAGAAGGAAGGAAGGAAGGAAGAAAAGAAAGAAAGAAAGAAAGAAAGAAAGAAAGAAAGAAAGAAAGAAAGAAAGAAAGAAAGAAAGAAAGAAAGAAAAGGAAAACATGATTTTTCTCTCAGGCTCAGAAAGTGGTAGGTCTTGTATACTCTAAGCCGGTTATGATAATTCGATCTTATCAGTAAATTATTTAGGCAATAGAATGTAACAAATTCTGCCCATTGAAATATGAGAAGTCAGTTGGGAAAGAGTTTCTAGTGAAGGTGTTTCACATTTTTAACAGAGACAGATTGATAAGGTAGATTCTTCTGGATGTTGATTGTTTTAATCAGTTTTGCTACTGTTATGACCAAAAGATCTGATAAGAACAATTAGAGGAGGAAAAGTTTATTTAGGGGCTCATGGTTTCAGAATCTTTGTCCATAGATGGCTGGCTCCATTCCCTGGGACTCCAACAGAGGCAGACCATCATGGCAAAAGTATGTGGCAGAGGAAAGCGGGTCAGGTCATGACCACAGAGAAACAGAAAGACACTCCACATGCCAAGGACAAAATATATAACCCCCAAGACACGCCCCCAGTGACCCGCCTCTTCCAGCTATACCCTACTTGCCCTACCTCCCAGTTAATCCCTATCAGGGGATTAATTTGCTGATTGGGTTAAGGCTCTCATAACCCAATCATTTCACCTCTAAACCTTCTTGTATTGTCTCACACAGGAGATTTTGGGAGATACTTTACATCTAAACCATAACATTAATGGATTAGGAGCGTTTGGCTAAAACCATTGTGGGGTGAGTGTCAATATAAGGAGATTTCTTGTCATGGATAGGCGATACAGGTCCTGGCATCATCTACTAATGAACATTTGTCTCTTGCTTCAGAAAGGACTTTTAGAATCCAGAGCCAAGGGGAAAACCCTCAAGACCCATACAAATATGTGTTTCTATATTCCTACATAAAATGATGTAAGTTGTCTTATTTGTAATAAAACCCATAAACGACCTGTGCATCTATCAATAGAAAAATCATAAAATATCACCATTAAATATTAGGCATTTGTTTACTGGTGTTTTCAAAGAAAATGTTTACAAATATTGTC
This sequence comes from Tamias sibiricus, assembly GCA_025594165.1. NCBI lineage: Eukaryota > Metazoa > Chordata > Mammalia > Rodentia > Sciuridae > Tamias > Tamias sibiricus. The sequence continues at coordinate 35,221,850 of CM046673.1, read as the reverse complement.
AGAAGAAAGTATTGCACAAAAATATGAAGGTTCCATGCAGATTTGACCTATGTGAAAAGAGAGATGTATTTATAGGTGAAAAGTCAGAAATAGACCAAATATCAATAGCAGTTACTTCTGGATGATAGCATCAAATAGGATTAGATGTATGAATTTTGTGTTTGTTTTTATACAACTTTACATTTTAACACCTGATAGTGAAAAAGTGGAACTTCTATTGGCAGGTGAGAGTTACGAATTTTCCCCCCAAAAAAAAAAAAAAAAAAAAATCAAAGAAATATGATCCAGGTGCCCCATAGGCACTCTCTAATACAACATTGAAAACATCAAACAATTTTCATGAAATCAAGACCCAAGGGGATGCTCAGTCTACCTTGTCTTACTCAAGTTTTACCTTTGTCAGACATTAGCCTGGATTTGAATACTTCTTCAAAGCTGAATGTTCAGCCAGGCACAGTGGAGCACACATGCAATCCCAGTGGCTTGGGAGGCTGAGGCTGGAGGATCATGATTTCAAAGCCAGCCTCAGCAATTTGAAGAGGCCCTAAGACATTTAGCAAGACTCTGTCTCAAAATAAAAAAAAATAATAATAATAAAAATAAAAAGGTTAGGGATATGGCTCAGTGATTAAGCACCCCTAGGTTCAATCCCTACTATAACAACAACAACAACAACAACAACAACAAAAAAACCCTCAAAAAAATGTATGTCTAAAAATTACTACTCTGAAAAACTGGTGAGGATTCTTTGTAGTCCACCAAAGGGTCACTTTTGCAGTGAGAATGACACTGTCAACTCAGAGGTAGGGTGGCCCTCTTCTGTGGACCTGTCCCATAATTTCACAGACTGTATAGGAAAAAAAAAAATGGTGAATTCTGGTTTGCATATGAGGCCCTCAGCTTAATTCAGCCACTACCTAGTGATGATGGACATGGAACGATGATGGCAGTGATGGGTTGTATTGCGTATTTGTTTTTGCTAACCCAAACACCAAGGGAGAAAAGACTTAAACCTGCAGATGACACCACCAAGATTGCTGCACAGAACAAATTAGAATTCAAGTCAGCTTGAGTCATGCAGGGACTCTGGGCCTTCAGGCTAATTTAGGATGATCTGCAAAAGTTAAGAGGAGGCAGAATCTGGGCTTTTTCAAGTAGTTTTGAGACTTGGAATGATTTTGGAATCATTGGTATGATGGAATATTTAGAGTTAATATATTTAACATTTTGGAAACACATAAAGGTATAGTCTTATTCTTCTTCCCTATATCCTGACATAAACATAGCATATGATCCAACAGCCTATATATCTCAGAGCTCTCTTGGGGTCTTGTTTGTCTGCTGTATGATGTGAAAGAAAATGGAATGTTGGAGGAAGAGGTATCACAATCTGGCTGTGTTATGGTCAGTGTGGTTATGTCCTAAGTTGTTAGAGTTTGCATTATTTTATAATCAGAATCAGAGCCAAGAACTTGGGTGCAGATAGATTGCTTAATACATGATTCTCTGAAATAGGAGTGAGGAAGTAGGGAAAAGCAGAATGAGGAAAATCCAATACCATGTGTAATGTCAAGGTTATTGCTTAAAAGTTGCAGTAGAATACAAAACAAGACAAAAAACTGGGATTGGTCAATTGTGTTCAGTGTCACTGAGACCATCTGAGAAAATACAGAACTGTTTGCGTATGGGCTGGATGCAAGAGAACTTTTACCCTCTCCTGCCCTTTACTATTTTGTTTCACCTTGAAACAGTTGCCCTGAACTTTCAGGCCAAACTCACACAGGTGTCTAGCACCCTTGGAAGACACCTCTGGGAGAATGTGGCATATGCTTGAGGTGGCACACTGTATGCTAAGCTTGAGCCTCTGCTTGCATAAAACTGTTTCCTAGAGCTGAGATGGCTGAGAGGATGTGATAGGGATTATCAAAGTTCCTGGTGACTAACAACCCTTAGAAATAGTGTTTTAGGAGTCAGAGCTTGGGGTAAATTGAATATGTAGTCTATATTTTAATTCACTTGTTGAGAACCTTCCATATTCTAGATGCTGGAAAAATTGACATGGTTAAGATTCCTTAAAAGATTCCAGTGTGGTATAGGAGATAAGCTTATTTCAATTAAATGTGTTACTTACTCTCATGGAGGTGTGTACAGGATGCCTCCTAAGGTTTCATGGGAAGCTGCTTTTATTCCAAACTGAGGACGACTTTCAGAGGAGGTAACAGTTGGGATGCAGAGATACACACACATGCATGCATGCATACACACACACATGTCTATCTATCTATAACTCTGTGTGTGTTTCTATCATTCAGAAGGGTGATGAATGAATGCTTCATGTGAATTATTTTTCCTTATTCTCAAAATTCAAATCTAGATGCATTTTAAGATTTGTGGAGTGCAAAAAGGACCACACAATAAACTGGCTTTAGTGAAAAGTGTATTGTCTTCCCAATTCATATCTATGCTTTGGATACTTAGATATTTCTGGTTCTCTGGTTACTTATGTTCATTCAAAGAGAAGAGTGCCCATAAAGCTTATGTCTAGGTTTGAATTTGTATTCGGCAGAAGAAAACCTTTGCACCTGCCACTGAAATGCATCCATGTCTGGAGTGGAATGTGCCAGCTGTTCCCATCTCCAACGGCATGCCAGGCAATCCAGCTCTGAGAGGGAGGCATCAGATCCCAAGCAGATGAAGCTAGTGGGGAAATTTCAAGTTGACAGAATGCAATTACCCAAATTGAAATTAGGCCAGGGGCATATCCGGAGGCCCTTCCCATCTGCTGGGGAAAAGGATCATCAGATATTTACTGAGGGCAAGTGGTCAGTATCTTAGCTTCAGGAGTCATTTAAAAGACAGAAACTTAATTTGAAAAAATACTAAAGGAAAACTGGACCTAGTGTAAAAATATCGTATCCCTTCCCTGGAAAACAAAACAAAACAAAAACAAACAAAACAAAACAAAACAAAACAAAAACATGAAGGCCTTGAGAGGCTCAGCCCTTTCCTGCCCAGGAGGAAAGAAATGTTTATGGATAGGGAAGTTAAATATTTCTGTATTCAGCTACTCTTAGCAAAGACATGGCATAATGGACAATTGGTTATACGGGAAGTGACACAAAGAGATTTCCCAAACCAAACATATTGAATCTAATACATTTATCCCTGGTCCTAGTGGATAGATCTTTCCATTATGAGCTTATGGAACAACACTGTGCAGTTTCTCTAGGGGCCTTGGCACAATTATTACTTCTTTACCCCCAAAATAAAATCCCAGCTAATTTTTAGAGTTTATGTTATAAATAAAGAAGCTGGGATCATACAGGCCTTTAATAACTACCTCGTGACAATTGTACATCACGTCCACAGAATCTGCAGGTCCAGGTTATTACAGGGAAGCCCTGCTATTCCCCTGCCACTGGTAACACTTATACCCTTCTCCTAGAAGGGTGGCTTTTGGTGAGGGAATAGAAAAATCTGTCTTAGTCTTCATACTCTTGTGAACCCACACATTCATGTAAGCTCCCCACACTCTAGTCAGAGAGAGAGGGAGAAGGAGAATAAGGTATCTCAGACTAGACTGGCCAGGTGGAATCCATCAACCTGAGCAGACTGGCTTCCCTACATTCTTCTCAGTCATTTTAAAACTGGGAACTCATAATTTCTAGCCTGAGGGAGGAATAACAGAGAGGTATCTCTAGGCCAGATGTCTCCTTTTCCAATTACTGCCTTTTGGAGATGTAGTTTCCTCGGGTTCTCACTACTCCCCAAAGGACAGCACCGAGGAGTCTTTTCTCTACCCTTCCTGTAAGCAGCTATTTGATGCCACTTGGCTAATCCTGAAAAGCTCTCACTTCTCCTTCCCATTGTGCGTAGAGAGGAAGGAAAAGACATGAGCTGGTAAGAAATCTTACTCAGCATTAAAAGAAAAAAAAAAAAAAAAAAAAAAAAAAAAAAAAACTTCCTTTGTTAGAGTGGTTCACTTTGAACTTTCTTTACTTACAAAGAGGAAGCATGCAGAGGAATCTGATAGAATAGCCAGGGCTGCATGGGGTGAGACAAGGTTAACTGTCAAATTTAATGCAGTTGTCCACTTTGGGAGGGAAGAAGCCACAGGAGGCCACCTACACAGTAGGCCTCTGAATCCCTCTCTCCCCCATAATACCACCATTTACCTGAGTCTGTGGCAGTGAAGATCAGGAGTCTCAAGTCTCAGGGGCTTCCTGCTGGTTTCTCCACCACATAGTGCCAAACCATCCTAGAAAACCTCCCAAGATGAGTTCAGTCTAACCAATGGCCCATCCTAGCCATACATCAATACTGTTCACCCATGAGGGGTGTAGCATTTGAACATACATGGTGCATTATGGCCCTAACTTTGCCCCTTTTTGATGAATCAGCCTGCACAGATTTCTTAACCTCTTCGTTTGTTTCTTTCTTGGTCATTTATGAGTATCAAAGTTGATCTTTCACAGAGGAAAACAGAACACATGTGAGTTAATGTTAATCCAGAGCTCTACAAATGTTAAAAACTTGGCATTATTATTTAGAGGCTTAACTTGTGCTAACTGCCTCCTAGTTTTACTAGCCCTATATAACAAGCCATCTTCTGCACATTTTATGTGAAAGCTGGTTTTCTGGAAAGGTGAAAGTTGTAGGAGTAGGGAGTGAAATAGGTGCTAAGTTTTATTTCCTACTAAATAATTCTCCTCAAGGTGGGTAAACTTTTAGTCATTAAATTGCTTAAAACGAAGATTCTACATTACAAGAACAAATCTCTAAGTGACAATTATTTGTCTGTGTTCTTAGCATTTACGAGTCTCAGTAAACATTCAGTACATTTATGTTCCCCCCATTACCTACGGTCATAAACTTCCTTAAAGAAAAAGAATAATTATGTTTCCTGACTGCATAATGAGCACAGACGTTCAGAATACTGAGAGCCTGTGGGGCACAGGTCGGGCATGCAGGCTTCTAAGGGGCCAACTGTTTTCAAGGCACTAGTAAAAGTGGCAGGCTGACTGTATGTCCACAATTTAGTGCCATTTATGGAGGTGCTACGTCAAGAAGGCAAGGCAGAGCTTCTGGGACATTTTTGGAGTTGAGTATTGCTCCAGTATACAGCTGCAGGGAACATCTGGGAGTTTGACCAAAGTGTGATGGCCCCATGCTACATGCAAACCTCACCATCAGTTCCTGGGGCCAGACAAGAGTTCCCCTACACCCCAAAAGATGCAGTCTCATCTTAGTTTACTAGCCAGTGCTTCATGGTGTCCTGAAATATGGAAGTCAGAGGATGATTTCAAGTCTAAATGCAACCTTCATTTATACCTGAGATAACTGAGGTTCCAGCTGGAGAATTGATCTCCTCATGTCAGTCACTCACAGCCAAGATACCTGGCATGTCCTGGCTTTGATACTCTTAAATAGCTTCCTTGTGGTCAGGAAGGTGGTGCAGGTTACAGGATGAGGCATTGATAATGAAAAGAGAATCAGGAAAACAAGAAAAAATTATTTGAAGGAATGACCTTTTTCCTTCCTAGTTCATGTGGGTTTTATTGCTCTTTGTATTGCAGTAAGAAAACAAATAAGTGCAATTTTTCAACTCTAGAAAGAAGTCTGCAAATGGAAAGTAAGGAAAATCAGAAAGTTGTGTATTACCTGAGTCAGTACTTCTCAAACTGTCAGTGGTGAAAGACTAATTTGAGGGGTTTTCCAATTGACTTATACTGATATACTTTTTTAATAAAATATAATAAAATTATTAGAAAAAAACAAAATGCAAAAGGCAGACTTTCAAAATAGAAGTCCAGACTTTATTACTTAGAGACAAAAAACATAAAATTGTGATGAGGTTGCTAGACATTTATTCTTGATCTTGGTACTGGCTGACCATGGGTGCGGAGTGGTTGATTGGCACTTGTCTATGGATCACACTACATGGTTAACATTGCCCTGATCATTTCTCTGCTCTTATACTCATTCTTCTGGTGTCTTTAAATGAGCACATCTGTCATTAGGTTTTAAGTGAGTTTTGCCATTATTTTGATATAAGACTAATGACTCTAGCCTTTAAAGAAAGACTTAAACCTTTCTTAAGTTGACAGCTGATGTCAGGAATCGGATCTAGGTATCTGTCATTACCGATAGCATTTTATTGTGTTGACTAACAATTGAAGAAAAATAAGTTTCCCTCTGACTAAAAAGAAAGACACTAGCTTAAAGCTACAACAAAAACAGAACTCCTGGTATAAAATACTGTGTGGATACACATCAGGGACATTCTGTGGGTTAAGACTTAAGAGAGAATTAATTTGGGGACATGTTTGGTTTGTCCACTTTGAGTGTAACGATAATTGAAATATTAACCATTGCCATTAGTCATTAAATTTGGACTCTCTACCAAATCCTTTGGAGTCCTCTGAAAACCCTATAAACCATTTCAGTACATCAGCTAGGAGCAATGCTGCCAGATTTAGGAAATAAAAACAGAACATCTAGCTAAATTTGAATCTGACACAACCAATGAGTAATTTTTAGAAGTATGGTCCAAATATATCATGAGACTTACCATATCTAATATTTGGGCTATGGTTATATTAGAAATATTTTGCTATTTTCTGAAATTAAAATTAAGTTGATATGTTGTATTTTATCTGGTAATTCTATTTAGTAGGATTTTGGCCTAGACTTCTGGCAATCTGTGTTTTTCCCCCCCTAGGGGGAAGAGTCAGCCCAGCCAAATTAAATCTAGCCATATCGACCCAACTTGCTTAGCTATTGGCAACTAGAAGCTGCAAGGTCAATAAAAAGTGATGATATTCCTTTTAGAAAAATATGTTTCCCTGTGGCAAAGCAGCTACTCATTTTCCCTTGCTTTAAGGTTTTCATTGTGTGTTCTCCAATGCACTGGTCCACTACTTGGCACAAGACATGGCAATAAGAGTGCTTGTGAGAACTACCACCGGCACCTACCTGCTACCTCAGAGTAGGTTGGCTGAATGAGCTTCAAGGAGTGGAATTCTTTGTATGGGAATAGGTAGGGAGGCATAGTGATAGACTGAAAAAAAAATTCTGATTTCCTCTAATATGTTTTAAACAAGCTATCCGAGATGCATTTATGATTAAAAAAATAGAATTATAAAGCAGAATACAAAGGCAGAATGAGATGATATTAAAAAACCAAGAACCTTGAATATTATGCAGGTTTATTTTAACCCTTTCAAAGACATATCCTTTGACATCAGTAAATATTACTTGCTTATTAAATGAGTATATCCATCATTAAGTTTTAAGTGAGCTTTGCCATTATTTTGATATAAGACTAATAACTCCAGCCTTTAAGGAAAGACTTAAACCTTTCTTAAGTTGATGTCTGATTCAGGTAGAAAGAAAATGATTGCTTATGGGACACATGTAATTTATTTTGATATTGTTACTTCTGGTCTTTTAAAAGTTTCCTCTTTGCTAATAATAAAAACTATACTTTGGAATATACTTATCTAAAATTTTATTTTAAAAATGTTTATTTTAAATAATGTCATATATTCTCATTTTGAGATAAGTTTGAACATATCAAAATTTACCTGAATAAAAAAGTAAAATGACCAATTACCTCAACCAAAGAGAAAAATCTTCACTGTTATTATTTTGGTGTAGTTCTTCTATTCACTTATCTTTGTGTTTATATTTCATGGTTGAAAACCTACTATATATTTAATATTATATTCTGATAGTTTCTACTAGTTACTCAGCCAAAGCATTTCTCACATTGTTAAACTGTTTTCTGAGTATCATTTTAGTAGTTAAATCAGAATCTATACTTTGCTTTATTTAACCAGTGTGCTAGACATTCAGATTTTTCCAATTGCTTACTTTTAAAATGCTTATCTGATCATTTTTTTTTCAAACTACTGGGTAAAAAGAATTAAAAATTTAAAGATATATATTTTATTAACCTGTTAAAATTACTGTAGACACGAAGACTACATAGGAGTGTCCATTTCATTGGTCCTTTGAGCTTCCAAATTTCCTTTAATCTCTATGGGTTCTCCAGAGAAACAGAACCTGTATATGGACAGAGGGGGGGGGGGGGGGTTGGGGGGGATTGTGAAGAAACGAGGAGCATCAGGGGGGCGAGGAGAGAGAGGGAGGAGGGAAAGGAGGGAGGGAGAGGAATTTTAATGAACTGAACCATGAAATTAGCATGGTGACTTGTGAGTCTGAACCCAGCAGTCAGGTAAGTTAGCAGTCTGGAGACACAGGGGAGAGATGCCATTGAGTCTTGAGTCCCGAAGTGGTAAAAGTGCAGAATTGCTTCCTTCTCAGGGGATCTCAATCTTTATTTTTTAAGGCCTTAAACTGATTGAATGAGAGTTACTTGTATTATGAAGTGTAATTTACTTTACTCAGAGTGTACCAATTTTAATATTACTCAAAACCAGAAACTGACCTCACAGCAACATCTAGATTTCTGTGTGATCAAACAACTTGTCACTATAATTTGGCCAGGATGTGACAATGAACCATCTTATCTGTCATCCAAATAGGATGGAAGGCCAAGCTCTGGTGGAAGGCCAAGCTCTCTTTCCCAGTTTTCTCTCTATGAAGACAGAACTGAGTTATTTAGTTAAACTATGTGTTACCCAATTTAGACACAAAGGTTTTCTCAGCCAACTTTCAAATAAAGCTTTTAAGATTTCCATCAAATGATGCTGAGGAAAAAACTGGTTTTGAACCCCATACAGACATGAATCAGGAATATTCTTCTACCATGTTGTACATGGGCAAGCTTGGATTGGGTAAATTCTCTCCATCTCGGTTTTTCCAACTGTAAAGCATGAGCAATCATAATTACTTCCCAGATGATTTTGAGTTTGTACTGAGGGAACATTTGTAAGTTTCTTGTATAGTATCACATATGCAGTAGACCATCTATATGTTAATTCATTTCTTTCTTGTCACAGTCAGTTTGAGCTGCTATAACAAATTCCAAAGACTGGGTAGATTGAACAACAAACAATTACTTTTCACATTTCTGGAGGCTGAAGAGTCTAAGATCAAGGTGGTATCAATTGTGGTGCCTGAGAAAGGGCATGCTTCCTTGTTTGCAGAAAGCAGTCTTATCATTATATCTTCACCTGGTGGAGAGAAAAATCATATGTCTAATGTCTCTTCTCAGAGGGGCACTGGTCCTATTCTTGCAGGCTCCACCTTCATGACCTATCTCCCAAAGTTTCCACGTCCTAAACCTTCACAGTGGAGAGGATTTTAACTCATGAATTTTGGGGCAACACAGACCTTCCATCCACAACACTCTTCCACATTCTTCCTTTCTCAGTCAATCTTATTAACCCATTTTCAATAATCCATATGGATAAACTTTTCCCCCCTTCAAATGATCAGTACAGTAATGGTTGTTCTCCAAGAAAAGATTTTTAAAACATCTTTTGGTACATGCTTGACTTTCCCTTCCTTAAGTTCATAAAATAATGCTCAATAACCAACATTAGATGAGTGAGATAATCATAGATGGAACCATATATTGATTTATTTAGTATGTAATAAATCCCAAGGATTGTTCTATGTGTTGGGATATAATGTGAATATGATAGATTAATTCCCTGCCCTGTGAAACTCAGGTATTAATAAGAAAGATATTATTTCATAAAATTATAGCTAAGTATGTATTTCAGACAAACATTGAGTGGATATAAAGAAAACTAGTTAATAACTGTTGCTGCCTGAAAAGATGGCCGATTGGAGCAACGAAGCCATGGGAAGAAGTTCAGAGGCAAACTGGAAACAAACAGCCTTTTTATTCTGATAACTTTTCCCTCTGGCTCTAACAACAACTTTAACACGCACCACACATACCACCAAACAACCAACCCACCAAATGGCGCAGACCCGATCAGCAATCTCACTCAAGTCTCTCGAGATCCGGGCCAAGTCCCGCGAGATCCCAGGCCAAGTCCTGTGAGACTACGGAAGGCGGCAATGCCCGAACATCTCCATGGCCCGTAGTCAATCTCAATCTTAGCCATCTCCCCAAACAGGGCTCCTGCAAATAACTATTGTTACAAATCGATACTCAGATCTGAAAGAAACATTGAAGTCATTCATAAGGGGCTGAAGTTTGGAAAATTTAGAGTTGTTGAGCCTATTTGAGAATAGGGAGATAATATTTAGATTGATGTCTTCTATTATTTATGCATATAGTAGGTGATTGAGAAGTGAATAATATTCATTGTTTTGAAGTCTGACTTTTCTACCAGATTAACCATCTTGAGCTATAATCAGTTATAATTTTGTCTTGTTACTTAAAATTATCTTTCAAGGCTAATTTTTATTGTTTACATCAATAGCTTCATGTTCAATTATAGCTTCAGTTTGGAATAGGCATGCTTAAATCAGTAGTTGTCTCTTTCTCCTTATTTGTCTAGGGTATTTCCCTAAATCATTGGTAAATGTTCAGTAGGAGAGAGAAAGTTCTAACACTACTCTAAGTTGGATTTTTCAATCAACCATCTTGTCTTTTTGTTTTTGTTTGTTTTTTAAGCAACCTTTATGTTTACCATCCCTCTGCCAACTGCTGAGTTAAAAAGGGATTTCTCCCATTTGAATAAAGAGGGGAGGAAATGCCAAGATTAAAAGAAAATATATTCAAGGTCATGAATATTCTTCTTAATGATAGACTAGTATATTTGCTTTCCAAGATGCAGTAGTAGAATTATAGTATTTTCCTGTTCATTTGCTGCTCATTTATTCTGCTTTGTAAATAAATAAATACCCCAAAAGAGAACTCAGTTATCCTTTCGGTGGGTAGTCAAAAGGCAAACCAGAAGAGTGTCTCTGTCTCTTCCCATCTAACCTTTATTGAAGTGTCATCCCTTCCCAACAATTGATGGTGTGTCTGAGGCGTCATCTCCACCCTGTCAATCAAAGCTGCCTGATCTGTGCATCATGTGAGTCTGTGAACGTCCAGGCCCTTTGATGCCCTTTGCTGCTCTTGCATTTGTAGGAAATTTGTTGGTGAGTTGGCAAATGGGACACAGCTGGCTTCTGATTTAGAGAGTGCCTTAAACCAGTTACCTCCTACCTTAACTTGATCATTTAAATGGAAAGCGCTACTGCTCCAACAGAGCAGAAATGATATAAAAACTATTTCTGACATCAGTATCTTGCCTCCTGGATTGCCATGGCTACTAGTGTCTCTAAAGGGAAAAAGTAATAAAAAATAAATAAGAACACAGCTTTTATAATTCTCACAAGTGTAAACCCACTTTGCATTACTTAAGAACAGCTTTAAATGCACAAATGGCTGTCTTAGGCTAATGACAATTGATGCCAGAACATTACAATAATCCAATGAAATAGAATAGTGTTTTGGAAAGTGGCAATTTGTGTAGAAATTGCTGATAGCATCAACACATGCTGGGAATTTTACATATAAGTGGGCTACAGTTTTGGCTGAGGAGTTATTTACTTGGCCTTTTATTTGTAAATAATACAATGTTCTTTTGCTTTTCAGGGAAGATCTAGGACAGTTATTGATTAAGAACAAGGTTATCCTTTGTCCATAGTGGCAGGATTTGCAAAATCAGTCCTGAATGTTTGTCTTACAAGTGTTAGGTTTGGGAGGACCTCAATAGGTCATTTAAGATGGCAGCATTCTGGAGTTGAAGATGCCCAGATCCAGACTATTTGGATGGAGTCCTTACTCGAATGTGAACTGCCAGCAAAAGACTGGCTGTACCAAATTCTACCAAGACCAGTGTGATCTGGCCCAAGGGCATCCCTCCAGCCTTACTTTATGGTCATCACTCCTCATTCCCTTCATTCTAGTCCCAGTGCTATACCTAGCCCATTCTGAGGACACATTTCATTCTCTGTATTTCCTATCTGGATTTGCTTTTCCCTCTGACTGGGATGTTTTGCCCTCAGATACAGACTGGCATTTATTGAGCAGATCCAACATGTTAAAGGTGTATAAATAAATGCTTCCTGTGATTATCCTGGTTGATTCTTACACTGAGTGGAGTGAATGATGATATTTGAAGGATGAAGAAGTGGAGGCAGATGGATGCAGCAGAGGTGGTAGTGGAGCCCAGGCAGATACTGTATACTCCAACAGCATCCAAAACTCAGGGAATAGTTTACACTTTCCTTTTAAGCTCAGGACTCTTGTTTGGAGATCATTTTCCTGACTATACTTTTAAAAGTAGAATCCATGAGATACTGTTTCTCTTTTTTCTGCTTTGTGTTTCCTTACAGTATTGGCTATCTTCTCTCTCTCTCTCTCTCTCTCTCTCTCTATATATATATATATATATGTGTGTGTGTGTGTGTGTGTGTACATATATATGTATATATATATCCTTCTCTCTATATAATATACATACATATATATATACACATATATACACACATATATATACACATATATATACACACATATATATATATATATATATATATATATATATATATATATGCTTTAGTTGTACACAATGTGTTTATTTGTTCGTGGTGCTGAGGATCGAAGCTGGGCTGTGCACGTGCTAGGCGAGCACTCCACCGCTGAGCCTAGGCGAGTGCTCCACCGCTGAGCCACAACCCCAGCCCCAGTATTGGCTATCTTCTGATATCATACTACATATTTGTTTGCTTATTCCTTTGGTCACCTGCTAGAATAAACACCTTGTGAAGGAAGGACCTAGTTCTGGTCCAGGTGTCTTTGTATTCCTTACACTCATGTCAGCTTTGGACCCAAGGCAAAGAACGAAGTGTACTGAAGAAGAGATTAGTTTCATTAAAATTGTGTATCATGTATAAAATATTGTGTCCTTTAACCATTTACTGAACACCCATTTTGTGCCAGACTCCATGCTAGTTTTTGGAGATAGGAAGATGAACAAGAATGATGGGACACCTGGCTGTCCCAGAGTTTAGAACATCAGGGAAGAAGCAAGCTATCAGGACAAGCATTCTGTGAAGACAAATATATAATGCACGTGGGGAAAGCAAGGGTACAAACTACTCCAAGAAGGGGTACATGTGCTGAGACCAGAAGGATGGGCTGAAGGGGAGGAAAGGCAGAAGGAAGGCCTCAGGATTTCAGATTCAGGGATTGAACCCACAGGCATTTAACCACTGATCTATATCCCCAGCCCTTTTTAAGATATTTTATTTAGAGATAGGCTCTCACCAAGTTGCTTAGGGCCTCACTAAATTGCTGAGGCTGGCTTTGAACTCTAGATCCTCCTGCATCAGCCTCTCGAGCCACTGGGATTACAGGTAATTCCTGTGCAGAATGTGTGAGGCTGAGTTCAAGGTTTGAGATGAAGCAGGGAGCAAGGACCAGGTCATCAGGTGTCCTGAAAACTTTTCCAAACAGTCAGTACCTCACTGACTGAGCAATGTGATGCCACAGGAGGATTTTTAAATCAATGTCGTGTTTAATATCAATTTAATTCCTTTAGCTGGGGAAGTTGACAGTATTTCCATTTTATAGGTGAGACAACTGAGGTCCAGAATAACACATTAAAAACACTGCACAGCTGATTCAATGACAGTGCTGTCAGGGCTCCTAATGCCTGCCTTTCATTCTCCCTTCCTTCCTTCCTTCCTTTGGATTATTAGTCTTATCAAAATAAAGCAAAATTATTGGCTGGGTGAGGTGGTACATGCCTGTAATCCCAGTGGTTCAGGGAGCTGAAGCAGGAGGATTCAGAGTTCAAAGCCAGCCTCAGCAGTTTAGCGAGGCCCTAAGCAACTTAGTGAGACCTTCTCTCTAAATAAAATATTTAAAAAATGGCTGGGGATGTGGATCAGTGGTTAAGTGTCATTGGGTTCAATCCCTGGTACCAAAAATCAAAAATCAAAACAAAACAAAAACCACAATTACTACCCACCATCCTCATCTTTCTTCAAGCAACACACAGGCTCTCCTGTGGCTTCCAGAAACCAGTTTCCCCGAGTGGAAGCCAGCTGCTTCAGGGGTGGTGGGGCTTGTATGTGGACAGACACCATGTGTGCATGGAGCCCCAATTCTGTGTTTTTGGCCAGGGTAGCTGGATTTATACCAGGAACCTTTTATCTGAAAAGGCGACTCTGGACTCCGGAGAACAGAGCCAACTTGACAAAGTGGAGAGGCAGAGTATTGGTCTGCCCACGCTTCGGGCATGCGTGAGCATTCCCAGCAAAACACAGCTGGCATGTCTAATTTTAGCCTTGCCACCGCCTTGAAAAGGGACCCTTTAAGGAAATATATTTTCTCTGAAACAATTTGTATTATAATGTAGCAGCTGATAGACATGTCAGAACATTATTATTGATGGGGGAAAAACTCTGCCAAGTAATTATGATTTTTGTGTGTTTTTTTTTTTATTTTTATTCCTTGTGATGATATCAGTAAAGTCATTAGAGCATCCACAAAAATCAAGAAAATCATAAAGTGAGAGGCAATGGGAGAACGCTGATTTTATTTATAAAGAAGCCGATAAGCTTAGGAGGTCACTTCCTTTCATTTTTTTTAATGGATATAAGCCTAAGAATTATTATTTCTGATATAATAAGTTGATCAGTCAACTTGTAAAATGTGTGGCTTGTTAATAACAGCCCTGGAGTAGACCCTAAAATTTCCTCAATAAGTAGCATCCTCCATCCTTCCTTCAGGAAGTGAAAGGTTAGTTTCTCATGGAGATCCTGGATTTATTTGGCTTTAGTGTGTGAACAGGTTTCAAAAGCACCCCAAACACACTTTATTTCCATTCTACTAGCAAGGTTAGGACCTCTGTCTTCATCATCATTATTATTATTGGTCTTGTTTTTCCTTTCTCCTCCTTCCTCCCTCATCCTCTCCTCCCATCCCGTGGTCTTCTGTGTTTTGTTCAGCAGTGTGGCTTACCTCAGAACTTGGCAAGAAAAGAAAAGAAGGCAGCTCTTGTGTGGGGTAGATGGAGGGAGGGATAAGAAATAATCCACCGCCTGCATTTGAGTTCTCCAGGTTCAGTTCTAGCGGCGGCTGCTTTGCTGCAAAAAACTGCTCTGCTATTCCAGATAGCCAGCAGAGGGAATCGCAACTTTGCTGGCAGCAGGGGTTTGAAGCAGCCTTTTTTTTTTTTTTTTTTTTTTTTTTTTCTTGGAGGAAATACTGCAGCCTTCTGGACTGCGTACGCTGCTCCCTGGAGAGGCTCTCTCGGTTCCACCCACTGGCTGGAAGGAGGGGAAGTGAATGAAAGGACAGGACAAGCCCCGAACACCATGTCACTCTGGGAGGGAGACAGCAGCAACTAAGCTGTGCAAGGTTTTCTTTTTTTTTTTTTTTTCTTTTTCCCTTTTCTTTTTCTTTCTTTTTCTTTTTTTTTCCTTTCTCTTCTTTCTCTTATTTTCTCTCTCTCTCTTTTTTTTTTTTTTTTTCTTTTTCTTTAAGGTGGGGAATGAGACAAACAGGAGACAGGAAGCTGATCTGCAAGGATTCGGAGTTGTGCTAAAAAGACTTTGATTTTTTTTTTTTTTTTTCCTTTTACAAACGCTGGCAATTGACATCACTACAGACAGCCTGCTTAGAGAACAAACTGCCTCATCCCGAGTGGACCCCGGCAGCTGGGAGAAGCCAGGCGAGATCTGAAAAGGCTGTCCGGGATTTTTTTTTTTTTTTTTTTTTTTTTTTCCTGCAGATCTCACTCCCCAACCTTTTTTTTCCCCCCTTTGGTGTGTGTTTTTGTTTTGTTTTGTTTTGTTTTGATATTCTTGCCGTGTTGGAACTAGCAAGTGGTGAAGTGGTGGAGTCTCTGAAGCCTCATCAGTCATCGGACTGTCAGGAATAGTGGTTTAAGAGGAAGCTCGGCCTGGGGCACTATACCCTGTCATCCAGTTCCCTGCCTCGGAGATAAAGATTCCAGCTACATGGGCAAACGCCTGGATCAGCCACAAATGTACCCCCAGTACACTT
Organism: Tamias sibiricus; assembly: GCA_025594165.1. Classification (NCBI taxonomy): domain Eukaryota; kingdom Metazoa; phylum Chordata; class Mammalia; order Rodentia; family Sciuridae; genus Tamias; species Tamias sibiricus. The sequence continues at coordinate 35,205,892 of CM046673.1, read as the reverse complement.
ACTACTATCCTCATTATCTCCAAACCAAGGTATGGCTCGAGCCACGGTCTGGTAATCAGCGTGGTATCGTTGTGCACTCGGGATGGGAAGCAGACAGGCATGTGAATTACTATTTAACCCTCACCCCTATCACCTCTTCCTGCTTCTTTGAAATTGGTAACATACCAATGGAGTTAATGAGGCAGAGGAAGATAGAAGAAGAAAGAAAGCAGCACACCCGGAATTGTAGCTTTCTGTTTAAGGAGTGATAATAGTTTCACTCGAGTTCCTTTGTTATTTGGAAGCATAAATATTCCCTATATCTGTGCAAGTCCTTTGCAGATGGGCAGGGATTTTAGAAAGGAGATCACAACAGTGATTATCATGCACAACAATATAATTTCAGGGACTTTTTTTGGTGAGCTGTTCTTTGTTTGTGGCTCTCCAAGGGTTTTTCCCACTGGAGAGGACACACCAGGGTGGGGGTGACTCAAACTTTTAATCGCTAAGTATGGAATGAAAGAAAAATGTGGGAAGGCATGGAGTACTTACCAAAGTCTCTTTGAGTTTGTTTGGGTGTCTTTATATATTTCAGTTGCCTGGCATACTTTATTTTATATTGAGGGTGACCAGGATGCTAGAGGCTGAATCAGCTTTCCAATGATGGTCTTCACTGTGGGACACTCTGTTTTTCTGTGTGGTTGCCATCAGGAGGCCTGGGTTCTTGCAAAGGCATGGAATGTAACTGATAATAATTGGACTTGAATTGGTTAAATACTTTAGGCTTTGTGTGCGTGTGCTTAAATGATCATTAGGGGCCCACGTAACTAAGCAGTGGGCAGTGCCATCCCTGAACTTTATCCTGCAGTTAGGACATGACAGACTCTCAGGTGTGAAATCACTGCTCCAATTTGTCAATTAAATTGGACTTGATGGTCTGGGGGTGGGGGTTGTTACTGGAGTCACCACCTCGAGTGCAGGATGATATTATTTGGAGCTGCATTTGCCAGACCCTACCATCTTCTTAATAAACAAATATGCCGAGTAAAGAAGGCGTGCCTGAGTGGTGTGGGCAGCCAGCAGTTACTCACTGCTGTGGTTAGGCTTTAGTAATTCATGCTGTAGTTATCTCTGATTTCTTCTTTCTCATCAAACAATGCCCATTTGTAAAGCAGACCAGGCAGCAGACTTTCAGTATTGTATTAAGGATCATTGCTTGTTTTCTGTTTTTTTTTTTTTTTTTTTTCTTCTCCCCACTTACTCTGTGATCCACCTTGCCCCTCCAAGGTCGACTGGCATTGCTTTTTGCCTTTGTGAGCATTTAGTTTGTGCTGCTGCTGCTTAAATAGACCAGCCCTCCTGCTCAGTGCCTTGAGTTTTAACTCTTTGGGGGATTGAGTAGAGAATCTGCCTGCCATTCCTTAAGGAGATGGCAAAGCAAGGACAAGTTAAAAAGGGGAAATTCACAGTAATTTTTCATCCCCCAAAGAAAAAAAAAAAAACAATAAGCTCAAGGGTTGCCTGAAAAATATTGAACATTCCATCCCTTTTACTCACTTGGCTAAATTTTTCCAAATGTTTCAAAAATCATGCTTTGTTTGGGTTCTTCTTTTCTGTGATTGTGTATATCCAGAAGAGAAACTTTAGATTGAAATGAATGAAATGATTGTGTTTCTGCATGAGATTTAACCTATTATTAGTAGGAAATTATAAATGATGTGCATATTTTATCAAAGATACAGGGTGTTGGATGAGCTACACTGGTATTGTGTGTGTGTATGTGTGTGTGTGTGTGTGTGTGTGTGTATGTTTTGTGAGTGTGTGTGTTTGTGTTCCTGGTAAAGGAGGAGAATGAAAAGGTGGGGGAAAAGGAAGAGAGCCTGGAAACTATAGAGGGAGTTTTTAAAAATTTGTTTTTGGGTCCTACGTCGTTTAGTGTTATGTAGACAGGCAGCATCTGGATCTTGTTACTTTCAAGCTAACCAAAGGCATCAACTTCTGGAACATTTTTAAAGAAGTTAGATCCATTAGGCATCCTAAGCTGATATTCAGGTAATCAGATTGGGGTGGTAGGGACTATAAGAACAGCTACTTTGGCTATCAGCGTAGTTCATATTGATCATTGTGTCGTAAAATTTCCACAGTGCTGTGAAGTTGTTGAATATTGTTACGGTGCCTCTGGAATGACAGACATTATTAATGTTCCTGAAAGCTGAAGGTGTGAAACTTGCCCTAATTTGAATCTTGGATTCCGAAGGACTGGAAGGAAGTGGCAGTGTGCAGTTGTATTTTAACATGTGGGGACTTTCTGACAGTGTTAATCCTATACAATGAAGCATTTCTTGCCCAGTATAAGAGGAAAACAACTGGGTTATTTCCTTAACACCTTTGGCTCCTTCAACATTTATATCTCTAAATATAATAATTTTAAAGAAAATACACATTGCTTATATTTATTTGTTAAGTCTGGATATAATCCATAAAATCCACTGTTCTAACCTTGGTTTGTGATTACAATTCAAATTCAAAATTGTGGCTATTTAAAATAATGCTAACCAATAAAGAATACTCATGGTTGATATAAGTAGAATTCTGTAGTTGGTAAAAATCATATTTGGTGATACCACACCTTAAAGTGTTATCTAAATTCAGGTGTTCTTTCCCTCCCAATCCAGGAGAGATATTTGCTGACTTTTGAGGGGTTTTTTGTTTGTTTTGTTTTGTTTTGATTTTTGTTGTTGTTGTTTGGTATATGTATGGTGGGAATCTTTGATTTGAGGAACTAAAATGTCTATTGTTATAAATATTCAGAAAATGCAAATAACTAACCTTTCTCTTTCTGTTTAAATAGTGTAATTTTAGATACAGTTGTTCTTATGGTAAAACAGAATGAAAATGGCATTTTTGAAAAAAAAAAAGGAATTTTTTTTATTCCTTTGTATATGTATATGAAAGTTTTAGGAAACATGTGACATTTCCCTGTCCTCTCTGCTCTCATTTTCCATTACCTTAAAACTGATCTCTCAACTTTGCTTAGAAGAATAAATATATGATATTTATGTTCTGTTCCTTTGGGTAATTTTCCAATGTTTAAAATGTTTTGTTAGAAAAATCTTCAAGTAAATTAAATAATACAAAAACCCAGCAGTTGACTCGTAGCTATAATTTGTAGTCACTTTGCTATACATGCTTACTCTTCCATACCTCATATCTGAAAAGATTTTGTTGATTTTCTTTTTGACTGATATTTTTCCTACCCTCCCTAAATAAAGGAATTTCAAGAAGGATCATTGTTTTTGATTAAGAAACAGTGAGGAAATCTTAGTGACAGATTATATTTAACACAGACGTGACAGTATTTTAGAAATACACTCATCACAACCTGGTGAATTGATATTTTGCCATTGAGAAACAGGTATTCCTCTCTCACATGTGATATTTGGAAAACTTTAGCTATCTTCTCAAAACTTCATAAGTCACTCAAGTACACCCAGCAAGTTCCTTCTTTCTTCCTTTTCACATCCTTACCGGGATCCACACCATGTTCCACCAATCCAGTGCAGAGTTCTTAATTATTCCGCTCTTACATCAGAGCTGCATTCCCATCTTTGGCCATCTGGTTCCCCAGAAGATCTTGAAGGAAGGGATTCAGATTTGGGGACCCACACATGTTTTTTCTGGCTCGTGGTATTCAGATTATGTTCAGAGTCTTGTGTGAAGAAGGGGTCAGGTGGAAGAAGCAATCCATCAACTGCACACTGATTTCAGAGGGAAGTTTCGCCATCTGCAGCCTGGATTCCCGCCTGTCTGTAAAAATCTAGCTCTAGTCCAAACCAATTGTGCCTTCCAAAGAGCAAACACTTGAAAACACAAGGAGTGACGAGCAGGCAAAGAAAGAGGGGCTTATTTGGGGCAAAGGACATACTTCAAGATGTGAGTGTGCACAGCCTCCCAAAGCAAAACAAAACAACCATGAACACACTCCTTACACATGGAAATGTACAGAATCATGCAGAGGGAGGGAATGGGATTAGAATTTCCTTAGTACTTCCTGCCTCAGATTTGCATTGATAGCCAGAGTTGGGAACATGCCAGTTGTTTTAAAACAGCCTTGAAAACTCCCAAGTTCTGTTTTCCTTTGAAAGCCTGAAACGTACAAAACTGGTTTTCTAAAGTCTTCCAGCAATTGAATATTTAGGTACAAGTCCACATATTTTCTTTTGCTTCAGGGGGGCAATATGATAGCATGAAACTATGATAAATCCTGTTTGTCTCATTTTACAATACATAGAATTTTAATCAGTTTTAAATGAGAGAAGAGTAGAAACAAGGGACCACTCTTTCTTTTTGGTTTTTCTTTTTTATTCTCCCTAATCTTTAGTATCAGTGGGATTGGATGCAGTCATGGGGCATATTTTGCTATGTTTTCTGTAATTCAGTTATTATTTTCACAACACAAAAGTTGGTGCCTTACATAAATGGAATAGAAATGTAAAAAGTTCATGTTTTTTTTTTTTTTTTTCTTTTCTAGTAGAATAAATTCAAAGTTAAAGGAAACACTACTTTTATTTCTTTCAACAGCATCTTTCTACAGCATTTTTCTTTTAATTTCTCTCAATTTGGGAAAAAAAAACAGAATTATGTAATATAAAATTATGTCCATGAAGTAATAAAATCTCTTCGAAGACTGGAAGCGGAGGCAGTGTGTAGGGAGGGATACAAAGTAGGAGGGAGGCCTCAAGTTCATTCCAGGTTTCTCTGGCTTCAGGAATTCTGGAAAGCTTCATTTTTGCACTAACGTGGTTTTACAGAATCCTTTTTGACATTATCAGTCTTTCTGGCAGAAAGAGGACTCACTCACCATGATGATCATGCCTAATTCTAGGAAAACCAGTCTTTTCCTTTAAAAGAAAACTTTTTTTAGTGTCAAACTTTTTATTTAGCATAAATGGTTGATGTTTATTCACAATTGGCTTCAAGTACTACATTAAAATTGTTTTGTAACAGTCTCATAAGCCACAGCTGTATGTGATTAAATAGTGTAATATCAAAAGCATGTGAGAATAGACGTTTTTTTATGCTATAGCTGCTGCACAGCAAGAGTGCAGATGGAGCTGAAGGAAGACCAAGAGCAAAAATGTATTCATGTGTGGTAATACGTGTATTGAGGATATGTGTTGCTATTTTTTGCAGTAGTGGGAAAATGTTGAACTATTTTGGATGTGCTTAAAATATATACTTTCTGAAAATGGAAACAGATGCCAATGCCAATTTAAAAAAAAAATGGAGTGGATAATACCATTTAATTAGAAAACACATAGGTACCAAATGGTTCTGAAACCAGTGCAAATACAAAAATCAAAATTACTCTTATGGAGCACATAGTCAAAAAACAAAAGGGAATTTCTCATTTGTGTTTTGAAATTGTAAATATGCTTCTTCCTTGTGTTTGCTACTTTAATCTGTGGAGCTTCTGTAAGGCAATCTTGAGGCCAGTTATCCCTAACAAAAACAGGGGTAGGTAATAAGGGTCAGCAACTTAAGATAGCAAAATAAGCAGCAGTGTAATTCTTTGTAAAGAAATTTGAAAATACATTATTCAGTTTTGTACTATGGCATGGTCATTGCCAATGTTATGAATTACAAAGTTACACAAGGGCATGTGACTTATGCTTCTATTTCTGTAGCAGAGACATTATAGTAAAGAAGTTTGCGTTTTTATGTTTGCTTTGCAGTATTTTTTGAAATATTATTTGTTCACAAAAATTATAATCTTTAGTTTTATAGAGAAACCTTATCATATTGGCTATTGGTTTTCATATTTCAGATACTAAAAAAGAAAAAAAAAAAGAATGCGTGTAAGAGGTGAATTGAATCATGTTTTGTCTTTGATATTATGTTCGTTCAAGTTGATACTGGCAGAAAATTTGTGTACATTTAATTTTTTAAAACCTTTTCTATGTAGGCTTATTGATTAGGAAATAAATAGCATGTGGAATTATTTACATGAATAGCATTTGATAATTCATGACTTCAATCTCTACCATCAAATTTAAGAATGTGGATAATCAACATTAAGACATGGATTTTACTTTTCTTGGGGACATTCTCTGACTTCTGCATCAGTGCATTGTTTTCTAGGTTGTGTTCATCCACAAAGATAACTTCTAGATTTGTCATTCTTGAAACCCTTGCTTGTAGGAAGTGAGCCTTCTTTGGTACCCTAGTGGTATTGGGAGGTTGCCTGGGTTTGTGCCATTTCTGAGATTTTGTTTGGTTCCTCAATGCTTTTTACAGAGCAGATTCAATATTGCTTTACCAACTTTCTAGTGATTTTGACAAATTTAACTGTCAGTATCCTTTGCAGTGTCTAAATCCAGTACACAGATAGAAACTCATCCATCACTTGGGAGTGGGTGGAGAGCAGTTCCCAGGGGTGGGACAAAATGACAGGCATCATTTAATCATTATCATTTCAGGCTTTGTTATGGTGGTGCAAGTTTTCTCCTGTGAGTGGGTAAAATCAGGGCTTCTCTAAAGGCTTAATAGTGACAATTTGGTCCTTCCCCTTTTCTCATTTAACTCCTTTCTATAGGTGAAAGAAGAGCTCATGGTTATGTCTAACTTTGGCTAAACCAGATGAGGTAGAAGGAAACTAGGATGGCCATGCTAAAATACTGACAACTCTGCTGTCGTGAATGAGCACAGGAGTCAGCATAAACATAGAAAAAATTATATATATATATATATATGTATATATATAAAATTTTATTTTGACTGGAGTTTGCAACACCTACAAATTTCTCAATTTCAGCCTTTAAAATATAAGTACAAAATATACTATATTTACTCTATGTATTATAGTAACTATATATAGTAATATGTATATATAGACATATATGATAGAAGGAAAATGATAACATCTCAAGGACATATAAACAAAATAATCTTTTCATCTTTTTTCTCATTAGATACCCTTTGCACCCACCTATTACCTGTAAACTGAATTAGTAAAATTAAATGTCAAATAATATCCAATTTCTAATACTTCATTATTGACACTTTGAAAATCCCATATTTGTTTTCATCCAATTTAGTGTACAAATTACTGTTATGCTTGTTGTCATTGATAGTGTATATTCAGAGCATGAGACAGGAAACATAATCCTCAGAGGAAACCCTTTGTTTTTATTCACACGGATTAGTGTGTTTGTTTGTTCTTCTGTAAAATGGGTGTACTGAACCCCCAACTCTGACAATATATGACAGTGACACTGCTTCTGGAGGTAAAGTGTTGCTGAGTGTTCGGAGAGGGGCTGTCATAGCAATGTTGTCATTGATGGAGCTCCAGTGCACATTTCTTATTTATATTATTGCAGCCCCAGCTTTGAAAGGGGTAGTCTGTCAGTTTCAACAGAAAAGTTTAGAAGGTCCCCAAATGTGTAAAAAGCCATTTTTACTTTCTGGAGGCTAATCCTTCACCACATATGAGGAGAATTATTTATAAAACATTGAAGGATTAAAAAAGGTAATTATGTTCCCAAAGTTATAAAAGCGTAAGGAATACAAAGCAAGATGGCAGGGGGAAGAGGAGAGAAAGAAGAAGAAGTGGGGAATGAAGTTGACCAAATTATGCTATGTTCATGTATGAATATACCACAGTACATTCATATTTTATATATAACTATAATACACCAATTAAAAAAATAAACAGAAGGAAGACAAATAGAGTAGAGGAAGGGTATCAGGGGAGCGAGAACAGGAGGGGAAATGGAAGGAGTGAGATTTAAATGTAGCAAACTATGTTAGATACATTTATAAATATGTCAAAATGAACCACACTATTATCTATAATAATGCACTAATAAATACATCTTTAAAAAATAAAATCAGCAACCATAAAAAATGTGTGTATATCTACATATGTACATGTGTATAGAAATGTGTATAAAAAGGCTTAAAGGAAATATATCAAAGTGTCAAGGGAAAAAAGAAAGTTAATGAAGCCTCAGCTTGTTTTATGAATAATAAACAAATATACTACACAGGATATACTCAGAAACTAATCGTGATAGTGTCCATTCCTTTTGGGTGGAAAGTAAGGTATAGTAGGAGAAAAGCAAATCTAACCATATTCTAAATATTGGTGGTAATATCCTTGGGAACTGATTTTTAATTTATTTTAGAATCACCTTTCCCATTATCTTTTGAGATCAAGAACTTGGGATTGCCATGTGCTGATGATGGTTTGGTTCTCCCAATTTTGTCAGTGGTTTCAAGCTGTATATGAACTGTGCACAGATTTTAATTTTAAAGAGAATTTTGAGAATTCTTTTTGTTTTTTATCTTGTGTACTATTGCTTAACTCATTTTTGCTGGTCAATGACAATTTACTGAAAAGGAAGGTGGAAAACAAATGGTAACCTTCTGATTTCTAGAGCTGGTTATGATATTATAAAAGCTTTTTCTTTTAAGTAGAGGAGTTATATTTGAAGTTGTTATCGATGTTTATAAACTCTCACATTGTCTCTTTTAAAGTTTATTAATCACACAAACTGGACAGTGGTATCTTGGATATAATTTAGAACAAAGAGATCTTAATTGTAAGGAAACATTCCTTTCAACTACCAAATAGATGTAAATAGATGAAGTACTCGAAGGAATGAATATAAAACCTGGGATGATTCTGGTGATTTCATTTATGGAGAGTTCATTTCATCTCCATATGCTTATTTTAAAATTTTTTTTTAGTTGTCAATGGACCTTTATTTTATTTATTTATATGCAGTGCTGAGAATCAAACCCAGTGCCTTGCACATGCTAGGCAAGCACTCTACTGCTGAGCCCTAACCCCAGCTCTCCATATGCTTTTAAAATTTCGGAGATTGTTTTGTGGGGTAACAAACCAAATATATGATATAACTAAGATGTTTCATTTTGTCTTGAGAGATAAGGAAAGCCTGTTGTGTTTTCTCTGATTTGCTGCTAGTCTCTTGGAGGGCTTTGACAACCAAGCATTGGTCTCAGCTTTTGGCCCCTAAATCTCATGTCCAGTTCCAGACACACCAGTTCACACTGTGCCTTCAGAAACAAGAATACTGCATTTTTAGTCTAAGACATGTAGGGAACCAAAAATGAATAAAATTATGCTATTCTTTTTTTCCATTTATCCCCCAAATTTCACCAGTGGCTTAAACTTCATTAATCACCTGTTTAGAACAATTTGGCTTCTTTTTAGCAATGGAGGATTTTTTGTTTTCTTTAAGAATTGTGTTTTAATATGTTTACAAACGTGAGAAAAAGTCAGAGGGAATAGATCAATGAACATAGAGTATTTTTCTCCAAGTTTTGTGACTTCCTTTAACAATGGTAGAAGTTCAGGATCATTTTAAAACCTATTCTGTGGACAATTTTGGAGACTCTGATACCACATACAACAAGCAAACACACTAAATTGCACTAACATTTCACATCAAATTTAATTTGTCTGCAATAAAATACTGACAAATCTTTTGTAATTTTGTTCTTGAAACTCTCTGAGTACAAGTAAATTCATTTAATGTATGTGTTCCTGTGAGTTTGGGGTTATCATATTGCATATGTGGGTGTTTTTGTAAAGTGAGAAAAAAAACTATCCTACAAATCTTTTTGAGGTACAAAGGCATTATTAAAAATATAAGTAAAACAATAAAATTCACAATGTATTTTTAATATATAATCACATAAGTGTTTATTAATTTTGGTTTTACAGTTTTGTTTTAGAGAAAAAAAAAATTATTTTCATTGTGCCCATTTTTGAGGGGTTCCCAAAATGTTCAGAGCTTCTTAAAAGCTGGCCATACATCTCACTGTCATGTCCTTTTGACTTTTAAGACATCTCTTCATTTTGGCAATCCTAAATTTCTGGGGAGAAACACACAATAGAACCATACAACATATTGGAAAATGCCATTGACATTCTTGAGCTAAAATGTCTCAAAAGCAGACACATTGGATTGACTTTTGGCAGTGAGAGCAACTGGAATTTCCAGGTCTAGGTTCCAGGTTCACAGAATATTTTATTGCATAAGTAGTGGAATTATTTAATAGAGATGGAGATTTCATGTAACAGGTGTTTCTCTGGGCTCCCAGCTTAGGGGTATAAACAGGAGGCAAATCAATGGAGCAATGCTTTTGCTATAGCATAATCTTTCTGTCTCAAAGTATAATGGTGGGATTTTTACAGGTATTAAAACTGGCATATAACTGAAAATTCCCTCTCTCCCCTTAATCCCAAAGAAAAAATTCCCTCATAATCACCCCATGTTATGTTTTCCACCTAATTAGTCAAACTTTGTTCCCAGCTCTCTGGGCAGATCCTGCTTAATTGCATCAGCAGTTTCAATGAATCAATTCTTCAATTTCTCTTATGCACATGTGCATGTGCACACACACACACTTCTGAAAATCTATAGGGTTATTTTAATGGCTCTTATTTTCTCTGAAGTTAAATGGTCACACAGAAATACAAAGGGGTGAAATGGTCTTAAGGAATCACATAGCTGCTCTTCCTGCTTCTAATTAATTCAATTGCGGTGAATCTTTTTTTTTTTTTTTTTTTTTTCTTTTGTTCCAGAAAGGTGAATTTTACTGAAATAGTACTAATATTTTTCACTTTCTGTCAAAAGAGTTGTATCTTCCCATGATCTGAAATGGATTGATAGCATATTGTGCAAGTTAGATATCTGCTTTCTTTCTGCTGTTATTCTTGATAGCATCTTTTAGAAATTTTATTGATTGATAGATTCTAATTTTTTCCAAATCATTTCATAATAGTTGTTTATACTGTGGAGAGTCTAATGATCCCCAAAGCATTTAGTAGTGAGGCTGTCAATACTGTTAGAAAATAATGAAAAGATGACAGTTCTACAACTTTAATTTAACTAGTGATTTATGAGGAGGAACCAGGAAGATTAAAACAAGGAGAAGAAGGAACTGAAACTGGAAATGCTAAAAGTACCAGATCTTAGTACACTTTTGAACATCTCTGGAAATGGATGACTTTTTTCCCTTTCCAAGAGCAAAAGACAGGAGTTATTTGGCAAAGAAAATATTGTTAAAAGAAAAATCACCGTTAGGAAAAACTTAATGGGAATATAAAGCTTAGTATGCAGGAATCATGTAGTTGAGGCCTTCAGTATCTTGTAGAAAAAGAATGCTATGTGGACAGCTAATACTGTATTTCGGTTTTCCATATGTGGCTGACCTCAGTAAGGCCCAGCATTTGCTTTTACTATGTTGACTAACTCATCACCTGTTCTTAGGAAGGAACAAAAGTCTCTTAGGGGCTTCTGATTAGAAAGATGAGTGCTTTTCAGAAAGAGGCTTTGGAATCAAGTTTTACAAGGTATTTTAGAATTTCTGTATACAAGATGTTCATGTAAAGTCTGTTAGGCTCAAAACTATATTTTTGAGTGTTACCATTGTTCCATGTAGAAAAGATCTGGTTTTGAGGTGGTAAAACCAATCACATTAGTTATAAAACCAGCAAAGATGTATTGGCATAAGAATCACACAGTGGAAATTGCTAATCAGATAATGGCGATATTTGAAGCCTGTTAATGTGCTTGGGAACCCAAAGAGCAAGTCAATAGAGAAGGAGTGTGTGATGGTGCTTATTTACTCTAGGCTCTCAGCACAATCTTATGTTAGAGGGTGGCACCTGATGAGAGTGTCTAGACTTCAGTATGGCCCAAGGAAGGCTAGCTGTTATTATTTTTCATGGTCCATCCTTTCTGTGGTTTGGTACTGCCTCTCCATCTTTATTTTTGCAGCATGGCTGTCTGATGTGACCTTGCTTTGACAATTTTGTCTTAGACATCCCACTGCCTTGCCAGGATGTATTATAGCATCTACTCCTCTCATCTTTTTTTACTTACATGCTTTTCTCTTATTTTTACCTTTTCTGCTATGGTTTAGCCTCCCCACCCTACCCTGCCCTCTGGTCCTAAACGTCTGCTTACTTCTTTTTGTTCTCTCAACCTTCAGTCCCTTCTTGTCTTTGTATTTTTCATTATCGGTTGTATATTTTCCATTTCTTTTCAAGGCAGAGTGAGATTGGGATTTAACTTTCTCCTTTTAAAATTTTTTTTTTTGGGGGGGAGCTTGGTTGTAAATTTATTTTTGGCTTTTTGAACATGTCTGTTCTCTGTACCCCTCTCTTGGAAGGAGAATACTACACAGTTTCCCTACAGAAGTAGCTAAATATACATATGACTATATATAGATGCATATAAATATAAACACATATGAATACATAAAAGTATATATAAATACATATAAATATGTATAACTATATATAAATATGACTACATATGTATAGTCACAATTATATCAGAGTTAGTCTGTGAACAATTTGTTGAGTAGGATCACAGAGTTTTCATCTTGGAATGTCCCTGCAGAATCTAGTCCAGTGCCTTACACAGACTGAGGCCATAGCAAAAGTTTTTCAGAAGGAATTGATCTTTCTTTTTTTCTTTTTTTTCAGAAAAGTTTTTTTTTTTAAATAATATATATTTATTTGCTTTTAGTTGTACACAATGCATTTATTTTTCCATGGTGCTGAGGATTAAACCCAGGCCATGTATGTGCTAGGTGAGCACTCTACCTTTGAGCCACAACCCCAGCCCCAGGAATTGATCTTTCTTGTTCTGTGCATTTCATATGTTTCTCCACTGTGAAATGCAATGATTTTTAAAACTACAGCTGATTAATATCATGTTCACTTCTGTGATATGTATGTCAGAATGCATTCTGTATACCAGAAATGAGCCTTTTTAAAGTATCCCTCTTTGACTATCTGTTTGATGTGATCTCTCTACACCCTACTTTATCCCCTGAAATATGTGGGTCACTGGGGCAGATACCTCTGGGCTCTTGGCTGGAGTTAGGTTACATTCTTAGCTAATGGGATGCAGTCTTATAGAAGTAGGTGAACTAAGCCAGAAACTGTAATAGAAAAAAGAAAGAATGGAAAGAAGGAAACCATGATAGTGCTACATTCCAAGATGCTGGCAAGAAACTCAACACATGTGCCAACTTGGAGGTGGTAGAAGTGAATTTCAAAGAAAGCCTATGTAGCTGGCATTTGGAACTTTGGGATGGGAATAAGCAAGCAGGCCAAAACTAAATGGTAGTGGTGGTGGTTTGGAGAGAACTGAAGAGGCAATTCCTGAGCAATGGCCAAGAATATCAGCCTTTATATGTGGCTTCCTTTCATGGGTTTGCAGAAAGTTGGATGCATCAGAAGATACACTTCACTTAAGTTTCTACGAGATGGGCAGAGTATGAGGCTGGTTCATCTTTTGTCAATTTTACTTATTCAAAGTCCAGGATCTGCAACAACATGGTCATCTATTAATTATTCATGTTATTGCATTATTTTTAAAAAATCAAATACCTGATATTTTTTTCAAAAATTAAACATAGTGGGGCTGAGGTTGTGGCTCAGCGGTAGAGCGCTCGCCTAGCATGAGCGCAGCCCAGGTTTGATCCTCAGCACCACGTAAACATAAATGCATTGCATTGTGTACAACTAAAGCAAATAAATAAATATAAAAAAAATTAAAAATAGTTCAAAGATCAGCTTTGAATGACAGAATTCCTGTTTTGGAGACCACTACATAGTTTCCCTATAGAATGAACTAAACTGGTGCAAAGCCATGTCCAAAGGAATTCTGATTCAATTTGCAAAGCCTTCCTTGGTAAGGAACATATAAAAACAATATAAAAACAATAACCTGCTGTGGCTAAAACATGATTTTGATTTGGACTTCCCATGATATTTCCAAAGTTGTGCTGAGTCTCTTAGGTTTGGTTATCAGTTTTGTTTCCTCTGTCATATTATTTTGTTGCATTGATGTTGTTATTTATAATTTATAGAAAATGTAATTCACATATTCATAATTCCTCAAAATTTAGTAAAGTGTTCTATTGCAAAGTGATACATGTTTTGTATATCTAGGAAAACAATTCACGATACATAATTACACAGCCATCCAGAACTCTATGAAATAACCAATATTAGTAGCTAGGGCATGTCTTCCAATAACATTCTCTATGTTCATGAAAATATGCAATTGGAACTATGATATATGAGGTTAAACAGATCAGGTGGACTACTTTTTTTCCATGACATATTTTGCATATTCTTGCCAGGTCATTAGCTCTTTGTGTTTCTTACTGTCATTGTCCCTACTGTGTTCATGCCACATTTTGTGGAAGTGTTACCCAACAATAGGCATGCATTTTATTGACACTCTTTTCCCACTCTGCATAATACAACAATATATGTCAAGGTACTCATTTAAACACTGGAAATTGAATCAATGACCTTCTAGTTGGGTTGGCTTCCTTGAAAACATGGAGAATGATGAGTTCTTTATTACACAAGAATTGACATCTCTGCTTGGATTCCTAACCCAAAGATTTGGTGCCCTGTGTGATTGTCTTTTTTGAGACTGGATGGTCAGGGTTACATTGTGCTCCCTTCGGTAAGAAGGTGAACATCCTTGTTGTGTTCACATTGAAGGAAATACCCATATTTGGCAAAAGAGAGAATGTCTAATTCCTTTGTGATAGCATCATTGATTGAAGCAGGTGGTTTGGGTGAGCAATGCTACTATTTCATCATTCTCCTCTATTTCCTGTGGGCTGCTGGGGTGTTCCAGGTCTATTTCCTTTGTCTGCCTCCTTGCATACATACTAAGTTGAAAGTGCAGCAGCAGGCAAGGACAACTTTAAGCAGTCCAAATCTTGCTAATATATTAAAATTCCACAGAAATATTTTTTTCTTAAAGGAAAAAAAAGTTTTCAGAAGGCTTGTACATTGGGATTTTTTTTTTTTATACTAAAATTTTGGAAATATGCCCCATTGTGTTTTTTGATAACTTTTGTCTGTTGAATTTGTTTGGAGCTACTTGATCAATGTCAGGTAATGACATGAAGTATCAACTGAGCTAAAAAGAGTGCCCTGGTAAATAATACAAACCTAGGTTAAATCCAATTATATTTCATTTTTTTCTTGTAAGTAAAGCTAGACCAAGAACATGTATTTTTAATAACATTTAATTGTCTTTATATGTTCATATTTCACTGAACTTAATCACATCTTTCCATGTCTGATGACTGAGTTGCACACACTCCTTTGGAAGCTCAGGGAGTTTTTCCCAACCAAGGTCCTCTGGAGATGATTCTTACTTTGATGTGTGTGAAATGGAGGCAGGGAGCTTGGTTTAACACAATAGAGCCAAATTAGCATTTTCTCTTCTTAGAAACAGAAGATTTGACTATTCTTCACCCATGTTTGAAAAATCACAAAGATATAATACATCATGTATATTCAGTGCAAGTAGAAACATTTCAACAAAGTCTGAGAAAGGAATATAATAGAAATTTAAATAGCAGTTTGTTTGTGTAAAAGGAACCTGAGTGTGCTATGATTCTGGGAGGACAATTCCTGATTCTACAACTTGTGTTAGTACCATTTCCCTAGGATCTCCTTCCTTTTCTTTTATATTTTAGTTTCCTGTTATTTCCTCCCATCACAAGAATATTTAGTTATTGGATAAAAATGTCTTCAGGATCAATTTTAGATGAGTAGTAATGCATCTCAGTGTTCTGCAAAGAATGCTGATGTATTAACATATTATGAAGGTGATAAAATATAAATAAGAACCATTTACTCAAAGAGATTGTTATTAGTGATAATGGTAAGGAGAGGCCAGCTAAAAGGCTTGGAATTGACTTGTTACATGAGCATAATGGCTCACAGAACCTTATGATGGATCAGATCAATGCTATTCATTCAAACATTCTTTGCACTTCTATTATGCTTCTCAGTATCCATCTCTGCAATCAGCTGGACCAAATCATACAGAGATTTACTTTCAATATTTCTCATATTTCCTACATGATTTTTAAATTTTTTTTTATTGTTGCTCTGTTTTGGAAAGCAGTGCAAGTCTGTCCCGGCACTATAGAAAACTCAGCCTGCAGACTAGAATGAATATATTGAAAAATGGTCTGTTTTTTCTTTTTTTTTCCTGACTACACTTTACAATACTGTACTTTCCTCATTTTAGTTTCCAGGATGCCTTTGTCCCCTAGAGTAACTAAATTAGAGGGGAGAAGAGGTGTCATTTTCTTGCAGCCGTCTCCCAGAGTGTCAGCTTCTTCCTTTCCTAGAGTGAAACCTCATGTTTAAAAACTCTGCGGGTGAGGCCAGCACTGGCTCTGGGTGTGGTATTAGGTTTTAGCTAGACAATTCTCCGGACTATTCAGTGTGGAATAAAGAAATTGCATTTTCTTTTAGTTTTTTCAGGCTCGCATTGAGCTTTCCGGTATCCTTTGAATGTCTTCATAGTTAACATAGCTAACATTTAATTTTCCTGTCTTGTTAATTTTCCCCAGTTACTATGGTGGCTCTCAAGCTCAAAAGCCAAGGGCCATCTCAAAGGCCTTTAAGTCGAATGATCCCCATTCCCTGCCCTGGGAAGCAGGAGCAGCTTAACAAATATTAACTGACTTAAATGATCAGTCCTTCTATATGGAAGTTGCTATTTCATATCTAAACCCCAACAACACCAAAGGATAATTTTTAAATACTTAACGACTTGTTCCCCTCTTTAGAAGCTCCATAGAGGAGAATCCTTGTCTGCTCCATCTGTATGTTGTCCTCAGACCCTACAACGTTGGCTGAATGTGGTCAGCAATAGTCCATATTGCCTGAATAAAGAGTAAGTGGTCTTATTCCCTAGACCTCCTTTTAATTGATCTCATAATCTTCAGAGAAGTTTAATAAAGCCCACTCCACACTTATCTGTGATTCTCTTCTGGTTGGCCATGTCCTTTTCAATTTCAAAGTATCTCACTTGCAATTCTTGATTTTCACATAAATCTAAGAAGAAAATGTTAAGGTGAACATCTCCTCTGGCTGGTTGGCAGTTTTCCTGTAAAATGTTTGCTTTCTCCTTGTATACTCACACATTTGCTCTAAACCCAACCTTGACTTAATAAAAAACAGGTATCTGAATGCATCTTCACTCTTTGCATATGTTTGTTCTGGTGGCATTTTGGTGGAGAAAAAAAAAAAAAAAAAAGGAAAAAAAAATGATTTTTCAGTGTTTGTTGGCTTATGGAATTATAATGTGTTCCAGCCCAGTACAGTCTCCATTCATTTTGTGTCCTACAGTTATTAAGAAAGTGTTTACAGGAGGTATGTATGTGTCAGTACGTGTGCATGGAGCTCTCCCTTAGGTCCTCACAGTAAGGGGTGGTTTGGACAATCCAGAAGGAGGGGATCATGTGATTCTTACCCTTCAGAAGCTGAAAATTTACATGAGAAAATAGAGATGACTCATGGAACAAAGGAGAGGAAGTAGGTGCTTGGTCACCTCACATTGACTTTAATTGAAGAAAGGGCCAGTGGACCAGAAAGGGAGAAGACAGTCTTAAGTCAGCTTCAAGGGGGCAAAAGGTTTGGGTATTTGGTATATTGCTCAAGTCAGGGAAGGTAGGGAAGGTCTTCCTGCTGGACCAAGAGAAGAGACATGACCCAGGAATGAGGTTGGAACTTCAGGGGACAGGATGGTAAGAAAACAGAGTTAGCTGGCACAAATCACTAGGTCTGATGGCCAGAAAATAGAGACTATAGAAAAGATAAAAGGAGAAGTCAGGAAAGAAAAAGAAAAAAAAAATTGTTTAATCTTTGGATGCAGAGAGGTATTTAACATTTTTTTTTTTTCTGAAGTCATAATCATAAAAAAAAAGGTTAGGTTTTTTAATTCTTCATGGTTATTTTGAAATTCCTACATTTTGACCAAAGCAGTATTTATAAATCTTCATGTAGCAGAAAGCCTACCACAAAGAAAGGTAAAAAGCAAATAAATATTCTTATGAAAAAAGATTTGCAGCATATACTACTAAAGTTTAATACTTTACAGTGTAACTTCACATCATGTACAACCACAAGAATGGGATTCTAATTAGAATAAGTTATACTCCATGTATGCATGATATGTCAAAATACACTCTACTGTCATATATATCTAAAAAGAACAAATTTAAAAAGTTTTAATACTTTAGACATAAAGCATGCTTCTACAACTCAACAGGGAAAAAAAGAGTGGGGGAAGTTCCAATAATAATAGGGACAAAAATTGATAAATGAAGAAATAGAAATAGTTAATGAGCCTGCAAATGTGTCAGTCACCAATAATCATTGAGATGATAAGTAAAGTATGAGTGAGATATTATTCTCATCTACTAGGTTTTTAAAAGAGTTAAACATTTCCTAACAACAAGGGTGGATGGAGATGTAGGGAGATACCCCTCCCACACATTGTTCATACTCAAGGAAATATTACCAGCCAGGTAGATTTGGATCTTAATTGGAAAGAATGTATCAAAAGCTTTCAAATCAAACATGTCCTGTTCTACAGCAAGGCCAATTAGAGAAATGCTTGCAAAAGTATGTATGCACAAAGATGCTTATTGCAGCCTTTTTTTTTTTTTTACTAGAGAAGGTTTTAAGCAACCCAACTATCCACCAATAGTAGTAGATTAAAAAATTATGTTGTCTCTTTTTTGAAAAAACGTAAATCAAGTCCGCCGGAGGATTCTTAGGCATGTAAAGATTAAGGACCAATGTCTTAAATATAACTCAAGGAGAAAAAAATCCCACATAAAACACTTGATTGGTCATTCAAACAAACAAACAAACAAAAATCATTCAAATTAGCAAAGAAGCAAAGAAACAAATGAAACACAGCCAACTGTCTCGCTCCATCTGAAGAAAGCTTTTCAAAATTAGGAGGATCCACAGAAAAGGGTCGTGGGAATAAAATCAAAAGTGAATATCCGGGGACAGTTGCTTGCTAAGAATAAAAGAAAAACTTGGGAAAGAAAATATCAGAATTTAGATGGGTTACTTGTCTGCAAGACAAGGCTTCTGAATTGTCTTTAGGACAGTCACAGAAATATTCTTGCTAGTTGCTAATTCTTAACATTTAGAGTCTCATCATGTGAGGACAATCCTAAGTAATGAATCAAAAAAAAAAAAAAAAAATGCATAGTACAGATAGGATGGGAGACTAGAACTCTCTAGTTCAAGTTCTCAGACAAGTCTTCCCTCCCTACAATTGTTGCTTTATCGTCATTTTTGGTAATCTTGTTCATGTTGATCAATTCAAATGTCCCCTCAGTGGTGATGATATTAAATCTATGTTTTTGGCATTAGATTTGGATCCTGCTTCCTTTCTCTCTATTTTCCCATAGCACTTCTTCATCTGGTGTCCCATTCTCACCTCAGAGTTAACAGGTTTTAAACTGGACAATCAGCTTTTCTCGTCTGAGCGTCCGTTTTAAACTGGCCTTTCTCTGGTACCATACATTTTGTGCTTTCTTATGCACTTATTCAGGTTTAGCTTGACTTCCTAAAAATGCTAACTTTCTGCTCCATCACGTCTTGCAAAACCCTAGCAATCAATTCAAAGCACTCCCCATGTATGTTACATGTACACATGGTTTTTAAAAAGGTTTGGAATTATATTATGAAACTGCCTTGTAACTTTTATTAACCTAACAATATGGAATTTCCCTCAGTCAATATATCTATATTAATTGATTGACTGATTTACATTTCCTTCTTTCAGAGATTTGGACTCAGTAGGTTTGGGGTGGGGGATGGTTGCTAAGGACTATTTCTCTTGATCTCCTAAGTGATGCTTATGTCTCTGGTCTTCAAACCACAGGGAAAATATGCTGTCTTCATTTTCACTTGTTCCTTGTACACACAAACACATACATCTATGTCATTAAGTACTATGTTGAAATTTATTGATGGTGGCACATATTGATTCTTACTATGTATTGCGTATCCACTTATCTAAATTTTAATAACTAATTTTTTTTTTTTGCTTACCCCTCCTGTTTCTGTTGTCTTCAGACTTTCACAACATGACTGAAGTTGAGATCTGAAGGGGTGCACATTGAGTGTTCCCCAGGAAACTCAGAAAATTGGTTTGCCTTCTGAGAATTAAAATTAACTGCTTTTATCAGTACATGATGAAAAACAACATTTATCTGCATACACATGAATATCTAGTGAAATCAGTGATCCGTGAGATATCTGAAGAAAGAATACGCTGCAGAAGGCATTGGTGGATGGATGTGTGCTGCCCCAGCCAGGGAGAGGAAATGTGAAGTTCAAAGTTCAAACATTCTTGCCAATGGAGAGAGGGCCTCTGCTGTGTGGCTGGGATGCTTTACAGGCCTCAGCCCAGTCTGGGGAAAGAATTCCTCTTGCCTGTCCATTTCCCTGTTCTTGAATTGCATTTTATCTGCAACCTTCGTGTGTTTTTACTTCTATAAAATGTGAATATGCTGATCATAAAGGGATGTTTTCGGTTGTCTACTGACAGATTGGCTTTCTGGTATGTATGCTTTAATCTCATTTGAGTTGATTTAGTGAATGTCTCCAGGATTCTTTTCATCTCAGTGTAAACTGAAAAGTCCAGTTTCTAAATCTTCAGGGTTGGGAGAACAATCATGGACCACCATCAGCTTACCAAGGCAGTCAAATAGTGGGTCCTCTGAAAAGCCCTTAGCCATGCCCCCCTGGAAACTCATCTGCTCTTCTGAACACTTTACCTGCTGTTCATTTGTTCATTTGCCAGGAAGCAGAGCTATAGAATTTTATAAAACCAAAAGGAACTTTGAAATCATCAGGGCTAGCCCTTTCATTACGAAGTTAAGGCCACAACCTTCCACTGGTGCCTGCCTATCTCCTGCACCTGGCAACTGACACCATTCAAAAGGCTAGTGCACTGTTCAGACACAGTCCACAGTGTTGTGGAGTGCTTCTCTTTTGTGATACCTTAGTCTGAAGTGTGATGCTTGGCATTGGGTGCAGGTGCTAATGTTAGAATGAGAATCCATCAAACCTTAACCTCTAGGCCCCTTTTCTTACTTTAATTTAAGAATCACACGTGCACATTATAAGACCTGTCTGTTTTGCTTACCTTTAAAAGTGAACTTTCCTTTCATTGAATTTCTCTTTGTAACCTTTGTAGCACAGGATAACACTTGATAAAAAATGCAAAGACTAAATCCTATTGAGATGAATGCATGCTTAAGAACAGATCAGAGGGAAAAATATACTCCTGAGCACCAAATAAGATTAAATGAATTGTGGACATACTTCACTGATACACATAAAGCATAATTCAGATAGTCATTAATTAATAAAGGGGGGGGTAAAGAAATCAGTTTTTCTTTCTTAATGAACTCTTAATATTTGTTTACCTTATGTATCATCTGTTTTAATGGGAAGAAAGTCATCATAAAAACCTTATTCTAATCATTTACTGTCATTTTGTTAGGGTTTCATTGTTTTTTTACTCTAAAAGATTTGGTTGTGAGAATTAGGGATAGTATATGGAAATTGCTTGGCAGATGGTATTTGGTATGGACTTGAGGAGTGGTGGTTATATTTATGTAATATATCCAGACTCACCACTTCTAGCCCTGACTCTGCCTTCTTTGGCTTTTCACACTTGCATCCATAATATCACTGTCTTGCCAAGCGAGCCCTGTCCCTGGTCTTGACTGACTTAACCGTGGCCATGATAGCTCTAACAGCACCACATGGAATATCCCAGGAATAATTCACTCACCCAGGCATGAAATGTGGTCATCAAATTACTGATACTAGTAGGACCCTGTGATCTCCTCATGATCACCTCAGGGGCTGGGCAGGGAGGTGCACACCTGTAATCCCAATGGCTCAGGAGGCTGAGGCAGGAGGATCCCTAGTTCAAAGCCAGCCTCAGCAAAAGTGAGGTGCTAAGCAACTCAGTGAGATACTGTCTCTAAATAAAATACAAAATAGGGCTGGGGATGTGGCTCAATAGCTGAGTGTCCCTGAGTTCAATCCCCAATAACCCCCCCCACCCCCCAAAAAAAAAATCACCTCAGGGAATGGTGCTTTCCTTGGCATTTTTGTGAAGTACTCCTTTAATGGCCCACAGTAACTACTTATTCTACTTGATATTTCTGTATGTCAGGGCTCTGTGCTGCTTCATGACAGACTCTGGCTTCCCAGCATTGCACATATCCACCCCCCCTTGTAAATAAAATCAAGTCCCCTGCTTCCCCACTAACTTGGGTTCTCTTTTGCCCTCTCCTGAAATTCCCAGATACAGCACTTTACAAGTCTTGACTGTCTTTTCTCGATTTTACTACCATGCTAGTGTATATCTTCAGTGACTACTTAGAAGATCATTCTGGTTTGCCCTTTAGAAACTACCCTTAACCACTGCACACCTGGCTCTGTCCAACCCGGGCCTCATCTCCTACCACTCTCTCCCTCACTCCCTCATTCCCAACTACAATGAACTTCCTCTTGCTGCAACATGCCAAGGTCTTTCCAGCCCCAGGATCTTAACAAGAGCTGTTTCTCCCATCTAAAATCTCCTGCCTCACTCTGCCCAATTTTCATGTGAATGTATCCTACTTGTTTTTTAGATCCCAGCTTAAAATTCTTCACTGACCACTCAGTTTAGAAGAAGCCTCTGGCCAAACTTCATTGCTTTGCCACATTTTAATCCTTTCAGTACATAGAGTCCTAATTGTTTTTTGATATTTTTTTCTTATCTTCTTATGTGTTTACTATCTGCCTTCCCTATTCAGATATAAGGTCTGTGACAGCAGGGGCCTCATCCATCACGTCCTCTTCTGTATCCTCAAAATCCAAACCAAGTGCTGGCACGTAAGATGTGCTCAATAAATATGGTCTTTATCTGTATCTTGTTCTGTTTTCCAAGTTTCTGCATCTGATTGTATTCCAAGATAGAGATTCCTCTGTCTCTGATAACAAAAATTAACGTACTCAGCTCTTATACATTGGCTAACTTCACTCGCCCACCTACCTTAGCCAGGAAGACATTAATAATTGACGGCTGTGTCCACAGCAGCCTTGGGATCCTCGTCATGTTCCAAGAGGCACCACAACTTAACCTCACCCTGAAATCAAAATGACTTGTCCACGTTTGATCCTTAAAGTTGTTTCTGGATTTCTACTCTACTCGAATTGGATTGATGGCACCTGCAGTGAATTATCCACATCCTCTTTAAGTGATTTTCCAGAGGAAATCATTTAGTCAAAGTTTGCTTTTCATTTTAAAAACACCTGAAGGAAGTTATCAAAATAATAAACCATAGAGATTCAGAGGTTGGGTCCTACTACAGCTCAGCAGTCACAGAGCAGCCAGAAGGAAAAGGGAACATGTATCAGTTGGTGCAAAAACTTCACAAGAATGAAGATATGTGTTGTTTGACACATCTTTTTTTCCTTTTAGACCTTTAGAAACCTTTGTTCTGAAAATTGCAGCATCTGGGTTTGTGTGTACAGCATCAGGGTTGAAATGTTGGGGGAGGGTCAAGCTCTCTTCAATGTAAATATTTTTGCATTGTTTATAGTAGTTATATCTGTGTGTCAGTCCAATTCTAATCATCCTATTGGAATGCTAATCTCTTATTAGCTATAACTTTGGTTTAACTGCTTATCAAGGTGCACGACAACTATGCACAAAGTAGACTCCTGACCCAATCTCTGAGAAGCAGCTATTCTTTTCTAAAATAATTTATCTTGATTTATCCACATTATTGTTAGCACTCACAAGATACTATTAATACCTTCACCTTAGATCTCCAGGTCCTCTGGTTCCTATCTTAGAGGCTCAGTTCATAGGATTTGCCTTTGCTTTTAGTTAGCTAGAATTTTTCCCCCTTTGGGTGATAAAAATCATTTACTTTTTCCTGCAATCATAGAACCTTGACTCATACAGAGTATTTAATTAATATTGAGCCAGACTGATAAATGATACTTAGTGTTATTGGTAAATACAGCAGATGCTCAGATTTTGCCTCCCTTCTGCATTTCTGCTACAACAACAACTATGTGATGTGTCTTTGTACCTGAAGAAGAAGGACTCACTGCTTCCAAAGAATGTCCAGTCTCTCTTGCCAGAAGGCTGGTTTCAGTTGATTAAATCTAAACCTCTCTGCTTGAGTTTGCTTATGCTATCCCCTTTGTTTGGAGTCCTTCTCTACCCCTTCTCTGTCTTCCAGGTATTGCTCACATTTTGTCTCCTCTTTTTGAACTATAGCTTCAGAGATTAAAATAACTATTCCCTGTCATTCATCCAGTCTGATTCATCTTTTAGTCGCCACCGCATGGAGCTAGGAAACCTTGCATCTTGTCGCTAAACCAAAAGCCATATTTTAATTTAATCTGTTAAATAAAGGGAACACATATACACACAATTACAAGGAATCTCACTCTTTAAAAAGAGTACTCATTCCTGAATTTATTGATCTTGTTTAAAATGGCCACTAGTTCTGTGATCACTATTTCCATTTCATTAAATAAACGAAGGCAGCCTGAGAACATCCTCCCCTTCTCTTTTATCTCTCCCCCATGTTCTTACCAAATATTCCATTTGTGTTTACTTCCTGTCCACAACTCATCAAGGGGCTAATCAATGCACTGTGTTCTATCTAAAGCAATCCAAAGTGCAGGGTTGGAGGAAGGTCAGGTTCTTTCAAAGGTAACTTGTTTTTGCTTTGCTTAGGAGCAGTTATGTTTGTGTGTTAATCCTATTTTAAGTAATCCATTTAGAGTTGGTAATGAGTAACCTTGTGCTTCTCAATTTATAAAACAACTAATAATCCCTGTCCATATTAGTCCAGCTAGATGTGGTGCTTTTGATGTTGGGAGAGGGGTTTTCTGACTGTCAGGATCATGCTGGAAAAGAGTGGAGTGGGTACCCAGGGGGATTTGAATGACTTGTCACAGTTTGCATTGTTCTGGGTCCATGATGTTGCTTACTGCAAATTGGAAGCCTGAGAAGGACAGCTGAGAGCCTCCATTTAGAGCACTACTATGTAGAATGCTAAAGTGGCTGTCCTTGGTGGTGTGATTTCAAGAAAAAATAAAAAGGAGCCATGGCATATGTGAGACAAAAGAATGCCACAACAATCCAAGGGTAGTTTCATTGTTAGCAGTGTGGAAAAGAAAAGCCTTTGTAAATTAATTTCTTCTCTATGATTTGGGGAAATACATAAGGGCTTCTAAGTATAAATCAACTATTGACTGATGAGCAATTTGCTCTTCATATAAGACATTTAATATTATATATTAAATTCATTTCATCAAATAAAATTTAATAACTGAATAAATGATATTCAGTTATAATAATAAATCAATTTATTTAATATGGCATTAAATACATAAATAAGTAAATTGCATAGGTCAAGAAAATTACCACTCATACTTTGCTTTGAGTTAAATTTAATTAAAATGTTCTAGAATCTTCATTACTTAAAACATTTTTAGTTGGGTGTGACAGCAGATGCCTGGAATCCCATATACTAGGGAGGGCTGTGGGCCAAAGAATTGCAAGTTCAAGGCCAGCCTCAGCAACTTAGCAAGACCCTGTTTCAAAATAAAACAAAACAGACTGGGGTGTAGCTTCCTGCCATTCCTTACCTAGCATGTGTGAGGCATTAGGTTCAATCCTCAGTACTGGGGGCACACCTTCATATAAGAAACCCAAGTGTGTGTTTTTTTTTTATTTTGTTTTATTTTGTTAATATCATTTTCTAAACCTGTAAAGAAAAATTCTTTAATTCAAATTAACATTTGTTAGATTTTTTTAAATAGCTGGGGAATGGTATAATATGTTCTGGCAATTGGAATGAATATTTCAAACAAGATAAATATTGAGCTTAACTTCTCATAGAGCCACTAGCTTGTCAGAGATTTTAGGAAGTGTTTGGATTCCTGGTAGCTTTATTTCACCAGTATGGTAAGGGACAATTCCATTCTACATATATTTATTCAGCATCTGCCATGTACTGGGCCATGTACTCTGCCAGATTGATTGTGATGGTTCATTGGAGGAGATGGACTTATTTTTACATTGCGTTTCCAGAGTCTACATAATGTCTGGCATATAGGAAGCACTTAGTGAACACAGAATCCATAAAGAAGGGACTCAGTTACTGAACAAGATATCAGTATGTGTTTTAAGAGAAGAACAAAGAGACTTTGTATACAACATGGAATGTGTCCTATGGAGGGTACAGAAAGAAGCATGTCAGGGATAAACAGAGTTGTGAGGTCCTGTAGTTTGAAAGCATTGGTGACATTTCTGTGGATATGTCATATGATAGAAATGATAAAGAACATTATAATTGTATGAAAATGCCTGAAGCAAAAGCATGCCCAAAGTCTGGAGTTTGAAAAGTATGTGCCTGAGAAGAACATGGCATAATGGCTGAAAACTAGATACAACTGGAAAGCGTGGCCAGAAACTGGAAGAGCTTGACTGTCCCAGTAAGGATACTGGAAGTTCCTCTAGAAGGTGATGTCTTGTAAGCTTTTCCCTAGTGAGATATGATATTAGACAGTGGTTTTACCCAGGTAATCTGGTGTTGGTCAGGATGAAGTTCTAAGGAGAGAATTGGAGACAAGAAGTCAGGTTAGAAATTATAGAAGTAACACAGGTAAGAACTCCTGAGGCTCTGGCTGAGAAAAGTTCTGCTGAAGGGAAAGAGGCAGCACTACAGTTCATTGGGGATGAGGGATCAGGAGCTTTCACAAATGAGCCAAGTGCTGCTGAAATGACACTGAAGGTAGAATATTCTCACATGAGAGAGGAAGCCCCCCCCCATGGAGGAACAGGTTTGGGGGGGCAAGGAAGAGAGTTAAGTCATAGAC
Organism: Tamias sibiricus; assembly: GCA_025594165.1. Taxonomy (NCBI): domain Eukaryota; kingdom Metazoa; phylum Chordata; class Mammalia; order Rodentia; family Sciuridae; genus Tamias; species Tamias sibiricus. The sequence goes on along the minus strand of CM046673.1, from coordinate 35,179,092 downwards.
ATGAATTTGGAAGTATTGGTTTGTCCGATAGCTGTAGCTGCTAGAAGTCTGATAGGAACTTTTATTGAAGCTTGAAATAATAGTATTAAGAATAGGACTGGCTCTAGGTCAGCGGTTCTTTCGACAGAGAGTCCGTAACCACCTCTGTGTTTGGAGACCCGCAGATGCTCTCCAGTCCTATTGCTGCTGCCCAAACCTTTATGGGCTGGGATTGTGGCTCAGTGGTAGAGAGCTCCTCTAGCACGTGCGGAGTTTAAGAATAAAGGCATTGTGCACAACTAAAACAAATAAATAAATAATTAAAAAAAAAAGAATAACAATGACAGCACCAAATAACACTTGTTGAGGGGGTTGTATTATATTGTACTGAGCCATTAAATCCTTCAAACAACTTGGAAAGTAGGTTCTCTGTTTATTATCATTTTGCTGATATTTGGTAGAGATCATCACCTAGGTTAAAACCAAGAGAAAAATTTTTTTCAAGGCGGGAATCCTATGGAATATTAAGGATCCAGTCAGTGAAAGTGGGAATATGAGAGCAGAGGAAGAAATAGAAATGAGTATGTTGACAGCAAAGGGAATACAGAAAATCCTGACAGGAGGGGTGTTTAATGATTTCATATATTGGAAGAAGTTTAAAATATTTGGAAAACAGAAAAATATTCTTTGCATTTAATCATTTGAAGTCATTGTTGACCTTGAGGAAATAGTTTCAGCTGAAGAACTGTTGAACAAGTGTGGAAAATGTAGTGAGAGGTGAGAACTTAGAGGCACTGGTGCAGCCTTCTCTTTCTGGGAAGTTTGAGGTTGAAATTAGACAAGAAACACGCAGATATGGTATGACATAAGTAAGGGAAGGTATTTTTTAAATAAGGAGATTGTCTTTGTGGTTTCAGTCAATGGAGAAGGTGGCAGTGAAAGATTGGAGATGTGAGGACATGGGCAAGGAATGCCATTAAAAATGTGTCCTGTCCTTGATCATCAAGAGCACAGATGGGCTAATTAGACATAGAAAATTTGATCCATAGTCACTTCTTCTTCTAAGAAAGAAAGAGGGTAGATGAGGACAAACCTAAATTTTGTGTTGGGACAAAGTAGAAATAGATCATATTTGAAAACTTTAATCTTAATAAAGTAGGTCATCCTCTATGAGTGAGCTGGAGGGCCCAGGAGAGGTCATATCCGGAGAGGCAAAGGCAAACTTGCCCTCCTACTGGAACCTCATGATTTATAGGTCCAATAATTAAAGAATTTTGAAACAGAAGGAACAATTATTAAACACATAGGAAATCTATGCCCTGGATTTGGATCATCTCCATTGAAATTCTTAAATACATTGAATCGGAGATTTTTAAGCTTCTGTATTAAAAAAAAAAAAAAAAAAAAAAAAAAAAAAAAAAAACAGCTTTGATTTTTAGTGAAATTCTAAATTCTAAATACCATGGTTAATGATGACAGTTCTACAAACCATATTTGTGTGTTAACATTTTTAAAGGTTCATCTGTTTTATGAGAAGATGTCCTCTTCCAGAGGTGCAGAAAACAAAGGGGAGATGTGGTGTCATCTCCTTCAGCCCCAACTTCCATGCTGTTACTGAGCTGGAACTGGGGACCAGAGGGTCAATCAAGATGAAGTCCTTGTTATAAATTGACGTGGTCAACATATACCATCATGTGACACTTTGGAAAGTGCATCTAACATATTTGTTCATATTTATGGCTCTGATGATCATCTGCTATTCTATTTCACTTACATGGATGAACTAGTATTTTATTTCCGCTGAGTTTTCCTATTTGTTAGATAAATGTAACGTAAAGCAAGGCAAACAAAAACACAATATAAAAATGTTCTGTCTGCACAATGCAACTTCCAGTTTTCCCAGACCTATCTCTGATGCTTATGTCAATAGGGCCTGTGTTATCACTCCTGAGTGCACCTCTTTCAGGGTCCAAGCCACAGGCATTACTTTTCAAATCATATCCCTGATTTGGTAGGTTAATGGGGCTGCCGGGCATGGCACTGGTTGATAAACAGAGCTAATAAGCAAGACTAGACATTATCTTTTATGTGCAAACAGATTTGAGGTGAGTTTGTTTGTTAAGTTCTCTCATTATCTCTAGAGAGCCCTGGCAGGAGAATATCATTCTCCAGTTCTCTAATATAGCTCTTCTCTGAATTGAAATTGAGATTTTCCCCATCACCCTGGGTATGAAGAATATAATAATGGTGTCTATAGACTGTTTTATGCTTCACAGCCAGGCCTCCAGTAAGGAAGGACAGAGGTAGGGCAGAAAATTAAGCTGAGCATGAGAGGCACTGACTGAGGAATAAGAACTTGACATTCTGAGTGTGTCTTATGCCACAATATGCAAACCACTAAAGGAAGGTGTGTGAGTAGGGCATATGTTCCTGGGATGGCCATTTAATTCAGGAGAGATTTAGTATTGAAGGTGATGAGAAGCCACGATAGAGTCATGTGTATGGGAACATTGTGTGATTATAGCATGCACACTTGACTAACAGGAATAGGAGAATTGGCTGTTTTAGGAATCTAGGGGTAAAGGCATAAGAGTTTGAAGAAATAAGGACACACTCATAGTAATCATTAAACCAATCAGTGCCACCCTTTTGTAGAGCTTGGGAAGCCAGATATGTACTGTTAGCTAGGCCTGGATTTCCTCATTTGGAGACAAGTGGGCTTGACTCGGATCAGAGATTCCCACATGTGTTCCATGGGGCACTTGTGCTGTGATGTGTCCTTTGAAAAGGAAAGGGCTCTCTTATCAAGTCAGCTTGGGAAATACTGCACAGTCTATCTGCATGGTAGAGTCCTGAAGCCCATTAGTATTTTAAAGGATCAGAGAAGATCTGAAAGTAGGAAACACACTTAGATTTTATGAACCCACCATTTTCCCAACTTTGTAACTGCATGGTTGTATGCTGAATAAAACCTACTAATATTCTATTTTAACACTGGAGTTTCAAGCTAAATAAATTACAAGGCAATCATCAGAAATTTAAAATCCACAACATCTGGTTATTTTTTCTCTAGCATTCTGGTTTTAAGGTTGAGCACACAATAAAGTAATAAACTTGTTTCTAGGGGCCAAGTATCCTGAAGGATATATACTGTATGTTTTCAAAATCTGAACTGTTCTTTACTTGGCAAGAGGTTTGCTTACATTTGAGATGTAACAGAACCCAGAGCGACCAAGGAGAGGCAAACTCCTATGTATCTCAGGACTCGATCTTGCTGTGTGTTATAAATTATTTTTAAGTGGCCACAAATTAAATCCCTAATTCATTTTCATTCTTTCTACCCTTTTTCAGTCTCAATTTCTCTGTTTTTGTCTACATATCATTTTCCCTGTATGTCTCTCTGTCCCTTCATTCCTATCTCTCTCCTATCTTCTTTTTTGCTCCTTTCTTTTCTATTTCCTTTCCTTTTTCTTTCCCCCAAGCCCGCTACTCAGCAAACACAGAGCTGAAATCCCATAAATTAAATGTGCCTGTGCTGCATTGACTTTTTACAGAAATGCTAGTTCTTGGGAAGTGTAGACATTGGAGGTAATCCTGAGATCCCTCGCCTTTGATTTGCTCTCTTCTCTTGGCTCTTATGGATTTAATTCTGCTTATTCCATTTACCCTCCCTGCCCTCACACTGCAATCCTCCTCTACCTCATTATTTCAGGACATTGACTTGGAGAGAGATGAGAGAGCCCTTGTTCTAAGCCCTAAGCAAATAATCTGCATTTTTCAGTGTTGACCTGGAAAGCATTTGCGTACTGTCTGTGGATCTTATAAGTAATTGCTTTTTTGAAAGAATGTTCACCTTTCTTATCTTGCTTGTTATGCACATCGTTTTTCAAACCTTGGAACGATGAGCTGGCATTTCAAGTAAGTGTGGTCCCACAAATCAAATGTAGTGTGACTTGGGTTTCATTTCATTGTTGAAACATCTGGTCTTGTTTTAGTGCACAAAATAAAGAGGTAGAAAACACGTAAAAGTTACCGCTGCCCTCAGCTCCGATGGCTTTCTCTTTCTGCCATTGTGTTATAAAGCTGACTGCCTCCCATAGAAAGAGGAAGTTAATTCCACAACCGCTCGATTTGCCAAGACTCACTTGTGGGTCCATGGACATGAAAGGTCTGTGCGGCCTGCTTTTCCAAATTCCAGTCTGGAACTCCCTCCTTGAACAAAGAAGGTTGAGGCACAGGTCACTGGTGTCTGTGGTGATATGATTTACTTGTAGGAGTGTTGAGTTAAATGTCATGGCACTAATAAGGATGATAGGAACCACTGCCACCCCTCAACTTTCCTAGCCACAAAGCAATATTTTTCCCCTCAGGAATCCTAAAACTCCCTCATAGGAATAATATTCTACACTTTGTGGTACATAGACTTCAGGTTGGTAGAAGTACATGATACTTTCTGGAAGGGCGGCGCAGGTCTTCAGAGCAAAGTGCGTGTGCCCAGAAGGTGATGTATTTATAGATGGACAGCATGCCTAATAGGAATCCATTTTCTTTAATGGAACATATCTCTTGAATGCCAGCCTAAAGTCCTGGCTCTCTTCCCTCCAGAGTTTACCCTTTGAGTTTTTGGCAAAAGGAAAATTCAGTATGAGTGGAGAGAAGTCACCATAACCTAGAAGGATTATATCTTTAAACAAATGTATGGAAATCTCCTTGCTGATATTTTCTCATCCACCTCTTGGAGCTTGGTCTTTGTCACATTCTCTTCCTTTGGTTTGGTCTACTTCGTGGTGGAATAGTGATAGAGGCCTGGGCATAGCATTAGTCACAGTGATAATAACTAACATTAGATATACCTCTTACTTACTTCATGTCAGGTCTTCTAGGTATTTAATTCAGTCTTCATAGCAACCTTGTAGTAAAAAAGCCCATGAAACTGTACACTGCAATTCTGAATATAATGTAATTGACAGTTAGTGCCAGAATCATTGGACATCTCAACAAGCTAGCTAACTGTATTATTTTCATTTATCTCCTAATAAAGGCTCCTCCTGATTTATGGGATTGAATATTTAGATTCCATTTTAAAGGAATTATAGGGGTATCCTATGCTAGTACTATCTTCATTTTCCAGATTAAACAATTGAGGTACAAAATGTTTAAGTGATCTTTTTCCCCAAGATTGCTTAGCTAGAAGGTATTGGCATATAGAGTCAACGTGGCTCTGAAGTTCATGTTTTTCAAGTATGGCATAGACTAAGCTTTATGAAAGATCTAAAAGGGAAGGATAAGCTATAGCTTACATCTGGAGATGTGCCCCTGACCTTGGGTTAGTTATGAATCCCTTGTTCCAGCATTGCCTTCTGCTTTGTTCCCAGGTATGAGGGTAGAAGGAACCAAATATGATGTGCACAAAACATGCTAGGAACCAAAGGCAGAGAGTTGGCTTGTCAAGAGGGCTTGACTTTGATTTAAAGATTCAAGTTTTATCTCAAAATGAATTTCCTGAGCTGGAGGAAATTATTTTAAGCCCAACTCATGTGTCAAACATGAGTGTTGAACTGTGATTTTCTGAATTGGAGTTGCTCTTTCCTAAAGTGCCTCAAAAAGGCATGTACTTTTGCTCAGTAAAGTGATGCCAGTAGCTGGCATATGAAATTAGTAAGACATATGCCAAAAGAGCATTGGATCCTCCATCTGGATTTAGCTCTGGGAATCCAGGATTGGGAAACAACCTAAATGCCTGCAGCCAGAAATATAGAGCTTGCGCGTTTATAGTCTGAGTCTCTCAGGCCTAGACACATGGTCACCTCTGATCTAATCCCATTAACTTTAAAAATAATGCATATAAATTAGATACTGCTGACATAATTGAAAATAAATTGTCAATATTTATCAATGATCTTCAAAAGTTCATAAGCTTTCTTCTAAAAATCCATATCAGTAATGATAGAAAAGGTACATGTTCAGAGATGTCCATCATTGTTTTATTTGTTTGTTATTTATTCATTTAATTAAACAATAATGTTCCAATTGAAAAGATAAATATGTAAAGTAAAATGTGTAAATACTTCTCACTCCAAATCCACAAGCCAAAGTTCAACCACTCTTAGTTTTGGTATAGGATGACAAACTTGACCTTTATTGTATTTCTTCTCCTTTCTTCTCTCTCTCTCTCTCTCTCTCTCTCTCTCTCTCTCTCTCTCTCTCTCTCTCACACACACACACACACACACACACACACACACAAACACACACATTCATGCACTCATGTGAATATATGTGCATATATATATATAATTATGTATATTTACACATATATTCAGCTACAAAATTACACAAAAATATAATTGTTAAGAAAATTGCAAGGGTATTGGCTTATAGAGTCAGTGTGGCTCTGAAGTTCATGTTTTTCAAGTATGGCATAGACTGAACTTTATAAAAGATCTAAAAGGGAAGGATAAGCGTCAGTAACTTAATTTTCCCACTAAATTATGGGTATTACTTTTTGTGAGAGCATGAGGAACTACATAGTTCTTTTCTCAACTTCAGAGTCATCTAGAGTCAGAATGTATTTTTAAGCATTAAACTTAGTGAACACTACAATTATTTCCAGTTCTGATCACATAAACATGCTGCATCAAATATGCTAGTTGCTGTATTTTGGTACATATTTAGGAATGTGTCTAGGAAATCAAATCTTAGAATTGTTGAATCAAAAGGACATTTAAATTTGTTATAGATCAGCCTAAATGTACTGCTACCACCACCTCCATCTCTGATAAAGCTCTACCAATTTATTTCCCACACACAAGGTAAGCAGTACTTTAGGTTTATGCTATTCTTTTTCTGGCATCTTGAGAAAAAATCTACACAATTTTTATGATAAATTCATTTTACACTCTAAATTATTCTTTGAATGTTCTCTTGTCTGTCTCTCACAGGTTTTGAAGTATAGGTTTTATATAATTTCACATATATATAAAATGCTAGCAGTACATCAGAAAAGTTTCCAGGACCACCTATTCCAACCATTAACAATGGCATGGTAATGGTAGTAGTGGTGTGAGTTAGCTAGTTATCAGATATATGGCTCCTTTTGGAACTCACTTCCTACAGCCTATCACCTGACTAAACTGTACAACTTGATATTTCCTAAATATATTTAACATAATTTGCTATATACATTTGTTCTTACTATTTGCTGGGATTGCTACTCCTGATAACTGTTGATAAAATCCTTACCAGTAATTCCAGGTTTCTTTTAAATAATGCCTCCCTGATAAAGAAGAAATCCTCTTATGAACCATTTTATTTTGTTTGAATTTGTTATGGTAGTAATGATCATCTTCACCAGGGTCCCCCAAACTTTCCAGTGACGGACCAGATAAGCATGTACTTGCTGGACATATATTCTCCATTGTGTTCACTTCTGCTGTAGAAATGGAAAAATAACATGTAAGAATATATAGGATATATAGTTTAAGAATATATAACATGGAAGAATCTTTAGGCAATAACTATATAAATGGCTGTGGCTGTGTTCTCAGAAAATTATACAAACAAAAACAGTTGGCCAGCCTCTGGGCCATGGTTTAATGCTCCCTGCATTTTGAGCTACACTATTTAATAGCTACATGAACTTTTCTAATCTTCTATTTTGGACTATACGCTGCTTGGAAATGAAGTTTGAATAAGTATCTATGTGGCTTAACCTTCAATTCCTATGCATTCAAGCAATGTTGGAAAAGAAATAATACCATTATTACATACCTGTAGAAGTTTTAGTGATTCTAAAAAAAAATGAATATTGCGTATATTGACATATAATGATCAAATTTGTCTAAAATTAATATGGTTTCTAATTCATATTTATAGTGCTTCCTTGTTCATGTGCTATATTTAGTTTATTCTTTGAGACTTAAAATGTTTTTAGAAATGGAAGAAATTCAGAAAAAAGTCTAATATTTGAAAAAGCTTGAAATCAAAATAGGATAGATTTAAAAGAACATCTATTTGGATTGAATACTGTGACATTTATTCTTGTCTAGAAAGGTCTATGTGGGTTGCTAATTTGTTTTTGGCTTAACTAAACCCAGCTATGACAGATTTGAACAATGATACCTTTAGAAAGCAAAGGCAATTGATAACTGAAATTATTCTTGCAGCCTTATATTTCATTCTTTGTCCTGATAAAGAGTTCTTTAGGAGAAGTAGAGTAGGGTGTTGAGTTTTGTTCAGTATGTCTCTTTGGTATTAGGCTATACCTATGCCTAAAACCTTTCAATAATCTGTGAATGGAAACCTCATCTACTCAATCATTAGTATTACAAGAGAAGGAATGTGTAATGAATTCACAGCCACTCAGAAGCCACAGAGGCAAAATACACATAAACTAAGCTGTTAATAATTGCATGGGGAAAAAACCCAAATCAATAAATACTTAGCATACACACACAAACACACACACAGAGAGACATGTATGAAAATAAAGGAAATGAGGCACAAGCAATTGAGAAATTTAAGAAATTATAAAATATGAAAAAGATTGTGTATTTAATATTAAAGATTTTGAGAAGGAATAAAACTTCCTGCTGACCATAAAAAGTCAGAGAATACAATGAGGTCGCATCATTTAAACTGCATAGTTTTTCTTCCTGCAGTAACAGGAGCTTGCATTATTCTCTTTACAAGACTACACTTGTTCCATCCACTCATGGAAAGAACAGCTTGTCTTATCACCCTCCAGTGGAAATGAGTTATGAGCCTTTTATCTGGAGCTTACAGAGTGGCTTTAACCTCTTTATAGTTGAATTTCAGTGATGAATGCAATATCTTATTTCATCTTAGTTAATTTTTTTTCAAGAATATCTTTTCATGTTCTGATTTGTGGGTACATACAAGATAATAATGGAAAAGATCAAATTACCCTATTTGGGATCATGTTAAACAGTTTTGTGTTGTCCCACAAGTCTTTGGTATTAATTTCCTGTTTCTTCTGTTTGTTTCAATCCAGTTAAAAAAACCAGGCTGTTGTGACATTCACAACAATCTGGTGTCTTCACTGTATTTCAAAGGCAATCTTGTGTTTTATTGCAGTACCCATCTTAACATCATCCTTCATGGGTTGATTTGCTTACTCTCTTCTTAGGTTTATAAAGTAGACTGTCAAGAATCTTATGAATCAAAATACCAAGACTAAGGTCATTTGGGTGCCAATCGAAAGTCAAAATGATCACTCACAAAGATGCAAAAGCCCTAATTTGTGTACTATGGGCAACAACAGGAAGAGTGAGACCTGCTGCACAAGACAAGTGGATGGCCTTTCATGGCATCTGGTTCATATCTCAGTTCCTTAAAGGCACACAGTGCAAGGTCCTGACTGAATTCATCAAACCCAAGAGATCCAGCTGATGAAACACATCTTCCCTTCCCATAACAGATCAACAGACAGTTTTGAGTCATTACTTTTGGATATTTGTATAGAGTTTGTGATTTGCCTAAAGTCATAACTGAGGTTATGTAGTAGTTCTCGAATTGTAGCATCATGCTAACTCCATGTCACACAACCTCAGAGCTTGTCCCTGGTCTCATTCTGGGCATTTCTGTGGGATTTAGAGTGTGTTCTTCCAAATAAAGTCAGGCCTGTGGTCCCTGAATGGAATTTATGTACCAATGGCTTAGAGAAGACATTCTCCTTCATCTCTATTCAATTGTCTTTCTGCTCTTGAGCTCTAGAGGCCTGCTCAGTCTGCCTAGTTCTTGTAAACGATTTCCCCTTTATCTATACAGGTCTAGTGTATATGACAAGGGTTATAGATGCCGTCTAGGGAGGCATGAGAGATAATAAGAATCAGCACTTACCTGCCGGGAACCAGGCTCTCGGCCAGACCATTGACATGGTACCTCATTTCATCCTCACTGTATCAATTATTCTCTTCTCATCTCCATTTTCCAAATAAGCAAAACATATATCTTGTTTTAAGTTAAAGAGTAAATAAGAAATGTAGGTTTTTAACTCTTGTTGGTCTATTTCCAGAAAACCATTTTTTTGGCACATTCTAATACTTGCCAGTCTTGAGAATATTCTCCTGAAAAAAAGTTCTTGGAATACTAGTTAAGTCTAACACCACAACTAGCTTCTATTCTTATTCAAATTGGTCATGTCAGCACCTGTTAAAGCTGGTAAGGACATAGCCTGTTAGCACCCTTTTTCCATAAAACCTGCCCTCTTGAACCTTCTGCTCTGGCAGGCACACAGTAGAAAGAAGGGCTATGTAGATTACCTTTGCACAAATTGCTTGAGCACTTATAGATAAGGAGGTGTTAATTTCACTCTCAGATTAGACCACCATTGATTGTTAATGTGAAGAGACTGAAGATTCTACAAAATAGGAAAAACTATATGAATTCAGAACTCTCTGGAAGGTTCAGACTATCTGCTTTTATTTTAACTCTTAAATATCAAACTCTTCATAAATATTCAAAAGAAATTTTATGAAAAAGTGTTTTCCCCAAAGGTGCAAGGAGCCATTCGTTGTTTAATCACCTGGATTATCTTCACAAGTCTCCTGGATCTATGGTACATAAGTGGAGAAATTTAGGCTATCAGAGAAAAAATTATAATGTCGTACCTCATTTCAAGATCACAAATCCATAGAAATAATAATTGAAGACACTTATATTCACTTACAGAATATTTTTAAAAGAAACGTTTGTTAACAGGTTGATTTTCTCTTTTCTGTTGACTATTTTTTAGCAGCTCTCTGACTTTGCTATTCAGGCAACTTAGAGTCTTGTAAAATGCATTAAGGAAAAGGTATTATTTTTTTATTTATTAAGAGTTTGAATAAATAACTGTTCTTCGTCTAAGTGGAAGGGTATTAAGAGGTACTGAAACGCTAGGTATAAATACCTTTCAAAAAAAAGGTCAGTTAAATATAATGTGACACATTGGAAAAAACAAACTTTGAAGTCAGAGGACAGAATATAAACAGTGGCTCCAATGCAGTTGGTTTCTAAAATGCTGGAAAGATCTTTGAACTTGTTTCTCTCTCCTGCAATGCAGTGCATTTTCAATAACACATGTTCAAGAATAAAAGGTGTTGAGATATAAAATGCTTAGTAAACAAAGATACTAAATGGTTCATGTACTCTTTCCTCTCATGCCAAGGGACAAAAATCTGCAGGTGGAATTCCAGCTTTTTCCTTCATTTACCACCTTGCAATAAGAGTTTTATGATTTTCTAAATTTTGTATTAGCCCTTTCCATTGAAATATATGATCCTAGCAACTGTCTTGGGAGCTAAAAATAATCGTTTTGAAGTTATTACCTGGTATAAAAGAAAATAAGACAAAATTTTATTCTTGCCCTTTTAATAAATGATAAATCTTATTTAATTATTTCAAAGTTAAGTTTGTAAGAAACTTATAAGAAAGAAACATTAAAATACATTAATTTGGCCAGAAAAAGATTTTATATTACAATACATTCTGTGTGGCTAACTTTTGTAGTTTTCACAAGTTGTTCCTAAATGATGAGATGAAGGTCAATTTCAAGTTATGTGCATTCTCAATTTGTTATGTATTGTTGGGCTTTGTAAGTATTTATTCCTTATGAATGGAGACCCAAATAAATCCCTATGTAGTGTTCCTTCTTGCAGTTGGCTGGGGTCATGAAAGAGCAGGGTCATCCTGATATACTGTACAAAATATGTTCTCATCTCCAGTGTTCCACATGCTTCCTGCATTTTAAGAGCACTATATCATCAATACAGTTGGATATTAAAATAGATTCCACTTGTGGTTTAAATAATGAGAATACCCAGGAACCTGTGATGAAAATGTGGACAGAATTTTAACAGGTACTGTGCACAGGGTTAGGTAGAATTTTCTACAGGATGCTCCCTCTATGAAAAACTCTTCTTTCTTTTCTTACTTTCCTGTCTTCCTATTCCTTCCCTTCCTGCCTCCCTCCTCTCCTTCCTTCCCTTTTGGTAAGGGTCAACCAATATTTACAGTATACCCACTAAAAGCAAGGACCTAAGGATATGAGAAATCAATGAGTTTGTTATCTAGTAAAAATGTCCTTTTTTTTTTTTTTTTTTTTTTTTACTGTTGCTTCTAATTCACCCTGATGTATCTTAATTTACATATAAATACATTCATTGTAAGTAAGCTATAAAACTTGGAATGCAATAAAATACATTTTAAAAAACTTTAAAATACAACAATGTTCTGAAACCTAAATCAACCAATGCAAACTTCCACACATGATTGAAAGATTCATAGTTTAACCTTCAAATAGACAGAGAATGCAAGGTGTGCATCTGCGAATAGAAATTCATAGTTCTACTATTCTTGACTATAATTCTCTTAAACTTTCTAGTCTAGATCACATCACTTGCAGTGCTAATTATTTTTTGTAGTTTTAAAAAAAGGCCATGGTTCAGTCATTGCTCTACTTCACGAAAGATTCATATAAGGAAATCTGTTATACGCAAAGGATTTGTGGAAGGTTCCTTGGAGTTAATTTTCAAGGGCTATAGAAGGTACTTAAACTCCAAGACACAGAAAGGGTTTATAAATGATTGCCATAAGCTCTTTAGCTACTTAAGTTAAATAGGGTAGTGCTCCTTTGCTATTGAATGAATGGTGTGGAGAATTTGTGGGTCTGCTTAGAACTCTGGAGAAGTCCATTGTTTGAAGATTATGTATTTGACATATCTCACTAGAACTCAGCCATCCATCTAAAAATGTTATTTAAGTGCATATAGTGTGCCAAGAACTGGACTTAGATCACTATGGAGACCATCAAATTCTAGTCTCATCTGTCAGAACCGAATATAAGTAAACCTCAAGCAAAATAGTCAAGAAAGCCTGAGGCTCAGATAGACTGCCAATGGTCTACTTTTGAAGCTGCCTACCTGATCAAATTTTAAAATAGATATTGATGATTGTCAAGGTTGCAGACACAAATTATTTTTATGCTTATACATGAACTTTCTTTTCTAAATAAAATGTAATTATAAATTTTTCAGAAAAAGGTGATTTTTTTTATTAAGCATGCACAGTATATGATAGAACATCTAATAATGGCAGAATAATCTACAACTACCATGGTAAGGAAGCAAAGCTGTAAGCTTAGGCATGCTGTTCCTATTATCGTTTTTAATTTTTGGACAGAACGGTATTAACAAGTTGGTAAACTTGTGACTGGAGTAACTGGAAGTTGGAAAATGCCAAGATTCAGATCTTCTGTATTATTCACATTATTCTCATCTCTCCATAGCCCAAAATGCATGTTTAATTTCAAAATACATAATAAAATTTAATTGAAAAAAAGCAGAAATCAGAGGACATATAAAACATGTCTATTGTGCTCTTGGCTTCGTTCCCTTGTCACATGAAATGTGTGCCCTTTCTGATACTGTGCAAGCATAATTTAATATGTATATGTTCATGCATCACTTAACAATGGAGATGTGTTCAGAGAAATGGATCATTAAGTGATTTTGTTGTTGCATGAATGTCAGATAGTGTACTTACACAACTAGGAGAACTACAATGTCACCAAGCGATACAATTTTATGTGTCTGCTGTCCTATCTGTGACAGAAATATTTCATGGCCTGTGACTAAATATATATCTACATTAGATGGATTGATTGAGATTTTAAAAATCAAGTATTAGTATCTCATAATATCATTCACACTTTTTCTTCTTAATGCCCATGATTTCTAGTTAAGTATAGAGACAATTAAAGTCTTGACATCAGCATTTTAAGGCAATACAGTTCAATAAAAATTTTCAGAAAATGTGACTAAAGCCCCCACAGAACATACCCATTTAGATATCAGCCTTGTTCAAACAGGGCTGTGAAATAGAGTCTGTTTTCTTTGATTTGCTCACTTCTCTGGGGGAAAAAATACTGAAAGTAAACCTCTGTCTTTAACAATCCCTAGATATTTTTAATTTTGTTTTTATTCTTATTTGGACATTATTTAGAGGGCCAAGGAACCCACTGGAGTTTGGATAACAGATTTTACTGAGTAGTGAGCTTAAATGCAGTTCTACAAAGCAGGTCATGAATGCCGACTTAAACCTTTGGTTTTCCTTAGGAGGAATGCAGTTGGAACTGCCAAGAGGTTCCAACTCTTCCTACTTCTGAAGAAGAGGCACAGGATTTTGGTCCAGTCTCTTTCCCCTCCTTCTTACTTTGGTCTCTTCTTTGTCTCTTTCCATTTACATGAACTTCGTAGTGTTAGGGCCTCATAGCTATATACAGATTATACAGAGTTCAGGTTAACAGGATGAACAAGACAATCTTTCTGTGCAGTTGGTTCTTTGGAACATGTGGTCTCCCCTTGCAAGATAACCTGGAATGCCATGTCCTGGGCCGTGTTCAGAGACATCTGCCTCTTTTGCTGCAGTTTTGGCCTTGGAATTCATTTCTTCTCTGCTGCCATAGTGGACAGGGTTGTTTGGACAGAAGAGTCACCTTGCTCTGCTCTCTTAGCACTATAGAGCTTTGAGATGTTCCCCAGGTGCCCTTCCATTAAGCCACCACACACACCTGCACTGAAGTCTGATCACTCTCTTATAGCATCCTGAGCAAGGCAGAGAATTCTCCTCACAATTCTGCTTTTCTCCCTTTTCCCCTTTTCATTCCTTATCTTTCCTAGTGTTCCTTCCTATTTTCCTGCTTGCCTGCCTTCCCACCTTTCCTCCTTCCTTCTTTCCTTTCTTCCTTTTACTATATACCTATTTTTCTTTCTGTATCATTTTTTAAACTTTATTTCTTTTTGCTATAAAAATTAGATTCCCAATTTACAGAGATTTTCCTACTTGCACACAAATGAGGATACATGCACAAAATGATTAATTGCTGCATTCTTTATAATCAAAGATGGTTGGAAACACCTCAAATCTCCACCAATAGGGGACAAATTGAATAAACTATGGCATGTCCATAAAATAGAACACTCTGCAACTGTAGAAATGAACCATGCAGCACTCTATATATTAGTTAAGTAAAAAAAAAAAAAAAAAAAAAAAAAAAAAAAAAAAAAAAGCAAAAACATAACATTTGTATTTTATTTTTCCTTTGTGAAAAACTTGGTGAAAGAATAAAGTTCTATTTTAGCATTTTTATTGCTACTAGTAAACACACTTAAATTCATGTTGGGAACTACTCTTGGTGGTCAGGGTTAAGTGGAATGAGGAAGAGTGAAAGGAGTGATTTCATTGTTCTACTTTTTTGTATTTATTAATTGTTAAAAATGTTACCATAGTAGCTGGGCGTGGTGGTCCATGCCTGTAATCCCAGCACTTGGGAGGCTGAGGCAGGAGGATTGCGAGTTCAAAGCCAGCCTCAGCAATGGCAAGGCACTTAGCAACTCAGTGATACCCTGTCTCTAATAAGATACAAAAAAGGGCTGGGGATGTAGCCCAGTGGTTGAGTGCCTCTGAGTTCAATCCCCAATACAAAAAAAAAAGAAAAAAAATTACCATAGTATCTATTAAAATTAAATATAATAATGTAAAACTTAAAAACAAGGTAGGATTCAGTTGAAAATAATACTAACATAATATGTGCTAAAGATAGAAGCAATTGACATGACTGGTGTATTTGTTCAAACTCATAAGTGCTTTTCTAGCATAAAATCTGTCTTTGGTTTGAATCAAATGGAATTATTTTGCTAGGAAGAAAGAAACTTTTGAATATTGGCAACTAACTTAATCTTTCTTTATCCTAAATTAAGGCGTCAGAAATTCATCACCAGGTTGAACTGAGCCATTATGCCCTTAAAGTTTAACTTCATTCCTCTTCTGTACTACAGAATTTTACTTAAATTCATTTTCCTTTGTCACCTGTGTGGTAATGTGAGGTGTAACAGTTATACTACTGAATCAGTTTTACATCCAAGTTTTATTAGCTTTTTTTTTTTTTTTTTTTTTTTTTTTTTTTATATATAGCTGTAGAATGAGCCATCCTAATCTACAACTGGGATTATAGGGGTCTTTCCTGAAAATTAATTCTGAATCCCAATCTTCTTTTGTGTGTTTAATTTCTCAGTTACACCCAGATTTATCTTTCAGCAATGTTGTTTGATTCCTGTTGCTCCTGACTCTAAATGTATCCCATCTCTGCTTACAGAGTAAATGTAGAAAAAAACTCCTTGGTAAAGCATGTCATTCAGTCCCAATGTCATCTACAGCTATTGATTCTTTCCACAAACACTCTAGGGTTGCCCTTTCCCCAAATTGTGCTCTCCCAAAGTCCCCAATGGCTTTGCTAATGACTATTTGCAAAAGAAACTTCTCCACCTTCTATACTGTTTTACTACCTTTTGAGGTTCTACCCAGGTAAATCTTTTCTCCATATCTCTGATCTTTAACCATCCACTCTTAATTGATTTCTTGTTTTTCTTTTTTTTTTTTTTTTTTCCTTTTTTCATGTCTTTATTCTTATTATGAATTTGTTATGGTGCATCTCAGATGTTTGTTTATGTGACCGTCTCCCCTTTGACCAGAGAGCACTTGGCAGTGGAGAGGATGGTCTTGGTCACCCTTGTACTCTCTCATGCTGAGCAGTGCTTGCTGTGGAGTTTTGTGCTCGGTAAATATGGACATATTCAGCAATGGTATTACTACTAACCTCCTCTTCTGTGTGGAAGGAAGGACTATTGTTAACAAGGTCTCAGAGTGGGGAAAGAAATGATCTTTACTTAGGGAATGAAAGTTGAAAATCTAAACCAAACTTTCTGATTTCCTCATTATTTGTCATAGAGTTGACATTTGGTTTGAACATATTCCAAGGTTCTCCTTGAGCATTTCCTTTGCTTCATCTTTGTGCTCATTTTGATGATTAAGGCAATGACACCAGTATGAATTAAGGCTTTTTAAATTATAACTCTAAAGAAATCATTTGTCTTTTCTGTTGTTTGAATTCCTGTGTTCATATTCAATGGTAGTTGTTCAGGCCACCTTTATACCATAGATAAATTGAGTGTTCTTCAGAAAAATAAACCTGAAAATTCTGAGTAGAGGAGAAATAAGATTTATTCCTTGTCTTAGTCTGTTTTCTGTTGCTAACAGCATAATGCCATAGACTAGGTAAGTTATAAAGAAAATGTTTATTCTTTTTTTTTTTTTTTTTTTTTTTTTTTTTTTTTTTTTTTTTGCTACCAGGGATTGAACTCAGTGGCACTTGACCACTGGGCTACATCCCCAGCAATTTTTTGTGTTTTATTTAGAGACAGGATCCCACTGAAGTTGCTAAGTACCTTACCATTGCTGAGGCTGCCTTTGAACTTGCGATCCTCCTGCCTCAGCCTCCTAAGTGTTGGGATTACAGGCGTGTGCCATCGTGCCAGGCTAAGTTTATTCTTGCTCACAGTTTTGGTCTCATGTTGAGAACCTGCATATCATGATGAGCTTCTTGCTGGTAGAGTCCAAGGTGGCACAGGAGATCACATGGTAAGGGACAGGGAACTATAGCCTGTCTCCTTTATTCAATCTGTCTTTCCCACTTTTTCTCTCCTGTCAAGTTATCGATCATGAGGGCTGTACCCTGATGAACTACCTAGTCCAAATCACCTCACAAAGACCCCTGTTCTAGACCCCATAGTGAAATTATGTTTCCACCCTATCTTGTACCTTATAATAGGGATTAAATTTTAATGCAAGAACTATTGGGAGGCACATTTGTACCCTATCCAAACCATAGCACCTTTTCTACTTGTTCCCTTCCTCCCTTTTCTCCTGTTACTGTTATTTAATATTATTAGCATTATTATTATTTCCCCCTAATCTGTACAATAGCCTATGAATGAATTTAGCCTTTTAAAATTGTATTTGTACCACTGCTGAAAAATATTATCACCTTGAAGTCCATACTCACCATAAAATGAGAAATCTTTGATAGTCTTTGGATTCTGTCTTTTGCACAGGTAGATTAAGTGGCACTAGTTGGAGTGAGTTTTACTCCACAGGGTGTTTTAGTCATCAGATCTTTATCTTATCCAAGGATCAGGCTCCTTGTTTTATAGTTTCTAAGTAAGAGCTGGTACTTACATCTACCTCCTTGTCACCCTTTCAGTACATCAAAATAAGTCAAAGAACCATGATTCATCACTTGAGAGTGAGTCCAGGCAGAATGCTAGTAGAAGCTTTAGAGGAGGAAGTAAAGTAATCCTAAACCCTGAATTTTAATTCCTAGGCACTTCCCTTGTTCTTATATCAACAGGTTATTATTGTCCATTACCAAAGAGAGAAGAAATTAGCAGCAGTTAGCAGTGTGATGTTCACTCAGGTGAAACCTACTCTGGTCTAGTCTGTTATAACATCCATAGGTCATGCCCCTGGCATTAAGAGGTGCCTGACCTTCCCCTATCCTGAGAGTGTCCTTCCACATGAATGATATGTAGCATATTTAAGTGGTGGACTAGTACTATAACATTTTTAGTTTATGGCATATTGAAAAGTGAGCAAGATATTTTTTTTTAATGGAAACCAGGAATATATGACATGACTTAAATGGTGAAATGCAAAGTCTTTGAGAAAGGCAAGATGGTGATTATCTGTGAGAAGTGATAGATCTGTTTTCTATCAATGTGAATAAACTACAATGAATTTTAAAGTTTGTGGGGCTTTAAAAGTGAGCTATTTAATATTATACAATGCCTTTTCAATTCTTACCATTCCCACCATCCAATTCTCCTGAGAATCAGGGTTGGCCAGTCACTTTCCACAGATTTCCATGCAATTATAAGATGACTTAAGAAGTCTGGAATATGTTCTCCTTTCTCTCAGCCTTCAAGTAAGCCTAACTCTCCTTTGTGGGTTATATCCCCATAAAGTTACTCAGAGCACTTCTTAACTTTCTAATACTTGGTTCAACTTCAAATTCACAGTCATATACATGATTATTTTTATTAGTCTTACTTATTAATCCAAAAGCCCCATATAGCTGAGGACATTCTTCAACTCCTTATTGTACCATCAGTTCCTAGTTGCATTTTTCACATAACACATAGAATAAATATTATTTTTAAATGGAAAGAATGTCTAGATCTAAAAATAGTTTGGGCTATAGTATATTACTTGTAATGTGTCTATTAAATGTATACTTAATTATGATTTTACAATTTGATCTATTTTCTGAAATTCGGATCAGTATCACTTCTTTATTCTAAAAAAAAATTGAGTGCTATATACATATATCACTCAATGTTTATTATATATATGTGTGTGTGTGTATATATATATATATATATATATAATATCCACATACGTATATATCATAATGATTTGGTTTTGAGTTCTATGATGTATTCTTTTTTCCCCTTATAATTAATTAAATATTTCTGTTTTTTTTTTTTTAAGATAACTTATTTGGATTCAGGGAATAGCCATATCTACATTTGGATGTGAACCAAAATGAACCAATTAAAAGTGTAAGCATATGGACTTTAAGATGTATGTAGAATTCTCCAAAGCTCATAGTGTAATTAAAGTTTGGAAGGCAGGTGGCTGAGAGGTTCTAGTAATTTATTGTGTTGCTTTAAGATCAGAATTTAAAATTTAAAAATTACAGAGGATTTATAGTTAGCATTCCAATGGATATAGAATGGAAACTAAAGAAAGAGGATTTATTTAAAAATTTAGAATGAAATCAAGAAGGAATAATTTATTAGGAATTCAATAATACAGTGCATCTGAGAAAGTTGGATAAGGTTTAGAATAACGGTTTCTGTCCCTCCCTTGTGTGGAGGCCACTCTTCTGTATTAACTAGGAAATTATCTTGGTGTTGATTGGATTGATTCAAGAAAATGAAGTGGTTCAGGATGTCATGCATTGAGGTAGGCATAGTAATTGAACACCGACCCAGCATTTGATAGTGAACTACTGGTCCTCTACTCCCATTCAACGGAATTTAAATTTTTTTATGCCTGACCTCAAGGGACCAGGGTTAGATCTGGAAAAATTTGGGGTCCCTGTTATATTCACAGGATGCTTTAGAATTGTATTCATTCCTCCAGATTTTCATTCAAATCTTTTTGAAGTTCATACCCTATTCTAGGATAGTTCTAGATACACAGTTGCTAGTATAGACCACCATAGCTATCCAACAATGTTTGGATAAAGCAAAAAATTCAGCTATTGCAGTGGTTGCTCATTCAAGGTCCCCAAATATGTAAGTTTGAATAGATCACTATATGGTATTTTGGTCTTCATACTACAAAAATCTCTCTTCCTGAACATCATTATCCTGTTTTCAGAGTGGGCATCAATTTACAGGTACTAGCTGTGAGTTTGTGATTACAGCTACATTTGTCACTCAACAGCTTCTGCATTCAAACACCGTGGTACTGGATACACTTTGGAATAAGTAATACTTAATAAGTAATATTTTAAACTAAACTGCTTTATCTAATTTATGAAATCATTTGGGCTGGAAGGGCCCTACAGTGAAACACATAGCTCATCCCCTTTTCTAGAATAGTGGGATAGATTTTTATTGTCTATAAAAGCCATGCTGGGTGGGTATCTATTCTCAGCCTTCATTATCTCCAGTGATAGCAATTGCACAGCCTCCCTTGGCAGCCTTCCCTTTTGCTGAACTAGCCTTGCTTATTAATCCTATAATAATACCTTATGTTCTCTAAATATTGAAGGAGTGCTTAAGTTTCCCCTGCTAACTCACTCTTCCCACACCACCCTGTGAAATGCTTCCGGGGGAGGGGAGTAATTATGTAAGCACATGGCAGCAACTGATGTGTTGTGCAGCCTCCTCCCGAGGCATTCCACAAGGGGCTTGTTAGGATGGACGTTGTCAGTCCATAGAAAATTAAGCTATTAAATCTGCAGCACCAGGGGTAGTGATTGAATTGCTTGTGCCACAGAGATGAAATTGCTTTGCAGACATATGAATTTAACAGGCAGTTGTATTCTTCCCTTCTTGTATGCTTTAATGCTATTGTTAGATTAATGCAATGATTTAGGGGCTATTCTGACAGATTTGTGCTGGTATAGACACAAGGACACTGATTGCACCTGTCCTAGCAGGATGTGGCCCATGAGTTGTCCTAGAGATAGAATTGATAATGGGGATTGGAGAAGGAGCATCCTTTTCTAATCTGTGTACTACCTGGTGCTGGCACTGAACCTATATCTGTGAATCTCTTTTACCATTTGTATGTGCCTATCCCAGCTTCTGGATGCTTTGCTTGTCCTGACTAGTGCTTGTGATGTTCTTTGGAGGACTGCCCAGGACAGCTGCAGAGCTGAGGTGCCTGGAGTTCATGTCCCCCTTGGTGTGTATGAAATCCCAGCTCCCTTGCCTCAAGTTGAGACAAACTCTAGCATCTAACTCACAGCCTGTAGGTCCTCAGCAAGGGTCTAACTGAAGTTCCCCTTCATGGTCCCTTGCTTGAAAAAGTACTTTCTCTTGGTTTCTTTCCTTTTTCTGCTTATTTTCCTCCACCTTTCTTACCAGTATATTCTAGAAGCACTTGCATAAATTTTGTCTATGAAATCTTGTCCCAGACTTTGCTTCTTGGGAAACAGACTCAAGACATCATTCCTTATTCTATGATCCACCTAAAATCTGACAATTAGATTCTTCAACTTCCCATGTTTAAAGTGGCTTAATTTCTGTGGATTTTTGTTGTTGCTGTTGTCATGGTAAATACATGGGCTACTGCCCATGGAAATCACAAGTTTTGTTCCAGGATTGTCTAAAGTTCATCTATAATATTGCTCAAAGTTTTCTGAGCTTGCACAACTTACTTGGCATTTAAACCAAGAACAGATCCTTTTGCTCCTAGAGTTTTCCTCCCATGCTATATCATTCCTATAGTCCTTTTGAATGTGGTTTGTCCATCTATGAGAATACTGCCTCTGGTTACAGAATTTGCCTCTCTAACTGGACAGTGGATTCTTTAGAGGATACCTGGCCATCAGGAACCCTGTCAGGCAACTTGCATGGTGTCTGCCATTCCATAGCTGCCCAAGAGTTATGTGTAGCCTTCCTTTAATCAAAGGATTTCAGTGTCTCCATGCTGGTAGCAGAAGAGTCCTTAGGGCTGATTCACTTTGATTAGCCATTTTTGTTTGTTTATTCAGCTCAGCTCCCAAACCACTGTCTGATTTATCTCTTTGAAGTCCAATAAATTCTATATCCCCAGTGCAGTAGATATTTGAGAATCAGAATAATCAAGGAGCAATGGGAAGGTATGAAGTGATGTACTTGGGGACAAAATAACAAGAGACAACCATGATCATTCTCTCACCCCTTTTGTTCTTTCCCAGAGTTTTTATCCACAAATTATATATATATATATATATATATATATATATATATATTTTTTTTTTTTTTTTTAAGTCCTTCCTATCTGTGTGTGTATGTCTTCCTCAAATTCTCTAGGAATACAACTGCTTTGTCTTAGAAGTTAATCCCTTCTCAAGAATGAAAGCTGACCTGAATGTAATGTGAATTAGCCCAGGGCATCAAGGACAACTTGTCTGGTCATGAATGTTCCAGAAGCTATTAGTGAAATTTAGAACAGCATGTTCATTGTAGTGTCGATGTCTCCTTCCATTCTAACTTCCCTAAATGAATACTTGAAACATCTGGTCACACAGTCTCTTTCCAAGGGTGCCTTACACACAATTTGGTACTCCAAAAGTGTTTTCAAATTATTTGGCACTTTATTTCTTGTGAGCACAAAAAGCAATTTGACAAAGTCCTGTCCTGATAACATTATAAAATAAATAAGAAAATTTTATTTATGTTGCATGTTCCTGTAATCATTACTAGGCCCACTTTGAAATGAGAATTCAAAGTAAAATTAAATAATGACATTATTCTAGGATGATTTCATACTCTTGTTGTAGACAAGCAAATGATTTACTAGTTATTATTTTTTCAGCTACTATCTTAAACAGAGAAATTTCATTAATAGGAAATAAATGTGGAAATTTTTCAGTAACAGGAGAACTTAAACCTTATCCAGTAATCATGCATTTTTCATGTGATTGCTGTCTTACTAAATTTGTATATTTGTGCCAGTATGTAGTACTATTTACATATGTAACTTTTGTATCAGAAAGAAACTAGGAAACAAGATTATGGATAACTCTAAAACTAATACTTCATTAATCTTCAAATCAATTGTCTGTTCTTTCTATGGCATTATCCAGCCTGTAGTGGATGGTTTCCCTGACTTTTATTGCCAGAGGTGATATAGTAACCATTTGCATCCAGGGTTCTCTTGGGTTTTAGGTCTCAGTAGAAAGCAGTAGTGCTACTGTTCAGTGCCAGCACATGGGACAATCACTATGGGGAAGGTGACTTTAAGATGTCAGTGGGCTTCAGACAATGTGTGTGTGTGTGTGTGTGTGTGTGTGTGTGTGTGTGTGTGTGTGTGTTCTGCTGCATTAAACCATTTTTTTTTAAATCATAAAATCATGTTGAAGGAAATAGAAAAAAAAAATGCTGCTTTGAATCTACTGGACAATTTAACTTCAAAATTTGTAGTGAAGTTACAGTGAAGGTAATTTTTATCATTTCCCTTGTTCCCAGTTAATAGTCTCCTCTTAGAACTGTGTGGGTGCGGCTTGAAATGTTCACCCAAGTGTTGCTCGTGACTAGGATTTGTTTCTAGTGCATAGTTATTGGATGAGAACAGGGATTCAAAGTTGCCTTGTAATTTCTGTATGATTAGGCTACAATTTTTGGCTTAGCTGATAGTTCTTCATAGGCTAGCCTGATGACTGTATTTACTTTGTTTTGATGAGGAAAACTGCCCACAACTCAGGAGAGCAAGGAAGTATAGTAAAACAGAATGTTTCAGTGCTTAGCACGTGTGTGATTAAACAGACTGGATTTGTATCCAGCCCCAAGACCATAGACACGTTGAGTGACTGTAGTTTATTCTCACTTGAGATGGTATAATGAGACTATATGAGTTGATGTGAAGATGAAAATAAAGATGATTATATTTAAAGTGCTTACTGTAATATCCAAAACCTGGAAAAAGTCTTCCTTTGTAATGGTTAATAATATTGGTAGTACAGTCAGAGCTATTACATTAACCTTTGTTTTTATTACATATGATTATTATCTAGGCTTTTCATAATTCCTGTTTGTAATACACATATAGCTTAATGTTTTTAGTTCATTCCAAGATTGAGGTATTCTTAAGAATATAAACAATCAGGAGGCTGGTCCACTTGAATTTCTTTCTTTTCCTAATTTAAATTAAATATTTACTTAAAGTCATTTTTATATTATCTTTTAGTTTGTTTTTTCCTGTCATACAAGAAGGATCTTAAATACACTCCTGTCTGCATACATCTACAAAATAATGTTCTGTTTTTATTTTCTGTTTAATATATATTTTTGCAGTTATAAAGCAGCAGATGATAAATCATAAACTAATATTTCCAAGTACCTCAAAAAATAAAAGTTTGTGACAGATTAAATATGGGCTAAATGAGGCTTATGGATGATTTGTTCTAATTAGATACAAGGTAAATGTTCCTGCAATTGTGACTTTTATTAAAGTCAGAACATGTGGTAATTCAGGCTTTCCTACATTGCCCTTTAAAAAGTCATTTGAAAATATTTTGGGTCTGCTGTTGCTGAGACAATATGGCTTGGCAGCGTATTGGTAACTTAATAAGCTCGCCACATTTGTCATGCAGAAACTGTTCTTTATATGCAAAGCTGTCAGACAGATTGAGTATATAATTCTTCTTCGCATGAAATAATATGATAAAAACTCTAGTATCGAATTGAACGCTGTACTAGCGTTTGGAATCCTTCATGCATAGGTTGGAATTGTTTCACAAAGGAAGCATTGTTTGATGACAAATACTCTTTTCTTAACATCCATCCATTAGGTTTTAATAGCAGACATTATCCTCCTCAATGTAGGTCTGCCTTTTTTGCTGTTAACATACTGGAAAATGAAGCCTACTTCGCAGTTATGTTTTACATTTTGTTTAAAAAAAAATAATAATGGTTAACTGCTACAATGAGACTCCACCATCAGAGTTGTAGATGTTTTCATTCTTCCTACAAAAGCCTTACTTGTAAGATTTTGCTAGGTTTGTGACAGAGCAGGCAATATTGACCTCCTTCAGGGTTTTGATCCCATCTCCAAAGAGAATGCTTATTAATCTAATATTTATAGTGTCAGGTTATCCCAGAAGAGAACATGTGACATACAGCCTCATCACGCATGGTGGCACCTACTGAAGGCAAATGGGTTAGCAGAAATTGAAGATATAGCTCATGCAGCAAATTCTAGAAGGTCAGCATTTGTATTTTTCTCAGTGGTGGGTGTCCTCAAGGAACTGGCCCACCCATGTCAGTTTCAAGGGGCTAAAAGGGAAAGAAATCACTTCAAATATGCACACAGCAAATGTGCTTAAAGCAGCTCTTTGCCAAGCAAGTTCCTGTTACAGAGGTGGCCTAGTGCCAAAGCTCTTCCAAGCACTCCACCGCTACTTCACGCATTTGGTATGTGGGAGAAGCTCGTAACTCTGGGGCTGCCCATCGTACAATGTCTGTCACGTCTGAAGTGTGAGCATTCCAAAGTCTCACAACCACCCCACTGACAGGATTTAGGCCGAACACGAAGGGACAAAAAAGTGCATTTGTGAAATTTGTCCAGTTCTCTCTCTTCCCTCCCTCCCCCTTTTCCTCCTTTCCCCTCAATCCCTCTCTTCCTCCTCCCCTCCTTCTCTTTCATTTTGTTTTCTAATCATTTCATTTTCAAAGGAAGATCTGTTATAAATGTATTAAAAATTATTATAAAATATTCATGAAGACTCTTAGGTCTGGACTGGGCAAACCTTCATTTTTCAGCTGATCAGATTTTCCGGTTTTTCTTAACAAAGGAAAATGAAATCGTTCACATCTCCTAACTTCACAGCAAAGCCTCCATCTGGAATGAATTCGGCATCTTTAACAAATATGTGTTCCCTATTCAAAAACCATCTAAAAATAGTGCTCCAACAAGTAAGAGAAAAATATTTTGACATTTTCCTTGTGTTTTGTGTGGCAAGCACAGTTTGAAACAGGCTTCCTGTTAATTTTCACAGGCCTAAGAGGCGATGTACTTTTCTGTGCAACTACAATGTATTTTACTCTGAGATGCTTTCTGATCTCAAATATAAAAATATAATACAGCGATTGTGTTTGTCAGAAAGGGACAACTCTTACCACCATCAGCCTTCACTCAGACTCAGACCCAAGTATAACAGGTGAAATGATCAATCTCAGTCTGCTGACACCTGAAAATACTGGGTTTTCTTAACTTGTAAGGGTTTAGTACCAACTGAAGAATCAAGCCAATGAGTTAACTAACCAGCAGCTATGGATTAGGCATGAAAGGGCTACCCAAATAGTCCATAAGATACACATGCATATACATCGTATATCTATATATCTTCTCATTTACTCCTACAAAGAAATTATTAGTCACTCTATGATCAGAAAACTGAAGCTCAAAATATTTAGCAAATTGCTAAAGGTAAACTGGTGGATTAAATACTAGCAAATATTTTCCAGTTGAAGCCTCCCACTGTCTCCTCTGCCTTCATGTTCCTAAAACAGTGACAACACATTGACCCCTTTGATCAAATCCATATTTAAATAATTTGAAAAAAATTAAGCTCATTCTGTGTATCCTCTCCATTTTCCTAGTTTTTGAACACTCTTGGATGTTTTAAATACAGAGTTGTAGCAAACTTGAAACTGCTTTTTTTTTTTTTTTTTTTAAGAAATGATTAAAGAAAATACTACAATTTAAAATTGGTGGATATTTATAAAGATATTTATTAATGAAAATATGGCTAGCAGCATTGATTTCTAGCAACCACTATATTGTCCTAGGTGTTTTTAATACACAATGTTGAAAATTCTTCCACTTAGCCAGGCATGGTGGTGCATGCCTGCAATCCCAGACTGAGGCTGAGGCAGGAGGATCATGAGTTGAAGGGGACAGCTTTAGCAATGTGGCAAGAACCTGTCACAAAATCAAAAAAAAAATAAAAAGGGTTGGGGTTATAGTTCAGTGGTAGAGCACCTATGGTTCAATCCCCAGTATCAAATAATAATAATAATAATAAAAATTTCCCCGTCAATCAAAATGATTTCTCCTATAATGGAATACTACCTACATGGCCCAAGTGAGCTATAAGATTTAGGAATACTCTAGGGAAAGTTATGTTTCATATTCACATACATTTCCTAATATTATGTGAACTGGCACAGAACTAGGACTTGGTATAATGGTAGAGCCATCTTGTAAACCCTAGCACGAATGTAGAACAATTCACAAAACTGCTTATCTCTACTAATACTTAGAATTCCTAGGTACATAGTTAAAGTACATAGTTGACAAGGTTGATCTTTCCAAATTACATTGTTGTGCAATATGGTATTGAGAAATTGTATTTTAGAAAAGAAATGTGATTTGGAAGACCACTCCATTGACTGTCTGATAACCTACATTAGTATAAATGGAAGGGACATGTGTCTTCTAGTCTAGCCTCCCCATTTTTAAAATGAGAAAATAGAGGCTCAACAATATCAAGTGACATTAGTATTGACATCTACACCCAGTTCATGATAGGAAAGCTCTGGAAATAAAACTTTGTGAGCTTTCTTCTGCATTGTGATTGGTTTTCTTTAAGCTCTTTTGAATATGCTTCACATCTATTTTGTCTTTGATTTGCATTCATTTTTATGTGCTAGCTATAAAATATCAATTCCAGCATCTTGGATATCATAAATGAGGCTTACAATGTATTTTATACTTCATCTGTGAGTTATATAACAGCAAATAAAATGTTTCACACTTTACAGATTGACATCAACTGAGGCACACAAAAAAAGAGAATATTGGCTTGACTTCAGCTCAACAACTATTTCCCTTGTAAACTATAGATTAGAATCTCCCATGTATAGGTTTAGAACAATGGTCTTCAAAGTGTGGACCCTGGACCAGAAGCTTTAGCAACACCTGGGAACTTGAAGTAATGCAAATTCTCAGATTCCTACTTGGAATTACTGAATCAGAAATTTGCTGGTGGGGTCCAGCAATCTGTGTTTTAAAAACTTTTCAGACAACTCTAGTGAAGCTAACAAACAAGAGCTACTCGTCTGCTGATTTGGCCTATGCTGGTCTCATTTGTTTCCTCTTTCCCTTTCTTCCTCATTTTATTTTTCCTAATAATTTAATATTTCCTTAATACATCTTTCTCCCATAAACACTTCAGTTTCTGAACTTTTGCATACTGTTTTTTAAATATGTAGTTATTAAGCCATCACTATATCATATTATGGACTTTTATAAAACCAAGTGGTTACCCTTTGTGAATAAGTGCACCAACAACATCAACTCTGATAAGACTCCTGCTGGGTGTTTCAAATGATCACCCCTCTTGTTGGTCCCTACTGTACTTTCCACTAATTGGTATCTTTGTTGACACACACCCCTGAGAGGTGAGACATCATAAACCAGAAGACCCCACTCTCCTCTCCCTCTTGTTTCCTCTCATCTCTCCAGTGATACCTTGTGGGGCAGGAAGGTAGAAAAAATGGGTTGGCGGGAGAACCCTGCCTTCTCTAAGGCCCAGGTCATAATTCTTCTGGAGATAAGGAGGGAAGCCTAATTCTTCAAGCTCTAGGCTTACATTCCCTTTTCGCCAATACTAAATTCACTTCATTATCCTTGTCTGACTGAAGAAAGACCAAGACAAATGGCATTTACAAATGAAAAAAATCTGGAGGGCAAGAGCTTTGGAGTATGCTTAATAAGAAGTCAGTTGTTCTCTCTGCCAGCGTTTTGTGTGCTGGTATGAGCACCAGGAAGTGGCTGCAGGTCCTCACAGATGGGGAATTTCTGACCTGAATTTCTGATCTTTTGTTGTCCAAAAATGGCTGGAAAGTACTCTGTTGCAGAGTCATTAATCATGATTATTAAGCAAGGGAATAGGAACTCTTCATGGCTCTTATTTAACTCCTAAAAGCACTGCATGCTGGATAGACTTCAATGCGTCTGTCCACTTTTTTGTCCCCCAAAAAAAGAGCTGAATGATGTTGTCAGGAAAATCATATATTTCTAGCAAGGAGAGGGTGATATTAGAAAAGCAGTTGCCTCAGAAGCACAATGTCAAGAGATCTGGTAGGAATTGTGATCAAAAATAACGTTACTGACAAATGTCAGATGTCATAAATTTCTCTAATAGAAAGGAAAGTTTTGAATAAATTAGAGGAATATCTGAAGTAGAAATGCCTTGAGAAGAGATAAGTAATTGCCTTAAAATTACAAGATGTTATGAATTCTGTATTGGATTATTCACTGGGATAGCATGAGCAGCACATTTGTTGGCTACAGGTCAGAGGGAAATGAGCAATAGTGTCTTCTGCACCTGAGAAGATGATGTCAAGGCAAAAAATAATGTAAAAATAATGATCTGGGGCCAGACACAACATTACCTTGCATTTTTGCTGAGGAAACATCTCTATTGATAGATTTTTTTTCTGTCAAATATGTTCCTCATATGATTGGGCCAATGCTAGATCAAAGAAATGTCAAATACACCTAGGCAGAGGTTTTAGTAGCATTTGTCCATTTTCTCCTAGAACTGGCTATACAATTTGTGAAGCTTGAAGCTGAATGCCAAATGATAATATAAAGTGATTGTTTGATAATACATTAAAAATTTCAAGATGGTGGCAGTACAGAATTAAACCACGAATGGAGTTCTAAGCGAGGAGCTCTGGGCACAGGTCTCATGCTCATGAAGCTGGTTCTGTCTTCTTGCTATTTTATTGAAGATTTTTTTTCTCCCTCTTGTTATTTTATTTTTGTCCAATACACATCACCATTGGTGTGTTAATGACAGAATGCAATCTATAAAGTCTGATTTTGACATCTTATATGAAAGTTCTCTTTGACTTGATGGAGGATTTTGAGAATCGAGGAATAGTTTCTCTAGTGGCTAAATAAATTTAAAGTTGAATGTGTCTTAGAATCATATCATGTTCTTTATAGCATTAGTTCCAAGTTTGTATTATTAAGACTTGGCAAAATGCCAAATCTGCCAGGCGCGGTGGCGCATACCTGTAATCCCAGCACTTTGGGAGGCTGAGGCAGGAGGATCGCGAGTTCAAAGCCAGCCTCAGCAATGGCGAGGCACTTAGCAACTCAGTGAGACCCTGTCTCTAATAAAAACACAAAAAAGGGCTGAGGATGTGGCCCAGTGGTCAAGTGCCCCTGAGTTCAATCCCTGGTACCACAAAAAAAAAAAAAAAAAAAAAAAAAAAAGCCAAATCTTTCCTTATGTTCTAAAGTCAGATGTCCTTAGAAAAGAGGAATGCCTTTTGCCTAAATACATTATAGCAAAAACAAAGCTGGTCTTAGTGTAAAATCTTCTAAATCCAATTCTACTTTTTAGGAGATGTCAAATATCTCAATTTCTTCCATGTGTTTTCTTTCTTGGCTTGACAAGATAATTATATCATAGTGTTTTAGAATCATAGCAGAAACAGTAGCAAATAGAATACATTTAATACTATCATCCCTTCACATTATATAAACACACACATATAAATGCATGTATATATACAAATCTATGTATATGTACATATATTCTTTGTTGAAAAATGTTTAGAATAGTTAGATCTTATTTGAATAGATAAAAGGGATCCTTACTGGATACTTTTAAATTTATGCTAATTTAATTTAAAGCTTTAAAATATATTCTTCTATTTATTTAAACATGTGTGCTATCATTGTCTGAAACTCCATACCACTCTTGTAGTGAATAGGAAGAGTTAGCCAATAGCAATAATTATACATATATGTATATATATATATATATATATGTATATGTGTATAAACATATATGTGTGCACACACACATATATGTTTATACACACATATACACACACATACATACATATGAAGATATATGTATACACATATATGTAGAGATAGATATATAACTGTATATATAATACGTACACATAAATTGCTGTTATGAAAATCCATATATAAAGTAAACAAATAAGCACTAAATTATTTAATTTTTAATGCACATCATTAACTGATAACTAGTAAGCATAAAAATAATAGGTAAAAGAATCAAATCACTTCATAATGTTTTTTAAGTATCAACAACTCTGTGAAGTAGACATTATCACCCTTCTTCAGGAAAAGAAAGAGATTCTAGGAAGTTCAATTATGATGCCCATTAACACACATTGGAAGGTTCAAACACTGGTCTATAATAATTCTAAATTACATTCTCTTTTCATTATCCTGCTGTCTCAAGCAAAACATTTTTAAATGTTCTCAGTGTCTTTTTCTATTGTCCCTTTCAATCTCTAATATTCCATCAGTCATGTAATAGTCATGTAATAACTACTCAGATTGACCAACAAGGTATCAGAACTCAAGGAAGTGAGCTGAGTCGTCTTGTCAGTTTCTAGAAGCCTTGTTCTGCTCTGATGTGCCAGGTCTGGGTTCTTGCCCTGGAACATGCCATCTGTACTTGGTCTTTCTTCCTCTTACTACTATTAACTAGCAGCATACATTTTTCTTCAGTAGTTTATAGTTCTTTTAAGAGTCTGTACCAATTATGCATGGGTGAGACTCACCTACCATCTACAAAAATAATTCCCGTTAAACAAGGAAGGAGACAGACTTTGGTCATTCTCATTCTGAGAATGTAGAACTGAGCTCTTTGTTTTCGGGACCATGCCAAACATTGCTAATTGCATTTCACTTAACTGGATTAAACCAGAAATTCACATTTTCTCTTGCCTGTGTAACCTCACTCCTCTTCCTTAAGTTTCATTAACCATCATGCGTTAGGTACTATTGCATCCCTAGGGATACAACTGGGATTGCTGGGGAAAGTAAGCTACAATTTCCCTTTCAACGGGAAGATATATTTTCACAGTAATACTATGAAATATATCAAGAAGAAATTGTGCTTAGTTCTCATTATTTCAAGGAATGGGGTCTTCAGATATGAACAGAAAATAGATGCTTTGTTTCCTTACTAAATTGCTTAGTGTATCATCTATGGGGATTTTCTACCTAGTTCTTTCTACCATTTACAGGTCTTCTGAAAAGAGGACCAATCCTAAAACCAACTTTGGAATCAATTTCAAATGGATAGAAAATGGTGACTCTTTTATTGGCTAGAGTGCATTTTTACCTGGTGGCTTTTTTGAATATGGAATACACTAAACATTAATTTAACTAAGCCTTGCTCATTGCTATTTGCTATTATGTGTACTTATTTGCATAAGATATTGAAAGCTTAGGGTCACTGAAAAAAAAATTACCTTTTAAAGAATGATTTTAAGAATTACAATACAGCAGGGTGCATTGGTGCATGCCTGTAATCCCAGTGGCTTGGGAGGCTGAGGCAGGAGGATTGTAAGTTCAAAGCCAGCCTCAGTAAAAGCAAGGTGCTAAGCAACTCAGTGAGACCCTGACTGTAAATAAAATACAAAATAGGACTGGGCATGTGGCTCAGTGGTTGAGTACCCCTGAGTTCAATCCCCAGTACACCCCCCCAAAAAAAAAAAAGAATCACAATACAATAAATAGCTAATTTAGATCTTGTGTCATGAAAACAATGGATAATATAGCACAACATAGCTGTGTACCTGAGATGTTACCACTTACATTAGGAATTTATTTTTAGGATTGTCAAAAATCTAATTACCTTGAATATTATGTTCTATACCTATTTTGGCCAATTATGTAGTCACATAAATGTACATTAAAATCCATATATTGTGATTTAATCAAACAAGTTTTCCAAAGATTATACAATTTCTGATGCATTTGAACAAGATTTGGGGAACACCCCCCCCATCCTTTCTCACGGTAACATTCTGATTCTGAGTTTGAAAGATAAAGAACATATTCAAAAGCCAATTAATAATTTTTTATTGGACTAACAATTTTCTGGTGGAGAAAATGGCTTATTTACTTGTGTTTGAAACTGAAATTCTAATCAGATCAATGTTATATGATTACGTTATTTTTCAAATTTTTCTACTTTTCAGGAATGGGGATGGAATCCAGGGGCTCTTTACCACTGAGCCACAAACCCAGCCATTTTTATTTTTTTTTTTATTTTGAAACAGGGTCTTTCTAAATTGCCCAGGCTAGCTTTGAACTTGCAGTCCTCCTGCCTCAGTCTCCCCAGTCACTGGGACTATAGACATGTTCCATGGCATTTGGCTAAGCTATTGTAAAAGTTGGGATATTAGGAAAAACTTTTAGTGCCACTGGTTTCTTATGCAGTGGTTATTTAGTAGAACAATTTCTGAAATGGTAAAAAGTTTGTTTCTGCATAAATAACTTGATTTAGTAATATATTTGCATGATGTGTTTTTGATCTAATGAAATAATATATGTAAAAACAATCTAAGAACAAGCATACATGACTCCAGTGGAGGTTCTGATTTCTGATCTCAGTGAACTGCCTTCTGGGAATGTTTCATAATAATAAGTATGTACATAAATGATGCTCTATAGAGGCTTTGTTTTATCTCTTAAGATGTTGCCAAATATCCAAGGAAATCCTATGTTTTCTATTTTAGTGATTTTAACACTGATAAGATGTTGCTAAGTCTAAATAAACCACCTTGATTGACAGGGAAGAACAATATAGTTTAATATACTACATGTTTTAGTCTGAATAAATAATTTTAGAAACTTTCAAGTAAATTTTGCTACTTGAAATATAATTTACATATCTAATTAAAATATAATACTTTCTCTTAAGTAGATGGCTAATATTTTCCTCTTCCTTATGAAAAAGTTTTTCTTTTGCATGTAATATCAAATCCCAGAAAAACATCCTTAACTTCAAAGGTGGAATATAATGTTTCCCTGACTGAAACACTTGTTTTGGTAGGAATTTTGGTGAACTGAAAGCAATAGGGAAGCTTGATTCTAACTCATTAGCTTCCAAAGTACCTTTGTTTTTAGTAGTATCTTTGCAAAACAAACTATCAAATATAGTAGCATAAATTTAACTCTCTTGCTAATTTTGATACTAACTTCACAGCTAGGACATTGGGGCGGGGGACATGATATATGAACCGAGACAATTCTCTTCCCTGCTTTGCAGCATTATGCACTGTGTTATGTAGTAGGTCTGGATGCCCATAGGTCCTTTGGATTATTTATGTTGCTTACCACAGTAATGTACTGAAGTCATTATGGTAGTGTTTCCTCTAAGGGCATGGTCTCTGCAGTTTAGAGACTTGCCTAAGGTCACACAATAATGGGAAGCAAAGCTGGGATTTCTTTCTTAAGTCTATGTTATCACCTATACTGACCCAAGAAGACAGAAGAAATCACTTTTCCCTGTATTCCTCTTCTCCCTACCTCCATTTCTAGTTCTTTTCTTCTTTCAAAGGGAAGAAATGAACACCCCCCCATTAATAAAGGAGAGCCTTCTCCTGTCATTTTATTCTTCCATTATATTTGAAATGAGCCTGCAGACCAGGTGCTGTGATAGGTACCATAGATGCTGACCAGTTTTGAATGCTATGATAGTATCACATTGTCTCTAAAACTATCACATCTAACAATCCCTTGGTTCCTGAAAAGTAGAGCAGACATTATCTCTTAGAAACTTATATTTCCCTTAATTAAATAAGGGCAAAGTGAAATTGTCCTTGGTTCTGCTTCAGTTCACCAGTTCTGAATCTTCTTTGGGGAATTGTTGGTAGAGAGCAAGTTCCCAATCATAGCTGCTATTTTTAGTTTCGCGAGAAGGCTCTTGTGTCTATAAATGTTATTCCCTTTGTTGAGCCTAATGTCTTAAATGCAGTCCAAAATCAATTAGCTCTTATGTGCAACAAGACCGCCCATTAGAAAGGTGACTGTTGGCTTTTGTGTATCCTTATTATTATTTGACACTTAGACCACAAGGCAAGAAATTTGAAACAGTTCCTGGTATTTCTCTGGGTGTAATTTAAGCCAACCATTTTCATGTCCATGCTTCCCTTTTTCTTTTCCCCCAAAAAAGGATGACTTACATTTTTCAACATTTCATCACAGAGGAAATTAAAACAGATCTTCCTATAATTTATCCATTAAGAGTCTTTTCCAAAAAGAGAGCCTACTAAAATGATTGTCATCTCTAACTCCTTGCCCAGAACCTACAGATTTCTCTGCAGAAACTTCAAGCCCATCAAGATGCCAGATTCTTAATTACCAAGTGTCGAATTTCAAGCCATCCTACTCACACCCATCTATCCAACTGTGATGGCAGCAGTATTTGTCTTGTTAAAGACCCTGAAGTTAAATTACTGCTGCACTGTTTTCCTTCAAGGCTCACTTGTTAGTTATGGTGGGAGTAAGCTATTGACTGGAGTCTTCTCATTCATTTAGACTTCCTTTATTATTTTAAATGATCTCAGGAGCTATAGCCAGCAATTTGCATTCCTTGTTCAATGAATTCTACCTGATAGTTCTGTCTATAATTTTCTTTGGGAAGGGAACAGAAAATCCAAGAAGGAATAAATTGTGTCTTGAAAACTCATGACTTTATCTACTTCTGTCACCAAAAATGCATAGATTTCAATTTTCTGGACTGGGGAATCATTGAGGGGAGCAGAAAGTCCTGTATTCTAGCAGTTTTGAAGAAGGAATGTTTACATCTCTCTCTCTCTCTCTCTCTCTCTCTCTCTCTCTCTCTCTCTCTCTCTCTCTCTCTCTTGTGTCTCATTCTTTCTTACTCTAGGCTGTGCTTTCTCCAAAACCTAGATTTCCCCCATTGCTTTTATGGGGATTCCTCTGAAGGACATAAAATGCCTCTCTCCATGGGAAGCCCTTTCACTGGAGACAGCTCTTTCCATCTGTTTCATTCGCCCTGCGTGTGGCTTTCTCATCCAAATGTAAAGCTCACTGAGCCCTAATGCAGCTCACTAGAGTCTCCCTAAAAACGTGCTATCAGGCTTACGCAAGCATGCGATGTTTGAAGGAACAGGCTGATAAACCATGACCAGAGGAGGCCATTAAGGAAACAGGTTTGATTGAAGTCCTGACACTGATGTTGACAGCATAATTAAAATGATTAATTTAGAGTAAGAGAAGTGTTTCAAACTAATTAGAAAAATGGTTTGGTCATACCCCCAGACTGTACATGTGGCCCAGGGACACCAACTTTTTGATGTAGAGAAGGAAGAAGTGAACATCTATGTTAGAACTGTGTCATTCTTCTTTTGAAAGGTTACTGCAAAGTTAAAAACCACAAGTTATTTTTATGTGGGTCGTTTCTCTGGGAGACTTTGAGCCCATTATCCCAGCCCTTTATGCCACATTGCTCTCTGGGATTAGGGGTACAGCCATGTTCAAGAAGAAAGGATATTTCACATACCCAGAGATGGCACATATTAATGTAAATTAATTCTCAATTCAAATGACTGTTTACTTACTTGTTGCTAGAGAGAAGACTAGTTTACAAAACCCTGCAGATGACTTAGCATATACCTAGGGCTCAGGGTTTTATGCATGTGTGCCAACGCAGCTTAAAGGATGTTTTTGAGTATGGCAAAATGAGAGGAATGGACAGTTTTGCATCCAGTTTATGCTTTCTTTTTGTTCCTTTCTGTTGTGTTGTGAATTCCAGGAAAGGCAATTAAATCTTAAAGGTTCAGAAATCCGGAATTATCCTGGGCCAATCAGTTTGCAAATTATTAATGAGTATTGTTAAGGGCATGCTTCAGGATTCAGCATATACAACTTAGTTAAGGCATTTCCCAGCTTCTGTTAAAGTCAATGTGTGACATTGTGAGATTGGAGCCTTTCCTGCACCAAGAAAATATTCCCTAAAAGAATTCCTTTGGCCTGCAAGCATAACATTTCAATAGCTGTTGACAAGAACTTTCTAACTAAAAGTGATATGAAAAACAAGTTCTTGCCAGATTTGAGGTTTTCCTTCTATTTGTGTTCCCTAAAGCCTGGTGGTGGGTTTTCAGTTAATGCCTTCGGCTACATGAAAAAGGAGTTTCACCAAGAATGTCGGGAATTCCTTTGGTGCCCAAAAGGAAATATGAGGACTCTGGAGGATGATGAGAGATGGGAAAAATAGGGAAGCTGTAAAAGCCATCCCAATTCCTGCAATTTATTTTGTTTTCCTTTCAATGGAAGATCTGAAATGTTTTTTAAGAGAAATTTTAAAAAGCATCTGTTAACTTTCTAGCAGTTTGAAGATTGACGTAAATCGGAATTCTTCAAGTGACACATAAACGTGTATGTAAATGTACTGTTGCTAAGATTATTATTCTTAAAGACACTGAAAAAATAGGTTCTTATTTGTTGTATGCAGGAAGCTGACTAAAATTGATAGGGAAAACAGAGGAAATTAAAACAGATCCTCCTGTCTAGGGATCTATGTGTTTTTATTTAATAAAAGTAAACACTTACAATCCTGTTAAATTAGAGTCGGTTTTGTATATTCTTGCTAGTTAAAGACTATCGATGGGGTGTATGAGAACATGATAGAGGGCAAAACTGGTCTCTTGGGAAAAAATGGCATTTTGACGAATCACAGGAAATAGTAAATTATGTGGATTCCACACAGTTCCCAAGGCTGTGACAAAGATTTCACCCCTGAAATCCATGCACTCTGGTCTGCGGGGAGTTTTAATGGAATTACAACTCAAGTGCTTTACTTTAGGCAGAGTACAGGATGGGGACAGAATGAAATGTTCAGTTTATTTCTTCAACAAAACTCCTGATAGCACCTAAAGAGGCAGAGAATGCAAACTTGTTATTTTACACACAAAAAAATATCTAGCCCTATGAAGCAGTGAAGCATTCAATATGATA
Organism: Tamias sibiricus; assembly: GCA_025594165.1. Classification (NCBI taxonomy): domain Eukaryota; kingdom Metazoa; phylum Chordata; class Mammalia; order Rodentia; family Sciuridae; genus Tamias; species Tamias sibiricus. Next base: position 35,141,214 of record CM046673.1, on the reverse strand, counting down.
CTGGCCTTAAAAACGTTTAGCCTGTACTCCTCATAATAACCTATTCAGAACATGTCAGGAAGGAACATGACTAAACTGAATCAGGTAGACTGCATACATCAGGTGGGAATGAAGTAAATAAGGAGTGAAGTAAATAAGGCTCTGGCAAACTGCATTTTACTGAGGCTCAGGGTCCCTTTATCAATAAAATTGGAAACTTAATTATTTTTTTTCTTAGTATTCTTGTTTTTCCTCTTGTTTCAAGTCCCTTGGCTGTCTTGTCAATTAAGCTAATTATGGCTGAAAATAATTCCCCAAAGGGGACATTGAACTAAAATATTTCAGGGAAAATCATTTCTAAGACTTTAAATCAAGTCAAGAAATATTAATGATATGCAAGTGGGGTTATGTGTAAAAGGAATGCTATAAAACACTACATTGTTCATGGCGCATGTAGTCAGACAAAACACTGCATTTACTGTCTCCAGAAAATGGAAGTTAATTTATGCAGTTCATCAACAGCCTTTATTATAGCACTACATATTAGTGGGAGACTTAAGGCCATGGGAACTTTAAACTCTTTTGACTCTTTTCCTTAAAAAAAAAAAAAAAAAAAAAAAATCTAATCTAATAACTGCTTATTTTTCTAAAAAATGGAGATACAACACAATAATGGAAATGTGCCTTATAGTTCAGGACTTTTCACTAATGTGTCCAGTAACATTTGACAAAAACCAAAAATTAGAGCTCCAATTTCCTCTTTAAGTTAAATGAGGTCACAGAGATCCAGGATCCACTTTGAGTAGCATATTGAGGCTCAATTCAGAAATGAGAATGTGTCCTTTCCATTCAACAATTGATCTTTTATAAAAATGTAGCTTAAGTTTCTTTGGCAGCTGAAGTCTGCCTCAGAATGGAGTCTTTGAAGTAGGGAGGGACACGTGGTGCTTCTTTCACTATCTTCTCTGTTCATCTCCTCGACTGCGGACTCTCATTTCTCACAGGGCTAGTGGGTGAGAAAGTAAGAGGGAAGAGGGAAGGGAGGTGAGGAAGGCTGACCTGTCCATCTTGAGATGGCTTTGCCTTCTTGGAGAATTTCTTGGGCTCTCTGATAGCCTCTACTGTGGATGTTTGGAAGCACATCTGTGACGTTGATGATATTCACCAACCCTCTGCTCCCTTCTTAACCTCCTCTCCCCCGAGAAGAGATCCACTCAGCAGATTCTCTGTGTCAGTCTCATCTCCTCCCTGTGGTTCTTCTCAACAAGAGACAGGAAGGCTTCAGGCTCATACCCTTTCTCTCCTCTGTAACCCACACCTTGCCCAGGAAGTTCTGGTTTATGCTGACTCCAACAAAGTCTGAGTGCAGTCCAACCCCAGTACTTTGTGCCCCAAACAGATCATCAGTTAGTTGTTTATTTTGTACTGTACATTTCCTGAATAGGAACCAATCCTAGTTCATTTTGTCCAATTAATTCAGAAGAAACACACAGGTTCCTGAAGGTCCCCTAGGAAGCTCTTTTTTTGGTTAACTGGAGAAGTAAGCACAGAACAATTTTTTTCTAAACAGATCTTTCACACAAGTCCTCTTGCTAGTCCAGTTGGCCTGCACTGTGTTTTTAACCCTCAATGCATATCGAAGGCCATTAAACCAGGTTTCCATCAACCTGCTCTGACATTTGGCAAATGTTATTGTATGGTGTGTCTAACTTACTTCCTATCTGCATTTTATGTTGGCCCCTCAGTTAAAGAATTCAATTTAACATACTGTTGAAGATGATTTAAATTTTAATAGCCTTTAGAACTTCTTATTATTCCAATTTCCCTTGTGAATCCATCCAATTAATCCCTATTTATTCATGTAATTCTAGTGGTTCATTTTGAACATTTTTAAAGGAAGAAATTTAGAAAAAAAATTTTTTGTCACGATAAAATTATGACTAAGAATTAAGGAATGGCTGTTCCTGTTAACATGGTTGGCTGTTTTATTTTTGTGAACTGAATGATCAATTAAGTAAGGATTGGTTCATATTAGAGATTACCAATATATTTAGAAATGTTTCTAGATTCAGATACATATGTGTGAAACAGAAAGATTATATCACGAATTTCAGTTGCTTACAACATGTAAAATAATTAAAAAAGATAATTCAATCTTAAGGTTTTTTTTTTAGCAAAGTTGAATGAAGCAGTGTATGTATGTAAGACAACCTAGCAGCTGGTACAGGGGCCACAAAGATGCATAGGCCAAAGATGAAGCCTAGTGGTCTATTCTGGCCCAAGTGTCATGACATCATGCATGTGATGAGGTAGCTTGGTTTCTTTTGAATGAAAATTGATTATTTGTAGAAATAATTCAAATCATAACACTAAATATAGTATGTTCTCTTTTTAACATTAAAGATGTAAAGAAGATACAAAAATCCATAATCCACTACTGAAATAATGCCCTTTGCTATAAAAACTACCAAACAAAATAAAAACAAAAGCAAAATATATGTGCATTATAAAAATTTTTTTTAAGAATATGGAAGGCTATGAAAGGAAATGAATCTTCTATCCTAGGCCCGCTTTCCTATTTCTAAATCGATTTTTCTTAAGTGTTCTTGCCTGTTCTATAGGACATTGTGTGTGTGTGTGTGTGTGTGTGTGTGTGTGTGTGTGTCTATTTGCATTTGTATTTCCATGTAAGTATATAAAATGATCATTATAGCTATCCATTTTCCAACTTGCTTACTAGATTTCTTCCCTGCTTTTCTTATTTATTCACCTGGCCTTTTTCCTACAGTTTTACTTCATTGTTTCTGCTAGCAATGTCATATTCCTTAACATGGAGATGTGATGACGCAGTTAATCAGCCCTCTCTTGATGGATGCTCTTAGTGCTAACACAAACAACACGTGATGAGCATCATTGCACCAGCATATTGATAACCCTCTCGAGGGGTGCATTCTCTGCCTAAATTCCTAAGTATTGCAACACTAGATCAAAGGAACCCTAAGTTTTCTGTTATTTTATTGGAGAATGACATATTGTCCATAAGAAATATCCACATATTTACCTCTCACATGTATAATTGACTCTGTTTTCTCATAAGCTTCCTAGCATTATGATCACTGAACTTAAGCATTTTTGCCAAAATTAACTTTGAAAAACACAGCCCCCACCCCACCCCCTTTTTTTTTACAGTCCCACATTTTGTTTTGCATTGTTTTGTTATGAAGATCAAAGTCCATTTATCTATCATTTGTTGTTTTTTTCCCCTCAGAAACCTAATATTCTTTACAGTTTTCTAGTGTGTGCTCTTCTATTGATCTTTTGTTTTTCATAGATTAAAATAATTGCAATGTATTTGAAATAAAATTGTATACATTTCCTTCAATTGTTTTCTACATTTTAATTTCATTTACATTTTTGCCATATAAATGCATAAAATGTATGTGTGATAAAATCTAATTTTTTCTTTCAATTAATTCTTCTAGGTTTTAATGTGACTTAAAATATCCTATTCAGAGTATGAATAAGTTCAATCATGATTTCTTCTAATCACTTTGCATTTATTTTTATATTCTAGTGAGTATAAATACACAAGCATATGCATATGTATACAAATACTTCTATCTACACACATACACAATGATGCATATATACATACATATATGTTTGTATGTATAAACTGGACCTGTAGTCCCAACACTAATTATCAAATACTTTCTCTTTCTATACAAGTTTGAAATTTAGTTGGAGTACAAATTTAAATCTTGTATGGTTTTGGTATATTTCTAAATTCTTTTCTTTTATTCCATTTATTTTTTTAATAGTGCCTATTCTTTCATTAAAATAATCCATGGTATTTGCTAGAATTTTAAATTTTCTTCCCATAAGTGATATGGATTTCTTTTAGATTAATACCTAGAACTTTATATTTTTCCTTACTATTGAAAATTAGTCTATCCATTATTTTTCTACACGTAAAGGATAATTTTCTATATCACTCCCATATCGAATTATCTTAGGATTCCTAATATATTTTAATTGTTTTTATTTAATATTCTTGGATGTCCTTAGGCATAATCATATCACCTAAGATTAATGATAAGTATGTCTCCTGCTTTTCTGTTTTTATAACTTTTTCTTTTTTTTTAATCTCATTACATTATCTGATACCTACAGAACACTATAAAATTATATCATATTGTTGTTATGACCTTGATTATGAGAATGGTTCTTGTTTCCCTGTTGCACTGATGGTAGTGTGTGGTGTGTGTGTGTGTGTGTGTGTGTGTGTGTGTGTGTGTGTTAAACAGATATGTTTATATAGTATGAAGAAAACATATGTCCCTATTAAGGATTATTTTAGCATCAACATTGGACTTGAACTCTGTGCTTTTGGTGTATTGATTAAGGAATATATAGTCTTAAAAGCATTAATTTCTTATATGGCCACTTTTCTTTGCTTAACTAAAGCAGGGCATTTTTGCTGTTCTTTCACTTACTTATAATTTAAGATTGTGAGAAGGAAGATTTTGCAATCATGCTTCATTCTGCTATCTGAAACCAAGAGTCTGGTGGGAATATTTTAATTATTCATCATGAAATATCTACATAGCAAATCAAATAGTTATGTATTTTTTCACTTGATGATTTTGCTAATGTGATTCTAATATTCACAAGTTTAAAAACCACAAACAGGCAATAATGTTTTAAAACAACATTGTTAAATAACACTTGAAAGTTGCTACCGAAGGGCATATAGACTTCTAGGAGATACATTTATAAGCCAGGAAAAAAAGAGATCAACACTTGTATTTTAAAACATACGCAGTTTCTTTTGAGCAAAATGTCATTGATAAACAAGTGCAGAGTAGTCATTTCTCAGTAGACGCGCTCTTCCTCAGGACTCTACAACTCTGGGAATTGCATCAGCTGGCACCAATTAGGATCAGATCCAGGGGCTGGGCCAGCAGCTCTTCCAGTCTCCAGGAACAGGGAGGGGAGCTTTCATTTTGTCTTCTTTTTGTTTTGTTGGTTGACCTATTTTGTTTTCCTTTCTGATTTTCCTTTAATGGTAATTTTTTTTAAAAAATGAAGTAGTCCTTAAATTTGCTTTTATAGTTTGTTTATTAATCATTAACATTTTCTAATTTTTTTAGTGTTTTTTTCCAAACTCCACAATCTGAAAATACCTATATATTTGAACATTAGCTTGTTCTCCTCTCTCTTTACACATATGTGGGCAAAACTTAAACATGATTACATATGTGCATGTTAATTTTCACAAGTATCCATGCCCATATACATGTTGTAATATAATTTTGTTATTTGGAATATGAAATATAACTCTTTTTTTGGTGTGTGGGGTGCTGAGAATTGAACCCAGGGCCTCACACCTACCAGGCAAGGTGCTTTGTTACTGAGCTACCACCCCAACCCAAAATATAACTCTTAAGCAGACTGTATCCTTCTTGCTCATGATCTCATAGTCTCTCTCTCTGTGTCTCTCACACACACTTATATATCCTTGAGTATTTGTATTCTTTGTATGTGTGCATGCACACACAACATATTGAGTCATGTTTTCATCAATTTCATGGAGTTAATACAGGAGATGGGTGATACTACCACTAATGGTGTTGGACTCTGTAAATGCAATGCATTTGTATACATCTAGTAGAGTGCATGCTAACCTTCTCTTACCTAGATGGTGCTTATTCAAGCAACTTGGTGTTGGCCATTTGTGCTTGCCTTTGGGGGCTGCCTGTTTTACTGTTGCTTACATAGCACGCACTCTGAGTTAAACTGTGCTCTAAGAACTTGAAATGCAATACCTTCCTTAACCCTTACAAAACCTTGTAACAGATACTATTTATCCATTTGTTTTCTGATGGGAAATTGGGGCGAAGAGCATTTTAGCAATTTGTCCAAGAGTGTAAATCTAGTAAATAGCAATAGCTCAGGATCTGTGCCAGAGTTCCTCAGACCCTGCTCCTACCAATTCCAGCACTGTCTGATTCTTCATGCTGTGTTGTAATTACTCACTTAATCACATGGGTTCTTGCCACTGTGTGTTCTTTGAATAAGGAGCCCCGTGATCCTGCCTGTCTTTCTAGCTTATGGTGTCATGATACCTGACGTGTAATAGGGGATATGATACTAGTGTTCTTTTTTAGTCTAGTTCAATTAAAAATTTGCCACTAAAATACCCCTTTTACTCTATCTATGCCTCCTTAATAATCAGCGTTCATAATAGACTTAGAAAAGATGTGGTTTGGTTAAAGAAAGGTAATTCTGGAAAACAACCCAAATTTCTGGATCATATACCTCATCTGACTTACTGCTGAATTCCCATTTTCATTATTGTACTTGAGAAGTTCTTGGAGCAAGTCACCATTTTTACTATCTTGGAGTTTGCTAACACATTCCTTTTTTAACTAAACAAGATGACTTATGAGAATATACATGCAACTAAAAAAAAAAAAAAAAAAGAAAGAAAGAAGAAAGAAGGTAGAATACCTAGCCATTTTCTGATGATACTTGTTCAGTTAGGAAGCACAGCAATATATTTGTCATCCCCTCAAATACTATGTACTATGGCAACGGTTAGTCTTCTAAAATATCAATGAGTCCACAATGTGTGTCTCTGTTTTTGAAATTAAAGGGAAAGCTTTGAGTTCATGACAATTCCACCAAAGAAATCATATTGGAAATTACATTAAAGGATAATCTCTTTAAAACAAGAAGCACAAATCTTCCATATATGGTTCAATGACTTTTGATAAAGATAGGGTGTGATGACCATGCCAATCAAGATTCTCTTTCTCCAAAAGCTTTTCACATTCCCCCTTCTAGCCAATGCTCTCTATTCTCACTCTTTGTTAGCCTCTTTTATATTTCTGTTGCAATTGTTAAATTTTGACTGTTGTAGAACTTCATTTTGAATCTTACAAATGAGAAAGTACTAAAGAAATCTGTGATGGTGGTCACTTTTGCCTTTGTAAAGACCACTGGTCAACTCTCCAAGCAGTACAGCATCAAGGGCACCATGCTGATAGAATAGAGCCAGGGCAAGTGGAGTTAGCAGATAATCCTGAAAGCAGCCATGGAAGGTATTTAAGATTCCTTATGACAAGCAGGTCTCATGCGAATAGTTCTCTCACCTTTGTGGCATTGTCTTTTTTTTTTTTTTTTTTTTTTTTTTTTAATGACTACTGTGTGCTGTGGTTTCACAACCCGCCTAATTATTAGTAATGGGAAAATACTTTTACTCTATGTTTTGTTGACCTAGTGGTAAATTCTGTGGTACCCAGTCATCAAGCAATTAGATTATAATAATCCCTGAAGAGAATATTTTCTTAAGGCGGTTTATTGAGCCAACAAACCCTGTGAAGAAATAATAATATCTTTTAGTTTGAGAAAGCCTGGTTTACCTCCTTCTGCTTGTCAGGACTAAGCAAAATGGAATCTGAGCTTAGTGACTTTCATTCTATTAAATAAATGTGTATGATTGTCCTCATCATCCTGCCAATATGAAAATAACATAGCTACTGTAATTGTTAAATGAGTCAGTATTTCTCAGGGACTGTTTCTCTTTAAAAAGTTGGTGATTTCTACATATTCTAGTGATTAGTCTGACATTTATATAGTAAATAATATTTGTGGGGAAATATGTGTGTGTTTGTCAGTGAACGTGTGCATGTGTTCAGACACCTGATACCTTCACTGTGACCACAGAGACCCTCTTTTTCTCTCCTGTGAATTAGGTGTTAATGTTTCTACTTATTGCTCTGAGCCGCTAGAAGGAACAAATGAGAAAATTCACTCAAGAAGTGTTGGATATTATTTGGTTTGAAAATTTTAAAAAAATGTAGGTCAGATTGGGAACAGGTATGACACATGAGGGTCTATAATATATATAAATAAAAATGTCCAGTGTAGAAAGAGGAACATAAAAAGTGTGATCACCATTTAATTTACATGGTTTCTTTTAAAATGCTACAGCCTACTTTCTAGGTTGAACTATGGGTAGTGTATTGCACAAATGGGTTAAGGTATTTGGAAGTATATTTTCAACTACTGTTGACCTAATTTAATACCAGCTCAGAATCGACTCCCTGATAAAACTCAACTCCACTGTGGTACAGTTCTTTGATCCTCTGGGTATATTCCCATTTGGGATGTCATTCTACCTTCTCTCTCTTTCCACATATGTTGAGATCCTACTGTATACCATAATATAGCTAAGCAGTTCCCTTGCTTTTGATATTTTGAGTCATGTAGAAATTTTTCTTCTCTTCTCAGCCCCCAAGGCTGCCTTGCCTGAATGGGAATCAGTCCCGAACATTGGATAATGGCTTCAGTGTTCAATTTTGACTTTAATCCTCACCTCTAGGGCTTTTTTGGTTGAACGTGGCCTCTTCTCATTCTTTGGCCTAAATCTGAGAAGTGTCTCATTATATTCACTCAGGATACTTACTGTGTTATTCAGAAAGACTGGGACACACACATGTAATTTATAATAAATACATTTGGGCAGAAATAAGCCTATAAAGAATTGGGAATAGATTATTTCTTATTTGGGTTTGCCTGCTTTGTGGACAAGTATCTTTACTGCAAATAATTACAAAGAGATTAGCAAGACCTGATTGCTGTGTAATATAATACCCATTGAGAGCCTCTGACCCAGTGCTTTCTGAAACTTCGAAACATAAAAAGAATGGTTGAGGATTCACTATGTAGTGAAAAGATTCACATATTACTACAAAGTTAATTTAATTGGAATTAAAGCATCAACAATAAATCATTTCTGTTATCAAATTCGATTAAAACAATATATATATATATCACTCATTGTCACAGATGTGAAAAGTTTACCCTCATACAATCAAGTGTAATCAGAAACATTTTTGTATTTTTATTTGGAAATATCCATAGATTTTTAAAATTCACATACCATATGTACAACATTTCCACTTGTAGAAAGCATGTGCACATGTACAAAAATATACATATATGAATATATAAATGCATATGAATATTTGAATATATGTAATATTCATTACAGATATGTTAGAAGCCACTACATACCCAATGTAGAAAAAAAAGTGATTAAATATGGAACAGCTACATACATTGACATTATAAAATCTCAAATATATCATTAGTTGAAAAAATCTTGCAAAACAATGCATATAAAATAATCATATTAGGTAAAAAATTAATTTATGGATAAATGTTTATTAACATGTATAACCATATAGAAAAAATTGGCAGCAAACTGTAGAAGTAATGGAATTCAGGAAAAGTGGTATCATGAAGACTTTAAGGTACCTACCTGTGGCCAACTCCAGTATATTTGTGTGTGTGTGTGTGTGTGTGTGTGTGTGTGTTTGCGAGCGAGCGCGCGTGTGTGTGTGTGTGTGTGTGTGTGCATGTTTCTATGCTGGTGATCGAACCCAGCGCTTCACACATGCTAGGCAAACACTGTACCACTTGGCTACATTCTCAGCCCCTCAGTTATATTTTATAACTAAGCAGAGCATAACAGGTTGTTTATCCTAAACATAATGTTTTATCTAGGGGTTTTCATGCCTCAAGAGTAAAATATGGATAAGTATTTGGTAGAAACAACCCAAATATTTTAATTGGAGCTTCCTGGCTTAAATTTCCTTCATTTCTGAGGAATATATGTGAAGATAGCTAGCAGCGAAACAGAGTAGATAGCATCAGTCTTGAGCTTTTTTTTTTTTTTTTTTTTTAACATACTTTATATTTTCCCATCTATAAAAAGATGCTTTGGAAACAGCCACGAGAGTCCTTCAGGAATAGCCCAGTCCCTGCTGCCTTATTAGATGCATAGAAGTGTATTTCCTGGTGAGAGTCTCATGCTGTGAAAGTCATTAGAATAATAAATTAAACTTCTCTGAGCACAGGCTTTTAAAGCTTCAGGTGCATATTCCTTTTATGCTTTTTCCATTTTCCCAATAGCTTGAAGTATTGGGATTGTGGACATATTCCTTCCTCCAAAGTTCTGCAGGCATAATGAGTTCATGAAGTCACTGATGCCTAAAATAATTTGAGGAGCTTGGATTGCAGTGGCTCACACAGTCCTCCTTTGTCTCAGTTTTTAAGAGCTCAATGCAAAGATGAGATCTAATTAATGAAAACTGACTTCACAAGGGCTGAGATGGAAGATTACATAAAAAAATTTTTTTATATGTTATGTTAGGGACTGACCCCGGGTTCCAGTACTATCCATATCAAAATATTCTAATTGTACCTATTTATGTATATGAAAATTATCACTTTAAATTACAATTTCAGATGCATGAATTTTGGGAAAAGCACATTAATATTGGTAAGAAAGGTTTCTGAAAGCAGGATATATAAAACTAACAGTAAATGTTGCCTTTTAATAGTAAGGATATCAAAAAGATTGAGGAAAAGTTATATTATGTACATTATTATTTTTTTTAAATTAAGACATTGCCATTCAGTTTAGAAAGTATAGTATAATAGAGTGTTTTTCCATTGTGGAAATATTGTTGAAATGGATTATTTCCCCTCTCCTTATCATAGGAGAAAAAGAAAATGATACCTTTTGATAATTGGTGATCAACCTCTGGATCTCCTAGGATAGAGCTGGAGAAAACAATATTACATCTAAATTCAGCAGGTGTGGAACAAAAAGGCATTGGTGTTCCCTTGTGTTAACTGTTACATATTCTCTCCATCCATCTGGTTCTCTTAGGAAAGGTAGCCTTCCTCACGTAGCTCCCACTTGCCATTCTGTAGGGTCTCCTGAAGATGCTGTGTCTCTGGCCATGACTTCCTTTCAAGCCTTTCCCCTTCACTTCTGCCTTTAAATATGTGCAGCGCTACTGTAGTTCCTCTGTTCCTGAATTGGAAAAATAAATCAACTTAATTTAGCTGCTAATGTTCTCACTTTCTGCTTTACACATGCTACATATTTTATTTTACAACTTTTTGAACCCAATATTTCTATAGACTTTCCTTCCATTCTTGAGTCCTGTCTACTCGTGAGACTCTTTAAGTGAAGGCTGGTTCTCACCGATTTCCTCAGTAATATCTGGAAGCCTCCCATTTGACTTAGATGACTTCATTCACTTTTTTGGTAATTTTAATGGGAAGAAAAGGCACATCTTCTAATTTTAAAAGAAAGGATATAAAAAGAAAATAAAACCAATCTTGAGCTTTAATAGTATTCCCCAACATAGTATGTATATAAATTTAGAACAGATAAGTTATTCTTTATAAAATATAACAACTCATTTTTTAAAAAAAATCATTTAGAAATAGGATTTCTTGGGTGTTATGATAAATGCATTATCAGTGTCACACAGATGTAATTATCCTAAAACATAGATCTGTATTGATGGATTTGAGGAATAGAGAAGAACTCAGGTTCCTAATGAAGGAAGCCTCCAGATCCAACTATATAGAAAACTAGAAGCATAGTGGTATCTCTCTTGCCATGAGCTTCCTAACCAGCCTTAAGAGCAAACCAACTTCTGTAACCCAAGTAAAACTGCATTCAGCAACCAGCATTCTTTTATTCCTTTATCACAGGACTGTGTCTTTTTTTTTTTTTTTTCTTTTTTCTTTTTTTTTTTTTTTTTTTTTTTGCCAGTTTCTTTATCTAAAGATTTAGGAGTGATCACGAATGTCAGCCGTACTAATGGGCAACCCAGATAGCTAACAGTGAGGGAAATGGGAAATATGTAGTAAATACAATTATATTTGATGATGCATGGAAACACTAAAAAAGAAAAAGACCATAAATATATGCACATGTGTGTGTGTGAGTAGTCTAGGTAAAAATTGTGTAAATGATTCCTGAATTTAATACAATAGCATCACTGGGCACGGTGGCACATACCTATAATCCCACTGGCTCAGGAGGCTTAGGCAGGAAGATCACAGGTTCCAGTCCAATCTCAGCAAATTTATGAGTCCGTAGCAACTTAGAGAGACCATTTCTCAAAATAAACAATAAATAGGGCTGGGGATATGACTGAGTGCTTAAGCACCCCTAGGTTCAAACTTTAGTATCAAAATAAATAAATAAATAAATAAATAGATTAGCCTGCTGTCATTCATGGTATTGCTTTTCATAGTTTCAGTTACCATTGGTCAACTGTGATCTGAAAATATTTTCTTGACTCTTTCAAGAAAGACCATATTCACATAATTTTTTATTATAGCAAATTGCAAGATCATTCTATTTTGTTACCAGTTATTATTAATATCTTTCTGTCCCTAAATTTTAAATTAAATTTTGTCATAAGTATGCACGTATAGGAGAAAATAGTTTACATTGGGTTGAAAACCATGTGTGGTGTCAGGCATCCACTGGGGGTCATGAAGTGTATCCCCTATAGAAAAGGAGGGATTGCTGTCTACAGTATATGTGGAGAGACTTGAGCATGCTTTAACAATTTAATATCATTTTCCATTTTGTCAAAAAACTCAGAAATATAAAATTTTTAAAACTATACTCATAATTAGCAGAAAAATGGTTTTATCTAATTGTTACTTTCATATCAACTTATTCAAGAAAAGTATTTAATGGCCTGAAAACAATTGTGCTATTTGAAGAAAGTAATATGCAGAGTGAATGTGTGTATGCATATGAGAGAGAGAGACAGAGACACAATGGAAGACAGATAGACATACAGAGAGAAGAAACAAAACAGAGAACATTTAACCTATCATGGAAAGGGAATATTCCAAAATAATAATACTGTTTTCACAGATAGTTTATTTTTGTTTTACTCATTTTCTGAATCCCAAATTTCCTACTATTAATATCTAGTACCTTTATTGTCAAGGAAACACAATAAATGATATTTTATATGTAAAGATCAATGCTTAGTAAATGCAAAGTATATATAAAATTTTAAACTGACATAATATATATATATATTTTAAATATTTATTTATTTACTTTAGTTGTACACAATGCAATGCATTTATGTTTACGTGGTGCTGAGGATCGAACTCGGGCCGCGCACGTGCGAGGCGGGCGCTCTGCCGCTGAGCCACAACCCCAGCCCCAACATAATATATTTTTGATGAGAATAAAACTGCTTTTGGTTGCTTTCTGTCTCTTCCTACAGTTTTCTTGTTTTCCCTGTAAAGAACATATATCACTCTTAAAACATGAGGTTAATTGTTAGAAAGAGGTAAATATCCCCCCATGCTTAATCAAATATTTTGATGCAACTAGAAAAATAAAAGACAGTAATTCACTTTCTCTACAACTAGATTATTACTAATCAGGAAGGACAATAGTGCACTTTATTTTATTATGCTCTCTTCCTCTGTCCTAAGCCAATAAATGAAAGGAAATATTGAGGCGGATATGTTCAAATGTCCCTAAAACAATGACTGAGATTTTAACTTGATGGAAATAAGTGAATTATTGCTGCTTCCTTCTTTTATACACAGAGAACACTTTGTGCATGGAATTCATTCAATCTTCAAACTTTCAAACCCTGAATTAGAGAATTGCAAAATATACCCTTGTATATTGATGGGGATTCTTAGGAGGCCATCAGTTCAGTTAACTTTCTAGCAGAAAGAAGAAGTTGCAGCCTATACTCCTCAGCCATCAGAAATTAGAAATGAGTCCAGCCTTGCATTGGTTGGTGAAAAAGTCCACCAACTTCTGTGCAGTAAAGCTAAAGCAGTTGTAGATGAGCAAATGCCATCTGGACTTGGCCTGATCACCTGGGAAGACAGAATTGTCCTTACTGAGCTGTGGAAAGTTAAAAGTACAACAGGTTGGTCTATGTTATTCAAGAGGGCTGGGAGCAGATTTATGTTCCTTGTATCAATATTTATTTTTCACATCACTGCTGAAAAATGGGTGTCCAGGAGTAACTGTTAAAAAATTCTTCATTTTAATTTTAAATAGAACAAAACATTATGAGATTATTTTAGGTTTATTGAATCTGCAACACACCCAATTTGTACTAGTTTTTGGTTTAGTATGACATTTTCAATGAATTTTTTAAGCCACTGTCTCCAACCCATATCAACCATCCTCAACCCTGTCTCCCTCCACACACACAGGGTAAAGGGAGCAGGGAACAATGGACAGGAAGAAGCAGGAATAGTGAAGGGAACATTGCATTTCCCTTTCAGTGTGTCTCAGTGATGGGGTAGCATCAAGGAAACAGGGAATGTAGGGAAATCTGGTGGGAAAATGGTACAGAGTCCAGAACTAAGAAAGAGAAAAGTTGAGTGGATTATTAGACTTTAAAAAGAATGCAGCTGAAATTCTTCTTACTCTCTAGTAGTAAGGAGGTCCCAAAATGGTGATAGGGAGAATGTTCAAAGTCTGCCTTTCTTATCACGCTTTCTAATTCCAGCCCTGGTTTACAGTTAAACTTTTCTTAGCAAAGAAACAGCTGTGTCTGAAACTTCTATTCCAATTCTCCAAGGATCTGGCTTAATTAATCTGAAGATACAATGCAGGCACCAACTTTTCTTTTGGATGTCATTTTCCTGAAGCCTAAAATAATGTTTCTCTAACAAATAGCCCAAAGAAATGGCTTTGCGGTTTCCCTTTCATATATTCAGAGATGACGGACAGACAGGCCTGATGACATGTAGTACTGGGAAGTCTTTTTAATTGACTTGTCTATAGACTTAAAGAAGCTCAGCAGCCAAGTTGTCTGCTATTTTCTCCTCATTTTCCTGATGGACTTTTCTCTAGAGAGGGCAAGTAGATTATGACTTTGTTTATTGGTTTCAGTTGGCTCTTCTGAGCCTTTGGACCTGTTTGAGGTATGATCATAATATCCTGCATCTTGTGGCTTAACATTTGTTTGAACACAGCAGAAAGTGCTATAAAGATCGGGCATCTATTTACATGCCAGATGATCTGTTGTGGGATTCCTCTCTTGGTAAATTTATTGCTTTTGATAATCTGTTGGACTTTTAATTTCTGTATTTTAATTTTCGTTGGGCTTAACCATGTATGTTCCTTGGATTTTAGTACTGGGCCTTTGAGATTCAGTTCAGACCATTTCTGTTTGGTAATGGTGATATAAACCTGGCTCTTCCCATTGTATGACTCCTACATTTAGAGTGTCTAATAAATCACCAGAGGAGCAATAATTAAACGCTTCTTTCAGTTCTATTATTAAATCAACAAGAATGCCTGGATCCTGCTTCTAGATATGCTATAATTTATACTATTAGTGTGGATTGTTTTGGTTTTCTAAAAATAATAAATGACCCAACGAATAGCATTTGGCCAGAGGCATACAAGAAACAATCCATAGTATATAGATTTGTTCAATGGCATTTAAAAGACCTTGATTAGAATTCAGTCTGGGATGGAGTGAAGAGAATGCTGTTTACTGATGGCTGTTTGAAGTTGTCCTGGGTGGCAAAGGCTAGAGGGATGCACAAACAGAAACATTTCTTACCTCCAGTGGCTGGATCCAGCTGTCGGAAGGAGCTGACATTTTAAAAGACAGCTATAAAAATGTCCGAATGTCATGATTGCTGAGGCTGTTTATATGATTTTGTTTTTATGTTACCTTTGTTTGCACAGAGCTCCAGCAACGAGCCGGGTCAGCATCCCTCAGATGCTGTGACTTTCAGATTGTGAAAATATCAATAGTTTTGTACATGGGATCAAAGCATCTTCTCTGACATACATGTTCACCCATGCCTGTGTTCCTGCTGCCCAGTCTACGAACATTCCAACATGCTTAGTCTTTCAGGATTGGTAGGTCAATGTGCTCAGTGATAGGCTTTTCTTAGAAGGCTTGGGAATGAAGGTAGGCAGGGAGAAGGAAGGTACAAGGTGATAAACTTAAATAGTTCATCTTGAAAGTGCAAACAGAGCTATTTGATTGTTTTTGCCAATCTGAACAATCCCCCAGGTTCAGAAAGCTAAGGTGTGTTTTTGATGAGTCAGGCCAGTCTGTTCACCAGAATCAGACTCAAATATCTATTTGTAAAATTGTGTTGGAAACACACACACACACACACACACACACACACACGCACATGCACACACACATTACTTAGTGAGCAAATGCAATATCTGCTCTCATGGAATTGAGAGAGAGCATGCCCATATAACCATATTAAAACATAACAGTGATGCTATTAGTTGTGTGTGTGTGCGTGTGTGTGTGTGTGTGTGTGTGTGTGTATGTGTGTGTGTGTTTGTGAATACATATCAGAGTAAGTGTATGACTGTGTAAGTGTTGTGCTAAAGGGAGGCAGGGGCTGGCACAAGTGATTGTGTTTTCTGAAGGTCAAGGAAGGCTTTACATTTGATGTAGGTTTTTCAGGAAAGATCCAGAGTGAAGACGGTGATGACACCCCAAAGAAAAGAGGAAGTCAAACTAGAAAATATGGCTAACCCAGAACTTGGAGAACCAGGAAGTACTTCAATCAATTCCATGCACAAAATGGTCTTAATAATTTATTCTATCATATCTGCATCACCTTTAAAAGATTCCTCCATTCATTCATTCATCTATTAATACTTTGAACATTTTTTAAGTAGCAAGCATGTGTCAATGTTCTGGTGGATGAGCAGATTCAAACTCTTCTAGATCAAGGAATAATAATCAGAGTCAAAAAAGGCACTGAGCTAACAAAGAAAAATGACTTTATGACATTCATGGGTAAATGGAAGGACCTGGAATGGAAAGACTATCATGCTAACTGAAATAAGCCAACCCCCCCCCCCCAAAAAAAAAAAAAAAAAAAAAAAAAAACTGAAGTTCAAATGTTCTGTCTGTTATGTGCAAGCTAACCTACAATAAGCAGGGACGGGGAAGAATAGTAGTTCAGTGTATTAGACAAAAGGGAATGAAGGGAAGTGAGTGGAGGATAGGAAAAGGAAAGAAAGTGGAATGAATGCGACGTAACTTTCCTATGTATGTATCTGAGTACACCACAGTGAATCTCACCATCATGTACATCCACAAGACTGGGTTCCTAATTAGCATAAGATATACTCCATGTTTGTATAAATATGTCAAAATAGACTTTACTGACATGTGTAACTAAAAATAACACATAACATTTTAAAAAATACCTGGCTAAGGGAAGGAAGAACCTAGAAGCACATGTAAGCTTTTGGTGAGAACATCACCACTATTATACAAATGTAAGTGCCTCAACAGTTAAGTTATGAAAGTTTGCTAAAATATTGCTTTCATTTGTTTCAAAAGTGTTAAAGAAAGAATCATAATGAATTATTGGTTGTACTTGTTTATACTGAAATAAACCAGCTAGAGTGTCATTTTTCTCCCTTTCTGATAAAGAGGACAAAATAAAAAATCAAAAATTAAAATTTTGACTTTGTTGGGAGACAAATTCCTAGTGTCTCTTTGAACCAATAAGCACCAAAATAATTTCACTTGAATTTTTTTTTAACTGCAAGATTTTCACGTACTGGTTTTCTGTTTCTCCTACTCAATATTACTGTTGTTCCCCTAATAATAATGTCTGTAAGAGACCAAGATCATCTTTCTCCGGCATAGGAAAAGAAAAAACATTAATTGAGATGTCTACTCTGCCCAGAATTACCATTTTGGATGGAGTGGAGTCAAGGAACAATTGGGAAAAAGAAGACAAGAGAATTTGAATAGAAAAAAAAAATGTCTTTGGGCTTATTCACCTATAAAATGGAATTGATAATAAAACCTACCTAATATCCTTATTGTGACAATTCAATGAAAAAAAGATGCACTTGAAGCTGTTAGAACTGCACTGGGAAAACAGTGCTCAATTTTATTAGATCTTTCTATTTTGTGTTTATGCATTAGTAAACCTAAATTTAAAAAATTCAACAATTAGCAGAATAAATTCTAATTCATTGGCAAAAATACATTTCTCAGGATTTTTAATTCCATAAAGCAAGATGTTTAGAAATACTTTCAGGATTAGTGCCAGGGGTTTCTCATTCAATAGTTCCTATTTGGGGGTCACATGCCTGGGTGGTAATGTCCTGGCCCCCTTGTGTGGTAATCTTGAATTGCTTCTGTTGGTTTTGCATCTAGAACCCACCAGTTGAGTGCCATTCAATGAATCCTCAGCACTGTTACACTGGGGAAAAGCAGCTTTTGAAACTGGGAAAATAAAAAGGGTCAGGGATTACTGTTGGGTCACACCAAGGATAATCCCCATAAAAGAAAATTTAACCAAATAATACCATAATACCAGTGGGGTATTCTCCCTAACCTCTTGGCTGTACATATGTGCTGAATACCTGTGATTTAGAAAAAAAAAAAAAAAAAAAAAAAAAAAAAGTGAATGGAAATTGAACAAATTGAAATAATTAAAAGATGTAGAAGGGAGGCAAGAGTCAGACTTGGCCCCCAGACCTTGTGGGAATGAGCTTGGTGTTGGATAAAGAAATGGTAATGACCACTTTCCCTGTTTGCATACTGTTATCAGTGGTTTAGGTCCTTGTGATTTGTGCTAGAGACTGGGAAGGAATGCTAACACATGAAACCAAGCAAAGAAGTGGCAAGTAATTGAGCCTTGAGGGATCCCTTTGGAAAGCATCTTGTCATTTAAAAGAATGCACTTTTGATCGTCATCTCTCTGGTTTCTGAGTGCCTGTTTGCAGGAAATGAAATCCTAGGCTTTGCTGTTTGAAAAGGGTACGATTGGGGTGGGCAGTGTTCTCAGAAGTAATCAAAGCCTTTTAGCATTAAAGATGATTATGGAATGTTTGGGGCTGTAGGCATAATGTTGCAAATCAAATGGTGTATTAGTATCCTGCCTAGTAAATGTAGAAATCTTCAAAATTCTGCTGGTGGGTGGGTGGTCATTATTAAAGCATTGTACTGGAGCTCAGAGGCAAAGAAACCCTGAATGCTCTGCACATGTTTTTGAGAAAGAGAGGTTACTGTGAGAGCTGGGGTGGGACATCAGTGAGCTTGCAGAGAAGAGAGACATTATGAACATGGGAACTCTAACCATTATATGGCCCTCCATCTGAGTGTAACAACCAATCCAAATGGCAGAGGTCAGCAAGAATAAAGTATTAAAACTGTGAAGATGGATCATGCACAACCTACATAAATAACCCTTCAGTAAGTGTGAGTTGATAATAAGGACATGTCTGTTAAGTTATAGGCTCAGACCAGCTTCTTTTTAATTTTCCAGGAATTTTGCAAGCTGGATTTTTAAGCAGAGTCAATATTGAAACTTATAGTACAGAAACTTTTAATTCACTAAATGAATTGTAAAGAAAAGGCAATAATACATCAGATTTCATCATTTCATAATGGATTGTCCTTCCTCCCACCCACATGTAAAACAGCAGAGTAGTGATTCTGAAGTCCTTCAGGAGCAGCTAAGAAAAAAAAAAAAAAAAAAAAAAAAAAAAAAAAAAAAAAAAAAAAAAAAAAAAAAAAAAAAAACCAAGATGTGCTAAATCAGGGTCTATCCTATCATCTCTCCATTGTCCTCTATCTGAGGGACTCCATTTCTTAGCAGGTGAATGAGCAGTATGTGTCATGGCAAAGGAGACACTGCCAAAGCCAGAGGACCCCAGGACACCACTCTAGATAATTCCAGCTTCTACTCTATAAATGTGCAGTCTAGTGTGATAGTGTCATGCAACTATTCAAATTTAAATGTAAGTAATTACTTTTGTTGAGCATAAACATGAGAACCAGAGGATCTTGGTAAGGCCTGAACATTGAAATTTTTTATAGGGTTCTCAGTCATACGATCATGAATCCAAGGTTGAAAACTTCTAGTCCAGGTTAATTTTTGCCTCCTACCTCTCTGTGGATGTCCTCTTTCTCTTATTCCCCCACTGCCTACATGACATACCTGGGTTTGCTTTCATAGTGAATCTTCCCTTATCTCCACGTTGGCTATAAGCTTCAAGACTACATAACCCTCAGAGCCACTCATCTCCAAATAAGACAGCTATTCCTACCTAGTAGCTCCATTAAAAGTATGAGGGAGTAGCTTAATTGTCCTGGCATGGAGAATATACACCCATCTCTTAACCAATCCGTGTGGCCAGGGCAATTGTGTGCTTCTGCCTGGTTGTTCTGCTAAACCAAAGCAAACCCCCATAACAGATGCTAGGCAAACAGATGCCCACTCTCCTGGATTAGATACTTATTATTATTATATGGAATAAGGGCTCCATTGTAAGCTTCAGAAAAAGAAATAAAAGATGGTAATACTCAAAATGGTACCCGGATATTAAAGTTTGGTCTTTCAGCAGCATCTTACTAGAATAAAATGACATGTATTTTTTATCAGTCTTTTTACATTGATCCCATTTCAAACATTATGCCCTCAACATATGGTAGTCCTGATTTTTCTTATTGGGCATTACTTACCAGGAAAAGCCAAAAGCTGTACTACAGAAGTTCTGAAATGTACTCTCTAATCTGTCTCCAACTAGCCTTGAGCCCTTGGACAAGTGCCTTAACATGAAATGGAGATGAAAATACCTATCTCACAAAGGTATGGTGGGGACTAGATGAAATAATATTGATGAGATAATTTAGAAAAAATCTATCAGATTGAAGCTCTAAAGGATTATTTATACTTTATTGGCTAACAAAGTAAAGAACACCAAAATGTTTATTTTTAATGTAAAATTTCCTCTGATATATATTTTTCTAGCTGACATTCTGATTGGATTGCACATGCTGTCTTTGATAAGACATAATTTTAGTGAAAATTTTCAAATATTTTTTTTTCTGGTGATCATTACTAATTATTAAGTGTGATATCAAAATTAAAATAAAAATATATAAAACCAAATGCATTCATATAGGAATACACATAATTTGTTTTCCAAATAAATTCAGTTACTATTTGGGATAACATCTCTCATTTGTTTTATAACCTTTGAATCAGGTTTCCTAGTTTAATTTTCTCCCACCCCCACAGCATCATCTCTATCTTGTGTGCCAAGAGATTTTTCATTCAAGGCCTCAAATAGATGACCTTCTTTGAATTTTCCATGATAAATTTCCTTGGGCTGTTTTCTGTTTTTCTTTTTCTTTTTCTTTTTTTTGGTACTGAGGATTGAACTCAGGGACACTCAACCACTGAGCCACATTCCCAGTTCTATTTTGTATTTTATTTAGAGACAGGGTCTCACTGAGTTGCTAAGTACCTCATCATTGTTGAGGCTGGCTTTGAACTCGTAATCCTTCTGTTTCTCTTTACGGTTCTGAGCATCACACACACACACACACACACACACACACACACACACACACACCACATAAACACCAGGTGGACTTTTGGACACAGGTCTTCACAGAATGTGTCACATTTTATAAAGCTTATCTGTTTATTTATTTTTTTATTTTTTTTAATTTTTGGCACTGGAATTGAACCTGCAGGTGCTTTACCACTGAGATATATTCCCAGTCCTTTTTATTTTGAGACAGTACTTGCAAAGTTGCTGAAGCTATCCTTGAAGTTGTTAACCTCCTGCTTCAGCCTCTTGAGTCACTGGGATTGCAGGTGGGTACCACTACACATGGCTATCCAGTTATTAAAAGTAATCACCCAAAGTATCATTCTTCCCTCTTTCTACATGTAAACCAATAAATATTGAATGTTGAATGAATGATGGAATCAAAAAATTTATTCTTTGATGTTGATGAGTAGTTAGAGAAACAAAAGAGGTCCAAAGAAAATTCTTTAAGTTTTTTATTTTAAATTAATATGGAAATGGAATGAATAAGCATTCATTAAATATTTACTACATGCCATGCATTCAGCTGGAGATGGGATTTAAGAGTGAATTGCCATCAGAGCTATACAAGAAATAAGCAAGGGGTGGAAACAAGCCATAATTGAGACTTAATTTAGTTAGTGTGGTCCAGGAAGGACACTCTGAAGAGATGGTCTATCATCTGGGGCCCGAGGAAAGAGAAGGAAGTAGCTTTGCAAAGACCCAGAGGAAGGCATTTGTAATAGAGGGAAAGAGCAAGGAAATGCATGAGGACTTGAAAGAAAGGAAAAGGGCTGGGAATGAAGAGCAAGGAAACATAAAGAAACTGAGGCACAAGGGATTAGCTAAATTGTGCTAAATTATTTATTTAGGGCACAAGGGATTAGCTAAATTATTTACAAACCTTAGTAAATAATGAAGCCTGAATGAGGGTGAGTCAGTGAGACTCCAGATCGCATGCTCAAAAATCCGCATTGCTCAAAATTGTAGTCCACAGACTGTGAAATGTTTGCATCAGATCTGCGATAACTATGGAAACTGAAAATAAGTGTGTTTTAAAAAAGAAAGTGTGTTATCAGGGGTCTTTCCACATTGAACCAAGTGTAAACCAGTTTGATGATTGTCAAAGTAGTGTGGAATTTTTGCAACATGAGCTGCATATGAACTTCTGGACCGCATATCAGTCCATGACAGATTGGGAGAAAAATGGGCCTTCACCTTAGATGGTTCACAAAGTACCACTTGGTACCATAAGCTCTGCTGCCACAGATGAAATGAGGTGTTAAATCTCCTCCTCTGTGTCTCCTGATATCCCACCTTACTTATCATGTGTGGACTGTCATTTGTAATTTGCCCTGTGAAAGCTCATTTTCTTTCTTACTTGCCTCTTGGGCCTGTGAAGAGGTGTCAGAGCAAGGGCCAGAAAGGAAAGCGGCCCTAGGACTTCCTGATTGGCTCTGATGCTGTGAAATAGTAACGTGGGTCCATAGTGGAGAGTCACTTCCTGCAGCCATCCTGCAGCACCTGTGGACCTTGTAAGCCAATGGGAGAAGCAAGGTCCTCTTGGTGCTGAGTCAGGATTATACATGATCAAATCTCCTGGAGGAGATTTGAGATGGTGTTAATTGCTCTAACAGTACATATTACATTTTTTTCCCTCCATCTGTTAAGGCAATAACCTAATCTTTAAGCTACAACCTGGAAGTCTATGAGATCTGAGTAGATTCCTAGAATGTCATCTCCATGGGGTCAGAGCACAGGGATGCTGAGTGGAGCATGAGTGACATCTTCATGTATGAGAAATGACACAATTACCGACGAGTGAAGAAAGTGCTAAAAAAGATGTTCAGTGGTGTTATTCCTATCAGTAGGCAGAAGTCACTATGGACAGTACATTATCCAACAGTCTATGGACCAGCACAAAAACTCTTCTATCATATTCCCCTGACCCTTGCTCTAACTAGAAAGGTGTCTCTTGTTCTATCTCTAGGTCAGATATCGAGTATGTGGCACCTGTGTGATGAGTTCACTTTTGTCTTTTTTGTTGCCATCCATATCACCTCATGTGTTCTGCATTGGCTATGAAACCAGATTCCTCTCCCTTTCCTGAAAAAAAAAAAAATGCATCTCACAGCTTAGCATGGGTGCAGTTTATTTCCTTCCTTTCCTTCTTCCTTAACTAGAGAATTAAAAAACCTTCTGATAGGAAATGTCACAGTATTGAGTAACCTGGTCATTAGAGGAGCATTCCTTGCTGTTTTGAGCACAGTCACAGTCCTGATGAAGATATTCCACAGGCTCCCAAGTCTCACAAGATCCAGATGCTTCCAAAAACAAGTTGTACATACAGATGAAATGTGTAATTTTTACAGGACATTTAGTTCTCCTATTGTCTTATTCAAAAACAATGACAATTCTATTTGAAATGAAGCACCAACTTACTCCAAAAGAAGACAAATATGTGCTTGGGGTGATTTTTTTTTTTTTTGACATAATCAAGGGCAATAGGGAAGCAACTGCTCTATAGTGCAGACTATGAATGGGCCTGTGCATACAAAGGTATATATGGGAATGCATGGATTTGTACTGGAATCCTTTCTACATTTGATTTCTTTCCTCCTCACCTACTACTTCCTTAGTCTTCTATGTTGTAAGATTTTCTCTGTTGTTTTATTATCTGAATTGCCTCACTTAAGTTATTATCCCCATGTGTTGGGGAGGGAAAGAGAATCTATGAACACCATTTCTCTGCGCAGTGTTGCAACATTTGTGAACTCTTAAGAGGAGTGAAAATCCAACAACATTTATTAGCTGACCACTGTGTTCACTGACATCCTGAAAACAACACATTGTTTTGGCTTTAAGAGGCGATGACTAAATTATAACATGAGCTACTAAATATCCTTTTCCATTTTAATATAGACACTTGATATGTGATAATTTGGGAAATTTTTCCCTACTCATTTATATCCCCTTTCTATATTACAACCACTGAAGCTAATACAAAAATATTCTTTACGATTTTAACATAGAATCCAGATAAAAGCATTCTTGATCTGTGGCTATTTTCTCCTTTCTTTTGCTAAACTTATTTAAGAAAATTAATGATAATTGAAGGTAATCAATGAAAAGACTATACACATATATTGTCTATACATTATATCAATGATCCCTGTGATGAGAGAGAAAAACTAAATGAGAAAACCTGTTGTGTTATTGAAGGGATGATGTGTAACCATCAAGGAGAATCCCTTGGTGAACCACACTTGACTTTCCTCCAGCCAAGCCTCAAGGGCTGCATTGTCACAGATGATATATTCTATTACAAAAACAATGCCTTTTATTTTTAGGATGCCTCTCATAATGGGAAGCTGATCTTTGCCAAGATAGTGCTTACCATAATGACCTCATAAATAAATAAAGGCTGAGTTTTTTGATCCTAAGAATTGAAACTGAAGTGGAAATGTTTTCTGTTTTTGAGCCTAGCTCAGTCTCCTCTCATCCCTTGTCTGTATAAGAAATTAGTGTATCACTGTCTTTCTAGATGCTGTCTCTGATCCTAAGTGCACATCTTTTGGCCATTGATGTTTCTTGATGCTATTTACCCCTTAAAGATGGGGTAAAGGCTAAAGACAGTTATTTCTGTAGTGCTAATCGTTCTTCTCTGACACTTGCAAATTGATTTGCCAAGAAGAATTTCCTCTCAGTCTATACATTTCTTTGAAAGTCAGTACAGATGGTGAGTTAAATTTATTGTGGTTTAGACTCAAACCATGGTGTGTGGGGGTGCACTTGGGAAGCAAGGGATAGGGAGGTATTGTAAGCATAAACAAAGTCCTAATTCTATACTGGATCATGAAATCAGCCATACTGCATAATTAGGTCAGTCATCTTAGTCAACAGCATCCCCAGGCACCACACCCAGTACCTAGCAGTATACTGCAGTACTAAGGATATGCGTGATCTGGAATCTGACCACCCAGGTAAAAATTTCATCTCTGCTACTTACTAACAATGTGATCCTGAGATCATCACTGTTCTGTGTTTCAGTAACTTCAAGTGTACAACACAGGCAGTATGATTACTTAACTCATAGAATTTTGAGAAAGATTTAATAAGGTAATATAAAAAGTTCATAAAGTACTTAGCTCATAATCTAAGTCTGTGTTAACCATAGAATGTATTTTTACACCCACCAAACTTTGAGCTCTTATCCTGAGGTGTTTGATAAGGACGAAATTGCAATGGGCAGGAATCCAAATGTGAAGTGCAATTCTAACTTAGCTGGAAAAGTTAAAGCACATATACCAGAAAAAGATAAGCCAGAAAGACTCTAGACATATTAAATAGCATCTAACAGGATTTGAAGGAGGGCAGGGAAGTGAAATAGAGGCCCACAGCTACTCCTTTCTGGTCTGGAGAGTTTTATTGAAGTGCCTATGTCATAAAACAGTTTTGCTACCAGTGACGATAATTTGATGCCTTAACCATATTCATTGTGTGGCAGGTGTGACTTTCTCTTGATGTCTGGAGTATAAAGGAGAAAGTCTGAGAAAAGACATAAACATTTCAGAGGCTTAGAGCTGGGAAAGTAATAGGCAGCTTCCGGCTCCCCAGGCCACTCTGCATAAAGCATCCTTGGTCCCTGAAGGCCTCTGACATTCCTCAGTGATGTGAGCAGGGAGGAGAGAAATGCTTTCTAGTTGGCTCAGGTTACTTCCTTCTGGTTAAATGAAAAAAAAAAAAAAAAAAAAAAAAGTATTAGCGTACATTCTTCATCACCACGATTCCAGCTGTCCGACTCGGTGTTCTTGTTGCAGAGATGGAGGTTCTTTTTAACTCCTGGAATTAAAAAAGAAATGTGTTGCTGAACAAATCTCCCCATCCCTACCCTTGCTCCCTGCCTCTTGTGTGTGACAGGAAGGTGAAAAGGTCAAGTCTAAATAATAGATGTTCTTCAGTGAGTGGTTAGAGCAGCGTTACTGGATGCTGTACAGTGTTTGCCATTCAGAAAGATGCTGCTCAGATCGCAAACCCCTTAAGAAGGAAAATGAGATAGAACTTTTAGATAGGCATTAAAAAAAAAAAAAAAAAATTCCAGTTGTTTTTAATGTTCAGAGTCCTACCTTGGTTGCTAATCCAATTCCCATAAGGGCCCCAGGATTCCCTGGTTAACACTCAGAGCCTAACTCACAGAGTTTTGCCCACCCCTTGTCCTGACATCATGTCTAAAACCTCCTCCAGGGCCCTCTGAAACTCTCAGAGTCACACACAATATCTCCTTTATCCTCCTATTTTCTTGAATTATCTTTTCCTTATATTATTATTAAAGAAAAAGCTAATGTAGATATGCTAGAAGAGACTGTGTCCCCCAAAGCCACCTCTGATTGGGGGAGTGGATCCTGCTGGTGCCAGAGAGTTTCCCTCATTGCCATTTTCACCTCATTCTGGCACCTTCTTCTGCATGACCCCATCTATGGATCTCATGGGTCTTCAAGCCACGTCCTTCAATGCCTCTCCACACTTCACTCACTGCCTTCTTTTCTAATCCCACCATATTCTTGATGGTTGTAGGAACCTGGCTTATAATTTCCTTGACCTCTTCTCCTCTAGCGACTTTCATTTTTATTCCACCTCAGCCACCCATCCAATGGCCATTTTCTAGACACTGCCACTATCAATAATCAAAACCCCTCCATCATCCCAATTTCAGGGGGCCTGATCTTGAATCACTTTTTTCTCTTTCCCCAGCACACTACACTCAGCTTTCTAATTACCAATACTTCCTAGTTTTAAAAATGCCATTAGAAACTGTGAGCGATTGTATCAATTGTCTATTCCTTGCTCTTTCTCCTCATGTCCTCTATACTCCACTTAGATTTCATGGAAAACCATTGTTCCTTACATGCCCTTATATAAACTTTCTCATTCTTCTCTTTCTCCTTTGATCTATGGTGGTCCATTCTAATCTTGGCTGTGTCCAGTTTTTTTTTTTTTTTTTTTAAATCTCATTGAAAATAAAATAAAATAAACTATTTCTGGTGCTAAAAGAGCCCTAACTCTCCCTCCTGCCATTCCTACCCATTATCTGTTTGGTTTATGTATCCAGATCTCTGATAAAATGTCACTCCATCAGAGAGGACTTCCCCAACCAAATTAACTATTATCCATCCATCCATCCATCCATCCATCCATCTGCAACAAATACATATGTATCACCCTTCTCTCTACTCCTAGCTTTCTGCATGCCTTTATCTGATTTAGTTTTCTCTGTATCTTAAAACTACTTGAGATAGATAAATCATTTATTATTGTACGGTTTTCAGAAATAGAACATAAGCTTCAGCGAGGGAGAGACTTGTGTGTGTTTCATTCATTGACAGATTTCTAGAACCTATTTGCACATACCAGGTGCACAATAAATATCTTTCAAACGGATAACACTGGACAAAGGATTTTGAACTTAGATTTTACTTTTGTCCTTTTCATCGCTGCTGTGTTTAGCCCAAGTTTACTTTCCAGGAATTCCAAGTTAAAGGAACACTATAATTAGAAAATTTGGTTTTGAGTAAACACATTTTATGCCACTCCCTCACCAAATTTGTGGCTTGGCTTATATTTTTATTTGATAACAAGGCTACGGGAAGAGATTGCACACCTGACATATCCCTCCCTTTGAAGTAGGCACATCATTAAGTGTTTTCTCATAGTATTGGTCTGTACATTTTAGATGAATTGGGTAGAGGGGGATAATACTTAGCTAAACAGTTAAATCTTCTCTTGATTTTTTTTTTAAAATTTAAAGTATCATTTAATTAAGCCCTTTTGGAGAATTATCCTGCCTCAGGAGAGCTAGTGAAGTGATAACAGTACAATCAGTTTGACACTCTATCTACACAGGAAAAAAAAATGCACAAAATGATTCAACCTCGCTGTCTTTTCTTCTGCTCTGATTGCCCAGGTATGTTTCTTAGCCATTAGCATGGATTTTATATATATATTTTTTTTCTTTGTCATTAGCTGGGCTTTTATGTTTTCTGTGTTAAAAATCCTACCCTTGAGATTGCTGTTACAGTGATCCCAATCTCGATAAGACAAGTTTACAAATGTAATGAGAAGAAAATGGAGGAAAAGGCTAGTTTTTAGCTGCAGAGCTGCATGTGGCTCTGTGTTTGCTGCTTGCCCACTGGGGGGTTAAGCACCTCCACAAGTGCTTTATCACAAAGACTGAACTGTCTGGGGATGTGCAGAATCCCTGAACATCCTCTGGCATCATTTATTTATTAACATCCTGGGCATTGTTAAGTACATGTTGAGTACATGGTCAGATTACCAGGCAGGGCAGGTCCTACTCCTGCACTTGATTCAGCATCTTCAGTCTGGCCAATGCATGAATTCATTGAGTGGGATGGTGATGGATGGGCTCTGCAAAAGTGACTTCCTCAGCTCTAGTGATAGACACTGGCTGGGTCTAGGGAAGTGGCTCCTAAATAAAACAAGAGCAAAGCTCCCTCACTGTTGGGGTACGTGCAGCCTTCATTCTTGTTCACTAAATGGTTTAGTTTTGGTTCTTTCATTAGAATCTGCTCTTTGGGGGTCTCACGATGGGGCAATTGAGTCCTTATTAGTTATGGCTCCAGAATCTCTTCATAGGTATAGAGGAAGGATTAGGGCTGATGATTAACAGGAGAAAGGGTGGGGAATTGCTGTTGAAAGTGGCTGAACACTCCCTATACAAAGATTGTATATCTGTTTGTCATGATGTTGGCAGGAATTGGATAGTGCTTTTGCTAATAGAAATGAGAGAGATTTTTAACAGATCACTCCTACGAATCTTTTACCTAACCCCTGAAAGAGTTCTGATTTATGTCTTCATGGTTTTGCATCAAATTCTATTCTAAATGAGTAACAAGATTTGGAAAATTTAAAAATTCTCTTGAAAATCAAAGATTATAGGAATCTCCCTACCTCCATTTCCCCTGCCTTTGTTTATAGCTTGGGTTTTCCAAATTCAGGATAAAATGTCATTACTCTGAAATAAATACATTTAGAATGTGTTTTCCATACAGTCTTGCCCCTAAAATGTCCTGCTGCTACATATTCAAGGAGATATTTTGTGGTTAAAAACTGTTCCAATTTTGGTAGAATCTTCCCATTAATGTATTTCATTCAATGTAAGTTGCTGTTGATTATAACATGTCTCTGTTTAAATGCATTGCTAAGAAAAAAAAATGCTGCCAATTTAACCATAATGTGTTTACAACAAGTATTTCTATGTTAAAAATAATTTGTAGGAAAATAAAAAGACATGTCTTTGAGTTTACAAAACACTTAAATTCACAAAGAGGTTCATTAAATATATTTATGTATCATAGGTTCTGACAGGTACTGCACCAAAGAACTTGGCTGAAATTTCTTTAAGCCAGCATTTTTAAGCCTTTCGTTTAGCCATCTGAATTTCTATTATAATGTCCTATCTAAGAACATTTGTTAAAGTTTATTTGGAAATAGCTAGTGGAATATTATCTAATAAAAGCATGTCAAAGATGATCCATTAAAAGGTGATCCATTGAAAGTTTTGAAGAAATTGAAAGACAAGAGAGGAAATCAAAGACAACTATGAAATAAAACAGATGGGACAAGTCAGGTAGGAAAAATGTTAAGTATTCAGAATTTTTTAAAAAAATATTCTAAGCAAGCTATCAAAATTTGTTATGAGAATCTGTTACTTTCTTTTTCCAAGTAGAGAAGAATAGGAAGTAGATTGGCAGTTTGATTGATGACATTTTATGGGGAGACATAATCACAAAGACTCTTCTTGTTGATGTAAACTTAGCTATAAGCATATAACTTTTTCTAGAATGCTTTTTAAATCTGACCTCAGGTGTGACCCAAATTATATTTGTGTAATTACATGGGAAGGGCTTGGGGAGGGAGAGAGAGATAATCCAGATCCCAGGAAATAAATGTTTGTTTCAACCTTGGAGTTACTGCTCTATTATCTATAAAGTTGGATGAACAAAACCAAATGACCAAGAACCCTTGGAATGCAAATGTTCACCACTAGGAATCTAGAATGTCAAATTATGTCATGGAATTGTAAAGAGGAGCAGTAAAATAGTTGGGGGGTAAATACTATGCCCAAAACATATTTCCAAATCTATTTATTTTAGACCAATGACATTTTATCCTGATTCGCAAATAAAATTTTGTTTTGTTGAAAATATGCTTGAAATAAAGGAATCAAAAGATAAGGAGAATTTATATACATAATTATAATGTATGATAGAACATAATTATATATTTATTATATATTAAATAACTTATACTATTGTATAAATTATTTATTATTATAATTATTAAATTATATAACATATACTTACCTACATATCATATATAAAATATAACTAAATAGCTACAGTAATCTAAACCAATGACATTAAGAAAAGTCAACTGAATGGGAAGTGCAATTAGGAGGTCCATATTTAACATAATAGATGATTTGAAGCTATGAGAAATATAGGAAAATATGGAGAAAAGTAAAGACTAGGTGGGCTATAAAACATTGCCAAATAGATATGTGTATTCTAATACCCCAAATTATCTTACCTGTTGCTTTTTTGTTTATTCTCTGTCTCCTCCACTTGGACAGCGTCTCTCATGAAAATGGACTTTGTCTTTCCATTATTATTTTCCAATTTTTTTTGTGTTAGTGACTGGAACATAGGGGTCGCTCAATAAACATTACACAGTATTTGCTTAGGGAATAAATGAAAAAGTAAAATATGATTTCATTCACCACATTTGTTACTCACTGTAACTTGAAAACATGTCCTCCTTAAATCTTTTAAATTTTTGCTTAGTAGATTTTATTCTTCTGAGTAATTCATTAAAATTACAGATAACAAAATTTTTAGAAAACAAGGTGTAATGCCACAGTGAAATGAATGGCACATATATATGAACTGTGTTACTGTTCTCAGTCATGGTTACGCATCTGTGATGACCGGTGACAGAAGGGCGTCTGTAGAGACATTTACTCCAGCAAAAAGAGGTCATGCCCAGCATCACTTGACCAAAGTTATCCATGGCAGCATTGCCAAACAGCATAGTGTCTATGGAGAAGCCAGAGAGTTCGTTTCTTATTATTATCATTCTCCTTCCAAAGTTCAGGGTCGAATTTACCCTGCTGGCCTTTTAAAAAAGTCCTTTCCATGAAAAAGCCCC
Source organism: Tamias sibiricus (assembly GCA_025594165.1). Taxonomy (NCBI): domain Eukaryota; kingdom Metazoa; phylum Chordata; class Mammalia; order Rodentia; family Sciuridae; genus Tamias; species Tamias sibiricus. Next base: position 35,109,779 of record CM046673.1, on the reverse strand, counting down.
TGTATCCACTGATTCAGGTAACAATGAGTAAACTTCTGGTGGCCTACCTGTGAAACGACACCACAGAGGTGAGGCATGTCTTTGAACCTGGATTCTCAGATGGGGATGAAAGGATGTCTCAGCATCCCAAGGATATGAGCCTTTTTTTTTTTTTTTTATCATAAGACTTTGAATTGTGAACTTCCAAAATATTTCATTTGAGAATATGTTCAGGGGGATATATTAAATTTTCTGTCACTTTGTATTCTAATACTGCTACAGAAGGAGTGAATCTTTTAAAATGTTTCTTTTGAGTTTTTCCTCTTTCAGAGAAAATCTGAGAGTTGATTTAAAACTTAGCATTTTTCAGAGACAATTCTCAAGGCACTCTGGTGTGTGTGTGTGTGTGTGTGTGTGTGTGTGTGTGTGTGTGTTGCATGTTTTAAGTAACATCAGAGTATTTTTATCATACTCTTTACAGAACAGAATCTTTTATATGATTTCTAATATAATTTACTATGTAAACATATTTACATTAATTCCCATCTATAAATAGACATTCATTCAACCTTATAGAGACCCATTTTGTGACCCAGAAATTATTTTGGATTCTGAGAATTAAGTGATGCACTTGATTATCCTCAAGGAACACATGATGCCAGATATAATACCAATGTGTAAATAAATACAGTATAATATTGTAAGGAAAAGGAATGACCTTTTTGAAATTATTATGAACAAGCAAAGAAAGTTGAAGAATTTCAAAATTCAGTCCCTCTGATTTAAAAGGTATACATCCTAAATTTTATACACATACAATTAATTAAGTTAATTGTATTATGGAATGAGAAATAATCAGGAAAAGGAGAGGTTAAGAATGATTGGTAGATGAATGACCTTCCTAGACACACATTTAATGGTATCCCTTTAGCAAAACCAGGCTTATCACATAGAATTAAAACACCAATTATACTTATCCTATTAAACTATAAGCTGGGTCACATGGCTCTGGAGCCCTAAAGCATTAAGGGTTCATATTGGCTTCTAAGGCGCTCAGGATCTCTCTAGCCCCCATCTCTTGACTTCTTCTGTCATTCTCCTGGTTCATCCTGCTAATGCCCTGGTGGCCTTGGGGATCCTCACACCCTGCCTTGCTTCAGTTCATGTGCCCTTTCTTTTCCTTCTGTCCGAAATGCCCTTTTTCAACCACATCTCCTCCAAGGTGCTGAATGTTATTTTGTTATCAAGTCTGTCCTGATATCTGCACTTAAATTTACAAACTGCCCCTCCTGCCCTGAATTCTAAACTACCTTTGCAGTCTCCCAAAATTATCCTGTCTAGCTGTACAGTGGATTGGAAGTCAATGTGTAAAGAAGAGGTGGAGTGTTTTAAAATCCTCGTTTTCATGTCCTAATATGGATGTGAAAGGATCAGGAGCCATTTATTATGGAAACCTCCTCTTACCTATTGTGCTCACTTTCTACCCATTTTCTCTGGACACCATGCCACCCTTGCAACTGTCCCACCCCAAACCTCTAGAATTAGATATTAGGTTGCATATTGACAAGAAATACATGAGTTTGAATTGTGTGTCCTGTATATTTATATAAAGGGATATACCTCTGTATCAGAAGTCACAAGAAATACTTGCGTCAAATTCCCATCTGTAAAATGGGGGAATACCTGTACTACCTAACAACACATTCTTGTTAGGAGAAATAAGTTAATGTATGTAAAAATGCTCTTAAAATTGGAGATTGCTATGACATTTTGCATTGCTCTTGTAATAGGAAAATGCTTATATTTAAACATCTTTTTAGAGAATGCTGTACTTCCAAAAGCAGTAAACCAACCATCATTATTTACAAATAAGCCTTCTTTTTCTTTTCTAAAGAAATATTATTGCCACTATTTTAATGGTAAAATACATTCAAAGGAAGTCAATGACCTGTAATCGTGTCACTATTAAACAATAAAGTATTTTCTGGTGAGGCTGGGAGTCTTCTCCACCGTTTTTTTCCCCACCCAAAGATGAGACTAATGATGGTGTAAGATTGGAATTAGAAAATCATCAGAGTAATACTGAAGTAAAGAAACATCAAGGGATGTTTCATCTTCACATCTAGTGAAGACATTTTGATAAGGTTCAAGATACTTGTATTGTCTTAACACATCTCTTCATATATTTCTCATTAGTTGTAAGTCAAAAAATAGCATATATATAAAGTAAAAGTTCTACAGTACTTTGGCCAGGTGACAGGCAGGTGGACATCATGTGTTTATGAATGTGATATCCTGAGAAGGACACAATATGACATGTGTATGTCATCCAGGAACAATACATAACCTGAATTTATTCTCAAGGAAACATCAGATGAATCCAAAGTAAAGAGCTGTTTTAAATAAAACAAAAATGCTGAATTCTTTAAAACTGTCCATGTCACAAAAGTCAAAGAAAAATCAAAGATTTGTTCCAAGTTAAAGAGGACTAAAAGTACATGACATTTAAATGCACAGTGACAGGATCCTATAATGTAGGGAGAAATGCTAATAAGGTCATTATGGGTTAAATGGCAAAATTGGTGCACTGATTGTAGATTATTGTATCAATGTTAGATTTACTGATGTCGGTAACTGTACTATAATCCTATCAGAGAGTATCATTTTTATTATATATATATATATATATATATATATATATATTTTTTTTTTTTTTTTTTTTGGTACTGGGAATTGAACTCAGGGGCACTCGACCACTGAACCACATCCCCAGCTCTATTTTGTATTTTATTTAGAGACAGGATCTCACTGAGTTGCTTAGCACCTTGCTTTTACTGAGGCTGGCTTTGAACTCAAAATCCTCCCGTCTCAGCCTCCCAAGCTGCTGGGAATATAGGCGTGCACCACTGTTTCCCGCTATAGAATATCCTTATTGTTGAGAAATTTGCATTGACGATTTCAGATGAAAGGCTATGTTTTGCCAATTTATTCTTAGATGGTTTAGAAAAAATACATTTAAAAATATTTTATTAGTTGTAGGTGGACACAATAACTTTATTTTATTTATGTGGTGCTGAGGATCCAACCCAGGGTCCCACATATGCGAGATGAGCGCTCTACTGCTGAGCCATAGCCCCAGCCTCTAGAAAAAATACATTTTTAATAGATGGATAGACAGATAAGTAGCACCAGATCTAGACAGAACAGAAAAAGCAAATGGAGCAAAATAAAATAGGGGAACCTGTGGAAAGGGCAGATCCATATTCTTGGATATTCTTTGTACTATTCTTACAAATTTTCTGTGTTTAAAATTATTTCCAAATAAAAGATTAAAAAAAAATAACAAGGCACAGTAGCTGTGGCTTTTGTTTATTTGACTTATCTGAAAGAGTTTATTTTCTTTTGTAAATACCTAACTTACAATCAGGCAGGGACTTAGTCTCCTGGGAAGGTAAGATGTTTTGTGCATAAAAATAGCAATAGAGAGGTGTTTGATATGTTAATATTTTACTGCATTTTCATTTTTTTATTATTTATTATTAATGAAATGTGGTTGTCTTTGAAGCCTGCTGAGTATTTAATAATGAAATTGTGCATCGTTCATTTTCAAATGTCTGTGCTCCATATGTGTTAGGAACATAAGTTCAATATGCACTTCAAATCATTTCATAAAGGGAGAACTACAGACGCGTTAACCAACTGATGAGCTTTCAATGCATGTTTGATACAGAATTTCCAGGTTGACCTGCAGGTTATGAGTCCTGTGTTGTATGGACAGTGCCCTGGTGGAGCATGCTTCTTGGGGCCCACACTTTGAATGAGTGATGATATTCTTCCTTAAGGTCCCAGATTTCTTTATGTGAACTAGAATAAATTAATCTCCAGTTGATGGTGGTGCTATTCCCCTGATTGGTCTTGGTCTTAAATGTTGTCCCCAATGTTTACCCGTATGTCCATGGAAATACTTGTCCTTGGCTAGTTTGGAATCAGGGAGGGAAACTTGCTTTTAGTACTCAAGAGAAGAAACAGAACACTTAAGAAAGCTGTGTCCTGGGAACGGTGGGGCATGCTTGTAATCCCAGCAGCTCGGGAGGCTGAGACAGGAGGATCTTGAGTTCAAAGCTAGCCTCAGCAGAAGTGAGGTGTTAAGCAACTCAGTGAGACCCTGTCTCTAAATAAAATATAAAATGGGGCTGGGGAGGCGGCTCAGTGGTCGAGTGCCCCTGAGTTCAATCCCTAGCACCCCCCCAAAAAAAATGAGAGAGCCATGTTCCAAACTTCCTGTTACTCGTGCTCCAATACCAGCTCATTCTTCTCCCTTACTTGTTCCCTCATTCCTCCCCTTTTCCATCCTCCTTTCCCACTCATTCTTCTCCCCATCAGCTCTTCTCTACCAAATCCCTCTCTACCTCTGCCCCAAGTGATCTGCAAGCAGATGATCTATGACCCATAGGGTCCTCCTCCCCTCGGACAGTGACAGAATAAATACAAGAAATATGTTCATGACAACCGAGTATTCAAACTGTGCTGAGAAAGGAAGGATGTGGGGCAGACTGCTTTAATTCTCTTCAGGGTTTCTGGGGAACCATACCCATAGCTATCCATCTCCAGTGCTGTGAATGGCAATCCCAAGTCCAGACCCAGATGGACCTGCCTTTACCTCCCTTCTGAAGCACCAAACAGCTGTGTGAGCATCCTCAGTCAAACCTTCTGGACCACAGACTCTTTATCCTGCAAAGGGAGGTAATGACCACACCAATCCGGGGATTCTCTTGAGGTTGAATCCTGCCTAGCAGGCTGTTTTGCTGTGATTTTATTCAGCAATGTCATTTTTTAAATTTTACTTCCTGGAGAGTTTGCCTCTTTGACTGTCAGGCAGTCTCCCTAGATCTTCTGGGGTATGAAGCAGGTTGGATACAGTTTGAGTAAAGGAGCTCAGAAAAGACCAGGGTAAGTTCTCTGCCTTCAACTTTCTCGTCCCCCAGAGCGTCACAGTGACCAACGTCTCATGATCCACACCTCTGAGAACCACACACCAACTGTTGAAGTGAACAGGAATAGTCTGATAATGACCAGATCTCATGCTGGTGAAAGCCAGTCTTATTGTGATTTGAAAATTCTTCTGAATTGGAGATGGAAAGATCTCTCTCAGATCTACCCCCTGGCAGAATTCCAGCTGGAACATATGGCCATTGCCTGCCATGACAGTTTATGCCTGAGATTTCTGGAAGCACTGTCAAGACGGGCAGGAAGGCAGATAGCATTCTTCATGCTTAAAAGACCTCCGCCTTCCAAGAATGTCTCGCGTTGCCAGCTTGAAGTGACCCAAGAAATGCTGATGTGGCAAGATTAAAACCAAACACCGAGCATCTCAGCCAGCTTGTTGTCTATGCTGTGTCCATACACAGGAGGACACTCCAGAGAGGAGAGGGTGATGGGCTCTCAGGACTTAGCTCTGAAGAGGAGGGGTTTGGCGGTCTTTTGACAATGTTCTGCTGTACATCTGGGAAATTCTTGTTGAGAGTGGGAATCACTTTGCAGACCTCAGAAGTGCTTTTCCCACACTTGCAAGCTGCCCGTGCTAGGCAGAGTTTCTGGCTGAGTGCCAGCTTAGGAAAATCTCTTTGCCTCTATCAAGCTTCCCTCCTTCTAGCCCCGCATCATCCTTTTCTTTTTTCTTAGATATGTATATATATTATTTGAGTGGGTGTACCAGGGATTGAACTCAGGGGCACTTGACCACTGAGCCTCATCCCCAGCCTTGTTTTGTATTTTATTTAGAGACAGGGTCTCACGGAGTTGCTTAGCACCTTACTGTTGTTGAGGCTGGTTTTGAACTCGTGATCCTCCTGTGTCAGGCTCCTGAGCCGCTGGGATTCCAGGCATGCTCCACCATGCCTGGCTTCCCTAGATATTTTGACATCCATTCTTAGACTGTAGAACATAATTCCTTGGAACAAATAACTAGACAAAACTCAAGTCTCAAACATCTGTGGTCCTACACACACACACACACACACACACACACACACACACACATCTATAGGTTTTCATTTCACAGGCTTATTCCTGTAACAGTATGGTAATAGCAAATAAAATAAAACACAAATAAAAGAAAACCTATTAGAAGCTTAAAACATTGAGGATTATTTGCCTTTTATAAAAGAAGCCTGAGATAAACACTCCAGGGGAGATGATTTTCTCAGAAGTTTCAAACACCCATAGCACTTCGACTTTAGCCTCATGGTCTCAAAACAGATGCAGAAGCTCCAGCGTCATGTCCAGATTATATCAATATTCTGCCTGCTGCCCATATTCAAAATCTCATTAATGTCCAGGACAAGAGCAAAAGCCAAAGGTGTCTGTCAGCTGAGTCTATAACCTGGATTAGAAAAGTAATATTGTCCTCCGCTGCCTGAGTACTGACTCAACCAATATCCTATTAAGTCTTGTTGGCCAGAACTGGTGTATGGCTGCTCCTAGCCTGAACACTATCAGTCAGGGAGAGATATAGAATGAAGGATGCAGGTGGAATCAGCTAACTGATTGTGTTAGCCACAGGTCTCAAGTGAATAATGAATAATTATGTTTTTTAGAATAGTCAGGTGGCTGGGTTATAAACAGGAAAAGAGTTGGAAGAGATCAGTAGAGATGTACGTACCAGGTTGGTGAATTCAGGTTTCAAAGATATGGAGCAAAATTATAGTTTCAGAATCAGAAAAGTGGTTGCACTAAACAGAATATCCAGCTACAGCTGTAATTAAATGTGTTTTAAATGCCTATTTTCCATCCCTTCTGGGGAGAAAAGCTTGATAAACCCTACTAATACAATTAAATGTTGTTTTTATTTCGTTCGGAGACAGAGAGTTGAATTCAATTCAAAGAGTATTTATGGGCTCTCGACCATGTTCAAGAGCACTGTGCTAATGGCACCGTAATTCTGATGCACACTGTAACACAGGTGGACCTTGAGGACATTAAGTTAAGTGAAGTAGACCAGACACAAGGGATAGATATTGTATGGCCCTCCTTACTTGACATACATAGGGTAGTCAAATTAATAGAGGCAAAAAGTAAACCAGAAGAATGAGGGAACAGGAGATACTGTTTAATGCACACAGGGTTTGTGTTTGAGGAGATGAAATACATGCTGGTAATGATTGCATGGTCACATCAATACACTTGATGCCACTGAATCTTAAACTCGCAAATGGTGAACGTGGCAGGTTTTATGTTATTTATATTTTACCATGATAAAAATAGAAAAGGAAACACCTAGGATGAAGACAACACAGTTGCCACCAATGAGTTTACCACTAGGGAGTGGGAAAGGGAACTACTGACTTTGAAACTGAGTGCAACCCAAAGCACCGACCAATGGGGACGAAAGAATTATCGGTGGGGATCAGTAGGTTCTAAGCATCGTGTTTGCTCAGCCCAATGGCATGTTCTTCTCCAGTCTTAGAGCATTGGCTACTTTCAGATGAATCTGGGTCTGTGTTTTCAAGTGTACAGGTGAAATGGTAGAAGTGATGGGGAGACATATCGGGAACTCTGAGATATTTCTAACTGGGAATGAGGGGACTCCTGTGATGCATGGAGAATGGATCATCAGTGGATTATAAATCAGAGTTGTGGATTAAAATGTGTACTTTGGATAATAAGTAAATACCAAGGTAAATGTTCTATGCAATTGATTTATACAGTTGGAAACCACTGGAAATTTCAGGTAAGGTATTGATAGAATCAATATTGCTCTGAACTCAGAGAAGTAGAAAAATAATAGGAGACAATTGAGAGCAAGATACAATTACACCTTTTGATTTTAACTGCTGGTGTGGTGTGGGCTAAGATGGAGACAGGTTCAATGGTGACTCATATTGGAATCCATTTGGCTGGGAGTAATCCCAGTTTTCCTTCAACAGGCATACATATTGTCAATCAACCAATCAATCAGTTAATCAATAAATAAATAAGTAGTTTTCAGAAGTGTCTATCACTCGCTATCGCAAATGCTCACATTAATTTCAAGTTATTAAGGATGTGATGTTTTATCATTTGATATTGTTATAAAATACATTTTAGTGAGATACCATCACATCAGTGATACTATGAAGTTATAAACTGTTAAGTTATGCATATTCCATAAAAGAAATGTGAATTCTAACTAGGGCCCTTTCCAGGGGGGTGGAGGGTTTCAGAACAGCACACCATTTTGCCATGAAAAGATATTTAATGCCCTCACTGGTGCTCAGATATAGGAGGGAATCTCGTTTTGCTCCCTGCTGCTTATTTAAGCCCAGCACATATTTTAAGAAGAGAAGATAAAGCAAGACCAAGTTAGCTTTTAATTTGTACAGTGATAATCACTTTTGTGTCATAAAGGAGCACAGATATGCAGGATGCCATAAGTGGGAACTTCTGAATGAAGATTAGGAATAGGAATCTGCCATTCTTTTAAATACAGCTTATAACTGAACTTGAATTTAATTTTCTTTAAGCTTTGTTAAACAGAGAAGTGCTCTTTACGGAAAACCTGTGTTGCTAAGGTTTTATCCTTCCCAGCGTTCAGGCAGCAGCTCCAATTCTTGACTGTCTTGTGGTCATAGCTACAGCAGTTAATTTTTTATTTTTTTTAACTGAAAAAGGGGAAATTGCCTCAAATTAAAGAAAGACAGCTTTGAACAACTTGCCCCAGAGTAAAGCATTTAAACGTCAAGAACGTTAGTGAAGCTGCCTATACTATAATTTAGATAACAGCTCAGACACCAGGCTGGTGTGTGTTCATTGTAGAGACATGGGTGATTGCCACTTTTAGTGTTCTTGATGTCATGCCTTAGTGTTGACTTTTTACTTTGAGAGAGATGGAAAAACCCTTAGTCATATATTGAAGACTAAGCTTTTTTTTTGGGTACCAGAGATTGAACTTGGGGATACTCGGCCACTGAGTCACATCCCCAACCCTACTTTGTATTTTATTTAGAGACAGGGTCTCACTGAGTTGCTTAGCACCTCACTTTTGCAGAGGCTGGCTTTGAACTCGCAATCCTCCTGTCTCAGCCTCCCCAGCTGCTGGGATTACAGGTGTGTGTCACCACTCCCAGCTAAGACTAAGCTTTTTGATATCTGATTGAAAAAAATAGTAAATACTGTAGCCTTCAGATCAGAAGGCTGTGTAGGAAAAAAATTATTCTAATGAAGAATGAGGTTATCTGGAGTATCTTGAGCTAAGAATTCAAGGTAGTCCTAAAAACTCTAGCAAAATATATATTGAGGCAAATGCAGAAACTTTTCAACATCCCCTCTAGAAAAGCAGTCAAAATATTTCAAGAGATCATGTCTTATTTTTGTACTCCCTGAAGAGGTTTTGTTCAATAAATATTCCTTGAATGAAAAGATTAAGCAGTGATATAGTTGTTTACAGCACCAGAAAACAAAAATGTGGGTAAAATTACATAGTAGTCATGAGATGTATTTTGAGTGTTTTTTTCTAACAGTGCTCATAGTGAGTTTTTACAGTTTTTTTTTTTTTTTTTTTTTTTTTTTTTTTTTTTTTTTCCCAGATGCTCTTGGAAATGTTTCCCTAGTTGGTTACAAAGTATTCTCAATGAAAAACATAGTGGACCAAAGATCTGATGATTTTTGGAGACTTCTCTGTAGATCCTGTCCTGACACCAAACTGCTGATTTAGAGATGGTGTCAGAATTTTACAGTTCTCATGGGGAGAAAGTATGCTGTCCCCAATGGTTGCAAACTGTGGCACAGAACTTTGCATAGGAAAATATTCAAGAACATTGATACAGAACAATTAAAACTGGGGGCTAGGATGATGAACTGGAGTTTATTGGCACACAGTAACTCATGGCAAACAGAGGGAGACCCAGATACAGCATCTGAGACAGTAGCTATCTGATGTTTATGTTTTATTTCTGAGTATTGAATCTATACAAGGCCCTGTAGCAATACAAAACAACAAGTATAAGAAGATTTTTGAATGCTTTAAGATAGGAGAGTCAAAGGGAGAGGGATTGAACTATTATTCATAAATAAAGCAAGGACAACTTGTTCTCAAGCCAGGTAACAGTTTCACAAAGTTAGAAATAAAAGGCAAACAAACAAAAACATATATCACATACTTTCACATAGTTCTTGGAGAATCATGGCTGTACTGGGTCAGTTTCTTATCCTGGCAAGAAAGTGTCTGACCATGCCTACATGAAGTCAGGAAGGGAGGTCAAAAGGAATGAAGTGCATGTGACATAGCTGGACTATTTCTTGGTCTCATTTAAGGTGCTTGTTTAGAGCACAGCCTGCGAAGTATCTTGTATCCCTTTCATACATATCTGAAGGGGACAATAGTGTGGAGCATTCCAAATGAGATCTGGGTCTAAGTAAAAGAACCAGAACCATCTGAGTAGCCAACTTTACTGTCTTCCCATCACTCTGGGAAGATGAGCTTGGAAACCCAATTGAAATTCAATAATAAGGGAATCTTCAACTTTGGACGCCATCCATGGTGGGGCTTACAAGGAAAATCAGACTTGGAGAAACAATGGGATTTCTAGAATGATGTCTGGGAGTGTTAAAAATTCTGTTTCCAGGACAATAGGATTGTCACTGGAAATTCTGGAAAGACAATAGCAAAGTAGATGGAACAATGCATTGCAATTAAGTCAGGAAAAACATCATGCCTATTTTCCTTTTCTGTCATTGTTAACAGAAGTGGAATTAAAGATCTTTATGCATGAAGAAACAGATTCCTTGTCTCATCTTCCAACCTGGTAAAATAATAAGTAATGCAACATTAAAAAAAAAAAGTCTGAATCTAACCCCCACCCAAGCAAACAGTACTATATAGTTGTTGAACAGCTGAGGGATCTCTTCTCCTTCATGGGTAATAGAAATCTGAATGATAGTTATTCTTTTTGTCCTTGGCATAAACCTGTATCTGATATCAGCATTCTTCACCACTGGATTATGCAACATCAGCATAGATGGAGTCAGAGGAAGCAGCAGAGAGGTGCTGTACAGAGACCCAAGTCCTGGGAGGTGGGGGTGGGGGGGGGCTGATTTCCAGCAGTGTTTCTCTCAGATGCCCCAAGATGAAGATTGAGTGTTTATTTATATCCCACCCATTGCAGAATAATATTGAATCGGACACTTGGAGGGTATTGCAAAGTCAAACTGGCTTAATGTTTTTAGGTCCTTGTTCTCAACTTTTGTAACTGATCTTGTTGCAGTCTGGTCACGGTTAGCAGATCTGCACAAATCCATGGGCCACGCTGAGGGGCACACATTGAGTTGTAGCTGTGCTATTTTTTTTCCCCCCTTGGGACAATGATTTACTTCTCTTTTTTTTTTTTCCAGTTTATAAAATGAATTGGGGGTATAAAATGCATTGATAGTTGTATGATTCTAGTATTCTTTTTATAATACTTGATTTTATTGGTTAGGAGGATCTCTTGTTAGTTCCACTTATATAAATGAGGGCACATTTGCTGGGAGTTTCCAGGTGATATTTTTACAAGGTTGTCACTGAATTGCAGCATGATTTTCAGAGTAGTAGATTACTTTTTTGCCTGATTCTTTGAGGAAAAACATCACTGTGTGGTCAACTCTGGACTTTCTAGTGCCACCCCTACCCCGTGCCACCCTGCTATAAGTAGCATAATGATAATTAGTTGGCAGGTCAAACCTGAGTGATTGATCTACAATTTGCCTTACAAAGAGATGTGTGAGTACTAAGTTACAAATAGCTCATTTCTAAAGATGGCAAACCACCTGCAAACTGAGCACATTTGTTTCCTCTTTACTCCCAATACCTCTGGAAAACACACACACACACACACACACCTCCAAAAGATGCCAACAAAAATGTAACTATAACATTTTCAAATAAAATCGTTTTGGGCAGGTATTTAACTGTGCAAAGATCATAATGCTAGATGGCTCCTTCACCTGCTGTGAATTTTAATGAATGATAATACAACCATGAATGGAAGAAAACATTTACCTAGAATTAAAAGCCACAACAGCCACGGGTAAAGGATTGCTCTTAGTCATTTCATTCCTAGGGTTGATGCTTTTAGAATGTGTTTTAAATTCTAGGACGCAAACCCAATTTTTCCTAGGTTTCACAAAACAAAAACAGTTCTCAAAAGGAAGTTAGATTTTTTGTTTAAAAGTTTTTGGTGTATATCTTTAAATGTGAGTGAGATTCGTTATGCCACGTTTGTATGTACATGTATTTGATCAATTTCCTTCCCCAGTATCTTCCTTTTTCCACCATTCTTCCCTCCCCCGGATCCACCACTCTACTGATCTCCTGTGTGTTAATTATTATTTTAATTAGTGCCTTATAATTATATATAGGTGGGGTTTGTTGTGGTATATATATGCATGGACATAGCACGATTTGGTAGATTACACTCCCCACATTTCCCCATGCTCTCCCCTCCTCGAGATCTCTTTCTTGATTTGATTGGTCTCCTTCTATTTTTGGTGAGATTCTCTCCCTCTTTTTCCTTTCTCCCTGAACACCCTGCTTCTGTATATGAGAAAAATCTTTAGATCCTTGAATTCTGATTCTGGCTTATTTCACTTAGCATGATATTCTCCAGTTCCATCATTTACCTGCAAATATGCAATTTTAGCTTTCTTTACAGCTGAGTAAAATGCCACTGTATTTGTGCATGTGTGTGTGTGCATGTGTGTGTGTGTGTGTGTGTGTGTGTTTGTATATATATATATATGTGTGTGTGTGTGTGTGTGTGTATGCATATCACATTTTCTTCGTGTGTGTGTGTGTGTGTGTGTGTGTGTGTCACATTTTCTTTATCCATTTTTCTGTTAAGAGGCAACTAAGGTGGTTCCATAACTTGACTATTATGAATTTTCTGCTGTCCACATTCATAAGCATGTATCACTGTATATGCTGATTTTAGATCTTTTGGATAAATACCAAGGAGTGGGATAACGGGGTCATATGGTTGTTCCATTACACTCTTTCGAGGAATCTCCATACTGCATTCTAAAATGGTTGAACTAATTTGTAGTCCCACCAACAGTGTATAAGTGGACCTTTTCACCATATCCTCATTAGCAATTATTGTTGTTTGTATTCTTGATGATTGCCGTTCTAACTGGAGTGATATGAAATCTCAGTGTAGTTTTGATTTGCATGTCCCTGATTGTTAGGGTGTTGAATATTTTTTTCATTTATTTATTGGTCATTTGTATTTCCTTTTCTTTTTTTTTTTTTTTTGACATGTTTGTTTAGATTGTTTACCCATTTGTTGATTGAGTTATTTGATTTCTGATAATAAGCTTTTGGAGTATTTTATATATTCTGGATATTAATCCCCTGTCAGAAGTGTAATTGGCAAAGATCTGATTCCATTCTGTGGGCTCTCTCTTTGAATTTTTTAAAAATATTTATTTACTTGTTTTAGTTGTACACAATGCCTTTATTTTTACGTGGTGCTAAGGATCGAACCCGGGCCGCACACGTGCTTGGCGAGCGCTCTACCACTGAGCCACAACCCCAGCCCTCTCTTTGCATTTTTATTTCCTTCGCTGTGCAGAAATTTTTTAATTTGATGCCATCCACTTATTGATTCTTGGATTTATTCCTCGAGCTTTAGGAGTCTTATTAAGGAAGTTGGTACCTGCACCAATATGTTAAAGTGTTTAGCCTCTTTTTTCTGGATGTTTCAATGTTTCTGGTCTAATTCCTAGATGTCTGTTGCACTTTGAATGGATTTCTGTGCAGGTGAGAAACAGGGATCTAGTTTTCTGCATATGGTATCCAGGTTTTTTGGTACTATTTATTAAAAATGTGGTCTCTTTATGGTTTTGACTCATATGGTTTTGACAATGACATCTATGGTTATGACTATGGTTTTGACTATGGTTTTGACTAGTATCAGATGATTCTATCTATGTGGATTTGTCTCTGGGTCTTCTATTCTACTCCACTGGTCTTCATGTCTTTGTAATGCCATTACCTAAGCTGTTTTGGTTACTCTAGCTCTGTAGTATAATTTGAGATCAGGTATTGCGTTGCCTCCCGTAGTGCTCTTATTTCATTTTTTAAAATTTTATTGGTTTTCTTTAGTTATATATAATAGTAGACTCCATTTTGATATAATTATGCAAGCATGGAGTGATCTTATTCTAATTACAACCCAATTGTTGAGGATGTAAACAATGGTGGGATTCATTGTAGTGTATTAATATATGTCTATAGTAAAAATAGTGTCAGATTCATTCCACTGTCTTGCCTTTTTTGACTATCCTGGGTAAAGGATATTAATTTTTATAAATCATTTGAATTTTAGGATTTTTTTCTAGTAATATGAAAAACATCATTGGTATTTTTATGGAGATTGCATTGAATCTTTAGGTCACTTTTGGTACTATGGCCATTTGGCAATATTAATTCTGGCTATCCAAAAACACAGGAGATCTTTCCATCTTCTTAGATCTTCAATTTCAGAAAGTTAGATCTTAATGGGAAGATAAGGTATTGTTTATGAATAAGTTATTTAGAAGCCTCCAAGTTCTTTTTTGAACCCAAGATTGTCAAAACTCTCTGAGAACAGTTAATATAGTTAAACCATATCAATGTTTTTAGATGCTAACTTTCAGATTTTGTATATGATCTTGTGTCCATGTTTAAAAACAAATTCATGAAAAATTTCTTTACCAGGTCACATTTTTGAGAATTCTTCATTCTTAAATGCCTTAAAAAAAAAAAAAAAAAAAAAAGTTTTTTTATCCTTTGTTTTTATTTTATCCATTTATTGTTTTATCCATACTTCTGAGTCTATAAAAAATCCTGTCAATTATTTAGTTGTTTTGTTAACAAATCTCACCTTTTGGTCAGGTGATATCATTGACTTTTTTATGTATTGAAAGTACATGTGGTTATAATGTGTCTTAGGGAAGGTGGGAAGAAAAGAGTATGAAACACACACACACATCCTGCCCCTACACACACACACACCTTGCTTACCCCAGTCTGCAAAATTATGTTTCATTTATTGCCTACAACAATGAGGAAAATTCAAGTATATCCAGAATATTTGCAATTTTTCCAAGGTGTACCTAGCGACCTAGGAATTTGTTTGCAAATTTTACTTTGTTGTTCTAGCTTTGTGATTTGCCATTAATTGAGAAAAGGTGAAGATGTTGCACAACTTTCAATCTTATTTGCCATCATAAAAGAATCACATTAGATAGATTAAAATAGTTCTTGACTATTCCCACACAACTTCCAACCAAACACAGACTGATTTTTTTATCCAGCAATATATCCTAATCGTTGAATTTTAAAAAATATAATTTATACACTGTCTTCCAGAGTGATGCAAATAAACACCAGACTGTTTAACAGCCTTCAAGTTATACTGTCACTCATTGTGATGTTTGCCTAGAGGCAAATTAAAGTAGGTATCTTTGGTGCAATTCTGAAGGAGATGTTCATTCAGCTTGGTGATCCACTGTTGATGTGTTAAACAGTTGTGGCTCACAGCTATGTTATCTCTAAATTCATTCTGTGGAGCTTGACCTTAAGATAATGTAAAAAAGCAATTAGTTTTAAACAGTAGGAGTGCCTTCAGTGTGAAAGAAACAAATTACACGGTAGGGTGATATTTTTAGTGATTTTTAAGGAGATTATTAAAAATGAAATCTGTACTAAAAGCTGTGATCATAACTTCTAAAATTGACATGGAACAATGCATTCATTTCAAAGCATTATGACTACCAAAATGACAACCCAAGGCCCTCTCTGTGTTCTAGAGAAAGGTGATCTACAGGGTTCCACCTGATTAATCAATCCAAACATCCTTGCCTGGGACTATTAGGTTCCACCCTTTTTCTTTGTCATTCAGTTTTCAGCAAATATTCATTGTGCACATGTGATCCCAAACTGGGTTTGACATCAGAAACGCACGTTTGTAACCCTTACCTAGACCTTTATCTTTCCGAAAGATACTCATGTGTACGCACACATACACACATACTTTTATAGTTTATAATTTTCTTTTATTAAATGAAATTTGTACTTTTTGTTGACTCCATGCTTGCAGTTAGAAATAGCCAAAGGTCATTTATTCCTTGGAAGTGTCTCTTGTTTAAGTAGTTAAAAAAATTGGCAGCATTTAAAATTTAATAGTTGAATTCAATGTCTGTATTAGAGTCATTTAACTCTCTCAGGTTTATATTGCAAAGGAAGAAATGACCTTAACATGGTAAATTTGATCACCATTTCAAACTTCTATTTGTGAAACTTAGACACATGCTGATCTCCTAATAGACCATGTCTTTAGGTTGAAAGGCTGATGTGTGGATGCTGTAGAGTCTGATTCAGTTTAATAATAAATTAAAAAACAAGGACAACCTAAACATAAACAATGACAATCTCTGTGAACTTTCCCCGTTCTAGGAGCTATTCCATCAGCATATAATAATCCTCCTCAAATTATTAATAATTATAATCCTCATCAAATTGTTCAGTCAGCCAACTTCCCAGGCACTTTGCTTCCGTAGTTATCCTCAGTTTTCAGATAGGGAAACTAAGGCTCAGAGAAGTTAAACTTTTCAAAGGTTATATGACTTGTTACTGAGGAAGTGTGTGCACAGGCTTAGGCTCTGTTACAGAGTCCTCATTCTTTATCACTGTGCCCTGTGGCCACACATTTGGGGCTATGCTGTTTATAAAAACTTTCATTGTAATTTGATTAAATATACATGGTCAAAGAATTTTAGTATAGGCAGGTGCAATATGCCTCTCATGCTATGATTAAATAATGCAGAGTCAAGGGATCTCACTGTAGGAATATAATTTCAGAGTGTATCCAGTGATCCAGGTACTTAAATGTTTCTCTAAACTCCTATTCTCCCTAATAGGTAATAAAGCATCACATTTGCTTCTGTGGCTGACTTTACTTATCTTTAAGTTAAGAAAAAGTTAAGAGTTAGTCACTGTCTTCCTTACAATGAATACAAATCATGGTCGCCAAAATTTATCTGAATAAATCAATATCAAAAAAATGTTTGCTGGAGATTTTCTGCTTAAATATTCTAATTTAGGAAGTAATAGGATAATTTGTATTATTAATTGATATAAAATTAGTGAATGCATATTAATATCTTTAAACAGACCTTGTGGAACCTAGAGTTAAGCAGTTTTAATAGGTGACTTTGAAAACCAAGTAAATAATTTTTTCTGTTCACTTTTTATCAGCATGACAAATTTCTTTTGACTTAATTTGGTCTTTAATTTTTCTCCTGGCAACCCCTTCAGACTCATAAATAGTTTCTGATGTAATCCTTTAGCTCTTATTGTAACTATCATATTAATTAGCTCAGTTGGTCAGAATTTAGTTCACATAAGGAGATCCTGAGTTCATTTCCAATATGGGTCATAACAGTATGTTTAGGGGTAAGAATGCAAAATCTAGAGCCAATTGCCTGATCTATAAGTCCTCCTCTGCTTTATATCAGCTCTATACTTAATCTCTGTGCTTCAATTTCCTCATCTGCCATATGCTTGGAATACTGCATGACACATCATAAAGACTATAAAACTGATGGTTTAGGGGAAAAAGGTATTTCAAGGTCAAGGAAAAATCTTAACCTGATTTTTTTTTTATGTTTAATGGGTACAGAATAAACATTCAATAATGATATTTAATTACTCTGCATCTAACTGTAGGGGACTTATATGTGTAAATAGGTACACATCTTTGACTCCCTAATGACATCATAGTACGTTATTTTAAAATTTTTCTTTTCTAAATTACGGAATCAGCCTGGAACAGCAGAGCCCAGTTCTTCTGAAAAGCATCTGTCCCATTAGAGTGTGCAATCACTATACCAAATAATAATTATTTTCTTCAGAATGTACCCACTATAGGGTTGAAGAATCTACATAAAAATGCTCAGCTATCATGAGCCTGAGCAAGAAGCCTTTTTTACAAAGAATGCTTTGTTATCTGGTGGACTTACATTAGACCAGGACTGCCAACTTGAAATCCCTTTAAGTATGCAAGGATGCATAATTAGTTTGCTGCTGCACTCAGGTCACTAGCAACCTTCATTTTGATATTAGAACAGAATGAAACAGACTCTCAGAGCTGAAAAGAAACTTTGGGACCACATAGTTATTAGAGAAAACGTTTCTAACAGATTAAATGTCACATAGCCAGTTAGTTGTCCATCAGTATCTCAGATAAAGGATGTGTTTTTCAAGTGCCTATTTCAATTATCCGTTTCTGCATAACAAGTAGCAACAGATGAACAAAGTGGCTAAAAACTGTATTGATTAATTTTTGCTAGGGGTCCTCTGTGTTGATTTAGCAGGTATCTGCTCCGCATGGCACCAACTGGGTCACTTCTATGGCTCCAGGCATCAGTGAGTGTGGCTGGGGCCCCTCAATTCTCCCCTGTATTGCCTCTTTCTCTACTAGCTGTCTCATTCTCCAGAGTCTCTCCCTGTGGAATCTCTCTCGCAGGATATTCTGGGCCTGAAATGGCACGTGTTTAACCAGGCTTCTTTACACTGAGTACCATTTATTGTCCTCAAAACCTTATCTGGATAAGTCAACATCAGGAAATTATGCTGTTGAGATTAGCTCTTTTGCAGCGAGGTATCTGGGTTCCAGGAGAGAGCATCTCAGGAGAATAAGCTCTATGTGCAAGTGCTTATCAAACCTCTGCTTGTATTCTACTTGTACATATCTATTGGTCACAGCAAATCTATGGCCAAGAACTAACATGGTAGAGGTAAATTACAGAAGATGTGGTTCATTTGGTGCTACCAAGTTGCCTCCCTACCAAAGTGGCAGATAATTTATGTGGTCAAAACCAAAAGAACAAATTGTGAAAGTATGTGTATGTGACACCCATATGCTCTGTTGCTTAAATTAATCAGCTTTTTTTTTTTTTTTTTTGCATTGCTTCTGTATATAGTGCACAGTTCTAGGTAGATCATAGGATTGAGGGACAATTGCAAAATTTTAAAATTTGATGAGCAGTGAGAATGTTGACATTGGCTTTTGGCAGCCATGGTTTCTTTATTTCGGATAGTGAGATGGTGCTAGAGACAGGCACCTGTCAACACTTCAACATTCAAATCTCTGACCATAAGAGCAGAAAAGAGCCAGCATTTTCAATGTGTGAGTAATAAAAAGTCAAGGCATCTTACTACTATTTTGGATATGATTAACGAATAAACAGAGCAAGACTTCAGTATTATTCCTTTATTAGGGTGAAAATTTATTCCCACTCTCACCTACACTGAACTACTTTAGCCAGCAATTCAGATGAAAAAAAGAAAATGTGCTGTCACTAAGTGGATGGCCTCCTAACAATTGCCACCTCTCAGCATGCACAAACAAGTGCAGGCAGGCAGAATTCAGTCACAAAGCTTTATCCTATATAAGGCTTCTCTTGGCCTCTCTCAAGTCCTTGACATACACCTGTGTCACCGACAGCAAGTATGCAAATTGCCTGAAAGCTCCATTAGGCTGGTCCAGGCAAGGAAAGCCCATCTGTTAGTTCTATGACACTTTCCCTTTGGATTCTCATGTGGGAATATGTCCTTGAGATACCCAGATGGAAGACTTTGTGCCAGTGTCTAGTACCACTAACCTTGGGGGAAGTTTTTACGTCTGCGTCTGCTTCTTTTATTGACTTTAATATTTGATGTCCTCTGCCCTCCTCCTCCCAAAGAATAAAAGTTTTAAGACTAAAACGTAAATGGGATGGTAAAGCTTTTATTTTCAATAAAAGGAGACATTCTCTTTTAAGTGTGAGAAGATGGAATATGAAGAGTCCTCTGTTTGCAAAATCTTGGTATTCACTGGGGTTTTCAGCAGTGTGCGTGTGGTCTGGTGATGACAGAAGAGAACACACAATTTAAAATTAACTGGTGCTTGTCAGCTGTGCTGATAGCTGTTGGAAGGCTTTAGGAGGGACAGTGGCTCAGTGATGTTTTGGCAGTCCTGCCTAATAAGGGCATTTATTGGAATTGGTCTCATGGTTTCTACTTCCTCTTTCAAGAACGACAAAACAACAACTTAATGTAAGTAGTGGGAAAATTCCAGCCTCCTCTTCTTTAGGGGTATTAGGAGTAGACTTAAGTCTCTTGCTCATCTCACACTGAAGTCCACAGAGGAGAGTTAGAAGTGGCAACAACAGAATCAGACAATCAGCCATCTCTTTGATAATTGATATCTGTTCATCATAAATAGTTTTATTCCATGCCATCCATCTGGCCCGGCACAAGAATCTACTCATGTTTCTTCCTCCATGAAGGTAAGGTGGCAAAAAGTTTAAGATAACTCGACCACCTGGAGAAAGACAGTATTAGGATGAGAAAACAGTTCCTGCAGATATATATTATTATCTAGAACTAGAAAGCTAGAGTATTTCCTCTCCTGGAAATCCTTCAAGTCTGTGACAAACAATGTGTGAAGGTATGTGAAAGGTCTAAGACAGGACAGGATTGATGTTTTTGATCATGTTGGCACCTAAATGGTTCATAATTTTATCAGATTAGAGATTTGTTTTCCATTTTTCGGAAAATGGTCCAAAAGATGTACTGTTTTTATTGGCAGGGTTTTCCAACTAGTCATTATTTGCTAATAACATTGTGTTAAGAGTCTGAACAGAGTGACTTGCCAGAGACAGAATGAAACTTCTATGCCCAACAGTGTTTGGATGAACAAGATAATTATATCCTTGTCCACTGCAGATGCTCTGTTCCTCACTTTATATGTTGCAAATAGCCACCAACTTGACTAGAGAACATTATTTGCATATATATATATGTATATATATATTTTGGTCTCATGGTTCCTACTATATATATAATTCTTTTTCTAGTTTTCAATGGACCTTTATATATTACTTATTTATATGTGGTGCTGAGAATCTAACCCAGTGCCTCACACATGCTAGGCAAGTGCTACCGTCCCATCCCAAATATATATTTTTTTTCCATTGTCACAAAGGACAACTGATTAGATTTTTTTTATTGTTTTAAACTCATATGCAAATCTGATACTATAGAGGAAAAAAATCTCAAAATGAATATACCATGTCCATCAGAGGAGGTGCTAGAAGTTATTTATTAAAATAGTTGGAACACATTGTCAAACTTATTTTAACTTATTTGAATCCTGATGAAAAACTTAAGTCTTAATGTTGATAGACGAAGTTTTAATTTAAAGTGCATTTACTATATAATGAAAAGCTCTTTATTTACATATCTTAGAAAAATCTTAAGAGGTCTCTGTCTCTGCATTTCTATAAGATTCATTTTATAAGGGTATAGCGAGAATCAAAATATGGAATTCACTTCCTTCACAATTTGACATATCAGTATGGCTGTCCTGGCTCAAAATAAATGTGCATATTCGCCCTGGTCAATGATGAGCAGATATATTTCCAGAATCCAGGTAGCTCAGGTGCTGCAGTTGTGTCAGTAATAGGCTAGCAGGTGTTATGGCAGAAAGATGCAGAAGAGGAAGAATGCAGAAGATCTATTTTCTTTAGCTCTTGTCTACATAATGCAACATACATTTATCTAATAAAACTAAGAATATAATTGTGGGGTTAGGTTTTTTGACCTATCCTTGAATCTCTCAAGAACAATCATTGTTGACTAGATTTTTATAAAATTTGACTTTCAGCAAATGATTAAGTACCAACAGAAAGACTTGTTCTAAGTATGCAGACATTAGCTCTGAGGGTCAGAAATGTGCTTATTCACATGACCAGATTATAGCATGCTGGGAACAGAAATGCCCATGGAAGGACAAAGTGTTGTATATAATATTTGTCACCAGCAGATGCATGAGGAAAACACCCTCATAGCTTTAAGCAGGGAGAGAGAAGTCTACCTGAGATGAAGGTTTCTCAGAGGAGGAGAAAGTTGAGTCCAACTTTCAGGATGAATAGGGTTGGCTACTGGAGAACCAGGAGGAGGGAATCCCTCACACAGCAATAGGATGGATTGGTGAAAATTAGGCTCCTCCTTAGCAAATGCCCTTGTCAGCACATGTTCAAATGCCTTACCTCAAATACTAGGTAAGATGACTCTACAATGGGTAGGTAGCCCTGCTTGAACTTGGGCATTATTATTCCATTCCCCTTTGTAGAGAAAAGAGTTGTAGATGAAAAAGCAGGAACCATACAGAATTGTTTTGATAAGAAAATTGGACTATGTTTGTATACACTAATAAAGATTAAATAAATACTTTCAAATACAATTCTAGTTATATTTAATAGTTACATGAATGTCATTAGAGATAATATAAAAATTGTAGTATGAAATCTAGTATAAAAGGATTCCAGGTCCATCTAGGGCTAAATGAGATAAATGATACTTTTTATTCACATAGTACTTAGTAGGACCTGCAGGTGACTTTCCTCTAGGATCCTCAAGGTCAGGATTCCATTTCTGTTTCTAGATGCAGAGAATTGATTGTGTAGGGGTCATTCTCTAAATTTAATCGCTGCTTAAAATGGTGTGTCCCAAGTTACAAATAACTGAGTGAGTGGTGTGTGAGGTTGGGAACTTCCTTCCCAGGATAAAAAATTTATGCATCAAGGACAGTCATTCTCTCAGCTTTTCTTTCACTCAATCTGTCCGCTTTCAGTTTGCTCCCCTGCCCTTTCTTCTCTAGCCAAACACATGGGCACATCTGTACCTCCACCTCCTTCTCCCCTTCTGGAATATGCATCTACATACACAGTAGAAACTCAGCTTTGGAATACTGCTTTTTCCTCTGTAGAGAATTCTTTTATTTTATTTTTTTAGCATGAGAGTATTTTTTAATCATTTTTTGAATATTCCTGTCACTTTATATTTACCTTTGTGCCTGGTCACATCCAGTAATGAGGATTCTGCTAAACAAACAAACAAACAAAAATACTGGCCTGTGCTTACGTAAAGGGGAACTACCTGCTTAACAAATTTTATAAAATATTTAGAGAAAAATACAACCCTTCCCCTAAGATAGATCCCAGCTAGAGGACAGCCGATGTTTTCCTACTGATGTGTCCATAGCTGTCTGCTTTTCACAATACTTTCCTTCTAAAAGTTAACCACCAAAGTCTTTCTGTGAAGAAAAATGATTGAGAAACAAAAACAAAGGAACGTCATTCTTCACCAAATAATTTAATTACTGAGAAATGCTTTTTGGCGAAACATGGTTTCTAGCGTCTTCCATCTTCCTGCTATTTATCCATACTCTGGATTACCTCATTCATTAGTTCTGACAAGGGACTGTATTTGTATCATTGCCTGACAGATGTGTTACATGTTTCAGTCTTAAAATATTCCACTCTGAGCTCAGTGCTGCATACTTGGGAGATGATGTTAAATCAGCCTTGGCAACACACTGCTGTCACCATGCCAAATAACTCAGGGGAAAAATGATAAGGGTATAAAGAGATCAATAAGGCAAGAGAATCCATGCTTTCAAAAGTAAGGGAAAAAAACGAGAAAGACTATCAGTCAAGCATTGGGGCGTAAATAAAGCAAGAGCGTGCCACATTCAAGGCACCCATACGCTACAGTGAGCCATTATCCTCTCAGTAGTAAATTTCTCTTATGTTTTCCTAACTCCTTTAATATAGGTCATTTTAAAATATAGCCATAAGATTCACTGGCACATTGATCAATCTGGCGTTGCTCTTCCTTCCCTCCTAATAGAATAAAATGAGGATATGGCTGATGAATGTCGAGAAGGACAATTCCCAGCCCATTCAGATGTGAGCAGCCACCCTGGGACACTCTCTCTGTAGGATGAAGATTTGTGTAACTCACATCTTGGTAAATATAAATTATGCAAATACATTTCTACCTTTTGAAATGAAATTACTCAACAGGGCCCTCATAAATGCCCAGTTGTGTTGGGTTTTTAGATGGAAAACAAGCAAATTGTAGAAACCAGCAATTTGGAAATTTAAACTCTTTATTGAGTAATCATCAGATGTGCATCAAGAGGCAGTGGTTTCTCTTTTTCAGCATAAAACATTACATTATTATAAATTTGTAATAATATATTGAATATCTTATAGACCCCAGACACTGAATTTTATGAACATTCAAAAATAGGAACAATTTTGTATGTGCTAATGGTCAAGAAGACTGAAAATTATTCTTCAGTGTCAGTGTAGGAAAGGTGCTCTGCAGGATGTGAAGAGCATTTCAGGATTTTAATTTTTAACATAGGGATGAAGTGTGAAAATTAATTTTTGTTCTAGAAGCTAGAGCTTGAGGCTGTGTGGAATGTATTAGAGTACTTGGGAACAGGAAACAGAATTTGGAGATGGTTGCATTAATCTAGATGTGAAGTGAAGTAGTAGACAAGAATAGAGGCAGAGTTAATGAAAAAGACAGATGTGGGGCAAACAGAGGCAGAAATCGGTGGCTGCATCAGATGTAGCCATGACAAAAACCAAGCAGATGTATCCAGATATTAGGCACCTATACATAGTTGGTCTGTGTGAAAAATGATTGCAAAGTTCAAGTTGAACTTTTAAGGCTTAATGTAAGAAGAAATATCCATTCCATAATCTGGGGCCATGCTTGAAAGTGCCTAAATGCCATCAGGAAGAATGCCCAGAAAAGAACACTAAGGGGCATGAGCTAAAAGAGCATTGTAGTCAGAAAGAAAAGAAAGTGAGAAACTACAGGTACAAATAGGAGATACTTCTTCTCATGATGAAACCGAGGCAGAATTTTCATGTCACCCGCAGGATGAGGAGGGATAGACAGGAGGCTGGAAAGGTGGGTTAAGGAGAAGGCAGGTTTGCCTAGAAGCTGATTAAATGTATCCTTTAGGGATACTAGATTTTTTTCATGATTGTGTATCTCATCTTATAGCATGGTTTTAAAATTATTTTCTTTAAAAATGGCCAGTACATGGTGGTGCACGCCTGTAATCCCAGAGGCTCAGGAGCCTGAGACAGGAGGATCTCAAGTTCAAAGCCAGCCTCAGCAAATTAGCAAGGACCCAAGCAACTCAGTGAGACCCTATCTCTAAATAAAATATAAAAAAGAGCTGGGGATGTGGCTCATTGGTTAAGTGCCCCTGGGTTCAATCTCTTGAACAACAACAACAAAAAAAAGTCAAAAGGACCAGTGCTATCCAAATTGTATAAACTTTAGACTGCATGAATCCACATTCTTTCATCCACTAGCAATGCATTAGCATGAATTTGGAAAACTTGCAAAAGAGAGATATTTTCATCACAACTGGTTAAGACCCTTGTCCTTTTTCACTCTGATTTCCCTCGTGAGCACCTTTCTGCTTCTCAGGTGTTCATGGGTAGTTTGGAATTGAGCTAAGGGTCAGTTAGGTAGGGAATGCTTTAGTCTGGATTTAGTGGAATTTGTTAGTGTTATTACTTGCTGTTCTGAACTAAGAATGGTTTTCAAGAACATTCATACTGCCCCAGGAAATTGATGTCCTGAGCCACAGAGAGGAATCTGCTATAGTCTGGATATGAGGTGTTCCCCCAAAGCTCCTGTGTTAATATAGGAATATTCAGAGGTGCAATGATTAGACTATGAGAGGAGTAACCTAGTCAATTTATCCTAGTTTGAATTGACTGGTGGAAACTATAGTAGGTAGGGCATGGCTAGAGGAGGTAGTTCCCTGGGACCATGCCCTACAAGGGTCTTCCCTGTATCCTCTCCCCACAATTCCTAGCCACCATGATGTTCTGTCTCCTCTTGGGCATAGAGCAATGCAGTTGGCCCACCATGGACTGAACCTCTGAAACCCTGAGCCAAAACGAAAATTTTCTGCTCTAAGTTGTTCTTGTCAGGTATTTTGGTGAAAGCAATGAAAAGCAGACTAATCCACCAACCAAGAGCCTATTGTGATAGAAATGTGGCCTTTGTACCCTACCCTGGAAGTATGTGGGCTGAAGAAAATGGGTTCTGTGATCTGAAGCCAGAAGATGCAGTCTATGCAATATTCTTCCAGAGTGTTTTTTTTCCAAAATGTATCATCCTAAGAATTAATAAGCCGTTGTCATTAACAAATGATCAAACTGCATATAATCTTTTCTATATTATCAATCAATTAATCAGTCATCATTTACTAACAACTACAGGGCAGACAGAATTATCTTTTTATTATCTCTGCAAAAAAGAATTGAGAAGAAGTAATCAAAGAGCAAACAGCAAAATAAATAAATGGGAAGAGGGTTATTTATTAACTCTATTAGGGAATACATATAGTTATTTTCTGCACTTTTGATATTTGTGTTACTTATTAGTTATTTGAAGTTGGTGATTTGTTGAAACTTCTTTTTTTTATTCTAAAATGTGTTTACTTTTGGAATTTTATAAACTTTATTCTTTTTAAAACAGTTCTTACACATTGTGAAAGCTTATAAGCATTACACAGCCTGGATGTCTTACTCAGTTGAGGGAAGCATGTTAATTTTTACAATCAAGTAAATAATCTTAATCTCTGGCACATTCAAATACACTATTTTGCAGTTGAAGAGCAGTTGCCTTCAAAATTCATGGTGCTTACCCTTTTCACCTTCACCATTCAACTCCTACACTGTCCTCATTTTCTAATTATAATTAAGGAATATCTTAGTGGCTTTTATATTAGTAGAATATTTTAATATCCTCTAAAATCTTATATCCTAATTCCAGTTAAAAAGAATGATCCCCTTTCTGCATAGTATTTGACAAATCTATTTAGGAAATCTAAGTAGAACTTGAAAACTAGTTCAAGTCACAGATATGTGGTTCAAAACAAAGTTACAGTGGGGTATATATATATACTAAATTCAGGAAGGTCTCTACATGTACTATTTCTCTATTGAGAGTGTTAGGAATTTTAACTTGTTTCCATTTTGTCTAAAGCTTTTTTAGAAGTATACAAAGCATCTTGAAGTACTGCCAATAGAAGGAGCCATCTATCATTTATCAATATTCCATTGCCAACAAAACAAATGCTAAGTAATTATTTTTACTTCATTTCATGATGGAAAACATAGATGTCCTCTGGCTCACAGGGAGACCACCCACAGATATGTAAGTTCATAAAATGAGCAAGTTTGCAGGGTTAGAGATCTCTTTTTTTTTTCCCCCTAGTTGATCTCAATTCTTCTGTAACTTTAATAAAAAAAGTCTATAACATGAGGCATGGGGATGTTGATTGGTCAGTAGAACCAGCGTAGCAACTACAAATGTAATTTTCATTTTCATTTTGTTCACAAGCAAGTCTCACCCTTATATGAAACGGAAAGTGATAAGTAGCTCACAGCAAATGGAACCCGCAAGGTCATACTCTTCTTGGTATTCTAATTAAGGAAATGCAAGTGCAAAACATGCTTCTTTTTGTCATTATCTGTGTCATCGCACAAGATTGTGGGTTGGGTCTATAGTGGAAACTGGTGGCCAAGATCAAGGGTGTGTCTGTCTGTCTTTCTCAAATTGCTAACATATGACACTAACAGACCTTGTCAGAAGACTCAGTGCTGATTGAAATTAATGACTAGCAGAGTCTAAATAAATAAAAGGAAATGTGCCTTATTACATAGCAGAGCCAGGTTTAGGATAAATGGACGGCCAGTGGCATAGATTATTGTGGGCCAGAGGTGGGTATAAATCATATTACTCAATCAGCCTGTATATTTTGCCCACACACTCTCCTGGTCCTAGCAGCTGAGGCAGGACCACCTCAAAATTCTTTTGCTGTCTGCCTGTGGTACTCAAAGTTGCTTTTTGCTACTCATGCAAATGATCCCTTTCACTTATTTCTCTCTTCTAGGACAGAGGGCTGTTGGAAAGCATTTCTCCTGTGGTCACATCTGCAATGGGGTTCAGTTGGGGAGATGCAGCTAGTACCCCTTGAGCGTGCTGACTGTTACATGTTCAAAAATTTTGTGGCTTAGTATTGAACTCTGTATGTTAGAACCAGCCATGTACTTCCATGGCAAAAGTAGCAAATCCATAAATCAGGGTCTTTTCTTATTTTTCCTCAGAGACTCAGGCCCCTAATTCTGAGTGCTTCTCCTGTTTCAATTTCCATTCCTGCCAATTTGCCTTTGGCAAACACTGAGACTTTGTTTTTGGAAGAGCAAAAAAATTGTCATTCTTTAAAAACCCATAGTGATTATTCTTTAGACAGACTGTTTCTACTGTATGTCAAGTTCTACATAATCTTCTTTTTTTTAAGAAATATTTTTTAGTTGTCAATGGGCCTTTATTTAATTAATTTATTTATATGTGGTGCTGAGGATTGAACCCAGGGCCTCACACATGCCAAGCAAGTGCTCTACCACTGAGCCACAACCCCAGCCCATCTACATAATACTCTTCAAAGCAAAGCAAAACAAAACTATCCTCTGGAATATTTTTTTTTTGGAAATGTGTAGTGATACTTTAGAATGTATAAATGTGTTATTACCCCATTTTACTCAATGGATGAAATATTTGCTTCAGCTCCCCTAGGGCACATAACATATAACTTGTTAAAAATTAGGGATATATTGGGGCTGGGATGTGGCTCAGCTGTGGGGCGCTCGCCTAGCACGTGTGCAACCTGGGTTCGATCCTCACCACCACATAAAAATGCATGCATTGTGTACAACTAAATCAAATAAATAAATTTAAAAAATTAGGGATATAACTTGCAGAGTAATAATTTTTAAAACCCTATTATTTTTAGTGTTAGAAGCTACCAATTTAGTATTGTTTATTTTCTATAGAAAAACTCCTTTTAGTTAAGTGCATGGATATTTCACATCTATAAACTTTTTCTACTGTCTGTGAGATATGTCTTATTTTAATGATATGTTAATAATTTTTAGATATTTTCCTAAATTCTGCATATCTAAAAATGACTTCCATTGTGAAAGTTGATAAGTATATTGTCATTAGTTTATCTGAGGACCATTAGTATCAGTGGCTAACACTGAACTAACCAAACTTAAGATCCCATTGAGGAAGGACATTTCTTGATGTATAATCTGTAGAGAATTTTAGTCTGACAAGCATTAATAGACTTTTTACTTGGTATCACAAGATTTTAAACCAGGAAAATCAGAGTTAAATTAGATCAGTCATTGGACCAATATTCCTGTTATTCAAAAGAATATAGCAATACTGGTCATGACAACAATGGACCTTGCAAAAATGCTTTAGGATTTATGTAAAGGTTAATAGTTATTGCCCATGGGGCTGCTTGCAATGAGCCAGGTTTTATGTATTATACACGTACTTGACACGTTTAACTGTCTTCTGAGGTAGTTACCACTCCCATTTTCACATATAAAGAGACTAAGGCAAAAGAGACAGAGTGCTTCTCCCGTGTCAGACAAGCACCTGAGCCCAGGGCGTGTCTTCAGAATCTAAGTCCCTGATCACTGTGCAATGACAGTGACACTCCATTCTCCTTGAGCCTTTGGAGAGTTACAAACCCAGGACAAACACACTTTATGTGCCAAACTCCAAAGCTCAATCCCTCTTTGAAAAACGATGGATAATGTGTAATGCGTACAAGGAAAAATTGTCTATTATGGGGGATGTTTCATTCTCCAGGCCAAAAAAAAAAAAAAAAATCAAATGACCAGGAGGAAAAATTGGATGTTTCCATGCTATTCTGAGAATTTCTCTAAAATACAAGGTGCATTGACTTAAAACATATTGGAAAAGAAGTCCTTTTAAATGCTAATAATTATGAGAAATAGAAGTCTGAATGTGTAAATATCTAGTATATTCTGGTTATAAAAATTACAATAATTTTTTTAGCAATATAAAATACTTAATATTTATTTTATGGTCTCATAGTTCCCATCTCACAGGCCAAAAACATAAAAATGTTGAAAATGTATTTATAGAAAATTCTCTGTGCAAGCACTTTTAATTTTTATAATGAAGCAATTACTTTTCATGTATTAATTTATGTTACATTTTTGATCTGTGCTCTAACATTGTCTTATTGAGGAAATTATTGTGTTTTATAGTCAAAATTTCTTAGATTTAGGACATTAAAAGCTTTGGTTCTGTTTACACTTAATTTTGCTACATCAATAAAACATGAATGAATTGGCTAATAAAACAACAATACTATTTTATGTTATGGAATATAGGTTATTGTTTATGAATTTGCTGAATTGCCTTGCTAGCTCACTGTAACAAGGCATTTTCTCTCTCTCTCTCTCTTTCTGTTTTTTTTCCTTGCCTTGGTCCTATTGAGAGAGAAGATAATAGAATGGTGTGTTACGTAGAAGTGGGAGTTGAGGGGACCTGTTTGGGGATGCTCATGTGAGGTAGATGATGTAGTATTGAAACTGTGGAGTGATCCAGGCAGGAACATTGTTCAACAAAAGCAGAAGTGTTTTTTTTTTTTTTTCCTGTACCAAGAGTGAATATTGATTTCTCTCTCTCTCTCTTTAACAATTTTACAATACATTTGAAACTTGGTTATTGGCTAAAAACAAATAAAATGCACCTTATTCTTTCAACAGATTCTAATGTACTACCTGGAAATTTCTTTTAAAAAAATGTCTACTTTTGGTCAGGAGAAGTATCAGTAGAAAGAGGTTTCATATGCCAAAATCTAGGCCCACTCCCTGGTTATAGGTGGGAGTGGACTTAAATATGGTCTCCACTGAAGGGAAAGCAATTGCAATTAAAAAATATATAAAGGAAAAAACAAAGAGAGAGAGAGAGAGAGAGAGAGAGAGAGAAACAAACCCACAAATAACATCATGGAAACTGGGACCAAACTTTTCCTAGCACATGTAGGTACCGTCTTTGAGTAGTACAGAATGAGAGACAACACCTTATAAGTATCAGAATAACCTACATCAGCACTGCCCAACAGAAATTTCTATGATGTTGATGTTCTGTGTTTGCATTTGGACACAGTAGTCAGTACACATGTCTGTTTTTGAGCACTTGAAAGGTGTTCAATGCAACTAGGAAATTGAATTTTTAATTTAGTTTAATTACAGTTAATTATATTTAAATTTGAAGAGTTGGATGTTACTATAATACTAGACTGAACATGTCTAGGTTAGATGCTGGAATTAGCTGGAGTGAAGACTGCCAGCCTCAGGTCCTGGTTATGTGCTCAGTAGCTGACTTCTCTGAGTCTCAGTACTCTCTTTTATAACATGGTGATAATAACAGTACTCACCTCCAAGAGTTCTGAGATCAGGAAATAAATATGTGAATATAAAGCCCTTAGAACTGTGTCTGGCAATGTATTATGTGCTCAGTAAACATTAGCCATTGACATTCTTTTTTTTTTTTTTTTTTTTTTTGGTACCAGGGATTGAACTCAGGGGCACCCGACCACTGGGCCACATCCTAAGCCTTTTTTTTTTTTTTTTGTATTTTATTAGAGACAGGGTCTCACTGAGTTGCTAAGTGCCTCGCCATTGCTGAGGCTGGCTTTGAACTTATAATCCTCCTTCCTCAGCCTCCCAAGTGCTGGGATTACAGGCATGTGCCACTGCGCCCGGCTCCATTGCCATTCTTATTATTTCATAATCGTTTATAGATTTTAATGGTGTAGAAGCTAAAAATAGATGGAAATAAAATATGGCTAAATTTAAAAAGGAAAATATCATGAATGGGATAGAATTGCAGATGATCCTAGAGGAATAGAGAG
The DNA here is from genome assembly GCA_025594165.1 of Tamias sibiricus. Lineage (NCBI taxonomy): Eukaryota > Metazoa > Chordata > Mammalia > Rodentia > Sciuridae > Tamias > Tamias sibiricus. Next base: position 35,078,124 of record CM046673.1, on the reverse strand, counting down.
GGTTTTGATAGATAGAAAGTAATTACAGGGTGATCATACAGTCATCATTTTGCTTTTGGAAAATCTCAGATTAGTTTTGTGTCCTGCCTTGATTATTCATGTCTCCTACCTTTGCTTTAAATTATGTCCCAGTGTGTAAGATAAATTTTAGAGACACTCTGGAATCAGACCTAGGAGTATACCCCAGGCATTTTCTGGTAGGAAAGAAAATAAAATGAGGTCTAGATGCAGATGTGTTTGATGTGGTATGAACTGTAAACACTGGGAAGTAGATGGAAACAGGTTACATATGGACTGGGAAAAGACTTAGGATGAAAAGCTGTATAACGAAATTAAATCTGATGGTGCGTGTTTCTTAAACTATGATTGCATTGCACCTGAGTCAACATATATTCACTTAAAAAAAAGTGAAATTCTCATTTAATTAGAAAAAGAAAACATTTGATGTATTTTAAAAGGCTTAGGCTATTTAGTGTGCTGGTTAACTATTATTGACAGTTTCTTTTTAAAAAAATACATGATTGGAAATGAAAGAGGCTATTTCTGTCACCCCTTTGCTATCAGTAACCAAATCAGTAATATGATTTGTTAATATGAAAATTAGTGAACCGAGTGGGAAAATGGCTCATTATATCTAGAGCCATGACTTTCACAACTGAAGGAGAAAACTCTGAAAGGATTCATTTAGTTGTAATGAAGTATTATCTCAACATATCTGGTGGTGGTTCTTTTTAAACTACATTTATTGATCTTCATTCTACTGAGCAGGGCATATATAACAGACCTGGGGAATTAATTGCAGATGATATTACTAGTTGTAATTTCAGTGAAACAGAGAGAGCATTAGATTGTGAAGCACAGGGTATTATTTAAAAACAAAATTGGGAAGAGAGGCAAAGGCAGAGGTTATTGGTGAAAACCAAACTAAAAAAAAAAAAAAAAAAAAAAAAAAAAAAAATAGGCAGACATATGAGGCACCAGACTGTAAGCCTTAATGAAATTCTTTACAATTCTTTACTTTTTTTTTTTTTTTTTTTTTTTGTACCAGGGATTGAACTCAGGGGCACTTGACCACTGAGCGACATCTGCAACTCTATTTTGTATTTTTATTTAAAGACAGGGTCTCACCAAGTCGCTAAGCGCCTCACCATTGCTGAGGCTGGCTTTGAACTCGTGATCCTCCTGCCTCAGCCTCCTGAGCTGCTGGGATTACAGGCATACACCACCGCACCCAGAATTCTCTACTTTTTGAGGTGCCTCCCTGAGTCTGTGAGTGGGTTAGAACTAAGAGACTGACCACTGGGTGTCCCAGAACCCCCACAAACAGGTGCTGGTAGCCTGTTCTAAATGTCTACTCTTTACTCAGCAGTTCTAGCCCACCATGAAAGCAGGCATCTGGGTTGATCTCAGAGTTAATTCCCTGGATAAACAGAGCAGATGTTGCACTCAGGAATTATGGTCACTTTCAGTAGTTCTGGGGAATGCCCTGCATGTAACAATTATTAATCATAGTGTAGCTGATACTGTAATCTCCACCTGGAATCCAATCACATCTCATTTTTCCCACAAGGAACCAATCATTATCAATATGAAAGTCTTGAGCCACTTGAGTATTTTTCAAAGTATAGATGTGACTTTTTAAACTAAGGCTGTAAGTGCCTCAAATTTTGAAGTGTGTCTTAATTTTGTGTGTTTTTCCTTAAAAGAGGGATTTGGGGAAAGACTAGATATCATTGGCATTTGGAGAACTGGCAATCTTTGTAAAAGGCCCTTGGCTTCCTTTATTAGCCACCACTTTTCTCTAGCTTATAATTTTACTAATGAAATTTGCTTATAGGTGCTTGAACTGAACAATAACTAGTTTGCTTGTGTTTCCAAATTCCATGAATTTTAAAATGTCATTTAATATCTAAACCTCTGAATGGAATTCAATGACTTTAAATTAAGCCTATTTGTAAATAGCACAGAGCAGTGTGTGATTATGCAATCTGCTGAGGTTTTTAGAACTAATATTTAGAGCAAAAGCAAATCTCATCCTATCAGAATTTTAATAAAAACTGGGTAGCAATTTGTAAATACCTTGAAGCTAATTAGCCATTCTATCCAAAATGATTGTTTTATCACTGCCTAGTTGCTGTGCTTTTTGGATCTTGATGAAAATGACAAACCACTGTTCTAATGACATAATTTCATTTCAAATATACAGGTGTGCGGTGGCGCATGCCTGTAATCCCAGCACTTGGGAGGCTGAGACATGAGGATCGCAAGTTCAAAGCCAGCCTCAGCAATGGCGAGGCACTTAGCAACTCAGTGAGACCCTGTCTCTAATAAAATACAAAAAGGATTGGGGATGTGGCCCAGTGGTTGAGTGACCCTGAGTTCAATCCCTGGTACCAAAAAAAAAAAAAAAAAAAAAAAAAAAAAAAATATATATATATATATATATATATATATATATATATATATATATAGGTTCCCAAGCATTGAAAAAAAAATAAATAAAGAATTAGCTTTGATAGTACCCCCTTCAAGGTAAGCTACTCTAGCCAGAAGGGAGAGAGTCATGTTCAATTTAAAGATTGGCTTCATGATGATGATGAAAAAGATGAGAATGATGATGGCATTAATGAAAGAATGAAAAAGAATGTATTTATGGAGTATTGGCTTTGGCCTGGCACTGTGCTAAATATTTCATATGCAATTTATATATTTTAGCTTCACAACAGTTCTATGAAGTGAGATGATCATAATCCCGCTTTTACTCAGGACAAGAGGTTTAAGTGCCTAGCTAGTGGCAGAGCTGGATTCACAGCGGGCAATCTGGAGCTCTTAAGCACCATGTTACTGCAGTTGACAGCAGCTATTACCTAGGCCAGTTGACAGAGGATGTTCAAATTATTGCCTTTTGTGAGGAGTTTCATCGTTTATTGCTCATTTCCATATCTGAGCTGTGGGTAGAAAGAGAAAAGTAGGGCAGGTTTTCACCAAACTCTATTATAAAAGGCATAATTGAAACAATTGTTTTCTATAGTCATATTCCAGATAATGGAGAGGCAATTTCCTAGCATAAAATTGCAAAGCCATAATGTATGTGGTTCATGAAACCATGGCTAAAACTGCATGGCTTGCCTTTAATATTAATTTAGCTGCGTTTGTTATTGCTTGCATGAACAGTGCTCATCCTCCCCCTCATTTGAGGCTATTAAAGACACACCAGTGACTGCCACAGTTCTTGCTGTGTCCACTCTCTCATGTTCGCACTTGAGGGGAGGTCTGCAGAAGCAAGGTTATGTGGAAATCACACTGTCTGGGAGAGGAATCCAAAAGCCTGCAGCAGCATTATCCACAGAGCAATGGATTGCATGTGTACGTGCAGGCTAAATAATGTATGATTTAAGACAGGAATGTGGTTTGTATTCATTTTTTGGGTAGTAAAAGAGTTGGCATGTCAGTCCCATGGGAGACTTTATCCAAGGTTTTACCCTTGAGTGGATAAAAGAGTACAAATTCTGTTGCACTGGAGATGAATAAAAACAAATTGGGGAGACCATCAGCAGAACAGACTGTGGCATGATGGAGTCCAAGGCTACTCCAAAACCACCAGACCCACTGCCTCAGGATCCTGCCAGCAACCAGATGCCGGCAAGAGAACCGACTGTAGTTTGGCATGAAGGCCCTGTGATTCCCAGCCAAGGGGAATTGCATGCAAAAATATTTAACATTTTCTTTGTAGAAGAGTTATGTTTTCAATCAGAAGGAGAAGTAAGTTTCAGACTAATCTGCTACAAATGAAATGTGGCATACTGACATCTTGGTTTCAGAGGATGGAGGGGTAGGGAGTGAATGCCACATGCCCTTGGGGATTAGACGTTGAACTTTGGTTCAGTGGTGGAGTTTTTCAATGAAATAAGTTTTACTTAGTTCATTGGGTATCACTAATCTAGAAAGGATACTGTATTGAGCTTTCAATAACAAAGGGTTGAGTATATTTAAAATAGTAATTCTCAACTACAGGAGATTCTCCCTTCCTGTTCAGAGGGCATTTGGCAATACCTAAAGACATTTTGGGTTGTCACATTTTGGGGGGTGGGCCATGCATCTGGCATCTAGTATGTAGAAAATAGGGAGGCTATCAAATATCCTACAAAGCACAGGACAACTTCTTAGGACAAATAATTATCTTGTCTGAAAAAAATCAATAGGGCCAAAGTTGATAACCCTTGGACAAATTATCTGACTTGTGTACATGTATTACAAGCCTGCCTGCAGACAAGTGTTCATGGAATATAGTTTGACATTATATAAAATATGATTTTTGATGATTTTCTTCACACTGTTGACATGTGAGCAACATTTGTTAGATTTACCAAATTCTTTTTGTTAAAACAAACAGAAACAAACAAACATAACTCACATCCCTCTCCCATCTACCTCTGAAATACATAGAGGAGAGAAACCATCGCTAAAGAACCTTCCTGTAAACCTACACAGAGCCATACCTTCAATACCAAGTTCATGCAGTTCTCAAACTTGAAAAATGAGGCAAATTAACAAAGCACATGAAATGAATCAGTTGTTTGGGATGATCTACAAGCCAGTTCATTTTCCTGTTACTACATAACAAACCAAGCATTGTAACAAATGAACCCACTTGTTGGACATTACTTGAAAAACTCAGCATCCTTGGTTCTGATGGTGACATCCCCTTTGAAATTAAATTTTAGGATGGACTTCATTTAAATTCTGATAGAGGGAAAGGGCTGGTTCAACTTCATTTTGATCATCTGCTATTTATCACCACCTTCTCTGTCTCCTGCTCAGATTTGGATACAGCAGAACTTCTGCCAGTCTCATCCTCCAGAATTGGCTACAGGATAGCATTTATGTTGGTGGGTGCCATATCATTAAGAGGTGAAGTTCTGTCAAGTTGGGAGGGACTGCATGGCATCTGGCATCAGCCTTACTATGTTGGACTGGGCTCCAGTTGTGTGACCTTGAAAAGGTCCTTTCTCCTTTTTGTAGCTCAGTTTCCACATTTGCAAAATGAAACTGATATCATTTGCCTTGCTGAGCTTTGGTGAAGATAACATATTAAATGCTTGGCAAGCACATGGAAATGTCACCTATAATTATTGTTTTAAGAATAGCATTTTCCAAAAAAGGAGGCCATGTCATTTTATTTAATTTCCTAATAAAGGACACTAGTAGAGATGCTGTGATTAGCAGTCCTGATGTGTGGTTAAGGAGTTTTAATCCTTCTGTAATCCCTAACCCACCCTCTCCCAGCAGTGCCACCATGAATAAATATCTAAGAAAAATCTGCATATCTGCACACCTGCCAAACATCTGAGGCTTCACCAGAAGTCCTCTCTCTCCTTCAATCACAGTGTCATCCAAAGCCCCACTTCTGAAAATCCGTCATTTCTACAGCTTCTAACCATGCTGACGCTGCAAATTCATAGCAATCCCTTGCCCCTGTTACAGTGCAGTGTTACAGTGTTCAGTAACCCCAGACTGTAAGTCCTCCCTTCTCCTAAATAGGATTTATAGAGTGTGACTTTGAGCCATATAGCAAAGTCAATTTTATCTGAAGGAAAATATTTTTTTTTTTTTTACTAACATTTTAAAATCCCTTCCTCCATAGCTCAAAATGGTTTAAAAGCTAATCAATGATAAAATTCCAACTCCATCTAGAGACAAAGAATTGAGGAAGGAAGCAGAGCTACTTTAATCAGGAAAGTGGCTGCTGTGACCCATTAACCCCTGAAGATTATTGACACTCTTCTTTTTTTTTTTTTTTTTTTTTTTTTTTTTTTTTTAAGATGGTGTAGTTTGCTCATCTGTCTTTGGCAGCCCACACATATAAAATCACTTTTACTCTTCACAGATTAATTCATTTAGGTCTGTGCATTTGTCCAGCGTTCCTAGAACCCTTTGCCACCTTTGTGTTGATTAAAGGATGTGTATTTTGACAATGGGTGGAGAGGAAGAAATCTATAATTCTTAAAAGGAATGAATAAGTTGGCTACCTGAATCATAGTGCATCAACCACAGATAAATGAAATATTAAAGATTAGGGAGAATCCCTGGACTGGGTGTTAAATTGTGGATTGATTAGCTCAATAACAAAGAAACCTAACTCTTTCAGCAGAATTTCTAGAACTCAAAACCCAGAATATGACACAGAATATCACCTTTTGTTGTGAATTTTTTTTTCAAAGGCCTTCTGAATATACCCTTCCCCTATAACCAGGGACTTCCACCCCCACTTACCAAGTGCCTATCTCATGTCCACACAAACACTTTGCCTATTTTCCTGCCCTCATTTCAACTTTGGTTTGCTTTTGACTGATTTTTTTTTTCCCCCAGTAACTATATTGGGCCCATTTGAGGGCATAGTTATTGTTTTAAGCATCATGCAATTTACTAAATGGTGTTCTGGTTATGGAAATGCTTGCAAAGAGCCCTGGGGGGAAAAAGAATTAAGTAAACACATATTGATCATGCTGTAGCTGCTGTTGTCTCATTTGATCAGTGGAGGACTCAGTCTGAACTGGTCCATCTGATCTGTGGTATATAAAGCTGGAGACATTTTTCTGGCTCCCTGGTGGTTTTAAAGGCTATGCAGTGGGAAAAAACTGCTTTAAACAAAGTCTCATTTTAAAAGAATCCTGAGTACAGGATGGAATTCAAAGAATTTGGAGGGAGGGGAGGTGAAAGTGGTAGCAAACAGCTTACAAAGGCCCTGGGAATTTTAAGAGAACAAAACACATAAGAAAAAATAAAATATAAATGTCATGTAACCTGTTGTGAGATAGAGAGATAGGAAGCCACTTAAGCAAGCACATACTGAATGCCTACTGTGTGCAGGACTTGTAAAGAGGAAAAACTAAACTATTGATGGATGTCTAAGGAGTAAAACAGAATTCTTTAGGTCAGAAAGCAAGCCATAGTTTTTTTTATGCCAGCACATTAACTTAAGCTTTATGCAGATATTAAATTCCAAAAGGCAATGCATATATGCCATTTAATGCAAATAGAAAAAGAAAGTTTCCTCTTTTGTAATTCATTTTAAAAGTTTACATTAAAATGTTGATACTAACTTAAGTGATTGAAGAAATTTTTGAGAAAAATTTTCATTTCAGAGGAGGGACATGAAATGGCTCTCAGCTTTGCATTTGTTGTATTTGCTCTCTCACTTTCCCATTTCTTAATTCTTGACTAGTTTCTGATTGCATTGAGCAATTCTGTGTTATCCTCCCCAACCCCATGTTACTTCAATGAATCAGAAGCTTAAACTGGGAAACATGAGAGAATGGAGAGCAGATAGAAGCTTGAAGCCTTTTCAAAACAGATGGTATAGGCTGTGGTCTAGAGAAAGAATGGGAATTCAGAGATTTTGGTGGTGGGTTGTGTTCTCAGATTTAGGGCAAGGGAACAGATGAAGCCACCACGAAGTTTTCCAGTATGGAAGCTGGAACAATCACACACACACACACACACACACACACACACACACACACACACACACGATAATTGTGATGAATATTGGGTGGGGATTTTGGAAATGGAAGAATGCATGCAAAGAGCTGCACTCTGATATACTAAATCCAACAGGTATTATCATATAACCACTGAGAAATATGGACCAGGGCAAATGTGAAATCCTAGAAGATGTAAACAGATTAATATAGCAAGAGCCAAAGCTAGGCACTGATAAAACTTGGCCTGTTCCCTCTGTAAGTACTCTGTTTATTTAATTTTTATGACACTATATGTAGCCTAAAATTTTATTAAGGACCTACTGTTTTCCATGCAATAGGTTAGGTGGTATTCATTTGAGAGTTGACATATTCCTTGCCCTAAGGGAATATCCAAATTAGTATTAGAAACAGACATTAAATAATGTGAACCAAAACTACTTTGGATAGACTAAATACACTGGAAGCTAAAAAAGGGAAATAACAGAGTGCTGTAGAGTGGAACAATTTGAATCAAAAGAAAGGGTAAGAACCAACTGAATAGAGCTGGGCAGAGTGGAAGGGGTGAGAGGTTCCCCAGGAAGTGACTGGAAAGGTGGAAAGGTAGTCAAAGAATCACATGTGGCTTTTAGTACAGGCTGCTAAATGCAGATTGAGCATTGGGTTCCATAGAAAGCCACTGCAAGATCCTGAGGGTGCAGCTTGCTCTGTTCAAAGCCACATTCGGCTCCATTTCCAGGTGTCTCACCACTCACCTGGACCAGTGGACCTGTCCAACTGTGCATATTTATTGTGTTGTTTCAAAATTCTTGTTATAATGAGATCACAGAGGCACAAAGCACAGCTCTTCTTCCCTGTTGTCCCTCACATTATCATGCTATCCCTTAGCTTCTTTTCATGGCACAAGTGGTTGAGTAGTTTGGCATCATCTGAATTTTTTGCAGTGTTTGCAATTGTGGCCCAAATCTGCTATCTGATAATTCCCAACCCTGATAGATGAGTTTTCAGGTCAGAATTCAGCCGTGTTTCCCCACTAGCATCTTGATGAACATGGTCGTGGTGTTTTTGACTAACATTTTGGGCTATAATTGAGAAAATCTGGCATAGTTGTATAGTGTACTATCACTGGCAAGACAGATTCCAGCCCCAATATTAGCATTATTGTTACTTTTGCTAATATTTGTTATGCACTTGCTGATTTCCAAGAACCATTTTGTTTTCATTAGCTCGCTGAGTTTTTATAAAGACCCTATGTTATAGAAGAGTAATATTCTTCATATTAATGAGATCACTGCATCTCAGAGAGGTTAAGCCACCATCCAAAGATCACACGGCTAATTAAGAGACACAGCAGGGACTCAACCCAGCCTGTCAGTATAATTTGAGAACTTTAAAGGATATGCCTGAATGAAAAAGAATTAAGCATAATGAGTAAATACATTTACTAATTCTGGTGTGTATAATTATAAATACACACACACTGAATATTTCAAGTTCCTGGGAGTCATTTATGAATATCTTTTTGACATAAAATGGTGTGATAGATTAAGACAGTAGTTCTCTGATGGGGAGAGATCCCTGCATTCTGTCTTTCAGATGAGTGAGATGAGTGACAGACAGCATGAAGAATCAGTTTGGGAAGGTGGAAACGGCTCAGGTGGATTCACTTGTTCAAACACTCATTCCTAGAATCACTATTCATGGAATGATTTGTACATATCAGGAATTGTGCTGGACAGTAGTGATGAGGAAAACAATAGTAGCCAGTTTCTTGGAAGCAAAGGAGAGAAGAGAAGAGTAGCGACAAAGGAAAGGTGTTTGGTTCTTTAAGGTAAGCTAGGGAGGCCTGAACTGTTTGTATCAGAGAGGGAGAAAACTTGCTGCTGAACAGGTGTAAGGACAGTCAGTGTGATCAGGGAGAGATTTGAAAGCCTTATGCTACTTCCAGCAGCACCTGGTAACTTCTTTTTCCCCCTTTTATGGTTGACTTATGCTGATCCACCCAAAAACCAATGATGTTCTCAGAAAGCAACTTACAGCAGGGCACGTGTGCAAGTGTGTGTGTGTGCATGCATGTGTGTGGAGACTGCAGAGATTCAGAAGCTTGCCTTGCTTTCAAGTTGTGCTGCTGCCTGTGAACAGGTGTGCTGGCTTTTGCTGTTCCAGTAACAGCTTTTTCTGTTTGCAGCAGTCCTATGCACCAGCTCCCCACCCCATGGCTCCTCCCAGCCCCAGCACAAACAGCAGCAGCAACAACAGCAGCAGCAACAGCGGAGGGGAACAGTTGAGTAAAACCAACCTGTACATCAGAGGCCTTCCACCAGGCACCACGGACCAGGACCTCATCAAGCTGTGCCAACCGTAAGTGTCCTCCTTGCTCTCTCTGCTTCCAACTCCCACGCTGCCTGTGTGGCAGCACTTGTGACTGACCCCACATACCCATCTGCTGGTGTGTCAGGGAAGAGGGCTCCTCTGTGCAGTCCAGCTCTTCTCAGAGAGTGGTTTCGGTGAATTGTGATAGTGGAGGTGGAGGTTCAAGCAGAAGGCACGGGAGTGCTGCGTGCTGGCAGATTCTCACATGGGGACCCTAAGGATGAAGAGCAATGGCAGTTGTGCTGTCAGCCCAAGTAGCTAGTGGGGTCGATGACAAATCTCATGAGATAAGCTGTTTTCCTTGAGAAGAGTTAGTGAAGGGACCTCAAAAACTCACAAGTGTTGGATTGCAAGATGGTTGTTTCCCATGTTGTGAGCCAAAGCTTCTCTGGCCAGGGCTTGGTAAACACAGGTTCTATCAGGAAAACTATCACAGTCATTGGAGAACTATCAGGGTAATCCTCCAGTTTCTTTGAAAACATCTACTACACAGTCCAGAAGCTACGTCCCACCAAGGCCAAGAACCATACCCAGGGAGTATTTTTACATTTGTGGAAGTGCTAAAATCTTCTTCCAAAATGTTTTTTATTAACCTGCTTTCTACAAACACTTTATTAGCTCTCTCATTTCTGTGCAAACACATTAAACATATTTGTTTATCCTCCCAATAAAGTTAACAATGAATAATGAATTAGGAATCATACACCTGTATTTTTAGATTATTGCCCAACTATTTTCAAAATCCTATTAGTGTTGGTATTTGTCATTTAATTGTGCCTTTTCTGGGTATTTTTAAATCTAGCAAAACTATTACTCAATAGTTCTTTTTGTCTTTTGCAATGTTTGACAAGAAGGCTGAGAGGATATTTGTGTTGTAAAATTTCCAACCTCTAAAATATTGGAAGAATAAAACAACAGGCAACATTTATTTGCCTTTGTTCTAGCTTTGAAGATTGAGAGTTCATATCAAAACAACAGAAAGTGGCAGATAAACCAAAACACAAATACACTACCATATAATCATTTAGCAGTGCAGTAGGTGGGTTTGTGTGAAGGCAGCCTGTTGCTGTTTACTCTCTTGATTTGTGAAAAACATAAAGTAGAACCTTAAAAGATAAATATTGATTTTAAAGAAGCTATTAAAAAAAAAAAAAAAAAAATGTTAAAAATGCTGAGTCTAAGGCATATGAATGCATGATAGATTTTGATCTACAACATATCAGTGTTGAGTGTTGGCACGTAAATAACTCGAACTTTTTCTTATCGTTAGAAAAATCAAAACTGTTTTGCAAGGTAAGGTCTTTGAAAATGTGGAAGGTGGTGGGCTTTATGAGAGACATTTCAGATGAAGTATTCCCCTTCGTCAATGCTGATGTAAAAGGAATAGTTATTATCCTTGATTTGTACTTGCATTTCATTTAAAAAAAAAAAATGTTAGTACTGAGGAAAGACTTTTTCCCAATGGTTCTATACCACTCATAGAGCTCATTAAGACAGATTTCTGGGTCTAAGATATTATGCTCCTTTAAGGTCTGGAGTGTATTCCAAGGGTACACATTTCTACCAAGACTTCTGGTAGGGTTAATACTGGTGGTCTCCTGAGAAGCACTGGTCTCTGTGGTCATAGAGGACCACTGACTGTTTTCTATTGCAAGAAGTTTTACTTCATTGATGAAGACAGTTGAGGTGGAATCTTGGGTTTGAAACACCTGCTTAGTCATTTTGTGATCTTGAGGCAAACAAATCACTTCTTTGCTTTGAGGTCACAGTTTCCTCTTTAAGGAAATTTTGAGTGGATTGAGTTTGCTATGTTTTTCTAGAATTTTTTTTTTTTTTTTTTTTTTTTTTTTTTTTTTATATGTGGTGTGCTGAAGCTGCCTGATGAGTGTACTAGGGGCAATTATTAAATATTCAGGAATTTTGGTTACATACTTGGTCGTTTGAAATTAGCAATGGTGGGAATGTTCATGACACAGAAATAAGAAAATCATACAAATCAGAACTGTTAATTTTTTTTTTTTAAATTTTATTGGATAACTGGTTTACACACATACCACTGGTGTAGCTTCCTACCATAAATCTCTGTCAATACCCATTTCTGCAAAGAATCGGCAGAATTTTTTATATGAAAGTATTACCTAAAAATCCTGTGTTGGCAGGAAAGGTATGTGGGAATACAGAACCATTGTTATTTAGGATATAAGCTTTGTTAATGTTTCTTAGGTATGCTGGAAAATTTTAAGGAATGCTGGGTGAACAGAGGATAGCGATTACTTTTCATATTATTTGCCAACTGGAAAGATCTGGTCCATGTTACTGTAATTATAAAAATGTTCATGGGTTCTTCAGTTACTGAAGTGATCTGGACCTGTTGTTTATTACTTAGATCATTTTTCCTAGAAAATCGATGCGATGAGGTAGCATAATATTGTGAGAGTAAGTGTGGACTGAGAGATTGGGTTTGCAGTCATTGTGGATGGCATCAACTGGGTCTGTGGCATTAGACAAATGACTTGTGCCCTCTTAAGCTTGCTTGTCCCATATATAAAGGAATGGACTTGAACATAATAATCTTTTACTCACACCCTCCCCCCGCCCCCGCTCTAAAATTCTGATATGTGATTGAGGGCTTCATTATTTAGCATGAAAACTTGCTCTGGATCACCTTATATAACTTCTCCAGTCCCTTTTATAGTATTGACAGGTCCACACCTAAACCCATTTACCTGTATGAGTCTGATTTTATGGTTGAAGATGCTTTTAGTAAGAGACCAGCATAAGATATTTGTAAAATTATAGCCCTTCTTTTGCAGTGTTTGGTCTTTTCACGGTGTTCATTATTATTTTACATTAATCTTCTGTAGTTTAAAATCATTTTGCATTCCTGTTACTCACCCAACATTTCAAAATAATTTCACATAAAACAAAAATGTCCCAGATAGTATTTGTAGGTTTAAATGAACTTACCATTAGGATCCATTTTCCATGGTAATGCCTATGAAATCGTAAGTACTTTCAGAGTTAATACTCCTTTTATTATAGGAAATGCAATATTTACTAATATTCATGCTCATAAAATAATAGGACACAGATACACACAAAGGCATGGACATGTTGAATTTTATGGTATTAGTATATAATATCCATATTAATGCTAATGAACAGCAAGAAAATGATATTAAAGAAAAAGTTACTGCTTTGTTTAGCAGTGTATAATACAAGAGAAAATCCTTGTTGGGGAATTCTCTTCACATTCATCACCAAAGCTCCTAAATTCAGATTGCAAATAAAATGAAAGAAAAGAAGACAAAATTTGAAAATAACAGACATGAAGAATGATTTTTTACTCTGGATAATTTGTCTAGGTATACCTATGTTTTAAACAAATCTGTTACATTGTGTGTATTATAGGAAACTGCATACTTAAAAACTTTGTATTATCTATCCTGAGAAACCTTTAGGAACTTTATTATGTTCTCAGTTAAGAAGTGTTTACAGAGCACCTTTGACATCCATGTGTTAAGATTTGGTGGTGAGTACATTTAGATGAAGGCCTTGGCTTAGCAGAGTTTGTATTTTACTAGGGGAAATCAACATCAATTAAATAATCATATGATTTGATATAAAATTGCAACTATGTAAAAAATGAGACACATGTAGTTAGACAGTTTAAAGCAAGGGATTAGACCTAGCTTCTCTGAGGAAGCAATAATCAACCTGAGATCAGAGGGATGAATAGGTTTATCTAAGAAAGGGAAGAACATTCTAGGTAGAGGAAGCTTCATGTGTGCAGAACCAATGGCTGGGGGGAGCATGGTAAAGGCAAGGGGTTAGAGTGGGAGTTGGAGTACAGGACAAAATGATTTGGAGCATGGTGAGGGACAAGATGATCTGTGTAGATTCTATTAGGAGCTGTATTTTATCCTGAGAGCAATGGAGGAATCCAATGGAGGAAGCTATTGAATTGCCATAAAGAGGAAAATGGCACAATTAGAATTTTGTTTCAAAAAGATAATTCCAGCTGCACAGTGAAGAGAAGGGATCCCATGAAATCAAGAAACAGAAGAGATGTAGTTGAAAAGTAAACTGGAGGAAGAGTGATTCGCGTTTAGAGAAGAGTGTGTGAGAATTCATATAGTGATGGTAGAACAATTATGCCTGGTAAAGGACGCATTTCATTATATGCTTTGTTTTTTTTCCCATGAAAAAAGAAAAACTTGAGAGATGATTAATCGAAAGAACTCCAAAAGGAACAACAAAGTTGCACAAAGTAGAACCCAAATCAGTTGATTTTCAGTTAATCCCTTTTTCTTACCCAGTCACAAATGGGCCAACAATATACTATCAGATGATATGGGCTGAATATATTAGTGACTATAATATTAATATATTAGCTGAATATATATTAATATATTAGCTGAATATATTAGTGACTGTAATATTAAGAGCATTCAAGGCAAATATAAAAAAGACAAAAAACCCAGTCTCCAGTTGATCCCATAAATACATTCCTAAGATGAATTATCAGTTAGAGACCAGGGGTAGAGACTTTGATCATCTGTCCCCAATGCTCATCACACGAAGAGCAGATGGAAGGGTGAGAAGATGGATTGGGTTTAATAGAGTGAGGGAAAATGCTACAACATTTTGGACCAAATAAAATTGTGGTGGCACAAATGATTTTTCACATATTAAATTATATTTCCCCCTTCAAAGAAATTGATGACTTCTATTATATGACTGTGAACATGGCTTGAAACACATTTAAATTGCTCTTAAAGAATAAAACCAAATAGGAACCATAATGGATAGCATCTAAAATGGAAAAACAATCATTAATGTGTTTATATTTTCCACATCTACCGGTATCTTTTATCTAAGCATCCGTGTGGCTGATTCATTTTAATGAAGACATGCCCTCAGAAAGCCCTGGCCAATTGTCCCCTACTTCCACCTGATTAATCTGGCCTTAATTAAAATAGTACAGAGAAGCAAAGAGAATGGTTCTTGTGATAAAGCAAAGGGACTCCTGTGAAGGGCCCTTGAAGTAGAAGGAAAGGAAGTGGAGGGAGGCCCTCAGTTTGGTATACAAATGTTCCCAGTTACCCTCAGAAGGGTAGGAAAATCTGCTGTGCCACCCTTCATTTTTTTTTTTTTCTGTAAATGTTTTCTTTGTTCAAATTTCTGACACCCTAGCATTACCCCCTTTAGAAGGAAACTGCGAATGTCATCTAAAGATTTAACAAGAGAGTACAAACACCCACGATGAAAAGCCAGAGGGACAAAATAAGAGTGTATGTACTCAAGAACTGAAGGGTCGCCCTGGCTAATCTCCCCAACTTTTACCCTCCCCTGTTGG
Source organism: Tamias sibiricus (assembly GCA_025594165.1). Taxonomy (NCBI): domain Eukaryota; kingdom Metazoa; phylum Chordata; class Mammalia; order Rodentia; family Sciuridae; genus Tamias; species Tamias sibiricus. Next base: position 35,062,911 of record CM046673.1, on the reverse strand, counting down.
AAGCCTCCTTATGGTGTGCGAAACCCTGAATAGTGAGAGTAGTCTCAAGTGCCATCAGGGCTTGAGTGCAGAGTCCATTATACGCTGTGTCAGACAGTTTTGACAAATGCACCAACACAATCAAACCTTTTATCAATTTAAAAGTAACCTTGTCACAGTCATCTGTCAAACTGTTCAGATACAACTAAAGGCAAACAAGTCATCATGCACTCGGGGTAACCAAGTAAATAAGAAAAATGTGAATGGGGATGTTTTTGAGTTCTTTCTTGCTGTGTCATTGAAGATTTAAAAGTTCCCTCCAATCAGACCCAAGGATATTTATTAGTAGCTTTCTTTGGAAGTCAGACTCCAATTACGTAGCTGCTTTTGAGGTGTGGTAAATCTGCACAGTGGCATGTATGAGCAGGAAGTGAATCCAGAATCTTGGAACCCTGTCTTGGCGTTTATTAAATGAGAATGTCTTAAAGATCCAAATGGATATTTGTTGCCGCCTGAAGCGCTTGGAGCAACGGAGTCGCGGGAAGAAATTCAGAGGCAAACTGGAGACAAACAGCTTTTTATTCTGATAACTTTTCTTTCTGGTTCTAACAACGACTAACACACGCCACACACACCACCAAAATGGCGCTGACCCGATCAGCAATTTCGGCCAAGTCACTCGAGATCCCAGGACAAGTCTCGTGAGACTACGGAAGGCAACAATGCCCAAATCTCCACGGCTCATAGTCAACCACAATTCAAGCCATCTCCCCAAACAGGGCTCCTGCAGATATTTGGGTTCTTAGTTAGCACAGATCTGACACTTGATTACATATATTAATTCAGATTTCGACACGATCTTATTTGCCAGTTTTCTATTAAAAGCCATACGCAGTATTTGACTAGTAATTAATAAATAACTGTCAATAATGCAATCATCACTATACATACATTATTGCAACATTAATTATATATCGCAGGCCATGTGCTCTATTTTTATATCATTTAATGTTCAAAAAGACCTATGAAGTGAGAATAATAATTTGTGAATAATAGTTGGGTAAACTGAGGCTCAAAGAAGTTGAGAAATTTGTTCAAGTTTATGTAACCCCTGCATTCAAAATCTAGCTTCAGTGTTAAAGCTCTTATTCATAATAACTAAAACATTCATAAAATAAAAACATAATTCATGGGTTCTCAAATCCTAGACTGCCCATGAGAATCCCGCAGGGAGTTTTAACAAGCAGGAGGTCTGAACCTTATCCTCCAGGGATTCTTGTTTAACTAGACATGAGGGGTGATAAAACCCTGCTCAGGTAATTCTAATATCCAGCAAAGTTTGAGAACCCCTTGAGTTAAAGGTGACCAGGCCAATAAGAAAACATAATTTAATCTTCTATTTTAAATTCCTTACTCTTTCATAAGATCTAGCAATTTCATAGGATCTACCACTTTGCTTTCAATTGAGTGGAAGACTTAAAAATACATTTTTTGGGCAATTTTGGGATACATTCAATTTTCTGCTCATAAGACAAAAGTTTCTCATTAGGAACTTGGGAAAATCAACTCTAGCAATAGGAATCTCCAAGTGATTTAAAGGGTGTGCTTGGGAGAATCTCATTTCCCTTCATCACATAATTTTCATAAATCTTTCTTCAACATTGTAGTATTTTAATAATGTTTGTATTTAATGATGTGACAGGAAACTTTCTATTTTGATTCATGTTCCTCAATTTCTATGCATATTTACATTTTTCTCACTGGCCATAATCTGGTGAACAAAGGTCTTGTGAATCTTAAAGAACAGTCTACATCTTCTAATGTTTGGGGGCATTCTAGACATTATTGTTTGATTTTTGACAATTCATTATTCATTGTTTCATTACTTTGATGAGAATGTTCTGTTGAATGCATATGTCTCTTATACACTCTTGGAAAATGCTATTCCCTCTGTATCCTAAAGAACAAAGAAGCCAAACTAAAAATGAATCTATGAACACACCACACCACTTACCATAGCACAAAAGAGATGGGGATGTAAAGGGTATGACAGACCCTGGGTGTACCAAGAGAAGGTCTGGAGCTTGGGGAGCAGTGGGATTCCAGGCAGGGTTCATGGTCAATACATGGAAGCCTGAGGGACTTGGGGTTCAAGGGAAGGATCTGGTAAGTCCCAATGGCATCCTGAATTTCAGTTTGTCCAGTCATATTCAGATTGACAAATACACCTCCCTCTTTGTAATCCTTATCTGATCTCTCTGTCATCTTGTTGAGCCCTCCTCTATTCTCAAAACTTTCTTCCATGGCTGTCATACTCCTCCTTCCTGGTTTTTTTTTTTTTTTTTTTTTTTTTTCAACCTTTTAAGGATTCTTCTTTGTAGCTTACTTTCCTCTATCTTCCTCTTGCATGTTTTAGAATTTTCTGGAAGTTGGACCTCTCCTATTCTCACTCTATAAACTATTGACTCCCTACTATGTAAATAACTTCTACTATTCTGATGATTGTTAAATCCACAAATCTTTGGGTTTTTGTTTGTTTGTTTGTTTCTTTGTTTGTTTGTTTGTTTTGTTTTTTTTTTTAGCCCTAGGTTCATATCTCTCATTAATCTCTAGACAATTCCTACTTGACATCCCTGAAGCTATTAAACTTGTTGTCCGAACGGATTTTTTCCTAGACCCATTCCTAGACTATATTTTTCTTAGACCCATTTGTAATGTTCTTTTTTTCTATGAATGGTACCAACATCTGCTCTGTCATAAAATGGGAATGGAACCACCCTATGACCCAGCCATCCCACTCCTGGGTCTGTTCCCAAAAGACTTAAAAACAGCATATTACAGTGACACAGCCACTTCAATGTTTATAGCAGCACAATTCATAATAGCTAGGTTGTGGAACCAACCTGGATGTCCCTCAGTAGATGAGTGGATAAAGAAAATGTGGTATATATACAAAATGGAATTTTACTCAGCAATAAGAGAGAATAAAATAATGGCATTTGCAGGTAAATGGATGAAGTTGGAGAATATAATGCTAAGTGAAATTAGTCAATCTCAAAAATCCAAACACCAAATGTTTTCTCTGATATAAGGAGGTTAGTTCACAGTGTGATTGGATGGGGGTACATAGGATTAGAGGAACACTAGAATGGTCAAAGGAAAGGGAGGGCAAGGGAGGGAGCGGGGGGGGGGGGGAAAGGGGGGGAAATGGTGGTTGAATGAGATGGATATCACTATCCTAAATGCATGATTAAAGATCTGAATGGTACTTATATACTTTGTATATAAGCAGTTGTATGTAAAAAGATGATATACTTGTGCATTTTGAATAAGTAAATAAATAATCTAAAAAAAAAAAAAAAAAAAGAATAGAAGCCAAGTCTCTCAACCTTATGTCTAAGGTAGATAAATAATTTCATCTCCTGTGTTTTGTTTTTCAAATGTAAAAACGTTCACTCACTATTGGCATATCTCTTTAAATATGAGCGTACTGACAACTATTGTTATTGGACTCTCCTTTGAGTCTTTTCTATATGTCATGGCAATTTGCAAGTAAAGAATAAAAATGTTTCTTCTCTCACATGTAGATAATAAATAAATTGTCTTGAGAAATGTAAAAAAACAAACAAACAAACAAAAAAACCAGGTTACTCATTTCCCCAAAGTAGAATAAATTCCCAAGGGATATAGATTTTTAACTTCTTGATATTTATGATACCCAATATCTCTTTAGTTTCACTTCCACCATAGTTCATTTTACTCATTTATTACAAATTAATATATTAAGTACTAGAAAATCTCTTCATAGAACTTGCATTCTCATGGAGAGAGATGATGCATGAAGGAAGGAATAACTAAAACATCAAAATACAGAAATGCCACAAAAATCTGGCTGTAATAATGATGAGGAGTTTATTATAGACCAAGTGTCTTCTTTAAGGTGAGATTTTAATTGCATGAAGGAATCAGGCAGATGACATTCAAAATGAAGAACATTACAGACACATGTAAGATCTTGTAGAAAAACTGTAGGTAGAAATGAACTTGGTGTATTTCTGGAAAATAAGAAAAGGTTAGGTATTCCTGTGTGAAAATTTGATTTTAGAGGAGCACAGAGGAGAAACAAGGAAATGCACAAGGAGGCCATTGTGGAAGTCCAGAAAGGAGGTGGGATGGCTTGGAGTAGCATCACAGTGGTAGAGGGGGTTAAGTGTGTTGTAATGATGATTTATTTTGGAGACAGTTTTGAGAGAATAGATGAGTTCAACAGGAGAGGAGGGATAAGGGAAAGAGATATAAGGGATAACTCCTCAAATTTTGATCTGAGCAACAAATGAGGGAGACTAGAGAGACATTTAATAAGATGAAGTGGATTGCAGAAGGAGAAATTTTTAGGAGAGAGGAATCAATTTATTCATTTTAAATTAGTTATACATGACAGTAGAATGCATTTATGCACTTTGATATATCATACATAGATGGGGTATAATTTCTATTTTTTCTGATTGTACATGTTGTAGAATCACATTGGTCATGCAGTCATGCATCTATGTAAGGTAATAATGTCTGTTTCATTCTACTACCCTTCCTATCCCCCAAATCCCTTCCCTTTGCTCCCCTCTATATAATCTAAGGTAACTATTCTTCCCTAGTGCCCTGCCCTTTATTGTGAATTAGCATCTGCATATTACAGAAAACATTAGGTCTTTGTTTATTTGGGATTGGCTTATGTCATTTAGCATGATATTCTCCAACTCCATCCATTTACTGGAAAATGCTATAATTTCATTCTTCCTTAAATATGAGTAAAATTCCATTGAATGTATATGTCACATTTTCTTTATCCATTCATCTATTGAAGGACACCTAGGTTGGTTTCATAGTTTAGCTATTGTGAATTGAACTGCTATAAACATTGATGTGGCTGCACCACTGTAGTATGCTGATTTTATTGGTCTTGTTATTTTTAAGACTCCATTAGACATCTAAAATATTTTTCTTTGCAACCAATAAAATAAGAGAATGTTGATAAAAAGGACACAAGGCATATATGACTCCAATTTTCAATGTAAAGTTTAGAGTAAAATATATAGAATGGGATTATAAATGGCTTTTAAACCTATCATACAATGAGATAATAATATGGTACTAATATTCACTAGACACTAAGTTTTTTATCATGTAAGTACTTTGCATTATACATGTTCATTCATTTTTCATTCCCCATGCCAATTCTCACTTTATTGTTGAGAAAACAGTGACACAAAGAAGTTAAGTGACTTTCCCAGGGCCACACTGCTAGCAATTGGCGAGTCCAAGGTTAAGTTGGAGAGTTTAACGATTATGTTGAATACTATTGAGGGATCAAGAAATATGCCAACAGAAGAGTTTTGAATTGGAAACATTATGAATTGGAAACATCAAGGCCATTGACCAACTTCACCAGGAAAGTATTTGCAGAGACAGAAGCTGAAGTCCATTGTAGTGGGTCCTTCTGAGTATGCACCAGAAAGTCCTTTCAAGTGGAAATGCTCTTGTCCCATTTGTGCCACAATTATACCTGAATAGTCACCTTTGCTACTGTTTCCCCCAGATGTTCTGATTTACTCTGTCTCCATCTATCTCTTTCTCTGTAGCTGTGTTTCTTCCCTGTCCTTTATTCCATTCCTACTCTTTCCCTATCAATTTTTACTCTTTCCCCACCTGAAAATTTTTGAGGACAATAGATTGGTCTTGTTCATTTTTGTACCCCTAGTTCCTAGCACACTACCAGATAATTGGCAAGTGATACATATATAATAACTGATAAATACACACACACATAATCACTGAATAAAGCTCAGACTCATCAGTTATATAACAATAATTTTATTGAATATATAAAACTTGTTCCAGTGTAGACTTTGAATTATTAGTCAGAAATATAGGAAACAGTATTTTATCTTGGATGCTAGGTCCAACACAGTTCCTCTGGAGTGAAAGAAGAAAGGCTTTGAATATGACTCTCTTATATTATGCAGATCTCAAGAACCAGGGTAACTTGAGTCACAAATATTAAAGGAACCAAGTAAGGATCAATACCTCTTACTCACTCACTGTGGCTGCTGAGACAAGAAATAACCATTTATTCTTTCCTGAGCCATCAGGTTTCAGCTGTCAAACAGATCACAGTGTTCCACTGACTTTGCTAATTCCACAAATAATGCAAAGTCATTTGATCTCATTGAATGTTTGCTGGGAAAAACAAATTCTTTTTTTTTTTTTTTCTTTTGCAGTTTTCTTGCAGTATTCTCTTTGCAACCAATGACTTTTGGGGAGCACAAAATAAGAGAATGTTTATGAGAAAACATACAAAGCATATCTGTATATTTGGCATATTAAAGCAATAAACTTTTATCTTAAATTGGCAGTCGTATGATTTATATACACTGTTTAATCATCTAACTGAGAATATACTGTAAGTATGAACTGTTCTTGAAAAGGAAAATTAAAATTCTTTTTATCTCTTATCATATTCATTATATACCTAATACCAGTAGCTCTTGAGAAAGAGACCTTTATTTTACACAATAAATATGTCCGTAATATTTTAGCAAGTAGATTTGTTGTTTAAGTGTTTTGTTTGTTTGTTTGTTTGTTTGTTTTGGTACCAGGGATTGGACTCAGGGGCACTCAACCACTGGGCCACATCCCCAGCCCTTTTTTATATTTGATTAGAGTCAGGGTCTCACTGAGTTGCTAAGTGCCTTGCCATTGCTGAGGCTGGCTTTGAACTCAAGATCCTCCTGCCTCAGACTTCCAAGTGCTGGGATTATAGGCATGCACCACCGTGCCCGGCTTAAGTTTTTAAATTAATATTATTAAGGAATAAAATTCAATGCACTCATTTAAAGTGCAGGATCTGATACATTTTGACAAAATATACACCTATGAAGCCCCCATAAAAATCCAGATATGAAACCTTTCCACCATCCATAAGTTTTTAAAAAATATAGCCATATGTCAGGAAGTTCATAGTTTAACATCATTCTATGAAGAAAACAAAGAGGTAGCTTGATATGAGAGAGTAGCATGTAATTCTGGGTCAGTTGTGGGCTCTAATTACCTATTTGCCAGCAGTGGAGCCTTGACCAAGTCATCTAGAACTCGGGAGCCTCACTGTGTGTGCCTGGTACATATTAAGTCTCTAATAAATGCTAGTTAATGTTATTATCAACATATGCAATGGAAACAATCATTATTGCAGTTCATATTTTTACATAGTAAAATTAAGTAAAATTCACCTATAATTTTAAGGGTTCTGTATTCAAACAAAACACCTTGTTTGGTTTTTATATCATCCTATCTATTGACTAACTGGGGTTGTATACATATGGCCACTCTGGATCTTGCATTAGCTTATATCATCATTTCTAACCATTGTGTAGTGCTGTATTTTATACCATGAACATTTACAACAAAAGAATAAATACATACAATTTAGGATGCATTTAAACATAAAAATTAAGTCAGGTGTAGTCATGTACACCTGTAAATCCCAGCCATAGCACCTTAGTGAGACCCTGTCTCAAAAAACAAAAAAGGACTGGGGATGTAGTTCAGGGGTAATGTGTCACTGGGTTCAATTTCCAGTTCCTAATAAAATAATAATAATAATCATTATATATTACATACAAATATAATAATAATAGTGATTATTATTATAATGATATATAGTGCAAAACAAATTTAAAAACACAGTTGTGATGCATAAATATATCAGTAATATCCTTTAAAATGTAAAATGGAAATTTTGAACTAAAGACATGGCAACCATTCAGTTCTTCAGTATAATGAGGTGGTTTAAAACATATTTGGCAATATTAGTCAATATGTATGTGTGTATGTGTATATGCATATATATACACATATATATGTATATATATATGATGTAATAAATGCTAGTTAATGTTATTATCATCATATGCAATGGAAACGATCATTATTGCAGTTCATATTTTTACATAGCAAGATTAAGTAAAATTCACCTGTAATTTTAACGGTTCTATATTCAAACAAAATGCCTTGTTTGGTTTTATATCATCCTATCTGAATGTATGTATGTGTGTGTGTGTGTATACATCTCAGTGGTATTCTGATATATTTTATTCCTGAATCAACAGGTTGAGTTTAACATCAGGTTAAATCACATCTTTTTAAAAAAAAATATCTCTTTTTCTTGTATGTTTATTGGACACCAATATTTCTTTAAATATGTTAAATTTAGAATCAGGGATATAGATGCCTAAATAATATCAATTATTACAATTTCATTCATAAGGATATAAATTGAGATGAATGTCAAAGTTTGTTCGGGTTGACTTCTTCCTGAGAAGTTTCAGAAAGCCTATTACTTCCTTTCTCTGTACAGTTTTTTTTTTTTTTTTTTTTTTTTTTTTTTTTTTTATTTTCTGTGTTCATTAGAAGGATCATTCTCATGCCAAAATGCCTGGGTTCAGCTCTCAAAGCTATTGTTTATGAACTGTATATCCTTGGACAAGCCACACAACTTCTCTGTTCCTAAGCATCACTTTCTATAAAGTCTGTATAGTAATGGCATCTCCCTTTTATTGAGTTAAAAGAATGGAATGAATTAGTACACAGAAAACACGTAATATGGTCTGTTCAGAGTGAGTACCCGAAGAGATTTTTGGTTATATTGTTCAAATGATTTCTTGCTGTGTACTAAAATCAGGCATTGCAACATACAATTCAAAGTCCTCTGGTGTTGTGAGATTCTTTAATTCTAGACTCTATGTGTATAAGCACAATTAACCTTTATTACTCAAAGCAGAGACCTTGGTTTTTGATCTGCAGACTTCTATATGTGAATTTCAAAGGCACAAGCCTCACATTAGTTTGTTACCTTCAAGATTGAGCCTTGCTGATTCTTGCACAGGAATCTTGGGAAGGCAACCAAGTCCAAGATAAGGAACAGACCTGTTCCTCAGGCATGTTTTGACATCACAGGGCAAGCCAGAGACACAATCTACAGATGACCACGTGTCTCAACCTAGAACAAGGGTAAACTGGCAGTTCATTATAATCACCCACATGGACTTTGGATATTAGGTGTCCTTAGGATACATTCACAACCACAAACCAGAAGAAGACTGTAAGCAATTCAAGTAAGAACTAGAAGTGAGGTTACTGGAGAATTCTGAACGATTCCCCGATTTCAAAATTTAAGAGGAGTCATCCTGCACTAATAAAGAGTGACAGCTCTGAGGAAGGACAGGAGGTGCGTTTCCAGGGAACACTTTCAGGTCAGGACCATTTCGTCTGAGCAGAAAGTGATTTTCAGTGGGCCGTTAAATAAACAGTCTGCTCTTGGTTCTCTGCCTCTCTATGTGACTCTCCTTTTTCTAACTCTAAAGCAAAAGGGTAGGATTTATTAGGTTACATTTGTATTCAGTCCATGTTTGAATTTCAGTGTAAAGGACAATTATAGTGAAATCTGACATTTCCATGAAGGCTTTGTACCAGGTATTGTTACAGGCACTTCACAGGTGGAACGACCCACTCTTTCTGGTTTGCCCAGACCATCCCAGTTTTAGTGTGAAAAGTTCTATATCCTGGACAACTTTCAGTCCCTAGGTAACTATCCATCCCAGGCCATCCAGGACTCTCTTTAAAAATATGTTTAATTCACAATAATGTGGGGGGCACTACAGAAGAATAGCATTACCTTAGATTAGGTAGAGGAAAGTGATGGGAGGGGGAGATAGGGTATATGGGGATAGGAAAGATAGTGGAATGAAACAGACATTATTTCTGTATGTATATATGCAACTACATGACCAGTATGATTCTGCAACATGTACAATTAGAAAAATGAGAAAATATATCCCATCTATGTATGATATATCAAAGTACATAAATGTATAACTAGTTAAAATACATAAATGTATGTTACCTTCAAGATTGAGCCTTGCTTATTCTTGCACAGGAATCTTGGGAAGGCAACCAAGTTCAAGATAAGGAACAGACCTATTCCTCAGTTATACATAAATGTATAACTAGTTAAAATGTATAACTAGTTAAAACAAATAAAAAATTAATTATAAATGCCTCCATTTTCAATCAGATGACATGATTCTCTCTTGAAACCAAGGGAACCTAGATACCTCAAGAAGTTAAGTAATTTTCTGAAGTCATTAAAGCTATAGACATTTTCTCAAGGTGGCTGACTGAGCACTCAAACCCAGGCATTTGATTCTACTCTCTTGGTCTCTACCTGGGATTAACTATTGGAATAAACACTTTAATTGTTAAATCAGACTACTCACCAGATCTCATCCTATAACTGAGGTAATGCAATCCCTGCAGATGTAGGGAGAGGAGGAAAATTCTTTCCACAACATTTGTTGGTGATACCAAACTATGATGCATACTCCAGTCTCAGAAATGCCTGCCAGTGGTCACAAAGGAATGCATTTCTTTGCTACTAATAGATAATTAATTAATTACTTGTAATATTCTGGCCAAACAACATACCTGTAATTTGCAGATGGTATAATGCCTTGCTTAATAACTACTTGAGATTAAGTGTCGAATGTCTAGATTGGAGGAAAAATACTTCCTCAAAATGTGTTTTGTTTATGTTAATATACTTTCTTCTTTTTTTACAGGAGAGCATGAAAAGGTATTTCAACAAATTATGATAAAATATCTGCAAATATGAAATTGTGTTTCAAGTGGAAGTTACCATTCCCTAGTTATCATTGTGATTTAGATGCCCTTTGATACAGTTTTATTATTTCTATCACTCACAGCCTGCATAAACCACCAAATGTTCTGAGTAGAGTAATATAATAATTCTCAGGCTTTGGAATTTGGAAAGGCTGTAAAATAACAAAATAATGGAAGGAAGGTCAACATGGTATTGTCAACTTTTAACTTTATTAAACAATGATATTAAAACAAAATATCTACTATTTACTATTTACCAGCCCATAGACTGAAGAGCATAATTTTACTCTCACTAGGACACTATTCTTTAAAAGATTATTTTTAACACCATATAGCCTTAATAAGAACCATCCTGTAAGTGTTGTGAACTGGAAAATTAAACTGTATCCCAACCTATTCCAAAAGTAGAGGTAAAGTTCCTCTCAGTTTAATCTCCAGTGCCACAATTAAAGAACAACAACAACAAAAAAAAAAAAGTAGAGGTTCTGTTGCAAAGAAATTTTGGCCACACATTTGCATCCAAGGCACTGGTTTTATGCTCTCTGTGTCAGTTTGAAATGCTCTGTTCAATGCAGCATGACATGGGACTCAGTTTTCCAACTTCTCCAGAAGCTTCTTTTTTTTTCTTCTCCTTTTTAACCACACTGTAGAATTCCAGTTTCACATCTAATGATCTAATGTGTTGACAGATACGGGAACAGCATATTTCATGCTATTTCACTCAATTGAACGTTTTCCAGGCAAAATGAGAGGATCTGAAGAACCACAGTCCCCAAACCAGTGCCAAGAAGGAAACAAGCCATGACAGGCCTCACATCTGTCTGGTGTGTTCAGGCACCCCTGGCGCAGAGGTGCTTACCCCACCTGGAGCTCCCATCTGGCCAGCAAAAGGCACTTGGGAACAACTAGAAAGGCAGACACTGGGTCCGGGTTGGCCACTTGCGTAACAATCAAAGGGCTCTGGGGCCTAAAAATTTCCTTTACCTGCTTAAGCCTCACTTGTCCCAGCGATTTTACAACCTTTCACACTTCTTCTGTTACCCAAAGCACAACTTAGATTTCTAATTCTCTGAAATCCCTGCTTTCCGCTAGTGCTCAGTATGCTCTAAAGTATTAATCAGTCTTACTCAGATTTATCTTCTCAGGCATGACATTAAATTTTACCTGGATTTTAATGATAGTGGTTTCACTTAAATTCAAAGTCCTACATTGCTTTTGGGCACAGAACTGCTTAGCGTTGTTGCTAATTGTTAAAACAATGACATAACTGTAGGCATATTACTCACCCTTTGTTCCTGAGCGCCTGTTCATAGAAGTAACACTTTGGAACCTGATGAAAGGAAAATGCTCTGAGCCTCGATTGCTGTTTCAAATAGAAAACAAACAAAGCAAAAATCAGATTACAAGGGAATAAGGAAAGCATTTATTTAATCCAGAAATAGCAGGGAAGTTTGGAAAGCTGTGATTAGTTTTCCAAAGCAAGTGCTATGACCTGTACCTGGCTCGCTGTCTGTCTATCCCTCTCTCTCCCTTTTACACACACACACAGTGTCTACTTGCTTGTGGGCAGTTCCTAGATGGGGGCTATACTTTCCCTGAGGGCAGGGGAAGTGTCTTCTTGACTATTGGGTTCCTATCATTTCACTCAGTGCCTGCTCATGTCAGGAGGCCAGTAATGATTCATGAAGAAATGTGCCTGATGGTTAGAATAAGTCCTGCAAATGTTGCTTCCATTTTAAACCCTTAGCTTTTTCCCATGTAAATTGTGTGGACAAAGAATGTAACTCAAGTACAAGGGCACAATTTTGCTAATTTCCTTTGTTTATAAAAAAAAGAAAGAAAGAAAGAAAGAAAGAGGGAAAGAAAGAAAAGCATCACATAGTGAGGGTTGCGAGGGACATTTTAGTCAAAGACAAATTGGGCCAAGAGTCTTTCAGAGAAGATATTTTCTGATTCTGGTTGTGTGTGTTTGCTGGATGTCAAGGTATCCTGTTCTAGGTCTGACATCAGATACAGGGATTTTCTTCTGTAAAAAAACTCAGCCTTTGACTGTGATACGTACAATATTTAGTTCCCTCATAGGAAGTGTTTCTCCTAATTGGGTCTCAACTTACTTGCTTCTCTGTTGTACCGCTAGTCTCTAGCCGCCTTCAGGGTTGTGTGGGCCAGCTTTAAACAGGTGTAGGTATGCTTTCTTTGCAATGTGTACCAATGGAAACAAGATGAGATTAGCCAATGGCTCATTAGCTGTCTCCTGGTTTGAAAACCCTTGATGTCACTCTGATTATGAACTTTCTCATATATTTTACTCTGTGATCTAGGGGAAAAAAAAAAAAAAAAAAAAAAAAAAAAAAGCCTGCAAAACGTACATACACCAAACACCAGATTTCATGAAAAAGCTGGAAAAAGGGAACTTCAGGACTCCAAATACCAACATGATGAACCATTACATTATTCTGAAAGCTTGGATGTCCCTGCGTCAATATTACATGGTGATTGAGTTGATACCGATAGTTTTTCATTGTATTTTGTGCAAAGAATTAAACCCAGGAATTAAACAGAAGAAACTGGAGGTAAAGCTGTGTTCTTGACTAGGGGGTCAGAGGATTCAGCAAAATGCTAGGCACAATTTTGAAAATACGTTAGTACATTTTTCTGGGTTAAGTTTACATAGCCTGAAAATGTTTTAAAAATTGACATAAATGTGAGTGGGCTCTGGATGTGCAGCAACCAAATACATGTAATCTTGCTATTAATTTGTTTATAAATGAGAGAAAATCTACATATTCATAGAGTTTTCACTGAAAGCTCTTTGAATCACCACTGTTTTCCTTGCTTCCTAAGATGGACACCACAGGGACAAGGGACACCAAATTTAGCTAATCTCAAAACGTTTTACTTTAAACCCATTTTTGGAAGACATGTTTTAATATGCAGCGTTTGCCTTTCAGCTATCTTCTCTGGAACGTTTTTATTCCACTTAGGCAAACAGCCTCAGACTTAAGGCTTCCACAGGAAGTAGATATTGCTGGACTGAATTCTAGACAGTGAAGTGCTCTGTTTCTCTGATTTGGCACAACCTGGTGAAAATTGTTCAACTGCAGCATTTCAGACATAGTGCCAGCCTCATGGCTTGATGCCAAGATTGCTATTTGGCAACCAAAGGCCAGACAAGCAGCTGGTTATTGCAGCGAATCTGAACAGCGTGCTTCAGGCCATGTCTCTGATGCCAGATCCTCCAACCCAGTTAGCAACTGAACCCTCGAGGCTTTTTCTGGCACTGTTCCCTTCCCGCCTTGTGGTGGGCTTTGCCTTGGCAAGGGTAGTTTCTGGTAGGTTGTCCTGCTTAGGTCCTGAGCTGTGGCGTCTGGCTGGAGCAGGATGCTTATAGACCACCTAAGGCTGAAAGAGTACTTGGCACCCGACTCTGTAAGGCACTGGCCAGAGCATGCTTGCACTAGAGGCTGGCTGGAAGAGGGCAGAATCAATACGAGCTGCTGGCATTCCACTCTGCCAGGGGCAAAGGAGTGACGGCCTGCTGGCATCTGCCTTTGGCCCTGTTGGCATCTATTTTGCGCTGTTCTTTGTGAAAAGTGCTTAGACTGAGGGGGCTGGTGAGCAAACTTGTCAAGAGGAAATGAGCAAGAGGAGGTGAGGGAAGAGAAACTGGCTCATGAGACATAGCCATAATCGATGAGTTTAATGACATTAGCAATAGGCGAGCAGGGTCTTACTAAATTTTCTCTATGTTTCAGAAGTGGAAAAGAACTCCCTCCCTGGGCATTTTAACTCCCTTTTTCTGACAGAACTTTTGGACCTCAAGAATAGCTTGATGTTAGGCTTTTGGAAGGGAGAAAGCACAGCTTTTTAGGAGGCCTGAGCTCCCTGTAGGTTCCTCTCCTGGGGTCTGGCACCATCTGCAAGTTTGCTGCAGCTGCTGATGAATTTAAACTGGGTTAGCAGGAGTTGGGCACAATGTGTTTTGGAAAGCACTCATCCCTCTTCTTTTGTTGGGATGGGAGTGAGGAGAAGGGGCTCTGGCAAGATTGTTTTCCCACTGTTCTCTAACAGATACCATAAAATAGTTTTCAACATTGTGCCCTCCAAGTTGATTCCCTGGAACTTAGAGAGCTATTCAGAAGGGCTGAAAATGAAGTCTGACAATTTGAACATAGCCATCGGGTTCTTCTCAGCATCTTTCAAAGGATGCCTGTAATTTCTCCGGGGGAAAGTTGAAGTGTACTACAATGGTGGATCTATTAAAAATATTGGCATGGAGGAACAAGAACCCTATTGTCTTCACTTGCTGGGCTTCCCGCCTCACCACACAGGACAAGCACCAACAGGATGCTTTCTATGAAACGTGTCTTTGATTCCTAATATGTGATCACTTTCCGGAACCAGCCATATGAATAGTGTGCCTATCACTTAGTATAGATGAAGTAAATACAATGGGAATGTAGTGTCAGTGCTATGCTGCAATTGAACATTTTTTTTTCTCTCTTGCTTCTTCTGATCACGTATATTGATATTCATTTGCCTATTGGATCATTTATCTAAGAGACCTTATTGTAACGCACCATGTACAACAACCCTCAGGTCTGTATGAATCACAGACAAAGTAAACTCACATACAGAGTATCAGGTAAAAAATCTGCCGGCAGTTCAACTGATCAACATTTCACTCAAAAATAATTTCACAATATGAGACCTGAGACTTTTCCTTTTGCAATGATGTGTTTCACTTGTCAAAACTGCACATTGGAAGTTGGCATTTTCATTCCTGAAGTCATAGTTGGATAATTTGTGTTTTAGCCTCCGTGTACACCATACCCCCCCCTATCCATCTACAGAGCACCCACTCATACCTAAGAAATAACTCATGTTGCCTAGCACCCTCCATGTTCTTACTTCAATTCTGGCAGAATCATTTGGCATAGCATGCAACTATGTTCTCATTTCACTTTACCTATATCTTAATTATCACACTTTCACTTCTGTTCTAGTTCCTTTTTACCTCTTCATCTGTTCTGCTCCAGGGCCGGGTCAGCACTTTGAAAGAAGAATTACTGTTTTATTCATAGTTATGTACATTATAGCTTCAGTGCAAGTGAATTGTATAGTAATATGATATTAACACCACTGAACAGCAAGAAGTTCTTTAGTTTCCCAATACAGAGGTAAGTTGCTTCTTGTTATTCATGGAAGTTATTTTTACAAAGTCACCGTGAATGCTGAATTAGCATATGTGGTACAAGAGCTTCCATGAGTAACACAGAGTTAGGATCCCACAAACCTCTGGTCACAGTTTTACCATGTGATCAATTAATAACTTTGCTGTGTGTATGTTTCTGTTTAAGACACCTGTTTAATATATATTGTTGATGCATTAACACTGAACTCCTGACCAGGAGCACTATAACTCATGTCTGAATGAGGGTTATCTCACACACTTATTTTCTCTGAAAGGCATATTATAGCCTTTTTTGTCTTTAGAAGCACTGGAGAGCATGCCAGCACTATACTTGGAGTCCATTTGAAATAGCAAAATCACACATGCACTTATACAAAAAGCACAAAAATGAGAAAAAAACATAGTATCAAATAGGTCCCTCCAAGGACATTGTTTACAGAATGAGAACTGAAGTAGGAAGGCAAATCATTGCCTGTTCCACCTCATCTGGGAATGGTCATGTCATGCCAGTCAAACTTTTCGCCACAATGCATGCTGGGAGTACTGGTTTTGGAGTTGCAAATTAAGTTTGGCAAGTAGGCAAACAAGCAAATACAGAATCAATGAATACTGAGAACCAACTGTATGATGTGTCTCTAATATCTAAAATGATAGTCACCATCTCATTTAATATAAATTAGACTTTTGTTGGGTGTACAATAAGAAAACTTAGTTTCTGTAGAATGCTATATAAATAGTGATTAAGACACTTTCATTTGAAGTTAATCTTATTTTAAAATTATGTCATTTCCAAAGCATTCCTAATTTATCTTTACTGTTTAATTCAGGAAAGGGAGACAATTAAAAGCATGTGTTTTTTAGAAGATGTTCCATTCCCTCTAAAGTTGTTCTATTATAGAAGTTAAAGTAATATTATACTACAAATAAAGAACCAAAAGCATAAAGGCACATCCTGAGCACAAATATCTACACGAAGGATTTGCAGGAGTAGCAATGAGCTTGACTCAGAATAGAATATTGATATGCATGTATTATTGATGATAATTCACTCTGGGGAACTTTCCTCTATAATTTATCCAATCCACTGTGTACCACTGGATTTATTATATGCATCTTTTTATTCATCCTATGTGGGATTATGAAGAATACCAGAAAGATGCATTCATTAAGGCTCATGGGAAAGTAATGACCATTTTCACAGTAATAGATTTTTCTAATAGGGAAAAAATGTGTATTATACTTTGAAGATATCATTCAAATATGTGTGCATACATAAGTATTTGAGGAAACTCAACAAAATGAAACTCTCGCCTTTGAATAAATGTGTTCAATTAAAGCATCGAGTGTTTGTGTGAGAAGAGGATATGAGAAATACATGGAAAAGCCTCAGTTCTGACAGTACAGGGGAGAAGGAAGGCAGAGCATAGAGATTAAATAAATAAGTGTATAAATTACTTTCATACATAGGTAATGGTCATAAAATACCGCGATGAAGATTTAACCAGAGTGAGCAGATCTGGGAAGCATCTTTTGAGATGGTTCTTGCTGTAGAGGTCATGTTTTGGTGAGGCACAGGGAAAAGCATGAATAGTATAAGGAGTGAGACCACATTGGGCATGCTCAGAGTCACACCTGAGCCTACGTAGAGTAGTGTGTCTAGAGCACAGGGGACGAGTTGGCAGAGTTAGGTTTGCTCACTGAAGCCAATAATCTGGCAGACATCTTTGGCGCCTCTCCACCTCCACCAGCTGTCAGTTGCCAAGTCAATCTCCTGGGTTTGCCCTGAGTTTGTTTATCCTTTGCTCTGCATCCTCTTTGCAGCTCCCTGCATACAGGTCCCTGCTCTCTCCTGCTGCAAATATCTCTTGACTATTTTCCTTGCCTCTAACAAAAGCCCTTCCATGTGTTTTTCATAATACAACTAGACTGAATGTCCCATTATGTCAAACATGTAATGTCACTTTTAAGTCCAGAGATCTTTAAGGATCCCATAATCCTTTCATGTTATAAACACCACTCAAAATCAAGTAGGATCCCTGCTTTTTTCTCCAAATTCACTTCTTACCATTTTTAATGTTGTCCTTTCTATATCAACAATAAGAAACTCACCTAAAATACATGTGATTGTTAGGTTGTCTTTTATATTGGGGGGGGATACTAGGAATTGAATCCAAGGGTACTTTATCACTGAGCTACATCCTTAGTCATTTTTATTTTTTATTTTTTATTTTTTTTTACTTTGAGACAGAGTCTTGCTGAGTTTCTGAGGGTCTCACTAATTTGCCGAGGCTGACCTCAAACTCACAATCCTCCTTCCTCAGTCTCCCAGATCACTGGGGCCAAGCTTGGTTGTCTTTGATCTTCAAGTCTTTATACCACTGGTCTCTTTACCCAGAACACCCTACCTTCTCTACCACCTTCTACTTAGGTAATACATACTCACCTGTTCAGGTGTCAATGTCAATGTACAATGTACATGCCAATTCCTCCAGAAACCCTTCTTGCTTTCTCCCAAATAGATCTTATGGCCTTCTAAATTTCTCACAAAGTATCCTTTACTTAGACCAGAGTTAACTCATGGTTCATTATAATTGTATCTTCACGTTGCTGTACGCTCATTGCAGACAAGGTCTATTTAGTTACCATTATGTATTTTTCAGTATAAACACAATGACTTATACACAAGCTACTGAATATTTTTTTGGTAAAAGGATAATACTAAAAATAGATCACTGCAGATTAACATTATGTTACATTATATTGCATGTCTATACACAGAGTTCATGGTGATTCATGGCCAATTATTTAACTTAGGATATAAAGCTGTATTAAAGTTTTTGGAAGGACATATAGAAGGAAAACAGTTTAATTGTTGGTGTATATAAGTCCAGATTTTCTAGTAATAAATATTAAATATAAGAAAGCTAAATGCTCCAGTAATAGAAAAAAATCACTGGGCTAAATCAAAATGAAGGAATGTGTTTTATGGATATATGTAAAATTCTATAGCCCAAACAGGAGAAAATGTTATTTTAAAAATTATTTTTCTTGGGCTGGGATTGTGGCTCAGTGGTAGAGCACTCACCTAGCACGTGGGCAACCCGGGTTCGATCCTCAGCACCACGTACAAATAAAATACATTGAATATAACGCATTGTGTACAACTAAAGTGAATAAATAAAAATATTTTTAAAAATTATTTTTCTTTAATATTTTTAAAAAAAATATTTGTATTTGTGCATTGTAGTTATGTATAATAACATAATAGTAGGGTTCATTTTGACATATTCATAAACACATATAATATAATTTGCTCCATTTCAATCTACAGTGCTTTCCCCTTCCCTTTTTCTCCTCTCTCCCTGCTTTCCCTTCCTCTACTCTATTGGTCTTCCTTCTATTTATTTAATGTTTTTAAAATTGGTGCATTATATATAAAAGTGGAACTCACTGTGATATACTCATATATGCACATAGTATACTTTGATTAATTTCGTTCTGCAGTTCCTCTCCTTTCCCATCATTCCTCCCTCCTCCTTGATCTGCCCTCTCCACTGTTCTCCCTTTTATCTTCATGAGATTCACTCTTGTTTTATTCCTGATTTCTTTATAGCTACTACATATGAGAAAAACCATTTGACACTTGACTTTCTGAGTCTGGCTTATTTCACTTATCATAATGTTCTCCAGTTCTATCTTTTTACCAGCAAATGGCATAATTTTATTCTTCTTTATGGCTGAATAAAACTCCATTGTATATGTAGACCACATTTTCTTTTTCCATTTATGAATTGGCAGGCACTTTGGCTGGTTTCATACCTTGGTTATTTATTATGAATTGTGCTGCTATAAACATTGTATGCATGCATCCTTATAGTATGCTGATTTTCATCATTTTGGATAAATGCCCAAGGAATGGCATAGCTGGGTTATATAGTATTTCCATTCCTAGACTTTTAAGGAATTTCCACACTACTTTCCAAAGCTAATTAAAAAAAAATTAATATGCATATTAAGCATTGAAAATTGCCTATGTGTTGTTATTATTTAGATGAAAGTAAGATTGATATTAGCATCATACTCTTGGCTAATCGTATCATGTTATATAACTTATATGCATACAGGGCTATGTCTTCTTTTATTTTACTCAGTTAAGATTCTTTTCCACAATAAATTGTTGTGTTTTGTCTTAATGTTAGGGAATCTGGATCTAGAAGTAAACAATGGAGCAGCGATCTTGATCTGACTCTGCTATCTTCAGAAAGCTAACTCTCTGCAGATTAGCTGTGGGCATGAGTTGATCCATAATTTGAAAGTTGCTTGTACTTACAGACAGGTATTATATTTGGGACATGTTCCAAGGTCCAACACACATAATCATTTTCTTAATTATTTTTAGGAAGAGAAGCAATGAGGTTAGTTTGTTTGGTTTAAACTTCATCTCCTTTCCTATGGTATTACAAAAAGTCCAATAGCTGACAGTATCATGAAATACTATTAGAAGTATGGTTACTTGTTGTCAGTAGTATCATCAGTCAGAGGAGTGGCTGGAATATGCAAACCTGATTGGTAATCTCTTTTTGTCCTACTCTCAGTTGAACAAGTGCATAAGCATGTAACTTCACCTAAAATATTTAAAATGACAGTGTTTATTATCTACCTGTTTAGGATGCCATAAAGACAAATTATACTCTTCTTATAAACTGCCTTCTGCTTCCTGTGCATAGGTGCTTATCATAATGAGAAATTCTTATTCATTCAGTCTTCTTCTCATTTAGCAAATTCTTATTAATTGCCTGCTATGTTTAAACCTCTTTGATAGGTGCTGCCCATAAATAGTGATTAGAGCCAATACCCAGCTCACAAGGACCTCAGAGATAGAGGAGATGGGGAGAAAGGGACAAAAATAATCACAGCAGTGTGCTAACTGATAAGTACATAGTTTCTAACTTATAACAATGTAGCCTTAGATACATGCTTGTAATACATGTCTTTTGGGTAAATATAGTTTAGATAAAAAATGTGTTAATGTTAAGCAGGAATACATAATTGAAAGAAACCTAGATTTCTAGAGGTGGAGTGGACGGTGAAACATATCTAATCCAAACTGTTCGCTAAATCTTGAGTTTGCATTTAAAACCCAGGTGCCAAGCGGTCCATTGGCTTGACATGGGGCCCTTCTAAGAAGTTGTCCTTCCTACCTCCTGATTTATTTCATGTTGCCATTGATCAACTCTTATTGTTTAAAAAGTTATGTTTTCCTATAATGAGTTGAAATACATCTTGCCATGCCAAACAAGCCTAGCTCTTCTTCATCATAACAGCCTTGCAAACATATTGAGGTTCTTGTTGGTGACCTTGAGTCTTCCTCCAGGCTGAATAAAATCAATTCACCATTGGTAGAAGTTTTTTAACCATCTCTAAAACTTTTCTGATATAGACCGTAGAACAGAGTTTTTCAATGTGCCAAATGCTATCAGTGAGTGGTGAGTTGATCAGTCAGTCCAGTGGGCAAGATTTAGAATAGAATGAAATAAAAATCAAAATTCCAGTCTGTTTCACACATAGTAAAATTACTGTTGACAAATTAGTTTCAGGTGCAAGTTCATCTTTTTGTTCTGAATATACTGACTCCAAAATAAAATGTATTTCTTAATGTGAGTTATAATAAATAAAATAAAAATCACAGACATATCCCCACAGGAGACTTCACATACCTTAAATAAGTGCTTCTTGAAATCAGTGTGCATGAGAAATTACCTGGAGTGTTTGCTAAAAAAGCAAACAAATTGTGTGTCCCATTCCCCAGCCCCTTTCTCTGGATTCTAATTCAGGTTGTCTGAGGGAGTGTCTATAAAGTTCAGGTTTAATAGGAGCCAGGTTCTGTTGCCCAGCATCTACAGAGTCTACTTTGCATCCTACTGTTTGAAGCAATGCTCACCAGCTTCCATGGGAGCTGAGTGTTGACACAGGTGTCAATCTATATAGTAAATGTTTAGCACCACTTAATTTTTAAGTAAATAAGTCAGTAATACTTGATTTCTTTTACATTTTTTAAATATAAAACCAAATATAAGTAGGAATTTTGATAATTCTCCCCTACCCCACTTTGCAGATGGTTGGAGACTTGAGATTAGTGCTTGAAGAAGAGAGAGATACAGATAAGAGGACTCTCAGGGAACAGACTTTGATTCCTGAGTTACTCATTTGTAGTTGTTGATCTTGGGTAGTGTCTGACCTCTTTTAGATTCTTATGAGGTATACCCTGGTCCCCCTGAATTAATTTGGAGGAGAACATATACTCTCTGATGTACTTTCTTTTATAATATCACCACTAATACCTTCTAATGTCTCTAAGTCTAAAGTTGGTTTTCTTTCATAGAAAACTCCAGGGCTAAATAGTCCATAATTTGTGCTTACTGATTGTCATTTCCCCAACCTGAAACTTCAAGTCTCAAGTCCTGTCCCGATTTTCTCATGTATTATTATTATTATTATTATTTATTTTACCTTAACGGTTAGTTTTGTCCTCTGCTTTCTTCCTCACACACCTTGTTTGATCTTGAATCATTTGAAGGCTGGTTTTGAGAATCCTTCCTTGTCCAATATCCTTGCAGTTCGAGGGGTTCTGTCCACCTTGCAAAGCCATCTTCCCTTTCAGAGACTTATGCCTTGGCATCAGGTCCACCCCCCCCTCTTTATTACCTTCTCCTCCCTCTTCTTGAAATCCAGAACCTCATTCAACCTTCCCTTCCTAGGTCTTCATGACCCTTCCCATGTCAGTCTCTCTCTCCTGGACTCTTCTATAGTGCATATAGAAAATAAATGACATGCTTGGTTTCACACAACTCCAAAGTGTTAACAGATTGCAGCCATTGCAGAGAAGCTTTTTGATGCACACACATCAGAAAGGGCTACATCTTGATAATAATAGTTCAATGATGCACAAGGCTGAGTAGGAAGTGGTTCTCTACCCTGAGAGACATTTGTCAATCTTAAACGTTTTAGAAGAACATATCTTTACTACATGCACGTCAGATAGAGCACTGATCTCAAGAATATATAAAGAACTTAAAAATCTTAACACCAAAAAAACAAATAAGCCAATCAATAAGTGGGCCAAGGAATTGAACAGAGACACTTCTCAGAAGAAGATATACAATCAATCAAGAAATACATGTAAAAATGTTCAGGCAATTAGAGAAATGCAAATTAAAACTACTCTAAAATTTTATTTCACTCCAATCAGAATGGCAGCTATTAAGAACACAAACAACAATAAATGTTGGAGAGGATGTGGGGGGAAAAGGCACACTCATACATTGCTGGTGGGACTGCAAAATGGTGCAGCCAAAATAGAAAGCAGTATGGAGATTCCTTGGAAAACTGGGAATGGAACCACTTTATGACCCAGCCATCCCACTCCTGGGTTTATTCCCAAAGGACTTTAAAACAGCATACTACAGGGACATGGCCACATCAATGTTTATAGCAGCACAATTCACAATAGCTAGGCTGTGGAAACAGCCTAGATGCCCTTCAGTCGATGAATGGATAAAGAAAATGTGGTATATATACACAATGTAATATTACTTAGCAATAAAAGAGAATAAAATAATGGCATGTGCAGGTAAACGGATGAAATTGGAGAGAATATAATGCTAAGTGAAGTTAGCCAATCTCAAAAATCCAAATGCTGAATGTTTTCTCTGATATAAGGAGGCCAATTCACAGTGATGTTGGGACAAGGAGCATAGGAGGATTAGAGGAACACTAGAAATGTCAATGGGGAGAGAGGGGAAAGGAGAGGGGCAAGGGGGTAAAAAGAAAAAAAAGATGGTAGAATGAGATGGATATCATTACCCTAAATGCATATATGAAGATACGAATTGTATGAATATACTTTGTATACAACCAGGGATATGTAAAAAAGTGCTCTATATGTATATTATCAATTTTAATACATTCTACTGTCATATACAACAACTTCGAATTAAAAAAAAAAAGATTGTCATGACAGGGACAGAGACACTTCTCAGAAGAAGATATACAATCTTCTTCTACAAGCCTAGAGTCTAAACTTTTTTTTTTTTAGATTATTTATTTACTTATTCATAATGCACAAGTATATCATCTTTTTACATACAACTGCTTGTATACAAAGTATATAAGTACCATTCAGATCTTTAATCATGCATTTAGGATAGTGATATCCATCTCATTCAACCACCATTTTCCCCCCTTTCCCCCCCCTGCTCCCTCCCTTGCCCTCCCTTTCCTTTGACCATTCTAGTGTTCCTCTAATCCTATGTACCCCCATCCAATCACACTGTGAACTAACCCTGGAGTCTAAACTTTTAAGTTCAATGCTGCCACTTGTTAGCCTTATAAATTGTGGGTAAGTTACTTATTTTTCAGGGTCTCTATTTCAGTCTCTTTGAATGGGAATGATCGTACATCTTGGGACTGAGTGATTTAAGTGTGTGACAAGGTATAAAAAATTGTACTTGTGGAAGGTCCTAATTACCACTGGTTCTGAGTTATGGCTTCATTTGGTAGGTTAAATCCTGTTTCTCTACCTATCCTTCCCCTGTGGTGGTGTTTGTTCTCAGCTTCTGGTGGTTTGTTTCCCTTCAGGAGGGGCTATCTTCAATCAGTGCCATTTATTCATTGAATCTTGTTGTCAGTTCCAAATATTTAATGATAAATCACTGGCTACTTTTTTTTTTTTCTTTTTCTTTTTGGTCTGAGCACTATCATATATCACCTCCTAATTGGATGGCATATCATATTCTCATTTACTTCCGTTGTCCATTTATTAAGCTTTCTGGCCAGTCAGGGCCAAATTTTTGGCAGTTGCCTGGCTCCAGGGTCAGAGTTGCTCCCTAGCAGTTTTCTTGGTTGCTTCTTAAATGTCAGTTCTGGAATAATACCACCCACACTCTCTGCCTTTCCTGTCACCCAGCCCTTAGCAGGCATACACTTTACTTTATCACTACCTCTCTTTAAAAACAAAACAAAACAAAACATGTCAGTAAGACCATTTTCAATGGTAGATTGTTACCACAGCTGAGTTGTCGAGAATGATAACTTCATAACCTAGAAGGATGGTTTTTGCCAATTAGAGCTCTTTAATTATTGCTTTTGCTTAATTGCAATGAATTAAGAAAACTAAAGACTGGAATTAAACAACTAAACCTTCCAGATAGCTACAGCTCTTTAGACACAGATCTCATTCATTCAGCATGTTTCTTTTAAGTGCTTATCTCATGACTGATGTTTGTTAGGTGTTGGGAAATCAAAGGACACCGCAGATATGATGATGTTCTTATGAATTTTTAATCTAATGAAGGAAGGTGGAGGTTAAATTTCTAAATCCATGGAAGCAAAGTACAGGATATTGTGAGAGTGTCTTTTAAAGGGATCTGAATCAAGTGGGAGGAGATGGACCCTCAGGGACCCTCAAGTGATATTTAGGTGATATGTGTTTGAGATTTTGTGATGTACAATCACACATATTATTACATGTGATTGCATATAATCATATAACTTGCATTATTGGTGCTCAAAGAGTACGTGTACCTATAACAATGTAACTTCAGATAACCAAAGAAAAAATGGTGAATTTGCCACATCAGAGTCCAACTCTACTGACCCTACCTTTCAAACATTTGGTTTAAATATGTTAGACTCTCACTTTAGAGATGCTTGTGATAAATATGCTGAAATTTGGAGCTATGTGTATGGTTCTTAAACCATTCTTCTTTGACAAATTAAGTTTATTTTAACATCTATAATCTTTCTATTGCTCTGTTTCCAACAGTGCCCAGACCTATAAACATGATTGCTCTTGAGGTTCTTCAGTTACCAAAATATCAGAATTCCTGGATAATACATTTGTAGTTAGTTTTAAAATAGTGCAAAAGTAGACATATTTTCCATTCCAAGAAAGGTGGCTTTATGGTACTACTCTAGTAGCTGGAATACTGTGTTAGAGCAGGGTGACATGTAAGCAGTGGACATGCTTATAGCTTAGAAATCCTCTGCGGTTGGCACTGAGTACTCTCTGTATTTCTCCCTCATTTACTTCTTAATGTAACCCCACACTGCACCATATATTAAGATAACTCATGGAGCTTAGATAAATAAAGTAAGAAAATAGAATGTTATCTTACTGCCTTATTATTATTGGATGACCACCTGATATTTCATACTTCACAGTACAATTCAGAATTGACTGCCAACTAGGTGAAGATTTTCTATACAAGGTGCAATTAAGGTTTTTGAGACCTTCAAAATCTGTAGTGATCCTGTCTCTCCTTGGACACCTAGAGCCCTAACATAACTTATATAAAAAATGACAATATTTCAGTGGAAAATCAACCTGGCCACTACCTAGGGCTAAAAGGATTTCTAAAATCTAAATAAATATAGGAAAATGAAGAAAATTATGTGTAAGTCTGTAGTTACAATCAGTGAGGCTGGGAGGTAGGAGTGAGGTCCCAAGGGCATGTGGGACATGATAGGTTGTTCTTAAAGTCCACTTTAAGGTGTGTGAATGGCCAACTTCAGGGTGTTTGCTTTGTTTCAAGATCATCAAAAGAACCATTTGCTCAAGACTGCAGAGGTTAAATCACAGGACACTATCTTTTTTTGCCCTCTAGTACTTCCAGCCTCTCCTTTAAGATATCAAATTTGAGTTGAAAGGGGATAAGTTTATTATTAGCCAAGTGGGGCTTTCAAATGCTTTATTCAAGTTATAGATACTTAAAGCTAAACTAGAAGGAATCTGACATCAGAGCCTTCTCTTGTAACACACAGAACTCTGTCTTTCTCCCAGTGAGAGAAAGAGAATGGTAGATAGGTAGGTAGGTAGATAGATAGATCACTTCTATGACACTTGTTGCACTTAGCAGGCACCAAAGAAATATTTTGCTGATGGATTGAGTTCTAAATGACTGTGAGGTGCCAGGAGGCTATTGATAAATATTGTACATTGAATGCTGTTCATCCTAAGGAAAACAAAGGCACATCTCTCAGATTCAGATCATGTGCTATTTTTTCTGTACAGCCTTTGAACCTTGTCTTCCTTTCTTTACCCCACCTTATCTGAGCTTCAGCATAGATGTGTCCATACCCGCCTTTGTTCCTTCATGATGTCTTCCAGTGTATTCAGGATAACCACTCAGTACCATTAACACCATATTGAACTGATTCATTTTCATGTCTGTGGGCCTGCAATGGCTGGTAAGCATTTGGGGGCAGAACTCACATCTAATTCATCTCTCTATTCCAAGGACAATGACTAAAGATAGCAGGTGCCAAATACATAGTTATAAAATACACTAATGTATAGTAAATAATAAACGTGACAATGATAAACACATTGATTTACCGAATCTAGCTCAGTCTCATTTCTCTAGAAAAGTACACAGAGTCTGCAATGATGATGGAGATTACACTAGGGGTTGAAAAAACAGGGTGTGGGAAATGCAAATCCAGATGCTCCCTTTCCCTACATTCTCAAATGCCAGAGAAGAAGTCATATGACTAGAGGCATAAATGTCAGCAAATGGATTTATTGCCATTAACTGTGCCAGCCTCTTGGTGTAATGCTTGAGCATTAGTAGGTAGGCAATACATTTTAATGACTGTTTCTAACCTACAAGCATATATTTAGGGAAGAGAACACTATAGCACTTAAATAATTAATGATAAATAATTAATATGTTCCTCCAGAAAAACACTCCTATTATCTCTGGCTTTTTGGGTGACCTCCATTTATCTTTTTGAAAGTCTTTATAATTTGGGACCAAAATAGAGGGAATGTGTATTTCCTTTGAAACATCATTTTTTCTTTCTCTGTTTGTCTAGTAAGCCCTTTGGGTCTGGAGGCTTTTTAGAAACATATAGTTTATATTTATAGGTTCAGGTATCTATATGGTGAAAAATCTCTTTAATTGGAATATATTATGTAAAGTTTCTAAAAACTGCAATTTCAAAAACAGAAATCACTGCTATTCAGAGAGAGGATTTATTTTCCCAAAGCAATGAGTTCATGTTATTAAATTTTTAAAGTTCAGTTTTCCTAAGTGTTCACTAATTCATGCAAATTCTAAGATTATGAAGGTTACCTTATATTTATGATTTGTTATTGTATTTTTCTTAAATTCGGTCCTAATTTGAGCCTGGATATGATGGTGGAATTGACTAGGAGGGAGAGATTCTTTCTGGTCTGCCCTAGGCTATCTAAACAGCTGTGTAAGCAGCAGGGCCTGGACTTGGTGGGCTCATGACTTTTGGATAGGATTCAGGGACCAGTGTGACTCCATGGTGGGACCTCACTCACTCCCTGAGCTGTCTCTTTGTGGTCATTCTGGAAGTCAGAATTCAATATGAGTGCCTCTTGATAAATTATTATTATTATTATTTTTTTTTTTATTTATTTATTTATTTTTTTTTTGTGGCACCGGGGATTGAACTCAGGGGCACTCGACCACTGGGCCACATCCCCAGCCCTTTTTTGTGTGTTTTTTTTTTTTTTTTAATTAGAGACAGGGTCTCACTGAGTTGCTCAGTGCCTCACCATTGCTGAGGCTGGCTTTGAACTCACGATTCTCCTGCCTCAGCCTCCCAAAGTGCTGGGATTACAGGCGTGCGCCACCTCGCCCGGCTATAAATTATTTTAATGAAATATAAAAACATGTAATCTGAAGTCATTCCTGAAAAAGTGATTATATTCCTTTCTGCATACTAATGCCATTTAGACACTATAAATATGTAACAAATGAGGGACAGACTCTATTGAGATGGCAGCTGAGTTAGGCAAATGACACAGCCCAAGCCTGGAAGCTGGTGATTTCTCTGTGAAGAGTGGAGTCCACATTCCTATCTTTTACCCTTTTCTTCAGTATTTCCCTCCATGAATTCCCCAAAGTCTTTAACTAAAAAATTTTCATATAAATATATGTGTGTATACACACACACACACACACACACACACACACACACACACACACACATATATGATTTTGAATTCATAGACCTGGTGGATGTGTTGCTACTTTTTTGCTTCCTTGAAAAGAATAAATATTTTTTTGAAATGTTTAGATCATGCATTTGCACAGCTTTTGAATTCTTTTGAAATAAAATTGCTCTTAATGAAACATCTGAAAACATGAACAAACACTGAACAAGCAGAGTTCTCCAGAATAATGATGCTATTGTTAAGTGATTGAATACTTAGGAGATTAATATCATGGTATACTGGCATGTTGGTTAAATGTAGCCATAATTTAACAGCAAAACCTACTTAAGAAAGCAGGAGGCTGAACCATATGTCAGACATAAGGCACCTACGCACAGAGCTCAACACAATAAAAATTAAACACTGTTTATATACGGACATAGTTGGCACAATTTTTTTCTTAATCTGTGATTTAGGTAATAATTACAGTGTAATTTTAACTCTGTGCAGTTTGAATGTTTGCTAATTGGTTTATTACCATTGTATTCATTGATACTAATATGGGGTGCCAGTGAAATCTGGCTCTGTGTCCCGAAGTCTTTATTTACATAAGACTGGCATTGATTTGGTCTTGATACCACATATCCCATTTCCAGGAGATTACTCTAAAATTATTTGACCAAAGGCTTTGGGGAAATTTCAGGCCAAGTGAAAAATATATAATTAAACTTGGGAAGTGTTCTCACATTCTCTAAGCTAGGGTTTTCTTTCCCTTGCATATTTTACAGAATTCCCCAGATAAGATCAAAGGATCTTTTGCTCAAATTTTGGCATACCACAAAGTGTCTATGTGTATCCATCATAGACAATAAGAATCTGTCTGCTGAAAGCTGTACAAAATCTTGCAAAAGGGGAAGACAACAAAAATTTCACATAAAATTAAGGAGTACCTTTTAGCTACTTCAGCTTAGGTAAATGTAACGCTTAATTAACTTCAAAATTTGTTTGACACAATGCAAAATTTCTACTAGCTGCTAGGTTCCATAAAAGTGCATGAAATTTTATGAGATGTGTTTTTGTGTATGTGTGTGTGTGTCATAAAACAGTGATGTGCATATGAAATGCCTGATGATGCTGATGCAGGTCTGATTCCAATTCAACAGGTCTGAATATTTAAGAAAGTCAAGGCCACGTCCATGCCATTGCACCATAGACCACACTTGGAACAGCAAGATTAGCAAACATGGGAAGTAATCATGCAATACCATTTGTAGGCAGAAATGTTAGGCTTTCCAAAAACACACAAGGTGTGATATTATTAATTTGAAGAACTGAGGGGCAGTTAGAACTTTTTTTCAGGTAGTGAACTACATAATGTTCAACCTCACAGCCTGTTAGCTGAAACTGAAACTTCACAGGTATGCTATTGACACTTTCAGCTATTTTATTTCTCTACAATAATGTGATCTCATCTACATATAATCCAGAAATATTTATGATAGTGGAAGTGACCCCGGGTTCATAAAAGATCCCATAAATTGGGTTGCTTTGTTGATTTTATGGCTTAGAATTGAACGTAAGAGTCTGCTAGCAGTCTACATACTAAAATGTTGATCTTAAAATTATACATCTTTCAAAAAGAATGGGAAGACCAGAAGATCTACATGTTCTCTGACATTTGTGGTGGCAGATCCCCTGGAAGGCTTGTAGTCCGATGGACCTTAAGCTTGTTTAGATAACTGCACACAATTCCGGTATGTTACCTCTGGAAAGACTTAGGTTTAAGTGCACCTATTACTCTTAGAAAAACAATATCTGTCATTAACCTAATCTATAATAAGTTAGATGGCTTATTCAGAGCTGATGAAATACAGTAACTCTGTAGGATTTTGGGTTTTGGGATGTTCTAATATTGAAAGTTTTATAATATGTAATATTTGAGAAAAAACTTGAATTAAGATGAATATTTAACTATGGTATATATACACAATAATATATTACTCAGCATTAAAAGAGAATAAAATTATGGCATTTGCAGGTAAATGGATGGAGTTGGAGAATATCATGCTAAGCAAAGTAAGCCAATACCCCAAAACCAAAGGCCAAATGTTCTCTCTGACAGGTGGATGCTGATCCATAATGGGGAGGGGAGAGGCATGGGAAAAATGAAAGAACTTTGGGCAAAGGGGAGGAAGGGTAGGGAGGGTGCATGGGGCAGGAAAGATGGTGGAATGAGATGGACATCATTACCCTAGGTATATGTATGACTGCACAGATGGTGTGATGCTAAATTGTGTACAACCACAGAAATGTAGTGTTGCAATTGTGTACAATGAATCAAAATGCATTCTGCTGTCATCTTTACCTAATTAAAATAAACAAATTAATTTTAAAAAAGGAAAAAGAGAATGTTGTACATACTGATGTAACAGAAATAAAAAAAAAGTATTATAAGGAAAAAAAGAAAAGATGAATATTTACTTCATCTCCTAATTCTGTCTCTATAGTAACACCAGAAAACATTGTTTCATATTTACTATTAAATCTTTATGATTTGAAATGTTTAAATACTGGCACAACTAGTTTATTTAATGTGAAATACAACTTCTAAGCTAGGAGATTCTCCTCCAGACCTAATGTAAACCGCTTAAATTGACCAAAATCTTGTGGAGACAGACCTTCTAAGGATTAAGAGTTTGGAAACAAGGGTGCTTTCTGGATAAAGTCATTTTTAGTTGCTATTTTTGTCTATTATACTCAAACACACACACACACACACACACACACACACACACACACACACATGTATAATACACATACTCAAGATTCTGTACCTAACCATCATGAAATGTACAGAAACCATGGGACACAATGTCACAAATATTTGTCCCTTTTAAAAATCAGATCTTATACTAGAACTAGTTCATGACTCAAAAAAGTCAGTTTATCACTTTCATAAATAGGAGGGATGTATGCATTGAAACTGCCTAATTTAAATTTGTCCTCAATTTTCATTAACACATTATTCATTCATCCATAAAACCTAGAAATATTACAAAAATATTAAAATAATATTTGAAATAGTTTGGAAAATAGGAAGAAAATCTGAGACATAAACATTGGTAAGGTTGTAGAGAAGCTATTAGCTCCAGTGGTAAGATCGACATTTGGGGAAACTTCCTTCAGTATGCTTCTGCAACCTACTATATTGGCACATTTGTGCCTGTACAATAGGTCTTTGAGCTGGATGCAGTGGTGCATGTCTGTAATCCCACTGGCTTGGGAGGCTGAGGCAGGAGGATCACAAATTCAAAGCCAGCCACAGCAAAAGTGAGGCACTAAGCAACTCAGTGAGACCCTATCTCTAAATGAACTATAAAATAGGGCTGGGGATGTGGCTCAGTGGTGGAGTACCCCTGAGTTCAATCCCCGGTAACCCCTCTTTGAATGTTAGTAACAGCGCATTTATAATGGAAAGGTGTATATAGATAATCCCAAGTGAAAAGAGTGGGTTTGACAATTACACTTACATTGTAAATTATTTGTTTAGTTATTTGTTACTGAGGTAATGAGTTCACAATTGAACACACGACTTAAAATGTTAAAAAGCATGTTGCAGCAAGACTCATTTGAATGAAGTGCTAAAAAGAGCAAATCTAAGCAATTTATATGTCATATACATATGCTGAAATAATGGGAAAGGCAAAGGATATTTTATGACAAAATATAGGGAAATAGTGTCTATGAGAGAAAGTTTGGGAGATGTGCTAGGATAGAGGCAGGCAAGAAATTCACAACTGTGAAAATAATGTATTAAGCTCTGTGAGTTTTGTTCATTTTAGAGTTTCTTATATCTTTACAGATAAATCATCTTTTCACTTATTCAATAGTTGATATATAGGAATATGATTCATGGATCCATAATTTATAGATAAATTACTATTAATTTATTATTTAGTAGGTTACTAAAAGTATAAAAATAAAATGAATATAGTGATTGTATTTAATTAGAATTATAATAAATTACAATATAAGTAAGA
Source organism: Tamias sibiricus (assembly GCA_025594165.1). Taxonomy (NCBI): domain Eukaryota; kingdom Metazoa; phylum Chordata; class Mammalia; order Rodentia; family Sciuridae; genus Tamias; species Tamias sibiricus. The sequence goes on along the minus strand of CM046673.1, from coordinate 35,030,000 downwards.
TAGTGTTGGGATATAAATAAACTCAGATGGAAAACAAATCATGACTAAGAACAAACTTTAACTTTTGAGCATAATATAGAAAGTATTGTTGAAAAGCAGTGCATGTTCTGAGCTCTTTGTCTATTTTTAAAATGCAATTTGTCATTAAGTACTTCAGAATACCTGCTAACAATCTAAAATTAAATTAAAGTTCTATAGTTTCAAAGTTGCCTTTGAGTCTTCAGAATGTATGGCACTCCTTGTGTGTGATGAATTAACTCTTTCAGTGTATCCATAATTTTGAACAGAAATAACAGTTATTTCTCAAACAATGTTAAATATAATCCCTTAGTGGCCCCACTATAGAAAACATAGGAAGAGGCCCTTCTATAATTACACACACACACACACACACACACACACACACACACACACAGATATCTATGTTTTCTGATTTTTTTAAACATGAAATTTCCAGAAACAAGTAATGAATATTAACTCTAAAGATACTTGTGGAATTATAAAATAGCTGGTAGGCATATATGTTAGTAGGTGTCATCTGTGGGATACCTTTATCTTTTTGAAATCTATTGGTGTAATAACATACCTAGAATAATGTGTGATAGTTTGAATCTTTACTGTCCCTCAAAAGCAACTGTGTTAAAGATTTAGTTGTCATCTTGGTACTATTGTGATATGGTGGAATCTTTAGGAGAGGGGGACTGATGGAAAGAATGGAGGTTATCAGGCATATGCCCTTGGAGGGGATATGGGACCCTCTTCTTTTTGCTTCCTGGCATTTGTGAAGTGAGCGACCCCCTCCATCACATGTTCCCTGCCATAATGGAACTACCTTGTTAAAGGCCCAAAAGCATTGGGGCTAATCAACCATGGACAAGAACCTCTGAAACTATGAGTCAAAATAAACCTTTCTTCCCTTTAAATTCTTTATCTTTGGTATTTCATCACAGTGACAGAAAGTAGACTAATACATGATGACCCACTCAAAATTTTTTAAAAAGTCAGTAGAAAAGAACTAAATGAATTGTCACCTATGTATTTCCTGAGAGCGTTCTTTAGTAAGTATTCACCACTCACTAATAGGCAAATAAATAAATAAATTTAGTAATTTATGATAATAGTTAAGTTTCCCTTATATGTCAATTATAATCACCCAGTGAGGATTATTATTTAATTCATGCTTGTTTGTATGTGTGGTTTATCCTGTTAAAATTTTCTAGCAGAACTTACAGAAATTTTATATACATTTCTTTTCGTATTGTTTATAGTTACAAGTCAGATAGAAAGTACTGAAAGTGTTGGGGCTAAATACAAAATTATTTATGTGGTGGTGCAGCTAAAACTGTGTAAACACACAAGTAAAACCATATTAGAAAAGACAATTAACCAACATAGCAAATCTTTGGTGAAATTATTATTAATTTCTATATTTCTATTTCATTGTCTAGTTTTATGAAATATATTTTCTCTATATTAGAAAAAATAATCAACTACTCTTATATCAATTCTCAGGTAAAGAGTGTACTGAAGACAGTTAAGCAGATTTCCGTTTTATGGGCATGAAATGTAGCTTTTCATTACATTTAGAGTCAAGGAAAGTGGAACCAATTATGTTCCCATGGCATATGAAAAGTACCTACTACACAAACATATCCACTTTTACTTGGGCTGCAACCACGGTTAACATTTAGATAAGTGAACAAGAGGCTACCTCCTGAGCAGAATACATAACACCTCCTTAGGTGAATTCCATGGTGTATTTCACGTATTTCATGTCTGTAAATATAGCACAATAAATCCCATGACCATTCAACTGGGAAAAGTCACGGAGCTTTGAAGGGAACCCACCTAGCTGTGAAATGGGTCTTACTATAAGAAATAACATATGTACGGACACCCAGTGCATACACTATTCACTTCTCAAAAACCACTATTTTCATTGCTGTAATTAATTTTGTATGAGGAGGGATTTAATTGCTTTTTTTTCCCAATTACTGTTTTTGATACAGCTAAAAAGTTCATCTTAAAACCTAATATGTTGACTATTTTCTCTAGTACTTCATTTTTTACTTTTGTTTCTGGATTTCCTATACAGTCAGCCTGGGGCAACTATTCTGAATTAAAGGCTTCAGAGTCTTTGTACATAACTTGGTCAAAGTTCCTGGGAATGATGGGTGGGAAGCATTTCTTACTTCCCCAGGTACCACATGGTTCCTCTTCATTGAAAAAATATTCTTAGCTTCTGCCATCAATCTTTTACTTTCTGGGTGTTTTATTGACAAACAGCAAATAGAAAAGTGCACTGATCCTCAATGTACATCTTGGTGTATGTTGGCAAAATGAAAACACACATAACCAGGAGCCAAATCATGGAGCAGCACATGATCAGCACAGCATAAGAGCTGTCCCTCATGCCCTTTCTACTTACCAGCCACTTCTAAGAGTAGCTGCATTGCTGACTTCTAATACATAGTTTGTATAAACAAAATCATACCATACTTTTGTCTATCTGATGGTTTGGTTTGGTTTGGTTTTCCTCAGCGTTGGCTAATCATCTATGTTGTTCATTGCATCTCTAGTTGGGTGTTCTCTTCATGTATGGTATTCCATTGTTTGAAGAAACTCAATATCCCCTCCATCCTATTTTGATGTGTGTTTGGGCAGTTCCCAGTTTTAGGTTGCTGATGAGCAATCTTCTTTTTTAAACAACGTGCTAAATGTGAATCATCAATACAAGTAAAAGAAATACAACTTTCCCAATAATTTTATATGTTATGGGTGTAACAAAAAAAAAAAAAAAAAAAAAAAAAAAAAAAGAAAAAGAAATGTTTCAGGTTTAAGTTTGCTTTGAAGCTAATAAGTTATGAGAGTTTTAAATGTTCATCATTGTCTATTTAACATTTTTTGTGCTCTCTGTGGTGAGTGGGGGATCTAAGTAAGGAAGGCATGGTTTAAATTCAAGTAACTCTCAGGATTACCATATAGTGGGCACCTGGCTGTGAAAAACATGGCACTGGTGTCCTGGGACAAAAGCTGCTCCCTATTCAGCTGAAAAAAAAAAAAAAAAAAAAAAAGATAGTAGAATACATCTGGAGAGGACAATGGAAATGATATTAGGCAAAGGAAGTTGGCTAGAGAGGCAGAGAGAAAGCAAGAACACTTTAGGCTGCTGGAACTGCGTTATAGCAAGAACTATTCTAAGAGAGATCTAAAAATTAAATTTGGTTAGATGTAAGGGCTCATCTTGGGGCATAATTGAAATAGAGATGTCAAAGAGAAAGTGAACCTAGTATCTAATACAGTTATCTAATACAGTGTAAGATACATAAAGCATTTGAAGGAGCTATCAAAACAAAACAAAAGTTCTTGGTTTTTTTTTTTTTTTTTTTTTTTTTTTTTTAATGAAATATACTGCAACCCAGCTGAGCAAGCTAATAGATATGATAATGAAGAGTTTATTATGATGGGAATAGTGCCTCTAATGGACTCTTAAGGTATTATTAAATATAAAAAAAATTAAGGAATAATTAATCAAGAGCAAAGTATTGTCAGTAAGTGATTAGCTTCAAAAAATTTCTCTTTTCTTATTGCACCACAGTTAAGAACAGTGGGTCTTGTCTTTCCTAGAGGAATATTACCACACCATCAAATGTGTGCTGTATTTTTTCCTCCTGGGTACAGATAACACTTTGCACCACAAATATGTATTAGCCATGGGATCTCCCTTCAAGTATTATGGGATATGATCTGTGCTTAAATACAAAGACCCATAATCATAAGTATTTTAAGAAAGTGTGAAAACAGGGCTTTGGGTTGTGTGAGGACAGATAGCATGTCATAAGAAGAGCATTGCGTGGGGCCTTGTGAAATCAAGAGACAAGTTATACTCATGTGTATTAAATAAAAGTTGATCAGGTAAAATAATCCATAACAAGATATTCTCTTCTTCCTGGTGTGCATGGGGAGCACTGAATTTTTCTTTAGCTCATGCATGACCCTCTCCAGTGGCACAAACCAAATAAGTGTCACAGGAGTGTTTTTTGTCATGCAAAATACCCCGTGGAATGCAAGGAATGCCCTCAAGGGTGTGTGTGTGTGTACACCTGCAGTTATAGGGGGAAGGATTAAAGTAAATAAAAGCACCAGAATTCACTGATACTTGAGACAGTATTTCACAATTTTTGCAATCAACTCTCCCTTGATTATACTTTATGAAATCTAATTGTAACATCATCCTGAATTTTCCCATTACTAGGCATTTAAAAGGTTGTGTTTCACCTGCAGCAATTACTATTTTCGAATATCTACTATAAGCATAACTGTGAGAATTTTCTTTTTTTATTGGTATTAGGGATTGAACCAGGAGCACTTTGCCACTAAGCCATATGCTGAACCATATGTCATATCCCTTTTGTATTTTACTCTTTTCTTATTTTGAGACAGGGTCTCCCTAAGTTTCTTAGTGTCTCCCTGAGTTGCTGAGGCTGGCCTTGAACTTGCCATCTTCTGACCTCAACCTCCCAAGTCTCTGGGATTATAGACATGCACTACCATGCCTGGCCTCTTCAAAAGTATTTAGTATGTATCCTTAAAGTCTCTTCCACCCAGTAAGAGAGTTATATATATGTTTATATGTAATTTTAAATGTTCTGTGTGCAATATAGAGAGTCTACAAAGCCACAGTTTTCACAATGGTATCATAGCACCATTGATTAATACTATTATGAATTGTTTGACTATACGCTGGACAATGGGCTTTCTTGTATAGTTCCATAACTACTGGTCTTTTTGGTGACACAGAGCAGCTTTATTCAATATGCGTCTCAAAATGTAATACAAAGGAATTGACGTATTGACTAAAATGACTGTGTTTCTTCTACTTGGATACTTTGCTTTGTGTGTTTTTGTAATTAAAGAAAAGAGGGTGATTTTAAATTAACATCGGGTCTGATTTAATCTTTTCTGCTTTCTCTGTGTGTTAGCTTCCCCTTCCCCTTTATGGAACTACTTCTTCCCACATTACACAGCTTTGTCTATTTTGCCCTTTGTGAGTTTCGATTCTTTTAAATGAGGCAGTTGTATTTGTGTATAGCCAAATCACAGAAGTGTGTTTTTAAATGTTATGAGAGATTCTACAGACAGCTCAAGACTCTCATTCTTTTATAGACAAATCTGCAGGGGGAATAGATCTTTGAGTTCTTTGCATTAGTCACTTATACCAATCAGAAAAACTGTGTATCCAATAAAAGTGTTACAGAGGTTGCTATACGATATGAGATTTCTCTTTAGAAATTTTACCTCACTTTTTCCTTGGACTGTCATTGTGGACTTAAAATAATACAATTCCATAAAATATTTTACAATGAAGACTTTAAAACTGTTTTCTCTATTTGGCCCTTGAGCGATGTTATAGCTCACTTTCTTCTTGAGTGAAATGAACCAAACGTGCTGAATGTAAGATATAAAAAGCAAGCTGTCATTATCTGTAGGATATCTACCTCACCACTTTGCAAAGTGGGAGATAATTCTTTGTCTAGATATACCCGACTCTTCTTGCCATCCTAATCCTAATTGCTTTATCTGATTTTAGGGGTGTGATGAATGGTATGTACTCATTTATTCTTCATTCAACAAATGTTTATTGAGCCCAGGGTGTAAGGCTAGGGATATTAAAAAAAAAAAAAAAAAAAAAAAAAAAAAAAAAAAAACTTACACTGTACTCTTAAAGAACTCTTTCTGAATATCATGATAAGGAGAGATACAATATAGCACATTATAATACAATAATGATAAAATATTGCTCTTGATCATTGACACAACTCGTGATTCAGTGCAATCTCTAACAGAAATGTGCCCGAAGTCCTGTTAGATTGATTGGATAGAATACAAATTAGCTACTTGAAGAAGAAAGGAGAGACATCAGAAAGATGTCAGTTGAGCTGAAAGGAGGAGGACATGGGCAGTGACATAAATGATCTTGGAAAAGGTTAGCATGTGAGTGACCCTTGCCAGGCTCCAGAGTTGATACTTCATTAGCAACAGAAGCAATGCAACACTTTCTTGTGAACCTAATACATGCTTTGGAACTGTGCTGAAAGATACACTAGCACCAATCATTTGGTCCCTCCAGGCTGCTATAGCAAAATGCCACAAATCCGTTGGTATATATGTGATGGCAATTTATTTCTTACAGTTCTGGAGGCTAGACAGTTGAAGATAAAGATATCGGTAGATTCAGTGTTTGGTGAGAGCCAGCTCTCTGTGTCCTCACATGCTGGAGGAGGCAGAGAAGCTCTCAGGGCCTCTTTCATGGGACACAAACACCATTCACAAGGGTGAAAGCCCTCATAACCCAATCCCAAAGGCCCCGCCTCCTAATTCCCATCACACAGGTGATTGCATTTCAACATATGTATTTTGAGGGAACAAAAACATTCCCATGACCGCCACAAGAGTGTGTTATATATACCAGAATTCTACTGCCATGAAATGTGGCCCTAAATTTCTTTCTTTCTTTCTTTCTTTTTTTTTTTTTTTTTTTTTCCTTAAATGCTACAGAGACTGAAGGTGAAGTCAGAATTTTCAGCATCTGAGATTTAAGATCTTCCCCAAATAGTAAATCTGCTACAAAGCTATTTTTCATGGTGCATTCAGTTCATGTTAGGTATACAGTTGTACTAGAAGCTACTATGTGTCACAAAGCCACACACTTCTTTATGGAATGCATTTCTTTCAAAGTGAGCTCTTACAATTAGTGGAAAATGTCCAGCTATATTATTTCCAAAGAATGTTGGTCATCTATCTGCTTTATAGGGTACAAACCAAGTCCCACATTTGCAAAATCTTACAGATGGTTTTGTAGCCTCTTGACTAGACAGAGGACTAACTTTTATCTGTTGACTATAGGTAGGATAATTGTGAAACAAGGAAAGAGTAGTAATTTTGCAGTCAAACAGACCTGAATTTAAAACTCAATTAAGGACTGTATGAACTTGGGCAGGTAACTTAACTTACCAAACTTTAACTTTTTTTTAACCTTTGAAACAATGAGAATAATGAAATCAATTTATCTGGGGTGGGGGCACCAGAGTTTGAAGTAAAATATCTAATACACTGTGTCACATAGCTGGTGCTTAGTTTATGGTAAACGTGTGTGTGTGTGTGTGTGTGTGTGTGTATGCATGCATGCATGGTTCTGATTTTTAAAAGTTGCCAGGTCCATATAAAGGACAACAAAACATTATATTTTCATGGAGATTTACTGAGTACCAAGCTCTGTACTGGATATATTGGGGATGATCCGGGTAGTATAAAAAATTATCTGGGATCCTGTATGATGAAGTTTTGATTAAAGAGTCAATCTCGTGGGGAAAATAGATAATATTATAAAATTATAAAAACATTTAAATGAAATGTTAGGTGATTTTGTATAGGCTGTGAGCACAGCAGTTATTTAGATTTGGGAAAAATAAGTGGTGATCAAGGAAGTCAGAGCATACAGTTTAAATTTAAAATACCTGAATTACTTAGAAAAGCAGAGGTTGTAAGACATCTGTGTCAAGGTCATTCAGGCTCAGTCTATCTAGAAAATCTGCTTCATTCGGTCTGTATATTACTTGATAAAATTTCCAAATCAACTTTGAAAAATTTGGATATTCTGCCAAAAATTCAAGATTTCTTTCAAAAAATTAAAGGGCCTAGAAATATGGAGATTCTATTCCTTTATTTTTGTAATGGCTGATGCTGAAAAGCAGGTGTCCCTCTAGCTGGGGTCCAAGTTGTAGTCTCCAACCTATACCTGTTCATTTACCTAACTGGCCTTGGAATCATTGCAAGAGGAGTTTGGGGAGATGTTGAGTTTAGCATTGTCACATCAGTGGAGGTGATCCAGCATCCAAGGGGAATTATCTGATACCTCTGTTGGAGATGCAGGAGTGAGGTTTGAGGGTGAAGGCAGATCTAGGGTAGGAAATGTGAACATGAAATGCAATGGGAACTCAAAACTGGTAATAAAGGGGATTTCTAGTGCAGTCTTTCTTGTGGTGTGGTGCTCAGAGCAGCCCTGTGCACAATCCAAGCAAACTGAATCATAAACTCTGGGGATGGATACCCAGAGTTATAAGAAACCATCCAGGTGATCCTGATTAACATTAACTTCAAAAAAATGTTTTTCTGGGCTGGGATTGTGGCTCAGCGGTAGAGCGCTCGCCTAGCATGCGTGAGGCCCAGGTTTGATCCTCAGCACCACGTAAAAAGTTGGAGAATATAATGCTAAGTGAAATTAGTCGATCTCAAAAATCCAAATACCGAATGCTTTCTCTGATATAAGAGGGCTAGTTCACAGTGTTGTTGGATAGGGGTACATAGGAGGATTAGAGGAACACTAGAATGGTCGGGGGGAAGGGAGGAAGCAAGGGAGAATGGGGGGGGAAATTGGTGGTTGAATGAGATGGATATCATTATCCTAAATGCATGATTGAAGATCTGAATGGTACTTATATACTTTGTATACAAACAGTTGTATGTAAAAAGATGCAATATATGTGCATTATGAATTGTAATACATACTACTATTATAAATAAAAAAAGAAAAAATAAATAAATTAATAAATAGAATTTTTTAAAAATTAAAAAATAAATAAATAAATGCATTGTGTATAACTAAAACAAATAAATAAATATTTTTTAAAAAATGTTTTTTCTTTCTTTCTTTCTCTCTCTCTTTCTTTCTACTCCTTCTCCTCCTCCTTCTCCTTCTTCTCCTCCTTCTTCTTTTTTTTTTTTTTTTTTAGTGCATTATGGTTAAACATAATAGCAGGTTCATTTTACATGGAATAATTTTCTACCCCCCTTTTGGGGGGGTACCAGGGATTGAACTCAGGGGCACTCAACCACTGAACCACATCCCCAGCCCTTTTTTGTATTTTATTTAGAGACAGGGTCTCACTGAGTTTCTTAGCATCTCACTTTTGCTGAGGCTGGCTTTGAACTCGCCATCCTTCTGCCTCAGCCTCCCAAGCCACTGGGATTACAGGTATTACAAGTATGTGCCACCATGCCCCACTAATTTCCCCCTATTCGGTCCCCAGTGCTTCCTCTTTCTCTCCCCTCCTCCTTTCCCATATTCTCCTATCTCTCATGTTCTTCTTTTTATTTATTCATTGTTTTTTAATTGGTGCTGTATAGATATTCATAAAAGCTGCGATTCACTGTGGTATATTCATATGTTTACATAGTGGAACTGTTTTCATATGTATTCCAGGCACACTAACTTTGAGACTTAACAACCTAATGAATACTACAGCAGCAAAACACAAGTGGACTGAGAATTAAACTTTGATGTATACATACTTTGCAGAACCTGGAGGAGGAGAAATAATGGAGATAAAGAAGTATATGCTAGCTGGGTTTGGTGGCGCATACCTGTAATCCCAGTGGCTCTGGAGGCTGAGGCAGGAGGATTGCAAGTTCAAAGCCAGCCTCAGCAAAAGCAAGGCACTAAGCAACTCATTGAGACCCTATATCTAAATAAAATATAAAAAAGGATGATGTGGCTCAGTGGTTAAGTGCCTGTGAATTCAATCCCTGGTACCCCTCCCTACCAAAAAAAAGAAGTATATGCTAATTCACAATGGGGCAGGGGCTAAGGAAAAATAGAGGTACTATGGATTAGGCAGGGGGGAGTGAAGGGAGGGGAGGGGGTAAGAAGGATGATAAAATGATTCAGACATTATTACCCTGTGTACATACATGATTACACAACTGGTGTGATTCTACAACATGTACAACCAGAAGAATGAGAAGTCATACTCCATTTATATCTGATGTGTCAAAGTGCATTCTACTGTCATTAGAACAAACAAAACAAAACAAAAAGAAGTATATGCAAAGAAGAAGCAGGCCAGGGTAACTCATGGAAGCTAGGGGGTTTCAGAAGGAAGGTGTTCAAGGAGGTTGAATGGTAGGTAGCAAGATATCCAGGCTGATGATAACTGATTATTTTACTCATTAAGAAGTTACTAGCTATATTTTAAAGTTTTATTCCACAGGAACAACACAAAAATTGGGCAATGGGCAGATAGAAGTAGCACAAGTAAAGCAATCATTCAGGAAGTTAGGCCATGGGTGAATAGAGAAAAACCTAATGATGCCCAGAGTACAGTAGATAAGGGTTTGCACATGTGTAAGGGCAGACAGCAGGAAGAGGCCTGGCATTGGGGAAATGTTTATATTTCTGAAAAATACAGGTGATATGTAGGGAAACAGGACACAGGCATCACAGGAGTGAATCATAATGGAAGGAGAGACAAAAACAGTGACTTTTGTTTGGAGACAGGAGGGATGGCTTAGAGGCCTGAGAGCTGGAAGCAGCATGTTGGAGTGCTGGCAGAGCCTGGATCTGCAGCCCAACATTTGAAGATTGTATACCGCTTTTGCTGCTTCCTAGTTATATAACCTTGGGAAGGTTATTTAAGATGTCTCTGGCTCCTTGTCCTCATCTTTAAATTCGGCTCCAGACAGAGCCTACCTCATGGGGTTGTTGTGATGATTAACATGATTTGATGTATGTAGAGAGCTTTGAACAGCTGGCCCATAGGAAGTGTGATAAAAGGGATGCCAACTAAATTAAACAAATTGGGATGGATGTCAGAGAGGCTTGAAAATGGAGACACATGGAATCCTGAGCATGTAAAAGCCTCCGAAATCTAAAAGCCACTTACAGAAGACTCTGGAAGTTGATACCATAGGATTTGGATCTGGAAGACAAAATGGCCCTGGGGGCATGGTGCTGTTCACAGTCAACCATGCATGAATAAATGAGCAGTTGACAGCAGTGAAGACCAAGGAATGCCAGGGTCAAGATGGGGTCAATCAGGTAAAATGACTTTCTTGGCTGATGGCCAAGAAAGGAGAAAATAAAGAGGGTGGGTCTAGGATAAGGACACAGAGCAGTGGATACTGGTGGAACATTAGGCCATGAAAGCATCTGGGAAGGTCAGGGAGGCACTGCTGAATTGTTCGAGCCTGGAACAGACTAAGCAAGAAGTCAAGTGCAGCCAGAAGGAGCCTGAGTGAGCTAGGAGCAAACAGGAAGTTCACTTGGAGTATAAATGAGAAGCCATGATAACACTGAAGCACATGTCTCCTAAGGAGGCCTTCACCAGTACTAAGTTGGAACGTGCTGGCTCTACCAAATGGTCAAAAGATACTGACATCTGACTTATCAATTATGCTAGTCAGTAAATGCACAGCTAACAAGGCAAGATTTTTAAAAGAATGGAAGCAGGATCTTTTAAAAGAATGGAAGCAATTTGTCTGTTACACATTGTGCTAGGAATTTTAACACATTATTTTATTTAATGCTTACAGACACGGTAAAAAATAGGGCTTAGTAATCACATTATACAAGTCAAGAAACAGCCCCTGAGGAGTATAGTAATGTGTCTAATACCCAGGCCATATGGGTATTAGAGCTTAGAGTCACATCTATATTATTTGATTCTAAAGCCCGTTGTCTTTCTAAATTAGCTGACAAAATATGAAAGGATGCTAAGTATACTTGAAATATGCTGTGATCAGTCAGAAAGAGGACCCAGATGTATGTGATTTGCAACCCTGTTGGCATGGAAACCTCTTTATCACAACCTTTTGCTAAGAGGGCAGACTATTATAACCCAGTCCTATAACCCAAATGTTTAACCTTAAAGTACAAAAGATGAGGTACTAACTGTAAGAACTAGAAAACTAGTGATTCTCTATTTCATCGAGAAATTGAAAATGAAAATATGCATTTTTGGTCTGTGGCATGTGTTCCAGGTTGACATCTGTTTCTACTTAAAGAACCAGTAAAGATACTAACCAGTTACTAATCAATACCTGCTTACCAGGTTTCTTACTAGATTAGCAATCTAATTCAACCAAACATACTATGAAGGAAGAAAATAGATATAACCCATATAATATAATATAATAGGTATTTGAAAAAGAATGTCAAACAGGTGGATTTTAGTTGTAATTTGTCATTGTGTTAGCTAAATGATGACTATCATTGTGCCAAAACCCTGAGGAAAAAAGTATTCATTTTTTAAACATAGACTATTATTTGAACAAAAGAAAATGCAGTTTTGGATATGGCTGTTGATGTCTGTGGAAAGCTCCCCTAGTCTCTGGGGTCCTACACATCTCATGATTTGCAGTTTGTGTTTGTCTTTGGGAACAATAATTCTCAGAGCACCACCTGCAGTGTCAGACTCACCTGGGAAACACAAAATTCTCCAGGCATGGATAGGGCCCAACAATCTGCATTACCAAGCCATCCTAGTCATTCTTGTGCACATGAAAGCTTGATAACCACTAATTTTTAGAGTGGGTCATACTTGAAATAGAGCAGTACAGGCCTAGGATCCTATTGAACCTATTTGTAGCACAAAAATATAATTTGCTAAATGGTAACACACTGATCTGAAAAAAGAAACTTTTTTGAATTGTTTTTCTTTAAGAAATATGAAGAACACTTCTGATTTTCAAAATATTGTCCTGTCTTCAAAACACTTCCTCTTCTAAGAACTTTTCTAGAAATCTCACTTCTATAGGCTGTTATTTTGTGTTCTTTGGAGGGCGCTTTGCACAGAGATGTATGTTAATCAGAGACATTTTATAGAATATGTTTGTGAAATTTACTTGGTGTAGAGTCATGATTTGGAGTTTCTTTCTTTTAAGTTGTACATGACAGTAAAATGTATTTTGGCATATCAAATATACATGGACTATAACTTACCATTCTTGTGGTTGTATATCATGTGGAGTTACTGGTCTTGTTTTGATATAAACATAGGAAAGTTATGTCTGATTCATTGATTCATTCTACTGTCTCCCATTCACATCTCCCTTCCCTTCCCCTCAAATCTGCCCTGTCCAATCCAATGGACCACCCCCGCCCCAGCATCTGCGTATCAGAGAGAACATTTGGCCTTCGGTTTTGGGGGATTGGCTTATTTCACTTAGCATGATGGTCTCCAGTTTCATCCATTTGCTGGCAAATGCCATCAGAGAAATACAAATTAAAATTGCACTGAGATTTATCTTACTCCAGTCAGAATGGCAATTATCAAGAATTTAAGGGACAATAAATATTGGTAAGGATGTGGGGAGAAAGGTACTCTCATACATTTCTGTTGGGACTGTAAATTGGTGCAACCATTCTGAAAAGCAGTATGGAGTTTCCCCAGAAAACCTCATTTTACCCTAGTTACCTCTTTAAAGATGTTGCCTCCAGTACAGTCACATTCTGAGGTACTGGGGGTGACTATTTCAACCATTTAATTGGTAGGGGACACACTTCAGACCACAACCATTACACATACCTTGTCCACTCACCTGTAGATTGAAGTGGTTAATACTTCAGAATATTAATGGCTGTGAACTTGTAGATGAAACTGATGTAGTCCATCAAAGACAGCCCTCCCACATTCCAACAGGGGCCCCATAGCTACAGATTTGCTCCATTAGCATCTCCAAATGCCAAAGAATGAATGAGCCATCTAAAAGTAGGCAAACAACCACATTTGCTAAAAGGATAATGTTTCATCCATTAAATAAATGTGATACCTTTTTTCTAGTCTGGTATCAATATAGAAGGCATGTGAAAAATGAGTTAGCTGAGAGTTAATTGACTGCGGAGACTCTATTTTCAATCTCTGCCTGTATTTTTTGAATTAATATACACAGTGGGTGATTCAGCAAAGGATTTAAAAAATAAATTCTTTGTAGAACGCTCCTAACAATTTGATGTCTTCATAATTCATGAAGAGTAGACCCATAATAGCTCTTATTTTCTCTTCAACTTTGGAAATAAAAGATGCCATTAGTTTAAATTAGGCTTGTATGTGGAATAATCAAGTGTATCAACAAATATAGTTTGACTCAGATATCATTTAATACTAAGAATAAATGCCAGGAAAGAAATGGCTATTTCTTTAAAAAAAATAATATGTAAAACCTGTGTTTGTTAACAAGCTAGGCAAAAATGTTTTAGAGATGATAGACAACATATGTGTTTATACAATTCAATTATGAAAGCTCAAACATAAGATTTAAACTTATTGTAGAATAGCTACTGTTTAAGGAAATACTCTTAGAATATAAGAAAAATGCTATTTGACATTTGGATCTATTTGATGACCATAGGAGCATGCTGGGTAGTTGGTGAATATGTAGATGCATTATGGAGTTACATGTTTTTTTTTTTTTTTTGTTTTGTTTTGTGTGTGTGTGTGTGTGTGTGTGTGTGTGTGTGTGAAAAAGGTGTTAGCAGTGCTATATCAGGGCCTCTCACATTGCCTGGAGAAGTCTCACATGGAAAGAATTACAGTACAAAATGTGGTCACTTCATTTATTTGTTTCCCCCAAGAAGTTCAAACCCCCAAGGTGGTAGACCATGAATAGTATTTTATCTCTTCTTGCTGTAGGAAATAGAAGGATAGAGAAGTGAATTGAATTTGTCTGAAAGCTTCTGGAGCTAGAAGGCACCTGGGACCACTGCTCAGGTGTCCATTTCCAGGCATCCTTCAGTCATTTGTTCGCATTTTTTTTCCTCTAATATCAGATTTTGCTTTCCACTTGTGGGTGGCACAGTTGGAGACAAACTTTATGAAGACTTTAAGTCTTGATCTAAACCCCGAAAAGGGGAAGAGTGAAGGAGGTAAATATATGTTTAAGATTACCTTTTTTTTTTTTTTTTTAACCTTAAAGATCTTACTTTTTTCCTTCACAGTGTGTAAAAATATACTTTTAGCGTGTCTAGTAGTTTTTATTCTCATCTCTTTGTACACTTGGATAAAACACCAGGAAAAGAAATTTAATATAACTCTACACAAGTATATTAGATTGGTGGCTTCTGTGCTTGTGTCTTTTTAAAAGAGTAGCTTAAACTTTATTTACCTATACCAGTTGTTGACTTTTCAGGTCATGAAGAATACACCCCCACTCATGCAGAAAGTACCTGTTTGCCCTTGTGAGAGTTCAGACATGAACTGTAACCAGTGGCCCATTAAATAACTTCTCTAGTTGTTCAAAGCATATCCTAGCTCTGCAAAATAATGGTTAATGTAGAATGTTGTAACAAAGCCAACAATTGATAATCCTATAACTCCAGTGAGAGTCGAGATTGTGTCAAGTTTAAAGAGTTGTGTTCCGTTGTTTTATTACTTCATAGTGTTGGAAAGTCTCACCTAGAGTGCAATTAGAAATAGGGAAGTCAGGAAACAGTTTGCTATTATGGTGAGTGTTTTTGTGTGTGTGATTTTTCCATTTATGGTAATATTGTAATAGTTTCTGGGAAATAAAGTAAGTTCTTCTTTTTTAAAGGTTTCTTGCCAAAATATAAAATACAAGTGCTTTCTACAAGAATGCACTTGATTTAAAAAAAAAAAAAAAAAAAAAGTTGTTGTAAAATAATGATAGCTGCAATTTTCTATATCCTAGGTTTAATGGAGAGGAGAATATCCTTGTGATATTGATGTAGTGGTACAATATACATACCTTCAGTCCAGAGTCCCCTTGTGAGATGTAATTCTGTATTAAATACAGTAATTTCCAATTTTATCTTTAAAAGATAGGGCTAAATTTAATTTTGAAGGTACTTCTATAAAAATTTCAGGAGTAGCTTTAGAAACCAATTAAGAAGGATTTTTGTCTTAAGGCTTTCTATGCCTGATATTATGTGTTAGTTATACATATTTTAAACTCTTTTTCTTTCTTTCTTTTTTTTTTTTAACCATTCACGTACTGTATTAGCAGTACCTTTTGTGGAAAATACTTTCAGCAAATACCTTTTCATCATCTTTGTTTTTTTTTTTTTTTTTTTTTTTTTTAAACTTTTCTATTCTCTTTCTATATTTTGCAAATGTTTCTTTGCCTGAATTGTCCAAACCTAGTAAATATTACATCTAGTTTGTTGGTATGATCTATGAATCATTGTCTACTGGAGAAACTGTTCAAATATGATATTATTTTACTGGTTATTTTCCCCAAAGAGAAACTCTTTGATGAAATCAGAGTTTGAAAGAGAGGCATGTATGTGTTTACTGTAAGATGAGAAAGGTGGGGCAAAGGGGGTTTGGAAGGTAATGAGCATGTAAATCACTAGGCATGGAGGTAATACTAGATAAACAAAAAACGTTTTAAACGTGTATTTGTGTGAACAGTCGCGTGAGAACATAGCTTAATAAAACCCCTTACACTAAACATAACAGTGTAAATTGTAAACCTCATCTTTTAGCAAATAAAAGATCCATGCCCAATTTCTTAGCAGAAGATTTTGACAGTCTAAGTAGTAATGATTTAATTGCTGTTTGCAATAGAATCTTTATCCCCTGTTATGTCTCATCTACCACAGAGAATGCCAAATACTGGTATTCTACAGTAGATGAGAGGACAATCAGAATGGGAGGAAGAACTAAGATTTAATGTAAACTACTGTCAGCCACTGTCTTCAGTCCCTCAGCTTTGTCCCATTTAGCCCTCACAGCAGCCCTAGAGGGAAGATACTATTACCTCATCTTATGTATTTACAAATGAATTTATTTCATTGCAAATAAATAATAATCCACACCATTATTTGAATAATTGTGTCTACATCACTAAATGATAAAATGATGTAAAGAGTCCATGAGGCAGCCAATCAAATACATCCAGGCTGATTTGGGATTTCAGCTGTGGCAGTTTAGCACCATGATATATTCTTTGAACTACTACACTAACTGCCTCTGGAGCCTGACACCTGGATTTCTGAAGATGTGAAGTTGATTGAACCAGATTTCATATATGTAGTTTCTCATTTTTTTTTTTTCAGAAGAAAAAAACGGAAGTGTAAGGAAGATGGTTAAACCCTTTAAAGTCAAGGCAGTAGGATAAGTAAGAATGGGTTGTGAACCCCATTCAGCCTGGCACAGAGCCTTCTGCTGTCCTCCATGAGTCCATAGATTGCAATTTACCTTGATCAAATCACATGCATTTTCTTTCAGCCACCAACAATAGTTCGATAGGTTTATCTATGAAGACACAACCCAGTGCTCACATAGGGGAAATGCACTGCAAAGTAATAAAGAAGATCTTGAGAAAGGGAGATCATCCAGGTGTGAAATGGGAGTTCAGAACTTGTTTTCTTGGTATATTCACGCTCAATTATGCCCGGATGTTCATTAAGCTATTTTAAGTATTTTCTTTGAGTTACAATAACAGGGATTTTTCTTTCTCTGTTTCAGGTATGGAAAAATCGTATCCACAAAGGCAATTCTTGACAAAAACACAAATCAGTGCAAAGGTATGTATAAGGGCATCTGTACTCTGAGCTCTTGCCTGTTCTGTTCAATTGATAGCTCCTCCATCACAGAGGTCCAGGCCCCAGCTGCAGAAAGATGGCAGTGTACAGTATGTGGCCAACCTCTTTAATAATGCCAGTGCTTTGATGAGTTGTATTTCTGGTAACATTGCTCATTAATTTTTTTCATTAACAAACAAAATGAAAATCACAAATCAGAACAAGTATCAAATTGCTTCAGCATAAAACTAAATTACCTCCTAACAACTTTGGGTTGTCTGATTTGAATGATATTATCAGGGATGCAAATTGATTTCCTATATAAAAATGAGGAGCACTGGGGAAAACTTTCTCTTGCAAAGCATGTTTTAATTTCTCTGTTCTTTAAAGCTTTAGCGACATTTGTTGGTTAGTAATAAATTTATTGATAGGCCCACTGTATCTAAACTTTGGCTATAAATAATTCACAGGATTTCAGAGTTGGTATTTCATTTAGTCAGGCTTTTTTTCTTTCCTGAGAACGTATCTGAAGTCTTTTGACGATATCTGTGGCTTATGTTTCTTAAGTGTCTGAGAATCCCACATACTTTTAAAGGTTGTCTTACATTATTTTGTGAAATCTATATGGTCTCTCTAGCATGACTTGGTTCTTACTGGAAAATTGGAAAGCTTCTCATAACATATGTTGTTTGTTGTTCTTAATCTAGTCTTCACTGTAATACTGAAATCAAGAAGTGTGGTAGAGCCAAGATCATTTTAAAAACTATCCCCATTTCATATGCAAATATTATATGCACACATTTTAAGGAAAAAACCACTCATATGTGTCTGTATATTTCCTAACATATTTGGGTAATGGGAGCCAGAGTCAATTTAGCAGTTAAAAAAATAGCATTCCATGTCTCCATTAAGCTAAAAAATGCAGTAGTTACTATCACACAATGATAAGACATGGGTTCTGCCACCCAATTTTCTATTTATTGTTGAAAAGAAACCAAGAAACTATTCTTAATATCCTATTAGGAACAGTACATGGCCCTAGTTTATGTCAGAGTGTCACAGAACTACCTGTAACAGAAATATCTGCAGACTGCTGTCATGATCAGAAATGTACTATTGGCATAGTCATGTTTTGGGGTAAATACAGTTTTCACAGTGTACTAAGGGATATTCCTTTCTGGGGAATGAAATTTATAAAAGCATTGCAGAATGTGTGGGCTTGGGAAAAGTTGGTGCTCAGGAGAAAAAGTTTCAGTATATAGTTGAGTAGACCCATGTAGATGGAATGGAAAAATCAGACCTGGTAAGGACTTTGGTAGAGAGAAGAATGGGATGAAGCTTTTGGAGGCTTTTAAAATGTCATTCTGTATGTTTCAAACTGATTTCTGCATATAACATGGACCCTTTGATACTTATAGTTTTTGAGTAGATGTACTATGATTGCATATGCATTTAAGAAATGCTATTTCAGCAAAAATGGGTGAAATTGGATTACAAGGAGAGAAAGTGAAGGCAAAAAAAGAAAAAAAAAAAAAAAGGAAAATTTTGAAGCCATAGTTCAAGGGGAAAATGTGGATAGATTCAGCTTGTTTCCTAATTATCATTAGGGTAGTGGAAAGGGGTCACTATAGAATAAGTTACTCTCTATGGAGATGAAAGGGAAGGTGGCATGAAATGAAGCTTGCATTTTGAGTGTTCATGACTGGGGGAGAGGGTGGTGCTGTTTATAAAAGTTAGAAGTCCAGAAGTAGCAGTCACAGGTTTTGAGGGGGAAGGTGATAAATTACATACTGGACATGCTGAGCCAGAGGCCCTGGCATAGCATTTGTGTGGGAAATGTCAAAAAGGAATCTGTGAGAAAGCTTAGGGTTACAGATGGCCAAGGGAGTGAGACCACCAAAGGATAATCTGTGGAAGGGGAATGGGCAGGGGTACGTTAGGGTGAGCAACTGTAAACAGTATCTTGGAGAATGTGTGGGAGAAAAACTGGGCCTTGACTAGGAATTTCTGTTATTCCTAGCTGTGGGAAGCCTCTGGTATGTTAGAAGCATTAGAGCATTAGAGTATGATTTCATTACTCCCATCCATTTCCAAACTCTTTTGGGTAAAAATGTCTATGGGATCAACCAGAGAAAATTGAGGTCCCAAGAAAGGGAGCCGATACCATTGATTAAATACCAACCAGAAGCACTTATCTTCATAGGCAAGCAACATCAGGGAACCCCAGTAGATTCTATTATGTGCCTGAGAGCTGCAGTAGTATATATGAAAGAGCCCTTCCCTAGGCAGATTTTTGCTCAACCATTCAGAGAGCTCTGATCACTGTATATCATCGGAGAGGACACAAGTATAGATTGTCCATGTGGAAATCTGTAACCTTGTATATTCATGTGGTTTGAAGAGTGATTTAACTAAAAGCAGGCCAGAGTCTCCATAAGCAAGTTACCCAGTATGTGGGAGAAACTAATCTGTACAAACTACTGTGGGGATCCTCAGCTTAACTCCTAACTCCTATCTATAGTTTTTTGTAACTGCACATTTAGTTTTCTGTCTCTCTAGTGAGATGTTTTAAAATAATGAAGACAGGGCCTATGTAATCTAGAATACTTTTTCCAAAGTGGGATGTGTACAGGGTATAGACACATGTTTATTTTGAGTAGTAGAAAAAAAAAATTATGAAAACATGCATCTCTTTTTGTTTCTATATCAACTTTTTGTAAATATTTTGCTATGCAAGCATCATAAATACCTATGTCCTAAATACATAAGTATTGGGTTTTCTGCTCCAAAAGATAGTCATAGCAGTCAGGTTTTAAAAAGCCATTTGGAAATTATTGGTCTTAAACAAAATAGGTATCAAAAACTATGAAAGATGAAAAGAAGAAGTAAGGTGAGGAGAAGAGAAAGGGGAGGAGAGACTGTGGAAAAAACCAGGAAAAACATTCGTGAAATCAGCCATGAAATTGATCCTTCAGTCATGGTGAAGCTGATGGTGGGGACTGGAGGGCTGCTGGATCTTTTGCTGAGAAGGTCATCTGAAGAAGCCTGTGTGATCATGTGACCATTATATACTTACAAAATCCCTTAGTAGCCTTGTTTTGGCCTGCGGCTTTGGAGCTTGTGGTTAGCAGTAGTGACTCTGTCTGATAACCTTCACCAAGCACATCATGTGGGAGGCACTAAAAAGCAAGCAGTCATGATCAGAAATGTACTATTGGCATGGTCATGTTTTAGGACAAATAACCATCTTAATGGTGTACTGAGTCCTATTTAGGGCATGCCTTTCCAGAAAAGTGGACCTTGATGTAATTACACATAGAGACAATTAGGAACAGACAAAAATTACATTTGAGGAAAATAGTTGATAATTGTTAGTGATGACTATGGGAATAAGTCTCTGAGATGTGGAAGAAGATATAGATGGTCAGAGAGTTCAAGGACCTGATGAAACCAGGTACTGGAACCATGATCTCAGTGTTTATTGCGATCCTTTAGAAATGAAGCAAGGAAGAAGTTGGAAAAAAGTGACTAATCCAGAAAGTATTTGTGGAAAAATAGCTAGAATGATGAACTGAGGGTCTGTAGACCATATACGAAGGTTAAGTTGGTTCTAAAGTTTGTTGATGTGAGATTCTCCATTGGAGATTTCAGATAGCAGGGAGACAGTATTGAGAAAGGAGCATGGAGGACTCTCCACTCACTATTAAAGAAGTGGGGAGAGCAGTGTGGATGGAAAACAAACAAACAAACAAACAAACACCAGAACAACAAAAACTTGAGAGGGCTACGAGAGAAGAGATAGAGATATCCTCAGGACAAGTTAGACAATTGTTGGAAACATGAAAATTAAAGCGATTTACAGTGATCGTTTATATCCACTCAAGCAAACGTGGGCCATCCAGTGCTGTTGCTCAGTGTTGCTCAGTGCCTTTTTCACTATTACCATGCTAAATTGGAAGTCCTTTTACAAAATTGGTATAGAAAGAGCAATAAAGGGCATTGTCATTGATACTGGTTATTCCACTGAGAACGTTGTCCCAAAGATTTTATTCAAACATATTTTTTTTAAAATATGTATGCCTGCACAACTCTGAGCACTCTTCCATTCTCCATTCTAGGAAAATATATAGGCAACATCCAAATTCTATTTTATGGACCATATACAACTATTACATACCTGTTAAGTTGGTAATCATAAGAACTAGACAGTCAAATCCTGGGAAATGTTTATCATGTGAAACTAGATAAGTATAAAAGAATATAAAATAATCTATAGAGTAAACATAGAGATATATAAATAGATGAAAATTGGCATTGCTATATTATGACTGTGGTGAAACTGTACTGCCTAGGTGGATCACTGCCACTCCACTTAGTAGCTGTGTGACTTGTAGTCTATTACTCAACCTTGCTGTGCCTTAGTTTCCCCATCTGTAAAGAGATAATGATAAGAGGGCCCATTCACAGAGTGAGTTGTGATGATTAAATGAGTTATATTTGGAAAATGCTCAACAAAATCTCATGCTCTTTTGTATAAAATATTTTTTCCATTATTAAGGAAAACAAAACAAAATAAATTTCTGTTAAAATGTAAAATTATGTGTGACATATTACTATTATCTTCATGTTTATCTGAATCTGTTCTATGGTCTTTTTAGGAAAATAAAAATACATCTCTTAGAAACAATTGATGTAGTTTCAATTATATTTATATTTTGTTTGTTCTTTCTATGAAACCTGATTAACTCATGACCACATTTCTTTGTTTAATAAAAATCATTTTAGATGAATAGAAAAGAATTAGAATGCCATACTTTGCTTCTGTAAATAATGGGCAGAAGTTGAGTTATATAGGACCATTGCTTCCTTATGGAAAGAAATTAAAGAGTGTGGAAAGTAGCTTTTTAAAACAAAATCACTAAGGTCATTGAGACTGTCATTATAGAACACAAATTGGATTTGGTCTTTACTGAGACACTTGGTTTTCCATCATTAGCAACTTCGCCTGAGATGAAGGCTATGCAATTAAAACTAAACATTATGAAGACAGGGACTTATTAATTTTTGCTTTTAAAGATGGGATATGGAATCAGTTTTTCATGAGCTGTCGCACAAGCAGCAGATCAGATGCAAGTTAGTTTTTAGCGAGGTCTGAGAAAGTACATGCATTAGTCTCCTTAGAGATAAAGAGGAAAGGCATCAAAATTAACCTCCTTGTAATAGCCCAATAGACTCTGACTATTTTAGCATCTAAAAGACAGGTTGTGTTGTCTCCTGCATACTACCTGTGCCTGTCAGGTATGGATGCTAGTTGGGTAGGGACACACACTCCTCGCTCTATTGGGAAGCGACTTCCAGAACTCTTTCAACATAAACTCTGTTTTCAAGATTGCTCTTTTCTTGGGTGGTGGCCGCAACTGCTTTGGTTCTGTGTAATATAACAACATAAAACAAAACCATCACTGTCAGGCCAAAATGACCAGAAGTTGCTGAACAAAGCCAGCAATCTCTCCAGATGGGAAGTAATGAAAAACAGACCACAGCTCATTCGGATATTCAAACACAAGGACTACATTAAGAGCTATCACACAAGTTACTGAGATGTGTACTGCTTTTTTGTTTGTTTGTTTGTTTGTTTCTTTTTGTTTGTTTGTCCTCCTGAGTCCAATGTATGTGCTAGTTTAAAAGGTTGGGGGAAATTAAAGGAAAGAAGCTACTGACAACAAGGTATAAGTCTTAAGCGAATTTAGTTGTTTCTGATTTTTAAGGTTGGCTAGCCTTTCTCCACCCCCCACCTCCCACACCTTTATTTTTCTGATGCTCTATGTGTTTGGAGCAGAGGGAATGAGTAATGGATATTCCGTAGAAAGTTTCCATGCCTAACAGCCGTGAGTATAAGAAGGAAGAGAGTGCCAGAGACACATCCAGGCACACTATGAGGAGTCTGAAATATGCCCTCCTGCCTTCCAAGTCACAGGCTGGTTGAAACTAATGTTGCCTTTGACATTTCACTTAAAATCAAAGATGACGACAAGTTTGTAAAGTTCAAATGATCCACGAGTGATATCATTCTTTTTCTTTTCTTTCTTTCTTTTTTTTTTTTTTTTTCAGGGGAGGGTGTGCTGGGGATAAGACTCAGGGGCACCTAGCCACTGAGCCACATCCCCAGACCTCTTTTGTATTTTTTTTTTTTTTTTTTTTTTTTTGGAGACAGGGTCTCATTGAGTTGCTTAGCACCTTGCTTTTGCTGAGGTTGGCTTTGAACTCTCAATCCTCCTGCCTCAGCCTCCTGATTACAGGCGTGCACCTGGTGCACCTGTAATCTTGTCTTTTCTTCAGTGCAGGCAATAATTCCGCAGGCTAAAATGTATGGAGATGGATAGGGCCCACCTAGACTGTGACAGAGAGGGGCGTGGCTGTTGGTTGGACTGAATATATTTAGTAGTTCTAGATTCATGGCCGTTTGTCTACTTTGTTTTAAGTTTTTCTAGGTGACCAGATATGAAGCCAAGCAGTTGGATATGTTTGGAATTAATTTTATTTTTGTTTTCTTCCTTATGCACTGACAGGAAATATTTATATAGCAAGTAAGAAAAGAGCAGATTGCTGTGTGAAACCCATGGACCAGCAGGAAGGGCAAATAGTATATTTGGTCATGTTTTAGGTAGAGTCATGATAGAGTGGGACATTGCCCCTACCCATGGATCAGTCCTACCAAAGGATATTGACATGCACGGGGTTGTAATGTACATGCATGAGTAAGTAGAACTATTTAATTCTGGCTAAGAGCAAACTTACCTGAGCTGCTCCGCATGTAATCAAAGCAAGCAAAGGGAAAAACCCAGTGCCATGCTATGGAGAGCCTCTTTTCTAGTACCTTTTATTTCCTGAAAGCAGTGCAAACTAAAATAAATGTTCTGTGAAATTTATGAGTCTGAGGAATTACATTTTGAGAGGAATAGGTACCTTCACCAGGTGGGCTCACAGTCTATTGAGCAAGAAGCTCATGAAACAAAATGGTCTGAAAAACACATTTATTCAATTTTCAAATAATGGAATTAGATTACTTAAAGAAAAAAAGAAGTACAAAAACAGTTGTAAGTTGTGTGTTCCTTTGATATAGCAGATGTGTGATATTTCTGTATATTTCTTTTGTGAATTTTACTGTATTCTGGCATTAATTTTGCCACTAGTCACAGGTAATCAGTATATAAACTGACATGTTTGTTTGGTGTTGATATTGGCCTTTATTTTTATTTCAGAAAAGGTTAGTTTATGTAGGAACTTTAGTACCTTCAGCCAGTACATCGGGCTGATTCAGAATTGTTCTGTAGGTACTGTTTACATGGAATTTTCATTTTAGGCCTATTTTGAAAAGAATGACAGGTTTTTTTTTTTTTATATGATTTTATAGCCAAAGTTGGGGAAAACAATATTCACATTGATGGTCAATGGTCTCCATTTGTCTTCAGCTCACCCAGACATCTATAACCAAACATATTTCTCCTGCCAAAAATAATCCCTCTTAATTTATTATTTGCAATAACAGAGTACTAGATATTTTAAAGAATCATTATGGTGATGATTATCATCATATTTTTATTATTATTCTGTGTTAACTTTGAGAAATCTTTGGAATAAATATAAACAAAATAGATACTCATGTTTTGGGAGACATACACTTGCATGTTTTCCTTCAACAGTGTTTTTATAGCTATCTGTTTACTCAGCTTTTGCTTCGAGTTGCTGTTACAAAAACATCAGGCAAAAGTAATAAAAATACCACAAATCGGTATGGCAATGCATACCTGTAATATCAGCAACTCAGGAAAATGAGGCAGGTGGATTGCCAATTCTGAGACCACCCCCCACAATTTATCAAATAAAATAAAATAAAAGTAAAAAAAAATAGAAAGCGCCAGGATGTAGCTCCATGGTAAAGTACCCCTGGGATCAATTCGCAGAGAGAGAGAGTAAGAAAAGAAAGCCCACAAGCACTAAATATAACAGACAATATTGCTATTTTAAACCTAAGTTTGTATTTGGTACCTCTCTAATGCTTTTACACATGCAAAAATGATGTTATTTCATTAGGAATAATTTTTAAATATTGCAGTGGAATGTTAAATGTCATAAAAAAAGAGTTATGTCTCATGATCAAAATGTTACTAAGCCATGTTTTCTAACTAAACAGAAATCCTTTTGCTCAGATAGGGCATCTACTCTGCTCCTTTCAGTTCTCCATATTTAGAATCTGACTTGTGTCAATATACGTAGGATGTTCTTTCTTCTTACTTCTCTAGTCTATATCAATTGTTTCTTGGTGGACTCTTCCTATCTTGTCTAAACATTTTGCAACACCAGCTCCATCAGACACCATCTGAGATCAAAAATCTCATGCTTCACCATCTCTCCTGCTTCTACAATTAGGGTCCTTCTCATAGATTATAATCTCCTCAGGCTTTGGATGGGACTTACCTTCCATGCTCAATGACTTGGGGACAGACGACATTTTGAAGTGGTTACTTAGATTCCAGGGCTTTGTCTTTCTCTCTGGGAACCTCTGGTACCATATCAGTGGAAACCACAAACATGGCACAAATATGCTCTACGGGCTGGTAAAAATACTAAGGGTACCAAAGGCATACTGATACACATGTAAAAAAATAATAATAATAATAAATATTACACAACAAAGCAATAATTTCTAACTCAGAATGTTTATTTTATTAATGTGGAATTATCCCTTTTATTGCCTTAAAGTTATCTATTGTCACTCATCAGTGATCTTATAAAGATATGAGAGAAGTTTTAGATGGTAATATATATTTAAAATGAAAAGAGAAATATAATAATGTGTGTGAGGCACAAGTATGTTTGTGTGTATTCAGTTTGTTAAAATTGATGTAAATTTTTAATACCACATAAATAAATAAACTTACAGATTTAATAAAAAAAAAAAAAAAAAAGACACTGAAAGGATTTTTTAGTTGAAATCTGTACCAAAGGGGGGGAAAATCTATTTAGTTTCTTGGATAAGTTGCATAATATCTCCAAACATCTGTTACTTCAACAGTCAGACTATATTATTTATATCTATAATAGGGAAATTATTTTCCAAGTTTTATGGAACCATGTTTGTTATGTGTCTGGCACAGAGATCAGGTAAATGTTTGTATGGTCTGAGACATTTCT
The DNA here is from genome assembly GCA_025594165.1 of Tamias sibiricus. Lineage (NCBI taxonomy): Eukaryota > Metazoa > Chordata > Mammalia > Rodentia > Sciuridae > Tamias > Tamias sibiricus. The sequence goes on along the minus strand of CM046673.1, from coordinate 35,003,485 downwards.
TCTCACAGGAACCAGGTTGTCAAAGGCTCCTACACATCTCACATGCTTTAATGTGGTTCTGAGTACATTTTAAGTGTTGAAGGAATGTGTGTTTCATGAGTTGACACGTGTTTATTGAGTCAGGCTTTGCTAATAACAGAAACTAAAAGTACTTCAAGGATGATTCTTTCCTACATTTGGTGTTGGCTATACAATAGCCCTCAGGATTTTTCAGGGCCTATGAACCTGATGTCTTTGAGAAAAAGCATATTCCGTCACAGTGGCAGGTGGTGGAATTCATTCTGATTGAGTTGGATAGGTTCTGAAAAAAAAAAAAAAAAAAAATGCTTCCGGGTTCACCCTTTGGTATGCTGTTACTCTGCAGTGTTGTTTTACAAGTTCAAAGGTAAAAAGAAGAAAAAAGAGCCTAAAAAAAACGTTCTTTTTCTTGGTTTGTGAAACCATGTAAAAGAATATAAAATTGAAGACATGGTTGTCAGTCTTCTGATTGATGCTTGTTATTGTTCTTTTTTAATTTCTTATTATTTAATCTAATCACATTGCTATTAAAAATAGGTTATTTCTTTGTTTTAAGAAGGAATGAGAGCTCTAGAGTTGAAAGAGGAAAAACTCGGGTACATAGTAAAAAAAAAATAAAAAAACTCCAGTATAAAACCTTAGATTGAATTTGAAAGATGAATGTATCATTGCTATTGTTCTGCAGGTGGTTATAAGTGGCTCAAGTATCTCTTTATCCCTAAAATATTGGTGATCTAAGGACTTGGTATCATATGATCATTTTAAAAAACTGGCATGCTTTTCTCCCTGTGTTGTGGACTAAGAGAAAAGTGCCATATGAATAACAGAAAAGTGCATTTAATTTCTGCTTTTGATGAGAAAAAGGCTCTTCATTTTAATTGGCAGGCATCATGAGAGACTAACTGGACATTCAGCTGATGTCAGCCCAGTGTGGAAGGAAACTATATTCACAAAGTGTCTTTAGCCCATTCTCTCTGTGGAACCTTTAAAGATATAGTTTCTCAATAAACCATAAGTACCTCAAGTTGCAGATCACAGATGATTACACTTTCAGAGCTTGTGCACTATGGGAAAAGCAAAAGCTAAAACTAAAGATTTCTGGGAAGCAACTGCTAAAGAACACACTGTGCTTTGGGATGCAGTTCTTTAATAGGAAAAACTGCTTAGGAGATATATGAATGAAATCAAGTTGCAAAATTCCTTGTGAAATATAAGTCCCCATGGAACTTATATCTTTGGGGGAAGGTGTGCTATATTAGATAAAATGAAACTAGCTTTTAATTTAAGGAACAGATGAAAAAACAAGATTTTTTTTCTTGAAAAGGAAAACTATGTGAGATAAAATTTGGAATCTCATTAGAAATATTATTAAACTATTATAATTTAACAGTTTTTATAAGAGTTCCTATAAGATTTTTTAATGACAGGGGGTTCAAAATGAGAAAATTTCTAATTTCACATGTTGAATATAAAGAAATTATGGGTAGTATCTTTTCATAGGGAAGCAGATGATTAAAATTGAGAATGATTTAATAAGAGGAAAACTTAACAACTCAAAAATTTCCATATGAAAAGTAGGATTTTCTCCAAACCATCTCAATTTCTCAATTGTGTTTCAAACTAAATGAGAGCAACTCCAGGTGAAATATAAATCCATATAAATATCTCTTATATGTGATAGTAATATATTTATTAAACATACATAATTATATGTGTTTGTCAGCATGTCTCTGTGTATCACATGTGCAAGATATTTGAGATGCTTTTATTCTAAGAGAATTTTTAATCATTTATCTAGAGATTTATTTCTTAAGTGAAATTCCCTAGTTCTTTGTAATTGATCAGGTGTAGTGCTACATCAAGCAAAGAAATCCTGGGGAAGTTGTTCTTTTTCAGTGGCTTCCTGGTTCTATGTGGTTTTCTTCTGTTGGAAGAAATAATCTAAGACAAGCAATAAATAGTTAACATGTCATTCACAATTACCAAATAAAAGCTTGTGCAAGCATTGAAAAAAAAGCTGTGTCAAATAAAAGCTTGTGCAAGCATTGAAAAAGTGTGTCAAATAAAAGCTTGTGCAAGCATTGAAAAAGTGTGTGTGTATGAAACCTGTGTGAAAATGTCACAGCTCTACTTTGTAGCAGTGTATTTGCCACCTGTTGTGTCCTATTAATATAACCAAAACCATCCTAATATGGTGTCCAGTTTTGCCTATATTTCCTCTATGTCCTTCAAAAGTCCAGGGTCAACACCTTGGATCTGTTTCATTTTGAAGACATTTTAAAATATGATATAAAGTGTGTCTTTCCAGATATGATGATTCCAATTTTCAAGTAGTCTTCTGTAGACAAAAAAATGCAAATATGGTGCATGAACTGGTGAAGGTGTTAGGTACTGGCAAACCAAGGGATGGTCTATCTGATTGGACAGGAAGAATTATGGTGCCTTTGTTAACCCACCATCTTGTCTTTTCTAGGATCACAGTGTTAGCATTGACCAGCATTTGTATTTTTATTTTGTGTTTCATATCTGAATTCCCTTATATATAGAAGGTAAAATTTCCAACCTACCTTTCATCAGCATACCAATAAACCAATCAAGCAGTGAACCAAATAAAATAGATTCAAAGGACCCAGACCAAAAAAAAAAAAAAAAAAAAAAAAAAAGAAAAAAGAAAAATTGAATCCTAAGGGCATGGGTGTGTTTGATCATTTTTCCCAGGAGACAAGCCCCACTTCACAATGTGAGAAGAGAATGAATTGATGATCTGTGTCAACCTGCCATTATATTTATACTGATACACTGTGCAACTCAGCCATCAATAGTTGTTCAGCATACTGGAGTCTAGGAGTCTCTTAAAACATTCCTGTAATTCATCAGAAGGACAAATTCACCTACAGGAGGAATGTTGTTTGGCTACAATACTGTTTAAAAGTATGTAGATGGGGATGCCTTTCAGTGGAGGCGAAACCATCCAGTATTTCTTTAAAACCAATCCATTTCAGTGACACACCTGTTTGGTTACTGAAGGCCAGTGCATCTTCAACTTTTAATGACCTATGCTATTATTGGATGGGTATCAACTAAGACAGTTATTATCCTCCCCATTTTACCCAAGAGGAAGTAAACCTGAAGATGCTGAATCATGTGTTCAATATCATGCAGTCAGCATCCAAGCACAAGTTATCTAACCACAAAGCCCACTCCCCTCTTTAACTCTTTTTCCCACAAAGTAATCCCCATGAGTAAGACGAATGTAAATGATCCTGGATATCATTAATGACAAGCAGACACAGGCAAAATGTTTTGAGTTTATACAAAGACAATTGGAAAGAAACATTCATTAGTCCCTACCCACCCCCTTTCATTGCCAGGTGAACAGTATTGATTCAGGTTTCTGTTTGTCACTTAATACAGATGTAAAAACATGGGGACAGTGATTGGAAAGCACAGTATCCTATTTTATATTTTGAGACTGCTTTTCTGCTAACTTCAATTTTGCACTTACATTAACAAATGTCTAGCATTCTACCTGTGTCAAAGTAAGAAGTAGTTTAATAGATTCTAAGTCAGAAAATACCCATAAAATTATGGGTGGTGGTAGGAAGACAAATGTGGATAATATTTTCTCTTTCTCCCAGACTCAGGAGGAGATATGCTTCCTCAAAAAGGGCCTGTGTGATGGAGTTTCATAGCAAATGCTCTTTTCCACTGTGTTTAAGTCCTTGGCTTGCCTCTGTGTTTGCTCAGTGGGTTTAAGGTTGGCCTTTGGAGAGGCTACTTCATCCCAAGGACTTACCCAACATCTCTTTTTTTCTCTTTAAACACCTTACCCTTAAGTTGTGTCGAGTGTTTGGGGGTCATTATCTTCTTGATGGATGAACTCAGGAATAGACAACTATTTTTTATTTGGATTCTAAAGTTATGACAAAGTACAGGCCAAAGGCTTTTCATGATTTGAACCTTTCCAGGAAGCAGCCCTTGCAGGAAAACATCCAAATGCCTGCTAAGGCAAATTTTTCCCTTTCCAGTCTGGTTTTTCTCAAACGTTTCTTCCCCCACCCATCCACATGGTTTCCTGTTGCCTGGAGTTTCCTTCTAGTCTCTATCCCAAAATCTGCCTGTTCCCTCATTCCCATTTGTACTTAAAGAAACCTTCACAAACTGTGGTCAGTTTTTTTTTTTTTTCAAGAGCTATATTCAAGCTCATGTTTATTTCCTCTGGAGAAGGTGCTTTGGAATACCCTGCCTGCATTTGAGTCTGAAATTTTGTGGGGTTTAGATTCTAACTCCTTTTCTTTTCCACCTAGTTCCTGAGAGTGATCCTCCTCAGGCCTGACATTCCATTACCTGGCTGTGCTCTTATAACCTCTTATAACCGGATCTTGATGATGGGACTATTGAGAGAATTATTTTACTTCTCCCACACCACCATCTGCTGATAGTTTAACAACAGCTAGGCAACCATTTCATATTTGTAACCAAAAGCAAGTTATTCTGAGGTAGGGTATGGAGGTACTTTGTCCTGTTTCTTTTTAAACTAAAGACTGTCTCCAGCAGGTAACTATGCAGAAGTTGTGCATTGTAAACCATAACATGGGATATGACAGAGCATCTCTGTCCCAACTTGGTAACTGGCAAGCATCAACACTGCCAGAGATGTTTCTTTCTTTCTTTCTTTCTTTTTTTTTTTTTTTTTTTTTTATATTTTTTTTTTTTACTTTATTGGACAAAAATGCGGAACAAATGCAAAAGCTTGCTCAGTTGGATTTCACTTTGGACTTCAAGTTTTACCTGAAGCTCTGAGCTACAAATGGTTTCACTTGGGCTTTGTTCTCTAAACAATTTGTAGATGGTTGTGTTCAGAATTCCCAGCCCTCGTTAGCTAACTTCACACATGTGGAAACACAGAGAGGCTCTGACCTTCAGACCCACTCCAGAAATACAAACTTCATCTCTAAGTTTAGAGAGGAAATGCTTCCCTCTGCTTGCCAGGAACTGGGATTGATGTTTTGCCCAGGTCACACACAGGACTGAGCTGTTCCAGGCAGTAGTGGAAAAAGTGACCTCCTGGGTAATATGTGCGTCATGAAGACTTGTCTCTGTCCTTGGTCCAGGTCACTTAAAGTGCACAGACCCTTCCCTATGAGAGTTTGGGAACCACAAAACTGGGTCCAGACAAAGTGAAAATTATTGATAACTGGTCTAAGATAATTGGTTTTCTGGAAAACAACCATACATAAGAAACAATGGGATATCTTTGTGGTCTCTGACATATTTATGTATTATTTTTAATTGATAAATAATAATTGTATTTATTTTTCATTTAACTTGATAATTTTATTTTTATTTTGCAGTGCTGAGGAGCAAACTCAGGGCCTTGTTCATTTTAGGCAAGTGCTCTACCACTGAACAACATCCCAACCACTAATACTAGATTTTGAAATATGTACACACTGTGGAATGATTTAATCAAGCTAATTAACATTTGAAAGTCCTTACATACTTGTAATTTTTGTGGTGAGAATACTTAAATTCTGCTGTCTCTGCACTTTTCAAGAATATAATACATTGTTATTAACTATAGTCACCATGTTGTACAGTAGATCTCTGGAATTATTCTTCCTAACTTGTAATTTTATACCTTTTGGCTAACACATCTCAATCACCACTCTGCTTTTACTGTCCCCCAACCACCAACTCCTGGTAACCATATTTCTTCCCTGCTTTTATGGGTTTGCCTTTTTTAGATTCTATACATAAGTGAAATTATGCAATATTTGTCTTTTGTGCCTGACTTATTTCACACAATATAATGACCTTTTTGGTGTACTGCAATGCTAAGATTTCCTTCTATAAAACTGAATACTATTTTATCATGAATATATGCCACAGTTTTGTTTCCCATTCATCCATTGTGGATACTTAGGTTGGTTTCATATCTTGGCTATTATAAATACTATTGCAGTGATCATGGGAGTGCATATATCTTTGGGACATGTTGATTTCATTGTCTTTGGATGTATACCCAGTAATGGGACTGCATATGATACATTACTTCTGTTTTTAATTTTTTGCAGAATCTCCATAATGGCTAGACTAGTTTATGTCCCCACCCGCAATGTTCAAGGGTTCCTTTCTTTACATCCTTGCTGATATGTGCTATCCTTAATCTTTTTAATATGAGCCATTCTAACAGGTATGAGGTGATAGCTCCTTGTGGTTTTAAACTTCATTTTTATGGTAATTGCCAATGTTGAGTAATTTTTTCATTTTCCTCCTGGGCATTTGTATGTCTTCTTTTAAAAAATATCTGTCCATATCTTTGCCCATTTTAGGGGGTGGGGCAAGTTAGGTGCTAGGGATTGAACTCATGGCCTTGTATATGCTAGGCAAGTGCTCTACAATGGAGCCAAACCTCCAGTCTTTTCTTGCCCAGTTTTTAAGTTATTTGTTTTCTTGCCAGTACATTGTTTGAGTTCCTTGTATCTCCTTTATCCTAGTCCCTTATCAATTGTATGGTTTGCACAAATTTCTCTCATTCCATAAGTTTGTCTCTTCATTCTGTTGATTGTTTCCTTGTCTGTGCAGATGTTTTCATGTTTTATGTAATCCCATTTGTCTATTTTCTCTTTCGTTTCCTGTGTTTTGGGGTTCCTATCCAAAAGAACCATTACCCAGGCCAAAGTCATGGAGCTGTTTCCCTATGTTTTCTTTTAGTACTTTTTCAGCTCAGGTCTTTTGTTTAAGATTTTAATCCATTTTTATCTGATTTTTTAATATGGTGTGAGGTAAGAGTCTGATTTCATTCATCTGTATATAGATATTCAATTGTTCAATTACTATTTATCAAAGACACTGTCCTTTCCCTATGTGTGTTCTTGGCACCACTGTCAAAAATCAGTTGATTGCAAACACATGAATTTCTTCTGAGCAATCTATTCTCTCCCGTTAGTCTATGTCTGTTTTAATGCCATTCCCATGCTGTCATGGTTACTGTAGCTTTGAGTATTTTTGAGGTCAGGTAGCACGGTGCCTTGGCCTTTTTTATTTATTTTTTTTATTTATTTTTTTTTTGCTAGAGATTACTTTTGCTATTGAGGATCTTTTGTGGGCCCTTCAGCAATTTAGGTTTGTTTTTTCTATTTCTATGAAAAAATATCATTGGAATTTTGATGGGGATTGCACTTGTGGATTGCTTTGGGTATTATGAGCATTTTACCGTATTAATTTTTCCAATCGGTGTATGTAGAATCTCTTTCCATTCATTATTTTTCAGTTTCTTGCATTTATGTTTTATACATTTTAACATCCAGGTCTTTCAACTCTTTAGTTAGATTTATTCTGAAGGTTTTTGTTTGATGGTTGATTTGGTTTGTTTGTAGCTGTTGTAAATGAAATTAGTTTCTAAAATTTGGAGCATAATTAATTTTTAGTATAGTAAAACACTATAGATTTTTGTAGGTTGATTTTTGTATCTGCAAGTGTACTGGATTCATTATTAATTCTAACACTTTTGGGGGGAGGCAAAATTTAGGGTTCTCTATATATAAATTATATCTTCTGCAAACAGGGACACCTTATCTTCTTCTTTTCTAATTCTGATGTGCTGTATTTTTTTTTTCCTCTTGCCTAAATGCCCTTGCTAGAACTTCAGTACTAGTTGAGTGGAGGTAACAAGAGTGACCATCTTGTTCTTGTTTCTGATTGGAGAAAAAAAACACTTTCCACATTTTGCTATTGAGGAAGCAATTAGTTAAAAGACTGTCATATTTGTCTTATGATGTTGAGATACCTGCTTTCCACACTTAATCTGTTGAGTTTCTAACTTGAAACAATGTTAACTTTTTCTGCATCTATTGAAATAATTTGATGGCTTTTATTCTTCATTCTGTTAATGTGTGTGCTAGTATTTTGTTATGAATTTTTGCATCTATGTTTTCAGAGTATTGACCAGTAATTTTCTCTTGTCCTAGGGTCCTTGTTTGGCTTTGGTAGTGGTGTAATGATGATCTTGTAAAATGCAGTTTAAAGTATTCTCTCTTCTTTGTTTTCTTTATTAAAACATTTGAGAAGGATTCATATGGGTTCTTTAAATATTTGGTAGAATACAGCAGTTAAGCATCAGTTCCTGGCTTTTTTTTTTTTTTTTTTTTTTTTATAGGAGACATTTCATTACTGCTTCAATTTCTTGTTATTGGTCTGTTCAGACTTTTTCTTCATGATTCAGTCTTGAAGTCTTGATAGGTTGCATGTGTCTAGCAAGTTATCTATTACATCTAGGTGGTCCGATTTATTGGTCTATACTTATTTATAGTAGTATCTTGCAATCTTCCATATTTATGTCATGTCAGTGTAATGTCTTTAATTTCTGATTTTATCTACTTGAATTTTCTGTCATTTATTCTTAGTCAACTAAAGATTTGTCTGTTTGGTTTATCCTTTTAAAAAAAAAATACCCTTATTTTCATTGCTCTTTCCCTTTATTTTTCTGGCTTCCATTTCATTTATTTCTCCTCCTCATGATTTTCTTCCTTCTGCTATCTTTGGGCTTAGTTCTTCTTTGTCTACTTCCTGGAGGTGTAATATTAGGATGCCACTTTTCTATCAGCTTTATTAAAAAGAGGATTTTGTGTTTTTTTCTTTTTAGGACCACATCTTTAGCATCATTAAAATTTCCATACCCTTTAAGCAAATAAACACAGTCATTTATTTTTTTTTTTCAAAGGAAATAATACCTTAGGCATGGGAAAATTGTAAGCATGAATGTAATCTTTGCTTTGTGTTACTGAAAACTGGAAGTAAATCTGCAAAAGTGAGGATTGGCTGAACTCTGATGAAAGCAATGGGAAACTTCACAATTATTTAAAAAGCTAACTATTGAGATTTTGCAGCAGCACAGAAACCTAGCTGCAGTATGATGTTAAGTGGGAGAAAGAAGAGTTGAAAAATCTGTGTATGCTCTGCTAATACCCAGGGCAAAATATAATAGATGATGGCTCTGAAGATGGTTTTCTGGATACATGTGCTTTTGGGGACTGTCTCATTCTCAGGACTGTGCCTCCTTGAGGGAGAGATCACATTTTACTGATCTGAAAACCAAGACTTAGCACATAATAAGGATTGACAAGTATTTCTCAATTAACACATAAAAGATAGCAAAAAAGTCAAACTACAAAATATCTACAATCTGACCAAGATTCTGTAAAAATAATCCATTCAGAAAACTAAGCTCTTGAAAAGGATTCTAAAGCAATGATTGGTAGGATTTTTTGTGTAGTGGAATAATGATTTCTGAATGTCTGTTATACTTTTTTTTTTTTTTTTGGTACCGGGGATTGAACTCAGGGGCACTCGACCACTGGGCCACATCCCCGGCCCTTTTTGTATTTTTATTAGAGACAGGGTCTCACTGAGTTACTAAGTGCCTCGCCATGCTGAGGCTGGCTTTGAACTCGTGATCCTCCTGCCTCAGCCTCCCAAAGTGCTGGGATTACAGGCGTGCGCCACCGCGCCCTCTGTTATACTTTTTAAATTAATTGTGTGATGTAGAAAAACAATCACAATGACTAGTGTAGTGTTAGCATAATTTAACAGATTTGATAAGCAATAAGAAGAAAACATTCATTCAATAATGAGAAAGTTTAAAGATGCATATCATTATTAAAATTCAATTACATGTGTAAATTTTCGGATCTGTGTCATTTGGAATGAGATGTCAAAATGATAAACTTTTAACTATTTACAGACCACAAGATCTTTTATGATCCATCCTGTTCTCTGCTTTCTAATGCCAGAGCTACCGTACTTTTGTATAATGCGAGCCCTGCACATCTCTGACAGTGGGGAAGTATTTACACTGTGGTCCATGTGAGTAGGGCCAATGGACTTGTAGCCTGAGCAACCTGTAGGCCATAGTGATGAAGATGCTATGTTCTCATCTCCTCCTGCATATATGCCCATACCCAACTATTTACATGCCATACACAAGAATGTGTTGATGCCTGGTCTCTTTGCCTGAAAAATTACAATCTGCCAACATTCAATAATATCAGATATTTATTGAACACATCATGTACAGAATTCATAGTACAAGTTTTAAATACCCTATTGTAGTGTTTTTCAAAAGAATATAAGTATCACTAGCATTTTAGAGGAGAGGGAGATAAAGAACTTTCCCAAGTTGCTATAACATAAAATGGTTAGATCTGAGATATAAATTTGGGGATGTGGCCAGTGGTCATGCTTTCCCAAGTTGCTAAAAAATCCTGGATATAAATTTGGGCATGCCGTATTAAAAAACCTGGCTGTTTAATCTCTTACAAATATCATTCCTCTCTTATGCTTCCTCTGTTCTCTTCCCTGACTTATAAGTCTCAGCTGATGACCACCCAGTTTTCAAAGCTTACCTTTTCCTCTATGTCAGTCAAAGCTGACTTAAGTGTCCTTCTCTGTATCTTTTGTTACAACTCTTTGTTCTTGCACAAGTATAACCAATATTTAGTAAACTTGATGTATAATCAGTGATTTTTCTTTTTCATGTTCCTCTTAGATCATGGCTTGTCAAGAGCAAAAATTATGTATTTCTTTAGGAAAAAAAGAAAAAACAGATGGTATCTTGTTCATTTCTTGTTCACTGTGCTTAGCATGTGCTTGACTGACACATGCAGTCATTCAATGCATGTCTGAAAGAATAAAATAGTGGATGGTTTAACCATATCTTGGATTCTTCATTCTGTGGATGTAGCACCAGGAAATGGTCATGCATGTGATTTTGGTTGTGATTAGAAACTGGGATGAAATTGCAGCCATTTATTACAGAGCTATAGTAAGTACAGTTTTTCGTTAAGAACATGTGGACTCGGAGTACTTTTATAGATAGACTGCCTTCTTTAAGCAGTGCTTTAATCACATCTTTTACCTCCTCAAAATCTGTTTGTGACTTGTTATTTCTCTCCTTATCAAGTCTGAATTCCTCAGTATAGTTTTGAAGGTACTTAGGACACAGATCAACCCACATGTTTTCCCTTTTGTTCCAACATATACCTCTGACACTAACCAGGCTAGTCCCTTTACTCTCCAAACACACCAGGCTTATACGACCCTGGTTCGTTAATTCAGTTCATGTCCCCTCCCCTCCACATTATTTCTCTGTTGCCTTCTTTTATCCAAACCTGACTTACATTAGTGGTCAACTTCAAATTCTACTTTACAGATGCGTCCCTGTCTGTGTTATCTCTTGGTAAAGTCCCTTTTGTACTAATGCTTATTTCCTGTGTTAAATAATGTATCACTTAATAATATTGAGTGACTACCGCCAGCATTGCTTTAGCTGTGTTAGACAGGGATTTTCCTGAAAAAAATTATTTATAGATATCATGGATTTCTCTGCTTCTTTAAAACTCACAAGGTTTTGAGAGCCCACTATGTGTTAGGATTTATTTGAATGTTTTACAAATATTTTACTATGAAAAGATTTGAGTTTGCTTTTGGCTAACGACAAAGGAGAAACTCTTTTAATAGAATCAGAAAGAATTGTTCAGTCAAAAGTGGATTTCTGAACCAATTTTCTAAAAATGAATTTGACTCTCAAATGTAATAATACCAGTAATGCATGTGAACAAACAGAAACTAGCTCTCACGAACTAGTTCCTACATAGGTATTTTGTGTAACTTTGACAGTTAGTCTAAAACGTATGTGGAGAATACTTTTTACTCTCCCCTGAGCATTATTGCCTTTGTGATTCCACAACCTGTCATTTAGCACAAGACTTTGCCAGTATCTGAGATTAGTTATAAGGAGTCCAGGCAAAAGACGTTGGATCAGTTAGCTCACTCGAAAAAGTAAAATTGTGGGCTCCACTCAAAGTACCCTCATATCTAAAGAATAATGCTCTTTGCCTTTATTTAGATAAGATGACTCAATTGCTTCACCATTTATATTAACAAAATGGGATCTTATTGTTATGACTTTAAAGTTGAGGTGTCCAATTGTGTGTTGGGAAAGAATGAAAACACATGTGTCAGACCCTAACTGAAAACAGAAATATCGTTTCTGTTCATGTTCAGAGTCACTCTGCTGACACTGTGCTCCTCCATTTGGAATTCCTTGGAGAGCAGAAGTTGGAAAGTAAAAGGGAAACTTTTCCTGTAACATTTGGTTTAAATTTGCATGCAATTAAAATGCTTATGTTATGGTACTAATAAATTTCCTCTTCTGGTTTCAGAAACACTAGATGTTTCTGATATATTTAGCAAAAGCCTCCCTTTTCTTATCATTTCTAGTCATTCAGATTTACTGAAAAATGAAAGTTGAGAGAAAGAAAAAAAATGGGAGCATCTACATCATGAAAATTTGGACTTATTTTCATTAGAAAGCATATTTTAGCAAGTGGAGGATTGTTCAGTCTTTCTAAGAGCTTGCTGGTTAGTAAATACATACATGCCAGGTTTCTAAGTTTTAGATCTGAAAATTTGGGAAAAGGAAAAAAAGAAACCATTATTTATTCTATAGCTGCAGCCCATGGTGAGTGCTGAGCCAATTTTGATTCACCTGACATTATAGTGAATTAAATTATTTATCTAGAGGCTGTAAATATTGTGAGACTCCTTCTTATATTTAATAATTAAAATATATGACCATTCACAGGTATAAATAACTTCATAGTCTTAGAACTGTAAGATTGGGTACAAAGATCTAAATGTAATCCCATGTATTCACATTTTCCATTTGGTGTTTGATCCAATCTTCTTGTGGTTTTCTTTCCAACCAAGAAACTGACCTAAAGACTTGAGAATTAACACTAAGGACTTTTCAGGAAAAATAAAAGCAAAATAAACCAGACAGACCAAAAACTCAGTGGAGGTAGAGCACTAGTACTCGCTGTTCCTTGTAGATCAATCTAGGACAAAGGCTGCCTAATATTTCAAATTCTGTGGCATGTGAACAATACTGTGTGCACATTCCAACTTTGGCATTTAGAATGCATACGTATGAGCATAACAGTATCATAACAATCCATCTTTTCTTTACAACCTTGCAGCAGTTCCAGAAGTCCTTAGCTAGAGGGTATATTTGGAAAGTGCTCCTTTTCCACTCTTAACCACATTTAGGTAACCATTCCAGGGCCACTGAGGTTCCACTTGAGAGGTAAATTGCTATCACCGTTTGTGCCATGTGTCATAAATGGGCCCTATTATTTTCAGCGAGACCTCTTAGCAGCAGTTCCAAAGGGGTGGCTGGAGATTTGATTATACTGGTCTCTCTCCTGAACACATCCTTTCTCATGTGACATTTACACTGGTCATGGATTTTTATGTAACTCGTTAGAAAGTAGTCTGAACCTTAAAAAGGTGTTAGTCTTCCTAGAACCCTCTGGCAAAGGAAAGTCTTTTATTGGACTTAAATGTTTTGAATTGAAACCTGTCCTTGTCTGATTGGAAAGTGTTTCAGGGAACAGATTTTGTTATTTTTCTAAGCTGGGCTGCAGGAATTGAGCTGCAGATATCACTGACCGAAAGGAGTTTTTTTTTTTTTTTTTTTTTTTTTTTTTTTTTTTTTTCTCAAAGAGCTGAGAACCAAAGGAAATGACTCCAGTGTTTAAACTCTTTTTATTTCCTCTGTGAACACTATCTGTACAGCTGAGATGAACCTTTCCATTTGGCCTGCACCCAGACATTATGGGAACTGAGATTAGGAAGTTGTATGGTCAAAATAGTCATTGTCTAAATTGCTTCCAGTTTAAAAACCTCAAAGTTCTTGACAAAGCCATGATGTCTTGCCACATTTTATTTTTTCACCAGGGTAACTGACCTGTCATTCATTAATTATCCTGCCAGGATTTCTTTCATTCTTTCAGTAACTTCTGAGATGTGATGTGTGTGTGTGTGTGTGTGTGTGTGTGTGTGTGTGTGTGTGTGTGTTTCATTCTTATTTGAGAGAAGGAGACAGATATTGTGAGAGAAGTGCACAGGTGCCTGTAAAATGTCTCTGTGAGACATCGCATATTTTGCCCATTTCTGCTGCTTTCCATTTGAATAAAATATTGCTGGACTAGAGTCAAGCTTATGAAAACATACTTTTTTTCCTCTCCTCATTTCATGCTATACTTTTCTTCTTACCTAACTTTTCCATATCTGGGAAGAATAAAATGCTGGATAAAGTAGTTCCAAAATTCAACTTCCATAAATTCTTTTGACACAATCATGCCCTGGAGAAATAGAATGACATTCATCACTGTAAAGCATTCTATGCCCTTGGCTTTTCTCCTTAGCCCAGAGAAGCTTAAGAATCTGTATATTCTTGGTGTCTATCACAGGAGGGTTTGGTATGTACTTGCGATATGAAGTAGGCTAGAATGGGCAGAATATGGTAGGCTTGGAATATAGAGAGTAGCTAAAGAAATAAATTTATTGCACATTTTTTAAAAAGTCCAGGATTGTTTTTAGGATTAAAAACTGTTGAGAGGACACTATTCTCCATTCTGCAAAATTTAGTTATTCATAATATATTTTCTACTCCATGAAGAGTTAGATAGCAGGATAGTCTCTTTGAGTGTTCTACTTTGTTCTATACCAACCTAATGCTACTCAGATTTCCTTGGAGGTAGTTTTTGCTCTATCCCAATGCTTTTCTTTTCTAAAATTCTCAGTATTTGATGAGAGTTGATAGTAGATGTCATTTACTCTCTAAGTCACATATTAAAATTAACTTTAGTAGCTTAACAACCAGCGTTGAATCAGATTTGTATATCCTTGTTGCTCAGTTTAGTTTGATTCTCTACAGTGACACTGCATGACACTGTGAATAAGAAATAGGAAGGGTAAACTGGCCATCCCCAAGTGCACAAGGAAGGGAGAGATAGGCCTTAATATAAAACTAAAAGGTAATATCATAGTAGTTAATGATAATGTCAGATGTCAGTGAGTCCTTACACATGTCAGGTCTTTTTCTAATAACTTCACATGACTTAACCCATTTAATCTTTCAGGATTTCACAAATGAGACTGAGGAACTGTACTCAATATCACTCCCCATCCAACCTAAAAAAGCCAAAATATATGCTCTTATCTGTTGTATAATTGTACCACAAATAAAATGCTCTTAGACAAAAAGGAGGAAGTGATTAAGTAGCCCCTAAGTTTGGAAAAAGGCACAGAGGAGCTACAGGGAGGAGGTGAGAATTGAGCTTGACTCTGAAGGATGAATGGAAGTTTATCTAGCATTGATGGCAGGAAAAAGATTCTGGAAGAGGAAAGATCCTGGCAATGTCAGAAAGCTGCAGAGGTGCATGGAATTTTCTGATGGCTTGAAGGTACAGTGCCTGCATGTATGGGAACGGTACATGATAGCACCTGAAATGCAAGGTTGAATCTTACTGTGAAGCATCTTACATCAAAGCCAGAATAAAGAGCTTATTACGAAGGCAGTGGGAACCAGACATATTTAGAGGCAGAGAAAATAATACATCCAAAGCTTTATTTTGAAATCACATCCTGGCAAAAAGATTAGGATGCTAGAGGAAGATAAGAGGAAGATGAAGGGAGATAGGATACAGTGATGTGTCCTTTCCCTTGCATTCATCAGCTAGTAACCCAAAGAATGACAGAACAGTGACTTTGCCCATTTTTCCTGATAGCACAAGTAGGAGAGTGAAGGTAAGCAATCCAGAGCCAATGTGGTGACTCTGTCATTAGGGACTTATCACAAATTTATTTTTGATGTGTGCCTTTTATCTTCATGCCTGTCTTCTTGTGGTTGCAAAGAGCTGCTCCAACATAGCATCCCATTTGCATTCCAGGCAGGAAGAACATAAAGGCTGAAGGTCAAGAGACAAGTGCCAGCAGAGTGTGCCCTTGTTTAAGAGCTTTCCACATATGTGTCGTTGGCCCTAACCTGTAATGTGGTCATGGGTTCACGATACCCAATTGATGCTGGAAATTGTAGTTCTTTTAGCTGGGCATGTTGCCAGTCATTAGGAAAATAGACCTCTGGAAGGCAGGGAACTCTGTCAAAGTGTAGAAATTGTGATTATCTCTGTGAGAGCCAAAGAAGACAGGGGCTAGAGGATTAGAGGGTGTAAATGGTTAAGTGAAGACACATGTTAGAGATGAGAATTGGTGGGATGGAATGGATAAGATGAGGCAGGCTGGAGAAGGGGAGAAATCAAGGAAGCTGTGGTGGTTTCTTGGTAACCCTGTTGTGATAGTGGTTTTAACTGCGATGGAAAGATTAAAGGAAGTTCAGACTTTATGGACAAATTAATGCACTTAGTTTGGGATATACTGAGTCTAGTGTATCTCTAGGCCATCCTTTTAAAAATTTGGTATAAATTAGCCCACCAGTGATGGTAGTCTGAGCCTCATGATAATTTTCAACCATACCAATTGAAAAAAAATGTCTGAGGAGAATATACAGTGTGGCAGAAAGAAGGAGGCTAAGGAGAGGAAAATTTTTAGGACAAGCAGAAAAAAATTAGAGGAGAGGGAGCAATGGCATAACAGCTAAGAGTAATATTTTTAAAGAGAAATGGTTAGCATTGTCAATATCTGGAATGACTTAGCAAGAAGACCCTGGGCTGGCAATTAGATCATCATGTGTGCTCAGTAGATTCAGTAGATGTTGAAACAAAGGATCCTGTGACACAGGGAGCTCTCAACTGTGTGTGTAGGTTGATTTCATCTTCTTGCAGGAGAAATGACCTAGACATCAAGGCACTTCTAAAATCTATTGAAAGACACACATTTACTTGTGGGAAAGAAACATCAAGGAAATCTTGAAACATACCACAAGTAAAGTTCTAAGTGCAAGCATTGGATTTTATACTTTATTTCCAGTTCTTTATAAATTCTTCCACATACACCTTTTTTTTTTTTTTCCTAAACACCCATTCTTTCAGTTTTTACAAAACTGTCTTGCAGAACATTTGGGGGTAGCTAAATGGGCATATAGAAGGCCTATTGTATGTAAGAAAAACACACAATCCTTTCATTTTTAGATAAGCCTTGTCCGCATCTTATCTCCTGCAGAGAGCAGGGAATTCATTCCTGTATCTACAAGTATGCATTAAATGACCCGATATTAGGTGCCTGACACTGTACTAGACAGTGGATGCTAGGTATAGCTGGCATAAGCATTTTACTGCCAACAGCTCAGTCAAATTATTTTTGGAAAATTTTGGAGAAATACTAAAAAAATTCCAATTTTCCTGTGCGAATCTATAACCACATAGAAATGAATTTCTTTTTGGACTTTAAGGATAGAACACCTATTATTTTCTGAGTTATCATATCTTGACATTGGATACAAAATTGTTCCTTCCATTTCTTATTTTAGGCTATAAAGAAGCCAGCTCCATGCATGCAGCCATATAAATAATAAAAACACCTCAGGAAATATATAGAAAGATTGCATTGTTAATAAATATGCATGGCTATCTCCCCTTGACTCCTTCCATAGTAAAGGAAGGCCATCATTAAACATGCATCCTTTAACAGAAACGAATATGAAAGCATTTATGGTTTTCAGGGTCAATTTGCAACTCTCTCTTCACCTTGGCAGGACAGGTCTAAAGTTTAAGTGCCCATTTTCATCTTGTCAACACATACCATATTGCTTTCTTTGTTCATCATTCAAAAATTGTAGGAGATCCTAGCTCGTTCACAGTTTGCAATTAGCCAAGGCCGAGTTCTGCTTACACCCCAGGTCGTATAAAGTGTGAAATGACATTCTAATTTATGTTTTAACTAACAGAGTATTCAGTTAAGGAATAATTGAATTATGGAATTATCATAAGGAATTATGGTGTTTGCTTAAGAAAAAAAAAAAAAAAAGAAAAAGCTAACAACTGAGCAGCTAACAACTGAGCACTTGAGGGCTTCCTTATGTGGAGAAGGCTTATGGGGTGCTGTAGTAGGAAGAGAGACACTAAGGAAGCAATTGAAAGTGGACATTTTATATGAGGAAAATTAGCACGAACCATCTATGAAAGAAAGCTGAATACAAATTGAGTCACTTTCCTGCCTTGTTATATGTCTTTATGTTCCAAAAGTAATGAATTTCTGAACTGGCAATGTTGCCCTGAAGTTGACACATCTTCTATTGATATTTGCAATGTAAGTTGGTATACCTTTTTTAGAAAATGATTTGTGCAGCTGTTCCAAGGTCCATGGATGTAGTTTGTAAGTGTTTATATAACTGAAAACTAATCTCAGGACAGAAACTGATCCAAGAAAAAAAGTAAAAAAAAAAAAAAAATCATCTGTAGAACATAAATAAGGAAGAGTAACTCTGAGGTCCAAATAAGGCAGGGCTGTGTGAGTGGAGATGATTGAAGGGATCCAGAAAGTGTTAGAAGGCCTGGTTGATGCCGGTGATGGAGGGATGGGTGGAGGGTGGAGGGTGGGAAGTGGAAGAAGGAACCTCCAAAGTTTCTGGCCCAGACAACAATCCTGGCACAATCCCTAACAAAAAGTACAAGGAGAAAAGTCAATACTAGGTAAACATACTGAAAATTGTGTTTGGAACAATCAACCTCAAAGATGTTTAAGACCTCAAAATGTTTACTCCAAGATGTGTTGCATTTGAGAGTTCTGGAGGACTGAGTGGAGATGTTCCAGGGACAAGTTGTAGATCTGGAATTAGAAGATGAAGATGATAGGCTGGAGATGCAATTTTTGGAGTCATAAGTATTTTTTTTTTTTCCCAGAAGATCCTCCCCCAAATAAATACAAATATATATATATATATATATATATATATATATATATATATACATTCATATATATATATTGAATGTAATACTAGTACACATTGATGATTATGGCAGTTACGTTACATCATGGAAAAATGCTCATGATACAATATTACCTTTAAAATGTGAATCAAATGTACTTCTGCTCTAATTATAACTTATATAGGAAGAAAAGGCATGGAAAAAGACAACAAAAATGAAAGCATATTGTTTGCATGGATAGTAGGATGATGAAAAATTTTTATTTGTTCTTAATACTCTTTTTAACTGTCTGTTATAAAAATTAATTGAAGGCATTCACACATGTTTAATCTTCTGTATGTGACTATGGAACTATGAAGTTTAGGAATGATCTCAGAAGCTAGTGAGTTTTAAAACCTTGCTATCTATAAAAATAAAAAAAAATGTAAATGAACTAAACATATATGAAACAAAAGTGGATCACCCTTGTTTGAATATTTGGTGAAGGATCTCAGGCCTCTTGTCCCTTAGTTCCACAGTGAGGTGAGGTCCACACTTTGAATACCACTCAGCCATTTTCCTCAGATGCAGGTGTGAGACTCAGAAGTCAACAAAAACAGAACTCAAATCTTGCTCGACTGTCTGACTGGCAGTTCATTCACTAGTTGGTCTCTATCTGCAAATCCCCTGCTTTGCTTTCACACACTGAACCAGTTAGGATGTTTTAGTGGAGTAGGTTTTTGTGGAAATCTCTTACTTTCACCTCACTGCCAACCTCCCAATATTATCAAACTGCCTATTGTTATCAAGATGGAAGTTTTACCATGGCATTGTTAAGGGTGGTATTTCTTTTATATCACAAGATAACTCTCTATGATTCTCTGAGTCTATGCCCAAAATTCTGACCCTTCTGTTCAAGCAGAGTTGCTCAGTGAAATATAGAATCTCCAGTCAAATTCAAATTTTAAATAACATATAAAGATGTTTTTAGTATTTATTTAGCATAAAGAATTTTTAATATAAGTATTATTTGTTGCTTGTCTGAAATTCAGGTTCTAGCTGCTTTGTATTTTTATTTGCTAAATTTGGCAACCTTGTTTTGATATTAAGAATGTACAGTAATTCCAAAGTTCTAAATATGGGATAGTAGCCATAACCTGAGTATGGCTACTGAGCATTTGAAAAGAACTTAATCCAAATTGAGATGTGCTCTGAGTGTCAAATACATAACAGGTTTTGAAAACCCATATATATATATATATATATATATATATATATATATATAATATATATATAAATCTCATTAAAAGTTTCAGTATTGATTTCTTGTTGAAATGATGCAATTTGGATAGATTAGGTTAGAAATATTAAAATTAATTTCATTTGTTTTCATGATGGTAAAATTGCTTACTATGGAGTACTCAATAGCTTGAACTATACCTGGTTCATAAGTAGGTGTTAGAAGGCCTGGTTGATGCCAGTGATGGAGGGATGGGTGGAGGGTGGGAGGTGGAAGAAGGATATGTTATGTTATGATTCTATGAGTTTTTTGATATTTTCTAGTACATTTGTCTATCATTTCTTGCTAGGTATTATTTGGTTGCAATCTCAAGTACTAAGTTTTAATTAATCTTTCCTATGTGGAAAGTCAGTCAAACAAAGCTCCTGAATCTCTGCCCATTTGCTTTGCATTTTTGGACTCCTACTCCAAGTCAGGCCCAGGTAGGTACTGGGAATGACAGCAGTGATCCCTATAGCCAGGGCTTCAGCACTTAATAAGCTTGCATTCCCAGAACAACCTCACCCTTACTGGCTTTAAACTTCCTTTCTGAACTGACTTGCCAAAAAATTGAGTTCATGATACAGCCTTGTGCTGATAAAGTTCTTTCCTTTTTTAAATGGAATTAATAAAATATGGAGCATATGCCTTGTATCAGGCTCTGTTCTTACCTCTTTATGTAGATAAACTCATTTATCCTCACTGTAACAATAACACTATTATTATCTCCATTTTTTAAAGAAGGAAACTGAGGCAAGAAGAAGAATTTTACTAGTCATACAACCAGTAAATAACAAAGCCAGGATTTGAATCCAGATAGGTTGGTTCTGCAAATTTTAATAACTCCGATATAGAGGGATTATGCTGCTGATATTGTGTATTTACCAGATGATAACTACTGTTGACTTCTTATTTGAGAGTTTAAGATCGTGAGTTATTTAATCTGGTTTGGACATGCCATCAGTTTGGAATTTTATCTCCATCTTAACATAACCCAGTCTTGCCCATTTTACAAGCTTCAGCATGCTGTAAATTCAGGGTCCAGTCAAGGAAACAGAAACACCTCTAGGCCATCTGTAAAGAAAGTTGTTTGTACAGAGATGGAAGAACTGAGAAGCTAAACACAGTCTAGAGAGGCTACCCAGAGGTTAGGACACAGGGAACTGCCAGCACATGTAGGTCTTTAGGCACAGTAGAAGGAGGTGGTACTGAGGATATGTCACTCACTCCTAGATCTAGAGGACAGTGGGATGAAGGTAGAGTTACCCTAACCCAAAAGTCGGGGCTGTCCAGCAACAGACAGCACCACAGCAGGGCTGTTTGGTGGAAGCTAGAACCAGAAGGAGACACTGTAGGAGAAAGAGTTCTTTTGACTTCTCCTCTGCTTCAATCCTTAATTCTTTTCCTGGTGCCTATTGGCATATAGTTGGCAGAGGGGCTTCAGAGATGCAGTTTGCATGGATAGGGAACAGAAGTCTAGTACTGAGGCTAATAGGTAATTGACCAGCACACATGAGGTGCTATCATTCTGACTTGAGAATCCCCAGGGCCCATGCTTGCTTAGTGCCTCTTCTCTTTTTGCAGCATTGTAAGTGTTCCCATAGAGCCTGGCACACAGCCACTGCCCATGGCACTCATTCTTATGCTAATGGTCCTAAGTGCTATTCATACAGTAATTTCATTAATCCTCATAAAAGCCCTGTGAAGAAAACAGAAATATGATTCTCATTTCCGGGGTGGGAAAATGAGGCACAAAAACAGTTCCCTCAATGTTACACAATAAGTGGAAGAATCTGGATTCAAATCCTGACTGTCTGTTCTAACCCTACACTTCCCTACCTCACAGGAGTCTTGCCTCATTCATCCTTTATCTCCCCAGGCACTATTTCTGTATGTGTAGTAGGTGCTTGTTAAATTATTGGGCAAAAGCCTGGATTTCCTGATATTAATAATATGTAATAGTAACTTGGATTTTAAATTTATTTTTCTAAATTCATTTCTTCTTTTTTTTCCTTCTTATTTCGGTGGTCTCATTTTCCATAATCTGTTCATTTCTCTGTTTTTTCACCTTTATGGCTGAATGTTTATCTTGAAAGACAGATATCCCTGGAGTCAAAAAATCAGGGACATATTCTTCATATGCCTCCAATTCTGCCTAGGAAAGTGATATTGTAGGGAAAAGTATTCCTCATTCTCAGGAAAAGCACTAATTTGATTCCTGAAAAGTTAATTTGAATGAGGCAAACAGTCTAATGACAGCTACTTTCTGTTATCGGTCTACTGTTGGTGGCTTCCTAGACTCTAGAAAATTTTCATATATGATTATACTCCATCTATGTGTAATATATCAAAATACACTCTACTGTCATATATATCTAGAAAGAACAAATAAAAATTAATTAATTGATGAATTATTAACAGGACATTCCTGTGAGCTGTTTGAAAAAATTTTCCAATACTTAAATTTGTATCCTTTTTTGTTACCTTTTCCTTTTTCTTTTTTCTATATTTTTTAGTTGTCGATGAACCTTTATTTATTTACATGTGGTGCTGAGAATTGATTTCAGTGCCTCACACATGCTTTTCTTTTCTACAACCCCAGCCCACCTTTTCCTTTTTCAAGTTATCCTCAAGATGAAGAAACACAGGCCTGTGTACCACTAACTAGTAGAAAGGGATGCGTCTCAGATACGTCCAGCTTCAAAAGCTACAAAACTTTCAAAGAAAGGAGATGCAGGTATTCCTTACGATGTCTACAAGGGACAGTGCTTCTTTCTGTTCCGAAGCTGACTTTACAAGTCATTTTAGCCTGGAGGATCTAAATGGCTCCCTTTACATTCTTGAGAATACCACTGTGAGCAGGGCATGGTGGTACGTGCCTGTAATCCCAGGGACTCAACTCCAGAAGCTGAGGCAGGAAGATTGCAAGGTCAGAGCCACCCTCAGCAACTTAGTGAGGCCCTAAACCACATAGTGAGACCCTGTCTCAAAAGATAAAATGGGCTAGAGATGTGGCTCAGTGGTTAAGCAACTTTGGGTTAAAAGCAACTTTGGGTTAAATCCTCAGTACCAAGAAAGAATCTGAAGAATGATTTTTTTTTGTTGTTTTAGAAAAACATTAATTGACATATATTTTAAAGGTAACTGAGAAAGAATATTTGATTAAGAAATTCCTATCCCTCCCTTGCATTCCTGCATTTCTTCCAGTTCTGTTTCCGCCTCAGTGCATTCTTGGGAGCTGTGCCTTTAAAACAACAACAACAACAACAACAACAACAACAACACAGAGTTATCCTGTGTGCACATATTTTTTATCCTGGCTTGGTCACAAAGACTGAGTTTGACTAGGCTCTGTATCAAAATAAAATCCAGAGAGGCATTCCTAAACTTGGACCTTTTGTCCACACTCACTTCCTGTTCACCAAGTGACATCCCTCAGCTGGCCCTTGGTCAAGCTGTTCGCACAGAATAGGGAGCAGTGTTCTCAAGGGCAGCAAAAATCTTGCAGCTGATTAAAAGTAGCATGAGATGCAACCAAGATGCCAACTCCCTTTCCTTTTTGGGTTTGCTGGAGTTCAAAAGTCAAAAGGAAGACAGCTGCTCAGTGTATTGGTTTGTAATTCCACCCCCACTATGGCTCAATGGTGCAACATATTCAGGTCTTGTCTCATCCAGGAGTTCTTCAAACTTCAATCTTTGTTCCCTAAACACAGGTTTGTGTGAGCACGCTATTAGGTAGCAGGGTTCAATTTCAATATCAGTGGTTATATTCAGTTTCTAACTCCTCACAGTTGCCTACACTGAGTACAAATCTGGAACTGCTGCCAATTTTCTTTGAGGGCATTTTAGTATCATTATCCTGGTGCTTATGCTATTATCTCTCAAGTGTTGTTTTCCAGCTATTTTCCGCCTCTAAAAAGACACGGTGGTTTAGCTATTTTATCAATGAAATTCGAGGATGTAGTGTGGCTGACTCTTGTGATTTTTCTTATTTCTTTTATTCTACTACCTAATAGAGGAAATACTCGATGGTTACAGTAAGAGGCAGCTCTGTGGCTACTTAGTATGGCCCATAAGGAACAGTGTGGTCGTCACCTGGGATCCTTTTAGTAATGTGCAGTCTCAGACTCCTCTCCATAACTGCTGAGTCTCACCATGCCTCAGTGTTCCATGTGCAAATTAAGGCTTGAGAAATAGTGCTGTGGTCTAGATCCGCAATTATGAATGTGTCTTCTCAGAATTTCTTAGAGGGCTTTTCTAATCTCTTTGTGGATACTGCCAATAATAGGGATGTCACATAACTTATTGAGTACCTCACCTCTGCCTCATTGTAATTTTCATAACTAGACATTCACTCATACATCTTTTTAGAGCAAATGGAAGAAGCCTGATACGACTGGTCCAATATCAGAAGGTGGCTAGCATAGCATATTCCCCGTCCCATCCCAACTCTGTCTGCCTCCCCTCTCTGGGAACCTGAGTCCTTCTTTCTCTTTGATTTCTTTCTACCTATTCTTCTTTACCCCTCCCTCTCATCTCTCTTCAGGTAAGCCAGTCCTCACCTTGATTGGCTTCCAAACATTTCAACAGGACGATTATTATTTTACCATAACTGTGAAGTTGTCAGCTCCCTCTTAACACATGTTGTCTAAAATGGCAATAATAGTGCATTAGGTGTATCAATAAGTGCACTCTATTATATGTGTACTTATTGTAAAGAAGTAGAGGGGACTCTTTAAAACTCAGGAGAAAGAGAGCTATTGCTTCTGACTCTGAAATACTTAAGTCATCTTACTGGAGGCTACCAGGCCACCATGGAGGATCCAATGTGTGGCATTGTTGCTTCAGATGTCATGCTCTGAATAAAGAAAAAAAAAAAAAAAAGATGGAACATAGCTACTTAGATGAGAACTATGTTATGTGATGACAAAGCATTCATGCACAATTATAATTTGAACTTCCATTAGCCACAATCACCACCTAATGCTATTTAAACAGGTAAAATCCTAAAGTAGGACCTTAAGAGTATTCTTTTTAAAATCTAGGGCATTACACTGACATGAGTAAATTAAGCTTGAGAATCAGAAGCAGTTGGTCTAAACTCAGATATTTGTGTTGTCTGGGTCTAAACCTTTACCCACCAGTCTTGTAACTTGGGACCCTATGTGTGAAGAATATCTTAATTTCTAGCTAAAAGTCTCTTCTACATTCCTCATGTTCCTGCATAAACGAGCTATCCAGAATTTCTAGGACTGTAGCATTTTCATAAGTTGTTGATTTGATTCATATTTGGCAAAATGTCAAATAAGAAATATCAATTAATCATTCTGATTTGATTTAATGTAGAAACATTGCCTAATTGCTAACTAGAATTTCTACATAGAAATGCTAGATATGATCTTCCGATTAAATTTTTATTGTCCTTATTTTCCTCTTTAATAAAAAGATGCTAGCACTGGTTATTGTCCTCATAATCATAATTATGAAGAACACACAGAGATTAGGTCAGGTAATTAATAAATGCCACCACATCTTCAACATTAAAAATGCAAATGAGTTGAACAAATGCTCTTTCATTAATTGGTGTATATATGGTCCTGGATCTCCCAAACATTCATAGCAACCACAGAAGCATATGCTATTTGAGTGTCTGTGATATGTAGAAAGTTGATCATTTAGAGTACTCTTGAACTCAGGAACATCATCAATTAGAATTTCGTGATCATTTTACACTTTACACTTTTGTAACATTTTTTGCTTTACTATCAAATTTGTTTTTACAACTCATGTCATTTCTATTAGAAATACAAAACCTGCCTATGATTGAGTACATGATGAAAATATTTGTAAACTTCAGGCAATTATTCTCTAGAAAGAGTTTTGGTGGCAAAATCATCATTTGCTCCTATGTTGTCTTGAAGAAAATAAAAAGTAGAATATGACATTGATATGTTATTAATATGCTATTAATATGCTAGGATTGAGAATGAAAAAAAAAAAAAAAAACTTAAGATTTTTGGGGACATACTGATGGACCTAAGATGATTCTTTAGACCAGCATATGTATGTTTGTAATAGAGGAACCTTAAGTCATACAGCACGTGAGGACTTTTCTCTTATGCAGAATCTAATCTTCCAATAACGACTACAACTGCTGGAAATAACACAAATGTAACTTGAGGCCGTGAGGTTGAAAAGGAATAGAGATGTGGAAAATTTGGGGGGTGGAGGCTGTTGTTAACTAATTTGTATAACTATAATTTTTATTAATTCACAAAATTTTACTTTTGGAAAATGCAAGGTGTCACGAGAAAGCATTTAATCATTTCTGACTGCCTTATTTTATCTAAAGCCAAATGTCTTTCTTTTGTGAAGAAACTATAAACAGGAATCAGGAATGTATAATGTGTAAACATCCCATGGATGTTTTGATTTTTTTTAATTTAAAATATGCCTATCCTGATCCATTTTCAGATTGTTCATATGGTTATTCTATAAGAGAACAGTTGTGAACTGAAATGATCTCTACAGATGTTCATGCTTTAGTGAGGTCTGAGGATTAATTCCCTAATTGTACTTTAAAAAAAGAATGGAAATGCAAAGCTTTTATTTTCTATCTTATGGCCTAGAAGCATAACTTAAAAATAATATCATTGTCAAATTATGGGATTTTTTTGAGTAAATGGAATCTGTGGCACTGTTTACAAAATTCCATTAGCACTTCATTAATCATAAGGGCAATTATTGGAAAAGAAAAGAAAATATCTGCAAAGAACCAGTATATTATAGAAGGGATGGGGAATTAATTGATTTCACTTAGAACATTGTAGGCAGCACAGACATTATGTTTTATTGAATAGTCTGATGTATATAGAAGGAAAGAAACAACTCAAACTCATTTCCTCCTACAATACACTCATAGTACAGATCACTTCTGTGACCTCAAAAGATGTGGGGATTTTCCCCCACCAGCAAAAAAGCAACTCAGCAGCCTGGACACCCGCTGGGTGTCCTGTAATTCAATATATTTCTGACACTATCTACCTGAAGGTAGTATCAGATGCCATAGGTTGAGACCCTGTCCTGAAGAATGTTCCCCCTTCTGATGCCAGCTGCAAGCCCCAAGATGCTTTACCTGTGCTTCTGGATGACTGGCTATGAATTGGGGTTGCTACAACCTTCTGCTTGAGCTCCTTTAATCTTCTCAAGCATTTCATGGAACTCAGGGTAGCTATTATGTTCACAGTATATTATAGAATATTATAAAAAATGTAGATGGAGAGATGCTTATAGCAAGCTATGGAGAAGAGGCATGCAGTTTAATGGTCTCTCTGAGGTGCTGCCTTCTAGGAAATTCCACATCTTGAGCTATCTGGAATCTCTATGGACCCTGTCTTTGTGGCTTTTTGTGGAGACATCACTGCATAGGCCTGATCCTTTGCAGACTGGGTGGAAGAACCCAGTAAGGCCTGTCTGACCAGATTCTTAGACTTTCTATGCAGCATAACTTTCTCCAGGGTATAGGGAAGACACTCTAGAATGAAGAGTCTTATGACCTACTATCAGATGAGGGTAGGTCAAAGAATGTCTTTATGGCCAGTGGCAGGTTCATGTGGGCTGGGGTGAGGGGACACATTGCCATGATCTGCCTTGGGAAGGAGAAATTCTAGTTTCTATGGCCTGCCTTAGGAGGAGAGATATGAGCCAGGAACCATGGTTGAAAACCAATTGTTTGTCATAATATAACAGAAAGTAAATACTGTCTTCATTCCACCTTATTTCATTTTCCTCTGACGTTTTCATCCCCTCTGCCATCCTTCCCTGCCCTACACACTCTGGAAACCGATTCCTTCATCTCCAAAGACTGCTCTTCTCAGAACCCATCCAAGCTGACCCAGACCCAGTACCTTTCCCAGCCTAGGCCATTCACTTAAAGAAAGAATGCAAGCTCTCTTTTATAAACATTTGTAGTATTTGTGCAGAAATTAATAAACATAAATAGCATTCTGGCAACAGGTGAAACAACAAATAATAAACTTTCCCCCCTAAAAATCAAATAATATAGACCAAATTTGGAATTATAACATTTCCAACCCAGAAAGTTTGATGTGTTAAAATTATAGCCTAGTCACTCCCAAAGAAAATTAGGTATTAAAATTTGATATGGGCTAAAAAAAGAAAGAAGAAGAAAAAATAAATAAAAAGGCAAGTACCAAAATTGCATAGAAAATAACTGACAAAAGAATTTCAATAAAAGTAAATTTGCATGCACATAGTTATCTCACTGATCAATATTGTATATCTATGGGGGTACGGAAAAGGGGGGATCACTAATAGAAGATATTGACCTAACATTGGAAAAGACAATGGGTCACATTGTTGCTACTATATTATGTAGTCAAGGTAAATTATATAATTTCAGCTTTAAAACCCACTGTTGGAAGGGCTGTTATACTCAATTAATCTGAGAAAAATGCTCCAATACCTAAAGTTTAAGTATTGAACTGAAGTCCATTTTTGTTTCTCACTAAAATAGGGTGTTTTTCAAAGACCTGGACATAAACATCTAGAAATTATTTGAGCTACACATTATGTGAGCACCATTGACACTATTGACACTATCAGTATGCTTCATCTTTAACAGAGGGGTTGCCAAACAAATGTAAACTGGATAAATGGATATACATGTTTTGTTGGATTTACAGTTTTATCTGTAGTTTCATCAATATCTTCATATGAGGATGTTTTCCTTACTAAATATATTTTGTCAAAAATGTATTATTAGTACTCTTATTTATAAATGTCTATATGTATACATGCATGTAATATACACGTTTATTTAAATTATTTGATGCATATAAGCTATTAACTAGGCACATGAATGCCATTACTACAGTTTAAAATAAAAACATGTGATTCAGTAGTGTAAAGTGATCTGATTGGAATATTTCCAATTACAAAGGTGCTGTGAAAGCAACTTGGAAATCAATCTGAAAATGCCTTTGATTTTCTCCTTAATATAGCACTGTTCCACTGTTCCTTCATCCCCCTATTCTTCTTCTTATCCCTTTTCTCCCTCCTCTTTTTCTCCTCCTCTTCCTTCTCTTTCTCTCCTTCTCCTGATTTATCTTCTTTTTTTATACCTTATCTTGTCTAAATCAGTATAGATCAAAAGTTTTCAACTTTGGTGCCATAAATATCTTGGTCTGTATAGGTCCTTGTTGGGCATTGTGGGATATTTAGCAGTGTTTCTGGCTTCTCTTCACTAGAAACCAGGATTAACTACCTTATGACAATCAAAAATATCCTTAGGTATTATCCCTGATACAGACATTCAGTTAGCCTCAGTGTTATTAAGAGAACCTAGGGTGGAATGTTTTTTTTTTTTTTGTTTGTTTGTTTGTTTTGTTTACTTCTATAATAGGCCAAGTGCTAGGTTCCTTTATTTTAAGTTGTTCCTTTGATAATCATTTTTGCTTTATGATTCCCAAGGCCTATTAAAAGCTATAGAGAAGATATAAAGAAAAATATTGTTTAAGAAATATACATGGAAAACTTGACTCAACCCAGCTATATGCATCTACTGAATATCAGCTTCATAGGACAAATGTGGAAATAAGCCCTTCTCTCCCATCTGAGCTTTCTCTTCTGTGTCAGTTAAGGAAGTATTAGTATTAGTATTTCCCAGCAACTTTTATATATTACTCATTTCTTATGGTCAGTTCTTTGGGTTTACAGAACATATGGGTAAATTAGCTTTTATAGGGCTTCTATAATATTACCTGTGTTCAACTCTTGGTCTCCACTAAAGGCTTCACTAGCTTGATGATAATTGCCCTTCTTGTTCCGTTTTCTGGAATAGCTACAGAAGCAAAATGTGACATTTTTGACAGAAAATAGTCAGAAGATAAGTACAGAGAGACACATGCTTTAGACCTACACAATGTAGAAAGAGATTTTCAAGAAGTAAAACAAAGTATGGATGACATTGATGTGAAAGGTCATACATCTTAGTAA
This sequence comes from Tamias sibiricus, assembly GCA_025594165.1. Taxonomy (NCBI): domain Eukaryota; kingdom Metazoa; phylum Chordata; class Mammalia; order Rodentia; family Sciuridae; genus Tamias; species Tamias sibiricus. Next base: position 34,973,461 of record CM046673.1, on the reverse strand, counting down.
GGAACATTATGTGATAATCCTACCACAGTGAAACAAGGTGCAGTTTCCCCAAACGCAGCATGATAGCTTTTTCAGATATGATTACATAGGTTATAGGCTCGGTCAGCTAGTAATCGAAACGATATTTTATTCCCTATTTTAAAATTTAAATTTACTTTTTAACAGATACATAAAAACAAAAACTCTTCAAACTCAGGAGGGTCATATGACATTGTGTGATGTTTAAATCAGGGAAAACATCTATCATCAAACATTTACCATTTCTTTATGGTGAAATCATTCAAAATCCTTTATTCTAGGTTTTTGAAATGTATAGGATCTTGTTATCTATAGTCATCTACTGTGCACTAGCACCACAGAACTTATTATACCTAACCATAGCTTATTAAAAAACAAACAAAAAAAAAGAAAGAAAGAAAATTTAAATGCTTTGATGCTAGGCACAAAAACTTGATAAGGGAATTAACTTGGCTAAATGTAGTTGATGCTGGAAACCATTTTATGAATATTCTTTAATGCTTATATAATCTCCTTTAAATGATTTTTGTATCTATAAACATGAATCAAAATAGTCTTCTTGGTCAACAAACAAAGTCTAAATGGTGGGATCAGAATGCCCTTCCCTCTCCAGAGCTTAATGGGCTTTTCTTCCTAGGTATGCTTATATTTTTGCAGAGCTCAGATTTGTTGAATTTAAAAATTTAGCAACAATAACAAAAGTTAATAGTGAAAATATAGTGCCATCCCACTGAGAGAGGAGGCCAAGTATTTTGTGGCCCGGGGAATAGTGATGGATTTTCTTGCTACTCAAAATGTGGTCCACAACACAGCATCAGCATCACCCTGGGGCTTTCCAGAGAGGCAAATCTTAGTTTCAGACTAAATCTACTGAATCAGAATCTGCATTTTAATAAGGTCCCTGGATGATTGTTATGAACAGTAAAATTTGAGAAGCACTGCTCTGTTCTAATGCTGCATAAGTCAGGTTCCAACCATGAGATTCACCTGGATTGTTTTCATTTCAGTTTATTTAAACGACAGACCGCATGGTGATGCCACCCTCCTGTATGCCTGCATAAAGGGAGATGTCTATTGTTCCTCGTTTGTTCAATTTTCCACTTCATTTATGAGGAGACATAAACATTGTGATTTGAAGGGAAAGACTCGTGATCTGTCTCCGAGCTGAATCGTGTAACAGGAGTATTTTTAGAATAAGAGACGCCTGTGTTCCATGTGTCCTCTGATGCTTTGGTTAACAAGCGCCCTTCTTCCCTTGGTGTTTGAACATCTCAAGTGTTCTTGCTGAAGCAGCAAGGAAAATGTAATTTGGAGCTTATGCAGGATGTTGTCTTGGTAATGAATATGACGCTAAGACTTCATCCTTCTTGGCATTTATCAAATTTGGACACAGATGTCAGGATGAAAATAGAATGTGGACCACAAGAGCCCATTTGACCAGCATATTTGGGGATGCATACAAACTGGCTTTTGTCACATAGCAATTCCATAGTATTTTCCTTCTTTTTTCATAACTCAAACATTCTGGCCTGGTCCACTATTTTGTTCTTTAATCCATTTACTGTTTCTTAGAGTAACAGAAGTGTGCCATTCCAAGTCTTAGGAGGTCTGGTAATATTCCAGGCATTCAACAACTGCTAGTTCTTTCCCTCTTTCTACTAATGATTAAATAGAGCACTCGGAAGTACTAATTAATTCTTTTAGCTTTCATTTTCCTCATGTGCAAAATGAGAATCAGAAGGAAAAGACGTGTACCATACATACATATCATACATGACATATGCATACACACATTTCTATGGAACTGGTATTTGTATTACACACAGTGGTCTTCAGGTTGGTGTTTGCTGAGACAAGAGCCCCTTGGAGTAGCAGAATTCAGTGATCATGCTAAGTGTTACTCTGAGTCAGGGAACACGGAGTGAACAGTGTTCCAGATGCTCCATATGCCAGCACTGTGCCCAGGGTACATATTATGGTCTTCATAAATCTTCATAAAAGTTTTCAAGCTCTTGAATATAAATAGTAGAGTGCCAGGCATGGTGGTTAAAGCCCGTAATCCCAGCAGCTCAGGAGGCTAAGGCAGGAAGATCACAAGTTCAAAGCCAGCATCAACAACAGCAAGGTGCTAAGCAGCTCAGTGAAACCCTGTCTCTAATAAAATGCAAAATAGGACTGGGAATATGACTCAGTGGCTGAATGCCCCCGAGTTCAATCCCCAGTACCTGCCCAAAATAAATAAATAAAGAAATACCTGATTCTCTCAGAAGTAAAAATAATTGATAATGTAAATACATCAAAGTGACCCCAGTGGGAAGCAGTGACACACGTTTATATATATGGCCATCTTGTCTTCACTTCGGGCAGTGACAAAAATCAGAGACACAGGGCTCCAAAAAGATATTTTGAATGAATCAAGTCACCAGGTACTCATGTAAGTTTACTGTCTGGATTTGGGAATTTCTGCATAGGCTTCTTTTTAATAATGATACCTTAAAAGTTTCTGATTATTACTTTTGTCTTAGCTGTCTTCTTCTTATTTTAGGCTGTTAAATGGTTGTTTTCTGCCTGTCATTCATGAAGTCATCTCAAGCCAGGACCATTTAGCCCATCTGGTTGGTTTAGATATTCTCTAACTAGTTTCATTTTAATGCAGTTATTTTAAAATACTATTATCCATAAAAAACCCTCTTTGGAGTTTATAATTCAGCTCAGTTAGTGTTTATAAAGATTAAAAAAAATCTCTTCTGAATCTGTTCATTTTGCATAGCATTAAATGCCATGTGAATAGGTGAATAGAAAGCCTAACAAGCATGTACCAATATTTTTTTTTTCTTTTAATCAACATTATAGGTTATTCCTTATGTTACTCCTAAATTTTTTGAATTTTCATTCCGTTGTGTTCATGGGAATGTAAATGTAAGGATGACTACTGGGGCTCAAATTAAGAAAGCCTGGGATTCCCAGGCTAATGTCCTGGGAATCCCAGGAGTTTGGTTTCCTATTTATCCCACTATGTTATGCTCCTTTTTTCACATAAACCGTAGCACCTACCACCTGTGGATGCAGCAAATATTTCTGAAGGACATGGTTTTCTTTCTTCTCAGCAGTGTAGGGGATAAGGTCATGCTACAGTAACATTCTGAGCAAGGCTTTGCCACCAAGTGTATTCTGTTTTGAAACGGAAGCAGCTATCCTTTAAGAACAACAAAAACAACAACAAAAAAATTCAGTTTATGCAGAAGGACAGGAAAGACTGACTGGATACCATGTGCCTCCCAAAGTGGGCCACCAAGAAGTGGCTTTTCCCTTACCTTTGTGCTAGTTGAGTGAAACAAGGTTTCAAACTATCTCACTTTGTAATTACATCCAAAATTTATACTCTGCAACAGGGGAAGAAGGATAGCAGGGGGAAAATGACACTGTCCCTAAAATACTGACAAGGTTGTCACAGGTTCCAACCTGTGATTCAAAAGTTTTGTTTTGTTTTCCTAAAGATCCTCTTTATCATGAGTTAGCATTTTTAACTAATTTTAAGATGGTCAATCTCAGACTTGTACATTTCACTGAAATTATTTTCATCTCTTGATCATGGAGATGTGTGAGGATTTAGAAGAATTTTCATCAAATTTTCTTGATTGTGACAAATTAATTTTACTTTAAACCAGCCTGGATTATCTGTCACCCTTCAAATTTAGTTCCATGGTCTTTGGCAACACAGCTGATGTATTATCTACTTATATGTTATCATGCAAGTGTGGTGAAGAATTATAACTGCTAAGCGTTCATTAAAGTTTCTTTTTTTGATGAAAGAGCTTATTGATTAAATGGAAGGATTTAAAGAAAAGATAGCACAGCATAAATTTGAGAAAATGCAAGTCAACAACATGATAGCCATTGGCAACTTGTTTTATGGAAACTGTGAAACTAAATACCAAAGGTGTATTTTATCCTTATGAATGAAACTTGCTGCAGATAATGGAATAATTTAGCTAACAACTTATAAGATCATTTACCTAGAGGTTCTCTATTAAGGAAATCCCATTGTCAGAGAAAGGGGCTCATATGTTTTGTTAACTCTCCTTTGAGTTTTAAGAGCAATTTTGAATTCAGGCTGTAAAACACCTCCTTTTTAGATAGCAAAGATATTTTTGTGTTAGTGATGCTAATGATTACATCAAGATAATGCTTTTACAAATGTCACTTTGTGTTGGTTTATATATTGACCTTTTGTGTGAGATTATAAATACCTCATTCTGTAATCTCATTTGCTGGATTGTAAAATCACTTCCATTTAAAGTTTTTTATTACATGCCAACTGTTTAAATTTTTCAATGAAAACTAAAGATAAATTAATTGCTCTCACCAATAAGTTTACTCTGCCCTTTGGGTATGAAATATTTATGATTAGCTTCTTTCACCTTCTGAATATTTTGGAAGTTGCAGAATAATAAAAATTCCTCAGAATGGGAAGTAGTATCACCTACTCTACATCAGAGTCCCTTCCACTAACTTTCCCTGGATAGTTAGTCATAAAGAATTTGTGAGACCTATAAAACAGATGTCTATTTAATAAGGCATTTAAGTATGAGTTCAAGGATTGATGTCATTGCTGTCTTTATTGTTAGTAAATAGTAGTTGTTCACAACCAATCAATTAGTATTCAGGATGGTGTGTTTGGACTTAAGACGGTGCTTCATGGACTGGTTTATAGATCAAACAATGATTCTTTTGGACTTACTTCACATTTAGTAATGAAGTGGTCTATTTCTGATCATGTTTAGTCTATCAGTTTGACCTGTCAGCCACTCTTGATTATAAACTATGATAGTTTGAAAATTACTATGGATAGTTGTTCTGATAATCTCCAACGTGTATTAATCTCACTCCTCTTTTCGTCTCTTCTGAAGTTTTGAGTCTGTATGAATTTGGTTGATACACATATGACTGACCTCTGAATTACTTAACAAGGAGGTGTTAGCATGGTGAGCAGTCTCAAATTTGTATTACTTTATAAAATACAGAATATTTGGGAAAGAGAATGCCCAGAATCTCGTGGTAAGCATGCGTGCTCCACAGCTATACCCTAGAAACCAAACAGTTATTTATGGTAATGTCATTAACTGGAAGCTTGACATTCAAGGGAAATAATTTTTATTTGTTTGTGTGTGTGTGTGTGTGTGTGTGTGTGTGTGTGTGTGTGTGTTTCAATAACCAAGTGACACTAGAATTCACATTAGGCATGATCAGCATATTTAAATTGTTTTCAGATTGGGCCAAAAAAAAAAAAAAAAAAAGAATAACTTACAGAATTGCTGAATAATTTTTAAGATGGCTTCTTTTATCTTCCCTAACATTGTGCCACATGCTGCATCAGTTTTGTTACAGTTACATGTTCTATTCTGATAGTTAGTGATTTGGAACATATGCTATTGTAACTGCACTGTGATCCCTGTCATATTTCACTACCATAACCTTGCGAGGGGTTAGGAAGACCCGGAGACGTGTCAGAAGAACTTACCAACCTCATATGTTAGCTGTATTGCACAGCAGTGCTGCAGAAATGAGCTGCAAATTCCAAGCAGCATATTGAGTTTGTGATTTATTTGTTCTTTGGGCAGGTCAATTAATTATTTCGCTGTGATGCCACCCTAAATTGTAAATAGAAAGAGAGAGAAAATGAATTGTCACACTCTGTGCCTGTCTCTCTTACCACTTAGGATGACAAAAGTAGTTCTTCCCTGACTGCAGGTGATAACTTGAAATATGAGAATTGGGCTGGATCTAAAAGTGTTGGTCAGTATGTCTCCAGGATGCAGTTTGAAATGACTTTAAAGGTATTGTACTGATATTTTTAGAGTCTGGAGTTTCTTGAAAGGATGTTATAATGTAAGAAAAGGAAAATAATTCTTATTTCATGCTTTCTTTCTTGGAAATAGGGAATGATGACTTCACCAAATTTCCAAATTTATTTTTATTTTCAAATAGATTTGGTATAGTTAATGTATTAATAAAGAAGGTGTTTCTAGATCTTCTGTTAAGGGGAAATGGGAAAAGAGATAAGAAAAACAAAATACTTATGATTCATAATGTGAAAAAGAAAAAAGATTCAGACTCATGGTATCAGAGGCATTGGGTGGGGCTAGTGGTTAGAGCAACTTTTCTCTAGTATAGAGATGAAGCAGATAGGAAATTCATCATTGAGTTGCTACTTCTATAACATTTGCAGATAATTAAATAATTTATCTTTTTCCCCAACTTGAAACTTTAAGTTGGGCATGTAATTAGATTATACACATGCATGTACAAACACACACACACGCACACACACACACACACACACACACACACATTTTACATCAGCTGAGTGGTTCACTGGCACATATTCATTAGTTTGAGTGAAAGATGCCAGGATTTGTCAGAATCCTAACTTTGGCGGTAAGGACAGTAAGTAGAACACTATTTGGTAAAGAATAAATATTTTAATGGAAGAATGTTCTTGTTTTCAAATCTGATCTCTTGACTGTAGGAATTTGAAGTCAGTACTTACTAGTGCATTCCATGAACCCCTAAGAAGTTATCAAAATACCTAAAACTAAACTGCTTGGGTGAAAATTGTTTCAAAAAGTTCTTGTGCCATTTTCAAAAGAACCAAAAAAAAAAAAAAAAAAAAAAAAAAACAAATTCTGCTTCTAATGTGATGAGATTGAATCACTTTCTATCTCATCTTCACATCGTGTAGGCTACTAAAATATTACCCTTGGAAATATGTTATGCCTTATATTTGGTTTCGACGCATATATCTAAGTTTTGCAACATTTGGGAAGCAAGGGGCAGATAATTGAATGATATTTAGAAAAATAGCTGTACCATCATATTAACCCACTGTATATATTTGGTCTTAAAATGTAATGCAGCATTCACAATCATAGGCAATTTATCACATACAAAAAAGCACCCTAGATTTACACTGGATTTGACTCAAAATATAAATAAGATAAATGTGAAAAACAAAGATAAAGAAATGTTTGAGTGTTTCTGGAGCCATCAAATACATAAACACATTTATAAATTGTTTTGTCCTCTGTGCAATTTATGCACTCTGGATTTTCCCACAGAAGATTTGAAGTAGCTTACAAAAGAATGTGCTTTACAATGAATATAATAAACTTGTACTAGAAATAGAAAACTAAGAGGGCTGACAGGAAGAGGAAAGAGATATATACTGTTGTTAAGCCCTACACTTCCTGGTAATCCAAACAAAAAGGGATACAAATAAGGAACGTCGTTATCCTTATTGTAACTGAGGAAGTCCTTCAGCAGAGGCCAGAGTTTTTCCTGGCAGAAATTTCTACAAAAATGTTCTTAATTTATTTAAGCAAGAATTGCTTAGAAGCCAGCAAGTTGGAATTTGTCTGGTGCATGAAAATAGTACTCTGGGTAGATTTATGTCTCTAAACTCCAAGCTCTGGATTGTTTCAGTATTACTTTTTTAAATGCCATCATATTATGGAGAGAGGATCAGCAGCAGCCTCAAGTGGCTCGCTTTGGTAGACAAAGTTCTAGGGTCAGTGAAGACACATGGTGTCCAGCAGGCAACCTGGATTTGTATGCAGCTGTGTGCTCTTGGTCAAGTGTGATCATTAGAGTTCTTAATGTGTAAAATGAGAATGTCAGATTACAGGGTTTTTGAGATTCCATGGTAGAATACATGCAAAACTTTGATAGCTAAATTGAAAACTTTGTTTTCTACATGTTTTATGATCATTCTTTCTACTGGTTACTAATGTCAACTTCTATAATAGAGGAATAAGATATGTAAACGAATGTGTATAATCACAGAAATTATAACTAGCGACTAAGCTTCTGATGCAGGTGCTTTCAGGTCTCAGTACTGTTTGTGACTTGTAGGTAATGAGTTATTGTAGATGTACAGGTTTCTGAAACTAACAGGTTTCTGTGGAAACAAAGCACATTATTGTTTCAAATAATAAAGGTGGCTATTTCTAATGCAAATATTTCTCAATGTGGATCCCACCCTTCCTTGTTTTCAAAGGTGAATATGGATGGTCCCTAATTACAATTATTAGACTTACAGTTTTTCAACTTTCAGTGGTGTAAAACTGATACACATTTTATAGAAAACTGTACTTCATATTTTAAATTTTGATCTTTTCCCAGGCTATTGATCTGTGGTACAATCCTCTCTGAGGTGCTGGGCATTGGCACTGAGCCACAGCTACCAGTCACCTGTGTGATTTCCAGGGCACATGACCAGCACTGTGCCCTAGACTGATAGGCTATGGTATTTGTAGGCTAGGGTTTTGAAATGTATTTTCAATTTACAGTATTTTCAACTGAGATTGGATTTATGGGGACATAACCTCATCATATGTCGAACAGTTTCTGTATAGAAAATAAAAAGAACCTTATTTGTAGCAATTTGGGGTTATCACATTTTATTCTGCTTTAATACAGTGCCAACTACAGAGCATTTTGTTTCTTCAGGAGTGTATGTCCTACACAAGTAGCCCCAGCCTCCTGCGTGTTTGGTATTTATGGGTCACTCATTTCCATTCACCAGGTCTGTGGCCCCATTACTTCCTTTCAATTTATTACATAGACTCTACGCTGGACTTGAAATCAGATAACCAAGCTAGTTCTAAATGTGAATAAAATAAGAACAAATAAGAGTCTGGCCTGTAGGTATCAAGGGCCTGGGTTATTATGTGTTATGCTTAGATATGAGGTATCCCCCAAAAGTTCATGTGTGAAACAAGGCAAAAAAGTTTACAAGTGAAATGATTGGGTTAAGAGAGCCTTAATATAATCAGAGAATTAATCCACTGTTTAACTGTAGGCAGACAGGATGTGACTGGAGGAGGTATATCACTGAGAATGTGCCTTTGGGGTTTGTATTTTTTTCACTGGTGAGCAGAGCTCTCTCTGCTTTGTGATTGACGTGTTCTGAGATATTTCCCTCCTCCACACCCCCTTCTTCCATGATTTTCTGCCTCACCTGGAGCCCAGAGCAATGGAGTCAGCTGCTATTGACAGCCATGAGCCAAAATAAACTTTTCCTCTTCTAATTGTTCTTCTCAGGTCTTTTGTTCACAGCAACCAAAAAAAAACAAAACAAAACAAAACAAAAAGGATTAAACATTATACGTGAACTCTGTGACTTCTTTTGGTTCCTTGGAGCTCCTTTTGATTTAATGGTTGGTTTTAACTGTGCTCAGAGAAGGTGAAGTTTTATTCTGTTTTCTGTTATTTTGTATTTCTGTCTGATAAGATGTCAGGAGTGCCCACAAATACAGTTCAACATAATTAAAACTTCTGACTATGTGGCTATTCCATTGTATTCATTAACAAAGAATCATAACACTAACTTTACAGTGGATTGTTCACAGGAGGTAACTGTTTATTTCTTGAAGAGCTCGAGAGAAGGAAGATAAATGTGAACACAAAGCCTTCTCCACAGGTTTTATCCAAGGTTTCCCCACACTCACCATTCAAACACTCTTCCTTAGATCTTACGTATGTACCACTTGGTCATGTTCTGTCCCTTTTCTCTGGGTTTCATTCACAGGGCAAAGGAAGGACATTTTGAAACAACCCCTATATTGTTTTAAATTAACTATTAAATATCTCTAAGTTTATTTTTCATTTCAACTAATTACATTTAAATCTTTCTTTGCCCATAGGCCATACTTTCTAGTACATTGTAAAGAGGAAATTTTATACACCATCTGTTCCTCAACCACAAATAGCAATAAGGGTTTTCCATATGACAAACAAATTGCAAGGATATACCAACATGGAAAGTAGCTCTTATACATACTTAATATATATGACAACCAAATTTTCTCTTTTAAAACTTTCTTTGTGTAACTTTTATTGAAGGTTCCATTAGGCCATTAACTTACCTTACCTCACTCTACTGAAGACTTTACTACACAGCCTTTATCATTAACAAGCAATAGTTTCACCTAATATTTTTGATGTGTTTGTCACATATTGAGTAGTGTCAAGAAGGATTCTGCCAGCTTTCTACTAGCTAACATTTATACCATTCCTAGTCTTTACTGAACTCTGGGATAAATCTTTGCAAATGTGACCTCAGTATATCTCCATAATAACAGTCAGACATGGATAAAGCTGTAATTCCATTGTACAGATGAAGTAACCAAGGCTTGAGAGGTGATGTAATTTGCCTCACTAGCCAGAGGCAGTATGAGCTGGAATTACTCTCAGGCACTGTGGACATCTTCTTTATGCCAGTGCCCCTAATGGGGCCACAGGCTCATGACCATGGATCTGGGTTAATGTCTGGGAGCAGAGAACTGCTACCTACACCCCTTATATTTATTTCTGAAGGAGTAACAATGCAGCCTTGTGCTGATCTCCATTGAACACGGGCATTGATTTCTTCACAGCCTGTGAGATTTCTCAGAAGTGTTTCTCTACCCTCCTAAATTGCATTATTACTCTCATGCAAATACTAGCAACTAATCTTCACTCAGGGGCTTGTAATTGCAGGCAATTTCAGGGAAATGAGCTGAGAAATAGAAGACTACATCACCAGGTGAGACTCACAGGGACATGGACATGGACTCACTAAATTTACCCTTGGTGTCACCTACGACTACTCTAGGTGGGCCCAAATTTTTCACTGTTAAACACTAAATGATTATGAAATATTAACGGAAGTATCATTGAACTTTGAAATACCATAAAACTTCTGGTGTTCCTTCCCAGACTTGCTCCTCTTGGAGGCTTTCCTGTCTTAGTGAAAGACCTTCTAGTTGATCAGGCCCAAAGTTATGTGTTCACCTCAGCTTCTGTATTTATATTATCCCTGTCCTTCCCACCACCACAACAGCGAAGCTGCTGGCTGCCTCCTCTCCTTATCTCCCTTTCCCTCACCTGCTCACCTGTCCACTGCCTCAGCCCTTGACCCTTCCTCTACCTCTTCTAGGATACTCTATCCCTGCGTGTGCTCCTTCATTCTTCCTTCTTCTATGTTCCCCACTAAAAGAATAAAGGAACACACTCAGAAGATTATTTTAGCTGTGTCAGGTACAATTTGCAAGTCTGATTCCATCTTTCCATTTTTGAAAATGATAAGAAGCATTTGTTTTATTTATCTCCTCCACCAACTATTTGGCTTCCCTCTAGCATATGAGTTCCACAAGGGTGAAGATTTCTGTCTGGTTCAGATCCTGTGTATCCCATCCCAGGATTTGGGACATTCTGAGACATGCTGAGCTCTCAATAGAAAGTTTTGAGTGAATAATGAATGATCATTGGATGAGACTAATAACATGTCAGAAAAAAAAAAAAAAAACACTTTTCTTCCTTTTTCTTAAAGATGGTGTCTTTAAGATGTCTTTTCATTTTGATACTCCTTTGCCCATTTCCTGTCTTTTATTTTAATAAGCAGGTGGTATTTCTTTGCCCAAAATCAAAAATTAGCATCCCTGGTTTTTAAATAGCAGGGCAAGTGACAGTTTTTCTCCCTGTTAAAAACTTTTTTCCTTCTAATGAGTGTTGAACCATCCCTAAGTTAGCTGACAGTTGTAAAATTTGAATAATTCTCCTTTTTTATTATTTTACCATCACCCAGGGGCATTTATGTCAAAGACTAGCTTCTTCTCCTGCTTTTTGTGAAAAGATCAGAGGATCTCTTAAGTAATCTGTAAAATCCTGTTCCCCATCCTCAGTAAAAATAATATTTAATAGTCCATAAGAGCTGAACATTTAAAAGCAATAAAAATATTTTTAAATGATTGAAGCTTAAGAGAAATGATAATCAGTATGTTCACAGTTGGAAAGAATTCACTGCACAGTGCCACATATTTGAATGAGGGAGACTTTCTAGAAAGTGAGCAGAAATAAGAGGCCACCATGTGTGGGGAAGGGAAGATACAGCAGGGAAGTCCCATTGCTCTTGGACCTTTAAGAAGCACATCTGTCAAGTTCAGGATCAGTGCTGAGTATCAACATGAGAAGATAAACCAAAATCCTGTTACACACACCAGGTAAAGGTTTACATTTTCTGAACTCGATCTGAACCAAAACCAGAAAAAATAAATATGGAGCAAGGAAAGGGCCAAGAGAAACTATAATTTTCCATAATCCTTGAACAGTTTACATTGACTTTTGGAAAAATGGGTTAGAAAAAAATCACATATGATATGGAAATTCATATTTACCTGTAAATAAAAGGACCAATGATTACTTAGTTACTTTTCTATATTGTCACAAAAAATGTTGCAGTGCATGCTCAAGATATATTCTGCAATCTGATTTTGAAAGAACTATAAGATACTTATCAGCTTTTTTTAGACTACTTTCAAGAATAACTGTAATATTCTCTTATAATAGGAAATAGATATAATTGCTGGGGCATTTAGGTTAAAATTATTGGATAAATAATGATTTTGGAAGGATATTGGTGTCAAAAAACTATTTGTTCATTACTGATATTTAATCATTTATTTTGGTGATCAGATGGAGTGAATAGTTTTTAAAGTAATGTAATTTTCATAATAAAATTTGCAATAAAGCTGTCATTGACACCCTAGCACAGTATACATAGAAAGAAGATGAATTTTCTTATGTTGTGACCTTAATATTCTAACCAGATTGTAAAAGAGAAGAAGTTAATGAATATGTACTAATTCATTTTGGGTTTTTTTTGCCAGTGTTTAATATCATATGTAATGATTAAAGTAATGGAAAAAAAAGAAAATAGAAAAAAGTTGGGGAACAAAATCTTAGCAATCATTAATTCATTCATTTTCAATTTTTTGAATTTTCTTCCATTGATGATGAAAGTAAAAGTTCTAAATCTTTACCATTTTTTAAAGCAAATAAGATGTCAGGTAAAAACCCTCACCTTGCTGTTTTTCATATCAGAAAATCTCTCTGTGGAAACATTCAGATGCAGGAGAAAGATCACTAAGCTGATAGTGCACATACCTGACTGGAGATGAGGCAATAATTACAAGCTTCAACTACGTTCTCTGTATTTTTCTATTATCTGTCTGTAACACAAAGAGGTCAGGCAAAGTTTTTATGATTTTGTACAGGATTTCCAGTGCACTGCATTTATTCTGAATGCCTCAGAAGAGAGCATTCTTTGATTAGACAAAAGAAAGGGAGAAAACTCTGGTGTGTGTGTGTGTGTGTGTGTGTGTGTGTGTGTGTGTGTTTGTGTGATGTATTTAATAATAACAAGCTATTACGGTAAAAGAGTGATCTGTATTTGTATTTCAAAAACATTTTCTGTGGAGTGTCAGGTAGTAAATATTTCAGTTTTGCAGGCCATATGGTCTCTGTTGAAAATGTATAACTCTATATTGAAGCATAAACAAAACCATAAGCAACATGTATAAAAATGGATATGTCTATATTCTAATAAAATTATTTACAAATATAGGCAGTGGATGGCATGTGGTTGAAAGCTATAGTGTTCCTACCCTTGATTGTACATCCTGGTGAAAAACTTTTACCACCCTTTGGCTAGGCAATATTGAGGCCACCTCAAAAGTTTTAATGGAAGTTTCTAGCAGTTGACACTGAAATCTCATTTCTAGTAATTTATCCTAAGGGGATATTTGGAAGAATGCATAAAGCTATTATCTACAAGGACATTTGTTGTAGCATGATTTATGATAGCAACAAAAGGGAAACAAACTAAAAGTCATTTAGTGTGAAATAAATTGTGTGTATTATGGTTCATTCATACAATGAGATTCTACACATCCACTAAATTATGTCATGTATCTTTATTTACTGATATACTATAATATCTATAATGTATAGTTAACTGGAAAAGAAATAATCCTTAAAATATTAAGTATGACATGATTGTGATTTGGTGATTATCTCTAGATTATAATATTGTAATTTTATTTTGTTAATACTTAATGATTTTTTTTGCATATAGTGTATTACTTTTATAACAAGAATAAGAAACAGCAAAGATATGTCAATTTGGGGGAAAATGTGTGACAGTAAAAAGATTATTCAATTATGATAGAGTACCTACTTTTTATAAAAATCTAAAAATATCTCATAGACCTACAAATGCACTGTTAATTTAGTTTCTACCAGAGGGATTCAAACTCTCAGAATCTCAGAGATACAGACATTTAGCTTTGGTCTGAAGAGAGCATTGCCTTGCAAACTCTCCTATAAAAGAATAGCAGTGCTATATTTAACAATACAATTTTGGATCCTATCCGTTTGTCTGAAAAAGAAGGAAAAAAAAAACTCTTGTCTCTTTTTTGCTATTGTGGCCACTGCCAATCAAGACATCCTTTGGTCTTTGCCAGAGGAGGAACTGTATCTCAAGTTTGTTTATCCAACATGGCATGACAGGTTAGGAATTGAGTTCTTCAAGAATGTAGCAAGAACACGCCAGGCTGTCTGAATCCCCAGACCTGTGGCCCTCTCTAGTCTTCTGTTTACACTATACAATGAAACTCTCAATATGAGCCCTTCTTTGATACAGCACATACTTTTTATAAAATCTCTTCAAGTCTGTCCTAAAATGTTAGTTTTCTTAAGGAAACTTTGACCAGTATCGAGTGGTTAGCTACAAATCCTATCAAAATAAACTAATACACTGACAAAACACAATAATAGTTTTTAAAACATTTTATTTAGTAATGTGTTGGTGGCACTGTCTGGTAATGTGTGTATGTGTATGTATGTACATACAAATAAATATACATACACACATACATATGGACATATATACATACATATACACATGTATACACACATATACACATGCATACATACAGTCACGTGTCATTTAACAATGAAGATACTTTCTGAGAAATGTATATTCAGGCAATCTCCTCATTGTGTGAAAATCACAAAGTGTAGTTACACAAACTAAGATAGCTACAATATCACTAGGTGATATAATCTTATAGAATCACTATTGTATGTGATCTGCTGATCAAAATAGTTATTGACTACATGTGTGTATGTATATATATATATACATATATATACAAATATATACATAAACACACACATGTATATACACATACACACATATATATGTTTATTTAATCTTCATGACAGCTCTGGAAGGTAGTATTCTTATTCTTCATCATCCTTCATTTTGCAGAGAAGGATGAGGCACAGGGAGGCTAGTATATTGCCAAAGGACACCCAGCTAATTTATGGCAGAGGTAGGGTTCAAACCCAGACAGTTTGTAAGATAATCATTTCAAACTACTGCCTCACTGCCCTTGCTGTGTAGCCTCAGTGACTCTCTGACACTAACTTATGAGATCTGCACATATGAAAAATGGAAAAGAGGTAGTAAACAATAAGAAAGTTCATGCTGTACAAGTTCTCATATGTATCTAAAACAAACAAAAACTCTGATTTGCTTACACTAAAATAAACTTGAAATTTTATTACAGTTCAGGAAAAAAAAATGTTTATTCAAATTTCTGAACTAAATTTTTAAAAAAGTATAAACAAACATCTGGGTTACTAGGATAATGGCAATGCATTCGAGTGGGTGACATTTGCTAGTGTAGAAGTACATCAGCCTGAGATACAGGCAGTGCCTACCTAGGAACAAGGTGATGGCTGTTTCTTTCTTTGGAGTGACTCTTTCTACTTTGGGATTAAAGGCAACCCGAGAGATTTAGGCACATTTTCCTATGTGAATCATAGATCACATATGTCAGCAAGTGCATAACACCTTGAAGACAATGTTGCTATCTAAAAATCTCAAAAATATCTTCAAGTAACAATAAATTATGCTTTATTTAGATATTAACACTTTATTAAATTTTATCTCATTCATGCTGCACCCTGTTTAATTTTTTGCAGAGTTTTGCCCTTTTTCATCATAAATACCATTCATCAAATGATTGTGCCAGGTGCAGTGGAGCATAACCCCAGTGGCTTGGGAGGCAGAGGCAGGAGGATTGACAGTACAAAGTCAGCCTCAGCAACTTAGGGAGGCACTTAGAAAACCAGTGAGAACCTGTCTCTAAATTAAATAAAATACAAAAAAGATATCACTAGGTAATATAATCTTATAGAATCACTATTGTATATGTGATCTGTTGATCAAAATAGTTATTGACTGCATGTGTGTGGCTCAGTGGTCAAATGTCCCTGAGTTCAATCCCCGGTACACCCCTACCCCCCACCAAAAAAAAAAAATATTGTGAGTGAAAAGTTTCATGACACCATTCACCAAAACAATGCAGGTTGTAACTAGCTTCTCAGTTTCACCAAGTTCCTCTCTCATCAGCCAGTTCAACAGCCATTAGAAAATAAAATTATAGCTGAGCGTGGTGGCGCACGCCTATAATCCCAGCACTTGGGAGGCTGAGGCAGGAGGATTGCGAGTTCAAAGCCAGCCTCAGCAATGGCGAGGCACTTAGCAACTCACAAAATACAAAAAAAAAAAAAAAAAAAAAAAAAAAAAAGGCGGGGGGGGGCTGGGGATGTGGCCCAGTGGTCAAGTGCCCCTGAGTTCAATATCCAGCACCAAAAAAAAAAAAAAAGAAAAGAAAGAAAATCACCCCTCATTATTAGAAGTTCTGTTAGCAAAATAAAGAAAGTAAAGCACAGAACTGCCCAACTCTTGATATAGTATCATCTATATTTAAATTTTCATCATTACTGAGGTATCCTTTTTTAAAAAAAATTAAGGGTTTCACTGTTAAAATTGCAATACATAAAATGACTGTACAGGCTTTAAATTAAAACAAAAGCAAAAACTATTAGAAATTTTCAAGGATCCACTTGCCATTTCCTTATGGACATTAGGAGAGTATTTATATAGATCTAAAAGTGAAGTCAGATCACACTTAACTCATGGTTGCTTTTCAAGTTAGTTTGTAGATTTAAAGTTTTCCTCAGGGAAAAAATCTACAAGAAGGTAATAAAGAATATAGGTAGGAGTTTTTATTTATACAGTATACCAAAACTCCACAAGGGAAACTACATCAGGCCAGAAGTGCCACCACATCAGATGTAATCTATTGGTTTCCAAAGTGGCCACCTAATATTAAGCTATAGGCTGCCCCATAGAGGTAACCTCTCCTAGCCCTCAACATCCAACTCCCTATTCTACACCCACTTCTCAAAAGGGTAGGAATTTTCCATTTACCAAGCATGCTCTTTACCCAGTGTTTCTACCCACAAGAATGCTGTGAAGATGATGTGCCATGTTCTAGAATACCAGATATTTGTTAAGATGGAGCAGCCCTAACACTCATACTTAAAAATTCTTAAAAATTACTGAAAGAAAAAATCATTTCAAATTTGAGCAACTCTTTTCTCTTGAAACACACACACACACAAAATCACCAAATGAATGGTCAGGAAAAACTAAGACACATACAAAACCCAGACTCTCCTTTTGACCCCCCCCCCACTTGTTTTCTCTGAGTCCCACCCCCTCATTTATACTTGGATCTTTAGTAAGTCTTACTCACTTTCCTTAATCCCTTTATATTTTCCTTGTCCTCATCTTTTCCTAGTTCTTCCTTTCCCCTTGCCAGTATCTGTACCTATTTGGTTTATGTCAATGACATCTACTTTGATTAGGGACAAAGAATGTTTTGGTTCCTGATTAACAGAGACAGGAGAAGTAGGGCAAAAGACTACTTTGGGTTCTCTGTTCTTGGCCACTTCAGGTTCAAAGAAAAGTCAAAGAAAAAGAATATAATTGGACCAAACTATAAAAACATTAGGGGAAAAATATGTTTCAAGTTAGCAGAAAAGTATGAAATGCATACTAAGTCTGGCAGCTAGCTGTTCTAAGGCCACAATGGAAAAAGAAAGAGAGAGAGAGGGAGGAGGAGTGTGGGGGAGTAAGGAAGAAAGGAGGGAGGAAAGGGAAAGAAAAAGAAATAGAAAAGGAAAGAAAAGGAGAAAAGAAAGGAGGAAAGAAAGTAAGAAAACTAATGTAGGGCTAATATACTTCAGGTAGTAAAATCTTATTTCTAACTTTACATGACCCAAAAAACAAGTGCCCTGACTGATGGCCATGTATCCTGTCCTATTCCGTGTCCTGTGCTTGTCCTTATCCTTTGTCATATACACACCAACCTAAAATAAAACCAATGGACTATGGTGGTGTCACTTCCAACCCCCAATGTATTCACGCCTCTTTTTTGGTCCGTAGTAAAATTGAAATATCAACTCTGCTAGTTGAAGCTCTCAAACATCCGATCTTATCCCTCCTTTTTAACTTGACATGGCCCTGGTGCTGGGTTAATTAGGGTAGTGAAGACTTTGCAGAGTAACATTTCAGTAATCTCAAAAAAAAAAAAAAAAAATTAAGCACAAAAATCATTGATTTGTCCATTCACACAAGGTCTGCTGTAGATAAGCAGACACTCTTTTATCTGGTATATTAGAGATGGAGGTCCCCTCTACTTTGAGATGTTACATATCAAAAAGAGTTCCATAGATTTAAAAAAATAAAATACAGAATACTCAATTAAATTTGAATTTCAAGAACACCCATTTTTTTTTAGTATAAATATATCCCATCCAACATTTGGACCAATTTGAATTTCAATAATTTAGACAAAAAGAAATCACAAAAATAGTATTTTAATAATAAATTTTCAGTATCTAAATAGTGTGACAGTATGCTAATTTAGCATATTGTATGAAATATATACTATTAAAGTGTATTGTTATCATATAGTATATTATGGTATAATAGTATATAGTATGCAGTATTATGGTTTAATTGCATGAAATTTTGTGTAATAATTTTTTTTTTTTAGTATAAATATGTCCTATGTAATATTTGGGACATACTTGCACTAAAAATGATTTGCTGTTTATTTGAAATTTAGACTTAAAGGTCAATCCTAATTTTATCTGGCAACCCTACATATTTCAGTGCCTTCCAAGGCTATATAGCAGGTGGGAGAAGAAAGACACAGAAAATATCAGTGGCACTTTCTCTTTTGTTTTAGAAGCAACACATATCACTCTTGCTCCCTGTTGTGGACAGAACTAGTTAAACAGCCTCAGCTTCACTGCAATAGAGACTGGTAGTGGAGGGCAGATCATGCACAATTGGTGACCACTGAGGTCTCTATTGCCTTTACCCTGTGATACGTGCATATCACAAAAGGCAAGAGAATGATTTCTTGACAGTAGGGGGTTTTGGAACTATTATGGCAAGGACAGTCTCTTCTCCCTGGAAGTGTCATGGTGGAGATGGAAGGTGTTTTAGTTAGCTTTTTCACTGCTGTGACTAATGAACCTGACCAAAACAACTGTAAAGGAGGAAAAGTTTATTTAGGGACTCACAGTTTCAGAGGTCTCACTCCATAGACAGCAGGCTCCATTTCTCTTCAGGGTTTGAAGCGAGGCTGCACATCATGGCAGAAGAAGAGTGTGGTAGGGGAAGCAGCTCACATGGTGATCAGAAAGCAGAGAGAGAGACTCCACTCACCTGTAACCCCAGCGACTTGGGAGGCTGAGACAGGAAGATCACAAGTTCAAAGCCAGCCTCAGCAAAAAGCAAGGCACTAAGCAACTCAGTGAGACCCTGTCTCTAAATAAAATAAAAAAAAATAGGGCTGTGGATGTGGCTCAGTGGTTGAGTGCCCATGAGTTCAACCCTGGTACCAAAACATAACAAAAAACCCCAAAACAAATATATACCCCATAACCAAGCCCCCAATGAACCACTTTCTCAAGCCACACCCCACCTGCCAACAGTTACCACTCAACCCCATCAGGGATTAATTCACTGTTTAGGTTAAGGCTCTCATAATCCAATTATTTCTCCTCCAAACGTTCTTGCATTGTCTCACATGTAAGCTTTTGGGGTATACCTCACATCTACACCATAACAGAAGGTAAGGCTTGCTGGACTGGCAGGGGTGGGGAAAGTAAAAGGATACTTCCTGGGAATATAGCACATATATTACCATGGATGTAAGAAAGCCAAAGCCTAGAGATGATGTTAGCATCATTCTGAGCATGTTTTGATTAGCGTTTAGAACTTTGAAATCTGTCCATCACCTCTTTTTTTTTTTTTTTTTTTTTAACCCTATTGAAAAGAGGATTTAACTTTTGTTTAATATATTCTACAAAGATGATCAGGAAAGTTGGAGAAAGAAGATTGTGGATAACAGATAAATGTGTCAAGAGAATAATAACACTTAGTTGGTAATTTCCCAAATTAGTTTATGTTTCTAGCTGTTAAGAGCAAGGATAGATCTTGTTGGATTAGAAAATCTGAAGATCTTGAAGGCTTTTTATAGATGCTTAAAAAATTACGAAGATACTACAGGGATAATGAAACCTATTTAAGGTTTTATACATTTGTTGTAAATTCAGCAATTCATAAGTGGAGTTTTGTGGCAGGAATTATGTCTTGTTCTTATTGAAACAAGATGATTGATATGGGAGATATGGGGGAAAAGAAAAACACCTTTTACTTTGTCAAAAATTTAAAATGTAATCTGACAATGTCAAAAAGTATCCAAATCTTCTTCTTCTTTTTGTAATTTTTAAAATGTTTTCTAGAAACATTCAGTATATCAATAGAAAATGAAAGAGATTATCATTACAGATATCTTTTTATCATATAGACCTAGGCTCTTTGTTCCTGGAAAAGAAACTCAGAAAGCTTGGTTTCCATTCGTCACTGTAGATTTCACACCTGCTGACCCCAAATGTTGTTTTTTTAATAACTTGTTCTTTTTAGATATACAGGACAGTAGAGTGCATTTTGTCATATTATACATATGTGGAATATAACTTCCCATTCTTGTGGTTGTACATGATGTAGAGTTACACTGATCATGTATTCATATATGAACATAGGAAACTTATGTCCAATTCATTCTACTCTCTTTCCTATTCCCATCCTCCCTCCCTTCCGTTCATCCTCCTTTGTGAAATCTAATGAACTTCTATTCTGCCCCTACCCACTTATTGTGTGTTAGCACCTATGTATCACAGATAACAATTGGCCTTTGATTTTTATAGGATTATTATTTCACTTAGCATGATGGTCTCCAATTTCACCCATTTACAGGCAAATGCCATAATTTCATTCTTTGTGGCTGGGTAATATTCCAGTGTGTATATATACCACATTTTCTTTACCCATTCATCTGTTGAAGAGCACCTAGTTTGGTTTCATAGCTTAGCTACTGTGAATTGAACTGCTATAAACATTGATGTGGCCATGTCACTATAGTATGCTTTGGTTTGTTTTAATGAGGCACAATTGCACTATCCACAAATAAAAATTGTTCAAGGCTCTAGTTGTTTAGAAAAATGAAATCCTATCTGATAAATTTACTCCAAGTTTTAAATGCCAAATTTTCACTGGGAGACCATTTCAGGGGTTAATTGATGAAATTCTGAATATGGAGATTGAAACTGAAAGTCTCTTGACACAGCACAATGGCAATGGCTTTGGGGGATGAAAGAAATGTTTTCTTTGGCTGGACATTCGGTGGGCAAGTCTCCTCAGAAGTCCACTTCAGTACTTGGGCTATGTTAGCTCACTGTTCCCCATTCTTATTCTTGGAAGCAGTTTGATTTCAATGTCCCATGAGCTTTGCTCTAAGGTCTGCTAAATTGCCACACACTCTTTTTCTGAACTATTCATCACACATTCAGGGTATGGACTTTAAAAAAATGCATATCTTTAATAAAAACAGTCTTTGTACTCTAGAATCTTTCCTGCAGCATGACTCTGAACATGGCCTGGTCTTCCGTTTCATTTGATTTTTGCAATCCCAGAAGTACGCAGAGGATGTGTTTTATTTCTCTTTAAAGCACATTAAGAATAAAGCTAATTGGTAATAAAATGCATCAGTTGTCATCTCTCAGCAAAAAGTGAATAGCTGTAGTGTTTTTCTGATGGTTTTTCTTTAAACTTTTCTTTCCTTACAACTTTTATTGCCTATCAACTGAAGAAAAGAAATACAGTCCCAATGCTCAACACCTCAGAACTGGAGGGTTTTGTTCATTACCAAGAGGTCATGACATCAAATGGAAATGCAAAATATATGTCTTCTCTTTGTATGTTCAGTTACTTAGGGCCCTGTGTTCTATAGAGGATGGTAAATGGTAGAAGCTCAATGCAGTTACAAGTCACTAGATTTCAAATTTTGCTTGAGCATTGTGAAATCTTGGGTAGGTTATCTTACTATTTTAAGGCTCAGTTTTTCTTCTACAACTAGGGCTGATAGGGAATAGCATTAGCCTCCTAGGGTTATTATGAACATTAAATACACTAATATTTGTAAAATGCCTTGCATAGACATTCTTAGAAAATGTGAAAGAATATTACATTCATTCTCAAGTTACTAAGGTCTACCTCACCAAAAAAAGTGTCCTGTTGGGCTGGGATTGTGGCTCAGCGGCAGAGTGCTCACCTTGCACGTGCGCGACCTGGGTTCGATCCTCAGCACCACGTAAATATAAATGCATTGCATTGTGTACAACTAAAGTAAATAAATTAATATTTTTAAAAAATGTCCTGTATCTTACTATTTCCAACATTTTAGATTTTAGGCAGGTTCATTTATAAATGCTGTCTGAGTTGAAGTTTTCTGAGAAGAGTTTATGAGGCAGGGATTTGAGATGGAGTGTATTAGGGATTACCATTGATCTTCAATTATCTTCCAGTTTTTATTTTTAATCAGTTCATACAAAAAAAAAAAAATTTACAGTCCTGAATTTAGCAAAGCAGTAATAGTCAATGCTAGCTTGTATCAAAGGGTAGACAAAACAGTGATAAGACTCAGTCTGTGCCTCAAAATACTTGTGAGTAAAAGTGAGATGCAGTCCTTTAAGTAGCCAATAAAATATGAGCAGTGTGAAGGGGGAGCTGGAATGGGAGGTATATTGCTGACTGAGTAGGGGAGAGTCTTCACACAGAAGGAAGATTCCAAGCTAGACTTTGCAGAATGAGTAAAATCTAAACAAGGGAAGCAAATAATCAGGGCTTTTTTAGGCAAAAGAAAGTCACAGCAAAGAAAATGGGACATAGCTGTGTGCAGTGATAAACACCTGTAATCCCAGTGGCTGGGGAGGCTGAGGCAAGAGGATTGCAAGTTCAAAGCCAGCCTCAGCAACTTAGTGAAACCTGTCTCAAAATAAAAAAAAATATAGCCGGGCGCGGTGGCGCACACCTGTAATCCCAGCACTTTGGGAGGCTGAGGCAGGAGGATCTCGAGTTCAAAGCCAGCCTCAGGAATGGCGAGGCACTTAGCAACTCAGTGAGACCCTGTTTCTAATAAAATACAAAAAAGGGCTGGGGATGTGGCCCAGTGGTCGAGTGCCCCTGAGTTCAATCCCTGGTGCAAAAAAAAATAAATAAATAAAAAATAAAAATAAAAAAATAAAAAAAATATAAATAAATAAAAATGGGCTGGGGATATGGCTCAATGGTAAACTGCCCCAGGGCTCAATACTTAGTACTGAGAAAGAAAGAAAGACTGAAAGGAAGGAAGGAAGAAAAGAAAAGAAAAGAAAATGGGATGTAAAAGCAAGTCACAAATATGAGGAACTATGAGTCATTTAGTAACATTGCTTGTTGGAGGTGAAGAAATGATGGGCAAGGTCATTTAGAATCATAGATTCTATGAATTTGACCTACCTATTAGCGAGTTTGGATTTCTCTGTAAGTTAAAAGATAGTTTTGAGCTGAAAAGTACCGAAATTAGACTAATTCTTCGGAGGAAGGTCCATGGCATTAATATAAAGTATGTATTGGTTGAGGAAGTAGATAAGAGAATCAAATCCCAGTTAGAAAGATATTGCACTCATTCGAGAAAAGATTATTAACTCATTCTCTCATTTTTTGTTCTCTATTCACTCATAATTCATTAGTACATAATCACCCTAACCAGGTACTAGGCCCTGAGGCTACCTATGATAAAGATCAAGATCCATTTAAAATTCTTCATTTGTTCAACAAATATGATTTGAGAACTTTCTTGTGCTACATGGGTGAATCAGAGCTGAATTCACCTCAGTCATTGACCTTGAGTTATCAGGCTAGCAGTGAATAGGGCACAGATTTGGTGATTACAGGCCAGTGCCTTGGAAGCATGAATCAAACACTGAAGTTCACACCAAGAGACAATCTACAGAAGAGAGTACATGGGCTGTCTAAATGACCTTTATCCCATCTCCCCTCTCTAATAGATCAACTCTGTTTCCTTATGTCTTCCACTTTCTCTCAAAATGGAGAAGCCAAGTCCAAGCCCAGAAATACAAAACACAAATGGGTCAATATGAAAGCCAAGGAGCCTTGTTGCTTGGGGATCGGGAGGAATTAGAATGCCTTGAAATCTTTTATGTGGCTTGCTGGGCGTGCATTCCCACTTCTGTGAAGTCTCAAGAGCCTTGGGATGCCATTTTGCATTTTAGCACTGTTACTCCTAAGTAATTTCCCAAGCCCCGTAACTCTGGGCTGCCATCAATGAAGCACATACCAGGGCACCATGTTCTTGTTACTCCATTACTTAGGTTTTATGCCTCTGGACCAACCACTGCTTCAACAAAAAAATGGCTTATTTAATAGAAGACATATTTTAAAACCTTTTTTTCACAGCAAATGTAATAATAGTGATTTACTCTTTTTATCTACTATAGCAAAATCAAGTAAGTACTTGATAAAATATAAGAAAGCTAAAACCAGATTACATTTGAAATATATCATTTGTGAAAATGTTTTCATTTAAAGACATGTTAAAAGTGATTGACTATATTAAGGATTTCAAAATATGTATTTTATTATACTGCCACAACCTTAAGTCAGCTACAATAAACGTAGAGTGAAATTATGACTAGGTAAATGTCTTTTGCTTTAGGAGGACAACATTACATTTCAGCATCACATTTTAATTAATGTAACTTTACTTGAAGGGTGGAGGCAAGAGTTAGCCTCTCTGTAGATAATATTAGGTTCTTGTGCCTCCAGAGGGGCTGAGTGGCTATAGGTAGGGAGAAGACTGCAATAGGTAAGATGTTTAGAGGGCACAATTATAGTGCTCTGCCCAGTTTCTCTTGAATCCCTTCTGTTTTGTGAGCTCCTTCCCAGACCTGGGTGGTTTTTTGAGTCCAACCTCTGGTACTGATAACTTCTACCCAGGAATCCTCAGGCTAAGTGGAGTTACTTTACCCCCAGAAGGACAGTGGCAAAACTGCCTGGAAGCTTATAGGAGCCTCCTTCTTCCACAGCTGTGGCTTATAATCAGTGACTTTCTACTGCCTGAATATGACAGCCTACCTCCCTTTCTTGGGCTGTGACAAACTCGGAGATAATGACATATACACTATGCTGCCCTGTAAGGTTAGTCTGAAGCCACCCTTCATGACACTTGGTCTGAAATCACACCCTTGCTTGGCTGCTTCTCCTCTGTTTCTGTCCTTCCAAAACACATTCTCGTGAGTGCATTTCCTTAACAAACAGCTTTCCTATCAGCCTTTGTCCTGGAATATTTCCTAGGGAAGCTTGAGACAGTGCTGCTGTTTAAAACATCTTTCCTGTGCTTCACCCTTTGGAGATTGTATTCTGAGTTAGTGCATTTTCTAAGTTCTGTATTTATGCCCTCAGAAGGATAAGCATAACAAAATATAACCTTCCTCCAAAACTAAAATGACATGCAGATCCAGTAATTAAGGCTCATAGGAAAAGGAAACAAGGCTGCCTGTGTGGATGTTTTTTTTAAAGGAACCAAGATGCAGTGCCCATCTTTACTTATTTTGTTCTTTCTGCACCCAGACAATGAGTGTAATTTCAAGGTGAAGTTTCAAGGCTGCTAAGACCAAGCTTTGGCTAGAGCTCCAGTTCCTACAATTAAGATACTAAAGTAGGAGGATAGAAAAAGAGACCTGGGAGAAGAACGTATTGGGAACTGAAGATTTTAATGTGTTTGTTTTAGAGACATGAACAACAGAGAAGTAGAAGTGTGACCATTGGATCCTGGAACTGATCTAGCTGCTGTTCTGTTATAGATATAATATTTAGAGAATATCAGAGAGTCAAAGAAAACCCACTAACTATTTATAAACACCAAGTATGGTCATTTGCTCCTAATTTTAAATAAATCATAATAAACAGAACTTGTAAAATCTACCCAATGGCCTTAAACAAAATGGAGCAACACCCCGAAGACAAGAGGAAGAGCCGACCTCTGAACACTATTTATAACAGGAACCAGAGAAAATTTAGAAGACTGTTTATCATACTTAATCTGATTTAAGAAGACATTGCTCTTGGCAAACAGGAAAAGAAAGCCACAAAATAGAACAAGCTGGGATGAAGGGACAACAGGATAAGATGAAAAGAAGACAGGATGTGAGACCAAGGCAGCAAGCTGTGATGAAACAGGAGCTCTCGGCAAGATAACGGAGGTGCACAAAGAGACCAGAACAATTTTGAAATTAAAATGATTTTTGAATCAATCCCTACACACACACACACACACACACACACACACACACACACACTCCATATAACGTGGGAAAACAGAAGAAAGTAATATGAGATGTATAGCACAGATGAAGGTGATGGTCATCAAGAATTACAAATATCTAGAAGGAAACTGGATTCATTGGAATAGAATAGTAAATAAAGGTATAATTGAAGAAACTTATCTGGAGGACTGAGAAGGAATGGGTGGGGTAGTAGAAAAGCTGATTATAGACACCGTGATCTGAGCAAAATTATTTTAAAGACAATTAGACATATATCCTGACGCTATTTAGAAAATTTAAGGGAAAAGACTGGTAAGAATCTGGAGAGATAAAAATGTGCTTCATCTATAAAGTAATTGTGGTGAATTTGACCCCACAGAATAATTTGTGACATTTGATGTCAAAGGATGATGAAGCTAATTTATAGATGTTTTCATTTCATTCAACAAATATTAAGCTCCTAACATAGGTCTAGCACCATGTTAGGTACAGAAAATAAATCAGTATAAGTTGTTAGAACCTAAAATGATGTGTATATGGAGTTGAAGGTAATTCACTGTTATAATTACATAGGAACATTTATGAAAATATATAAATATTGCATTTTTTCATACACGAGTTTCTGCTAGATTCTAGCTCAGGACCTTCAGATTCAAAAAGTTTTAGAGGTAATTCAGAAGGTCTAGAAGTCCTCCCCTTGGAAATTTGCATTTCCAGGAAGTTCTCAGGTGATGGTGATATAGCAGGTCTGTGAACCACACATAAGCTATTGGTTTACATTTTTTAAAGTTTGGGAGAAAAAAGAAAAAAAATCATTTTACTGTAGAGGTATAATTTCTTAACTGTAGAGTCTGAAATAATATATTTGAAGATTATTAAGTACTTCAAGCAAGTTAAAATATCACAATATTGCCCAGATAAATCATCATGTAAAATTTCACACATCACATTCTTTAACTCTACAAAGAGAAATAGTAAAAAATGGAAGAGATATCAAATAAACAGACTGTCAAAATTTTTAAAAATTTGTTAGTAGTGATTGTCACTAGGCCATGTACTTAAATTTTATTTTCATCTTTATACATTTCTGTGATTTTTAAATGGTCATGCATTATTTTTATAATGAGAAAAGATGGTAAAAATTTCAAAAGATCCAGCTCAAATGTTGTCTCCTTGGCAAGACTCCTACCAGTCCATGTCCTTAAGCAAAGGCCAGCTGTGAATTCCATCATTATACCATGAAATGTTCAGCCTTCTCTATCATTCATTAAAAGTTGACTGTGCATGCTAATATCTTAAAGACTCTGAAATACCTGAATGTTAAAGAAAAAAATTAATGTTGCTTCTTCTAGCATTATCCAAACTCACTTGTCCACAGAACCATGTAGATCATTTATTAATGTTCTGTAGAATAATTTGTTCATGTAGTGAAATTAACCACCCTTTGGCATTTATTGAATGGATAAATGAATAAATGAATTCAATAAATCAATGAAGCATTGGCTAAATATATTGAACATTTATTCATTAATATTTTTCCTACCAATAAGCTTAAACCAAGAGTTTCCTTTTAAACTCCATTGGAAATTTTATTTAGATGTGTGTTTATACTACCCATTCCCTTAACTCTTCATCTAAACCAACTTTGCCTTCTGGGTTCAAGGCACTCTGGGAGATACAAAGTTATTTTATTTTGCATGATCAAATTTCAGCCCAGTATTAGTTCATTACTTCTTCACTTATCCCAGCCTTCAACATTTTTAAAATTACTAGTCATAGATGATCGTGTATTTAAAGATTCATTGTTTAAATTTAACCATGAGTGATCATTTCATTCAATATGGGTGAAGAGTGACAATGGGAGAATCTAAGTATCCTCTCACAGAAATGTACAAATACCAGATGGAGTTTCCTGCTTTTTTGAAAGTTGATGACACTGTATTTCCAAACAAATATTGCATGCCAAAAATAAAATCCCATCTGGAATTTTATAATTAATTATTTTCTCTGCCAAAGAATTATTTTCCCACTGTAAAATGGCTACATTCTATTCCATTACTACCTCAGATCATGGGATTTCTTGGGGCTCCATATGTTTTGCAACTATGAGAGTTATCTAAAAATATGAAAAATGTTTTGAAATATTTGTTAGCAACACGAATAGTATGGAATGCTCCCATATATAAACAGGGTGCTTCCCAGCACACATTGCACATGTGCACACGCGAGCACACACACACACACACCACCAAAGATGACCATAGAAACAGAAGTCTCTGAAATAAGAGAAAATTTACTAAAATAACTTAAATTCTATTTTTTTCATATGAAGATTACAGAATGCTTTCCTCCCAACAATGGACATGTAGCTAGTATGCAAAAAAAAAAAATATATATATTTTTTTTTCAGAAACACAACAGAATTAAATAATGTGATTTTGAAAGAGAAGACTCTAGAAATTGCTAGAAATAAAGATGGTCATTTTATTATATAAACAATCTTTTTAAACTGTCTTGTGAGTACAAATACTTCCCCTTAATGAATACAAACATTTTCCCCTGTAATGAGTCAAATGTTTTAATATGGAATGTCATTTAAAAAATCAGATCCCTTTAAAAACATTATTAACTCTCTTTAATAAACATAGAAAGTGAAATATCATCAAGTTTCATTTACAGTGGAGATCAGATCACTCTGTGAATTGTAAGAGGAGAGAATGGAATTAACCACGGCTGTCTGCTTATTATGCTTCAATACTGATCCTTGTAGCTTGAAAGCAACACAGGCAATCATAAAACTCACCTGTGGGCCACGTCATTTTGTAATTAATAAAATAATATATTTGAATGAAAAGCATTTGAGGTCTTTTCTAATGGAAAAACAATAACATTGCTTATTTTGTAGGTATGATGGTTAACAATGTGCCTAGCACCATTCTAAGTGATATACATATTGCCATAGCTTTCCGTTTCTGTAACCAAATACCTGAGATAACCTGCTTAGAAAGAGAAAGGTTTATTTTGGCTCATGGTTTCAGTCCATGATTCACTGGCCTCATAATTTTAAGTCTGTGGTGAGGCAGTACATTGTGGTGGTAGTGCATGGAAAAACTTTTCAACTAATGAAAGAAATGTGAAAGAAAAATAGGAAGAGGTGAGACTCCTACTATCTTTGAGGGTGTGCTTTCAGTGACCTAATACCTCTCACCAGGCCCCACCTCTTCAAGTTTCTACCAGCTCCTAATAGTAGCGTGGACTGGCTCCCAAGGATTTTAACATGTCGGCCT
The DNA here is from genome assembly GCA_025594165.1 of Tamias sibiricus. Taxonomy (NCBI): domain Eukaryota; kingdom Metazoa; phylum Chordata; class Mammalia; order Rodentia; family Sciuridae; genus Tamias; species Tamias sibiricus. The sequence goes on along the minus strand of CM046673.1, from coordinate 34,943,675 downwards.
TTGGCAGATACTTATCCAAACCATAGCACATTCACTGTCTCATTTAACGTTCAAGAAACAGTCAGATGGATTGTTCAGTTCGTACTATAGGTATCTCCCCTGTACAAAGGGAAAACAAAGGTACAAGAGGGGTTAATAATCAATATCTGACATACATCAAACCTTTTATCTTTATTTCAAGTGCTTACTCAAGAGTTCTTTGCTGGTTATTTGTCAAACAATGACATATATTGGGACAAGAAGCTGACATCTACATAAGCATATTCTTAGAAAAGGTACTGATGCATTTCATGAGATAGAATAGTGTTAACTGATAACAAAGAGGAAGCTGTGTAAAGTTGCTTTTCTTGCTGAACATGATTCAGTTACTGAACCGTATAGCATTGTCATTCTCAATTTTCAGAGCTGCTGGCTTTAGAATATTAGAAATCCAACTTGTTGAATGACTTCTGTTTGCTTTCATTGGCCAGGAGTGCCCCAAGAAAGAAATGAAAGTGTGTGTACCCTGATGCTCACCACGACATTACTGAGCAAACTAAGCATCACAGTGGCCCCCTTCTGCTATTTTCAAAGTTGTGAAAATAGTGACAGCCAATGATTTTTCACAATTTTCACTTCTGCCCAATCTTTTGATTGTATTAGAGTAGCTAAAAATATGATTCCTATCAGAAATGTCTCATATTTGAAAATATCTTGAAAAGAATTAAACAAATACAAAAATTTCAAACAGTGTAGGCCAGAAAGATCACATCTGCAGGCCAGCTCATCTCTGGGAGTCACCCTATTCTGCAAGGAAGAAGCTGTGATGTGGATGCCACAGGCACCTGTGTTGGATGACATCACCCCAGGAATGTTCCAGAAGATCACCTCAACCACTTGCCCTCTCCCCCTCCACACAACCCAGGAGCAGCTGATTTTTTCTTCAAACCACCCCCTACCCTTATTCTACTTGGTATGAGGTTACTTGGGTGTAACATTGTTAGAATATTTAAGAATTTACCTTGGGTTGGTAATCGCCTTCATAGAGTGTCTGTTACTGCATAAGGAAAATATCCAACGATTTTTTCCGTATGCACACCTCCCAGCTCAACTGCATGCTCCTTCAACCCATTCTTATCCATCATGAGCATCAAAAGCCTTGCAGCACAATCCCAGATCAATCTTTAATCAAAACCATTGCATGTTAAAAATACAGTTCCTTTAGGGGAAGGCACTCTTGAGACATCAACAACATACCAAAATAGTTTCATCTGTGTTTTCATCTTTAAAAATGTCACTTAAAGAATTGAAAGATGACAGGGAAGGGCACTTCTGGAGGAAAATGCTTAGAAGAAGAAAAAGAAGAAAGACAAAGTCAAGGGTTTTATAAGGTCATTGATTTCACACTTTGAGCTGGGAGAGAATGCAAGATCAGGTCTTCCTGTGAAATAATATTCAGATGCATGTTTGAAAAGTGGAGCATTGTAGAGGATTGCCTTGTCTACCATTCATCATCCCACTCTCAACCATCTTCCAAGAAAGGAGTCAACAAAACTACCAGCAAGAGTGCTGTAGTTTTATGCATCTGAGCCAGGGCTATTTCTATTACTTTCAAAGATGTAGAGAAGGAAGGATATGTATGAATTGACAAAACACTATCCTAGTACTCTTGATTCATGCTTTATCCCATTTTTAATGACTGATAACTAACTTGAGTTGGTTAATTCATTTATTCAACAATGAGCATGTGCCATATTCCAGACTTTTCTGCAGCTGGTTAGGACATTGTAGTGATTTTGCACTTATCTGAACCTTCAGCCAGAATATATCAGTATGTAAATCCTTATATATTCAATCTTTACTCCCTTAGGAAGGAGCCTCTAATACCAACTATATAATAGCCAGATTTTTAAAATCATATTTGTACTTTTTTACTCCATTGCTTTTTATTGAAGATTTAAATTGTACCAGTTATCTTCAATATATATATATATAATATTTTTAAAATTCATGTTTATATCATAATTTTTAAAAATTGAAGCACATTTCTAAAACAAAGTTTCTTAATTTGTGTTCATCATTTTTAAATATATATGTATGTATTTAAACATATATGTATAAATTTGTATTATACACAGAAACTCAGCTTCATAACTTCATGTTGCTTATGCAGCTCATCTGTGTTGTAAAAAAAAAAAAAATAACTTTCTGAGACTAGGTAACCATATATACAAAATGGGAGTAATAATACTCATAAAGTGTTTTAGTATTTAAGTGAGATAATCTACAAAAAGTATTACTACAGGGTCCGGCATAGAGTATGTAGCTTTCAGTTTAGAGATGTAAGTTTGGGATGTGTACTTTGGGTGCTAGAGCATTTTGTCTACTTGAAACCAGGAAGCTTCAGCTCTCTGTAGAACCTGGCTAGGAGAAGAGGTAGATGGTCACTGCCCAGACCCCTCACTGCTTCAGAGTGCAATGCCTCCTGATGAACTGGTAGCTCAGGCAAGTTGGTTCTTGAGAAATAATGCCATCGTTTGTGGCTAGACCCAAGTCAATTCCATCATTTCCAAGAAGAGCATCTTTAAAAATTGATCTCAGAATGTCTGATGTTATTGAAACTCTTGCTACTTTGCTCCTAGAAGAGGATGCTTTAGGCAGCAGGAGTTTTCTTTAGCCCTATGTTTTCATACTTTTCTTCCTCATAAAGACAGAAAACAGGCTTTTTGGTAGCAATCTTTGTTGTTGTTGTTTCCACGTGTAATTCCTGCCCAGAGGGAATTCCAGGCTTCCTGTCTACCCACAGAAGAAACTGATATGAAATGAACAAGAGGGAAGTTTATTCTCCCCTTACCAGCAGTTTAGAGGAACAAACTTAAATTGTATTCCAAAATTGTATACATCTTGTATATTGTACCTGTTAAATGGTTTAAGGATTTTTGTGCATATTGGAGAGAAGAGCTTTCAGGACCATCCAGAGATCAAGTTATTAATGTGATATAAATATGTCAGAAAGAAGAAAATGTCTGGCTTGTGCTACTATGTGCATTTTTGTGTGTTTGAAAACATTTCCAAGGTCATGTTTCTAAGGGCAGGACTTGAAAACAATGATTTCACTTCCTCTGCAGTTATCTCGTTTCACTACGGAGTCCTGTCATTCTCTAAACAGTCCTTCTTTGTGATGTTGGAGTTCTTTATTTATTTATTTATTCTGTTTTGTTTTGTTTTTTCTTTTGTCCTTTCAGGATGAGGCATCACCTCACCTATTTTTCCCCCCTTCTGCTGAGCAATATTGTCCCTGACCCTTTTGTTAAGTCACAATAAACTAGGTAAGCAACAAGCAGGCCCCAGACACAAAGTCCTTTATTGATCTGAAAACCACACTGTGCTAACCTCACCTTAAATCCTGTAGCATAAAACTTTAACCACTAATAAAAAAAAAAAAAAAAAAGAAAGAACGAAAGACAAAGCCAAAATCATAATATTTGACATCCATGTTTTTTGTGCACATTTGACAAAATTCTGCCTTCCTACAATAAGAATTTTAGTTATACATTGGGTATACTTGGCAAAATGCATCCTTAGGTGATTTCATTGTTGTCTGAATATTATAGAATGCATTTACACAAGCCTAGGAGACTATTATACACCTAGACTTTACTAATACTCTTAGGGAATCGCCATCATATATTTGGTCAGTCATTGATCAAAATGTCATTATGTGGCATATGACTATACTATCTTTTTAATTATGGTGACTTTTGCACCCAACATTTTCATCCCCCTCCTCCTTCTCACTCCTATTTATTTTGAAGTAAACATGTAAGTAATTATGATGTTCTGATGTCTCCACTGTACTGTGAAAATTTCAAAGCTCCTGAAGTATTAAAGATTATTATAATGAGCCTCCACCTACTTTTCACTTAAATTCATCATATCTCAAAGTTAAATATTTTCCCTGTTGTACCCCAAGGTATATAAATACAGATTAGGCCAGTGTTATAGTTTTAGAGTAGGTGTTGCAAATTTACAAGATGCTATATTTTTCCTTAAATTGCATTATAATAGAAAGACATTTTAGAAGAACAGAAGTGAGGAATTTGTTTGTCAAGAATTGTGTGAGTTTTAAAGTTATCTTGGTGACCTGATAAAAGTGTAGTCAGTGCTAGTAACATAGTAATGGACAGAAATGATCTTGTCCTCTGTTATCTTGGCGCCATTTATAGTCGGTCAGCGTAAAATGCAATAATCTTAGGAGAAAATCAAATCATGCAGATTGTGCCACTACAGTGAAGATGCTAGCAGCAGGTGGTGGTGGAAGCCAAGGGAGGAAAGGAGTTGAGCCTCTACATTGGGAGGTGAGCAGCCACGCAGGGAACAGCAGATCCATCAGCCTCAAGGCAGCATGGTAGGCAGGTAGTAGGAGAGCAGCATAAGGTTGGGTGTAACATTTAAGCCATCCATGGCCAGGTGGTGTTATCTGTTCTGTACTATTTCACAGAACGCGTAACTATTTCAAATCCACTCTAATGAAGTTGATTGAAAAGTTGTAAAATAAGAGGGAAAAAAAAAAAAAAAAAAGAAAAGGGAAAGTTTTGAAAGCTCATATTCATCTCCTCCATTATCTCTACCTTAATCAGAAGTAAGCTTTCTTTCTACCACACACTGTAGGTTTTCGTGACAAGCACACTGCATCAAGCCTTTACGGGTGTCATGTGTCGAAGTGGCCATTTCTCTCTTGGGCTTGTATATCCTCTTAGGAGATAACATGTGTCTCATTTGTCTTTTTCTCCTTCCATAGTACCTAGCTCAGAATCCCTAAAAGGATCTCGCTGAGCATTTGTTAAATCAATAACAATATTTTTATATTTATATCCTGCCTGGTTTCCAAAAAGGCTGAACAGGAAAAGGGATTGATTTTCAGGAACTGATAAATGAGTGCACTGGTCTCGGCACAGGAGCCCACATCCTGTCCCTAGGTGTGAAAACTGGGGGGGCAGAATGGGGCTTTCAACAAACACCTTCACACCTGTGCTTGCTTATTGATTTAATGAAATGCTGATGATGAATTCTCTGTGCTCCAATAGGTAAATGCTGGGCAGACCCTCGGCATTATCTTTCTTAATGGTCTATTATTTCTCTGTAGACAGTCCAGTGGTTGAATCAGTGTTGGCAAGCTGCAAAGAGGTGGACATGACACTGTAATAGAAGATGACTATTAGGTCCCATTATTACATCAAGGGAAGGAAAATGGAAGGAACATACTGGTCTATTGCATTAACTGCCACTCAGGTTGTTGCAGGGCAAGCTCTGTAAATCAGCCCTCCTGTGCTCCTCTTTAAAAAGCCATTCTCCCCCTTTCTGCATACCCTCTTCCTAGGCAATTTTTGGTGTTCTCAACTGGCCGATTACCTGGCATATTAGCTTTTTAAAATATGACACAAGTTCACCAATTCCTTCCAACTCATAACACTTTAAAATTGCAACTCCAAATTATTCCTGTAAAAATAGCTGATCTTTATGACTCTTAAGGGATTTCTTATTTTAATCTGAAACCTTCAGAAATGGTTCAGTTTTGTAGAAATGATGGGGGAATGTCTGCCCTTAGCAGTTTTTGTGTTCAAGGGCAAATCAACCTCTGTGCTTGCTAACTTTAATTTTCCAAGGGTTATGAGACTTTAATTTGATTCTTTATCCAGTGTGCATAAAATGTTCACTGGAATTTGCATAATACATTTATTGTATAATCACTCTTCACATTGGTTACCTGCTTCATCAAATGAACATTATTTCTTTAAAGGGATGTATTAATGTAGGGCCAATTTGAACTTTGTAACTAAACAGAATTAGGTATATCTCTGATGGACAAACATAAAAGAGAAAGGGAAGGGGAGACATATTCTCATTCTGAAATAGGCTATTATGTAAAAATAGCTCGATCCTGTATTTTCAAATATTCATTTTTCAAATACAAGCAGAAGGAGGGGTGCTGTCTTCAGAAATATAAAGATGTGTTATGTGGAGAAGGGAATGCACTTGTCTGATTTGTCTTGGCATATATTCAGGACAAGTGGATTAATTAGGGGCCTATATTTTAGCACAGTCTGAGAAGGGGAGAGTTAGAGAGGAAGCCTTAGGCACTAGGCCAAGTACTTTAAATGCTTTCAAATTCATTCACTGCCCAGAGCCAACATATAATTTGGATATCATTATTATTATTCTTACTTTGGTTGAGTGTTTTATGCCTAAAAACTTGTTGTTATCAAATAGCAGAGAGAGGATTTGAACATGACTCTCAGATGGTGATGTCTTTGCTTTTCTACAACATCAGCTTTCTATCAAAAACCCTTGTCTAGTTGTGGGCTGCCATGGGAGACTGTGTACTTTCTAACTTTAGAACTGGCTTAGGTGGAGCCTAGGGAAGTGTTTGGCAAAGAGACTGTGGGGAGATTTTAAGATCAGACAGAGATTGAATAAGATGACTTTTAAGATGCCCAGTTCTCCCTGCTCTTAGATGAGAATGACAGCTGTCATCTGGACTCCAGCAGTGGCTTGTCACTCTCTGGGACATCTTCATTTTAGAGTATGTATGGGTCACCTGAGGATCTTATTAAACCGTAGAACATAATTCAATAGATGTGGGTGGGCCTGGAACTCTGCATTTCTAAGAAGCTCCCACACAATGCCAGCATTTCTGGTTGGTTTTCAGATCACACTTACAGTAACAAAGTGGAGAGCCTCTCCTGTGAGGCCCCAATGATCTCTGCTTGCAGAGGTGTTTCCCTAATGATCCAAGTCTTCACCCTTTTTAGGGCAGTGTACATAAATGTCCTAAACAACACAGTTTCTTAAATTGCATGACAACCCGCATGTTCTGAAATAATATTCCCTTTATACAGTGAAAATGCTGCCTGGCAGACTGGGGAATCTCAGCTGGAAGTCATGAATTACTATCTATTTAAAGTGACACAAAAGAATTGGTACTGTCATCAAGCACACCAATTTACAAATTACAGTAAAATTTTCAAGGGGGAAAACATGGCTTTGATTGTTGGGAAGAAAAAAAAAAGTTCTACTTTCAACTTAAAAATAAATGATATAATGACATGACTATTCAAATTCTTAGTATCCTTTTTGAGTCAGAGATTTCTAATTTTGTCTCATAAGGTCTTGATATTTGTCCAAAATTTCTTTGAGATGGTTCCAACTTATTTATAGTGAGAAGGAAAATGGGCTTCCGGTCTCCTGTATTCAGGAGGTGGATGTTGGATTTTGATTAAACTAACTTCTGATATCTTTGATTTGTAATGCATCAGAGTCCTTTTTGGAAGCACATTTGAATGAAATAAAAAGCTTGGGAAAAATCACTTTCTAAAATTTAGACTTTGAGGTCATTATCTATTTTTACATTATCAAATTTTTAAAAGTTTCCAAATTTAGAACAAAATCAGATTTTAAGTTAGGAACCATTTGGCTAAAGCATACTGAAGAGCTCAGAAATCTTTGAGAAATAGACAATTAGAGTTATAAAACTATTACATTGACAGGGTTATAGATATTCATATGTATTGACCAAGAAAAGCAACCATATGTACAACTGAGAGAAAAATCAGATGTTAAAACTGCATTGTGGTTAAAAATGAAGGAATAAAATTTAATCACCAATTTATTTACTTTGGGCTATGATATCATACCTCATTTCTCTCTGTATTGGCTAAAAATCTTGTAATGAACTGTTTAACTTTTAAAATCAGAAGAAAAAAAATTACTATTTAGGGAAAAGATGGATAATTGGAAAGCCATTCACAAAAGATCAAGACTTTTTTTAATATCAGGAATTCTATTTTACTATTCTATAAATCCCTGTTTCTAATAAATAGAACAGTGAGAGCTTAAGAATTGATTCTAGTTGCTTTTTCGATGGGGCCATCAGAAGGAATTATAGGACAGTTTCTGGGAAGGTAAACTAAAGCACCACAAGTCTTGTTGGAATAAACTTACCTTTCCCTGAATGTTCTTTCCTTTGGCTTGATTTTGTTAACCACAGGTTTTGGTCAGCTTTTCCACTGCTAGGACCAAAAGACCTGACAAGAACAAGCAGAGGAAGAAAAGTTTATTTGTGGGCTCACAGTTTCAGAGGTCTTAGTCCATAGATGTCTGACTCCATTCTTTGGGGTCTGAGGTAAGGCAGAGAACAACATGGCAGAACAGTGAGGTAGAGGAAAGTAGATCAGGACATGACCACCAAGAAGCAGAAGAAGTCTCCACTCACCATGTACAAAATACATACCCCAAAGGCATGCCCCCAGTGATTCTCTTCCTCCAACTCCACCCTACCTGGCTACTATAATAACCATCCAATTTGTTCCTATCAGGGGATTAATGTGCTGTTAACACTTGTAATCCAATCACTTCACCTCTAAACTTTGTTGCATTCTCTTACACATAAGCTTTTGGAAGTCACCTAATATTTAAACCATGATACCATAAGTACATGTTAATATAAATTGCTTGTATATACAGTTAACATTCTAAAAATTCTAATAAAAACTTAGAATTGTGTTTTGCACGTCTGATGGAATGGAGAAAAATAATAGGAGTCCAAAAAGCCACTATGACTCATAGTGATAGGGACAGTATGAATGGATATTTAAAAAAATATATATTTGGAATAAGGTCCATAAACATGTAACTGAAGAGCATATTCAATAAAATATGCTCATAAATTAGGAAATGCACAACTGTAGTTTAATAGAACCTTTCAAAGCACTTAGAATTGAATTTTGTCAAAGATTTAGAAGAAGGAAATTATGGAAGGAGTCCTTTCCCAGGAAAATAATGATATTCAAAAACACATGGGCTTTGTATGAACATATAGAGAAGTGGCACATTAATGATAGGACTCTCTAGAATATAGAGGGTGACAAAAAGCCATGCATGTGATGCATGCTTTCTTAAAGGATTATCCTATATGTGGGATTTGCTTTCTCTACCTTTCTCACTGAGCTACCTAGTGCATCCCTTTGGGTGGATGACTGGTTTAACTGCCAGGGTCCATCCTCTGCAGATTATGGGTAGTGAGGAATGGGGTGTTTTTGATTTAGGCAGGAAAACAGACATGCTTCCCAAGTCATTTACTGGGGCCATTGATTGCATATGTGGATTAAAGTACCTGGGAAGAAAGTAGGTGGTCCTCCAATTGTTGCTCACACACCCAGGTCATTATCTCTGTTCCTTTCATGGAAGAATAGTCCTACCCATCAGCAAGGCTGGAGCAAAGAGTGGGATGGGAAGATGGGGCAGCTGGAATTAAATCTTAGTTAGGTTTCTCTACCCTACTGTGGGCTGGTGATTGTAGAGCTATAATTAAAGTGTTTAGTTATAGCTTGCTTCCATCATAGTTACAAACTCAGTGGAATTGTTTTATCAATACCCTGGGCTTGCTCCTGTAGTCATCATTACACACTTGCTTTTTGGGCCGTTTTGATGGAAGAGACACATAGGACCCATAGTTCACACAGACATATATTTTATTAAAATCTGAACACTGCCTGATAGTTTAGGAATCTTTGATAGATGTTTCCTAGAGGTTAATCTACCATTTACAACCAAATACACTGCTACTTGAAAATACAATATTGTAATAAAATAATGGTTGGTCCAGATGAAGCCTTTGGCAAATCAGTATTTCTTTAATCTCAATAAAGCATAGTGATTGCACTAAGCCCATAAATAATGATCCTGATCCTAATTTTGACTTTATTCAGTATAAAGAAGCAATTTGTCTCATTTAAAAATCAATTGAACAGGGTGAGGAGGGAAGTGAGATTTGGGATTTGAATTTGTGTTTAGTTTAATAAGACATTTTGTGCAACATAAATGGAATGAGAAAGTGTCCCATTTTCAAGTGGCATACTACTAAGTACTTTGCTCTCTAAATTTATCTGTCTTTGTAATTGTTTCGTCCTGCCAGGAAATTCCATTTGTGATCTCTTTCTTTTTTTCATTCCTCACTTTTGCCATTTGTGCACAAAATGTACTGTTTTCCCTCACCTGAAAAGAATCCATTGCCATTCTAGAATACTAGCACTTTCTTTCTACTCTTATATAGTGTTGATCCTCTCTGTACCTTGTATCTAAGTAAATTCACTCCATCTGTGCATACAAACTGAGAAAGAATAATGCATACATATATACATAAATTTGGAATGTGCATAATTTTACCATCATGCCATGTATGGAAGGGAATCTAGCTCAGTTATTCAGCTCTGTTGAATACTACACATGCAAAATTATGCATAGTACACTGTATGAAAATAGTTCAATAATATTAAGACAGTTTTGATTGTGTTCCATTTTACACAGACCTCTATATCTTTTTTAAATATATTCTTAGTTGTAGTTGTTAATGGACCTTTATTTTATTTATTTATTTTTATGTGGTGCTGAGGATTGAACCCAGTGCCTCTCACATGCTAAGCAAGAGCTGCACCACTGAGCCACAACCCCAGCCCATACCTCTATATCTTAACCCCTGTGTGTAAGAGGACCTTCCACTATATTTAAATTTCTTTACCAATTGTACTAGACCATAAATTCTTTGGATTTATGAAAGGGCCACGGTTAGATTTTCCTTTTTTTTTTTTTTTTTCTCCTCACAGCATCTAGTGTACCATTTTTCTTCCTCATAGTAGATACTTATTAAATTTAATAATGATATTAACAGGAGAGTTATATGATGATTCAAAAGTGTCCATAATAGCAGATAAATTCTATTCCAAAAACTGATATCTTGTTTTAGTTTTCCTGGCATTAGAAAATCAGAATGTTTAATGCAATTGAGCTAGAATATCTGGAGAATATAGTGAAGCAATATAGTGAATATTGCATCCATCTCATTCGTCTGCATTTGTTAGGTGTCTGAGGCTACAACCCTTTGTACAGGCAGTGTGTACGCTCTTTCATTGCTGTATAAAATTATCAGATCCAGTGTTCTAAAAACATTTCAAAGCATACATGATTTCAAATTGTAACAATTTAGTGTTGTGTTGTTGGTGGTGATGTTTATTTTGCTTCTTTTTTTCTTCTCCAAAATAATTCATGTTGGCTCTGGCTTTTGCATTCTACCAGAAATTGTCTTTTGCCTTTGTTTTTTCATAGGTCCAAAGTGGACTCAGTGACTCTTTTACTGGTTCCTTTGTCATATCTAGACTTCCCCTTAATGGCACTTACAGGAAATGGATGCAAAAGATGCCAAAGAAATGATTAGGTTTTCTTTATGATTTTATAAATAAAAAGTAGCAATGAAGCAATCAGTTCTGTCTTTTGACCACCATCTTTGGAAAATGCAAAGTCCAATAATTAATGAGAGATTCAGTAATCACTCAATAGCTAAGGGATATAAGAGAAATCCAGCAAAAATACAGAGGCAGGGAGACAGCCAGATGCCACCAGACTTCCAGGCAGCCTGCATACCCCACTCTCCTCCTCCTGCAGGCTGCCCCTCAGCCCTACTACTCAGTCTTCCCATTTTGAGCCCAGACAACAGCCGTAGCATACTGTGAAATCTAAAAGGTAGGAGGGGGAGTTGATGGGAAGCCAATTCTTAAACATCTTCAACTGTTAAATTTGAGTAGAATTTCAGTTGGAAATATAATTCTTAGCCAATGTGTTCACTTATTCTGTTCAGAAATCACATTTGACTCACAGCTGGATCATCTTTGAAAGAAGTTGGGTGTTAGACCAAACCATCTGCGTTTCAAGTGGGCTTTTATGACAGTCATTCTGAAGAGGAAGAACAATACAAATGTGAAATTCAGTGTGCAGTTACACTTTGAGAGCAAGGCTCCCTTGGCTGGCTATAGATGCCACCGGAAATCTAAAACAGGAGTTCTGGTTTTATCATTCCCCTCCTTACACACACATAGCAATCCCAATGTTGGTAAATAAATAATCAGTTTCAACAGAAAATTTAAAGACTCAGCAGCAACACAGCTTATTATAAAATAAGCTGTAAAAGATGGTAAAGAGCCTTCTAATGAAATTCTAAGTGGATTGCCATGTAATGGTTCAGTTGGGTGGCAAAAGTCACAGGGAATATGTTAGCTACAATTGCATAAAGGAAACAAAACAAGAACCCTCTTCAAATTATATATTTATATCTACATGCACACACATGCATATACCTACATATATAAGTATTTGTACACACATATACATGCGCATATCCATTTATGCATATTTATATATTTATATTATCTTTTCTTGAAAGTCACTTGGATAGTAGTGTGACAAAAATAGCCAAACGTTCAATTAACACACAAGGTTTAAAGCATTTCAGGAAAGCATTGATTAGGTCTGTCAATGGAATGAGTGTGTTTGGCGAATGACCTAATTATCACAGAGTCAGTTCTTTCCCACTGCTCCACTTCCTGCTAATTGCAGAACTGCTGGCCTTCTCCCCCTGACAAGAAAGAAAAACAAGGACAAGGGTGTGTGGAGAAAACAGTGACATTTTGTTTTAATTCATTTGAACTTGCTGCCAAGCTTAATTACATAATTGGGAAAGTGATACGGGTGGGCTTGCAACCACGTGGGCCCAGGGTTTCCGATGGTTAGCGTTTCCCATGTTCTGTCGGGGATTTTAGCAGTGACCATAAAGCATTATTAGCCAGGGCTGAACTAATCTCCCTACCCTTCCCCTCACCAGATGTAGGTACAGAGGTTCCTGTTCCCAGACTTGATTATTTGTCATTAAGGAAAGCAAATTGAAACCAAATTGAAGTTGCTTTATTCCTCAGTAAATGCATCATTATTCTCTGGAGGCAACCTCGTATTTCATTTTGTTTTCTGCTGATTGTGATGTAGTATCTGCTGTCACGTAAAACTCGGGAATGCAAGGTTTATTTCCAGAATAGGAGTATTTTTTCAGGTTTGCTTGAGATGTTTTTACCTCTGAAGTTTCATTTTCACTAGTGAAAGTATTTACGAAAGTCACTTAACTTGGTGAACTACTTCAGATTTGGTGACTTATCCGTTATTTATAATTTTGTTCATGGAGTCTTTGCTTCTCTGTTGGCTTGGAGCCATCAGTACAGATGTTTTGGATGAAGGCCCCCCTCTCTCTCTCCTTTCTGGCTTTATGACTCTTGAGATGTACACTTTATTCAAAGTTCAGCCATAAGTTCCCTATTTCAGAGAAGCTCAGGGTGTCTCATGTCCTTACAGAAATTTCTGCTGTTTGGATAGGAGTTCAGCTCTGGAGATCATCATGTTGATTGTGTAATATCCTGTATAATGTGTGGGTTGGAAGGAAAGTGAGGAAGCTAGAAAGAAGTCACATTAGAGTAAAGAACAAGAGTCACATAGTATGGGGCTGTCTTGCTGGGCAAGCATGGCTGTACCACAGCCATGACATTGTTTGATATTGTTTTTTATAATCAAGAATATTTAGTAGACATTTGTATCAGTTAATCACCATGGGAGCCTGCAAAGTAATCTAACATCTTTTAAACATGCTTTGAGTTTATTTTAACAAAAAGCATTGGCTATGCATTAGGTACAGTCCCAGTAACTGAGGGAATTCCAAGAAATAACACCTGGTAATCAAGAGTGCAATTTGTTCTTCTTTCTAGTTCTTGTGAAGGAAGGCACAGTGCTTTCATATGTTCATCTATGTCCTAGATGCCCTCCCTCCCCATCTACCTTCTCAGGAACTTATTTTATGAATTATCCCATTGCTTTCTTGAAGCTTTCATCTTTTATTATTGGCTTGATCTTTCCAATCCATATTCAAAAGTGCAAATAACAGAATCTATCTTATAGTAGGTGGTCTATAAATTTTTGTTGTTCACACTGGAACAAGGTGAGAATATTCCCATACACATACGCACATATCTACCCACCAAATTTCCTATCTTAAAGCACAGAGCAACTACAACAGAAAGCTCAGTTGACCTCATATCCTCTGCTAGCAAATTTGCCTCTTAATTGTCCCTCTCAGTCTAGATAACTAACTAGAGAAGGCCTGTAAACGCTCTTTACCTCCTGTTCTGTCTTACTCTTCAGCTTCTCAGGTAGACTTTCATCCCCATCACTTTTCTGAAGCAAAGGACCATGCTGCTGAGCTCACTGGGCATTTTCAAGCCCCTTGCTTCCTCACCCTCTCCGTTGCACTTGACACAGGTGTTCTCTGCTTCCTTCTTGGAAAATTTTCTTACCTTGGCTTTGAGACATCATCTTTCCTTTTCATTTCCTTCTTCCTCTTGGATTCTCCTTCAGCCTTCTTTGCAAATTCATTTCCTGGTCTTGCACCTAAATGCTGAGGTTGTTCAGTTTCCAAACCTAGATCCTTTTTTTTTTTTTTTAAATACTTACTATAGACATTGTTGTCTATTTCTATCTCTTTAAATAAGATCTTTATGCTCTTGCTTTCTGATTTGAATTTTCAATTCCATTCTACATTTCTAATACGTACAACTGTTTCTTGACATTTCTTCTGAGATGTGTCACGGGCTTTTCTGACTCAACATGTCTCAAACCAATATCTTCACTTTCCCTCCTATTGGAACTTCTTCCACTCTCCCCATTCCAGTAGGTCACGTCTCGTCTCCTCTCACCCAGGGCTTATGTAAAAACCCAGTAGTAATCCTTGTCTTCTGTCCCCCTTACTCCCAACCCAATGAATCTATCACCACGTTCTCTTAAATCTGCCTCCAAGATATAGTTCAAATCATCCACTTTATTCAGTCCATTTCACTGCCAGTTGCCATTCCTATGGATTGCTGCAATGGCCCCTAAGTCATCCCCCTAAATCTACTCTTATAGATCAGTTTTTCTGCAATGATTTAGTATTCAACTAAGGTAATATGTGGTGTTGTTTTTTTTAAATGAAGATCATTTCATGCTACTGTTTTCTTAAAACTTTCAATAATGAATGGTCAATTGTTAGATTCTATATTAGAGGCTCTCTTTTTCTTTCAAGGGATATGTGCTGATTTATAATCATAGATTCATTTACCTCATGTCCATCTCCCAACTCATCTGTGAGCTGCATCAAAGTGGGAACTGGGACTATTTTTTTCTCAAGACTTCATATGCCGTGCTTGTCACAGTGCCTGACAGAGCATTTCAGTATTGAATGAAGGAATGAAGCTATGAGTAAATGGGGAAACTGACTTAAAGCATGAAGTAGAAGATGGGAAATGCCCAGTCCTCCTTTGGAAAGTTTGACTGTAGACCAGCCACTCCATTAACTAATGCACCGACTAAGTGAGCTGGATTGAATTCTTTTATGAAATTATTTCAGTTCATGTCCCAACTTCAAAATCCAAATCACTTTCAAGAATTAAGTCCTCTCTCTGGTGAACCTCATAGGTTACAGAGTAGGATTGTAAAACAGTTCACTGTATGATGTATTTGAAAGGGCCTATGTAGGCTTAGTTTCATTTCTTGGATCTGCCAATTAAGTGAATTGTGATATTTGACCCATTGATCCTCTCATCTGTGCCTCAGTTTCTACATGTGTATAAGATTATGAGACCAATGTTCCATGGACCTCTTATGACGTCACTATGTGTCAACATATCAAATATCCAGCATAGCCTATGGCATAAGAAGATAATGTCTAAATTCTAGTTTTTCATCTCCCCCCCCCTTATTTCACATCTTCATTTTTTTATACTTTTTCTTTCTGCTATTTTTTTTTTTCTATTTTATTCATCCTAGTGGGTGGCAATACTTACATTACCCACATAGTTTGGATTTTGCAGGAAGAGAAGAATTAGCAGTACTTAACAGAACAGACTTCCTTTTGGATTAGAAATACAAACTTCACAGCTTCTCTGCCCAGCTTTTCAAGAGCATTTTATGGTACACTGCTGTGTAACAAGTTCATTTTAGGCTTCCATGCTGGGAGGGAGAAAACGAAGATGGGATTCGAGGGGAGAAAATTAAAAAGTTAATTAAAAGAAACAACTTGGTAATTGAATTCCGTAGTTCTCATCTTTGGTTATTGAGGTAGGGGGGTCATAGCACATGGTTAGCAGGTTTGCTTCTGTGGCTCTCCTCGAAACTCCTGACTAGCGTATGTATGAAAATATAGAGCAAATCTCTGCCTAGTAGATAAGAGGAGGTGTAGGAATATATGGTTGGCTTTTTAGAAGTACCCACAAAACTTGTCCTTATACTCCTTCTTGAGCATTTATATTTTTAAACATTCTTGGTAGCTGACATTGCCATTAGGTTAAGCCCTGCATTAGTATCAGTTAGCATAAGGGCATACAAAACTCTCATATCATTGATTCTTTTACTGTTCCTTTGGCCTCATGGTATATACACACTCACATGAGCACAGTCATAAACAACTCATGTCTTATGTCTTTTTATATTGTATTCAGGTAACCAGCAAGTGGATATTTGCTTCTTATTTTTAGAAGCTTGGATATTTAACCTACTGAATCATTCCTTCATAGATCACTGAAGAGCTGAAATATTTTAAGATGTTCACATTGGAATAGGCAAGGTTCTGTGATGAAGTTCTAGCTTTGTAAACCAAACAGATCTAGGTTCAAGTCCTAACTCACCCACAGCCTTCATTTATTCATGCAGCCAGCATCTGTTTATTGACTATCTACTGTGTGGCAGGTACTCTTGCAATGGCTCATGATAACCTCATGCAAGTTTTTATCAGGGCTTTAAGTAAGGTATTGAAAATTAACTTCAGAGATAGACATTTTTATATGCTGCAGCATTTTGTTCTCCTCACTTCTGCAGTAAATCCATTGAAGGAAGAACTTAGAACATAGAACAATATAGTACCTTATCACCAAATAGGTATAAGTCAGATTACTCCTGATTTAGTGCTCTCTAGAAAATGAGTTACTCCTTTATTGTGGTATTTCTCCCAAAGTACTAAGGATCACTGATTTGAGAGTCTTCATATTCAATCTGGTTATGTTCAGAAGAAACAGACATAAGTTTTCCCATAAACCTGTATCCACCACTATGATAGAGGTGCAGCTGCCTGTGTGTACTAACAGGGGCTTTTGTATTTTCACAGGTTATGGTTTTGTAGATTTTGACAGTCCTGCAGCTGCACAGAAAGCTGTAGCATCCCTCAAGGCAAATGGCGTGCAGGCACAAATGGCCAAGGTAAGACTTCAGATTTGTGTGTGTGTGTGTGTGTGTGTGTGTGTGTGTGTGTTTGAGAGAGAGAGACTTCAAATATTTCTCCTTTGTGAGTTGACTCAGAAGTGGAGTTTTCAATAATTTGGTTTATATTTACTTGATCGAGAAAATAAACTACAATAGACTTTGCTTAGAATAATCTGGCTGATTTATTTCATTGTTTCTGGGTGTTTATTTATTAATATGCTCTTTGTTATGGTAAACTCTTTAATTAATTAAGGTACTTGTGAAGTGCTTGTTTTGCCTGACAAAGGAGATATATATGTACTTGTGTGTCTAGGATTTTCACTGAGAAACAGAGTTGTGATGTACTGGTAGGGTTATTGGCAAGTTGTCTTTGATTAACTCTGTGCTAAAAATGCACTTCCTTTCATTTCAAGGAGAACTGATTATTGGATGATGGAGTTGTCTGATTTGTGCAGGGCAGTAAGTTTACTGAAGAGTATTTGTATTGCTAGAATTTCACTTTGGCCTGGAAACATTGAGTTTTCCTAGATAATAATCTCTTAGATATTGATGATTTTAATATTGTATTATGGAATAAGTTGTTGAGAGCCTTCTATCTGAAATTATAATGCAATTTTATATCTAAGAAAACAAGTAAAATTGTCTATAATAGTTTTATATCCTGATAGCAACGGAGTTATAAGAATCTGCACAGGTAATAAATAATGTAGAACTATGCAAACATTGTACCATTGGTTTCCTGGATTTCATGTGCTACTCTGTTTATATAAGATGGAACTCTTGGGGAAACTGGGTGAAGAGTACCAGGGATCTCTCTGAGCTATCTCTGTAAATTTCTACAAATCTGTAATTATTTCTAAATACAAAGCTAAAAAATTCCTTTATAACATTGGATGCTTGGTAGATATTTATGTTAAAGTAGTAGTCGGATTTGTTCACATGCAATCTCAGTTTTTAAATACATTGTATGATTAACAGTACTGACCTTGTGTGTCTCTAGATTGCCAAAATTGGGGGTGAATGAATACCCAGCAGATCTTGAAATCTTGATTTGAGGCATTAATGCCATATGCATGTACACTGTCGCCTTTATGGGTTCCTATTAGAGCTTAGTGTTATAAGGATGGAATAATCAAATTGTTAGTCATTCAGAGTTTGATGTAATTGCTAACAATTTCCGGCAACATTTTCCAATTTCAACTTCAGCTTGCTAGAGGTGGGATACTAGTTCCCATGATCTGCAGTTGCCTCCGGGCAAGCGGATGCAGCCCACATCTGTTCACCTTTGGTTACAAGTCACTTCCCTTACAGATTACTTTGGTGGATTCCTTGTCCTTTATGACCCTTTAATTGCTATTCAAGGCAATATAAATTAGAATTTGGATTCTTTCAGCTGTGTAATGTATTCTTCTTCATCAGGATTATGCCTGGAAGCTTTGGATTTTGGTCATGAACTAAGATTGATGAAGTTAATATTTTTAATTAATAAGGAAATTACGTACATGTCTTGGTTTAAAGGTTAGTTGGTGAAGAGTCAGTGGCAACCTAAGGAACAATTTTCTGTACTCATAAAACAAATAATAAACATAGCTGCTAGTTGTATGCAGAATACACTTGAATATGAAGGGAAAGGGTGTGTTGACCTGTTAGTGAGAAAATGGTTTTTAAAAGTATGTAGAGAAAACTTATTAGTGTGATATCTTTGATTTATTCTATTGGTAAACTCCTGAATTTTGGAAATTTCTGGATTGTAGCAGCTTATAAATAACGAATACAGCATGTATTCTCAAATATGCTCAGAATACCTATATGTGTATAACACTATATATAAACTATATGAATAACATACATAGTAATTTATTTAAATTGTTGGATATAAACAGGAACAGAATATTGACATTAATTTATAGCTACTGGGGAACCACTAGGAGTATTTTTTTTCCTATTTCTTGGCATTCTAGTGCACAAGGAAACTCTCTCTCTCTTGCACTCTTTCTTACACACACACACACACACACACACACATACACACACAATCACTGACATCTAGTTAAGAGACTATCAAAAGGGAAATATTTGAAAGAACTTTAAAATTCTTATTCACTCTAGCCAGATTTTTGGCCCTTGACCCATACCCAAGGTACATAGTAAGAAGACTTCAATTGGGATGTTTAAAATCACTTTCATTTCCAGAGCTGCTCTCATATTTTACATTATCAGTTGTATTGTCCATGAAGTAAATTCTTATTCTATTTTTCTCACAAACTTTGAACCTAAAGCCTAAAGCTTTCGATTCACATCTGCCTACTGGAAAACTTTCAGCTATAAATGACCTGTAATTTAACCACCTAGAAGAAAATAAATAGCCTCCCTTTGACAATGAAATGGAATAGGCTCGACCACCTGCATTAGCAGATTTCTCCCTGAGCTATTGGATTTCATGGCACCTTTTCCTTTGTCCTGGTGGTAACTATTATTTATTATCATATAAACCTGCCGTCTCCAGGGCGTGTGAAACTTGCACTATATTTTTTGCCATTTAAGTATCTACTGAATCACCTCCTACATTCTTGTTCTTATCAATATCCCGCTATGCAGGTTGTGGTGTCACATTTTAAAGACTCCAGGATTTTAAAATAAAAATGCTACAAATAATCTAGGTTCCCAATAGCAACCTGGAGCTGACATGAAACTCTCCATCTGAATGGCTATATTTACCTCATCATCCTTATGTGTGCATATAAAAACTCCAACTGATGTATCAGCAATAATGAATTTCGTAACAATGTATTCAGGACGTGACAATTGATTAATAATAAATAATTATTAACACAAATTAACATTTTATATACATATTTGCTCTTTTGCCAAAAACAGCTTTGCAGAATTAAAGGCTGTGCTTCTTTGGGGAAAGCAGCTTTAGAATATTTTAATAGTGCATACTATTTAAGAACATAGGTTTGATCAGAGATAAAATTGACCTTGAATGCTGGTTCTGGTATCACCTAACTATGTGATTTTGGATTGTTATTTAAATATTTTTGAAATTCTGTAGCAGCAGCAGCAGCAGAAGCAACAATAGTAGTAGTAATATATAATACGTAGGTTATAGAATTGCTGTGAGAATTTTTT
The DNA here is from genome assembly GCA_025594165.1 of Tamias sibiricus. Lineage (NCBI taxonomy): Eukaryota > Metazoa > Chordata > Mammalia > Rodentia > Sciuridae > Tamias > Tamias sibiricus. The sequence goes on along the minus strand of CM046673.1, from coordinate 34,923,410 downwards.
TAAATGCACAAATAATTTGGGCATAGTGCCTAGATCATAGTAAGAATTTAGTAAATGTCAATTACTTAGTAAATATTGTTATGCATTAAATTAAGATTTGCTGGGGCTGGGGTTATGGCTTAGCAATAGAGTACTTGTCTGGCATGTGTGAGGCCCTGGGTTTGATCCTCAGCACCACATAAATAAAATAAAGGCATGTGTCCACCTACAACTAAAAAAATAGTCAACAAAAAAGATTTGCTACTAGTCCTTCTTCTATAAATCCTAATGTATCTTTTAAGTGTTGCGTTATTACAAAATGGTCTACTAAAAATATGAAAAACAGCATCAGTCAGCAAACATTTTCATTGTCTACTGTGTACCAGGCAGTGTACTACATATTAAAGAGTTAAGATTGAGTAAAACAACTTTTTCATTCCAAATTCTTAACATTTATTCCATCTCCATATTGCTGCAGATTTTTGCTGCTATTATTCTTTCTAAACCTCAGGGTTTATAGATGAACATTATTGGCCAGGGAATGTGTATTTCTATGAGCATGAAAAAAAAAAGTGAAGAAGATTTAGCTAACAATAGCCTAATTTGCAGGTGTCTATTTTACTTGTGCACTAAAAGGGACCCAGATAGGCAGTGAAGAGTAAATGCCTGAGTACCATCAAAGAACAGGTCTCTCCTGACATCTTTTGTCTCTTGTTTTCAAACCACTCATTTATGTGATGTCTTCTAGAGATCCAGCTCTTGTATCTACAGTTAGTCCAAGAAGATGAAGAAAAGGGTGAATGAATGAGGGAACATTATGGCTAATGCTGTTCTTTTACAAGATTTTCTAGAATAATAAGCCAGCAACTTGTGCTCACATCTCAAAGGCTAACACAATCACACTGTTTCCCCCATTAGGTGAGATGATAAGTATTGTGGTTTCTTTGCATCTGTGGTAGAGACAAATAAGAAAAATCCATCCCTTTGGTTATCCAGCATCCACAACACCATTATCCCATACTTATTTTAAGGTGGCATGCTTTAATTCCTTCCCCATGGGAGCCACCTCAAAGTCTTATCCTGTTGTCACAGCAGGTTATGCAATCATCTCTAACGGGCCCTGGGCTATCCTCACAGCTCACTCATAGCTTTAAAAGAAACATGAGAGATGGAATGATAAAGAATCAATGGGATGTATGTGATTAAAGGAAAACCACCATGTTTGTTTAACACTTGCTGTGAACCAGGATTGTTCTACATGCTGAAAACACAGCCCTGAACCCAAGTGTCAACGGAGATCACTCTGTATTGCAGAAAGACAGAAAATAAACATATGACAAAGGGAAATATTATATAGTCAGAATTGGTTTGAAGACTATTAAAAGTGTTTGGAGATATAAAATGTTGAAGGTACAAAATGTTGGAGATGGGAATGGTGGGCTAGGGTTTGAGTAGGGATATGTTTTAGGTTGAATGACCAGAAAAAGCCACTCTGGTGATATGACATTTGAACCAAATCTAAAATAAAAGAGAACAGCAAACTATACCTATAGTTATTTTAAGAGACAGTTTTGAATAATTTCTACAATAATGTAAGTAAAGCAGGCTTCTTGTGAGCTAGCGCATTTGGGTTCATCATCCATATCCTTCATCTTCTTTTTGGTAATAGATGAGTTGTTAACACTACTCTCACTTCCTCTACATTCTTTAATATGAGTTCTCTCTAGATGAAGTATGTTTTTTGGAAGATTTTTTTTCATAAACATCAAAGTCTAATTGAGTCTGTAAATATTTTCTCCCAATACTTCACATCTTCAAATCATGTTGTTTTACCAGTGCACATAAAGAAACAAGATGCCTTGCACCACTGCTGCGGGCTTTACTTTGAATAACTGTAACTCCAAAGATTAGCAGTCCAGTGTTGCTTTTAACATAGTTCATTACTCTTGGATAAATGAGGGCATGTAATGAAAACTGCTGTATCTCATTTCCTAAACTACCACTTGAATGTCCGTGCCATATGCTCTTAGGGGATATATCACCAACAGAAAAACATCTCATAATCACCATTTTTGAAAATTTCAGTAAAAGAAATACTTAGCTGTGGGTCGTTTACATGTCTATAAAATATTTGTGAATGTCTGCTTTGTTGGCTGTGTCAACTCAGCTCAATTTTATTACCTGATCCTAATGCTGAATGCAGAGATTCAAAGCCCAATATTGAAACTGGGTTGATTTTAATCCTATTCATTAATTATTGAAGTTTTTGAAGCAGAATCCTCTGAAGTTAAATATTTGTATTAGTTTTTACCCAACAATTTACATAATCTGCCTGTGGGGTCAACCCTGAGCTTTTGCAAGGACTCTGCTCTATCCTCTTAAGTGAATTGGTGGGTGTATAAGCTTGTAGAATTTCCTGCTTTCCTAACAGTGGAAAAAAAAAAAAAAAACCAAAACCAACAAAAAATGCCTTAGTACTTTAAATTGGGGTCTCTCTGAGCTGACCAGTTACTTTCCCATTTCAGAATATATGTGGAAGTTCTGTCAACCTGCAAGAAACATCAACACTTTCATCCTGCCTCTTGCAAGGGAATGTATCCATAGGCTGGTCTCAATCAATAACTCATTTCTTGATATATTGTTGAGAAGCCTAATAATGAACAGTCTTTATTCTTGGCTTTAATAATTTGTTCTTAAAGATGAAAAGAATAGATTTTTTGGTAACCATTATTGTAGATTGAGGGGTTCTTTAAAACATTACTTTGTCTCATGTAGATTCTGATCCTATTAAAAAGGACAAAGAAATACATCAAAATAAGAAAACTACCACTTCAATAACTATCATGTTAGGAAGATAGGGCTTAGATTTGGGTAGAAAATGAGTCCATTAATACTGAATGCCACAATGTGGTGTAGTCATCTGGACATAGGAAATTCTGGAGAACCACAGGCTTCCCTACCAAAGGATGATGTCCTGTCTTATTCGATACCTAGAAGAAAATAGAAAATGTGCTCATTGCTGGCAATTAGATTTCTAGGGCAGGGAAAGGGGCAATGGGCCATACTTGTAGAGTTTTTGCTCTCAAACTCACCAGTCAGGTGTTATTACTTCTCTCACTTGGAAATATTAACTAAATGGACAAATGAGAGAAGGACTAAGATTATACCCTAATATGATTCCACATAAAAATATGATGACAGGGGACAGAAACGTTCCTTGCCCCAACTCTTAACCAACTTTAATGGCTTTCTGCATCTTATTTTTATACTTTACCCTTAAAAATGGATGAATTGAAATGTTAGAACTATCTATCATAGAGATATATAATCTGATATCTTAACACTGAGAAACCTGCTGATTACCAATGTACATGATCCACCTTGTGTTTTACGGTTATTAGTACACTCTGTGACACTTTTCAAACCTTTAACTGTATCTATTCTACAAAAGGCAAAGAGATATATAAGAGGATTTAGGTGACAAAGGAAATCATATTTTTCAAGTACCTGATCTATGCTAGCAAATAGGTTAACTGCTGTCATAGGCCTTATCCCTATTTAATTCTTGCTAGCATCCTGTGAGGTAGGTATTATTATTTCAGATTTACAAATGTATATAAAACGGATGTCCCAAGTTCACTAAAGATGTGAACCCAAACCCAACTGATTTCAAAATTTGATCTAAGCACTAAGCTGCTAGTGATGTTCTCCAATCTCTTCAGTGGTGCTTGGCTATTGGATTTCTTAAGTGAGAGAAAAGACTGGACAAACTTATTAATATAGTAGATTCAGGAATCTAAGTCATGATTTACACAGTATGAAGTTAGTTAATCTTTTGCTGAATGAATGGGTGAATTAGAAATAACCAGTGTTGGTTGTATTGTCATGGTTTTTGATGGATATATTGTTGTGATCTTAAATTAACTTTTGCACAGGAAGTTCCTTAAACTCCCTATCCCACTAATGATGTGGTTGAATAATTCAAGTGAGAGCCACAAAATGTGTCCTGGAGGTGCTGGGAAAAAATGAACTGAATATGGTACCTAATGCATTCACAACCATTTGTCCAGAAGGACATATTTCCTGAACCTATGATATGAGGATTCAGTGTGATCATTCCAACCATTGACTTGGGGAAGAAGACTGATGGACATCTTTATTTTTTAAGAATATATATACCTAGCATGTAAAGACAAAGACCATTAATTCTTGTATTTGAGAAGCTTTAAAGATATTGTATATATAATTACCAGTACATACATGCATTCATACACATACATCCACACACCCGTACATGTAAAGATGTTTTAAATTATGAGTTGCCATAATTTTTCCAGGTAGTTATATAAAAAATACAAAAATGTTTCACAGTTCTACAGCATGTCTGCCTTTTGCTTGGAAATAGAACTTAAAGTTAAATAATAAACAAAATTGAATGATAGGCCTCTGTGATTGCTGGTCTTCTGTGCATCATAAATTTATAACAATGATCTGTGTCATTAGACACCTGAGAGAAGCTATTCACAAATGCATTACACTGGAAAATTAAAAACCAGAAGAGTTGTGAATGCTGTGGGTGTCAGGTACCATATTCATTTGATTATCATTTCCTACCATCTCCAGGATTCACTTTGTAACTGTGACTTGAATTACCCAACTACATCATGAAACTCCAATTCTGTCTGCTGGTCAGATCGGTGGGAGTTGATGTTCCAATCTCTGCAAGCCCATCCCCCCTTCTCCATATCTAAAAAGTAGTCCAAACTTAAAGAAAATTCTCAAATTCATAAAAACAGTGAAATCCAAAACACTTCTTTTCCCTATTGAAATTATTTTTTGAACTTTTTATTTGTTCTTTTTAGTTATACATAACAGTAGAATGTATTTTGCATATTATACATACATGGAATATAACTTCCCATTCTTTTGGTTGTACATAATATGGAGTTACACTGGTTTGTCTATTCATATATGAACATAGGAAAGCTAAATATGATTCATTCTACTGTCTTTCCTTTTCCCATTCCCCCTGAAATTATTTTTTTAACTACACTATGGAAATGAGAAATTTTGTGATTTTCTGTAAAGGAAATAAAGTTTTAAATATAAAATACTAAGGGTACATTTGCTCATACTAATGAATGACTGAGTCCATGGATCCATTTGAAAGTCATGTTCATATGTCAAACATAAACTATTTCCCCTGATATTCTTATTTGAGGTAATTGAACAGAGATGCTTTATAAGTCCAGTGAAAAATAAATTTTATTTTATTTTTTTTCTGATTCAAAGGTAAATTGCTGGTGAGGGAATAGACACATGGAAATTAGTGTTATTCAAAATGTAATTCACATTCAATGAAAAGAATAATGTGTTGTTGGGGGTGGATACCAACACTTACATATTTGTCCTTAGAAATTTGGCATTAGAAGCAGATCCAGTTAACATTTGTGTGATAAATGACACTGCTTTATAAGGATATAATATCATGCACAAGAAAAATTTATTCTATTGGAGAACATTTGGTCTTGAATACAGCACACAAAAGTCTGTATTTCATACTCCCCCAAATATTGATTTGCTAACATAAAATTTATATTGATAAAATATTGACAGGCTGATGTAAAAATCAGTAAAGTATTGATTTAATAACATAAAAATAATTGAAAGCATCCACATGGTCTCTGGCTTCGTGTATCCATAATGATGCCACTCCCAAGTTCCCCATGAAATATGAAAAGATTCAGGAAAAAAATGATGAGTAAATTTCTTTAAGAAACCAAGATTAATATATATCAGTTTCCCAGAAAACATTCAAGTATTTGCTAATCCTGATAAAACATTAGGAAAAAATTGAGAATATACATAGCATTAATATATTATTAACTATCTTACCCAACAAAGTTCAATTTTTCTTATATTACCTCCCCAGCTTGTCTTCTTGAAGAAAAAGTTACACAAAACACAAAAAAATACATTTCATCTGTATCATGTTGCCAAATATCATTGTCAAATATTGCAGCCATTCCTGCAGAGGATCAGATTTATCTGAGGAGGTGTTTTCTTTCTTTCATCCTTTTTAGTTTTCAATAATAACTTCTCTCACCCTCTTTTCCAACTTCTCTTTCACCCTTGAGAAGTAACAATCAGAATCTCTAAACATACACTATAGGCATGCAGATTTTTAAAATGTTTCTCCGGTGACATTAACACTGAGCTATGTTTGTGATACAAGATGTGCTGTAAAAGAGAACAAAACTCTAGAGGGAGAGAACAAGTCTGAATGCAAAATCCACAGGACAAAATGCAGAGATATTAAGCTCAGGAGCAATGGAAACTAAGTGGAATGATGAAGCATCAATTATAAGGAAACAACACCCTAACAGAACTAAGTTCCAATTGCTGTTAGCTGGGTCAGAATAGGCACCACAAAAAATCAAATCACTTTCTTCAAAAACTGATTAAAGAAGCTCTCCCTGTAGTCAGTAAAATAAAGATCAAATTACGTATTGAATGAGAGATCATACAATATGCATGGTAGACAAAGAGTGGAGATGAAATCTACGAATTGGCATACCATCCAGAAAAAGAAATCAGGAGACCTGAAAAAAAGCAATTATCAAATATATAAACTGAAGACATCTTTCCAGAGCTAATATATCCTTCCTTCCATGGAAACTGAAAGAATTGACTACCTTCCAAGCAACATGAAAAGATACCTATCTACCAATATGTAGGCATTTAAAAATAGTTTAAATTTTTTTTTTAAATGTACAAACTTCTATTCTAGGGGGAAAGTGTGATTAACTAAAATGTAATAAAGGTCAGCTATTTTCATATGTTCACTACAAGGTTAAAATTCAGAAGACAAGAAAATGCTAATTACTACTAAAGCCAAAGAAAGACTAGCTGAAGTGACAAGCAAGATATGATCTTTTAATACACAAAGTGCATACCTAAATCAGTAAATATACTAAAGTCTAAATATAATTCATAAAGGCATGAGTATAGAAGTCACAGGTGAAAATACACATAGCTAATAGCATTATAAAGCATCATAAATATTACTAGTACAAATTGAATATCCCTTATTCAAAATGTATGGGGTCAGAAGTGTTTCAGATTTTGGAAATTTTAGACTTTGGAATATTTGCATAAACATAACAAGATATCTTGACAATGAGACCCAGGTCTGAAACAGAAATTCATGTATATTTCATGTACATCTAGATGTATACACATGACCTGAAGGTAATTTTATATAATTTGTGTGTGAAAGAAAGAAGCTTCATGTTGAGAAATTTTTCACTTGTTATGTCAGTGCTAAAAGAGTTTCATATATTGTAACATTTTGCATTTTATATTTTCATATTAGGAATAAACAATCTATAATAACAAAAATGTAAACAATAAAACAAGATACTATTTTGCTATCAAATGTTCAGTGATCTAAAGTGCCATATATTGAATATTGACAAAGTTATTTTTGTGAAACTGAAATGTGAATTGATTTGGGTTTTTTTTTTTTTGGAAATTACTTTTTTTTTTTTTTTTTTTTTGATACCAGAGATTGAAGCCAGTGGTGCTGAAACACTGAGCCACAACCTCAGTCCTTTTTATTTTTCATTTTGAGACAGAATCTCACTAAGTTGCTTAGGGCCTTGCTAAATTGCTGAGGCTGACCTCAAATTTGTGATCTTCCTCATTTAGCCTCCTGAGACACAGGGATTACAGATGTGTGCCACTGTGCTTGCCTGGAAAATGACTTTCTTTTTAATTTGGAAATTTAAATTCCTTCCAGAAACCTAGCTTTTAAATGAAATTACAAAAGTGAAATCAAGGTCTATTATAAGCAGGAATTATAATTATGAAAAATTGATTAATATCAAATAGCCAACATAGATTCTGCTGGACCCAGTTTTTATTGATTACAAGTTAAATAGGCTAACTAGTAGTCAAAATGTGTAATTACTATCAATAAAATGGTAGTTTTGAAGCATATTTTATTTTAAGAAGAAAATGATAATAAATAACTAGAAGAATGATAGAAAATGACAATTAACATTAACACTTGTTTTCCTTTTTAAACAGATTTCTATTGAAAAGCAAATAAGGAAATATACCAAAATCTTAACCACAGCTATTAGTAGATAGGGAAGTGTGGTCATTTTTTTTTTTTAAATGGACATATCTGTGTTTTCTAACTCTTTAGTTTAAAACTGTGACTACTTCGTAATAAAATTACATTGTGATAAAAAGATAAATATTATTCCTAAAAAAATTACCTACCTAATTACTCAAAGATCAAACCTTTTATATGACATGTGCTGTTAGTGGATTTTAACAGTATGAATGGTGATAAAGACATCTTGATCAAATGCTACATCAATTCAATCTCTCTAACTATGGACTGACTGTGATGATTGAGCCTGCCCTATAAAATCACATGAAGCATACATTTGATATGTGTTATATATAATGAAGATGTATAAATCTATGAATGCATAAAGACTATTTTTGCACAATGCTTTTTTTTACCATATATCACTTAAGAAATGTTAATTGTATTTGCTGATAACCATCACAAAATTTAAGTAGAAAATATAATAAATATAAAACTATAGTTTTTATATGCTAATTCTGTGTGATAAAAGCGCATGTGGTATCTTTAAAATTATGAAGTTGAGGCCTTTCTATTTTACTGTTTCAATGTTTCACTGCCTAAATATTTTCTAATTGTAAACAAAATTGTAGCACTGTCTATCTTATTAAATAAGTCATAATTAGAAGAGCAAAAGTGAAAGATAATAAAACACTGGTGGGGCTGGGATTGTGGTTCAGTGGTAGAGCACTTGCCTAGCACGTGCACGACCTGGGTTCGATCCTCAGCACCACATAAAAATAAACACATTGTATACAACTAAAACAAACAAATAAATATTTAAAAAAAAATAAAGCACTGGTCACTTAATTGTTTTGTTCAGTCTTTGGATCTGATAATGTACTTTCTTATTTATGCCTTGAGGTTGCCAAAATCAAGGAGAAGAGATCATGATATCATCCTCTATGGGTGAACATGAGCATTGAAATCCAGAGTTAAGAGAGACCAGGTGTAGTCCTTCCCAACCTTGGAAATCCTGGTTAGTCAAAGAGCAACACTATCAAAGGAGGGTCATGACAAATGTCATCCACTTGGAAACAGTGTGAGTTCTGAGTATATCTCTTGTGCTTTGTGAGAATCTCCTGGTGATGTGTTCTGTTTCATACTCTTCTTACTATGGACAACTGAGTTCCCAAATTTTCATAAAGAACTTTTGCAGCTTAATTGCACTGTATTTTAGTATCCCATTAGCTTCCTTTTTACACATTTTCTTTCACTTGAACCTTCAGGCCTTTTTCTCATAGGTATTTGACAAAAGAATTACAGATAGAGTTGTTTTATCTTAGATGGAGGAAATAGTCCAAGGACTACTGTCTGAAATGTTCAATGATGACCATCTAGGTTCTTGCCTCATCATTTGTGGGGACACAGGAAACCAACTAATGGCTGATAATTTCCAGGAAATTAGTAATACATACATATGGTTAGCATTCTGATTCTAGCCAAATGATTTGTTTAACGGATGGCCAGAGCTCTCAAAGGGACTGTTAGCACAGTGGAATAGCTGGGCTTTGTTAATTGGACTGTGTGATATTCCTTATGATTCTCCAGTTGAAAAATTAAACCAAAATAAGCAATGCAATTCTATATCCAGAATATAATATGCTAAGGCACAATCTATATTCCAAAAAGACACTTTTCTTTTAATACTATTATTGTCATAGTTTTCTTATAACATTATTTTAATTTTCAATACTATAAAATATTAACACAATTTAGTTTGAGTGTTATTAAATCTAATGTTACTTTTCCCAATGTCCTATTATTGTTAATTTGTCTGTGATACTGTTGGTTACTTATAACCCACAGTGTATCAATTACCTATAGAACATCAGGACCACCCTGTGCTATGTACTTTCAGATATTGCTTCATTTCTTCTCCTCACCCCTTCTCCTTGGTAGTTATCTTCTATGTATTCATGGAAGACTCCTGTTCAAGTGTAAGTTCCTCAGCGAAATCTTGATGCCCATCTAAATCACTCTCCCCACTTTATATGTTCTCATAAAATGTTGCTTACTTGCACGGATCTTAGGTTTCCAATTTCTTATTTGAATTTATACGAGAGACTCCTGGGATACTATTGTACTCTTAGTATAAGAGATCTGTAAGTGCAAAGGCCATAACTGTTGCTGCCACCGTTAATTATTCCCCCTTTGCTTTACAACAATGTTTTTACTGTGGCAAAACAATATCTATATTTTGACACAAGTTTGTAGAGCCAAGCACTAATGGAAAACAAAAACATTATTAGAAATTCAAGAAATGTTTAGCTAGGAGAGAGATCGCTAAGGGTTTCTTTTTTCATAAATCTACAAGAATTGGTGATGATCTAGAGGAGTAGATTGTTAGGTGGTGGGTAAACTATTTCAGTGAAAGGTCACATGCTATATTTTAGACTTTGTGAGCTGTTGCAGCCTGTGAGCACTACTCCAACACCATTTATATACCTTCTGAACCAAGTATTTTGGCAACACAGCAAGAAATAAAAATTAGTGGAAGATCTGAGATGTGCAGGAACACTTCTCTGGAGGAAGTTTCATCTAAGTTATCTGAAGGATGCTTTGAAGCAGGGGTCCTCAACCTCAATGTCTGGAAACATTTTTGGTGGTCACAAATGAAGCAGAGGTTGTCTCTGGCATCTGTTTCATGGATGGAAGCCAGGGATGTTGTTAGATATGCCACAATGCATGGAATAGTACCCTCTTTCCCCACAACAAGTAATTATTTGGTACAAAATTCCAATAATGTTGAGGTTGAGACTCCCTATTTCAGAGTAATAATTCTGCCACTTCATTTTGAAAGTCCAACTTAATTTTGTGGCCAACAATTATTTTTGCATATTGTAATTGACAGTAAAAGAATATGTGTGTGTTTATGTGTGTGTATGATTTCATTTTATAAGTGTCAAGTAACTATATGATTACTTATTCAAAACAATTTACCATTTTATTACCTTTAGTGACATCGTACTTAATAATTCACAGTAGCTTCTTCCTTTTGAATTTCTTTCATATTCCAATCTTAAGCCTCTATGGCACTTCTTTCCGATTTAGTCCTATGACCATACTCAATATTATGGTAGAGTTGCTTCCTGATGCACCTGTACACTTCTATAGGTTTCTACATATAGTGAACTTTCAGATTTTTATTGATGATTTGAAACAAATTATTTATTTCTCAGGCTAAGCAACTAAATGTTGAAAAGTAGAAATCAATTGATGAAATTAGTCATTTACTGCAGTACCTGCAAATGAGCCTACATACTAGATTTTTGATCAGTAGAAATTCCCTCAATTAGAGTTCTGAAATCACATATGATTAAGCTTCTGGATAATTTGCTATGGCTGTTACAATTTTTTTTTTTCCAGGAAATAGGTTTCTTCTTTTGCTTTTTAATAACTATCACTCTGTGGATCTTAGGAATGATCTTTCAGATCATTAGCTTTCCTTCAGGGGTAGACCACTAGAGGAGTACAAATTTGATTGGCATTTATCTACCAGCATGTCTTTTTAAAAAGGATAGAAAATGAAGATAAATTAAACCTTAGGTACTTTAAGATATCTTTTGGCGTACTGGATATGTTGATATTTCTTTAAAAAAAAAAAAAGAAAAGAAAAATGCAAAATAAACCTTCAAATGACTTTCTTTCCTCTATGTATATACTACATTTTCTCATAGCTGTTTAAGTTGCATTGAAGATAATGGTTCTGTCCCTTCTCTAAATATTTTAAGTGTAACATTTATATTCTACTTATGTTTTCATGGGTTGTTTGCACTCATTTAATATTCCCCCTTAAAATTCAATTTGAAAACAAGTTATGGATTAAATGGTATACTTGCATGGAGTATAAGTTTCTAACCTGAAGAATAAAATGAAAATTACTGCTAATATTTAGTTGTTGGCATTGACCTGAAAGTAAAAAGTTCAACGAGCCAACTTAAGAATGCATAGTTTTAACATTGGAAATTTCCCATGTATAGAGTATTGAATATTTCAATATACAGAATAACATTGTGTAATTTCTATGGTAGTTCCTTTGAGTTTTGCAGAATCCAAGTGAATTTATAAACTTTCTATGTTTTTCTGAAGATTGACAATTAGTGATTATAGGGCAGATTAGGGAACCACCCATATTATTTATGCATTTTTGACAGACCCTGGTAGAAAATAAATCAGTATTGAGAGTGGATTCAGGAACAAAGGTAATCTAAGAGGAACATAGAAAAAGTAGAAATAGGAGATGATATATCATTGCTTCACAAACTGATTCGTGAGGATAAAACATGGATGTCTAATTATAATTGGTCTTGGCAGTTCAGATTCAATAAGAGGGGGGGATCTGTGCAGCATTCTGACCCTTTTTCAATCTCACTAATTCAATTTTATAGGGCAGATGTAGTATGCTGTGTCCAGAATGCCAGTTTCAGTGATTTATGTTCTTTTTCACTAATACTGCTAACATGTCCCTTGCACTTCCAAAGATGCTATCATAACTAGTTAGGAGCTGGTCAAATGTGGCAGTGAGTGTTACATGGCCTTCTTCCTTTTTTCCATTTCTGCCTTTGCTAAAATATAAAACCTGCTAAGGTTCCTTTTTGCTGCTTGCCAACATGTAGGCATTTTAGGAGTCACTTTTTGGATTCTGTCTCTCCTAATGAACTTGATTGTTTACAGGGTTTTCCTTTTCCTAGTAAACCCAAAGTTTTGTTCAGTGATACACCAGTAGTATGAAGTTACCCCTTGTCTGTCTCTGATGTTTTGTGTTGCTTAATGTTAAATTAGATCAGAGATGACTGTATTTTCTCATTTCTAGTTTTTGTTTGCTACCCACTCGGTGGTATTATAGCCCATGCTTTGGATGGTCACTAGTTGATGATATAAAGGTTATATTGTCTGGAACCTGATCACATGAAGGTGTATATAAATGTGCATGACTCATGACTTGGCTTGCAGAATGATGGACATTTTGGCCAAATCACATGCACACCAAAGGATTTTGTTCTTGTATATTTTTAAATGTACTTGACTTCTTTTGAAAATCAACATAAGACTAAGACCATAGAGAATTTCTATAACACACAGATACTTGGATCAGAGCTGGAGTTGGAGATGGTTTGCTCATATTATATGATTCTTTCTTCAGACTCTCTAAGGCATCCATGAGAAGCTGTCACATATAATTTCTTATAATAAGTAGGGTTGATTTTATAAGTAGAACACTTTGTTTTATGTATACAATATAAAATCACAATCAGGCATAAGCAGACATGAGGAAAACCAGCAGCCAGATTAAACATTTGTATCTGTTTCTGAGTTTTTCTGTATTTATTCTTTTACTACAAACTTATTCTTTCTTTCATCTTTTACAGCTCACTCACAGACAAATGTTGCCAATGCCAATGTTTAAGAAAATACATGAGAGAAAATAAGGGAAAAATCTATTCATCAAATATTAACTGGGGAAAAAATCAACCTTATTAGGTAAGGGAAAGGGTCTTCTCACATGAAATATAACTGTTCAATAATATATAGTCCAATCAACAGGCAAACTGCACAAGATAAATTAATAAACAAAATAATCTGACATAGAGAAAACAATGCAGTTTGCACCACAGCTTGACTCAACATGAACATTCTGTGAAAGGCAATGTGCTGAGAATTTTGGAAAATGGCAGATATTCTATTTGTGGTTCCAAAATTACCATGTTGGGTTCACTTTCAAATGTTAAATTATCATGTCAACTTACTATAGATTTATGGGTAGAAAGCTGCCATGGCCAATCATTAAGTAATTAATAATTGCAATTTAAATTTTAAAACCCTCTTCCATTTGATGACAACAAATCCAACTTAGTCCATTTGGTCTGCTATCACAAAATACCTTAGATTAAGTAGCTTATGAAAAGCAGACATTTATTTCTTGCAGTTCTGGAGACTGGGCATTCCAAGATCAAGGCTGCCAGTGATTTGGTGTCTGGCAAGGGCCTGTTTCCTGGTTTATAGACAAAGCCTTCTACCTCTGTTCTCATGTGGCAGAAGGAGCTAATGAGCTCTCTGGGGCCATGGGCACTAATTCCATTGATAAGGACTCTGCCCTTTTGACATAATACCTTTCAAAATGCTTCACCTCCTAATACTAGTTTTGGTATCAGGATGTCTAAATATGAATGTTGGCTGGACGTAAACATTCAGACTACAGCAGCTGTATAATTTGCAAACAGGATTGCCTGGAGGATTTTTGCTTGTTTGTTTCTTTCTTTTTTTTTTTTTTTTTTTTTTTTTTTTTTTTTTTTAGTTTTTGGGATCTTTAGTTATTTTCCAAACACTTTTGCTAGAAAGAAAATTTAAGCTTTTTACATTTTTACTTTACTTTCAGAGAATTTGTGTCAGAATCTGCTACATTTTTCACAATATTATTTGCCAAAAATTACCAATCAAAACACACTGAACCTTCAATTTGTTAAAAAATAAAAATTATTAATAATTTTGAATATGCTGCTCATAAATTTTGGGCTAATATTCATTGATAATATCAATTCCTTGCTACTGGTTTTGAGAAAAGATTAGCTTTGTGAGAAAAAACATACATGTATGTATCTTGGTTATTTTTCTACCTTTATTAGAATGATTAGAATTTTTAAAACACACAAAAGCAGATAAAAATTGTATAATAATGCAGTATAAGGAACTACAACATGTTTATCACTTTGTTTCAACATTTATTCTACTTACTGTTGATTTTGTTTCATTTGAGCCTTTTCACACTTTGCTTACTCTACTAGAATACATCCTAGACAGCATATCATTTTATCTCTAAGTATTTCACAATTAAACTTTTCTGACTAACGACTTCTATGTACTCATGTCACCACTATGCAGATTGAGGAAAATTTTTATGGTAGTTTAAATTTTGTGGCAATATTTTAAGAGGTTTGATAGGATATTCTGTTAAAATCAAACTTAATTCTTTTTTTAAATTTATTTTTATTCTAAGTTGTTATAAATCACAGCAGAATGCATTACATTTCATATTACACATATAGAGCACATTTTTACAAATCTCTGGTTGTATGCAAAGTATATTCACACCATTCATGACTCCATACATGCACTTAGGGTAATGATATCCATCTCATTCTACCATCTTTTTTATTTTTCTTCACCCTTTTGCCCCCTCCCTTCCCCTCCCTCCCCATTGGCCATTCTAGAGTTCCTCTAATCCTCCTATGCTCCCCATCCCAACCAGACTGTGATTTGGCCTCCTTATATCAGAGAAAACATTTGGCATTTGACTTTCTGGGATTGGCTAACTTCACTTAGCATTATATTCTCTAATTCCATCCATTTACCTGCAAATGCCATGATTTTTATTCTCTTTTATTTTGCTGAGTAAATACTCCATTGTGTGTATATACCACATTTTCTTTATCCATTCATCTACTGAAGGGCATCTAGGTTGGTTCCACAGTTTAGCTATTGTGAATTGTGCTGCTATAAACATTGATGTGGCTGTGTCCCTGTAGTCAAACTTAATTCTTTCCAAACATCTAACTGAAAATTATTTGGAAAAAAATGACTTAAAACTAAGAGTAATGCAGTGGGATATTAAAGGATAAGACATAACATCTTTCTTCTTAGCATTCTCAGTTTCATTTTTTTTTTCTGAGTCATATGCTGCTTAAAGTCAAGACTACATGATTTTGCAGAAAACTTTCCAGGTTAATCACTTTGGGGTTGATTTTGGCTATTATGCTATTGTATGCATAACCAGAGGTAGTGGAGTGCTCTCTCTCTCTCTCTCTCTCTCACTTATAGGCTGATGTCATTTAAGTTTTCTTCATGGTTTTTATGCATTTAAACTGCATGAAGCAGCTAGAATTGGGAGAAGATGTGGTCAAGGCAAAAGGGGCAGATGGATATATTCAGTATGCTGAGTGGGATATTTTGTTTATGCATATATTTCTCTTTGGAGCTCCTTTTTGAGTTGGGGAGAATATTAGAGGACAACGAGGAGTCTATACTAATTGAATGCTTGGTTTACTTGGGGTTTTGTATGTTTCATTCATGTCCTTTACATGCAGCATTCTACAGCATTCACTGCATTGTTGCTGCTGGTGGAGCTCTTGCTTCTCAAATTATGTTACAGGACGGCTTGGTTTTATTTCCAATCTGTTGTGGACCAATACCATAAAAATTAATTAGCAAATAAATGGAATAAAAGAAATCAAATAGGTAAAACATACAAGCTTTATTATTATTATTATTATTATACCTGAGATTGAACCCAGTAGTGCTTAACCACTGAGCCATATACCAAGCACTTTTTTATTTTTATATTTTGAGACAAGGTCTTGCTAAGTTCCTGAGGCTGGCTTCAAATTTGTGATCCTCCTACCTCAGCCTCCCAAGTCACTGGGGTTACAGGGTGTACCACAACATGCAGCTAATTTTTTTTTAATTATTAATTTTAACAGAGAAAATAAAACTAGTCTATCAAATTTCTGTGAACATTTCTTAATGTTGCATCAGCATGTCTGTTATTATCTCTTCTCAGACAGGTCAGTTTGTGATGTGGCCCTAGTCTGCAGACAACTGGTAATGCATTACTGGTCCAGGTTGTTGATCTGTGTGCAAGGGTGACAATCACAATATTGAATGAATTGCCAGTATGACACTGTCACTGGCCAGCAAGTGCAGACCTTAACCCAGGAACTGCAGAGTACCCTGAATACTTTCTTTTTAGTGCCAGGTTTTAACTGGATTGCCGTATGATCCTAGCATCATTGCTGGAGGATGAATCAGGGCACCAGTGAGTCTAGGAGACACTTTAGAGGAGGGTTCCATCAGAACCTATTTCCCGGTGTGGAAGTATTTCAGTATGGTAGCAACTGGTATACCTATACGTAAACCCTACTACCAGTGTCTGCCATCTGAAAATCTGTACTGCTCTACCTTCCCACCCCTACAGTCCCTAGAGGCAGGGAGTTCACTGTTACTCCTATAAGTAGCCAAGATCCAACATACTAGATGCTAAGTAGATTTTGTTGAGTTAGCAGGTTCCTGCAGGAATGAGGTTTGCAGATGGAACACTTCTTAACATTTCTTCTTAACATTTATGTGAAGACGTGGTGATTCAGACACTGAAACTGTGTATATGTCAATGTCAGGATGTGCAGAGCTTCCTTTCCAATCAGATGTAAAAGACCACAAACACAGGGAGGAGAAACAAATTATTCTTGACCCCATGTCCATGTCAAAGTCTTGTTATTGTCCTTTGCTTTGACAAATGTTCAAACCTGTCCCCATTTTGTGTTTGCAGCTACTAAAATTTATCTTTCTTCACATAAGAAGAAACATTAATTTAAAAAATCATTTCTACTTTTCATCAAGGCCTATTCTAGAAGATATTCTTTTTAAAGTTTTATTCTAAATATTTTTAGATAATTTATTTTCTTTATCTAAAAACAAGCACTGGGGTGGATATAGAATATGAACTGATGAAAGAGGATACAAGATAAATGAGGATGCTATCATTAATGGATGCACAGTCAAGAGTGATTATGACAGGCTCATGAATAAACATCAGCTAGAAAATAGTAGTGAACTACTGTACGGCTAAATGCCCAAAGAAATAAATTGTATACAGCAATCACTACAATTTGTCAAGTTCAGGCCTGTGTATAAGAGTTGTTCCCACCACCCACTTTTACTCTCTTTAATGAAGAAACACAAAGTCATTCTTCAGATGTCTTCATAGATGGCACTTCTTTCAGAGCCACTTCAAGGGATAGCACCTACACCCATAATCAATTAGGTGTCCCTTCCTTGAAACTTTTGAGCCTCCTGTCATTATCCTATCATTCTGACATGATCTCTTTACTTCTAGCCTTTCCTGTCATGTTATCCCCATGTCTGACATACAGAGTCTCCAAGAGTGTGTACTGATTCGATAAAATAAATAATAGATTCTGGACCTATTAATAAATCTTCCAAAACCATATAGCCTTATTTTAATTTTCTAAAAACCATCTCTGCCCCCACTCTTGGTAAACACAGCTATGAAGAGAGCACAGCATCTCTGGAAGGAAAAATTATTCTTTAAAAGATTCATGCATTCTGATGGAATTCTACATGTGTATTTTTTAAAACTATACAAGAACGAAGGTATCTATCCACGTATTTTCTACTCCACATACTTGAACTTATGGCCTTGCCCTTAAAAAAAAAATTCATCTTTTTTTCTTACATATTTAATGGGATTTGTCAGGTCTTTGGTGTAGACATGTTTTATTTCTAGAGTAATGATATACTTCTGTTTGTGGTAGGGCATCATGTCCTGCCCCAAATGAGATGTGCCAAGCCAAATATGAACTGGAACGCCAAACATTATGTCTTGTGTGTTTGTCAGGTGTGTGATCTATTCCTGAAACCCAAACGCAGTGCAATGACATATTTTACTATTCGTGAACTTTACCTTCTGTTAATATGATTGAAGCTACTGGAAATGGAAATTGTCAGGGCAATTTAACAAAGAAGCCCTGTAAAACTTATTATGGCCCAGGTAGTAAAAATCAGTTTAGAAGGCATATTCTTCAAACCTGAATTTTATTTGGTGAAACATGTTGGTGACTGACCTTTCCAAAAACATACCCAAAAGGAGTCATTTAGAGGTCCCTGTCTTAAATTATAAACAGCAGCCTGATCAGTTTCGGCTGTATATTGCTCACAAATCTATGACAGGACGCATACGTATACCAAATAGCCACATGACTGGATATTTGGATGAGTTTGATGTGTATTTTATGTAATTGCAAACTGCACAAAAGCAATAAAAAGTCAATCTCATTCACTGGAAGTACTAACTATTGAGCAAATCAAAGAATCTTCTAATTTTATAATATAAGTTAATCTTTCAATGGATTAAAAACCAGAGACAGCAGTGAGCTACACACTCATAGGCAACTTTGAAAATTCTGCAGTTTAGTTTTTAGGGTAGAAAATCAGAAGTATTGCCTATTTTGTGCATTAAAACCTATTTTTAAGAAGTGTATTTATTTATTTATTTATTTTTTTTTTTGGGTTCCAAGGATTGAACTCAGGGGTACTCAACCACTGAGACATATCCCAGCCCTATTGTGTATTTTTAATTTAGAGATAGGGTCTCACTGAGTTCCTTAGCACCTCACTTTTGCTGAGGCTGGCTTTGAATTCACGATCCTCCTGCCTCAGCCTCCAGAGCTGCTGAGATTACAGGCGTGTGCCACCATGCGCAGCTAAGGAATGCATTTTCAAAGTGCAAAAATTAAAAGTTCTTCAGTATCTGAAATACAAAGTAATGTTTCATTCTTCATCTGTCCCCAGAGATAATCATTTTCAGAGTGTACAAGTACTGTACATCCAGACATTTTCTGTGCACACAAGTGTATTCTCCTCAGTGTGTGCACAAGAGGTGGTGCAGCACAGTGGCTATGAGTACAAGGCCTAGGTCTAATTCCTGGGTTTCACCTACCAGCTGTGTGGCCTCAGGCATGTTGCTGAACCCCTACTCCTCGGTTTCCTCATTTCTTCCTTTATAACAAAGCTTGGAAGAGCACTCTGTATCACCAAAGAAGCATTCAATTGAAGTTAGCTCTTCATTAGTTTTGCAACTATTATAAACAATACCATAGTGCCTATTTAAATTAAAAAAATGAAGATACGTATGGAAGTGGTAACAGCATACTGACAATTTTTTCATATTTACACAAATGTATACTTGTATACAGCATCTGGCATGCAACTTATTTTTTGATCTGTATCTTGGATATCTATTGTTACATTTGTATATATAAAGACTTATTTAAAATCCACCATATAAAATTCCATTTCATAGAAATATTGTAATTTAATTTGTGATAGCTCTTCAGATTCTCTTAGCTCTTGATCTGTAACAAAAAAATGTTGGCAACATCATCTTTTTTGTATATGAGTTTGCACCCATAAAATTGTACCTATCAGATAAATGCATAGAGTTGGGTCTAAATGTGTATGCATTTTTAAAAAAATTATTTATTTATTTAATTTATTTTGTTATACATGCTTTTAAAGTGCAATTCCTTTCATATTACATATAAAGAGCACAGTTTTCCAAGTCATTGGTTTTACACAAAGTATTTTCATACCATTTGTGTTTTTATACATGCACTTAGTATATTGATGTTAAACTCCTTCTGCCATTGTTTCTATTCCCTTGCCCCTTTTGCTCCCCTCCTCCCCTTTTTCTATTTAACATTCCTTCATTCCTCTCATCCCCCTCCCTTGCCATTATAATTCAGTATCATCATAGCAAAGGAATTAATCAATCTTTGGTTTTCTGGGATTGGCTGACTTCACTTAGCCATTATTTTCTCCAACACCATCCATTTACCTGCAAATGCCATGATTTTATTCTCTTTTAGTGCTGAGTAGTGTTCCATTGTGTATACATACCAAAGTTTCATCTATTGATGGGCATTAGCATTGTTTCCACAATCTAGCTACTGTGAATTGTGCTGCTATGAACATTGATGTGGCTGTTATTTTTAAGTCTTTTGGGTATAGACCGAGGAGTGGGATAGCTGGGTCAAATGGTGGTTCCATTCCAAGTTTTCCTAGGAATCTCCATACTGCTTTCCAAATTGGCTGCACCAATTTGCAGCACCACCAGCAATGTAAGAGTGTGCCCTTTTCCCCACATCCTCGCCAGCATTTATTGTTGTTTGTGTTTTTGATAGCTGCCATTCTGACTAGAGTAAGATGAAATCTTAGAGTTGTTTTGATTTGCATTTCTCTAATCACTAGAGATGCTGAACGTTTTTCCATATACCTGGTGATTGATTGTATATCTTCTTCTGAGAAGTATCTGTTCAGTTCCTTAGCCCATTTATTGATTGGGTTGTTTGTTTTTTTTTTTGGTGTAAAGGTTTTTGAGAGCTTTATATATCCTTGAAGTTAATGTTCTGTCTGATGTGCATGTGGTAAAGATTTGCTCCCATTCTGTTGGTTCTCTGTTCACCTCACTGATTGTGTCTTTTGCTGAGAAGAAGCTTTTTAGTTTGAATCCATCCCATTTATTAATGTTTGGATGTAGTTCTTGCACTATAGGGGTCTTATTGAGGAAGTTGGGGCCTAATCCAACATGTTGGAGATTTGGGCCTCCTTTTTCCTCTATTAGGTGCAAAGTCTCTGGTTTAATTCCTAGGTCCTTGATCCATTTTGAGTTGAGTTTTGTGCATGAAAAGACAGCCTCTTTAACAAATGGTGTTGGGAAAACAGGTGTATGCATTTTAATTATTGATAGTTAATCCCAAATATCCTACAAAGTTTTTGCTAAGTTGTCCTTCTATAAGCAAGGTGAGGAAGTTGCCATGTGAATGAGATGCTTTGAAGACTGTTAGGGAATAATATTCATAATGAAAGGTTATGAATGGGACACCAAGATAGAAAAAAGCCAGTAGTGGAGTGCTCACCTAGCAACTAGCATGTGTGAGACACTGGGTTCCATTCCCAGAACACCAACAAAAGTAAATAATAGTTTAAATTTTAAAAAATGATACAAGTGGCCTCAATAGATTTCACAAAATTGGTTTAGGTGGTAGCAAGTGATTATATTTGCTTTTCTGACCAATAGTCATGCATCGAAGCCAAAGCTGATGTGAAGTATTACATTCCAAATATACAACTTAAATGAAGTCTGGAAGAAATACTGCAAATAACTTTCATGACCATAATATATTGTTTTTTAAATTGTATAGTTAAGTAAAAGAAAAATAGTGGTATAATGTAATTATTGAAATCAAATTTTGGGTGTATGAAATAAGGAATTTGACTGAAGCAATTTCATGTTCTCCTGCACTTGACTCATTTTATTAACACAAGGGCCCACTTCATGGTATACTACAGAATTCCCTGCTCAATAGGGTCCCATCCAGGAACAATGCTCCATTGTTTCCATCTTGAAGTTCTTCATAATTTTTAACAACGAGATCCCCCTGTTCATTTTCCCTGGGCCCCATAACTTTCCTATTGCCAGTCCTGATAAGCAATAATTAAATTTCCAACTTATTGGCGTGTCTCAGTTGAAACACAATCAATATATTTGTTTGTCTGTCTAATGGAAAACCTTAATAGTTGTGTTTATGTTTTATTGCTGAGAAGATGGCATACTTTAAATATCTATACAAAATATCAGCAAAAGTGTATCTACCCATTCAAAATATGTAAGAAACACAGAAAACTCAATAGCAGAGAAGCAAATAACCCAATTTAAAAATGGGCATAAAAGGCATACAAATAATCTCCAAATATAAAAAATTCTCAATTACTAATCATCAGAAAAATTAAAACTATAATGGTTATCTTTCCATACTTGTTAGGATAGTTATAATGAAAAAAAAAAAAAAAAGACTAAAGATTACAAGTGCTGGTAAGGACATGGATAAAAAGGCACCCATTGTACAGTATTGGTGGAAATATCAGTTACTATAGACATTATGGAAAAACTATGGAAATTTCCATTAAAACAGGAATTACCCTAAAATCTAGTAATCCCAATTTACCATTTGAAATACAGGGTGCTGCAAGGAATCACACACGTGTCCAGAAGTAAGTTCAGTGAGGCAAAATTTACTTCTGCCAAAAGGCATGCTACCAAACATTGCAAGCAAGAATCTTTAGGCTAGTGGTCCCCTGTTTTTATCCCTAATGCAGTATTGCCCCTTACTCTTATAGGATGAGCTCAGGATTACAATCTATGCAATTGGCTAATTTTAAAACTGGGGTGGGCAAAGGGAAGGGCTATAGTTAAAATGGTTACCATTGGATGATCTTATATCCCAATTAAGGGCAAATATTATATTCTGAAAGTGGACCACAGAACTGTCTATTTCTCACAATAGCCAAAGGAAATGAAATCAGTATATTAAAGAAATATCTGCACTCTCATGTTCATTACAGTGTTCTTCAGAATATAGCCAAGATAAGTGCCCATTAGTAGAAAAATGGATAAAGAAAATGTGATGTATAGTGGGATACTGTTCCATCTTGAAAAAAAAAAAAAATTCTGTTATTTGGAAGAACACTGATGAATGTGGAAAACATTATGTTAAGTGAAATAAAACAAGCACACAAACACAAATGCCACATGATCTTCTTTATGTGTGAAATCTTAAAAGTTGAATTTATAGAAACAGAATAGGTTAGTGGTTACCAGGGATTGGAGGCAAGAGGGGTTAGGAAGCAGTCAACAGATAAACAATTTCAGTTGGAAGAGCTGTTATACATGATTAAAGTTAGTAACAATATATTATATGCTTGAAAAATGCTAAAAAAGAATAGATTTTAAACATTCTTATAAAATATGTTAATTAGCTTGATTTGGCAATTTCACAACATATACATATTTTAAAACAAAAGTAAAATAAAACTTTATTGAGTTGATACCATAAGTCAATGGGGGTAGAAAGGACTGCTTAAGAAGTACCTTAGGAATGACTGATTGACAAGTCTGGAGAAAACAGTTTCTAGCATTACCTCATATCTTATATTAGTATAAATTACAGCTGGTTGTTTACAATGAAAATACGATATCTCAGGAAAATATTTTTAGGTGCTTTCAGTCAAATGATATAGAACTGTGAGAAAATATTTGTAAATGAGATTTTGACATAAATCTATTTCCAGGGAATTCTTTATCCTGAACAATAAGAATGCCTTCATTTTGCTGAAATATTTATTCTATAGAGTCATGGTAGAATACCACTATCCTGGACAAATTATTTTCCCCTCTGAAGTATCAGGCCAAAAGGAAAGTTGCTCATTTTATACCAATGATGTGTGCTCTGAAGAATTAATTGTCTAATACTCACAACTTGAAAGACATAACTGAAGCTTGGAAAAGTTTAATGATTTGTCCCCAGTGACATGCACATTAATAATGGATTTTGAAATTGAGCTTAGTCAGATTTGCAACTTCTCCTCTCCCTGTCCTGATTTTCTAGCACATTTTTATAATTGGTCCTAATTGGAGCCAATTGTCACCATAATATTTCATAACTGGGTTGTTCTTCTTGAGATAGAAATCAAAAGGCAATTAAAGACCTTACAAACAACTGTAGAAGAGGAGGGCTACTCAAATCCTGAAATAAGACTACTTGTCTTCAGATCTGATGCCTGTGGCCCTGATTTGTAACAGCCTCTTTGAGCTTAATTTTCCTAATATAATGAGATCATTCTTATGAGGTACCCGGACCACAGTTAGGCCTGAAAAAATGACTATTTAACACAAATGGATCAAAACAAAGTGATATTTCATATGAATTTTTTTTCATACATTTTGTATATCCAGTATGCTAGGACAGAATGTATTTTAAGTCAAAATTGATAAACTATGTCTAGGTAAGTGGAAATAAAAATATTAACAAATTAATAAGTCCTAATGCTCATCCTAATGTCTGTACAATGTTTGTACATTTGGATTAAAAAGGCTCATGTAATATAAAATTAGATAGTTGAAACATCTTTAAGATTTTATTTTGCCTTTCACAATATATTTACATATATAAAATATGTCAACTTTCTTAAACTAAATATTATATTGGGTGAATTGGATGTTTGTCAACTCATACAACCTTATTTAATTGTTGAACATGAATCTGAGCTCATAGAGATCATGCCGCATTCCTTAGAATACCATTTCTTATGGCAACAGGCATTATAGATAATTCTCTACACAGTCTTTATTTACAAGTCTGAGAACGAAGTCCTGGAGTGATTGTTCCATGTTTAATGTTGGCTCACACATCATGTTAATGATGATTTCTATTTAAAAACTGGGTCACTGTAGTGAATTAGCTATATGGACTACCTGAGGCTCCTTAGGAATGAAGACAGAGTTCTGTGGTTCTGAATCCCATTTCCTAAGTGACCCGGAGATGTTCAACAGGAAATGGCAAAGCTTCTGAGAACCGAATTCAATTTTTATTTTCTCTTACTAATTTCTCATGTAAAAGTCTGTCTTATGTCTTTTCATTTGGTTTAATTTTTAAAACCATGAAATGAAGGAAGGAAATAATAATTTTCAAAATGAGGAAGTAAAGTAATTGCTTTGTGGATTTTTAACTTTGGGGTTTAGGGAACTAAAGCTACTGGGATTGAGGAAGAGAAACACTCAATTGATTATAACAGCCTCTGGTTCAAGGCCATGTTCATATGACAGGAAAACAGTGCAAGAAGAAAATGAGGGGTGGATACAGGAGGAGGGAAGCACAGAGATAAAGCCAGTTCTCCTCTCCTCCATTTCTTCCTTTTCAAGGTCAACTATTGAAGTATAGTTTGTGTACAACTAACACCCATTGGAAATATACAAATCAATGTGTTTCAATACATGTACATGACTGTGAAACAACCAGCACAACCAAGGTATGGGACATTTATCTTTCCCCTGATAGTCCCTGTGCTCCTTGGCAGCCAGGTCATCCCTCCCTGATGTGCCACAGCTGCAGATTAGAACTTGGACTCAGCAGCCAAAGAATATCTCCTTGCAACCCACCACTTAAGCGATGAAAGATTTTTTTAAAATCAGTGTATTTGTCTGTATTCCTGGGAAAATAAGTAAAATAGGGTTTTGAGTTAATTGGCCAATTCTGTTTAATAATTAGAATCTATTATTTAGAAGGAACATTTAAAATTTGCAATAGTAAAGCCAAGAACTGAGGTTCATGAGTCCAAGTTGACATTAGAAGGAAACTATGCACATGGAGAAATTCCAGAAAGACCAGGTTTTGAAAATACAATTCCTAGATCCTTACAGATCTGCCAAGAGTAGAAGTCATTCATGTTCACACTGCAAGGTATTAGGAGGAGATCACTAAATGGGTGTATAGATGGATAGGTGGATAGATGGATGAGAAGAAATGACAGAAAAGGAAAGGGCCACTTTCAGGTAATAATTCTGAAACCTGAGGGCTGGACACAAAGGAAGCTTCTTGTAAGACTATATTACATGGTTAGTAAGAACATAGAATTAATATTGAAGACACCCACACTTTACTAACAGCTTAACACTAATGTTCTGGTCTGGGCAATATGTCCCACGTGCTGCATTCATCATTATGACTTGTAAAAAGGAGGTGATGATATCAGTGTTGCAGAATTGATTTAAAGATTAAATGTCAAGAAGTTAGTACAAGAATCCTGACACCAAAAAAGGATATATGCTATTATTCCATTTACATAAAGCACAAAACTGTTCAAAGCTGTAGGGAGATAAATTAAGTGCAACCTTTGGATGGAGGACAATGACTGGGGAGGAGTCTGAGGAAAGCCTCAGGATTGAGGATTGTCCTCTGCTTCATCTGTGCGATGGTGGCATGTGGGAATTAGTGTGTGCATGTATACATGTGTGATATTTGTGTGTATGTTCACTACTTAATACAAGCCACTTTTTATGAAAAAGCAAGCAGAGAATATATTTTACTATGTTCTTGTGTGATGCTATAATATTGCCTCTGGGATATATATTTTTTAAAAATACACTGGTTGCTTGTTTGGGGTAGGGAATGAGAGACAGGGAGGCTTTTCAAAGAATACCTCACATGTCCTACTTTTTGAAGTATGTAAACCTATTAGCTCTTGAGGAAATTAAATAAAAAATTAAAAATAGCACAGAACCAAGCCCAGGTCCCTCTTTCTTGCTATTTCCCAATGGGTCTGGTCCTTTGTGATTAGGGATTAGGTAATGGTGTGATGATGAAGCTGCCAAGACCCTCTAGTCCAAAGAAGTCAACTTTGACAGAAAATAAAAGGCTCTTTTCCTGAAATCTATAATATTACTCAAAATACTTGGTTTCCAGAGATTCCTACTAGGAATATAAGATAACCCAACAACCATTAACTGCCAAAATGATTTTGGTGAATACCTACCATTGCAGCCCATAGCAAGCATCTGGATGCTGCTTTAATTTGCTTCATATTCCCCCCTCTATCCCAGCAAGAACAATGACAACAACAAAAAATTAACTTGAAGATGCAGCTGTTGGGAGGAGTGGTGATTATTTCCAAGCCCAAACAAAATTAGGTAGAGAAAGAATTATGCAGAGAAAACATTTTTCAAGATCTTTTTGTAAAGTGTATGGGAGAGTATGTGAGAAGGAAAATGCACATGTAAATTGAGTATTTTCATCGTACTTAGAAAATGACAGGGGAGTCTGAAAATAGTGTCAGCTAACAGTAAAGTAAAAGACTGTCCTGAAATTAAAAAGAAAAGAAAAGAAAAATTCAA
The DNA here is from genome assembly GCA_025594165.1 of Tamias sibiricus. Classification (NCBI taxonomy): domain Eukaryota; kingdom Metazoa; phylum Chordata; class Mammalia; order Rodentia; family Sciuridae; genus Tamias; species Tamias sibiricus. The sequence goes on along the minus strand of CM046673.1, from coordinate 34,895,970 downwards.
AAATTGTGATAACAAATAAAATATGGATATTGGTAGATTGTTTAAAATCATAATGGTAGACATGACATAGTAAGCTTTTTTATGGTGGAGACCATGAAAATTTATTTTGAATTTCCTTAGAATGTAGAGTGGTGCCATCTTATAAAAGACCAGATGGGCAATGTGGCAAGAGAGAAAGCAATAGATTTCAAAGTCACTTATTCTCTGCTGACTTTGAACCCATCCCTCATCTCAGTGGGCCTCACTGTCTCCCTGTACACAATGGAAAAATGGCTCTAATTGACCTCTGCCATTCATAATCTATATCTCACTTGATTTTCTTGAGCACTTCAAAATTTCCTTGCCACAGGATTTGAGAATAGGGATTTTTTTTTTTTCTGTTAGACTATACTATTAATAGAGCAAAGTTTTAACTTTTGATGCCCTGTAACAAACCCCTTTATACAGGATCTAAGTTAACCTACATTACATTGTTGAGTATAGTATATTCAAATAATATAATGAATCAATGCTATACGTTCTTGCCTTACTAATATTTCCTTTGAATGTTTCATGGCCCCAAGGAACTATAGTTTGTTTAGTTCAGTTGACTAAATATTGTGAACCCTTGATCTTAGAAAATGAAAATAGGGTATAGGAGAATGAACTCACACATGCTTTGAACCCTGTGTAGATTTTCCAGTAAATTAAAATAAGAATGAATGATGGAGCAGAAAGACTTAGAAATTCCACAGAACACTTGAAAAATTTTGCGAATAGCAATGGCAAAAGGCCATTTAATAACTTTGTTGACCACCATGAAATTTTATCTCCTGGATTGGAATCAAAAACCTTGAATGGTTGGGTTTTGCATTTCATCATTCTTATCTTTATTGCCAGTGTGTATGTGCCCTTTATGAAGAATTCTAGGGTGGTAAAGCAAATTTTTTCATACATTCCAGGTTGTGTATTCTGTGTAAGTTTTTTTTTTTTTTTTTTCCCATGATTTCTTTGTATGATTTTTGAGTCTTTTACTTTTGCTACTGGTGATTTCTCTTGATTATGTTCAAGTTTGCAATTTATATCACCTTCCATTAAAATCACCAGTAACTTTAAATAATAGTAGAAAGAATCTCAGAATATGTAATTATGGTAAAGTTCATGTGACACAGGTCATTTCTCTTTAAGTGATGGGACCATTTACTGTATAAATGCTATTGTTAAAAATCAATTTATAATATAGTGTTACTGATTTGTTCTGAAACCATAGCAAAGACTAACAAAAACTTGCATGTGTCTTTCTTTATGTAGTTATAAATGTTGAACTTTAGAAAAGTGAAAATTGATTTTATTAAAAAAAATTCAGATTAACTTTGTATATTTATTTTCTACATCTATAGGTAAAGCAGAACATTTAATTAAAATTTTATCTTTCACTTATTAAGTTAACTTTAGTATTCTTTAAAGAACTCTCATTTAGGAAGAAAAAAATAGTATTTATGCTTTTCTAAAGACGTTTGTTAAGAAGTCATTCTCAAAGCGTCTGTGGCTAGTTGGAATTTCTTATTTCAGTAAACTGAAATTACTGGTTTAGCATGTAGATGAGCATAAGTAAATATGAACATATCCTTTGATTCCCCCCCAAATATTCAGCACATATTAATGTCTTTGGATACAAAGAAATATATCTTTCAGTCCCATTAAGTTTTACCTTGGCTTGGAATATTGATTACAAATTATTTAAAATTCTGAGCACTTCAGGAAAACTGGCATTTCTAAACACAATTTATATATATTTCTGGAACTTTTGTGTAACAGACCCCATGGAAACAACTTGAAACAAGAGTAAGCAAAACCTTTGATCCTTGGAGAACCGGATTTGAGGCAAGACGTCTTTTCTTAGTGAAGCCTCCTTAGACCCACCATCCATCAACTTTGACAGCTTCCTGTGATCTATGGCCAATAATCCCAGCTTAATCTACAAAGTGTAAACTCTTCCCAAACAGCAAATGTGTTTCCCAGGTGTTAAGAAGGTCATCATACCAGTTCATTCACTGAGACACCATAAGAGTCATTCTGGGGGATAGGTATTGAAGACACTGGGAGAAGAACAGCTTCCAAATACCACTTAATTGCTGATTTTACTGACAACAATAGAAAGCCCTTCTAATCCCTCATACAATATGTGTGTGTTGGCTACCTATTATATAGACATGTGCTCAGTCACATGAACATTTGATTGTAAAGAGCAAGAGTGGCTCAGGAGGCTCAAGAGTGGCTCAGAAAGTGAATGGAACATCCTTGTGTGGTGTGATGGTAAAGGAGGCTCACAGGTCTCCCTTGGCTGTGATTTGGTCTTGGAAAGGTCCCTCAAGATTTTGATTTCAGCATCATTGTTAACATGGGAAGATGAATATTTGGCCTGCTTGCTTCTCAAAAGTTAGCGTGTGATTCAAAGGAGAAAAAAGAAATTGCATGCAATGGCAAAAAACGTAGCAACTCAGAGAGACCCTGTCTCAAATAAAATACAAAAAAGGGCTGGGGATGTGGCCCAGTGGTCGAGTGCCCCTGAGTTCCCTGGTACCAAAAAAAAAAAAAAAAAAGAAGAAAAGAAAAAAAAAGAAAGAAATTGCAGAAGACTCCATAAAAATCAGGAATGTCTGCCTGAAAATAAAAGCCTATCAATTTTGATAAAAGGTGATTAGCCCTCTTAATCCTAGATATTAACATTAGCCATTCTGGCCTGTGGGAGATGTGATTTGAGGATGAGTGTTGAAATGCAGGTATGTTAGTGGGTATTGAGTGATCTTTTCACAAAGTACTAGGAAATATTGTTCTGGTGGCTGCAAATGTGCTGTTAGTAAATTAACAGTATTTTGACCATTCTTGTTAGGTAATCTTTGAGCATTAAGTTGGGACTGTATAGATGTTGTAATAGGAAGATCTGTATGTGGAGTAAGAAACACAAAGTACTTGCAAATCAGTAGATTTGGATATAAATGCCAATCTTTAATAAATATCACAAAGTGTAATGTAGTAAATGGAATAAAGGTACATAGTGTTAAGAATAAGGATTTGAACACTGGAGGCAGGGTACTTGACAGTCCAACTTTATCACTAACTGAATCAGTGACGACGTTACTTAATCTTTCTGTGTCTCAGTCTCTTATATGTACAAAGGGAAACAATAATGGGGTTGAGAATACAAAATGCCTAGAACAGTTTATAAGGTACAAAAAAAAATGGCAAAATGCTATTATTATAGAATAATAACAGTCTGAGTTGCTATCCTACTTTTCTAACTTCTTTTCTTGCAATTTTAGCTTTCTTTTTGGGGGGTGGAGGTGGTTTACTGGGGATTGAACTCAAGGGCACTCAACCACTAAGCTACATTCCCATCCCTATTTTTATATTTTATTTAGAGACAGGTCTCACTGAGTTGCTTTACTTTGGTGTTTCGCTTTTGCTAAGGCTGGCTTTGAACTCAGGATCCTCATGCATCAGCCTCCCAAGCTACTGGGTGAATTTCAGCTTTCTTTTCTGAAAAATGTTAATCCGAAACATCTACCTCTCTCATTACTGAAAGATTTAATAGGATAATGTGTCCGTGATTACATTGTGCCTTTCAGGAATTATCCACATGTTTGAGTTTTTCAAAATTTAAACTGCTAACTAGAGAATCATTCCCCTTCCCAATATATACATGTCTCACCTATTTTACACACACACACACACACACACACACACACACACACACCCCCTCTGCCTTACTAACTGTGGAGCAGTTCCTTAACCTCAGTGCTGTTGACATTTAGGGATGGATGACACTTTGTGGGGGGGGCCTGTCCTATGCGCTGAAGGATACTTAGCTTTTTCTCACTAGATGACAGTAGTGCAACAGCCCCCTTACACACCCAGTCATGGCCTCCTGGGGGACAAATTTACACCCAGCTGAAAAATGCTGCTCTAAAGCATCTCTTAGATAACACTTCCTCCAGGAAAAGACTCAATGAGCACCCCAGATGGATTTTACTGTCTCTCGCATGTGCTCCTGTATGTATACCTAGATAAGTATTCACCTGGCATCATAAGTACTTTATTTATTCACTTATCCATTTTCCTCATGGACTGTGAATTTACTTTGATCAGGTATGGTATTTCATTCCCCACTGGTTCTCCTGTAGTAGGCACTGTGAATATTTGTGTAAGGGAGAGAGGACTAGCAGGGAGGGAGGGAACCAGGAAGTTAATCTGGCCATCTTACTGACTAGTAACCCTTAATAACTCATTGGTCTGTATGGGCCTCAACTAAAAATAGAAAGTGGTCTTGATATTGTTTAGTGTTCCATTGTGTATTTTTCAGGGCCCCAGCAAAAATAAAGGGGTAACTAGATTCCTAAGGAGTTAGTGTGCAGAGGCCACCACTTACTCCCAACTTCTGCAAGAAACATGGTCCATTTCAGTTCAGAAGGGAATCAGCTACCTATTTGGCAGACACCTTATATCCCTGATTAGCAACCCAGAGTCTTCAATCAGAAACAGAACAGAAGCTGGAGCTCGCCCTTGCTTCAGAAGGCTCCACTATAGTTACCTAACTAATGCTAACTATTAGAATGGAGCAGAGAGGCTGCCTCAGCTGTTCCAAGTTTCCATGTTTTTGTCCAAACAGCAACTTAAAAGATGGACAAAGGATCACATCAAATATTAATGTGCTTGGGACTGCCCCCATCCCACCCCCGACCCAGGAAAGGGGGGATAGAGACTTCCCTCTCATGGAACTGACTACAGCACCGATTCTGTCCTCAGATGACTTCTCAGAATGGGCTTGAGTGGGAGTGAACTTCAGAGGGGCATGGTAGTATCTCTAGGGCCCTTTCTCACAGGCTGCCCTTGTATTTTCCCTGAAACCTTTGTACTTAGAGTTTAAAGGATGTGACCACTGTATTTCATTGCATTTAATATACATCATTATTTCATGCACTACAGTATTAAAAGTATTGCCTTTTAAGTTAACAGTGTACAGTTTTATTACTTAGAATAGCCTCCTATTGCTCTAAAAGAGCTTATTTAGGCATAGTTCTTTTTTTTTATTCTTATGCATGCATAAAAGGAAAAGTAATAAATAATAAATCATTCTAAATGGTTTTTCACAATCAGAATATGATTCTGAATGATTTTATGACTGAGAATTGTCATTGCCCTTGTTTTCTTTCCCATGCCCTCAAGTATTTTGGTAACATAGCATTTCTTAGAAGGCAATGCACTGATGGTTTTGTAGGGGGGGCCGCCATCTTTCAAGTCTCCCCATCCTAATGTTTTAAATGCATGAGAAGGCAATGATAATTACACCGTGACTGTACCTGGCTGACAGCTACTTTAAGAAGCACCCTAATTTCAGAGGCCATTAAAATATGGAAAAAAAAATGTGCAACTTAGAATTGATGAAATAAGTAATTCACACCTTCATGATGGGAGCAATATGCTTTCTTCTTTAAAGGCTTGAAAGAATTCAGAATGGAAAGTACAGAGACTGACAGAAACCAAGTTCACATCCTTCTGCTATCTCCCAGCTATGGTATAAGGACAAAGTATTTAACTCCTCTGTATCTTGGTTTCCTCATCTGTGAAATCTACTTCAGAGGATTATAAATAATTTGGACATCATAAGTAACAATAAATCTCCATGCCCTGTGTAGTTGTACAAAATATGTATTCTCCTTTTTTAATTTCTTTAATTCTTTTGGTTGTTTGAAATAAGAACTCCACTGGTATTTTCTTTGCTCTTGAAAATTTTATGTATAATGTTCCAAATAGCTAGTGTTAAAATTGGTAAACTTCTTATATCTTAATGAGTTGGTTATTTTGATGATGATGGGTCCATTCAGATAGCTCTGTTTTTAATACATTTCACCTAACAGAGTACCCATCTTATAGCTGTGTAGCAAACTACTTTTTTTCCCCTCCTATCCAGAATTTGAATTTTTACTGAATACAAAGCATAGATCATCAGTTGATCAAGGATTAATTTTATTTTTTTTCTTCTATACTCCTTTACAGTCCAACATTTAAGCAAACATTATAAACTCATAGACTAAATCATGGCTTAAACCACAGTTGACCTGATAAGGCTATTATCTATTTTAGCACTCAGTAAAAGCACTAATAACCTCCAGTACAAGCCTTAAAAATTAAAATCAAAGGATTAGCATTATAATTCCTGGTGTTAATTCTGTATTAAATTCATAGTAGGTCATAGGAAATCAATGTCTCATCTTATGAAGCTGAATAGTCAGAAACTAAGAAGTATTATGGTTTCTCCCATAAGGTGCTTGACACTTGGTAGCCTCTGGCTACTTTGGGTATCTTTATTTTCCTTTTAGATTTTCATTGCTTATTCATCTCACTGACTCCTAAAGAATCTGGAAAAAAAAAAATCTTTATTTCTCATAGCGTAAGAGACAGGTTCTTGTCTCTTTCAAAATGTAGAGCACTTCCATTGAGTGCTATTCTTTTTTTCTTTTCTCTCAGGATAGAAAAACTGGGGAATGACATTGTCACATTTCACTAACATCTACTCAAATTGGAATTTTAGAGAAATTGATATTAATAAGAATATTTCATATTTTTTATTGTGTCATAGATTTTTGTCATTCTGATAATAGACAATGAACAATCCAAGAGCCAGAACTGGGGTTAACTTACTGTGAGCTTCCCCTATGCAGTATCTGCCATATACAAGGAATTCATTAAAATTTTGTTGACTGCAATAAACATTATTAAGAAAATGAATGGGAAAGAAGAAAAAGGAAATTAGCTATTTAGAAAAGAATCTTAAATTCTATCAGGATCATACCAGTAGAATAAAGAAACTGGCTTAATCATATGTATCATCAATTTTATTTGTATTTAGAAATATAATTCTTAAGCTTCATTCAGGTCCTCAACTCCAAATCCTTCAGAGGAAGACAGGCTTGGAAACTTCTCTATTGAGCTATAACTTTTTGTGATTCTTATGCTCACGTGCATTTGTAAAACACTTTAAAAAGTAAGCAATAGTCTATGTGTCTGTGTTACTGCAATAAGCAATGATGCATTCCAAACCAACTTAGTGACAGAAACATTAGAATGTGTTGCTGGGCAGCAAAGTGAGTGGAGAGGAAGTTTCCCTGTTTTAGGCTTGGGTCCCAAACCATCATTTGACTCTTCTAGAGATCTTTATCACCTCTAACTGGGTACCAGTAGAATATTACTTTATTCTGATCTCTGGACCTAATATTCTCCAGTGCTCAGAAAGGTATAATTCTTTTCAAATGGTGCTAAGTTGGTAGTGATTAAGAGAAGAAGCAACTTAGAAAGTCAGGAACTTTTCCTATTCCTTCTAATTCCATTATGCCTATTACTATAAAGATAATAAACAATAGGAAACTATTTTAAATAGCATAAATACATAAGATCACATAAAAACAAAAAACATTTATTAGACTCTACTTTTTTATGACTTTCTATTGCACTATGATAAAGATGCATAATAACATTGCCATGCTCTAGTTGTTCACATTTTCTGTCTCCAGGCATGTATAATTTTGGTACCATCATTTAATCTTTAACTGCTTCTCCATGTTATCATTAGGATCTGAGTCAGAACAAGCATTATAAATAATAAACATTATTGAGTGATGTGCTAGCTTAATCCCAGAGGAAATAAGAGGTTCAAATTTCCATGTAAAATTTTTATTAGCATTTATATAAGTAGAGTTTTTTTTTTTTTTTTTTTTTTTTTTTTTTTCCCATTAGTTTTAGGCATCTTGATACACCAAAGGTCAAACATCAGAATCCCATAAGAACAAAAGTCGACCTACCAACATAATCACACATGTCCTGTATCAATGGTGCTTACTGATTCATTTATAATGAGATTTTCTGCAGCGAATAGCCCAGTTTTAAGCATGTTTTTCCTAGTCTTTGTGAATCACTATTTGTCTGTCTGAAAACCTATTTTGTTCTGTTTGCGGAGCACCTTTCACTTGCTAATGATCTGTGCAAATTAAACAGAAAAGGGGAGGAGAGGTGAGGTTAGCTTTTCAAAATGTCTTTGCTCGCCTCTCTTGACCCCCAGGAAAACTTTCAGGACACAAAGAACAAGGACCACATACACATGCATGCACATGCCACCCAGAAATGCAAACCAGTGGAAGGGAAAGCCTATTCACAAGACCTCCTTGCAAAGGAATAGCAATGAGAGTAGTTGATTTCTTTATCCCAAGTAGACCAGTGTTGTATTTCTGTAGAGTATCATCAGTTCAGAATCTGAGCATATGCTCTGACAAGAGAGTTTCCCAAAATGATTCCAATGGAAAACAGTAAAATTCCAACTAAGTATTATACAGATGCAGACCCAGACAGTCCAAGGATTTAGCAACTTTCCCAAGATCATCCATCATTTAAAAGCCCGGCATGAGAAATAAAAATTGTGATTCACAGAATTATCATTGTTCTGCATTAAGTCTCTGGTTTGCTAATTTTCTTTACAGTCTTAGTGGGAGAAAAAGAAATGGGAAAGGACTAAGTGTTTGCAACTGAATATGTTTATATATGATTTATTTGTTAATAATATGTTATTTAAATTTATATACTAGAAATTTTTAAATTCTATTTTTCATTTCAAAACTGAGAACTGCTATCCACTTGGGAATTTGAGTATCTTGGGATTTGGGACTTCTTCTCTTGTTTTATGCAGAGTGCTTTTAACAATTATAAAGAGTATTTTGTGGTGGCTTTGAAAATGCTCAGTGTTGTAAACATTTTGCTATCCAAAAGCCAGGGGAAATGACTAAATGGATCTTGGTACCATTTAAAAAACACTGAAAGGTAACTTCTCTGAAATGAGATTTATGAATATATAAAACTCAATAAGCAAAGAATGGGTCTTTGTGTGCATTCTTCCTAATATTGAATTTAAGAGATTTTCTCTGGACAGTACAGGGACAAGGCCCTGTATATCTTCTCTCTGCTTATTTCTCAACACCTTATACCATTTCTAATGGCACTTTTTATTTTCTCTTGAATGCCTGGCACAACTAAATGTTTTCATTTATATTCTAATGAGGTTTACTATGTGCTAAAAGCAATTTTATAAAGATTTCCAAACAAATCTCATACTATATTTCTATAAATCACAGTTGAGAATGATCCAGGGAAATAAGGTCGAGGTTTTTGCTGCAGTCATCCAGCTGAAGCATGATCTCTGCTTTTGCCTTTTTTTTCTCTCAAATCCATAATACCTACTCTTCCCTCCTTTCTTGCACCCCCATATAGTTAGAAGACAACGACATTTTTGTTTGGCTCTCTGAAAACTTAAACATTCAAGATGGAAGAAATAAAACAGCCAGCTTTCTGCTTGAAACTTGTGGTCAAATTTAGAAATATGTCTTCATTCCAATTCCCACTTAACCTTCAGATAACCTTCTCAAGAGAGTAATTTGTATTAGGGGAAAAAATTCAGCCGGATGGGAAAATCATAGGAGTACAGGACTTATACCTTCTTAAGCCCTCTAGATAATAATAGTAGGGTATGAATGGTCTTGGTTTGTAGTTCATCCAAAATAAACTGTATAATTTGCTATGCATTTAAAAATTAAGAATCCTTAGAAGCAAGAGCACCACGAGATCAAGAAGGGCTGTGGCATACCAAATTATTTTTATATAATATAAAATTACTGTTTCACTGTCTTGTATTTTGTAACCCAGAATCAAGTTTACTGCTGTCTTGGGCATCTGGATCCCATCTAGCTATTTGTACTCAATGCTATAAACCACCATAGGGTTTTTCGTAGCTTCTAAATGGTATTTTCTTGGGCAACTACTTTTCTTGACCAATGACAGGAATCTGGTTCTGCCCTGAAAATTCAGATGAGCCATAGCTCCCAGTTCAGACTGCAAGTACAGAGAGGATTCTTTACCTGCCCATGTTCCTAGGACCAGCTTGAAAGCAAGTAGTCCAAAGATGAGGACCTGACACTCTGGCCATGTTGCTGTAATCAGACAAAAGATCCAGCTTGTAATTTTGGCTGATGTCCTGAAATGATCAAGACTGAATGCCATTGTATCTAATTCACATTTTTTTTTTCTGCTATGTGAAAATTGATTTAAATAATTCCACTTAACAATCTAATTTTTTTTTAAAAAAAGCATTTGTCAGAATGAAACAACCAACTTACTAACATTCCATAAAGAAATTCCATAGCAATGTTTTAATACCTAGACTACTAATTGTTATCTCTGATAAAAGATGTTTATATCACCAAAAAACAAAAATTAAATGAGTAAAAGATATTTATAGATTATCAACAGTGTTTTAGTATAGAACTAGGCAACCTGAGGATCCAAAGGAGACAGAAAGACATGTTCCCTTTGCCATTCCTGAAGGTGCGTTTTTAGTACACAGCATTGTGTAGTAAAGCATTTTGTTCCACCACTGGAATGGCTTTAATATGCAGATAGATAATATGTGCAAATGCCTGTGTTAATATGGACGCATTTCCATTTAGAAGAGAGATTATAGACTATTTTCATAAGCCAAATTTACTTTATTCCTCTACAATTTAGTAAATTAACAGATGCTATGGGTAGTCCAGTTCATCTCTTGACATGGTAATTATATTCCTGAAAACACCTGGTACTATTTACCCTCAGATCTTCCCATCCACCCTAGAAGTAATAATCCCAGTCACTAACAAATGGGGAGGAGGTGAATACCCCTTCCTTGGCTCAATTCTGAGGCATATGTTTTATGCTGCGTCTCAGGGGCACCCAGTTGCTGAGAGTGGTAATGCACTTGATAATACCATTGATATCCTTCCTCGTCTATATTTCCTGAAATTACTGTCTACATAAACTTCTTCTATTTAAATCCTCATATTAGGGTCTATTTCTGGGGGAACTGTAACCAAGATAATAATCTTTTCTAATGCTTCCTATTCCTTTATGTTGGAAAAATGCACACTTTTTTTTTTTTTTTTTTTTTCCCCAAGAGACCACCATTTCATTCCCTGTGTTCCATATTCTTCTCTCCACCCACATGTGCACATTGAGTTTCATTTTTCTATAGTACATTAGTTCTGGCATGCTTCCACTCATGCCTGAATTATTACCACAGTATTCTAACCAGCATTCCTACTTCAAGCTGTAGACCTCTTAGGCAATCTTGTCAATCATTAGCAGATCAACTTTACTATTCCTTTGTTGGTACCATAGTTCAAGCATTCAAGACTCATCAGAGCTCCCAACTTTCACAATCTTAATGATATCACACTAAATTAATATCTCTGTGTGGCTGCTGATTCTCAATAATTATATGTCCATATCAACTTTTTCTTTCAAATCTAGTCTTTCAGATACTATTGCCTTCTTGACATGTGCATACAGACATCTATTAGATATTTCATGTCAAATATAAAGCTAAAGGCCGGATGTCTTCCAACAAATCAGCTGTTTCTGCAGACTTCTCCATCTCAGTTATTGACAGCTCCACACTTCTCATTGCTTAGGCCAAAAACTTTGGAAGTATCCTTGATTTATCTTTTATCTTTTCAATCGATCTATAATTTGTTGGGAAATCCTCATATCTCTAACTTAAAAATATGATCAAAATCTGACAAGTTTTTACTCTCTACATAGGTAAAATTTTGGCACAAGCCAGAATCAACTTTTACTTGGATTGTTATGTCACCTGGTTGTTCTAGCTTCTAGCTCAGCAACCTTCTATTTATTTTCCATATAGAGAGTTCCTTTTAAATCATTGGTTCATAGATCGTAGCCTCCTCCTGAAAACAGCCATGCAATTGATCCATATCTCACTCAGGGTAAAAGGCATATCCTTACCATGGCCTATGAAGACTGACTTGAGTTTCTCATCTCACTCTGACTCTTTTCTTGTACTAACTGCCTCCTTACTCACTTTGTTCCAGTCAGTTAATTAATGTATTCATCACTGAGCAGATCCAAGCATTTCATTCTGTGTCAGCTGTGTTCTAGGAATTGAAAATACATATTGAACAAGATTCAAATAGTTCCTATATCTTAAGAATTATGTTCTGACAACATTTAAGATATAGTAGTTTTAAAGTATTTAATCCATTATGCATCTCTGATCCTCCTAACCACCTTCTGAATTCTGTGTCTCCATCTATAATCCAGGCAAGAAAAAGAAAAAACAGCAATCAAAGAAGAGACAGTGCCATCAGCTAGAAATTCCATTATAGCTTATTTTACTTCTCAGTGGTCCAACAATGTCATAGGGCCACCTAGCTGCAAGGGATGCTAGGTAATGCACATTTTTACAAAAGTCAGTGGCTTCCTTCAAGAACATCAGGGCTTGTTAATGCTTATGTTTTTTTTTTTTTTTTTTTTTGTTGTTGTTTTGTTTTGTTTTGTTTTGTTTTGTTTTTCCAGAAAGAAAGGAACATGCATTGTGTAGATAAATAGCAGTTCCAACTACAAACAGTATAAAATTGTCCTTGTTTTAGACAACTATAGGTCCTGCCCACTTCTGAGCATTTTAATCAGAAAAGCATTATTACCCTCACTTGGTTTTTATATTAGAATAAGGACTATTTATTACCATCAGTGCAGGAAATGACCCAGTGTGGCCTTGTAAGGGAGAATTAATTTGCAACAACTCCAGCTGATAGTTGGCTGCCTTTTAACTTAATAACTTGAGAATTGTCAGTATCCTTTGAAGTTAGTAATAGTTGTAAAGTACAAATAAAAAATTTCCTAAAGAAAATCAAACATACTATGGCTAGTCAATGAGTGCTCTGTCACTAGAACTATTGGTGTGGGACTGTGGGAACTATTGGTGTCACTAGAACTAAAGGTGGGATGGTGTCTAGAATTTCATTGTTATTTTGTGTCATCTCAATATGGCTTTTGGATTATAGAATGCCTGTCACATTTTCCCCTTGGAAATGAAATTTAAAGCATCTAATAGGTTTTAAACTGGTTTTGGGTAGAGTATTAGAAGCAAAGATATTTTGTGTGAGCATTTGGGTTGGAAGTGCATTGCCAGCATCACCTCCAGCGTAAATGTATTTGCACAGCAGGATTTCACATGCTAAATGAATGCACAGTTACTTGCTTCAGTCTTTCTGCCATGGGAGGTGATTTTCCAAATAGGTATGTGTAGCCCCATTTAAATTAGGTTTTATTTTCTTTAATGAACAAAGTAATGGGTTGAACCAAGAATAAAACATTTATCAGTACAGAAAGAGCAGGCAGCTGTTTGTCTAAGGTGTGTAAAGTAGCAAGCAGGTCATTTCAAGGAAGGATTGGGCAACGTGTCATGTGTATGTACAGTATAACTGTTTCTAATATCAGTCCCCAGTTATTAGCAGTGTGGAAGCTACTAATGAGGCTGGAGATAGTATCTTGCATAAAAGCATCTGAGTTTTTCATTTACAATGATGCCCCTCAAAGTTTGTTTCCGCAGGAAGCAGCAATTTTGATTTTTTTTTTCATGTTGCTCATTGTTGAGTTTATTTCTACTTAATTTGCTGATCCTAAGAGAGTTCAGATTGATATCCCTGGGGACTGCTGTTTCCTGTTGGTGCCTGTGCAAATGAAGGAAGTTAGCAGGAACTCTGTGTTTGTTCAATTTCCTGGTAATGTCAGGTTTCCAAAGGCAGAAAGTAAGAAATCTCCTGAAACCTTCCTTGGTATATTCTACCCACCACAGACCCCCAGAGATGCAGCAGCCAAGTTAATATGGTAAAGGTTGATCTAAAAGAAATGAAAGGATTCTTCCTCAGTATGCCATTCTCAAATAGAGCATTTTCAGAACTCCACTGTTTGCTATAATTTAGTGCTTTATGAATTGCCTGATTATAAGAGATATGTGCTTATTAAAAATACAGAATGTACAATTCTTCTCTTGGAGCTTAAGGTCTGGGTGATGTTCTGGGTTCTGTACTTTGTTTTGTTCATTTTTTGTGGTGCTGTGGTTCCAATATGGGACCTCACTCATGCTAGGCAAGTACTATACTCTGGCCACCATGTTTCTGTATTTTTACAAGCATCTTAGGTTGTTCCTCACAGGCAAGTTTAAGAAGCAGTTTCTTGTAGAAATAGGCAGCATGATGGATCTTGACTAAGAACACTGTGTTGGGTGTTATCTTTGCAAGTCCCTTGTTTCCTCGTTATAGAGTATTTATTATTAGGATACATTTATAAAGCATTTAGTACCCATAAAAATATGGGCACTAGAGTAGACCATTTCTTTCTTCATAAAATGGAAGAAATCACTTAAAGAGCAATAAAGAATCTTACCTAATAATATTCAAACTCTGGAAGTATTTATAAAGGCCCCAGAGAAGGCACTGATGATAATTAGACACCATCTTTTTTGTTAACTGCCATTGGGAAAAAGCTCTTCATCTTTTCTTGGATGTGAATTCCATTTGAAGGAAATCCTGAGTTGTAAAAGTATGCCTTTTCTTAAATAGCCAGACATTAGTAGGACCCACATAGGTCAAGGTCTTTGAGAGAGACCAGTAACTAAGTGGGAAAGGTGTTCTTGGAAAGCACACAAAAAATAAATAAATTAAATAAAATATGGTCTTCTCCATCCCCTGCAAACAAAAGACATCAGAGCCTAAAACACAATTTCAATATGACTAAGAACAATATGCTGATGAGTTTTATTCTTGTAATTTTATCCAGGTTGTGTCTTTCCTAGAAAGCATGCCAGGGTAGGATAATGAGGCATAGAGCATATGATTCTTGAGTAAAAGCATGCATTAAAATTTAATCCAAGTCAACAGTAGATTATAAGCCTATTTTATATTAGCTGATAGATATGTATTTAAAAATAATTAATCTACCAAGGCTATAACTCATAACTTTTGATACTGTAATATTACCCCTAGAATATCATTTAATCTCTCTGGATCATGTGGCTTATAAGATTTTTCCCTTACAGCTACAAAATTTCTTGATAAATTGTTACTATCTTCTGTTACCTGACAGAGCCCCCCCCCCCAATTGTTGATTGGTGTTTTGTGGTCTGTATTTGGGGAATGATCCTAATTCTTCCCTCATCTTGGAACTTAAAAAAAAAAAGCCTCAGTCCTGAAGTATTCAGTTGCCTTTCAAGTGAATGACTTGTTAAGCATTTGAAGTCTGTGAAGATCTGTAAGGAACAAACATGCCAACACATTCCATAGTTTCTAAAATTTCATCACAGACATTTCTTGATTTTAGATACAGTAGGAAAGGTTGAGAAAATGTGCTATTCTTCAAATGTTACCAAGCTGTCTATTTTAAGGCATGGTCTAGTTATTTATGTCAAATGCTACAAATTAATACGAAGCTTGTTGCTCATCAGACATTGCTTCAAACTTAGAAATTTTCTATCAAAGTAAAACAAGACTACATTTTTAAAATTTGAGATATTATAAAACATATTCAGATTCTCAACCTCCTAAACATATCAATCAGAATAACTCTTTCCCTAAGGGTTAAAAGTTGCTTTCATTGCTTTAAAGTCTTGTAGATTTCTTTTCAAGTTACTCTAGTTTACTTATGAAGGTGGAAACGTTCTATTGTAAGAAATAGTCCAATTTGGAGAAAGGGACCATGATGGGACTTTAGCATGTTTAGATGGTTAAACTGGCAGTATCTAGTTTCCTGGGTGTCTCATAACTTCTAAGTGCTTTATCTTAATCTGTGCATGAAAATCATCAGAATTCAAAAGTATTTCTCTACTTTTGCAAAAATTTAAATATGACCTTTTTTGTCTATGTAGAGGGACATGGTCATATTCAGGGAGAGATAATTTGGAAGCACTCATTACAAAGTAAGGATTCCTTAGTCCTTTCCAAGACCTATCAAATCAAAATATCCAAGGGGATTATATTTTTATAAACACCACTGATGATACTTCCTGTTCTACAAATTCTGGGAAATCATACTATTGCATCTTTAAGTTTGAATTTTATTTGTCATAATGTTCTGTTTCCAAAGGATTTACACTATGATGAAGAAATGTTCATCGTAAAATAACACAATGACAAGAAAATTCACAACATAATTTAAGAAAATAACACAATGACAAAAAAATTCACAACATAATTTAAGACCTCTCTCTCTTTCTCTCTCTTTCTCTCTCTCTCTCTCTCTCTCTCTCTCTCTCACATGCACAGATTATGATCATAATATAAAACAGAATAAAAGAAAGTGTCATTGCAACAATTGGCCTCAGAAGTCCACCCCTTGTTTGGGAAAGCACTGGATGTGACTGGAGTAGCCTAGAGTGAGCAAACAAGACTGACTGCAGGAAACTAACAGTATCTAGTTTCCTGGGTGTCTCTTAAGCAAGAACACATATGTTAAAGAAAAGAGAGAGAGACTGAATGAAAGATTGAAGGCTGAGGAGAAAAATGAGCAACTGTATGATGAGGTATTCAGATGGTGAGGATGAGCAAGATACACAGGGTTGAAGGTATCCACTGTGAACATGTAAACTCTTCACTGAGTGTGGGGTAATCCTCTCCTGTGCCCTACCTTTGGTAATCATGCTCTGGAGACTTTGAAAAGCCATTGCTACATGCCACATACAGGTTGATACAAGGCTAAGAGAGGAGAAGATTAAAAAACCACAATGATATAGAAGTGGATCCAGATGTGCTGCTGTTTCAGTTACTTACCCAAATAAATTCTGTTGACTCGAGAAACCTGGAAGATCTGGGTTTGCCCATGCCATTGACATTTTGGTTACACACACACACACACACACACACACACACACACTCATATACCAGAAAGACCTAAAGAACAAATACAGAGAGGTAGAAGGGTTATCTCTACATGATATGATGTTGACATCGGTTATATAGTTCCTCTACAACAAAGGGAAAAATGATTTAACTATGGGGAGATAAAAATCATTTTCATGTGTTTTCAACAAAATAATTCTAAGTTCCATAGATCAACAAAGCCTTGATACTCATTTTAAAATCCTATAGTATCCAGAAGTATACGACACTATTTACATTTTTTAAAAGATATATATTGATCCAACTATTGGACACAAAATAAAATCCCTGGATTCTCCAAATATAGTGTATTATGCAAAATTTTATAGTAAGCTGTTAAATCATGCATAGATGCCACTGTTTTAAAGTTGGGGGGGGGGTCATTTTAATTATTTTACATTCATCTGTACAATTTATTTTGCTATCAATCATACAGTGACTCTTGGCTTCTTTTCCTTCATTTAAAGGTAACTTTCCCCCTATTTTAAGAATAATACTTATGAAATAGTATTGTCTGTAACCCTAAACCATTCAGTTTCTGCCATCAGATAAAATATTTTGAAGGTCAGTTCAACTCCTTCTGCTGTGTGACTTCAGGTAAGTTACTTACCTCTTCTGCAGTTGTTTTTGCCCATCTGTAAATGGGGATAATGAAGCTTTCAACTTCATGGGGCTTTTCTGGGCATTACATGAGTTAATGCACATAGGAAGCATAGCGTAGTCCTTGGCCAATTGTACAAAAATAAATTAGCCATTATTGGTATTTCTTCATAATAGAAACTTCAGGGGAAAAAATTCTAAGAAGGAAATAAAAATTTATCAGTATTTCAACCCCCAAGGCAAGTATAACTATCATTTTGGAATCTTATTCTTCCTTCTTTGCTCAAACACAAAATACAAAAATGAATTTACTCGTGCACATTGTATTTTTTAATCTCATTGTTAAACATTATATAACAAAAATAAATCTGTTACTAAATATTATTCCAAAACATCATTTTCAGTGGCCAAATACTTTTCTCTTTGTAAGGAACCATCATAAATTATTAAACAGGTTATTTTAAAAAATAGTAGCTATTTCCAAATCATTGACATTTTAAGAAGGTTAAACTGGTCTTTCTTATAACTAAATATAGTGCTAACGCAGGACAGTTACTTTAGAATCAATTTCTAGAGTTGGAATCACTGAATCAAAAATGGTAATATTCTAATATATTTTTAATGTGTAATTTTAGGTATTGCTAACATTCATTCCAGTAAGTTTGTGTCAATTATTTCTTTTAACAGCATATGAAACACTCTTTAAACAACAAATACCTTCACTTTATTTTGGAATTAATAAGTAAAGCAAAGATTTAATTTGCAGCTTATTCCATTGAGTTTTTAGAAGTGGGCCACTCATTTTACCTCCTCTGTATTACATGAACTTTCCAATTATTTGAAGAATATTTGATTGCTTCTTAAATGAGCACATTCACTGGAGTAGCTTCTGTTGAGTAGCTAGTCAAGGCAGGCACTTTGCATAGGGTTAGGGATGGAAGGAGAAGGGCAGTTATGCTGTAGTTAGTGAAAACTATGAGGAGCAAAGTCCCAGTGAAACCTACATGTTCCTTTTGGTGACTTGGAGATGGATATTGAACATTAGAAGCCAAGAAATCCTTCTTAGAGCTGTCTTTTCTACTGAGAAGGAACCAAAAAAGGGGGGAAAGGGAGAGTTTGACAAGTGTCACCCACAGGGAGCTGACATTTCTTGAACATTTTATGAAGAGAGAAAAAAGCTCTGGCTTCGCTTGTTAAAAACAATAATGGCTTTCATTTGTTAAACACACGTACTGTGACGGGGCTTACTGCTGATATTTTCTGAGTGTCTGTGATCAGAATGGGGATAACTTGTGGGTCTGCCAATGAAGTGGATCCCAAAGCTGGGTGGTGTAAATGAGCTTGCCCAGGAGTGTGCAATAATGAGTGGCTTGATGGGATTCACCAGCAGGTCTGGCTCCAAGCTTTCCTTCACGCTCATTTACATCCAGTTGCTCCTTTCAGTCTCTTGCATTTGTAATTTTTGCCATATCCCAATGTCACATTTTCCTTCATATCCTGTTTATTTTTGAAAGTTTACTTTGAAAGGCAACTTTTTGTCTCTGTCATAGATAGAAAATCAGTCCTATTTACCACAAAAAAATAAAAATGCATGGGGCCATGTATACTATCTATGAGCATCTCCTCGCTCCATTCCCTCTTCCCATCTTTTGCCAGGGGCCTGGGTACATATCTCAGGGGACATTGTGTCAGAACTTGCCTAAGCAAAAACAACAAACAAACAAACAAATGCAGTCAGTAGGAATAGAAGAATAAGACCAAGGGAACTGTACAAGAACCTGGGATTTATGCTTTTCTTCTATCAGTTTCTTTGTTCATTCTCTTTTAGTGGTACTGAGGAGTAAATGGGGAGACAGTTGTTAAAGTATAAAGGGTATGTCTCCTTGTCCTGGAGGTAGAGAAAGAAGAGCTCCACAAATCCATCCGGGGCTTAGAGAGGTGCTCTGGATACCTTACTGAACTTGACTTGTGCTGTAAAAGGCTGGAGATTCACCACATTAAAAAAGAACCACCCTTCCCTCTCTGGGTAGTTCGAGGCTGCCTTTCCACCCACAGATCCCAGAGACAGCCTGCCAAGCCTGCTGATTTCCATTTACCAACACAGATTAAGCCTGTCTGGACAGACTTTGTCTGGTAGCATTTTCTTAATCAAATATAATGACAATCTGAATAAATTCAAGTCCATTGAACATTTTTCATGTTTTATTAGTAAGAAAAAATAGGCATTTTGATTCTTTGAACACTTTAAAAGTAAAACTCTTCACTGTGTCACTTTCTGTTTGTTATTGTGAAGCATGACAGTTATCTGAAGAGAACCAGCCGGATTTAATCTGACAGCCACAGACTGGGAAGAGTGCTACCAATCTAATTATCCAGTAATCTAGTCAGAATGGGAGTAATTCTAGGCCTTTCTCAGGCAGCTAATCACATTTCCGGTGCATTAGCAACTACACATGGGGAGCTCTTAGGAGCAAGGTTTTTGGCCTGCGTGAGCTTCATGAACTTCATCCTGGCGTAATTTCTTTGCTGGCTTTTCCTCAACATGGGTTCTTTGGGATTTTTTTGTTTGGTTCTCTTTCCTACCTTTGCCCTTCATTGCTTGAACTTGCCTTAGGTTCAGCATCACATTCTACATTTGACAAGCTTCTCATCTTTCTTTCAGAATACAGAAAAGGAGGGGAGGATTCTGGAATCTGCTTATTTTTTCTTGTGCAGGGACACACTAAGGAGTGCAATGCAATCTGATGGGAAAGAAGATGAGAGAAAAACAAGAAAGTTATTTTCTCTAAGGAAAGTATTGTTTGCAAACTATTTTGCATGCCATTTCTATCTCAGTGTGGGTGATTTGAGAGAGAGAGAGAGAGGTTTTCTACAGAAGAGGCAAGAGAAATGAGACAGATAACAGATACTTAGCCTGTTAGTTAGTGTCTCTGAATGTCAAGCTCTGGGCAATACTGGTCATATCTTTTTTCTGTAACTGCAATTTTAATATGGAATGTAAGCATTGACAAAAAGGAAAATGCACACACACACACACACACACACACACACACACACACCCCAGAGAGTGGGATCATTAATTAATACCCTGCCATTTCCTTTTTCTGAAAACCTCCATCATTTAGGATAATTTCATATTATTCCTGTAAAGCAGAATGTTTTTCAAGTGCATTGGTTTCTGACACTCTGAAATTGAGGTGTCTCTGAGAAATCATTACACTAACAGCCGCCCTCTTTAGCTCCCATGTTTGGAACAGTTCTCCAACTTTTCATAATCACTGCTTGATCAGTCTGAATCTAAGCATTTGAATTTAATAGAGGAAATTCCCAGTCACTAATAGGTTTATAATGCACTAAGTTGCCCCCAAGTTATCTTTGATAAATGTACTTCCCAAATAGCCCAGAGCAATCAGAACCTAACACATTAGGTAGAACACTGTAAGAAAGAGAAAATGTGAAATGCTATGTTAAATTGTTACATTGTAATTTTGACCAAGTTTCAGTCACAGTTTGTGCCCTCTCAAATGAAAATTTTGAGGGTTTAAAAATGTTCTTTTCCTGTGATTGTGGGAGGTGTCTGCCCCTACAGACTGCATTTGCTTGGGTATCCCTACACACACACACACACACACACACACACACACACACACAGAGGGACTATTACTGAAATATGAGTATATTTGGGCCTGGAGTTGGAAGCAACAAAACACAGATGCTGGTGTGTCTTGGACTAAACACATAGACTCTATGTCAGTACTGTATTACCTTATATTTAATCTGAGAATGTGATGACACTCATGGAAATTAATGGCATGGTGGCTAATTGCTAGGAAGTGTTGCTTAGCCATGGTTCAATAAATCAGATGAGATTCAGAATCAAATGAGAAAAAAATTCTGCTATGTCAATGACTTGTAAAGATTCCAGCATCTTGTAGTATGTAATTGGCACAAATAAAAAGAACATCAGTTCTTACCTTTCTCAAGACAGTGTCTCAATACAAGTTAAATGCACAACGAGGCTGCATATTAAAAGCTTCTCTGAGCAATGGAACTTCTAGGCATTTATAAGTGTGCTACTCCTTTCTCTACTTAAAGCCCTAAATCTTAAATTACTCAAGTGATTGTGATCTGAAAATCAGTATACATTGTTGATTTCCTCTGGTCAAATTAATATGTGCTGAGTGAGTCAAGCTTTGTAGAAGTCTTATTTGTGTCTCATTCATTCTTTGCCAGGGTGTCTGGTGCTGTCCAAGGAATGTCCTAGGACAGAAGCATCTTTGTATAAAGAACAATAATAAATTCCATCATTGCCATATATATAAATTGCCAGCTTGCTCTTGATCTAGTTTGTTTCTGTACAAAGAATGCTATCGACTTTGAACTTTAGTTAAAATCATGATGAGATGATGACTTTCAAGTTTTGATCCAATGCATACGGGATCTTCCATTTGACTACATCATTTAAAAATATATATTTTTATTTTTTAGTTGTAGTTGGACACAATACCTTTATTTTATTTGTTTATTTTTATGTGGTCCTGAGGATTGAACCCAGGACCTTGAGCATGCTAGGAGAGTGCTCTACTGCTGAGCCACAACCCCAGCCCCTTGACTACAACATTTTTAATAATATTTTCCCACCCCCTTTAATGTGTATGCTTTTTTCTTTTGCAAAGCCAATTTGCGTAACATGTTTTAGCTTAGAGGCGGTCTATTTGAGGCTTTTGACAGTTCTTTCTTAGACAATTAGAAATTTCCAAGGGGGTATTAGTGTTTTGCAACATGGATGGTGTATCTCCCTTATTGGCATTGTTCAATGTTTTTTTGAGTATTAAAAGAAGTATTATTCTTTGGGTGAATTATCACTGGCTATTATCCCACTTCCCGCCCCCCATATATAATCTTTTAAACTTATGGGTTTATATGACTGTTATGACCCTCATTTAGGAATTCCTGCAAAGCCTTACATTACCTCTAACTGTGCTGGTCATGCATTGGTAGTTTACATAGAAAACATAAAATCCTGCTGCTTTCCCTAAAGTTCCTTTGAATCTGTGCTGTCCAACAAAATAAAAATTTGGCCACGTGCCTGTTTAAATTAAATCCAACTAAATAAAATTAAAAATTCGGTTCCTTAATTGCAATATTCACAGTTCCGGTGCTTAGTAGCTACCTACATGCAGGTAGCATCTTCCAATGAGACAGTATAGATATAGAATATTTCCATCACTGCAGAATGTTCCGGTAGACAGTTCTTCCTTAAATGCTTAATAAACTCATAGAGAGAATGTCTACATTGACTTGAGGCAGAGAGCAATTGTGACCACACAATCCCAGGTTCAATACCAAAGATAGCAAAGTCTATAAAAGTGGCTGAGACTCTCAGAAGGTACGCACTTGTAATTACACCTCATCATGAGTTCCTGCCACAATTACATGAAATCATTCACATATTGGTTTTATTAATTCTTTAAAAGGAACAGGGCCGATGGCCACTTGACAGCTCTTTTTATTTCACTGTAGTTAACATAGCTTAATGATTCTTATAAATATGTCTACCTTTCATTGAAGGTTTCAGTTTCTTAACAATTTTTTTTTCCTTCCTTTTTGTTTATCAAACCATTTCTCTACCATACCAGCAAGGGTTCATTTTCCCTCCTCCTTTGTCATCCTAAATATGATTGGTTTCCCTTCCCTTAATTTCCTTTGCTTTTTCTCTCTTTTCCTGTTCTTGCAATTCCATCTTGACAATGTTTAGGTGTCAGAGGAAGGCTAGGCAGGAGAGTTGAATGTGCCTTTTTAAGCATTCTGTTTTTTTAATCACCCACATGATTTAAGCAAAAGAGTCTTTGGGGGAAAGTCAGTTATCACACACATTTATCTCCCTCTTTCTGAAGGTGTGTGCACGTGTGTGTAAGATTATGGGAATGCTCATACTAAGCTTCTAAAGCATTCTTCCCCTCTTCTTTTTTTAATCAAGTGCTGAAATATAGATGCCCTGGGGGGCATTGGTGACCCTCACCTGGAAGTGCCCTCATTCTCTGTGGCTAGTGCTGCTTGTTTTCTGTGAAAGCTGGGACTCATCAAAATCTGAAAAGAACTTGCCTCTGGTTTGAACTTTTCCCATAAGATTGTCACATGGCAGAAGCCTAAATGTTCCATTGTTGGATTTCTAGATACAGAGGGAAATTTAATAGTAACAAGTATGCTGGTATAATTCAGTGCAGAAAAAAATGCACAGACTGAAAGAAGTTATGTCGCTTCCTAAGGTCTTAGGATTTTCAAGAACTCGGGATGATTAGCAGATGATTAGCAGTGTATTATGCTTCTCCAAGACTGTATTCAGGGCAGAACCTAACCTATTTCAAAAGCATATTTAGACAAATGCTATCTTAAGATTTAGGGATTTCAAAGCACTCTGATATAGTCATGATTCTTTTCATGATTTTGTTAACTGATTTATCTTGTAAATTATAAGTAAAGATTATTACATTTTTACTTTTAAAATACTTTTGAATTTTATTTTTGTGGTATGAGGGACTGAGCTGCATCCTCAGCCCTTTTCATTTTTTTTTTTTTTTTTTTTTTTTTTTACTTTGAGATAGTGTCTTGCTAAGTTGCTGAGGCTGGCCTTGAACTTGGCAATCCTCCTGCTTTATCCTCCTGAGTTACTAGGATTACAGGTATGCACCACCACAACTAGCTTAAATTTATTTATTTATTTTTTAAAAAAATCCCCATATCTTTTGTGAATGTTGTGTTGCTCATCTTTACTGTCTCATCGGCTACCCCTCCCCAGAAGCAGTCGTATTTTAGTAGTACCTAACTCATCGCTGTTCTCAGTGCAAGCTGTATATCTGCTTTCCTTGTGAATGGAATGCTGTCCTACCCCATCAACTATTTTGAGAACTTGTTTCCAATTTAACTTTACTCAATTGTTCCGTTCATGGTGAAGCACCACCACTCTGTATTAGCTATTTGTTGTCGCATAACAAATCACCCCAGTATTTCATGGCTTACCATAACACTTACTGACTCATGATGCCTATGTGTGAAAAATCTGTGAGTGGCATAGCTGTGTCCTCTGTCTCATGGTTTCTCATAAATTAGCACTCAAGGGGTTGGTCAGAGCTGTGCATGCTGGAGGATCTGTTTTTAATACCACTTTGTGGTAGTTGGCAAGATTCAGTTCTTCATGGGATATTGGACTGAGGCCTCTGTTTTATCATATGAGCTTCTCTATATGGAAGCTCACAACATAATAGCTTACTATATAACTGCTAGTAAATGAGAAGAGTCACAGGCAGAACATGAAAGAGATGAAAATCAGTCTTTTATAACCTAATTTTGGAAATGATATCCAATCACTTTGCTGTTAGATAGTTATCACTTTCTGTTAGATAGAAGCAAGTCACTATATTTAGCCCACATTTATGGAGAAGGGATTACATAAGGATGGGACAACCTGAAGGAAAAGACTCTCGTAGCCAAGCTTCTTACCACATCCTTCTCCCAGCCATCCTAAGAGTGAGTACTTATACTACTGAACTGAGTCCCCACATTGAGTACTTATACTACTCTTTTGCAGTACAAAATCACATTACTAGTTCCTGTATCCTATTTACTGTCACATATTTACTATGGAAGTTACCTGGGGAATGGTATATAAAAGTTGGTTGAATAAATGAATAAATTTCTGTGATAGGGATTTGCATAGAGATTACTGAAGGCTATTGGACTTACTGCATGGAAAACCATACAGAGATGATGCTACTATATCACCATGGGTAGTTCCTCTAAGACTAAATGTTTTACAAATCATGCACTAAAAGTAATGCAACTTATGGAAAAAGCAGGGGTGAGTTAGATCAAACAAAACCAGTGGAACTTTGTAGCCCAAACATTTGTATATGCACACTGGCAATATAGCCTTAAGCTCTGGGGCTGGTCCTTGCTCCTTACAGATATAGGTGGTGAAAGGGGCTTCAATTCTAGAGACTCTTTATTAGAATTTAAAAAATCACATTTGGTTGATTTTTTAAAATTAACATGTTGTTTTAACACAGGATAAATGTCTTTCAACTTCTTGAACTAACTTAGAGCTTTGTGAGATTAATTAGCATCATGGAAAGCAGAGGGATTCTTGAGGTTTCTAAACCATATCACACTGAATGAAGACAATGCTGTAGCATTCATAGCATTCCCTCTCCCAAATATCTTTAATTGTCTGAATTTTTTTTTTTAATTTACATGAAATAAAACTTCCCCTAGTCACTTCTAAAACATTCACAAGTTTGTAAGAATCTCAGAAGAACCAACAATACTTCCAAGTTATTCTTATATTGTTTTCAATTGCATGTGAGCTAAGGCATGTTCCCTAAAATACTCTGCATACAAAACAAACTGTCTCATTGTTCCCAGATTCAGTAAAGTCCCCTAGGAAGCAATGCAACTTCACCACCTGATTTGGAGTGTAGAAGGTGGTCTTAGGACTTTTGGCCTAATTGACATGTGACTTTGTCCTCATTCCTTACTTCAGAAGTAATATGATATAAAGTATAATGCTTTTGGTCTAGGCTCTCATTGTCCGTTGCTCACTCATTCTCTCCTTTCCTTTTTATAAACACTATTTCCATGCTCTTTTCTCTTTACCTTTAGTTGATTTTCCATTTGTATTCATTTACTTTTTGGATAGATGGTATGTTTACATGGCAATAAATTTTAACAAGAGTCTCCGCACCCCAGCCCATCATTAAGACAATTTTCCCTCCTGAATCCGTGACATTTTGCTATGTTGCTCTGGGGCTACAATTTACATTTGATGGAGTTGTGCAAGGGCCAACAAAATTTATCATTACATTTGTGACCATGTCATCAAATTATAGCATGTGGCATTTTTGAAAACACAAGCAAGCACATTCTTGCTTTACTTTAGCTAAGTAAATGAAGTAAATGTATACTTTGTGGCCTGTGAAGGTGTGTATTACTTGAACTCTTACAAGTTATGGGGAAAATTGCTGTCGTGGGTGACAAGGATTTATTGTAAGCACATGTGGGAACTAAGGAAACATAGTGAATTCTCCAGACAGCCACTTCAATTCTAGAGACTCTGGATCTCAAAGGGGCCCCAGTCTGAAATGTTTAGCAAACAACTGGAGAGTTGTAAATAATGTGTTTTAATTATTGCTTCAAAGGCAATATATTTAATCTTCCATCAAGAATCGTTTTTTGGACTACCTTTATGTGCATTTGTATTCTCCTCCAAGACTTTTTTTTTTTTTGGTACCAAGGATTGAACTCAAGGGCATTCAGCACTGAGCCACATCCCCAGCCCTATTTTGTATTTTAGAGACAGGGTCTCACTGAGTTGCTTAGCACCTCGCATTTGCTGAGGCTGGCTTTGAACTTGCGATTCTCCTGCCTCAGCCTCCTGAGATGCTTGGATTACAGGCTTGTGCCACTGCACCTGGCCCAAGACAACATTTTGAGTGTGTCACTACCCTATGTGGAAATCCTCTGGGTGGTCTCTGTCAATAACACATGATAACATAGATGTCTTCCAAAACCAAGAATGTTATGAGCTCCCATTCCAGCTCTGATGTAGATCATTGCAATCAAGGAGGTGGGGTCACATGGCAGGAGACTCAATTCTTTCATTCTGAAAGACTGATTCTCCACTGGCCACTACCCTAAGGATGGTGTTGTAGTGAGCGAGTAGTAAGCATTTCAGAAATGATTTAGAGGAAAGTGAACTCATCATATAGATGCTATTTGAAGTCATTTTAAAAGTATAGTCTAAGATATTAAAAATGTATTTTCCAATTTTGCAAATAAGAAAGTCCACACCTAAGAAAGTTAAATAGTATATTTGAATTCTTTGTATGAAAAGCCATGCCAATAGTTTAAACCCAGTTAAAGAGAGTCCATCATGGCAGGAAAAGTGTCGATTATATGTAGTGTTTGACAAGGAACTAGCTCAGTAGACAAATAAATAGAATTAGAGAAGGCAATTTAATTACTGGGCAAGAAACCACTTAAGTTATGAAAAGGTGACACTAAACTTTTTTTCAGATATGTTAGCTAAAAGTGCCTATTTTATTAAACTTATACTCTCATAAGACATTGTTATGCTTCAACCATTTATTTACTTGGAATATCTAGTATTTTAACCACATTTCAGGAATTTATTAAATATCATGTTATGTTTAGGAATGCTGGTTTATTCACTAGGGTATTAATGCAATTTGTTTTTATAGAACCCAGGGTCTTAATATGGTTCTATGCCCTCGGATAAATTCCAACTACTTTATTTGTTGATTTCTTTTGTTATTGCCTTTAAAAAAAAACCAAAACCATATTTATTAACTTAAAAGACCAATAGTCTATCAAGCTGTCTCATGGAAGCATACAAGATCCACTGAATTATAGTCTCCTTGGATTAACAACAAATGCCTTCCCCAGCATAGAGGCCACTGATTTCAGGGCCTGGAAATCAGGTTAAGAATCTTACTTAGGACCCCAGTTTGTTTGAGATGATTAATATGTGTAAAACATGTTGAATGTTCTATTTTTCTTACTTAGAAATAATAGCTGTATTTTTCAACTTAAAAATTGAAGGAAACAGGGCTGGGGTTGTGGCTCAGCGGTAGAGTGCTCGCCTAGCACGTGCGCGGCCAGGGTTTGATCCTCAGCACCACATACAAATAAAGGCAGTGTGTACAACTAAAACAAATAAATAAATATTTTTAAAAAATTGAAGGAAACTTTGAATATGCTCAGAATACATTTTTAAAAGAAATTAATTTGCTTTACTGTGGGCCAGAAGTTAGAATATTAAGTTATAAAGTTATTATTGGTTATTATTCTTCAAACAAAGTAAAGTAGTAGATTTTGGTGCAAAAATTTCCTGAGTCTCACATCATGATAAACATAAAAGTTGAAGGGTCACCTATGGTTTGTACATGAATATTCAGAAATTAAGTGAAAAATTCATTTTAATTTGTATTAACTTTTGAAATTAAGAACACATACATACACAGATGTACACAGACGCAGACGGATACAGTTTTTGATTGAAAGTTCATGAGTTTTTAAGCACCATGAGTTACAAAATACTATTCTTGCTCAATGTTAATGAGATCTGTTGGCATGTTCTACATCTAGTATGTCAGTGATACAGATGTCATTATGATTACTTAGTGTCTCCAGATAGTTGATGTCTCAACAAGGTCTCATTCATCTTAACTATTTTGTTCCGTCTCATATTATGATTTTTAAATACATTCTGGAAATAAGTACCATACTTCACCTTGGAATAAATTTTTAGCCTTTTCAAACAAAAAGGCAGTTTTTAATCCATATTTGTTAGTTAATTTAAATAGTGCATCACTGCTCACACATACACAGATATATAACTATCTTATTGCTTGGATGATTCGTGAACATAAAATTCTGGAAAAAAGAATAGAATATGTCCTCTTTTTTTTTTTTTTTGATAATGATGGTGTCAAAGGATTCTGAATTATTCAGAAATGTAAAATTTTCAAGGTGGTGGAAGATCCTCAAAGTCTTCCTGAATGTGAGAACTCTATGCAAATAACTGGGATCATAATTCCCTCAAATGTAATTTTATCCTGTTCGATTTTTATATATCTCGTGTTTATAAAAAAGTTCAATTTAAATCTCTAAAGGTTCTCAAAACACATTTATACTTGTAAGGAAATGGGAGATGAAGTTAAAAGAAAGCCCCCAAATCATGTCAATGGCCATTATTTGAGAGACACTGAGATGCTATACAAAATACATAGAATCCAGATGAACACTGAAGATTAAATTAAAAAACAATTTTATTTATAATATCTCTGCCTGCCTTCAGCCATTTAATATTTGTCATGATCAATTATTGTAGACTCTCCTGCTGGTGATCTTATAATTACATGCCTGGCACGGATCTCTGTTGACTAAGAGGCTGCAGCAGACTTTTATTGCTCACATACATACAAAACTAAAATTTCCCAAAGGAAGTTCTTTTCATAAGTGTCTAAGTCAACTCATACTATGAAAGAAAAGAAAAAAAGTAAGGGTGTTTGAACAAGCAAAAACATTTGGAAATTTGTTTTTCAAATGTCTGAAGTTTGTTATATGACTGGAGCCCTCTATTTTGGGAGGTCCCAAATGAATCTCTTTACCAAGCCACATGTTCTCTTGTGAATTTCTGAACTCTGTGGAAATGCAAACATCAGAAGTATTAATTTTCTGCTTCTGTAGATGTAAGGTTAACTGCTAAATATCAAAAACTATTTTAATCTCTTTGGCCCAAACATAGAAGAAGGTTAGAAGAGAGAATTTGTAGAAAGCAAGGAAATGAATAGCATCAGGTTTTATATCAATGAGAATGTGTAATAGACACTACCTGTAGTCAAATTTCACATGCAATAATAGATTAAGGAGAAGATAGGGGCCAGGGTTGTGGCTCAGTGGTACAGTGCTTGCCTCGCATGCGTTGGGCACTGGGTTGGGGCACTGAGTTCAATCCCTGGCACCACATAAAAATAAAGTGAAGGTATTGTGTCCATCTACAACTAGAAAAATACTTAAAAAAGAAGATAAATATTTGAGAATATTGGTCAAAAAGATTAATTCTTAGAAAAATGAAATGAAAAACCTACATAAGGAATTAATTTAGTTCTTAAGATTCCCTTGTTAATCTTTGTGATAGTGGCAACATAGCAAAGTCTTAAATCAATAAAGATCTAGCATTTAATTCCAGATCTGTTGCTTATTAGCTACAAGATCTCAAGTAAGCTACTTAAAACTCTTGGAATGGCATTTCCTCACCTGTAAAATTGGGATAAGGATACACTGCCTGGATGTTTTGGGGATTACGTGTATTTAATAGATTTTTAACCCCAGAACCTGGAGAACAGTTCATTACATCTGTTATTACTTTTCTTCCTTATCATCATAATTCTTATCATCACTTAAGATGCATAATGCTGTTTAAAGTCTAAAGCATGATATAGAGATGAGGACAAACATCTCTGAACTATGTAAACTACTGAAGCCAGCTATGCAGTAATTTCAGGATTAATATAGATTTCTTTCAGCTGAAGGACTTAGTCATGAATCAGAGTGAGGATGTATGTTAATGGGCTTCTAGGTAGTAATAGTCCTGGAGTCTAACCTAATTAACATAATCACCCTCCTATTCTAATAGCATTTTCACTGTGGTATTGGTCAATATCAATTGGTGGTATTCTTTTTTTTTTTTTTTTTTTTTTGGTACCGGGGGTTGAACTCAGCGGCACTCGACCACTGGGTCACATCCCTAGCCCTTTTTTGTATTTTATTAGAGACAGGGTCTCACTGAGTTGCTAAGTGCCTCGCCATTGCTGAGGCTGGCTTTGAACTCGCGATCCTCCTGCCTCAGCCTCCCAAAGTGCTGGGATTACAGGCGTGCGCCACCGCGCCCGGCTTCGTGGTATTCTTTTTAACCAAATAAACCCTGTAGCTACTCCTCAATGATTAATAGCAAGCACCATAATTTATCTCTGGTAATCATCCTGTCATAATTCTTCCTCTCCTAATTTGGCCATGAAGCAATCCCCCCGCAACACCATGCTTCAAAAGGTCTAATATTTTCCA
This sequence comes from Tamias sibiricus, assembly GCA_025594165.1. Classification (NCBI taxonomy): domain Eukaryota; kingdom Metazoa; phylum Chordata; class Mammalia; order Rodentia; family Sciuridae; genus Tamias; species Tamias sibiricus. The sequence goes on along the minus strand of CM046673.1, from coordinate 34,864,939 downwards.
TAGGACAGAAGTTGTCAACCCTCACCTCCAAGATCTTCTTCCTCGCACCCCTTTCCTGTAGCTTTGTAAACCTTCTTATGCAGGTCTTCATTCAGTTTGCACCTACTCTTCTCTACTCAGGAATGTAAAAGTTGAATTTTGAACCTTCTCAGCAGACTTTATTCTCTTTTTTATTACTGCAAGAAGGGAGATTGGCAGTGAGTCAGTTTGCTGGTACCATTTGGTGGTATCTCGGTCCCACTCCCTCATCACCATAGACACAATGTTGAAAGGAGAGGGTAGGAACACTAACAGAAAAGAGTTCTGCACATAATCTCTATTCTGATCATTTTAAACACATTTTACAAATGATGAAAACTAGCATGTAGTAAGGGAAAGATTTGGTGATTTATGAATCTATATTTCTTAGCTCCTTAATGATATGTAGTTAACATAGAGCTAGAAACTGATATGTCATCAATAATAACAGGCCACAAGATTGGCAGGTGAACACTAACAAATTAGAGTCTGTAACCTCGGAATGAAACAGCTCCTCATCTACAACTGTAAATTGCCCTGAAATGCAAGAATAAGGACTGTGTGTGACTTTATCTTTTGAGTTTCCAAGAGAAGCCAAATACTGAATTACTGGTGTGTGCATTTGTGTTTGTGCTTTTATCTTTTTTAAAAACATTAACAACTATTTTAAAGTATTTTCATTAATACATTGCATTTATAAATAATATTGGGGTTCATTTTGGCATAATCATTCATGTATGGCATATAATTTGCTTCATTTTTGTTCCATGTACTTCCTCTTCTCCTCCCTTCCTCCCTCCCCATTCCCCTTTCCTCTACTGTTACTGGTCTTCTATTTCTTTGTTTTTTTTTTTTAAATTGGTACTTCATATACATATGTGTGTGTGTGTGTATAGCAAAACAACACCCCACCAGATATAACTGCTATACATATACATATACACATATGCATATGATGTACCCATACATATGTATATGGCACATGTTACTTTTGACTACATGTATACATATACATATGTATGTGCACACACACAGAGTTGAAATTCACTGTGGCATATTAATTTGTATATAATTATTTGTATATAATTAATTTGTATATAATTTGTGGTATATCATTTGGTCAGTTTCATTCTGCAATTAACAACATTTTTTAAGGAGGAACTAGTCAAACAAAACCTGACCTCTTTGAGCTTGTGGCATCAGAAGATTAGGGATTTTCTCTTAATGAAATAAAGCATTTCAAGGGATGCCCTCTTATTCATTCTGCAGCTTTCACACTTTCTTCCTCAGTGTCTTCACCTGTGAAATAGGGATAAGAGCAGTTGTATCTGGTGGGGTGTTGTTTTGCTTTTTGTTCTTCCTCCAAAAAATCAAGGATCATGGCGCATGTGAAGATTAATGAGGTTATTTGGTTAAGTGCTCCTCGCTGGGTGGAAGAAGGATGGTGTGTGAATACCAAGTAGCACTTGACTCATGTGTGCTTTCATTGCAAGAGAGCTGGACCATTTAGCTCTCCCTCTGCAGGGGGTTATAAAAGAGGGAACTAGGGAGGTGGAAGATGGAAATATTTCTTCACAACCATCTCCTGTGGTGAGCCATGAAGTGGCACTGGAAATTCTAAGAGGCTGTCAGCCTCACACTGTAGACTCCAGATGCAGTGCAGTCTGAAGAGAGCCACACTCACATGTGAGTTAGTGAGTTTGTACCTGTTAGAGTAGGGGGAAAGCAGGTGTGAATGGGAAATGATGTGTGAACTCCCTTCTTGAAGCTCCACTCATACTCCTTTTCATGCTCTAATCAATTCTCCTTTTAATGTCTGGATTCTCCCTCTTCCTGGTACAAACTAGTAAAATATACCCCAAACTGTCCTTAGATTACCCAATAACAGATATTCCTAGTTGGTGGGTAGCATTTCACATGATTCAGGAAACCAAGGCTCTTCCATCCTGTGGGTCCTCTTGGCTCCCTCATTGGCTACAAAATGTGGTAATAAGGTATCTGTATTTGTGGAAGGTCATTATCTGCAAAACCTGAAAGTGGCACATGTTACTTTTGACTCGCATCCTCTTGGTGTCATTCACATTTACTCAGTCACACTGCCATTCAAGGGAAGCTGGGAAATGTAGCAGAGCTGGGCCCCAATAAAGAGGGAGTTATTTTTATCAGCAACAATGGGGAAAGGTGAGTTACCATGGCTGCCAGCATCTGTGTATTCACCTCTGTGATCAGAAGTAGCAGTCAGATCTTCAATATGTAGAGGGCAGGGACCTCATTGTCCACCCTGACTCCTACCTGCTTGAAGAACAAGTTGTGTGTAAGCTGCTTGAGGAACAAGTGCACAGCCATGAGGATATGAGTGCCTGTCGTGAGGATAGGAGTTGGGGAAAAGTCTCTACTACTGTGATAGAAGATGAAATTAAACACAATTTATTATCCAGTCCTTCCCCTGGATGTAGCAAGCCTTCAACAGATTCCCAGGTTCCAAAATGGTTACATAAAGACATTCTGCCAGTGAGATTGTTGTCTAGGTGTGGGGACAGACTCCTGGTGCTTCCTATTCCACTATCTTCCCAGGATCCTCTGTCTGTTGGTCTGGTATCTGAGCTCTCTGAGATACTGGCTGCCATTGGTGGGGCTGCAATTATTATTTCCTCAGTATGCTGAAGAAAGGAAGTTAGATGGTAGATAATAACTGCCTTGTAAAGTTGTGTAGTCTTTTTGGCTCTTGTTTCTGAGAAAGCTTATTGCATCTCCTTTTCAGAGGAGTGTTTTGGGGATTCCTGCTTGATAACTTCATTTACATCAGTCCATTTCCATGAATATCATCTATTCATTCCCCTTAATTGTTCACTTAACAACATATAATGATGCTTAAAGTGTGTCATTGTTGAGAGTGCTTTAATATTCAGAATTTAATCCTTTCATGTCTGTTACTCATCTTTCTACCTACTTGCTTTTTCTTTTCCTTTCAAAGAAAGCCTATGTTTATTTCCATAGAATTGTAAAGTTGAGGTTGGCTAATATTTGCAATGACCTGCTGGTGGGCTTCAAAGACCCTGGAAAGCTTTGGATTTCTACTTTGCCCTTCCTTCTCCTTGAATCAACCCAGTTGCTGTGTTTCCATAGCGAAAGGTACAATGTCTATAACTTAGAGAATGTGGGTGGTAAAACTCCCAGAGTAACCACCTGATTAAAATCTTAGCTTCATTTCTTATCAAAATGCACCATGGCCAGTGTACATCCTCAGTGCACATATTGCAATTTTTACAACTCAAAGTCTTCTTTCTTATGTTATTATAATTGTCAATCCAGTAGTCTGCTCTCATTTTTTAACAGCATTTGCATTTCTTATTGTGAGGAAAAACATTCCCTACAATTTCAAGAATTCATTACATGGGATTGCCTTTTTAAAAATACAGCAGATGGAGAAAAAAGCATGTGAAAACTGTTTATAGTTCATCATATATGTAAATGTGTTTATGAAAATTTATGGAATCATGATACTTCTGGAGATAAAAAATATTAAAAGGAAGATTAATTATACACTTTTAAATCTCATAGTGTTTTCAACAGAAGTGCCAATTTATATTATCTCTAAGTACTGGAAAAGGTGAGGGAGCATTAAGATTAAATGATAAATAATAAATATTTGGTTAATTTTTTTCTGAAAAGGTACCACCACAGGAAAAGGTACTTCAAGGAAAGGTGTAACTTATATATATTAACTTAGGCCATTTCAACTAAATGCAGTAGAAGAAACCCAGGTTCCTATGGTATAAAAATTGACAATAAGTTGGGCATGATGGCGCCCTCCTGTAATTCCACCAGCTTGGGAAGCTGAGACAGAAAGATCGTGAGTTCAAAGCCAGCCTCAGCAATGGCGAGGTGCTGAGCAACTCAGTGAGACCCTGTCTCTAAATAAAATGCAAAATAGGGCTGGGGAAGTAGCTCAGTGTTTGAGTGTCCCTGAGTTCAATCTCTGGTACCCCCCCAAAAAATGACAATAAAATATAGGTATTATTTGATGCATAAGTAAAGTGACCAAAATTTAGTGACTGAGTCAAGCTGTCCACATAAATTACAAGCATACAGAATTCCAACACTATGAGCAAATTTGGACTGAAAGTGACTGCTCATATCTGGTAGTACTCTATCTACACTAATTTGATGGCTCTCCTTGTCTCCAAATAATTATCTTACAATTGTATCAGTGTGACTTTCTTTCATCTTAAACTGCCCCCTACATGTTTCTCTTCTATGAGAACTCAGAAATGAGAGTCATAGATATAAGAGCTATTTTAAGAAGAGGAGGTGATAGTCTACTAAATTGATCTATCAAAGAAAGCTGCAGCTTCTAGGGCAACATGTTTATATTATTAGCAGTAATGGTCCAAGAATATCTTTAGCTATAACTATAAAACTGACACAGTTTTGATAAATGTATGAGGTATTTGTAAAATTTGTCATCCATCATGATGGAAGATGGTGGAATCCTTGGAAGTAGATGATCCTGTCTGATGGAAACCTCTTTGGCAACAAAGAGGCTGATATTTTCTTTAACATCCTTAGCCATATAATGCCTCTCAGAGAGTAGATATGCACAATAAGTATGTTGAATTAATGTTGTCCCTGCACACTTTCCCCTTATGTTATATAATGAAATAAATTTTAAAAAGTTTGAATTTTAAATCATCTCTATGAACATTTCATGAGAGAGATTTAATGCCTATCATCTCCTATTAAGTACGCAAATGGCCAGTAACTTTTGAAATTCCTTAATAGCCTAACTTAACCCAATAATTGTAGTTAATTTATTTCCTTATGAAGATTTCAACTCTAGATTATCCCTACTGTCATTTTAGGGGGTCTATCAAGAAAGAGCAAATTTCTCCAGGCAATATGGCACACATCTGTAATCCCAGCAGTTTGAGAGGCTAAAACAGAAGGATCACAATTTCAAACCCAGCCTTAGCAACTTAGTGAGGCCCTAAGCAACTTAGCAAGATCCTATATAAATAAAAAATAAAAAAGTCTGGGGATGCAGTTCAGTGGTAAAGCATCCCTAGTTTCAACCTCGTACCACCCCTCCCAAATAAAAGAAAGAAAGTAGAAAAAAAAATAAAAGAAAGAAAACAGTTTTCTTTAGTTTTGGTTAATCAGGTGGTTATGATAATACCTTTGTGGTCTTTAATGAATGTTTTTTTTTCCTATTATTTGATGACATTATTCCAAAAGGGGAAAGAGTTTTTCTTGGAGTCTGGAATAATACAATAGCACTGGGGAGTCAATTGACGAGCTAAAAATCAGGTAGGCACCAAAGGTAATTTGGGGAGATACGTGAACTACAGAGGTCTTGGATGTCGTACAGCATCTAACAACTTTTGTGACTAGTCTGACCACACCATAGCATCAGTGGGAAGCTCCTCATAATATAATATATCAGTAATATCTATGGTCATTAATTTTTAAAGAGTTATATTTCAGATAAAGAACATATGATAATTTTGGTGAGTTCATATGTTTTGTGGGAGTCCTAAGTACTTTCTTAGTACATGGCTATGTTCTCAGTGTCTAGAACAGTGCCTAGAGGAGAAGGGCCTCAAGGGATATTTTGAATGAATGAAATGGATTAATCGCTCAATTGCAAAATCTCAGTAACTTCAATTTCCTAATCTGATAAAACTTTAAAAACACAAAATGTTGAAATAGTTTCTCTACTAAATACTGCAGACAAATTGATATGGAAGTATAAACCCCATGAAAATGGCAACACTATCCAGCACTCACTTCTGACCATGAATTTTATCACATCTAAGGTACAAAGGGGAGAATGTCTCTAATTTGGATCTAGAAATTTGAGATGCAGAATTTAAGGGGATTGATGCCAACTGTATTTGTTGGTCAATGTTATTCTTCCTCCATATATTTACCATGACTTTTCATTGTTTCCAAGGCTGAGGCAATGATTCTTTTGTAAATATGATATACCAGGTCAGTGGAATTGGCATGATATAGCACTATCCAGGGAAATAAAATTGAGGCAGGAAATTTTCTCTTACCCAACACTAACTTGCTAACAGTTTTAGATGAGAATAAAGTATTTTATGATTCTTCAGAGCAATAAACATTAAAAAAAATTTTAAAAGATAATTAAACTGTATACTAGTGCACATACCTGTAACCCCAGCTAATTAGGAGGCTGAAGCAGGAGGATTGAATGTTTGAGGCCAGCCTGAGCAACTTAGTGAGACCCTAAGTACTTTCTTAGTACATGGCTATGTTCTCAGTGTCTAGAACAGTGCCTAGAGGAGAAGGGCCTCAAGGGATATTTTGAATGAATGAAATGGATTAATCGCTCAATTGCAAAATCTCAGTAACTTCAATTTCCTAATCTGATAAAACTTTAAAAACACAAAATGTTGAAATAGTTTCTCTACTAAATACTGCAGACAAATTGATATGGAAGTATAAACCCCATGAAAATGGCAACACTATCCAGCACTCACTTCTGACCATGAATTTTATCACATCTAAGGTACAAAGGGGAGAATGTCTCTAATTTGGATCTAGAAATTTGAGATGCAGAATTTAAGGGGATTGATGCCAACTGTATTTGTTGGTCAATGTTATTCTTCCTCCATATATTTACCATGACTTTTCATTGTTTCCAAGGCTGAGGCAATGATTCTTTTGTAAATATGATATACCAGGTCAGTGGAATTGGCATGATATAGCACTATCCAGGGAAATAAAATTGAGGCAGGAAATTTTTCTCTTACCCAACACTAACTTGCTAACAGTTTTAGATGAGAATAAAGTATTTTATGATTCTTCAGAGCAATAAACATTAAAAAAATTTTAAAAGATAATTAAACTGTATACTAGTGCACATACCTGTAACCCCAGCTAATTAGGAGGCTGAAGCAGGAGGATTGAATGTTTGAGGCCAGCCTGAGCAACTTAGTGAGACCCTGTCTCAAAATCAAAAGAAAAAAAATATATATAGTTAACATTTAGACAATACTCCTGAAAATGGAGGCCAAATTCTATATATGGAGTGAAGCTGGGTTCAGAATACTTCTAAGTTAATGGGGCTAATTTCTGAATGCCACCTAGGAAAGAGTTTATAGATGACACATTTAAATTAATTCTGAATTTCTACACAATGCAAGAGCCTGTTGAGAAGAAAAATAAATAAATTGCTATTTCAGTTGGCTGAAGGAACAAATAAAAAAAAAAGGGAAAAATATTTAAAACCCAAGTATGAGTAAAAAGGATAGAAGAATTTGTGAAGAATGTTTTGTGAAAATAAAAGTCCAACTCTCTAGGTGAAACCAGCCAAAGAAATACATAGAATAAATAATAAAAATACTGCTAACCATATTAGGCTTTTCTAGTCTCTTAGAAACTGGTTCTTACTAGATTTCTGGAAGATAGACATTTAGCTAGTTAATCTCTGTGTGATAAGGCCATGTGACTCAAACCTTTCCCTTACTATTTTTTACTGGTATTTTGCAAACATGAGTCCACTGAAGAATAAACAAATTCTACTTTGCCCCCAAGGAAAATACAACCAATTATGTGTCAGTGACTGACTGATTGAATTCTGTCATTATTTTCCCTCTGTATCACATCAATATAGCTTGAAAATAAAAGTTTATGTAATTTAGCCGTAATTGGATTTAATGATTGTATTACTTTTCACCAAAGAAATATCTCAATAATTCAGTTATTTTTTTTTCCTCTTTGCTTTCCCACATCTTATCCTTCTCTTCCCCTTCCAGCCTAAACTAGTTAATTTGCCAGGTCAGGAATGATTTCATGAACATAAACATTCCCATAATGGCCCTCTTCGTTGCAAACAGAACTAATGGCAATATAAACAGTCGCTGTAAATAAGTAAGCATTTAAGTTGGCAACATTTCTTCTCTGGGTTTTGTAACTTAGTCACAACCCATTTAATTTTGAGAACAACTTGGTGGTAATATTTTAAAAACAGTTTGATCTCTTTCATTTCAAATGTTTCATGTGCTCCAAGAACAAAAAAAATAATAATAATTAATTAATTATCATTCATATCTGGCACTGTGGTAAGGAGTCTGTGAAACTTTCCAACTGTGCAGTTCAGATAATGTTTCTAATCTTAATTAAATACCAGTACCATTATCTGAAAGTACCAGTTCATATCTAATGTTTAATAAAATTCCTTTTAATGGCTCCTCATCTCAGAGAGAAAGCCAGTCCTTAGCATAATATGCAAGGCCTAGAAGATTACTGATCTGCATTTAGCTCTCTCCCCATCTCCCCTATTCTGTCTTTATCTTGCTCACTGTAACATTCATTCACTGGGATCTTCATATGGGGACCCCCACAGGCAAGCTCTAGTACACAGCCTGGGCATGCAGCACTTTCTCTTCCTGGGCCAGGTAATCCACTTGCCTTCTATTTCACTTTCAAGTGTTTGTTTCAAAGTCATCCTCTCAACAAACTGACCTCTTTGGCCACCCAAGGAGGGTGTCACAGCTAGGCCAGTTCTTCCTATTCTCATCTCCACATTATTTTTCTTCACAGCATTTATGCTATTTAAAAAATTTATTTTTTAATTGTTTATTTTCACTGATGCAGATGGAAGCTTGAGAAGAGGAGGAATCTGTTTGTCTGCCCTTGTTGCTACTATATTCCTAGGGCACAAAATAGTGCTTGGCTCCTAGAGGGTCCTCAATATATGCTTAGACATTTGTTTAATGAATGAATAAATTCATAGTTATTCATTTCATATTTTTCACAGGGCTTATACATATTTTCACTATGTTAATAGATGTGTGTTTTGGGGTTCCAGAATTCCATGTGGGGAATGGATGGAACAGAGGAAAAGATAACTCTGTTTTATAATTAAGTGGACGGAATGGCATGTAACCAAATATGTGATTATGTTACACCAATTGTACCTTTAAATCATTCTCTAATAGTTGAAAATTGATATAATTGGAAAAATAGCATTGATTTTATTATGGGCATTAATTTCATAGCTTTTCATGATTGGCTATCTAAACCTGTCAAGAGAATATGTTTAGTTTCTTTCAAATTTGATAATTTTGTATAGAAATACCTTAAATATTTGGCATGCTTATACAAATAGGAATGCATTTATCATAGTTATTAATCATTAGCTCTCAATTCACTAGCTTTGAAGTTTATTTACCCAAGCCCTAATGACCTGTCCAATTTATTGATCTACTTATGTCAGGGGTATCTGCTGTATTCAACAGGGTAAATAAACACAAAATTAGTTTTACTGCCTTGTCTTGTACTCAATAAGCCAATTATTGAAATTTTCTCAAAGTGTAAATTGATATTTAATATTTAATCAAATACTCTGTATGCTTAAAAAAAAAAAAAAACTGGGAAATAACATACCTACCCTCCTACCTCCCAAGAAATTTAAAAAATGGCAAGTAGAAAACATTGGTGATAACTGGATGAGATTCAGCAATCTAAATATGATGGAATATAATTTTGAAAAATAAAACTCCCTACCTGTTATCAGGTTGATATTGATATAAGTTGGAAAACATCATTTTTCTTGGGTAAAAATTCATCCCTTGGCTATATCAACCTCTCGGAAGGTTCTATAATCTATCCCAATGATTCTCAACCATGGTCTGTAGACCAACAACATGAGCATTCCCTAGGAATTAATGAAATGTCCTAGACCTCTTAATCAGAATCTGAGAGTTAGGCCTAATAATCTATTTTTTAACAAGTATTGAAGATGATTCTGGTACAGCTAATTTGAGAAATGCTGATCGTTTCCATTCATTCCATACGTATGGAGCTTTTATTATGTGTAAAATACTAAGACCTATGCAGAACACAAAGGTACAAAACATAGAAGTTATACTGATAATTACTAATAGGTAATATTCTGAAGGACGGTCTCTTGAAGTGACAACCTACTAGCAAACGTTAATATTATCTATTGGAGCTATGTAGCACAGACCCCATTTTCCTCTGGGTTTTTATTTTATTTTTATAGACAGAAATTTCTAGATCCATACTTGCAAATTAAAATTTTTAAGAGAAGGAGTAAAAGAGTGTAAATTATATAGAAGAACTTCAATAATTCTCTAAGCATGGCAAACTATATTCAGGCAAAATTGTAACACTAAACAAAATGAGTGTTCCTGTTTATTGTACCTCCACAAATATTGACTTTGGATGTAAGGCAGGAAACAGTCTATTAGAAAAGGTAGCCAATGTCTCCTAAAGACACTATCTATCCTGCTTTTGAGCTATGTCACTCAAACTGAGCCACTCAAGTGATTGAGTCTAGTCAAAGTGAGTGATTCAAGTCACTCTGATGTCATTGTCATTGTAGTCATATTAATTTCTTCATGAAGAAGTTATGTTTGATGTGTTTTCAGTTATCCAGGCAGAATAAAACAAAAACCATTCTCAGTACATCAGAGTAAGGTATTTTAATACACAAATTGTTTACAAAGACATTAGAACAAGGAAAGTGATGGGGATGAAATAATTCAAAGATTAGGAAAAAGGAATTTCTTTCGACACCTAAGGCTGGCCAAATTAAACTGAGGAGGTGTTGTGAGCAGATCATGCAGGCACACTCACATCTAACACTGTTCTAAGACCCTGCTTCTGTAGAAACTGCTACCAATCTCATTTCCAGAGCTGCCAAACACTACTGCTGGCCCCTGCTGGCCCTGCCATTTCAGTTTATCATGCTAGAGCAAGCTGGCCCCTGAGCTGGGAATGTCAAGGTTGCTAACACCTGTAGCTGGTTGCAGCTGGTTGCAGTGGCAGCTCCATAAGCCAAGAAAACAACTGCACTTTCCTGTTTTCTACCTGCCAGTATCCCATTAGTACCTCCCAGTGGTAGAGTTAACTCAGAGTTAGCTGGAAACTATGAGAAATATAGTTTACAGGGTCCCAGCCTCTGGGATATAGAATAATACATGGAAGAGTAGAATGACCCTAAGAGAAAGGAGACAAAAGACCTGCACAGATGTGAGGATATATCTTTAAACAATTAGTTGGAATCCATTGTATAACAGGATTTCAGAGCATAAGTGAGCCTTAGCACTTGCCTACCTGTGATATTTTTCGAATATTTTTTCAACCATGAAATTGAGATTTTAAAAGGAAATCTGAGGAATAAGTCTATTATAAAATAGGTAAAGGTGGTGCAATGGTAGAAACTAATGTTGGAAGATTGGATTGCCACCTGATGTGGGTAGAGCTAGGTGATACTACTGTACCCCATCTCTTTCCTTTTTGCCAGGTTAGTGCCTTTCTTGACCAGTTGCTGAGAGTGTTGGTCTTTACTGGTTCACAGCTGCCCTGTTCTCTAGAAAATTGCTGTGGGCTGAAGAAAGGTATCTCACACACTCTAGGTGACCCTGCTGCTATGACCGATTGATATGGACATGCAAAGCCCATCCTCATTGTCACAAGGCAGGACAAGCATGGACAATGCTCCAGAGCCCTCTATGGAAGAGTAGACTTTACCTGTGAATCCATCTTTGCTTGGTTCTTCTCCCTCCTTTCCATAGTCCCTCAACAAACCACATGCACCCGAATCCTTGCCACAGCCCCTGCTTCTAGGCACTCCCATCTTAACACACAATCCACACTCTTTCTTCTCACTCTACAACTCATGTGAGTTTCCCCATTATATAGCTGATGTAGTTGAGTCACAGAAATGTATCTATTTAAGTGTCTTCCTCAAGACTGTGTTGCTTTGGGGAAATAAAATTATTCTTCCAAACCCAGAGTCACTGTACAACACTGTCACTACTCTGAGTACAATAAAATAAATTCAGTACCACTTTTACTACCTTTATAATTTCCCTTAGGACCCACTAACATGGGAGTCCAGAGTGGCTTGTAGATAAAAATTAACAATTTAAGAATAGATCTCTCTCGCTAGGGTATTAGATTATTGACTGCCAGAACCATCTGGGTTGGGGTTGGGGGTTCTGGTGCATGGTGTTTTTAAGCCTTTAAATGATTCTAGCCTCCTTCCTTTGAGCCAGTTTATTCCTCACTTTGGTTTCCTTCCCATGCCTCATGCTATTTTGTTTCTATTTTTTAAACCACCTGTGCCAAAGGAAGGACCAGCTTCTTATGGGAGCAGACTGAGCAGATATCGACATCCATCCAACACTATCTAACTTGGACTCAGCTCTTTCCTAGAGCCGTGCCTTGCTGTTTTTCTGCATACATCTTACATCACTGTCCTTTGCAAAATTCAAAATTTCAATTTACAAAATTTTATATAAGATCTTTTACCTGAGGTTTGTCCGTTTTCTTTGTTTGTTTGCCAGCTTCTAATCTCTCTTAACAAAGCTGGACCATCAAATCCTTCCTTATAATCATTGCCTGTTCTCTGGTAATGGCCAAACACTTTCAGACATAGTTATACTTTATACATTTCTGGTTACATTAATGGATAAGAGGAACCTTCTTATGGGGTGAATTGTGCCCTCCCCAGATTCATATGTTGAAATCCCAGTATGTCCCTTCTCCTCTTAATGTGATCTTACTTTGGAAGTAATTTTAAAAATTAGCTAATTTACTGTTCTTCCCATTACCTCACTACCTCAATTTGTAAATACAATGATTATTTTTTTTTCTTTTACCCCCATTTTCACAATATTTGCATTTTATTCTATAACCATCAAAACCAAAATTGCTCAACTTTAGTTTTGCATTTAAATGAAATCAGTACTGTCAATCATTTTGTATAATGTCTGTGCAGTTCTAGAATTCTCATAACTTTCTACATTTCATCAAGTAGTAATTTTTGAGAAAAAACCATCAGGATGTTCTTTTCCAGTATGTGTGCATACATTAGAATATTTCTTTTTACATATTTATACGTAAATGACAACATTACTAGGTATAAAAGCCAGGAGTCATTTTTCTCCCTTCAAAACTCATTGCATCAGTTTTTTTTTTTTTTTTTTTTTTTTTTTTTTTTGTATTTTCCCCCTTGTTTGCATTAGTTTAAATGGCTAAATTCCTTTTGCAGGATGCATGCCTCAAGGTTTTTTTTTTTTTTTTTTTTTTTTTTTTTTCACTATCTTTGAAATTTAATTATTACTGCTTGCTTCATATCAAAGTTTTCCTAAAGTATTGTGGTCAATTTTCATCTGTAGGTTTATAAAAGTCTTCATATTTCTTTTTGGAAATATTTAGAGCTTTGTGTGTTTTGGTTTCCACGATCCTCCTAAACCCTCCCTCTATACCATGTCCATGACTTCTTTTTTTTTTTTCCTGTTCAGAAGCCTCTATTCTACTTCTCATTCCAAATTACTCAGAATTTGACATATACAGCATCTTCTCTCTGGAGTTATGGCCCCTTCCCAATCTTATTGCATATGGTGTCAGGTATCTAAATATTTTGTTATTTTCTTTATTTTTATTGGGTTTTCTGGAAAGCTTTTACTTCCCCCCGCCTCCCACAGGCAGTCTAGGACAGTTTTCTAAAAAAAAATAATAATAAGTTTTGTTATACTCTTGGGGTTAGTATATAATAGGAAAACCCTCAGTGTGTGAGTCAGACAAACTAAATTTGAACTATGGTTCTATGTGTCACATATCAGCTCTGTGGCCTTAGTGAGATCACTAAAAGTCTCTGAGCCTCTATTCTTTATAAGATTGTTGTGAAAATTAAATATATCACCTAGCTGAAACTCTTGAGTAAATTACATGTGAACCACAAAAATGTTAGGTATTATTGTCATATTTATTGAAATGGAATTCTAAGGCTCAAAGAAATATGAGTTATTCCTGAAGGAGGCAGGAACCAATTCTTCCATTATGCTGTCTGTTTAAGTCTGGGTTAAAGTTTTCTCTCTCCATTTTTCGACAAATGATTCACTGAAACTTCAGTTGATGAAAACATTTTGTTGGATTAGAGATGATGTGAAGAAAAACAAAACATAAGAAAGGATAAAAAATATAGGAAATAGGAACTTTGTTTAAAGTACTCATGTACACTCAATATAGGGATAATTCAGAGGATATTCAAAATATCGTCAGAGATCAGGAAGCCGGCCTTCCATCAAATATTACAAAAATGATAGTATTTTGCAGGGAGATGTTATAATTCTATTATCTGTGATACAAATTAGATTAACAACCAGCCCAGATTCTTCATCTTCAGTGATTATAGAACAAATGAAAACTGGTTTTCATTGCATCAGTAACAATCCCCAGACCATGAGAACAGGATTGGGCTTCTCAATAGGGAGGACCTACCCACTTGCCATATCAGAGGACCACTGAGAGCAGCCATTTGTTCCCCTACTTTATAAAGAGTTCCCATAGCTCAAAGATTGATGCCACAATTTCCATATTAATATTTTAATTTTATTAATATTTATTAATATTTTCATTTGCTCTAGCTGGTACTCTGATCCCAAAAATCTGAGACAAGAGGATCATGAGCTCAAGTTCAAGGCCAGACTGGGCAATATAGTAAAACCCTGTCTCAAAAACAAAATAAAACAAAAGAACCAAAATGTGTTGCTTTGAATATATGGCACACTTTTTAATTTTAATTAATTTTTAATTTGTTTTTAATTAGTTATACATGATAGTAGAATGCATTTATGTACTTTGATATACATAGATGGGATATAATTTCTCATTTTTCTGAGTATACATGTTGCAGAATCATATTGGTCATGTAGTCACATATATACATAAAGTAATAATGTCTGTTTCATTCTACTATCTTTCCTATCACCACATCCCCTCCTCCTCCTGCCCATCACTTCACTCTACCTAATCTAAGGTAACACTATTCTTCTCTAGTGCCCCCCGCTTTATTGGACAACACACTTTTTTTTATTGTCACTCCTGAGAAGGCAGTTACTCCATGGAGAGGTAGTATAACAAATGTTTGAAGAGAAGGAGTTACCTGATTGTTTCCCAAAGCAAGTTTGACACTGGCAAGAAGGCAACTAGATACCAGATTCTTTAACTATAGAAAGTTTTCATCACCTTAGGGGGAAAGGAGGCAGCATATAAGATGTGGGGGGTCCATCTTCTTCTCTATTTTACTGAGACTCAACCCTTGATAGAAACCATTAAGCACTGAGTGGCTATTGAGTGAGATGATGTAATCAGTTTTCTGTACATCTTTAAAAGCTGGGAAAATGATTTTTGGTTATCTTAGAGTGTTTGCTGAGCTTCTGACAACAATTTAGTGGGATCACGTGCATCAAAAAGATTTGGACATGCCTTGTTCCAATTGGTCCTAGCATCACAGTAGCAGTAGCCCCTGAAAACTTGTTGGACATGCAAATCCAGAATCAACACCCAGCCCTGGTAAATTCATCTTTGGGGATAGTATCCCAGGAGTCTGTATTTTAGCAAGCCCTCCAAGTGATGTTTATTCCTGATATAGTTTAGAAACCACTACTATTAATTACTCTCTACTTCTTAAGAACATATATAAGATACTTGTGTTTACTTTTTGACTCTTGGCAATTTAGTCCCATGTGCAAACAACTTAAAGGCAAGTAAAATATTTCTGTGCAAGATCCTTCAATTTTTCTATTTGTCAACCAACCTCTTAATAATGTTTATTAGAGTCCTGTTTGCCATACAATAGATTGCCAAGATCTTGATCGAGAAGCTTATTCAAATGAATTTAAAATGTTTAAATGGAAATGACCTGGAGATGTAATTGCCAAAATTTAATCAAGGATTTAATTTGTAGATCAGGCCAGCCAAGTGGATTTTCCAGTTTCCCAGCACACTGTTTGTACAAAGAAATTAAAAAGTATGGAGTCGCAGGCCGAGCAGTGAACCCTTGAAGCATATTATAGTGCACACTTACTTATTAGCCATATTATATCATCCTGTTCCTTGGGAATTTTAGTTCTTAAATCCAGCCTAGAGCCATTGGGGGAAAAATATAGCAATATATATGTTTTTAGTCAAATGGTATAAATTATTGCTAGATCATCTTAACCTGTTTATTGGTATGATCATTAATAGGATGGGTTAAAAATCCTGTTCTTCATTCTGCTTGTTAAAAATGTCCTTGTTTAAGCATGCTGTGTCCAGTTGCCTTCAAACTGCTAAATGAGGGAGAAGTGTGATTTAGAGTTGGGACATATTTCATGTGAATTTGATAATGGCCGCTACTAGTGAAATACCACCCTATTTCCTCCTACAGCCTGCCAGTGATAATAGGTTTTCACTGAGCTCTTTGCACTTGTTTTACAAAAGCCTGAGCTTTGAATACTTTGTGTCCCAAGGTGTCCATCATTTAGACTCTGAAATCCCCAATGTATATCTGACAGAACAATAGTTTATCAACTATGGTTTGCAGAGCTCAGCATTAAGGTCTATATGTTCTGGGGGAAAAAACAAACAAACAAACAAGAACGTATCAGGTCAGTGATGTTCTAATCAAGCTTGGGAAGACATGATTTAGTATTTGCATTTGAGTGACGTTTTGTCTAACACAAGTGCTGGTTAAAGATACTTGAGAGTGGGACCACTTCTAATGCTTTGGGCTTGAAAAGGATCATGAGTTCTAAGTGAAACAATGTGTCTTTTTCTCCCTTGGCTGTAGCATAATAGGTCCACTCCAACATTTACTTAAGAAGAAACAACTCAAGACCTTTTAGTAGCATCACAGAATTTAATTTCACTTGGTACAAATGGGGACTGAAACATTTCTTGTTTTAAATTCTAAGGGAGCAGGAGAAATGACAGCTAGAAGATCACAAGAATTTCATGATGAGATTAAGTATAGTTTTTTTTTTTTTTTTTCTCCCCACTCCCCCAGCATTTTAACACACACAGAAAAGTGGAAAGAAGTTGACAGTGAACTCACTACCTGGATTCCAAAATTAACCTTGGTCCTCTACTTGCTTTGCTATTAACCAATTACTCTATCTACTCATCAATCTACCTTATCTTGTTCAAGGAGACACAAGGATCAAATATTGATATACCTCACCTCTGTAACCTGAGGACCTAGCCAGAGGGAGAACATTGCCATTACCCTAGAAATTAATTAATGTTTACATCTCTGAATTTATGTATGCATGCTGCTAGACCTCTGGTACTTTCTTTTATTTTAATAAGGAGGTTCCTCTGGGCCTACGTGGTAACTGTGGGAGGCTAACATAGTCATCTTGTTTTTTGCTTTCTCTATGCTTTGTCTGAAAATGACATTCAACTCAGCCTTAATGTTGGCCTATGCATCCTACACTTAGCTCATGATTTCTTAAAATTTTATTAATTTAATGATTCATCAAAACGAGTAAAAGAATGTGAAGATACATGAAGAGCAAGCTAATCGGCTTCCTGCCATCACCAGCACCTCCAACAAAAGGAAATAGCTTCATGCTGATGGATCCACAGCTTTCTCTATGCACATTGATCTTAAGAATGGATGCCTAGGTGAAGGAAGTCAATGAATGCTCCTTTTCAAACCAGCTCTGGTTCATTGATAATGAGTGTTAGTTGCCCAGAGTTCAATGTTAAGAAGGATCCTAAGGCTATGTCTGTACTTGATGGAATAACATCAAGAGGGGTTAGTGATGTCTGCCACAAATAGAGGCTGGAGCAACAACATAGATACTGTTCCTTTTCCATTGTAGATTTGGGAGAATGAACTGCAGAACCAGGAAACTGAAAAGGACAGAGGGGGACTGGGTACCATGCTAAAACATTTCCTGTTCTAGTTCATATTTGTATCCTATGGAAATAACCAATATTTCTTTTGACTAATAACACTCACCAAAGGGATGTCAAAATGGGGTAAATGAGAAAGAGAAAAAGAGATATAGGGATGGAGAGGCAAAAACTGGACATTCTCTAATTTTAAGGAAAAAAAAAATGCCACCATTTGCCTTAATGCTGTTGTACTCCAGGCTCCCCCATCCTATGCAAAGTATAAAATTCTAATTGATTAAATATTTGAATCACTGCTACCATGGGATAAGAATGCCCAGTTCAACTTTACTGCTTCTCTCTAAGAGGCAAATAGATACTAAGCCAGTCAAGATTATTCTTAGCATGTGGGGGGTGGACAGTGGGGTGAAGAATCAAGCTTTCCTTTCATCTTTTACTACCCAGTTTCCTTTATAACACTTCGGCAGATGTCAAGACGATTTGTTTGGCTCCTCATAGCCTCTGTATGATCTCTCTCTTCACGGCAGTGTTCCCCAAGTGCAAGTTGCTTGGCTCAGGATCAGTTTCAAAGACTCAATTTTCAAAGCAAATACACATACACGTCAGTAGTATTTTCGAAAACAAAGGTTATCACTTTTGTTTTTCCTGTTGTCCCTAGGGCATAAACAAGCAAAGAGAGGATGCTGAGGATAGACTGTGAGTTTATTTCACATGGCAGGTCTCATAGAGATTGCATCCATAAATGCACTGCCAATTTGAACCACAGCAGAGGGGAGTACAAGGCGTGGGGGGTGGGCGAGCACACCATGAGAGCAAAGAGAGAGGAACAACTTCAGCAAAGTGTGAAGTTTAAGGAGATATGTCTGCGGGGTCAATTTCCTTACCAAGTCTCAGGTTCACTCCTGACCAGAAATAGTCAGCAGGAGACACACAGGCGCACACAGACCTGCACAGCGCAGGGACATGCCCCACCTCCTGGAAGGGAGAACAATTTTATTTCATCAGAAATGCTGAGGAATGTTGCTGCTGATAACGTAACAGAAAATATTTCTGGGAGTGCATTTTCTTTCGGAACTTGGGAACAGAGACAGTCTGTCTGAACCCAGATCAACTTTTCCTTCTTATCACTTTTTAAAAGCATGTTATCTTTAAGAGCCAAATTAACTTTTCATGATATGGCTTCTTGGCAGCTGATACTTAGGCATCACAGATCTGGACATGAATGACGAAGCAATTTTGTAAAATGACTATCCCCAGAGCTGCTGGCTTGTTGGTTTTGGTGTCAATCATACATTTAGAATCTTCGTTCTCTCTAGATTTATATAGCTCTCTGAAAATAAAACTGTTTCAGGCAAGGTGTGAATAGTACAATAACCAAAAAGAGCCACAAAGTATATTCTTGTGAGAAATCAATTAAGTTTTCACTCTGATGTCTTCCAAATAGGGTTCATTTTCTGTTTGGATATTATAGCATTATATAGAATTTTCTCAATACATGTAGGAGGTATACTTAGTAATATTCCTGAAAAAAATCTTAATAGTTATGATGCTGTGTTGGAAGATCTATCAAATAAAACTTAAAGATGAAATTAAGTAAATGCAATCCCTGCTTTTAGGAAGACAAGAGTCCCAATAGTTAAATTTTTATTTTGATGACTTTCTCTACTATTTTGATATTCTAAAGAACACTAAAATTCATTTTATAACACTTTTTTGTTTTGTCTTGTTTTGTTTTTGGTACTGGGGAATTGAATGCAGGGGCACTCAACCACTGAGTTCCCCAGCCCTCTTGTATTTTATATAGAGACAGGGTCTCACTGACTTGCTTAGCACCTCACTTTTGCTGAGGGTGACTTTGAACTCACAATTCTCCTGCCTCAGGCTCCTGAGCCACTATGATTATAGGCATGCTCCACCAAGCACCCAGCTTATAATGCATTTTAATCTTTTAATACAGTGAGATTTTCAGAAGCATATAGTCCTCTAAAGTGAATTACATATAATAGGTAAGTCATGGGTAGCTATATGATAAGAAGTTTTACTACATGGTTCTACCATTTACAGAATCCAATAAAACCAGATGTGACTGGTAAAAAATAAATCACTTCCAGTGTATTTATTCAACTATATATATAATTGTACTTAGAGAGTTATGGAATGACCATTTTTCACAGGAAGTGTTGGTTTGTCTGTTAGTTTTCTGTTGTTAAATAAAGGTTTTCTTCATAAATTTTAGGCTTTTTTTTTTTTTTTTTTCGCATATGACCTCTCCCTTATGTTTATTTTATTATAGGAAACCAATTATGTAACTGCATATTATCAAAAATTGGAATGTCATGACCAAACTTCAGACACCTAAAATGTGAGACCATTATAGACACATGCTCTGAGACAGAGGCTAGTCTCTGTGTATACTTTAGAAATAAAAACATCTTTTGCTTGCTGCTTGTTTTTTGATATACTCAAACAGAACTATCGTTGGTTTGTGTTGCATATTTTCTTGGGTTTTAATTTCCTTTTTATTGCAGGTATGTACACATATTTATTTTTAATCTTTCAGTGGTAAAACAATTTCTTTTTTAAAATTTTTTATTTATAGTAGTATGTATTACAGTTCATACTATACATATATAGCATCTTTTTACACAAAACAGTTGTATGCAAAGTATATTCGCAGCATTCAAAACAATTTCTATTAAGCATTTTTATCAAGGTAGTTCTAATACTTTCTTTTTAAGTCTCTCTGTTTTATTTTCTTTTACAATTTGATGTGACACTCAGATCACAGCTTAAGCTCTATTCCAAATCCATCATTTTTTTTTTCCTATTAGAGTCTACTGCGTCCTCTCAAAAGCAGAAGAACATTAGTTGCAACCATTTTTCAGCAGAAGAGTACATGCATGGGTAAAAAAAGGTATTATCCATATTTAGAAATAAATAATTTGCTTAAATAATTAGCATAAACCTTAGGAGTTGACCTTGAACAAATAGGCATAATGGCCAGGAAAAACTTTATGATTTTTAAATAAACTTTCTTTAAGAGTATGTATGCATTATTTTTGAACTTTTCTAGGATTTACCTGTATTATCACAATGACTTTTCCTGTCAGGGTTCCATGCATGTTCTGCCACAGCTGGTCCAGCTTTACTTACCTGCAACTGCCACCCCATTCCTCAGCTGGGTGAACCAGGGAGCCTTCTATTATTGTTTGTTTGTTTGTTTATTTATTTTTATTCTAATTTGTTATACATGCTTGTAGAGTGCAATTAATTTCATATTACATATAAAGAACACAATTTTTCAAGTCATTGGTTTTACATAAAGTATTTTCATGCCATTTATGTTTTTATACATGTACTTAGAGTATTGATGTCTAATTAGTTCTGTCATTATTCCTATCTCCTTGCGCCCATCTCCTCCCCTCACTCCCTTTGTTCTATTTAAAGTTCCTTCATTCCTCTCATCCCCCCTCCCTTGCCATTATAAGTCAGTATCATCATAGCAATGGAATCATTCGACCTTTGGTTTTTTGGGGATTGGCTAACTTCACGCAGCATTATTATCTCCAACTCTATCCATTTACCTGCGAATGCCATGATTTTATTCTCTTTTAGTGCTGAGTAGTGTTACATTGTGTATATATACCAAAGTTTCCCTATCCATTCATCTACTGATGGGCATCAGGGTTGTTTCCACAAAATTGTGCTGCTATAACAGTCTTTCCTGAGTGGCCCCAATTTTGACCTTTATGAAATCACTGCCTCCTGGAGTGCCATCATTGGAGGTGGAGGAAAGCATTTTGCCATGTCCAGCACTATTGACCCTAGACAGGTACCCTAAAATGTGGATGCCAACCAGTACTCCCACCCCTAACCTTTCTCTGGACAATGTAGGCAAAGAATAATTTTCCTTGCTCTATCTTGGACATACTTCTCTTACTTTAGCAAGTTTATTTTATTCTAATTACTTGCATGTTCCCCCAGTGAGAATAAGGTCTCCGTGAGACCCTCTATGACAAGAACTATTTATTGTTGTGTTTTTATTTGTCTTTTGCTTGTTTGTGTTACTGAGGATTTAACCCAGGGATGCTTGACTACTAAGCTACATCTCCAGACCTTTTTATTTTTTTATTTTGAGACAGGATCTCATGTATAGGACCATGCTAAATTGCTGAGGCTGGCTTTGAATTTGCAATCCCCCTGCCTCAACCTCCCCAAATGCTAGGATGACAGGTGTATGTCACTGCGTCAGGCAAGAATTATTTAACTCAATCTTTGAGAAACCAATGTGTCTGAGAAGGGCTTGGTACATATTCATTGTTGAATAGAATATTCTGAACAGTACTAATATTTTAAATAAAAATAATTACAAAGAAGGATAGAAAATAAACATAAAAATTAATGATTGCTTATATTTTTACATATGCCTTTTATATTTATATAGTTCTTAGTACATATGACCTCAAAAATAATAGGGTATACTTTTAAACAACTTAATTTTAATATTTACTTTTTTCCTTAAATTTCTGTACATAAAACAAAATTTGGAAGTTGTGAACAGTGAATTTATTCTTTTGTTTAAGAAGGAGGGGCCTTCTGTATTTAGTGAACATAGATCTTATTTTTCATTGTCTTAAATAAAATAACAAGCACTTATTAAATGTTATATGCTACAAAATATATATCATTGGTTTTGTTTTGCATTTGTTCTGGCACCAGGAAAGAATGAGGTCATGCATTTTGGAAATGGAGAATATTTTGTGGCTTTCCTTTATGTCTGGCTTCCTTTTGAATCAGATGGGTTTTCTTCTTCTTTTTCAGGTCTCACATCTTACACAAAATCTTGTAAATTGTGTCAACTGAGGACATAGCTAGAGATAGTAGAAGTATTTTAAAAGCCACCAAATATAAAGGATTTCTCTATGTCCCCAGAACAGCCAGGTTCCTGTTTAATCCTATCCCTTCAGAATGTATCTTATGTCTCTGATATAAGCCATGTGATCATCTGCAAATAATCAAAAAGATAGAATCTTCAAAGAATCCAGTCCATGGACAACACGTATTATGTTAGTTAGTTAGTTTCGACAACGTCATCCAGGCATTTAAACATTATTGTCTGCAGAGTTTCTTTTTCCTTCAACATAAAGACATTAATAGAGCAAAATAATATCTATTTCATTTGACATGCGGTATCTCAATTTAATCCCATTTTCTTTCATTAGGTACTGAACTAATAATTATTTTTTGCAATAACTGATAAATAACAACTGATCATTAGACAAAAAGGATTTTGGGATATGCTGTGTTGGCATACTTGGGGAATGTTTCTTCTTTTTAAATGTAAAATATTATAGCATAAAAAGCATTAATTTGACAAAAAATAATTGGACCCATCTATCTTTACTTTCCCATTTCCTAGTCTGCTGGGAAGATAGCAGTATTTTCACAATTGTGATTTGCTAGAAATAAGTTGCAAAAGATAATGAAATGGTATTCTGCTTAATAATTGTGGTGAAATCTAGCTTCAGAAAGATTACTAGCCTCATGAATTTAAGTCAAATAGGTAAAATGTAGAAAAGCAATTGCATATATTAGAATATTTACAGGTTATTCTTGCTACAAAAGAAAATGGTATTGAGGTAATAATAATGGTATTATTTCTTGAGGAAACTGCATGGGCTGGTAACAATAAATACTATTAGTTTTTTGGAGCATAGAGTCAAGTTGGCATTGTCTTCACTCATTTCGACCTGAGCTGCACTGTGCTTTCCCAGAGCAATGACCAGCTTTTTCATCTTTCTGCTTAGTAAGATGGATTGTTCACTTTCATCTGGTTTTCCCTTCTCTTCTCTCATCTCCTATAATGCTTCAGTATCATGTCTTCAGACAGTGAATTTTCTTCTGATGCTTTCATGTGCTTTGATTCCTTTTCCCCATTTTCCTGAAGGTAGAGGGTTCATTTGCTTCTTCAGTGGTTTTCCAAAATTCCTGTGAAGAGGTGAAGGATTTAATGTATCCTCCTTAATGCACACCCCATTGTCAGTATATAAGAGGGCAAAGAAGGGGAGAACTTCCTGTCCACAAACCGCAAAGGTTATAAAGTTGCATACTCTCTCATCTATGTCTTTTTGGCGGAGTGTGGCTTCCCGCACTGTCCATCTAAACTTTAGTTGAGTATCTTTAAGATTTTTTCCATTTTGATTAATGGAGGTAGTTCGGTCAGTCATAGAAAGTTACAGGATGTTTCATGATGGAGATTCATGAAGAGATAGTCTCTTAAGAGAAAAAACAGAGAGGTGGAAATTTGCAAAAGGGTCATGATTTCCCCTTTGCATGGAACATCTTACAGTTCTGTTATCTATTAACCCTGCACCAAATTTTCTACATTGAATATTTTTTTTTAATTAGCTTTTTGTCTTCCTTAGATTTTATGTTATTTGGTCAAATTAACATTTTGTACAAAGATGAGTTGATTTAGGAATTTAAAAATGTGTATTAGAATTGTACCTCAGATATTCTTCTTGCCTTAAAATAAAGCAAAATGCATGATTTTAAAAGAGGATCTGTATTTGGTTCCTTTATTGCTTCAGTGCTCTCCCTGGTTATAGAAAAGCATTTAAATGGAAAAAAATTAGGATTATTTTTCTTTAAAATGTATCTTCATTTACGTACACAAATGAATGGATGATAAAATGTGGTCTTAAGTTTAATAATAAGTATTACTTAGAATTATTATCATCAATAAGTAATAATAATATTAATATTTGCTAATGGGGATTGAATCCATGGGTGCCTAACCATTGAGCCACATCCCCAACCGTTTTTATTTTTATTTAGAGACAGGTCTTGCTAAGTTGCTGAGGGCCTCACTATGTTATTGAGGCAGGCCTTGAACTTGAGATCTTATCTCAGCCTCTGAACCACTGGGATTACAGGTGTTCGCTACTGTACCCTGCTTAAATTTAATTTTTGACCCATACATTTCAAATACTTAAAATTGTGCTAATAAAAGTGCAATAGATATTCACAGGGATTTAATTTCAGTAGTATGGCAAGAGTGGATGGTTTGTGAGTTTAACAACATTTCATTAGGGAAATTTTACTAAGGAAGTGGAATGGGATATATACAAAGGTTTACCTCACACTGGCAGAATGGACCGTTCAGTAGAACTTGTTTACATGTACTGATTAACTTGAATGCTTACCTGTGAGGAAGCACTATGCAAATAATTTTTTTTTCTGAGCTATTAAACCAAGAAAGAGACAGAAAAGAAGCTTTATTACAGATAAATCTTTGCCATGCATCCATATTTTATACTTTTCTAGGATTTTTTTTTTTTTTTAAGGAAGGTGCTATGAAGGGGCTACTTTTTTATAATCTAGCTACTGTCTATGCTAAAGGAATTGGACATTGCTTAAGACTGCTTTTGCAGTACATTTTAATAGTGTAGATTTTATTCTCACAATATATAGAATGATACAAATTGTATTGGTAAGCATTGATAGAAATTGTTGAGAGAAAGGAAAATGGCATAATGTGTTTTTAATTTTGCTTTTATAACTTAATTAAGTTGTTCTTCACCATCCAGACCTCTTTAACCAATGGATTGTTTATCTTTGAAATTGGTCACATATAGTTTCATGATTCAGTTTTGACAATATTCAAGTGCTATACATTCACACTGTCAAAATAGTTTTGATATTAATTGACATTAGTTAGTATACTGATCGGAAATTATAGAAGCCTACTATCTTTCAAATTTTGTACTTTGAATAGCAGTATTGTATTTTTGTTTTGTCTGGACAGTTTGAATATGGTATTCTGTTATTGAACTCCTACTTTTACTCGTTTGCTTTTTGCTACAATTTGAATATTTGAACTGATACTAATGGATCAGCACTGACTAGGACAAAATGGTCTTTAATAATTTTTATATTAATATAACTCATTAAGCTGAAAATCTATCTCATGTCTCAATCCAAAAGAATATGTATTTTTTATTTCATAATTATTATCTACCTAAAAGAGGTTTATATTCTCCATGCACAGTATTTAGCAAGGGCTTGTAGATGTGTAGAGGATCAGGTAGATAGACCTAGAAAATATAATTTAACAGGGAGAGTTCCATTATCTTGTGGTTTGAAAGGCAAATTTAACTCCACAGAATTGCCAGCAGGAAGAGATATTATATAAATATGTCAATCATATTTTGACATCACAACCTTGTATTGACACTTCCATCAAAATGTCAGAGGATAAAGCATTAATCTTGAGGTATAAGTTCCTGTTAAGTATTCTGTAGAGCAAAAGTTTTCTCTCCCATTTACACCAAGTCTTGTAGGCTACAAAACTGCCAAGAAGAAAATTGACTGAATGGTTAGGGTTTTTGTACCTCCCCTCCCCAAACACCTGCCCTTGACCTGAGAAATAACTGCCTCCTCTCATAAGACTGACACAGAAAAAAATCACTGGAAAGTGCCCCTTTTCTCTGCTCTTCTATTATGAAATAATAGCATGTGTTCTTGTTACTTCTCTCTTCCTGACTTGTTTGTGGATTTCTCTCTACACCAATTAAATGGTTCTTTATAATAGGCAATCATTTGTTTAGTGGATTCCTCATATTCACGCAGAAAGAAAAGTCAGGAAGTCCCACAGAACACTTCAGAGGGAAAAAGAAAATCAGATAAAATGGCTTAATTCTTGACATTTTTGATTTATTGAGTCTTTTCTCATCTACTCTGTAAGAATACAAGTACCAGGTTAAATTTTTATTTTTGGTCCAGCTTTTCTGACAGCCTCATACTTTTGCCCTAGAGTTAAATCTAATGGAAAAGGCACTTACTGGAAATAAATAGCATGTTTTATCTCTGGATACTGTCTTACCCTCTAACACATAATAGTTTAGGTTTTCTTCTAGTAGTTTCTGTGGATGGCTATCAAATCCAACATTAGTAGCAATAAAACAATTTTTTAAAAAAAATCTGATTTATGTGTGGTCCTTCATTATAGTCTAAACTGCCCTATGTTTCCATTTTAACTTGACATTGTGTATGTAAACATTCAGCCAAGCCTGCTAAGAAAGGACATATAACTTTAAGCTTATGTTATCTGTGTACTCATGTATAATGAGGCATAGAGATGAGAATTAGCAAACTTTATTGAGTTGAACGCAAATATACCTTAGTGACCTGACTTGCTGACATTAAAAATGAAATAGGGTATGGGGGGAGGGAAGCATAATCATCCCAATATATCTATGAAACCCACAAAGAAAATTATTTTGGTAGCCTATTAAAAATACTGACCATTTATATTCCTCTCTTATCAATTGTCAGATTCCCTTTTAGCATTCTCTCTCCCTTCATTTCTCATGATTAGTACTCTTCATTTCTGGTCTTACTTCAATATACTGACAGAAGGAGAGGAGAAGTGTACAGCAGTATCATTTCTTTGATGCTCTACCAGCCCACATAATACTGTTCTTGCAAAGTACATTGCAAATGTCATCGGCTATGTTGCTCCTGCATGATAATAACACATTTGTTATGGTTTGGATGTGGTGTGTCCCCCAAAAGCTCGCATGTGAGACAATGCAAGAAAGTTCAGAGAAGGAATGATTGGGTTACAAGACCCTTAACCCAATCAGTGGATTAATCACCTGATGGAATTAATTGAGTGGTAACTGAAGGCAGGTGGGGTGTGGCTGGAGGAGTTGGGGTATTGGGGGTGTGGCTTTGGGGTATCTATATTACCTATCTGGTGAGTGGAGCCTCTCTCTCTCTCTGCTTCTTGATCATCATCATGTGAGCTGCTTCCTTTCTGCCACACCCTTTTACCATGAGCCCCAAGGAATGTAGCTGACTGTCTATGGATGGAGACCTCTGAAACCATAAGCCCTTAAATAAACTTTTCTTCCCTTAAAATTGTTCTTTTCAGATCTTTTAGTCACAGCAGCAGTATAAAAGCTGACTTAAAGAATATTGCTAGCCACAAAGTTAGGTCTTCTACAAAGGCAAAATGAGATAGAGAGTAATCATGTTCTTTGTTTAGAATAAGTTATTAGTGTTCAACTTCAGTGCTTTTATATATATATATATATATATATATATATATATGTATATATATACACACACACATTTTTTATATAATATATATAACATGTAATACAAATGTATAAATATATATAGTATATAATAATGTAATAATATATATTATATAAATGTATATACATATATATATAATGATAGCCTGATTTTTAAAATATTTTCTCTATGTATGTAGCATATCTTTTCTATGCTCTTTATTTTATAGTTTTAGAAATAAAGTTATTGATTTAAGTAAAATCTAACTTAACAAACTTTTATTATGGATAGTGCTTTTTTAAAATGTTTTTAAAATTTATTCTAATTAGTTATATATGACAGAAGAATCCAATTCAATTCATATTACACAAATATAGCAAAATTTTTCATGTCTCTTTTTGAACACAATGTAGAGTCACACCATTCGTGTTTTCATACATGTACTTAGGGTAATGATATCTGTCTCATTCCACCGTCTTTCCTAACCCATACCTCCTCCTTTCCCCTCCCTCCCCTTTGCCCTATCAAAAGCTCATCTATTTCTCCCATGCTCCCGCCCCTTCCCCATTATGAATCAGCATCCTTATATCAGAGAAGACATTCAGAATTTGTTTTTGTGGGATTGGCTTACTTCACTTAGCATTATATTCTCCAACTCCATCCATTTACCTGCAAATGCCATGATTTTATTCTCTTTTAATGCTGAATAGTATTCCATTGTGTATATATACCACATTTTCTTTATCCATTCATCTACTGAAGGGCATTTAGGTTGGTTCCACAATTTAATTATTGTGAATTGTGCTGCTATAAACATTGATATGGCTGTGTCCCTGTAGTATGATGTTTTTAAGTCCTTTGGGTATAGACCAAGGAGAGGGACAGCTGGATCAAATGGTGGTTTCATTCCCAGTTTTCCAAGGAATCTCCATACTGCTTTCCATTTTGGCTGTACCAATTTGCAGTCCCACCAGCAATGTATAAGTGTGCCTTTTTCCCCACATCCTCACCAAAACTTATTGTTGTTTGTATTGTTAATAGCGCCATTCTGACTGGAGTGAGATGAGATCCACTGAGTTAAATTTTATAAAGTGTGAAAGATAGGGATCTGATTTTATTCTTCTAAATATGGATATCCAGTTATTTCAGCACCATTTGGTAAAGAAGCTGCTTTTTATTAAACATGTAATTGTTAAGAACCAGATACTAAAAAAAAAAAAAAAAAAAAAAGAGTGGTTTTGATTTGCATTTCTCTAATTGCTAGAGATGTTGAACATTTTTTCATATATTTATTGATTGTATATCTCCTTCAGAGAAGTGTCTGTTCATTCCATTCTTTGGTCCATTTATTGATTAGGTTATTTGTAATTAAAAAAAATTAGTTATAGATGTACACAATACCTTTATTTTATTTATTTTTATGTGCTGCTGAGGCTTGAACCCAGTGCCTCACACATGCTAGGCAAGTGCTCTACCACTGAGCTACAATCCCATCCCTCAGTGCTTACATTTGCTTTGTAAAAATTATATTGTGCTCATTTAAGTTTTGGCCAGGAAAGATGTTTTGTAAGATCACATTATTCAACATTTTAAAAATCACTAGCTAGGCATCATGACTTCCATATATATTACTATAAGCATGCATCATAACTCATTCTGATTAGTGGCTAAGTCCCTTCTGCATAGTCACTTTGAAAAGTGATCTTTTTCTGAGATGCTTTCCTTAATGACTAATCAGCAGTGTAGTATCTGATAGAAATACAAGGCTTTTCTTTTCTTCCCAGATGGTAGAATGAAGTAAAGACATCTGAAGTAAGAAAGTATTACTTAAGAATGCATGATGGTGGTATTTAATGCTTCATGGTGCAAATTTAGCCTTAATGCCTAAATCTCAGATATATGAATGTAATTTTCTTTGAAAAATCACATATTGTAAGGTGATTTAATGCCTAAGGAATCGTGCCATTTCCTGATTACATATACAAATAAACAGTACACATGGATTTCACTGTGAGTATGCCTATATGTGTAGTAATTGACATGAACACACATGTTACCTGTTTGATCTGAGATATTGAAATTATCAGAAGTGGTCCACCCAGAAAGGCCTAAAGAAACATTTTTGCAAAAGCATGTCTTAGAGTGTACAGGTCAAAACAGCATCTTATTCAATTTATTCACAAACCACACACTGTTGAATCCTTGGGCTTTTATTCATGATCAGGTAGTATATAGTAACCACCTCTTGCCATCTTATATCTAATGGACAGCCCAAGTCTTGAGCAAGTAGGTATCCAAGAATGAGAATCAGGGTGCAAGAAAAACACACCAATTTATACTTATACTGAGTTAAAATTCATCGCCTCCATTCATTTATAGACTCTGATCATGGACACAATAACTTAATATTCTCTTGTCTGTTTTTTATTTGTAAAATAGATCTTGGTACTTCACAAGACTATTGTAAAGGTTAATATCACTATATGTTCAGACTAACACACTTTGTGTGCATGTTCGCTTTTCAGTTTTATAAACATCCTTTCTTGATGCAGAAAAGGGTGAATCAGTAAATTAAATTGAGGCTGAAATGGTACATAATGATGATTACAATGATTCAGGAAATGATTCCAATTGTCTTTCTTATTAAATATATTTTAACTGAAAACATAAAAACATAAAATTGTGCATATTTATGGGTTGCCATATTATATTTAGTATGTGTATACTATAATGTTTAAACCAGGTTTTGTGTGTGTGTGTGTGTGTAAATATCCTTGAACATTTATCATTTATTTAGGGTGAAAAACACTCAGATACCCTTCTTTTAGCTTTCTGAAATATACAGAACTTCTTGCTCCATCTGAAAGTAACTTAGCACCACTTGATCAGCTTCTCCCCATTCCCCAACCCCACTTTCCTAGCCTATGATAACCACCATTACACTTTCAACTTCCTAAGACAAAACTTAGAACTCTTATTTTCTCTCTTCTCTTCTATCTCAACTGAAAGTACTCTTCTTGCCTTGTGCTTCAGAGACAAATTCTAAGAAATTGACCCATTTTTTTCCACTTACTCACTACTATAGTCAGTAACAACATGATCAGTGTTTGAGTTTTAAAACCATCATTGAAGCAATTTCTCCACAGTGTGTTCTTCAAAACATGACAAAAGGCCAAGAAACATCGTCTTCCATGTCATACAGGTGTGTCTGCTTGTTGATCATTGGTATTTGAAACACGTATGGAATGTCAGCCAAGAATCCCTCTGGAGAGTGGGGCAGGTGTGGGTGATGGTTATGGATAACGCAGTCACTTCTACTTCTAAAATCTGGTTTCCATTAAATTTTGAGAAATGATGTCATTTTTTTGTCACATGCATTTCTTCTCAAATGTGGAACTATATTTCTCTTAGTTTTCCAACTACATCCCACCTATCATTCATAGAAGTCTCTGTCTACTTCTCTACAATTTGTTTGGGGGAGACAACTTCATATAATAGAAAGGTAACCCTCTTATCACTATTAATCAATAAGGGGGAAAAGTGCTTTAAAAACATTTCATAGGGCTGACTTTGTTATTTTTATTCCTGTAAAAAGTTATCACTGTGGAATAACAAGAGAGAGCTACTGTGGTCTGGGTTATTTGTGATCTATTGATATCAGGGACTAAATGTTTGGAAATCTGTATGAAAATGCAGACAATAATAGTAATAGTAATCTGTATATCTGTATATAAATTTGTATGTAAGTGCTTGAGTTTTGTAAGTTCTAGTTAATGGAGGTAGTTTCTGATTTTTTAAGTAACTCAGATTTTACATAAGGTTAGGGCTTAATAATATTTCGCACTTATGCTTTGTATGAGTCACTGTCCTAAATATTGTGGCTGAACAGAAGGAAGAATCAAAAAGCTGGAAAACACAAAACTACTCTTCCCCACCCTATTCTTCCTGAATTTTAACATCTTGTAAAATTTAAAAGATACATACCAAAAAAAAGGAAACAAGGCAGATGACTTTATATTCATGTAACAACTGTCAGGCCTAGAGAGCCTCACCCACTTGCCTGGTGTGGTTGGTTATTCATTGAAGCAAATGTCTGTGATTCACTAGTGCTCTTTCAGGCTGGTGGGAGCCTGTCAGTCTCTATGACTAGGTCCCTCACCCCTTCATTTTGAAAACATTTCTTGTTAAAACAAAACTTTTGCTCAAATAACACCAAATGTTCCAACTTCTTTTTTGAGTTTTACTATTACCACTACCAAAGTAGGGTTTGTTCATCTTAGGATCTCATGAACTGTATCCAAGGAATAAATTCTTACTCTAAATTTTGCAATAGTTTAGTATAAGATAGAGAAGATAGAGTAAATAAAACTCTAGTTGAAGGCAAAAATAACAAGACTTCAGATGTTATGTCTTTTTCCCTATTTAAAACAAATAAACAAACAAACGGGTTAGTTCTTCTGACTTCTCTGGATTCTGGTAATGGTAAAATGAAATAATATGGGCAACTGGCTGGATACACTACTGACTTTCAACAGGTGTTGTTCTACTTCTAACCTCTTCAAATGCTGAGCAGACTGTACATCCCTTGTGTTCATTAAGGAGGGGGACATTTTATTCCACATATAGATCACTATTCTCACTTCTTGTATATTCTGTCTTCTCTTTTAGAATTTTCATTCTGTTAGATTCCCATTTTTCTCCTTCTCCTTTTCTTCCTAGTGCAAATTGTCATGTGAAATCCTTCAGCACTCAGGTAAACCACTTCAAGTGAAAAATTAACCATAAGGAAATATCAGAGCAGTTACTCCAGGAAGTTTTGAAACTTTCCAACTTTGACTAATAGATAATGAACACTCTCTTTATTGTTAGGCAGTGGTATGGAGGCAGCTTTGGAGAACAAACTCTGCTTGTATACATTGCCAGCTCTTGCTTAATTTAGTTTTTACAAACAATCCCAAACTTGATTTTAGTCAAAAAAATGTAAACCAATTCCCACAGCAAAAGTTTACTAATTTCCAATTTGGTTTTTATTTCTTTTACATTCGTCTGTTGATTGGTCTGTTGTGATTGAACACTGAGATGGCTATGGGCAAAAAGTAAGGTCCAGGGGTCACTGGCTGTTCTCTTTTCCCTTAAGCCCCAGACCAGGCTCTAGGAATTCAATGTTTCTTTCCTTCTACTTGCCTTTGATAAAAATCCCCTAGGCACTGACATTTAAAAAGTCTCTGTATTCTCTGTTCAACAACTCACTTAGGATCCTGATCCTTCAAACAATGATGGATGGTGACAATTATAGACACAGGCGTTCGATTCAAGCAGTCTTGGCATCCAGTCCAGTTTTTCCCTCCACTGGCTGTATGACTTCATGTGAGATGGGCTCTCACTTTTTTTCTTCCTTAAAATGGGAATTATAGTACAGATTATAGTACCCATCTCACAGGTAGAATAAATGCAACTAGCATTCAGCTTGGAATAGACCAAGTACAGGATAGATGGTACCTGCCCTAATTATTACAAACTAATTGATGGGGATCATTTATATTCCCTTTATAGCTTCTTCATGGGAGGCAGTGTCATCCCTCAGCAATTAAGCACGTATTGCCAAAAGGTCCCAAATCAGCAATGTCACACACTATATGAGAAGAAGAGATTTTTCATTATATCAGCCGCTCGGCCCTTGTAGGTAACTAACAGGTTTCTCCTTTCTGAACAGAGGCCAGGAAGGAATGGAAATTTAAGTGTTTATAAAATCACTTCATCTATAATATCTGAGAATTAGTGACAATCTCTATGTTAGCTTGGCTCCCCCAGAAGCAGATGCTCAGATAAAGATTTAAAGTAACTATTTTATCTGGGCCATAAAGAAACACCCTTAAGTGAGTGGTGGATGGGACAAGAGGACCTTATAAATCCAGCCTCCACTATGGGTAATTAAAGGTCAGTGTCAATGAGGGAACTCTTAGTGCTGGACACACACCTCAGAGCTATCACGTGTGAGGAGAGGGAGCTGAGTTCTTTATTCACCAACCCCTGACTGTCATTAGTTAAATGACACCCCCAGTGGTTTGTTTGTTCTCTAGGACTTTTGGCTTGCTTTAAAGGAGGACAAAGGACAACTGGGCAGCCAGAGAAGTCCTTATGCAAATCAGCGCAGGGCCTGTGTACCCTGTGCCATTTAGGACATGGGGATATAAATGGGCACCAAAAGCATGTATGTAATTACTCATATAGTAATACTGGTGTGAGTTTGGGAAGGTTTAATGAGAATCTTCCCAAACATGCATTCTTAAGTATACAATAGGCTTATTAAAGTCTAATATTAAAACAAATGTAATTTTGATTAAAAATATATTTTAAAAAGCTACAACAAGCCTATGGAATTTTGGACAACTTCCCTCAACTCATCAGTCCTTGTGTCCTTGCTTCTAAAGAGGTCACCTGCACAGTCACAGCTATCAGTTGCACTGACACACTTGGCCATTTCCCTGCCTATCTGAGATATTTGTGTATCTGTTATCCATGAACTGTCATGACAGAGATTATTTTAACCTAGTGATCTGCTTCTCAGAGGAAGAAACTTGCTCTACAAAACTTAGATAACTACACTGCTACCTGATCAACCTGATCTGCCAGTCATGCATTCGGCTGCAGATTCACCCAAGTCTTTTTTGTTATAATGCTGATAATTGTTATTCCTCTGACATGTTTCAGGAGCACCTCAGTCTTAACAGCTAAGGAGGAAAAGTAACACAGAAATCTTTATACCTGATCCTTCTTTTTATGTGGGCTCCCTGAAGGGACAAGCTTGTGGTTGTGCCTACATTCCTGTGAAATTAATGCTCCTTCTTTAGACTCCTGTTATTCTATTTATAGCCACGGGGCTTCAGTTTTATAAGTGTCCAGAAAGTTCTGAGTAATGCACAGAATTCTACATACCCAGCAAATGCAAGCTTGGCAAAATTTAATCCCCGGTGAGAGAGGAAAACAGAGAATCAACAATTCCTTGCTTTTATTGGAATAATAAAAACTGGAGCAGTTTGTGTCTGAAAGCAGTGTAAAGCAAATATTTTTTGCATGTATATTCTATAGCCAGGATATAATGGAAATAATCATGAATTTGATAAATGGAGAATATATTCTTGGGAGGAAACTTGACTTTTCTTCAACATGCTTTGTCTTTTCATTCCAATATGCCCATTTTTATGAGTATTGTTAAAAATGTGGATTAAATGAAACAGATTTTTGTGTTGAAATGAGCATGAAGGAAATTTTTGTATGTCTACCGACCCATTAAGAGCAAGCAAGTATAATCGCTTACTGTTAAAATCTTCTAAGTCTTCTCATTTGCTCTTTTCAAAATATTAAAAATTTTGGAAATACTCTGTGTAGACTATTCCGTTCCTAATGTTTATTAAGGAGGGGACAATTTACTTGAGATAAAGAGCCTATTCTTAATTATTGTTTTGACTCTTAATGCATTAGGGGTGAATTAACAATTGTTTCTTTATTATAAGCCTTTCAGAAATGGTGATATTCTATCATATCTTTCTCATTTATTAATCTGGAATCGTTATATAAAATTCAGCTGCATTCATCAACTATTTTGTGACCTGAAATACAGTTCATATAGGAAGAATAGGATAAATTCATAATTATTTTCCTTTGTAATGAAATGTAATGATTTTCTTCTTAATTTTTTTTAAAAAAAATGACCAGTAAAGATTCCTTCTGTTAGGGTTTGCTTTATTTTGAGTATTATAGGAAATAAATGCACTTGCTTTCTTTAGTCCATTACAGTTATATTTTTGTTGATATTTAAATTGTCCCACTTGAAGAAGTCAACAGGAACCTCTTCAAATTGGTTTCTTGAGTCATTGTTTTAGTCTTCTTGGGATAGCACAAAATACTATTGACTGGTTAAACAGAAAAGAATATATACTTCTCACAGTTCTAGAGGCTGAAAGAGATCAGGGTACCAGTATGGTCAAGTTTTGATGGGGGCTTTCAGCTTGTTGGTAGATGACTGCCTTCTCATTGTGTCTTCACATTTCAGAGAGAGAGAGAAGCTTTCTGCTGTTTCTTCTTATGACACTTATGGGCTACGCCCATCATGACAATATCTATGTTAGTCAGCTTTGTATCACTATGACCAAGATTACTGACAAGAACAACTGAAATGGAGATAAATTTATTTTGGGCACACGCTTGCAAAGATTCATCCTACAGTCAATGCCTGCATTACTCTGGGCTCAAGGTGAGGCAGACCATCATGGCAGAAGGGCATGGTGAAGGAAAGCTACTCAGTTCATGGAAGCAGGAAGAGAGAGAGAGAGAGAGAGAGAGAGAGAGAGAGAGAGAGAGAGAGAGAGAGAGAGAAAGCAAAAAAAAAAAAAAAAAAAAAAAACAGGGACAAGATCTAGTCCGCAAAGTTATAACCCCAGTGACCTACTTCCTCTAGCTGTGCCTCACTTGCCTACAGTTACCACCCAGTTGTCTATTCACATTATTAATCCATCAAATTCATTAATCCACTGATGAGGTTACATCTTTAATAATCTAATTTTATCTCTTAGCACTTATTCATTACCTAACAAGCTTTTTAGAGGACATGTTCAAATCTAAATCATAACATCATCTAAACCTAAATATCTCCCAAAGGCCATATCTACAAATAGCATCATATTCAAGTTAGGGCTTCAACATATAAAATTTTGGGAGAAATCAATGCAGTTTATAGCAGTCATTTTGATGCAATCTTAATAGTTTTAGTTTCTTTGCTTTATGGTGGACAAGATAGTCCAAGCTCCTTTTGCATTTTTCCAATTCAAGCATCTGAGTCAGTTAATTTTTCAAGAAGCTGTGGTTGCTTTCAGTGGGAAATGGTATTTAAAAACTGAAGTTTGCAGTGGTCCACTGCATCCTTGTAATCCCAGCAACTTTGGAGGCTGAAGCAGGAGGATATCAACGCTAGCATCGGAGAGACCTGTCTTAAATAAAAAATAAAAAGGGCTGGGGATTTGACTTAGTAGTCAAGTGGCCCTGGGTTCAATCTAGGTTAAGAGAGAGAAAGAGAGAGAGAGAGAGAGAGAAAACCCAAAATCTGGGTACTGGGAGTGCTCATAATTTTGCTTTCATAATTTTTCTAGGTATTTTCAGTAGAGAGCAGGGTTTACTTCCCAATGTTTATTACACATCTCATATCTTCATAATATTTCCAAATCAAATAGAGGACAATGTACTTTCTTTCTTTCTTTCTTTCTTTTTTTTTTTTTTTTTTTTTTTTTTTTTTTTTAGTGTTAGGAGTCTTACACATATCAGGCAAGTCTCTACCACTAAACTGTACCCCTAGCCCCTAATACAACATACTTTTAATTTCATTTATCTTATATCAATATTTCTTTTCTTTATACCAAAATTCTTAGTTCTTTAGGTGATCATGAACTTATTACTTTAAAACAAGTCTTTAAATAATATTACAATCTTATCACCAATGTTATGATGCTGAAAGTGTAAGTTATTTTTATGTTTCCCTTTCCCCCTTAGGGTGTATCTAAAATGAAGATTTATAGCCAAATTGCCAAGTATTAGAGTCACTTTGTATACTGTCTGTGTGCTTATGCCACCAACTGTATCTTCCTTTAGGTTTATTTATTTTACTTTTAATTAATTTAGATTGCTCATTTGAGGCATTTTCATTAAGAATAAGTAAATATTAAAGTGGTTATAAAGTAAAATTTATAAAATGAAATATTCAAGTGAGTCCTCTATTTATCACCTTTCCCTCCATGCTATTCCTTTTTTCCACAGAATAAAACTATTTTGAATTATAGTTTATCTTTTTCTCAATATAGACAGATATAAGCCTGTGTACTATTATCCCTCCTCATGTTTTAGATTAATGGTAGCATACTATTTACAGTGATTTCCATCTAACTTTCTTTACATAATAACATATCCTGGTGTTTCCCTTATACTAACCTGTATAAAACCTTTCTGTGCACTTTCAACAGATACATAAAGTCCCATTTTGTAAATGTATGAGAGAGTTTCACAAATCAGTTCCCATTTGATAAGCAATTGGCATGTTCCAGTTGTCCATTCTGAAACACTGTCCCAGTGAAGAGCCTTTACCATTCATGAAGAATCTTTCCCTAAGTGGTTTTGGTTATAGTAGTGGAGCTGTTTTATAAAGCTGAAATTCAGAATGCATAAAGATAAAGATGAAAATCACCTGTAAACTTGCCACCCAGAAATAACCTTTCCCTTCCAGCTTTTGTTCTGTTTGTAAATATCCACAACCCTGAAAGCATAGAAGATTAAGCTGTATGTAGACCCCAGGAGCCTTCCTTTTTTATCTTTTTTTTCAGTTAACATTGGTGCATAAGTTATTACCTATGTCAAAACCAATTCTCCATAAATTTTAAATACATGCAGAATATTATCTTATCACAATTAATCACTTCCCTGTAAGGTACAGACACATTATAGCCTTCTGATGCATATTCGTATATTATAAATAAGAAAAGTACACTGATTTGCTCATGAAACAACAGTGCCTGGGTACACATGCCACCTGTCCATAAAGCTTCATTCTGACTATGCCTCCATAGGTCTGAGCCAGCATCTGAAAACCAATGCAGTGAATCCTTGAACAGACATGAAACAGCAAAGATAGAAAGGATAATGATGGTCCCTATTTTATTTTGCTTCCTCTAAGACTGAACAAAGGGAATGGATTTGGCATATTTAGATGGGATACAGAGATACCATAGTAATTATATATATATATATATATATATATATATATATATATATTTTTTTTTTTTTTTTTTTTTTTTTTTTTGAGATTTCTATGAGATCACCTAAGGTAGATGTTTGCTTTAGGCTATTTTGGCCATATCCTATATAAAGCCACATTACCACACTGTGTGATCTCTGGATGTCCTTTCTTTCCTCTTAGTCCTTTGATTCCAGGAACACTTCTCTCTGAAATTTCAGTACATCTATTATATGTGGGTTAAAATCAAACATCAAAGTATGGTGGATCTTTGCTATGATAAGCTAGAGAGTAAGTTTTTAGTGAAGATAGGAACAGTTCTCATTCTATTC
The DNA here is from genome assembly GCA_025594165.1 of Tamias sibiricus. Taxonomy (NCBI): domain Eukaryota; kingdom Metazoa; phylum Chordata; class Mammalia; order Rodentia; family Sciuridae; genus Tamias; species Tamias sibiricus. The sequence continues at coordinate 34,826,041 of CM046673.1, read as the reverse complement.
CATGTGTCACTGAATCAACACCAAGCCATTATGTTTGAAGCACATCCCAATAAGGCAGACCATGGAACATGAGCTGAAGAGACTTCAGAATTTCCCTGGAATACATCTCTCCTGCATCTCTTGCAAGACCCATGTTCCCAATTATTCACTAGACAAATGCTAGGTTGGCTAGCTCTTGAAATGTAACTATGAATAGCAAATTATACCTACTCTCAAGGACCTTGGAGTTTAGAAGATTAGACACACAAGAAAATGAGCAATTATAGAACATTAGGTTTGGCAAATGCTATAGTAAGGTATAAGTAGGCACAGAAGAGGAAAGACCAACTCAATATTTTAGGATTTTTTTTTTTTTTCCAGGAAAGGTGAAGACAAGGTATAATTAGCCAAGGAAAGGAATGGGGAAAGTTATAGGAGCAGAAAATATCTTGAACGTTTAGAGTTTCAAAAAGAAAGGCAGAAACAAGGCAATTTGGAGAACTGCAAGTAATTTTGTTAGCACACTGCAAGTATGCATGTTGGTGGGTAGGTGGGTGGAGACAGGGATTTGTGTTGCTGAGAAAGGTGAAGAAGTTCAAGAGGTAAGGGAGGGCCATATTTTGAAGAGTTTTATGAACCTAGTTAAACCTTTTGAAATGAATTCTGAAGACAATGAAGAACTATTTAAAGCAGGGAACATCACTTCCCTTAACAAACAGACAAACAAAACCCAAAAAATCCACTCACTGCAACTTAAAGAATGATCAGTAGCATACCTGGAAACTAAGAAGACTGGGTAAGAGCTCAAGAGAGGTACAAAGGCTAGTGGGTTATTAAAAACAAACAAACAATAAAAACACAGTATTGTCTATAGCAAACATTTTGAGAAGATAAGTTGCCAGATAGTTCTTAAGAGAACCTATCTTAGAAAATCATCTGCATGTCAGGTGATTATGGGGGAGAACTTTCTTGGTACAGGTGGATTCATGTGTGATGACATTTCTACAATGCCCAGAATATCTGTATAAGGGATTGGCTAAAAACCCTACTACTGCCATGTTATGCCCAAGTTTTGTTATTGTTTTTATTTTTCATTGCATATACCATTTCTATCAAGTCAACAGCTGTTGAAGCACATGAAAACTCAACTCATTTTGATGGATTTAGAAGACTGAGAGCCAGAAGTTCAGATTTATAGTCTTCCTTTGAAAGACCTGCATGACCTTTAGATATTCATTTCATTTTTGCTTCTGTTTCAATAATTAAAAAAAAAAAATAAGCTGGGTACGGTAGCACATGCCTGTAATTCTAGCAGCTTGGGAGGCAGGAAGCAGGAGGATCCTGAGTTCAAAGCCAGCCTCAGCAATTTAGCAAGGTACTAAGCAACTCAGAGATACCCTGTATCTAAATAAAATTCAGAAAAGGGCTGAGGATGTGGTTCAGTGGTCCAGCGCCCCCAAATTCAATCCCTAGTACCAATAAATAAACAAATAAAAATACAGGTGTATATTCCGGGAAAAAAAAAATTGGTGTACATAGAACACTTCTTTGGATATATGTGCCCAGTATAGAAATACAGGGACATTTTGGGCCTTATTTGATTTTCCTTTGCATGTCTAGTCTTTTTTCAAAAGGTAAAAATAAATTTATGAGAGCAACAGAAGTGATCTAATTCTGCCAACTTGAACAAATGACTTTACCTCTCAAAGGCAGTTTTCCCACATGTAAAATTGTAATAATAATGCCTATCTTATGGATTACTATGAGAAAATGCATCTAAAGTAGCTAGAACCTAGTGGGTATCCACCCTACTTTAGATCAGATGCTTTTCTTCCTCAGCACTATGGTTTCATTATCATTATTGAAGCATGCTGAGTATACTTTTCAAATTGCTGTGTTGATTTTAAACTTTTTCACTGAAAAAAAAAATTACTAAAATATGAATCCCAGTAAAGATGATAAATTTTTTTTGGCAGAAGAACAAATGCTACACAAATGCTGTCTCTACACAGAGTTATCAGAGTCTAATCATATAGAAGAAATATTTTAGAAAAGAGGCCACAATGACTTCTATTAGCTTTGGCCATTGCTTGGCAAGGTTATATCTTAATGCCAAATTTATAAAGTTAGCAAGTTTCTTGTCACATGATCATTGAGTAAAATGTGACATCAGTGTTTACCAAGGAGTGGTACTTTCTGGTGTCACTTGACTTGTGCTGTGATGAGGTCCTAGCTTTCATCCAAGGGCTAATTCACTCATCAGGTGAAACACCAGCCTTCTTAGCCATATCTGGAGTTAATGGCAGACCTGTGGCATTTGAACAATCATTGTAGCCACATCACATGGCAAGGAGTTGAAAGATTTCCTAGCATCAAATGTGTGCCATTTAAATGCAGGAACATATGAAGCTTAAAAAGTAATTTTTATACAGAAAAAACTTTATATGTGATCAATCTCCCATTCTTTTGGATGAGGACCTGGTATTAAAAGTGGCACATTATGCAAATGAAATTCACTTTCTTCTTTTTTGCTTTTGTAACATATAGAATTATATATACATATTGGGGGTGAGTGTAGGTCAGTGGTAGAGCACTTTCTTAGCATCCACAAGACCCTGGGTTACATCTACAGTACACATTTTACTTGTTATAGCAACTTTTCCTTTTCTTTGAAGCCAGGGTCAGAGAAATCCCTGCAGAGCATAAGTGTTTGAGTAGTATACTAAGCATAAAGAGTGAAAATATAATGAAATTGGAAATAGTTAAGTGTTAAAAATAAAATTTAATATAAAGTTTGCCAGGCTGTCTTTGTTGTGAATGATCATATTTCATTTGTTTTACCCTTAGTGTTTTTCTTAGTCATTCCACGTATATCTCCCTACCACACACTTCCTCTAGTATCCTCATTTTATTTATACCCCCATGCAAACCTTAGCTCACAGAGAAGCATTCTCATAACATAATCATATCATAAGACTGTGGGGAGGCAAACCCGGATGATATATATGACATACATGCAAATGTCAGAAGTTAGTGTTGGTATTCAGATTTAAGAACCAGGGTGGTTACTAATTCCATGGAGTTGACGTTAGCATTCATTGTAGAGAGTTGTCTTAATTTCAGGTTTGTTTACTGCCTGAAAACAAGAGAGTAAAGGACACCAGCTGAATTTCCCCTTATTCTTCAACAACACAGCAGGTGTACCAGCAAGGGCTCTGCCTTCCCTTCCATGGCTGTCATTCACATCAAGCTGGTTCTAGCAATTGCAAGCCACTGAAGCTCCAAGGACATGATGTCACCTGCTGAAGGATTCCAGTCTGTTGTGACAGAATAATTGCTCCCTGGTACAAAGGAAGCATATGCCATTGATTGTGAAAACTCTGCCACTTGATGTCAGGAATGGAAATTATAAACAGTGACGAAATCACCATATGTCTAAATTTCTCATGAACCGTCCCTCCCGCAAAACATTCTAGTCCTAACATTCATAATTACTTGCTTTCTATAGCATAATCCTAGTATTATAATTTCTTGCATGGAATACTACCTCTAATGAAATCTCTGCAAATATTTTAGTATCTGTAACCCTGATTTACTCTGTTCTGCCAAGGATGCTATGATATTGCCATGACATCAATCAAGAGTGACACATAATCAAGACTTTCAGATCTGAGCAGGCTCAATCGCTCTGCTTCATTGTTTATTTCACAGACAGCATTGGGGCTGGGGTGGGGAGTGAGGAGGGGATAGCTGTCTACAAAGGCATCTCCAAGGATCCCTTTCAGTGAAGCTCAGACTCAGGGTTTGGCAGAACTCATAGTACAAAAACACATACCCCATTACTCCACTCTCCCACAAGAAACTCTTCAGGCAGAACAACCAGTGACATCTTGAAACATTCTGCAGATCTTCAGGGATGAAGCCACAAATGAGAAGGATGTTCATAAGTCAATCACCATCATTTAAACATTCTGTATGTGACAGAAGAATGCCTTGGCAAAACTATAGTGGCTCGTGTGGTTTCCCCAGATTTAGGACATTTTCATTATTGCTTTCCCAAATTACCCTAAAAATAGAAGATTGTGTTAAAAGAGCCAAATTCACCAGTGTTTTTCTTATACCTATTTTCTTAGAGTGGAAGGGAAGGACATGCAAATTTTTTTCAAAGAAGATTTGGGGTTTATTCTTTCTTGACATAATCTTGAGGTCTCAGGGAGGTCATTGTCACCTCCTTTTAAGATGACAAATGAATGGGAAAGGATTTGTGGTATGCATTTCAAATTCAAGTGGGGTATATACATATGGTCTTTTCCTTTGCATGGGTTGAAAAATTTTAAAGACATGAAGAAACTGCTTGAAATTAATGCTTTCCATGAAAAATGGCTTTTATCACATCTGGAAAATGTCCCTTATATTAATGTTTATGTACCCCAATAACCAAATGTCTAAAGTTTTAGCATGTATATTTTAAATGGATTACGACATTGCCTATTTAATTTCTCTTTCAGAAATGATTATTGTAAGAAATGAAGTAATTTGGATGAAATAGACCAGAGTCTACTTATGTACTTAGGTAGAATTTAATAAGCACATTAATCCTTATAGCTAGAATATTTAGACATACAATCAGCGATTAATGACATTTTCATACCCTTTTTAAAGTAAAGAACCATCTTTTCCAGTCCATATTCCTTTATTTTAGTAAAAGAGTTCAGTGTTAAAATTATTTTTAGCAGTATGGCAATCTTCACTAAAAATCTTCACTAAAAAAAAAAAAAAAAAAAAAAAAAAAAGAAAAAGAAAAGAAAAAGGAAAAAAATGACAAAAACAAAACTAACAAATAACAAATAATTCTTCTGAAAAAAAAAAAAAAAAAAAAAAAAACCAGCTGACTGTTTTTCTATTTTTCCCATAAGCAAAAGGTATACCTAGTTTTTTTATTTTTTTTTTTTTTTGTTTGTTTGTTTTACTTTCCCCTTCAAACCCATGTGAGGCCAAGCTAGACACAATTCATATTTATAGAAATCAAAGACACTTTTATTTTTTGGACCCCTGCCATTCCTCTCCACCACAGGACAATTTTTTTACTGTTTTTCTTGCCAAACGAGGGTAGAAATGGAAAGACTGTCAAGTGCCAGTAAGCCCATTTGAGAAAAGACAGGTCAAGGTTTTTCATTTTAGAAAGCCTACAAAATACAGAACAGCTTATAGTTGTACGTTGCAATGCTCTCAGTGGACATTTTTATTGTGCTGTGTTTTATTGTTAAGTTCCATTGAACAGCAAGTGATCAGCCCAGCCTGTGAGATGGCCCTCAAGTGTGACAGTGTCAAACATTCCTGGTGGCAGGTTTGACATGGGCTGATTGCTCCTTCCATTTAGAGAGCATCATGTCTTTTGCAACAAATTGCAGATCAAACCCCTACTGATTGACAGTGAGTTGAGCTACTTTTGTTTTTAATTCTTTAACACTTGACACTCTCTGATGGTGTTTTAGACAAGAAGAGAACCAATTTCCCAAACAACCTTCCTTTAGAATTCAAGAGGTAAGAGAATAGATTGAAGATGACCTTCAGTACTGATTATCTCTAGTTTTCATTTAAATATCACATGGAAAGTTTTAAAGCATCTGATTTTGTTATTAAATAATCACCAACCTATGTCTTGTGAGATAAAATAGCCAGCATTACAGAGGCACAGTTATTTTGGGCTCTTAATTTAGGCAAGAATATGAAGAATTAACCCAAACTGGTGACTATAGCAGGTATTCTATTTGAGAAAATAGAATAATAAATAGTGTAATCCCTACAGAGCTGGAATCAAATCTTTTGAGAAATGAGTTATTTTCCTTGCTAATATACAGAAAGCTATGCAAATTTAATTTATTCTTATTGTCATTTTCTGGATTTGGTATTCCCTCCTAGGTGCTAGCTGAAGTCCACAGGAGCTGATGTGGTTCTAGCAGTGGCTACTTCTCATCTGTGGGACTGGTGGATACAAGCCAGAGGGAAGCAAAGACTATGGAGGGAGGGTGGTATTTGTTTCTTACAGATCTATCAAAATCATAATAAGAGGGTTATCTAATTTGGAAGTATTGTAGAGTGTGGTAGCACATAAGTGTCACAACATCCCTTTAGTGAAGACCTGATTCCTGGAGCCCCAGCTCGTGGGAAGGCTGTTGACAGCCTACAATCCCTAAAGGGTTATCTCAGCTGCAGAAATCCAGTTAAACAGTCACGCCTTTCAGAGTGGGCCCCATTCAACATTGATCAGCACCGTTGTGTTTAACCCCCAGACATCTCAGACAACTAAGCACCTTTCTAGTTACCCAGCTGAGATCAGACCTACATCCTAGCCCAATTTCTCCTTTTACTCACTCTTGTTTCTTTACATTCCCTTTCACAGGTGACAAAACCTTTCTCTTTAGTATACAATTGCACTCTAAACTCTGTCTCAGACTCTGCTTCCCAGGGAAACCAACATGCAGCCACTGTGTCATCAGTCCCATTTAGAATTCTTGTACTTGATTGTTTGCAATTACAGTCACATTGTAGGACCATGACCCTGTTTTATGTTTGATAAGCTTTGTTGACAATGCCAGCCATTTCACAGCCAACATTAAAACTATAGAAATGTTATGGGAATGAGTTGGAGGAAGGTTTCAAGCCTTTATCTGTACATCTAGGATCAAACTTCAGTTTCTGACGGGATTAGAGAAAAATCAAAAGACTGCATTTTGTTTTGTGAGGAGTATATTGGCTTTTATATAATGAAGAAATTTTTATGGTTTCTGAGTTATGTGCAAGGCTGTATGAAATTTTGCCTTTTAAAGAAACTTCTACCCTTCTGATTTAAGATTTCAAAGAATTATTGCCTTCATTATCAGTACTCGCTGATGCTGCCAATTCAATTATCTACAATGGAGGGCAATAGTGCCGAATATAAGCTAAAACAATGGATTATCCAGAACCATTTATGTTTGTCCCAAAGTACTTTTTTCTTACATATGACTACAAATGCTATATACATAATGCACATTTTAAATATAACTTTTAAATAAACTGCCTGTGGATAATTGAAATAAGACTTTTTACATTTGATTCTCTAAGAAAACTATAATCATTTTTAATCATAAAGATAATACAATACATTCTCTTTCTTGAAAATCTTCTTCATATTTTATCAGTCTCAATACTAAAAGGCAGTGGTGTGAATATGGGGTCAGGAAAGTAAAGGGAGAGCTGAAAGACACTTGAGGGTGAAATGAGTTGCCATTATTTCAGATTATATTCATAACTTCTCTATGAAATGGAAGTTCATCAAATGAAAGGAGAGGCTAGAGGTGAAAACTGGCATTTCCCATTCAGACTTGGTTGTTATATGTATAAAAATATTTGGAGAAAAAACCTGTTAAATGCTTTTTCTTTGGGGGGGGGGTGGGAATTTAACCCAGGGATGCTTTACCACTGAGCTACATCTTCATCCCTTTTTATTTTTTATGTTGAGACAAAGTCTTGCTAAGTCACCAAAGCTGGTCTTGAACATGTAATCCTCCTGCCTCAGCCTCCTAAGTCTCAGGGATGACATAGGTGTGCACCACCCTGCCCAGCTAAGCCCTTTTAATTTTGAGAGTTCATCACTCTTGGAAGTTGTATTCATTTGCCTTTTCAGAACTTGTGAATAGAAAGAACTCAAGCCTTATATATTTATGTATACTTTTTTTTTCTTCAAAAGCAGATATTCATTAAGAAGGCCAAATTTAAATATGTTCTTTCCTATAGCAATAGTAGAGAATAGTATCTCAGTGATAATAATAACTAAATGCCATTGCACATACTCTGTTTCTGGATTCTACACTAGCCCACTCTGAATATGCTTTCTCTGTTTCTCCAGAAGTGTTCTAAGGGAGCTCACAGTAAATCTATGAGAAGCTTAGGCTCAGCAAGTTTTAAAGGAGTCACCAAAGGGCAGGCAGCTGGGAAGCAGCAGGCGTGGCAGTCAGGGTCAAGCAGCAGCACCCTGACTTGGGCTCTCGTGCTCTTTCCAATATACTGAGCAGTAGCAGATGACAGCTCTGTGTCCTCAAAAGGAATAGACTCAACTTCAAGTGGAGACGGAGTGTGCTGGCCTAAAGGTGGAGACCATAATCCGTCTCATTTCAGTGAGTCCTCTTCATCCATTTTAACTGTCAGGCCATGCATGTCACCACTTTTTGGCAAAATCTCTAAGAATGAGTTTAAGGCATTATTGTTCTCTTCAGAGGAGCAGAGGCTTCCAGAGTATCAGGCTGCCTTTTGCTTATTTTAATAACTTTGCACAGACTAAAGGCTCTGTCTTATGGAAATGCTTTAATTTCTCAATTTTCATTCTTGGCAAGGCATTATAACATATGCCATGGGACATTAGTTCATTCATCTGAAAATATCCAAGTACCTACTATGTGTTAGACACTGTGCTAAGCATTAAATAGAAGAGTGAACAAACAGATATTGTGTCCACTTTCATGATGTTTATTTTCTTGTAGGGGGAAAAGGCAAACAATTATGAATTCTGGAAGCCAGTTTTTTTTAAATTATTTGATCAATTGAATTAACCCATGAGATATTAATATTCTTAACCTAAGAATATTCTGAAGCCAGGCACAGTGGTGCACACCTGTGATCCCAGTGCCTCGGGAGGCTGAGGCAGGCGGATCATGAGTTCAAAGCCAGCCTCAGCTACAGCAAGGTGCTAAGCAACTCAGTGAGACCCTGTCTCTAAATAAAAAATACAAAGAAAAAAAAGGAGGGCTGGGGATGTGGCTCAGTGGTTGAGTGTCCCTGAGTTCAATCCCTGGTACCAAAAAAAAAGAAAAAAAAAAATTAGAGAAATCTGCTTCTAAAGAAATTTTTTCTCATTTATGTCAAGAAAACAATGAAATTTTATTTTAAAGATGCATAAGTTGATATAAAATAGTATCTAAAAAGTAAGGTTTGAGGCATGAATTTGCTAATTAGCATGATCTAAAATTTTTCATGGTTATAAATAGCAGTCATTATTTGAAGTATGTTTTACAATTAAATTTCTAAAGTGTTCTAAAATATACAAATGATTATTTTCCCTTATGTTTCAGGTTTTTGTTTTTCTTTTTTTTACTCCAAACTGTTATACCTCAACATGTTTAACTCATTTGATGCAGCTAGGATACACAAAACCCAGAAGCTTTAAGTCCTAAGCTTTACCTTAACTATGCCAAAATATAGTCATCCCTCTTAGCATATTAGCTCAGACAGCTGCCATTTCTGCAAAAAAAAAAAAACTACCTCTCATTCTAAGCCTATCCAAAGTTTATTGTTATCTCTCCTACTTATTGGAGCTGGATTACATTTGTGACTCCACCTCTGCAAATTGGACATGCAGTTTTGGCTCATTCATTGAGTGCATACCTTAGATTGTTCCTGGAAATAATTTTCTCCACATTTGTTGGCTCTTTAAGCTCCTCTAAACATGCTTGAGATAAGAGTTTTGATGCTTTGGGTCTATAGACTTGGCCTGAGTGTGAATAACTGGGTTGTGTTCCTGGCCTCTCAGGAGCTTGGAGCATGGCCTAAAAGGTTGCCTGATGGATACAATCATGGAATTTGGAGCTGGAAGGAACCTCAGAGACCACCATTTCAAACAGATGCAGAAACTCCAGAGCCAAGAGGGGTCACATGACTAACCCAGAATCTCAGATTGAGCTCATGGCACAAGCTAGGTCAGAATCCTGTTTCGCCTCCAAGGGTCACTTTCTTCCCATGGCTCCACATACACAATCTAATTTTTGGCAAACCCTTATCTAAACCTCATAAATAGGATGGATGGTTCTAAACTTTGGAAACAGCCAGCATGAAATTAGCTATTGTCCTCTGCGATTGAGCAAACATCTGGCTCTATTCTAGTTAAGAAAGAAAGAGAAAAGAGTAAAGCTAAACAACTACATTACTTACCAGTATGAAAGTGCATGCTAGTATAGTTATCAGAATGGTTAAAAATGTGATGGATGACAACTGCTCCCATCTGTCTATTGCAGTGGCTTGTAAATAACAGGGTCACCGTGCTTCTAGCTAACCACTTTGCTGCTCCCTTTTTGTCATGTGATTGATTATGATGAAAGGATGCATGTTTTCTAGCATGAAGCCTGGGGGGGGTGGAGCTTAGACAAGGAGAAACTTTCTCCTTAATTTGTTTATTTGTTTTTCATTCATTATCTATAAGATAAACAAATGTCTTCTGTTTTTGCAAAAGAGAAGCTCATCTCTAAGTGTGATAGATAATTTTATGTATCAACTTGCCTGGGCTAAGGGATGCCCAGATCACTGATAATACATTATTTCTGTGTGTCTGCTGTGAGGGTGTTTCTCAAAAGAGATTTACATTCAAACCAGTGGGCTGAGTAAACTTCTTTCACCAGTGTGGCTGGGTCTCATCCAACCAATGAAGTCTGAATAGAATAAAAAGGTAAAGAAGGACAAATTTTCTGTCTCTTCTGGAGTTGGGACATCCATCTTCTCCTACTCTTAAACACTGGAATTCCAGATTTAGATTTTGGACTCTGGAACTTAAACCAGGACTCTCCCCAGTTCTCAGGTCTTTGAACTAAGAATGAATTATACCACCATTTCCCTGGATCTCCAGCTTGCAGACAGCATGTCCTGAAACCTCCCAGCCTTCATAAATATGTGAGCCAAGTCCCATAGTATATTCTCCTGTCTCTCTCTCTCTTCATATCTATCTATCTGCATATATATATATATATATATATAGAGAGAGAGAGAGAGAGAGAGAGAGAGACATATATAAATCTGTATATCTGTTATATATATATATATATATATATGACGTCTATCTATATGTGTATGAGTATACATATATATATATATACATACATGTATATATATATGTGTGTGTATGTTTATATGTATGTGTGTGTGTGTGTAGAGAGAGAGAGCTGCATATCAGCCACCTATTTATCTACATATCTCCCATTCATTCTTTTCATCTGGAGAACCCTGATAATACCTTTTTATTTGTGATTTTGGTGATATTAATACTTTATGACCTTTATAGTGATGAAATGTAACATATCTATTTGAAGTTTTTATAAATATTTGGGTTCAAGAAACCCCTTTGTGCCACAGAATACATATTCCTTATAAAATCAGACTTTAGAAAAGTTATCAATTGCATGAAGTTTCTCCTCCTCCTCCTTCTTTCATTAACTTTCACTTATGTACATGGCAGATTTTTGTCACTCTCTCTGGTTCTGGGAATCTGCATTCAGACCTCATATATGGATAATTAAAATCCTTAAGAGATGTTATAATAAAGTGTTTCACACTGGAAAGAAAGGTAAGTTAAACCTAATCTACTAGGCTACTTATCATACCATTCTTAAAATCAAAGAGAAAAATATGCAATGAAAGTGTAGAGGCATCCTAATGCCTGGAAGAAAGTATTTTTTTTCTCTAGATCTCTGAGTATGCCCCATACCTGGCTGGCCAAAAAAAGAAAACCTAGTTATTTCTATGCCCTCAGAAAGGTCAGAATATATTTATACATGTACCTTTTAGTTTTTGACTTATGAAGCTTCTCAGTCTTGTTTCTCCATTTCATAGTCTCTTAAAACATGAGAAAGAAAATGCTTTATACCTTAATGCATGCTCATATGTCATGTCTCTGCTTCGTCCCAGGATGTGTACTGTCCAAAGTGCAGTGAAACCATGCAGTTCTCCAAAACTTTGCCCAAAACCAATTTTTCCAAAAAATATTTATCAGCCACCATGTGCCAGGATTCTTTTTTTGGATGTGAATTGGGAAATTTTTAATTCTGATGGTAAAATCCTATTACAACGATGAATTCAAGATGACAAATCCATTTTTACATAGATGGTCTGTAAAAGCAGTGCTTGCTGGTTTTAAAAATTGTAAGTTCTTTCCCTCAAATAATTATGGGCAAGTATGTAACCTAATTTCTCTTTGGGATGACCACCCATAATTATGAAAAGATTCAAAAATACATCATTTTTAATTTGTGCAAGGATTCTTTAGAGAAGGTGGATATACATCAATGAACAACAAAAGCAAATATTCTGGTTCCCCCAAATTTGTATGTTCATAGGGGAGAGAAAAAAAAAGATGAAAAAATAAGAAAAAATAATAAGTCACATTGTGCCATAGTGTTCTGAAGAAAGACAAGGCATGTGAAGTGAATGAGGCAAAAGTATATATGCACAATTTTAAATAAAGTGGTAAGGGTGGTCTCATTGAGAAGGTGACATTTTTGCACTTTCTAAAGATCTGAGGGAGACAGTCCTGTGGTTCTCTGGGGAAAGATGATTCTATGCAGAGGGAACATCCAGGGCAGAACGCCTGAGGCAGGAACATGCCAGGGTATTGGAGGAACTTTAGGAGAGACTGAGTGAGTGGAGCAGAACAAGCCTGGGGAAACAAAAAAGGAGATGAAGTCAGAGAGGAAACAGTCCAGGAGGTTCTTATAGATTGTTTTATGGGCATTTGCTTTTATTCCGAATGAGATGGGAAGTCATTGTAAATTTTGAGTAGAAAAGTTGATGTGATCAAATTTTCAATTTCAAAAGGATTACTCAATCTGCCAAATTAAGATAGAACAGTAGGTGGGCAGGGATGGAGGCAGAGAGACCAGGTAGGGGGCTACTGTGATGATCACAGTGGAGACAAGGCTGGGCTGGACCTGTGGGCAGCAGTAGATGTGTGAAGTGGCTACTTTCTGTACATTTTGAAGGTAGAATTAAATTATGAAGTTACTAAATACAATATATAAAGGAAGGAAAGGAGTCAAGGATGATTTCACATTTTTTGGCATGAGCAAATGAAGGGTTGAAATTACTATTCCTAAAATGGAGAGGACCAAAAAAGAGTAAATTAGTAAGATGGGAGTAGTATCTATGAGAAATCCAAGTGAAAATGGAGAATAAACAGTCGCTTGTGTGAATGGGACATTAAAGGAATAGGCAGGAGTAGGGATATGGCTTACATATGGAATTTAAAACCACAAGACACTATGAGGTCCTATGGGCCATGGGTAGGGAAGGCCAGATAAAAGTAGGTATACAGTTTTCCTCTTCCTAGATGTACAAAGGACAGAGGTAGCAAGTCATTTTAATTATTTTCCCATTTGTTTTAGTCAGCTTTTCATCACTGTGATCAAAAGACCTAACAAGAGCTACTCAGAGGAAGAACAGTTTATTTTGACTCAAGATGGCAGAGATTCAGTCCATAGTTAGCTTACTCAATAGCTCAGGGTCTGTGGTGGAATGGCCTGGTATAGAAAAGCTGCTCAGTCCATGATAGTCAGGAAGCAGACAGAGCTTAAGTGCAAGGAGCCAGGGATGATGCAGTCCCTAAGGGCATGACCCTGGTAACCTACTTCCTCCAGTCACACCCTACCTGCCTACAGTTACCACCCATGAATTCATTCAAATTATTAACCCCTCAATTGGGTTAACACTTTGATTAAGTTACAGCTTCCATAAACTAATCAATCCACCTCTGAACATTCCTGCACTGAGATTTTTGGGGATATCTCATATCTAAACCATTTAACATAGAAGGTACCATTAAGTGGCAGAAAATAGATAGTAATAGCTTTGAACCTGTAGTTCAAGTGCAAGTGATAGTTCCGGAGAAATAGAGGCAACATTGAATGGGCTCTTTATGGAACTTGGGCCCTGATGAGTGAATATGACAGTGCATCTTGAGGCAAATCTTTTTCCTGGGCCTGTCTGGTTATTTGAGTAGTGAACTCTATGGACTTTATGTTACAAAGCACAAGGGGATCTTGTAAGGTTTAATCACCCATCAATAATAGATACTTGCTTTGATTTCTTGGAATGTAAGAGCAAGAAATTCCATTTCTCTATATGCCTTTGCCCTGCCCAGTTAGTGGTTTTCCTCCAAAGAACAGAAGGTGATTTTACTGTTCTTTGTAAATTGTAAGGTATCATCCTTAGTTAACATGATTAATTTTTTTATGAATCAAGGTGAAATCCAGAGGCTGCTTGCAGGGTACTCATATATACCAAGCACTGTCTCAGCATTTCATAAATGTCTCACCTTATTTGCCTAGCAACCCTAAGTTGATATACTGTGGCTTAGAAAAGCAAGATTCAGAGAGACTAAACAACCAGTTGAGCTAGTAAAATGAATTTTGTAATTCAAATCCTATGTGCTTTCTTCTGAATAACAAACTTAATCTTTTGTACAACTCTAGCTTTTCATACTTCTCCAACATTTCTGTCTCATTTAAGCCAAGCAGATCTTTCTGAGGTTGTAAGTTTACCTACTAGTACTTTCTTCTGGAATCAGCCCTTCCTCTCTTCCCATCCTGTGAGCAAGCACACATTGTGCAGACAGCATCTTCCTTTACGGAACTTGCTCGGATGTTCAATGCAAATAATGACTTTAACCCTCTTTGCCCCCAAATACCTTTTCCTATCATTAGCTTCATTTTATAGACCTGGTAACTGAGAAGAAAGAAACTGGTTTCAGTGTCAAAGATGAAACAACCCTGTGCTCTGTCCTCTAGTGACAAATCAGTACTTTTGGAGTCTGCTACATTCTGGGGCATTTTAAGTGTTTGGTGGAGGCATCAAGGCCTTATCATATCTGTGCACATTTCTTCTATGTATGTGCTTACATGGTCTGCACAAATGTCAAATTCGTGTGATTACCTTTTGATCCTTTCTCATCTTTTTTTGTTGGTTTGTTTTATTATGCCTAAGAAGTTTGTTTTTGAAAAAGGGTCTTGTGATATTTGATTTTCAATGACTCAAAGAATTGAAAGCATGAGTGGCCCCTGGATTCAACAAATAGTTGATAAAGTTTAAAAAAAAAAAAAAAGATGTATCACACTATGATAGCAGGTGTGCAAAGAAAACAGAACTTTTACACACTGTCACAGGAGGGGTAAAATTGACAGAAATTAGGAAAATTCCTCAAACAAGGCAAATTTGCTCTAGTAGTTCTACTGCTTGAAATTTATCCTCTAGATACAATCACACAGCTACCAGAATTAAGATATATGGGAAAAAATGTCCAGGCAAAGTATTTGCTTTTACAATGCTTTTGAAAAGAGAAGTATTCTTATATGTTTCTAAAAACAAACAAATATAAAGGAAATTAAGCTCTGAGTTTGTATTAGGTTAACTAATTATTTTGCAAACTCTGCAAGTCTTACCCTGTCTAGGTTAAAAAATTGGAAACTACAGATAAGCAAGAATGAAGGAAAAAGAAAGTATATTCTTATTTCACTTACTGAATAAGCCAATCCCCCAAAACACCAAAGGCTAAATGTTCTCTCTGATTTGTGGATGATAATCTAAAACAAGGGAGGCTGGTGAGAAAAATAATAGAAATAGACTGGACTAGAAAAAGGGAAACAAATGGGAGGGAGTAGAGAGGGGAATAGGAAAGACAGTAGAATTAATTGGTGATAACTTTTCTAGCCTTGTATTTGTATACACAACCAGAGTAACTCCACATTATGTATAATCACAAGAGTGGGAACCTAATAGAATAAGTTATAATTTATGTATATGTATTCCGACAAAATACATTCTACTATAATGTATAACTAAGAATAAAAAAAAGAGAAAGCATATTCTTGAAGCCAACAGTCTTAGATAACCATCATTGAAAACTTGATATGTTTCCTTCTAGTTGTTTTTTGTGCAGGCACACACTTTGTTCTTCTTTTACCATATACCTCCATAACATTACCATTTTTCACTTATTAAAACTTTTTTTTTTATTTTTAATAACCACAAGATTCCCCATTATAAGGAAGTATAGAAAATCTAATACTACCTTTGGGGGGATATATCATTTTTTTCAGTTTTGCTTCAAGTACTCTGATGGCAGCAGTCCAGAAAGTGTGTGTGTGTGTGTGTGTGTTTTTTTTTTTTTTTTTTTTTTTTTTTTTGGTACTTGGGATTGAACTCAGGGGAACTCAGCCCCTGAACCACATCCCTAGCCCTATTTTATATTTTATTTAGAGACAGAGTCTCACTGAGTTTCTTAGTACCTTGCCATTGCTGAGGCTGCTTTGAACTTGCCATCACTTGCCTCAGCCTCCTGAGCCACTGGGATTACAGGTGTGTACCACTGAGCCCAGCCATTTTTTTTCCCTTTTTAAAATGAATTTCTCTGTCCCAATATGCCTACAGATTCTGGTTTTGCTGAGGCTTACAAAATAGTCTAAGTGAGTACATTCTATTTTGTTTCTATCTTAGTCAATCACCTTATGTCAAGAAATTTTAATTTATTTTATATATATATATATATATATAGTATATGTATAATACATTTTTTTTATTTTTATGCTACCATAGCATTTGAGCTTAAAGTAAATATTTTTGGATAGCACATGTTGTGTTATTGGTGGTAGTTTTGTGTCTTTTAAGAGCTTGCATTCTGGAGTTAGAAGTCTGGGTTTGACTCTTGACTTGGGAATCTATGTGATTTTAGGTAGGTCCTTTACTACTTGGAGCTTCATTATCCCAGCTGCAATATATTGATGACAAATACATCTAAAATGAAGTCTAGACATAGGTATTAGAGATATTGCAAAACCCACTGTTCAATGTACAGTGAATGCCTAATAAAAGGTCACCATCATTACTAAGCTTGTTGCTCATTACTCTCACTGTTCTTAACGTATTATTGTAGCTTTTATCCTGTTTTGTGCTTGCCACACTTTCTTTTCCCTTCTAGTCAACTCTAAACTGTTTTCAGTTTATGCATTCATTTCTGTAATAACCATCTACTTTTTTTTTTTTTTTTTTTTGGTACCAGGGATTGAACTCAAGGGCACTTGACCACTGGGCCACATCCCCAGCCCTTTTTTTGTATTTTATTAGAGACAGGGTCTTACTGAGTTGCTAAGTGCCTAGCCATTGCTGAGGCTGGCTTTGAACTCGCGATCCTCCTGCCTCAGCCTCCCAAGTGCTGGAATTAAAGGCATGTGCCACCATGCCCGGCTCCATCTTCTCTTTTATTATATTCCTTACCCCAAATATATCTATATGGGTTGGTATCTTTTAAATCTGAAATAACACGTTATTGATTTTTAAAATTCTTTTACTATTTCAGTAAAAGCACAATCATTCAGGTTGTACAATGATGAAGCTGCTCATTCATTACAATCACACAGAAATGTGGATTTTGAACTACCATAATCCTCTTACTCACCTCTAGAGCAGTAAAATTTGGACTTAGTGATTTTAGTGCAGACATCAAAATGCAGTAGGAGGGAAGCAGATAAAAGGATTTAGCTGTGTGGCAATTTGATAGTAACCTGTTTATACCTCTTCATTATGCTCTATGACTTTTCTGGATTCTTAATTTTGGATATTGCTATGGGTGTTTTGTATTATTAGGACAAACAAATTCATGAAGTTCATGAAGGGACATATTGAAATGATCATTCAGATTCTCGTAAGAAATGAAACCATGTTGGGATGGTTACAAATGACAACTGTGGTTACATAATTTTATGTGCACTGACATTTACTTCTCTAATTTTGTATGGAGATTAAAAAAATCTGGATGATTCTTTTCCCTACCTTTTTAGTTAATAAAAATGTAAAACAACAATAATGTAATACAAAAATGTCTCAAGAAAAACTCTTCTGTCAATCTGCCCCAGCATCAAACATCATTCTTTTTATACATAAATTTCCCTTTTTTTCTCCATGTACACACATGCATTCAACTGTATATACAAGTATATATTGTATATCTGTACTAAATATCCATTAAAATAGCTTTAGTGTTTTTTTTTTTTCCTCCAAAAAAATCAGACTCTGAGATAAGAATTCTAGTGCATTTCATTTATTTGGGAGATGATCCTGGAAAACAGAAGTAAAAGAGTGAAAAAAAGAAAAGGAAACAAGGTGAACGAAAAGTCCAAAATGGATGCTTTATTAAACAGGTTTTGACTGTCAGCTATTGGAGCTCATTCCTATTAGGGAACCTCTGAGAAAACATGTCCATAAACCTCAGATGAGAAAGGTTAAGCATTGACTGTCTAACTTCCATACGGTGTTTGTAAGAGGTGTTCCCACTAAGTGTCAATTCCCCTGCCATTTGTTTGCATGTGTGCCTAACTAAGCAACTTTCTATATCTTTGGAAACAAAAATAAATCAGGAGAGATAATGTATGCATGCTTGATTTGGGGGACTGGCAATGGCCTGTGTCTGCCCACCATGGTTGCCTTATGATCAGGTGGACCAAAAAAGAATGGTCTGCAATCTGGTTCTGCATGCTGTTATTCATCTAGCTTTGTTTGAAAAAAAAAAAAAAAAAAAACCTCAAATATGTATCTTGGATACATTTTCAAGCCCATGCACACACACATCTTTTTGGTTTTAGTGACAGCATTCATCACTGAATGTTAGAGTGGGCTAGCCAATCAGTCAAGGGAGTATAATGGTAGCTTTTGTCCTATTCTTTCTTTGTTAATATACAGAATGGATATGATAAATAATCTCCATGAAACCAAAATGGTGTAACTTTTAATAAAACAGAACTTCTGAAATTCTCCTGTACATGTAATTCATCTGCTGATATTTCTAAAATACAAATTTGAATTAATAGGTCTGGGGTGGGGACTGAGATTTTCCATTTCTTGAAATTTCCCAAATGTTGCTGGTCTATAAAACAGGCTTTGAATTCAAGGGTCTACAGAAATAACCTGAAGGGAACTTGTACATTTTGAAAGTATTCTTTGTAACAGTCTGGAGAGTTTTCACAGATTAGATATATTGGCCAGGTTAATTTCCACCTATAAATTTTGGAACCTTGAATGAGTCTATTCTGTTATTAAAAAAAAAAAAAATTATAGTTGCTGGGGTTTTGGCTTAGTGGTAGAGCACTCACTTAGCTCATGTGAGGCAAGGGATTCGATCTTCAGTACCACACAAAAACATAAATAGTATGAATATACTTTATATACAAACTGTGTTATGTAAAAAGGTACTCTATATGTGTATTATGAATTGTAATGCATACTACTGTTATATATACAACTTCAAATAAAAAATAAATAAATAAATAAAATAAAGGTATTGTGTCCATCTACAACTAAAAAAAAAAAAAAAAAACAAAAACATTTAAAGTACAAATGGTTATCAATCAAGTGCCTTGATTCCAAGTCATATTTTATAAACCAATGTGTGCATTATTTGCTTATACAGAGGCTGTTTCTTGTCTCCTCAATGTAATAAATGTGTTGGGTCAAATTAAGTCTATAAAACTAATTTTGGGATCTCCTGAGCATCTGCATTTACATATTGCCATTACAGTTTTACCTTAAACTAGATGAGCCGGGTCACAAATGTATATGTCTAATATCAAGTTTAAGGTGTCCAAAGGAAAGTTTTATTTCTACCCCACCCCCAAATTTGGCCTTCCATGTCTTCTATCAAAATGAATAGTAACTGTGTGGGCAAAGATGAAAACGTCAAAATCTTGAGATGATCCCTGACTTTTCTTTCTCAAATTCCTCACATCCTGTTAGAAAGAAAATACTCTCTACCAGCAAAACAGATTTTTTCCTCCACTTTTCATCATGACCATCTCTACCACTATTGTCCGGATCTATTGCAACAGCTTCTGAACTAATGGGAACCTCACTCCATTTCTTAGCCCTCTGTGATTCTTCTGTTACACACAAGTTTATATCTAAAACAAATCTGATCATGTCTTTCCTCACTGAAGATCTTCACAGCATTCCACTGCACTTAAGAACATAGTCCCAATTGCAGTGCAGGTCCCACATGGCCCCCCATGGTAGGATCTGGCCCCACACGCCTGTATGGTAGCATTCCTGCCTGCCATGACCTTGACCTCCTTTTTCACTCCAGGACAGCCACGCTGGACTTTTGTCTTCCTTCAATACATAGAAAGCTCTTTCCTGCTTGGGAAGCATTGCCTTTCTGCCTTCTGGGACAAAAGGATCCTTTGGATTTTGTAATAATTTTCTTTTCAGTTACTATGAAAATCATCAGTTTATTATGTAAATTGCATCATACTTAGTTATTGTAATTACTAATCTGGCATTTGTAAAGGGTCATAATGAAATAGAAATGGAAAGAAAAAAAAAAATAAAAGGAAGCTGTGATTTCTATCCCTGCTGCCCTTCCTATTTGTTCTCTATGATGTCTGGCTTGCTCTATTCTAATTAGGTACAATTTTCAGAAATTTTGTAATAAGTTAAACACAATTTCCTATAAAGAGACATATTTTGACTTAGTATTTCCTTTAGTGTGAGATTATGAAATTGATGCATTTACCTATTCCCTCAAGTCCTAAATTGTAGGTTATTTCTCATTTACTTGAGGAAAACAGTAGAGACAGAAAACTCATGAATGTGTAGAGGCAATTAAGACTAAGAAAAGGAAAGATACTAACATCAATGGGACTTCTGTTTAATACTTAAAGTAACCCAAGGTAGTCGTATCATTCTTTTATTGAGGAATAGGCAAAGACTAAAGGAGGGGAATTCACTCATTCAGAATTGGATTGCAAGTATGCATTATACTATTTTTGTAAGGTTTTCCTAAGTTTGAAATTATTCAAAAATAACAGCTAAAACATCTGCAAAATAAAATAAACAAGCTCTTAGCTTTGATAGCTAAACTCCATAGAAAAAAAGGAAGTATTCATTATAAGTACTTCATCTCACAAAAGAAACATGAAGACTGTACATTTTTGGGTCTTGCATTCAAACTGAACTATCTCAAGACAAAAGGAACACAAAAGCATGTCATTCCACATCTGCTTCCTGGATACTGTGTGGTTATCATCTTCAATGCCTTCAACAGTGTTTGGTTTGGTTTGTTGGTATATTATTAGCTCATGGACTCTTCTAAAGGTTTCATAAGTACCTATCCATCTATCCTTCTATAAACATACATGTACATAATACATAAGAGTTTCTAGATTTGAAAGCAGATTGATCATAGAATTCCCTAGCAGTTTTTCAGTGTGTTTTGGTATCCTTCTCGCTAGCATCTCGGAAACAATTTTTAAGGATTCATGAATTACCCATGAGAATGTATAAATTTGAAACTTTCTATTTTAGGGTAATTTTTTAAAAAAAGTATGAAAGCATGTTTAAGATGATGTGGATAGCCAGTCGATGTCGCTGTCTCTGTATTTACATCTACTATCACATGATGCCAAGGAGGTCTACTCTCATGGTCTGGGTCTAATGAGGAAGAAAGCAGAAAGAGGCAGACTTAATAAGTGAAAGATGCTTTTAAGCCAAATGAAAGCTGATACCTAGGCAAGCTTTGCTCAGATGAAGCTTTCATGGAAAAACAAACAAACAAACTGGTAGACGAATCAGAATGTCTTATGACACAAAGCCTATGAATTTCAGAAGTATCTAGTGTAGCAGCAGTCAATACCATGTATAATGCAAGTGGCTACTCAGATTTTGAAAATCCACGTTATCCATAATACTAAATTAATGTTTTAATGTTTTATTGAACTGTGTTGTTTATACAAGTTTTCTCTTATGTAACTTTAATGTGTATTTGGCTTAATAGTTGCTTTTAAGCTATAAACAGAAGTATTTATACTTGCACATATTTAAGAGCTCTTTAATAAAACTCAAACCAATGTGGGGTGTCTCATGTATATTTATATATGTTATATATAGTGATAAACAATGGTATATATGTAATAACATTACATATTTATTGTACACACACACATATATACATATATATATTTTTTCTTTCCTCTTAAAGGGATTCATAACAGGGAATCTCAACATTGGCATGACACAAACTTTATTTCACAGATAATTCTTTGTTGTAACAGACCTTCCTGTGCATGTAGTATGCCACTAGTAGCCTCTTAACTGCAATTGTGACAAATAAAAATATCTCCAAATATTGCCCAATGTCCTCTGGGAGAAGGGGTCCTAAATTGCCTTGTTTCAGAATCATTGGTCTATCTATTCATCAAATAGAACAATCACTTCTTTCTCCCATGTGTGCGTGAGATTGAAAACTCACAAAAGCATAGTCTATGTGTCTCTAAATGAGGAAATGACCCTGATTGATAGTGTGCATGTAGGTTACATTATGATGAGCAAGTCTGGCAGGGCCAGGTAAGTATTGCAGTAGTAAAAGAGAACTATGCCTGCATTTAAAGAAAAGTTATCTGGTTCCACTATGGCTTATAGATACCTAGAGTTCAGTTTAATTCTCCATCTTCCTTCTTTCCATACAATCACCTAAGCAAACGTGTTACTTAAAACCTTGAGTGGTTTCCATGGGCTAATAGCATACATATGAATCAAACAAATGGATGCTGTACAAGGTGTTGAGTATGATATCTAGGCAGTATCAGGGGAAGCAGAACTTCCATGTTCTTGTATCCTTCTGTCCTTAGAGAATACACTTTGAATACAAGACACAGTCTAAAATCTTCATGTTTCTTTTATGAGATGAAGTATTTATGATGAATACTGACACTTTTTTGGATTTCGATTGTCAAAACTAATAGCTTATTTACTGTATTTTTGCAGATGTTTTAGCTGTTATTTTTGAACAATTTCAAACATACAAAAATGTTGCAAAAATAACATAATAATGCTTCTCTCCCAATTTCCTACCTATTAATATCTCCCACATCTGCTTCATCATTTTCTCTGTAAATATACACATTACTGTTATTTCAAGATATTTAAGAATGAGTATATATTTGATTTCCCTTTACCCACAAATATTTTTCTTATGTTTTAATAACAAGGATATTATTCACATAGCCACAGTAAAATAATCAACAGCAATAAGTTAACATTAATACAATAGAAACATCTAATGTACAAAATTTGATAAAATTTTATCTCAGTGGTGCTCTTTATAATGAATAAAAATTGGGGGAGGATTAGTCTTCAGCAGCCTTTAGTCTTTCTTTGTCTTGTCATGACATCACAGGCCAGTGTTTGTACAGAATGTCTTTCCCTTAGGTCTGACGCTTTCCAGTAACTTTCCAGTAGCTAGATTGAGGTTATGCATTGCAGGATGGAAGTCCAGGGTGCTGTGGTGTCCTTCTCAGTTTGTTCTATCAGGAGGCACACAGTTTAGATCACCCCATTCTGATAGTTTTAGTTTGATCATTACTGGAGGTGATGTCTGGCAGGTATCTCCATGGAAAAGGCACTCTGTTTCCTCTTGGAATTAGTGAATATCTTGTGGGAATGTTCTTAGAAATCATACACACTTCCTAGTTCTCATTAAACTTTCACCACTAGTTTTGACACCCACTGGAAATAGTTACCTAAATCTGTGATTACCTACATGGGTGTTACATGGCAATTTTCTAATTCCAACATTCCTTTCACATTTATTAGTTGTCATTCTAATTGAGAAAATAGTTTTTTCTTTCCTTTACTTATTCACTTATACAAGAAGGAACTCATAAATTCTTATTTTATAGGTTAAAATCATAGCTAATATTTTGTATATTGATAACCAAATGTTATGAATGGTGCTCTAAGAAGATCAAGTAAATGATCCATATGAACAAATCACTCATTCCTCCTTCTTAGCATAGCATATTAGCTAACTTTGCAGTCTTATTCAAGTATTAGGGTAATCCAGCCAAGAAGCAGTTGTCTTCAAGGCTGGGTGCCAGTTCTGCCTCAGTGATTCATTGAAGTGGAGCTAAAGGAGCAGAAGTCACTCTCTCCTTGGATTCCAGGAGCATTTTATTGTTCTTAACTGTGCTGAGCATGCCAATGACTCTGAAGCTGGAGGAAAAAAAAGACTCTTAATGAGTTTCAGCATTTTAATGTACTGCAGGTTCCCAATTGTATGAATTTAAGAAGCTTAGCAATTCGGTATCTTCTGAATAATAGCATTTATTTTATACTCTAAATACTCCCGGGAAAGTCTGACTAACATTGTAGCTTCTTTGGTGTAATAGCTTTGGTGGGCTAATTGACTTGAACAGTGGAATTGCTCCTTAAAAAAAAAAAAAAAAAAAAAGCCACACAATTTTGATTAATGAGCCCAGTAATAAATCATTAATCTTTTTAGCTCATAAATGATAGGAACACTGTTATGTTTCCCACCCTGTAATATATTACTAGATTCTCTTGCTGATACAGTGGCCACATTTTAAGTATCTCATCAATTTAATATGCCCACCTCCACATAATTTAATGTAATGTCTTATAAGTTTGAACTTATAAGAAATGCAAAGGGACAAATCCTAAATAGTGATAATTGTTTTTTTTTTTTTTTTTTAATGAACATGACTTACATTTAGTTAGTAGTTATCCTTTTGCAATGTTCTAAATTTCTTTATGTAATAATCATTATAGAAAAAACTAGTCAGTCAGTTTCTCTTACATACCTGGTATACATATCTTTGTATAGCATATCATTGAATTCCCACAATAGCCCTCTGAGTTACTATTATTATCTTGATTTTACAGTTACGGAAATGTACTGAGAACCCTCAATAACTAGCTCATGTCATAAAATGGGTAAAATTGGGGCTATTAGGTCACTATCTGTTCACTCACCATGCCTACCCAATGGAATATAGACAAAAATATTTTTTTATTGAAATGGAAATATGCAGTTTTATAGACAACCCAAATTGGCATTGGCAGTTGTCTTGGGACTTAACACATCCCAGGGGGTCAGGAGGGTTTGTACTTTAGAATTAATTTTTATGTTCTTCATGTAGCTGAGGCATCATTTAGAAAAAAATTAGTTTGTCTAATCACCATTTTGAGGAAAATGGAATTTCAAGCTATGGACTGTAAGATTTAAGAGGCAGATATCTACATTATTGGTTGTGTCTAATATATTATCTAATGAGAAATAGCACTTTATTATTGAAATTTTGTTATAAGCTCTCCAGAAGCTGAGATATCTATGATAGGCAGGGAACATGGCCTGTGATGTCTGTGTCCTTGGGATGTAGCTCAGTGATAGGCACACACTAGAAGAAGAAAGAAATGTTGAATCAGTGAATAAATGAATGCTCAACAGCAAATATGTTAAAAATAAGCAAATGATCCATTTAGTAAAGAGCCTCACACAAGATATGTCAATCAACAAATGAATTTTGAATTGGATTAGTGTTGTGACCATGAGAATCTCCAGTTGTTCAAGCATGCTGGTCTGCTGAATCACAGGACTCTCAGAGATAAAAAGCCTGCAACTGAGCAAAAACTGATATGAGTGCATTTCTTTCTCCTTTATGTCTAGGCACTCTTGGTGAAATCATTTAATTTGTTAAAGAATTACAATAAGAATTAAATACATCTCTCTCCCACTGATGAGTTTTTAAAAACTTACAAATAATATATGTGTCAAAAGCTGGCAATGAGGATGGCAGATACCCGTTTAAAGTCAAAATGGTTGGCCTTATTTGAACATCTTAACTCACTACTGTACCTCTTCTTTGCTATTCTCTACCTAGGTCATAAAGTTAGTATGAGGCAGAAATAAGATTGTAGCACCTGGTGAAGTTCCTCCTCCATTTCACCCTACCTTGATGGCTGTTTTCATTATGAGAGGCACACACCTTACATACCCCACAGCACATTTTCTTCTCCTACTTGGTGACCTGTTAAGTTTCACAGGCCAACAAATGTTTTACAGGCTATTCAGATTGTCTTTGGAAAGACTAGAATTAAATAAGTGCAAACTACACTATCCTTCACTTAGATGGACAGAATTTTAGTGAACAGCTGAATTTATGTTTTTGTATTTTTTTAAATATATTTTTTAGTTGAAGGTGGACACAATACCTTTATTTTATTTATGTGGTGCTGAGGATCAAACCCAGGGCCTCACACATGCTAGATGAGTGCTCTGCCACTCAGCCATAGCCTCAGCCCCTGTTTTTGTATTTTTAAATAAAGTCCCATAATTGACTCCTTCTTCTATAACATGGGAAATGTACATGGCTTAGAGAGTCACTTTCCTGTGAAATTGACATTGGAGTATTTTAAAATAAAAGTGAGTTCAAGCAAAACAACAGCATATTTGTGTACAAAAGTTTTGCTTTTGCTTTTCACTTTCTATATACTGAACATATGCTTTTAAATTTATCCTTATGTAATAGAATATAGAGGAAAATTAAGCAGGTGTGTTTTCCTTGGTGATTTGGGATATGTTATTGCTCTGGCCTTACTAGTAGAATGGATTCTCTTTTGCTAACTTAACTCCCCAGTATGATTGAGATTCCTATGCTTAGGGACATGAATAGTGTTGCTGAGTCGTTTGTACTTAAAATACCTATATCAACCCATCCAACAGTAGATCCTTCACTTGGATCTCTCAGGAAAAGTTGTGAGCCAGCCACTAAATATGCCCTTTATGGCATCTTTTTCAGATCACTAGGATTTGAATTCTATTTGGAATTCTTAGCAGCTGCGTGACCTTGGGCAATTCCATAGCTTCTTATAACTTCAGATTTCTCACATATAAAATGGGCATGTTAATAGAATCTACCTCAAGGGTTACTTTAAGGAATAAAAATGTAATGAATTTAAATGACTTTAAAGCATAGTGCTTGGCTTATTTTTAAGCCCTGAATAAATAGTAGATAATATCAGGCAAAATTTTAAAAAAAAGATGATAATATTATCCTAACAACAAATATATTTTTTGTAAAATTACATTAATATTAATCCCATCTGACAATATATTAGGGTATTTGCCATGAAATATTTGGGATACAGTTATACTCAAAATATTATTTATTGTTAATCAGAAACTCAAATTTGATGGAGTATCTTGCATTCTATGAAGCATCCTTAATTTTTTAGGACATAATGTTTGTCACATGAGCTCTATTATATAATCCC
This sequence comes from Tamias sibiricus, assembly GCA_025594165.1. Classification (NCBI taxonomy): domain Eukaryota; kingdom Metazoa; phylum Chordata; class Mammalia; order Rodentia; family Sciuridae; genus Tamias; species Tamias sibiricus. The sequence goes on along the minus strand of CM046673.1, from coordinate 34,799,155 downwards.
CAGAAAGATCATTGGTGCTGTGTTCAATGGGTGTCATCTTTATATACCATAATGAGAATGGTTGTCCTTGAGTGGAACTTCATGTCCTGTGCATCTTTAATATCTCAGTGATACATTTGTGTATGTTTGCTAAATATAAAGCTGAATCTTGGTTAGTCTAAGTTGTCATACTCTAGGCAGAAAATACAAAAATATTCTGCATCTGTTCCATATTTATATCTGTTATGTTGATTATTCTTGATGAAGTTAGTAGTGTACCGTAGTGAACCTATGACTACATTTATGCCATTTCCATAGTTCCATAGTTTAAAGGAATATCATGGTCCTTATCAACAAATCAGATGACAACTGTCTATCCCAGAGCTCACACAAGGTGGATAAAAATAGAGGTTCTGGAGCCCTTTTAGAGCAGTGAATTAGACTGAGGAAATGTATGCTTTACTTATAATATTGAGGAGTTCTCTATAGTTTTGTTCTTGTTTTTGGGTCACTGGGACCAAGAGTACAAAAGCATATACCTTTGTGGTATAATAATATAGAACAATAAATATAGAGAGATCTCAATATCATAATTTTTTAATTTTTTTAAAAATATTTTTATTTATTTGCTTTAGTTGTACACAATGTGTTTTATTCAATACATTTTATTTGTACATGGTGCTGAGGATCGAACCCGGGTCGCCCACGCGCTAGGCAAGCGCTCCACCGCTGAGCCACAATCCCAGCCCCTCAATATCATAAAATTTTAATTAGCATTTTCTCACGGTAGAAACCATCCCATCAACGGCTGATACCTGGAGGTCATGAGGTACATGTGGAGGGAGGAATCAAGGAAAGCCAGGAGTCCTGTGTGGCTCCCTGTTCCAGCCCCACAGGTGACTCAAGGTCAGTCCTGCAGATTCTAGGGACCCCCCTAGTCATTTACAGCTCACATCCATTTGGGGTTTCCTAGAGGGTCTAGAATGGAAGCAAGCCCCAGCCTTCAAGCATAATGCACTTGAGCAGTGGTCCAGGCTGTCAGGAGCACAGGTTGCTGTTTCACAATGAGAACTCTGCTGTTTCTTCTCCAGAATTAAACCCTCTGATTGAACTTGAGGACATGACCTTTCACTGCCAATGCCATGCTCACATTATATCTGAAATAATTAAAATCTTCTCTTTAAAAATGTGTTTCTTAGGAATATTGTTTTCACTGGTGTTTGGGCAGGAAAAACTGACAATCTTTCTCTCCAACTCCATCACTATGCAGAGCTAGCAAAAGAGAAATCACATCTGTCTTGCAGTGGACACATATGGTAACTCAAGATCCCTTAGCAAATGGGACAGAGGTCATGTTTACCAGGCACCATTTGGGGGTGCCACTTCTTGCAAGGAGTCTTCCTCTTCCATTTGATCTTTAATGTATTTCCTTGTATGTTTTGTTTGGAACCATCCATCTTAGGATAAAGCTATGCATCTCACTTTACCTGGTCAAAGGCAATGTATTTGTGGCCAGGGAATGTGAAATCCTAGTATAAAGTCAGAGGTGAATATTCGTCTTTATTTTTTTTTTTTCATAGCGATACAGATATGATAATTAACACAAACATTGCCTTAATCTGGGTTCTCCATAGAAATGGAACAAATAGAATTAAAATCTCTCTCTTCCTCTCTCTCCCCTCCCCCTCTTCCCCTCTCCCTCCTATCTCTCCCCCCCCCCCCCCCATGGAAATGACTCATGAGATTACAGAGGCTGAGAAGTCTGAAAGCCTGAAAACCTTCCTTTGGAAATCTGGGCACCCAGGAAAGCTGTGTGTATAGCTTCAGTCTGAAAACAGGTGGGCCCAAGACCTAGGAAGGGCCAATGTTTCAGTCTGGGTCTGAAGGCAGAAACAGAAAAGGTCCTAGATTAATGGCGGTCAGGAAGGAGGGATTCTCTCTTAACTCCCAGAAGGGTTAGACCTTTTATTTTATAATAATCTCCAATCGATTGGATGTGGCCCAACCACATTGAAAAGGCGATCTGCACTACACAGTCTATTCATTTAAATGTTAAACTCATTCAAAAAATATCCCTCCCTCACAGAAACACCCAGAACAACATTGGACCAAATATCTGGGAACTCTCTGACAAAGTCAAATTGGCACATGAACTATTGCACATTTACTGAAACAAGTATGGCCCAAACAGCAGGCTTGCTCCAAGTCTCATCTAAAGGTGCCATGCCTCCAATAGACCAATACCAAGCATGCTGATAATATCACCGGGAAGGTGAGGACAGCTTTGTACAAAGTTACATTTAAACTAGTTCCAAAATAGCTGATGCCTTTGGAACAGCAATGTTGACAATGGAATGTTGTTTTCAGAGTGAGAGAAAATATTTAGTTTTATTATCATTCATTTTTAAATTGATGTAGCCTTTGAAATAGACTGTTCCACTAAAATCCAATTGCTCCTCTGTCTCCACATTAATTTTCTTTTCTGAAAGTGAGATCCATTGGAGAGTGATATTTATAGGTAGTCTTCAGAGTTGTAGAAGAAAGAGCACTAGGTCAAGAGTCAAAATTCCACTTCACAATATTGCTTATTCACTTACCAGCTATGTGACCACACACAATACCCAAAACGCCTTTAATGGTAGTATCCTACATGGTAGCATAGATAAAATGGTTACATGATGTAAAATGATTCTGGGATACTTGTAATATTGTGAATATCTTCTCTGTATAATGTCATATGATTACTTTCCATCTGCTTGAACATCACTCTCAATGTTGTTGTTTTTTTCACTTATATTAAATTTACTTTCAACCAACAGATAAAAAACATTAACATTGTCCACATTAGTGGGGTAAAATATAATGTTTTGATACATACATGCCTTGTGTAGTGTTTAGATGATGATAAACACATCTATTTTCTCAAAAGTTTATTATCTCTTTATGGTGAAAACATTCAAAATCCTTTCTCCTAGCTTTTTGAAATGCATAGTACGTTCTTGTTATAGCCACACTACTGTCCCTGGCATATCTGAACTACTTGCTTCTAACTGAAGCTCATTACGTATAGAATCAACACCTCCATCCATCCTTCCTTCCCACCCACTTATTCTCCAAAACCTCTGGTATCCACTATGCTATTCTCAACTTCTATGTGATCAGCTATTTTAGATTCCACACACGAATGAGGTTATGTGGTTCTTTTCTTTCTGTGCCTGGCTTATGTCATACAACATAAGGATTATCAGTTCTATCCATGTTGTCACAAATGACAGGATTTCATTCTCTTTGATTGCTGAATGGTATTCCATGGTGTGCATGTGACCATGTGACTACTGGATTGAAGAGATATCTCATTGTGGTTTTTTTAATTTTAATTTTTTGTGGTACTGGGGATTTGACTCATGAGTGCTCTACTTTGAGTTATAGTCCCAACTTTTTCTTTTGATTGTCTGAGACATTACCTTGGCTATTCTTTTATCCTGAGGTATTCCTGCCTTACCCTCCCGAGTACCTGGGATGACAGGCATGTACGCCCATGACTAGTTCAATGTGTTTTTTAAATGTTCATTGTCTCATGTTTGCCTCAGAGTTGCTTCAACTTCCCTCAGGATACTTCCGGATGTTATGTTAGCTGATTTCAGACTAATTCATCTTGAGACATTCGTCTACCAAATAGTTAAAAAAAGAAAACGACTATAATTCAGTTGTACACAATTTTATGATTAAGCAGGAATTGGTAGTAGATAAAGTAAGAAGGCACTAATAACTTACTAACACTCATGTGATATTATGACAGGAAAAAATATGAATAGAGTTCTCTAGGCCAGTGCTATTCAAGGTTTGTGTCACCGATGGCCATCTGCCCACAGTGAAGTATGGACAGAAATTGAGAGCAAGCACTTAAAACCTTTTAGAAAATTTGACATTAGCATGACATCTAATCCAAAAGGTAATGTTGTGTCTGTTGAATGTAATAATAAAAAGTTGCCACTTGCATTTTTTAAATTGTTTAATTTTATTTCCATCAGTTTGTTTTCATTATATTTTATGAATATTGATCCATGACAGATTAGAAGTAAAAATGGCCCCCCAACCGAGGTGGCTTGAAAAACATTGCTCTAAAATCTCTATTACTACCAGTAAGTACTTGTGGATATTTAAATGTAGTCTCCCCAGACATGACAGTTACCAAAAGATTCTTAAGCCTGGAGGCCATGAACTACTAGGGGCCTTTTCCAAATTGCGCTTACATAGTTCCCACAGTGCATATGCAGACACACAGCCCCACACATAACCTTTGATCAATGTTTTTTTCCCCTACATAAATATTCACTTTCATGGCCACCTCTAAATGCTCCAAAGTTCTGAAGTTGTATTAACTACTAAGAAATCAAAGCCCAGTAAACTCTATTCTGGCAGTTTACATATTAAAAACCAGATGAAAAGGAAGTCATTTCAAAAAACAATTATTTACATATTATTATGTAAAATGACAAATCTATGTTTCCATTAATAACAGAATACTTTTCTAACTTTCAAATAAGTTTTTTGAGAAAACTAAAATGTTTATCAAAAAATGCTTATAAAGCAGGGCACAGTGGCTCACACCCATAATCCCAGCAGCTTGGGAGGCTGAGGCAGAAGGATCATGACAAGTTCAAAGCCAGCCTTAGCAAAACTGAGGTGCTAAGCAGTTCAGTGAGACCCTGTCTCTAAATAAAAAATACAAAATAGGACTTTAGATGTGGCTAATGATTGAATGCCTCTGAGTTCAATCTCTAGTACCACCCCCCACGCCCCAAAAAGAAACACCTATGCACATGAAAAGATGCAGAAACAGACCAAATTGGGGGAGTTAATATGTCCAATTAAATGCAGTAGATATATGAATTGCAGTCATATATTTTTGTAAACCAGTATATCCTGCCTATTATTTGTGTAGTGACGATGAGAAGAATGCTGGCTAAGATCTGTTAGTCAACCTTTTGTCATTGTGACAAAAATATCTGAAAAGAACAGGTTAGAGGAGAAAAAGTTTTATTTGGGGCTCATGTTGTTAGAGGTATCAGCTTATGTTTGGCCAACACCATTGCTCTGGACCCAAGTAAGGCAGCACAACATGGCAGAAAAATGTGGTGGAGGAAGTCTTCTCAGCTTGTGGCAGTGAGAAAGCGGAGAGAAAGAGGAACCAGGACAAGATACATAATCTACAAAGACCTATTCCCAATGACCTACTTTCTCCAACCACATCCGTCAAATGGATCAGTCCACTGATTAGGCTATCATTCTCATAACCTAATCATTTCAACTCTGAAATGTCTATCACATGAGTGTATTGAGGGGATACCTGGTATCCAAATCTTGTTCATTGGTGAATAACCAAAAATAAATAAACCAAGGAATACTGAGACATTAATTTTTGTCTGTACTAATACACCTTGAAATCACAACCTGCTGTTAACTATTCATGGGGTTTAAGAGTAAAGTCGTCATAAATAGATACAAAACATCTGCCCAGCTATAAAAGGACATGGCTCTATTTCTAGCCTATTAGCAACTAATTGAATGGCCTTGGAAATCTTCACCAGTCCTCTAACTTCTGTTTTCTCCATTTGTTTAATGAGAAGCATGGACAAAACACCCTCTTGATTCTGGTTCTATGTGGTTCTATGCGTTCTTGAAATACTAAAATTAAAAATTTTTTAAATTAAAAAACTAAAATGTTCTTTTAGATAACAGTTATCACATGAGAAATTCTTCTGAAAAGTTAAAAGTGTTCCTTGGTTCAAAGTGCTAATCAGTCTTTTGAAAATGACTATCCATTTAAAATAAGTCATTTGTGTAAATAAAATGGAAAGTAAAAATATAAGGATATATTTTATTTAAAAGTTCATTCTAGGTAAATCTTAAATTCTACTGTCAACCAATGTATTCGAGACTAATACTACATTTCAAAGGACAGAATTACTTAATAACACTGCACAAGTCTTATTCTTTCTTCGAATACAAATTAAGGACTGACCCCATCCAATGCTATATTGTTGCTATGAATACAAATTAAGTAATTGGCCTTGTTGTTTGAATTTAGAATCAGAAAATAGCTTACTAGGCAGTCCCTTATGTATTAAGCTCTGTATGTTTATGGCACATCTTTGAGTCGCTGCAATGCATTCAACATATAGGGAATTAGGAAATGGATTTGAGTAAGGATAAAGTAGTGTAGTACTGCCTAGGGACAATGACAAAATCTGCATAGCATTCAGGGACCCTGGGATAGGTTGCTTGTGATTATTTAGCTTCATCAAGGGCAAAAGGGTGCAGAATATGGGACAAATTCCAACCCATTCATGGGACTACCATGTGTTGTGGCCCCTCCTTGGTATATTCTGATTAATGCAGGATTTTCCAAGCAAATATTTGTCATGGAACTTGAGTAGATCTTGGTATGTAGGACTCAGAAATCATAACCACAAAAAAAAAATGTTATTCCTTTCTCAATCCTGATTCTCACCAGTTGGGGAAAAAATAAAACTCAGTCTGGTGCTAATATGCTTCTAACACCTCTCTTAATTAAGAATCCCCTTTGAGAGAGAGAGAGAGAGAGAGTTAGTTTAACCAGGAGTGTCAAAGCCTTCTGCAAACAGTTTCTTGCTATAATTTAACAACACTAATTCATTTGCTGTTCTTATAGTAACCTTATATTTATGGCAAGTGATGCAGGCTTTTAAGTTATGGTAGCAACATACAGTTATGTTTTAAAATGAGTTTATTTAATCCCTACAGGTATGTTGATTTAGAGAAAACTTTTAAATAAATAGTACATGACAGGCAAAACATTTATAAGATGTGATATGCAAATGATTGAAGCTTGGGAAACAGTGGGCTGGTAGAAAATACACTGAGCTGGAATATAGGAAATGTGGTCACAAAATCTAATTCTAACTCTCCAACTAATTATCAAATTGTCCTTGGGCAAGATGATGAATCTTTCATGCCTCCATCTCCTCATTATCCAATAAATATTGTGAAATTTGCCAAACTACATTTGAAGTGATGATGTGAAGATTAAAATTAAGTGATGGATAGTGAAAAACTATAAAAGTTGAAAGTTTTATGTATATAAGGTTTATTATTATGTATCTGAAACATCACTTTTTTTTTCTTTTTCATTACCCAAGTGTCTGCCCTAAAAAAAAAAAAAATACCCCTCAACCATTTAGGAAATGATAATATTATCTTTTATATTTTAAAGATGATATTATCTCTATTTTATTTCTAAGATCATGACATTTACTGGTGGTAGTGATAGCGGCTGGTGTGGGGGTGGAGAGAAAGTGAGATCATGAGTGAATGTACAGTTAGTTCTACATATATAGCATTCAAAAATATTAAACTCTAATTGTTTTTTAAATACAGAATATATGTTCCCTTTTAGCCTGGCACACGCCTATAATCCCAGTGGCTCTGGAGGCTGAGGCAGGAGGATCATGAGTTCAAAGTCCTCCTCAGCAAAAGCAAGGTGCTAAGCAACTCAGTGAGAACCTGTCTCAGGGGAAGGGAGGGGGGAAAATGGTGAAGGAAAAAAAAATATGGTAGAATGAGATGGATATCATTACCCTAAGTGCATGTATGAAGACATGAATGGTGTGAATATACTTTGTATACAACCAGAGATATGTAAAAATGTGCCCTATAAGTATAATATGAAATGTAATGCATTCTGCTGTCATTTATAACAACTTAGAATAAAAAATTTTTAAAAAGTGGAATAAAAACATTTTCAGTATAAAAAAAATACAAAAAATGACTAGGGATGTGGCTCAGTGGTCCAGTGCCCAGAGTTTAATCCCAGGTACCAAAAAAAAAAAAAAAAAAGAGGTGTATATGTTCACTTTTGCTATTTTACATGTGACAAACAGCTTGAAAGTAAATTATATTTTAAAAAATGATCCCAATAATAGATCTTATTCATCTTAAGGCTTAGTTAAAATATTACAACCTATCTGAATATTTAGAGGTATTAAAAATAATGGTATTTTGTTTTGTACCAAAATTGTTTCTGGGCCTGAATAAAATATTTGGAATCTTGTTTTTTGTACTTTTTCACTGCATTTGAAATAGCAGATTTTCTATTAGCATGATATTATGTCATCATAAAAGATTTTATTATTACATAAGGCCATTTCCTATAGACTTCAGAATTTCTTTTCCCAATTTAAATATCTTGTTGATGCTTGAAGTTAGTGTTGTTTGTTTAAAATATAATGATTCAATTAAATGTCTGATACATTTTTATATTAATGATTAATCATGTCATTATTGCTGTCTTGTGTTTTGACAATACAACTAAGTTTCAACATATGTCCAATTAAATTTGAAATTATTCACATGAATTAGAGAATATCTATTCATTGAATACTAGCAATTGTGATTTTATTTCCCCATTCTATTAAGCAGAGCTTATTTAAGCATTATTGCCACTGAATTAGAAATGATAGACATGATTTTATCTACATAGAAATGTTCATGCTTGGTCTAGGACAGCAACTCTCAAACTTGAGCAGCTATCAAAATCACCTGGAAGGCTTATCAAAACACAGTTTGTTTGATGCTCACGCAGAGTTTCTAATTCAGTAATCCTAGGTAGGGCCCAAGAATTTGTATTTCTGTTTTTTTTTTTTTTTTTTTTTTTTTTTTTTTTTGTGGTACTGGGGATTGAACTCAGGGGCACTCGACCACTGGACCACATCCCCAGCCCTTTTTTTTTTTTTTTGTATTTTTATTTGGAGACAGGGTCTCACTGAGTTCCTAAGTGCCTCGCCGTTGCTGAGGCTGGCTTTGAACTCGCGATCCTCCTGCCTCAGCCTCCCAAAGTGCTGGGATTACAGGCGTGCGCCACCGCGCCCGGCAAGAATTTGTATTTCTAACAAATTCCCAGGCGAAGCTAAAGGTGATGCTATGGTTCTGTGACATCACTGTGAGAACCTCTGGTCTAGCAGAAGGCAATAGAACAGAGTGATGAAGCCATGGCATGGGTGATAAGCCAAGATATCTGCCCTGGCTTTGAAACTTGTAATCTGTGCAATGTGGACAACTTAAAGATAGATTTTTATCATGTATAAAATATTAATTTATTTGTTGAGACTATTGAGTGAAATAATGTGCATAAGTGCTAAGAACAATGCCTTAGTAACTAGAAGTGATGATAATTAGATTGCAAATTGTAATAAGAGTGGCTAGAAAACAGTACAGTAGCCCCATGCCCCCCCCAATCTGTTGTAACACTTTCTGGGGTTTTAATTATCTGTTCAACCACAATCCAAAAACATTAAATGGAAAATTCTAGAATTAAGTTCATAATAATTAATAAGGTTTGAAGTGCAATCATAATGAAATATTATGCTATTTTGATTTGTCCTGCCAAGGTTTTAAATCATCTCTCTGTCCAGTATGCCCATGCTGTATATGCTACTCACTCTCCTCAGTGACTATTTCAGTTATCAGATCAACTTTTGCAGTATTGCAGTGTTTGTTCTACTAAATAATGGCCTCAGTGCACCAGAATGAGTAGTAATTCTGGTAATTCAGATATATCAAAAAGAAGCTATAAAATGCTTTAAGTAATTGAAAAGATAAAAGTGTACACTTTTAAGAAAACTTAAAGAAAAATAAATGCTATGATGATGTTGCTTAGATCCAGAGTAAGAATAAAATATTTTGTCCATGAATTTAAGAATTTATGAAGAAAGAAATAGAAAGTCATGCTAATTTTGCTGTTGTACCTCAAACTACATGGTTTAGGATGGGAATGTGCTTCAGTGGAAGAACACTTGCCTGGCATGAGTGAGGCCTGAAGTTTTATCACCTGCATCACCAAAAAAAAAAAAAAAAAAAAAGGAAAAATATTAAATTATAAGATTCAATGCCATCTGTGGCTTCAGGTATCCCTTGGTGAATTGGTGGTCTTAAAATATATCCCCTGCGCATAAGGAAGGACTACTGTATCCCATTTACCTTAGTTCAGTTGTTCCTCTTTTCTGAGGATACACAGAGAGCTTGACTTTCATTGATGACATTACTTCTATGAAAAACTTTCTGCACAAAAAAGGGACTTTAGTAAAAAGAAATAGTGCTCCTGGTAAAAGCACTTTCAGGAGTGGATTGCAGATTAGAATCTAGATTGCAGTTTTAGCAGGGATATCTTCACTTGTGAGGTGATTCTTAATATTCAGAACTTACTGCATTTGTTTCTTTTATTCTCTTAGCAACAAGAACAAGACCCCACAAATCTGTACATCTCGAATCTCCCCATTTCTATGGATGAGCAGGAGCTTGAGAATATGCTGAAACCCTTCGGACATGTCATCTCCACAAGAATACTGAGAGATGCTAATGGAGTCAGCAGAGGTGTTGGCTTTGCCAGGTAAAACTCTCACTCTTTATGTACCCTGTCTTTCCTCATTGTTCCTTTTAATTCTAGTCCTTTCTATCACTAGGGCCTTAAGCAATAGAATATGTAGAATTAAATTTTGAAAAGTAGCTTATCCAATCTGTGGGTCTCTCTGTATCTTTGTTTAAGCCAAAGAATACAATGTAACTTTAAACACATTGTGCTTGATAAAATATATACATAGAATGTGCTTATATAACTGGAGTCATAATGATACATATACCCAGTTCCTAGTCTTCTCCATGTATGTAGATCAACCAAATCAGATGGGGCCAATTCCAGTCAGGAATCAAAAATGCCCAGTCTGTACAGCATACAAATCATTTGAATGTTTTTACATTGATTTCCGTAGAAGAGAGGTGTTAGGTTTCTCAGTTAGGAGAAGAAAGAAGAGAGGAAATATTTAGAGAAACACCAATTGTTGGGAAGTCCCAAGGAACCCAGAAATAAAAGGTGAGGTCAAGGAGGTATTTGCATTTAAGAGGCACCAGCTGTGTGTTTTTGATATTTTTGGCAGAACAGGAAAAAAAAAATGTATTTCTTTCATTGTTGGAAAAGAAAGAGTAGTTTTCATTTTAAGTTGAAGGGAATGTTTACAAAAGAGTATCTCAGCCAGAAATGAAGTTAAAATGATCATACCTGCTGTGCTTTCATGAAAAACAAAGCTGAAGAAACCACAAGGAAAAAGAAAATGCTGAATGACAAAAAGGAAAATTAAAATCAATGTCTCCATGGCTTGGTGTGTTTCTGTGTGTCTCCAACTGACTTCATAGGGATAGATACTCTGTGCCATCAGGAATCTGGGATGTTGCAGACAGATGTGCCTACCTAGGGTGCACTCTGCCAACACTGAGAGAACCATTGCAAACCAAGCTCAAGGCCACATTGGAAGATAACAAATGTAAAGAAAATGGTAATTGATCTCTGACTTGACTTGAGCTCATGGGCCGTATCTCAGAATTCTTTTTTATTTTCGATAATGTTCTACACATAGTAGACCAGTAGATGTATGCTAGGTATGTGCTTGAAGGTTAGAAGAAAGATAAGCAGAATGAAGCATTCCCAAAGTGAATATATGTAGAGGAATTCAGGCTTTCAGAATGCTGATGGCTGTTGACTTCATAGTAGAGACAGAGCAAATGACACCCTTGGGTCTCTGAGTTTTGCCAGTGTAGTCATTTTTGGATAGTGTACAGCCTGCTCTCAGAGGCCAGTACAATATGGGAGACGGCTGTGTTTGGTTTTACAAAGCATGCACATTCCTTTGGTTCTTCCCCCATCATCTGCCCTCCAAAAAATCTCTAATAAATCAGCTTCTCCTTTACTTGTACTTTGGCTGAGAAATAAATGCATTTCAAATTCACCAAGAGAACACGTTTTCTAACATCTATTGTGATATTTGGGGTTTTTGGTACAATGAATAATAGTTTGCTTGGGCTGTCATAACAAAATACTGCAGACTGAGTAACTTAAATAGCGATTTTATTTTCGCATGATTCTGGAGTCTGGATGTCAGAGGTCAAGATATCTTCAGGGTTGCTTTCTTGCAAAGCCTTCTCTAATTTGCCTATGGCTATCTTCTCCCCGTCTTCATAGGGTCTTCCTTCTGTACATATCTGTGTCCTGCTCTCTTCTTCTAAGGGCACAGTCTTACAGGATGGGGGCCTCATTTTAACCAAATTGCCTCTTTAAAGGTCCTGTCTCCAGATACATTCACATTCTGAAATACTGAGGGTTAGGACTCCAACATATGAACTTGGGGAGTGGTACAACTGAAATTATAACACAAAGATTGAGAATTTACTTCTCTCTTCTTAAAATTTGTTCTAATTCATTATACATGGCAATACACTGCATTTTGACACATCATACATAAAAGAGTATATTTTCTCTTCCTTCTGGTTGTGCATGATGTAGAATCATGCCAGTTGTATAGTCATATATGCACATAGGTTGTTAATGTCTGATTCATTCTACCACCCATTCTACTCCCATGCACACTTATGCCCTACCTTTCTTTCACTCCCCTCTGCCTAATCCAAAGCACCTCTATTCTTCCATAAATGCCCCCACACACACTTAAGTGAATTAGCATCCACATATTAGGAAGAAAAAAACAACAACATTTGGTCTTTCATTTTTTTTGCATTGGCTTGTTTTGCTTAGCATGATATTTTTTAGCTCCTTCCATTTACTGGCAAATATCATAATTTCATTCTTTTCTAAGACTAATTTTTCATTGTGTACATATATCACATTTTCTTTATCCATTCATCTTTTGAAGGATCCATAGTTTAGCTATTGTGAGTTGTGCTGCTATAAACATTGATGTGGCTGCATTACTATAGTATGCTGATTTTATGTACTTTGGGTATAAACCAAGGAGTGGGATAACTGAGTCAAATGGTGGTTCCGTTCCAGGCTTCCTAAGGAATCTCTATACTGCTTTCCACAGTGGTTGCACCAATTTGCAGTGCCACCAGCAATGTATGAGTGTACCTTTTTCCCCACATCCTTGCCAACATTTATTGTTGTTTGTATTCTTGATAATTGCCATTCTGACTAGAGTGAGATGAAATCTTAGGGTAGTTTTAATTTCCATTTCTCTAATTGCTAGAGATGTGCATTAACTTCTCTTACATCGATCTTTGCTGTACAATTTGATTTTGCTTTAAGTGAAGTTGTTCTTATAAAGTACAGAGCCAAGTAATGTATGACATGAGATCAAAACAGAAATGATGGTGTATGATGTCATGAAAAGAGTAAAACATACATAGTTGTTTTTCTTTAGGAACTGAAGAAGGGTGAAAATTTTAAGTTGATATTTTATCCCTGCTCTGGATGTAGCCTCTTTCTCCTCCAGTGCATTTTGCATATAGAAGTCACAGAGAGCCCTTAAAAATTAAAATCTGATTATGTCAGGGTCCTGATGACAGGGCTTCAATTCAGCCAGGGTGAAGTCATTTGCAACCTTTCCACATCATCCCTTGCCTCACTCATATCTCAACTCTAAGGTATCCACTTGAATGTTTTTATTCAAAGAGTCCTTCATTGGCCTCCAACCCCAGGTTTCAAACAGCATTAGTTGTCTTTGTTACAGTTCATATAAAAGTTTTGCTAATTTATCTTTCTCAAAATCTATCAGAGTTGCAATGAATTGCTATTTAATTTTGTTTTCACCCACTGGATTTCCTGTGTGATTCTTTAAGTCAGGTTTCCTTTTTCATTGTTGGAGGGATGAGTAGATAGGTAGGTGAGTGGTGGATTTCATAATTACCATTCTATCAAGTTCCTGAATAGCAAAGCTGAAAGGAGCTTTGGACATGACTTATCTGTCACATTCCTCTACTGAAACTTAGAACTCTGTGCTCTAAATCATGGATTTCCTAATTGCAGAAAGTGGCAAGTGGATTGAAAAGGAAAACATAGGTTCAAGTCACGCCAATGATTTCTCAGGCCTAAGAAATAAAAAGAAAATGTGAGTCTGCTCCTCTTTCTTGTAAACAGTCAGGAAATTGACAAGATGAGTATTTCATTCACCATATATCTCAGCCTGTAAATTCAGAAGAGCAAGATCTCATATGATCAGCTTAACTTGATGAAGTGAGAAAATAATTTTAGCTCTATCATATGTAAGTAGATCTGCCCAAATTCCTACTTTATCAACATTTGTTCTGCATTTTCTCTAACAATTATGACTATTGCTTTAACTAAGTTGATTTTTTACAACCTAACCCTCAGGCAGTGCTACTTACTCCCCTTTAAACTATTGTCCCCTTCCTTTTTGTACTCAGTCCTTCTCATCTAGAACTCCACCTCTGAACCACAAACCAGACAAGATGATTTAAGTCTTAATTTTTCTTGATTGTCTCCAGAATGGTACCTAGCAAGTGAGAGAAGTTACTGGGTTCCATGCAGATGTCTTGGGACAGTAGTTCTTCATGTATGGTTCTCAGATGAGCAGCTTCAGTATTACCTCAGGACTTGTTAGAAAAATTTTCACTACTGATCTCCTGAAGCAGCAGCCTGGTGGTGGGGTAGACAGTGATGGATGATCAGTATGCACAAGCACTTCAGGTGGTGGTGCTGCTTGTTGAAGTTTGAGCAACATTGCCTTAGCTCATTAGAAACTATTGTCTTGATCATCTGGGAGGTCTGAAAAATCTCAGATTGTTGAGCTTCACTCTTAGAGTTTCCAAATCAGTAGGTCTTGGGTGCAACCCAATTATTGCATTTCTAACAAGTTTCTGGGTGATGCTGCCACTGCTGCTATGGGAACCAGACTTTGAGACCTGTTGATCCATAATTACAATTTTTGCAGATGGAGGTGCTTCCTGTTGATGGCTCTATCATACCACAAGTCACTTTCCCAAAATGTTCCAGTCATGAGTCTGTCTCCTGTCCAGTTCCTCAGATATAGAGACCATTCCTTATTCTTCTTTCCTTTCCTAGAACCCAGAATGCTGTCTCACATGTAACAGGTCTTCAGTAAATTATTGATGGTTACATGAACTCTCTTGAAGCTTTTCTTTTTGTTTGTTTGTTTTGATTATAGAAAACTAAAGAATAAAAGGAAAGAAAGCCATGGACTTGGCGAGAGAAGGCAGAATATAAAATATCATCAACATTTGATGCCAATGATAAATAAGCCAATTCTAAGCCAGGAAGTAATAGAATATTAGAGAGAACTACAGTGGCATCATCTCAATTCATATTGGTAGATAACATTCCCCCTCTAAATATTCACAGTGCCACATTATTAGAAGAATATGTTTATTCATTTGGGAGAACAGCTATCCTATAAATGGGTCTAGTAAATTATTGTACATGTCTATTCAGGAACGTGTACCTGAATCATTCTTTCAGCAGGCTTCCTTTTGAATGCTACCATTGGTCACTTCTCACAACCAGATGTGGTCCTTAATTCATTTAGAAGAGATCCTGAAATTACTTTGGCTGGAAAGAAAATCCCCCATTACTATTTCACTCCCAAGCTGTACATTAATCTTCTTTGATGACCATCTCTTCAAAGTAAAAGGAGAATCTTCATTTTATATTTAAAATACTGAACTTCAAAGCATCAATGAGTGCCAGTAGGCCACAGAGATAGCACAATTACAGGCTTTTCAAGGTTCCAGAAGCAGTAGACAATGTCCGAAATGACATTTTATTTTTATGGTTTTTCTTTTCTTTTTCTTTTTCCTTCACTCTCTTGTAACTTAAAACAATATGGTAAGATACACCACTCTCCAGGCAGCATTTTATGGCCAAGTCATAAACCTCTAAAAACAGAAGTTTATGGTGGGAATGCTGACAGTGGGCCCCACTCCTGCAGCACCAGCGGGTGCCAGCAGACTACCTTGCCTGTGAGGGTGAGGAGCAGGGCGTAAATCAGCCAGAGACTGCAGAAACCTGAGTGTGTGTTCATGTTATCCATTTCCCATTCCCAGCAACATGAGACCCTTTGTCCAGCAGAAATCACACTGAAAAAGCCTTATGAGAGACCAGTAAAGAATGACCCAGGGAGGAGAAGGGATGGGAGTGAGCATTCACAATTAATCCAGCTTCAACATCTGGAAACATAGAACCTCTTTAAGAAACACATTTACTGTCCCCTGGTGAGCTAAAGAGCGTGAGAGACCACTGCACACAGAGACCTTTGTGTTTTGTAGTTCTTTTTTTTTTTTTTCCCCCCTCTTCAGTACTCTTAATTTGATTCTCATGGAGCTTTGTTTTAAACGACTTTTAACATATGGGCGGTCTTGTGTTCCCCATCCCCCTCTAACCCAGCAAGTTTTCTAAAAAAAAAAAAAAAAAAAAAAAAAAAAATCACTGCAGTTCTTCTTTCTTTTCACTAAGTAAAAGAATTAATGGTGGTTGCCGGCAGACCAATGTTAGCATGATTATTAAAAATCAGTATAAAAATCAGGTTCAACTAGTTTTTTTTGCATTTTCTATTAATATGTTTGAATATCATTAACATTTTTTCAATTTGTCATCTACTGCCTGATACTTCTTGGCCCTGTCTTCTCCCACTACCTGAAACGTAATGAGAACACTGAGTCAGAATAAGCATAACAAAAATATAGGAATTTTTAAAATTATTAAACAAATGCCAATACTTGCTTGGTAGGTAAATATATGATTCTTTAAAGGGATCATCATATCTATCAAAATTTGTTTTTATTGTTTGTATTGTCTCTACCTTGAGTTCATTGTTGTGTTAAAAATTCCTCTCTTGTAGTTTGGCAGTTGTTTTCCCATTACTATCCCAAATGCATAGATCCAGGAAATCAAATGTGACCAAAGAAAATCACTCAAGTGTAAATTTAGTGATTAGCAATCTCCAAAATACAGCTGTGTTTGCAAAGGAGTGGGTTACCATTGTGTTTGCTGAGGTTGAAGAAAATAAGGCCATGTTTCTTTCTTTATTCCTTCCTTCCTTTCTTTCTTTCTTTCTTTTTTCTTTCTCTCTCTCTCCTTCCTTCCTTCCTTCCTTCCTTCCTTCCTTCCTTCCTTCCTTCCTTCCTTCCTTCCCTTCCCTTCCCTTTCCTTCCTTCCTTCCTTCCTTCCTTCTAATTTTAATTCCTCTTCTAGCTGCCTGCAGATGTGGTCCGCAGGACAGGATGCTCCGGGTACTACCTCCAGCTCCTCCGTCTCTGTTTTCTGTGCGCCTCTTTTAACTTTCACCTATTTCTTCTCATTACCTGTTTGTCTTTCTATTACCATCAGAAAGTCATGACCATGCCTGGGGAAGGCAAAACAGCTTCTTTACTATTCAGAGCCCCGGATTTCAAAACCCAAACCAACCAGCCAGCCTGAATTAAATAGTATTAAAGAATTTGTTATTCTGAAATAACCTGGACTCAAGTCTTTTTTCTACCTATACCTTCATTAAAAACTGGAGGAGAATAACATATATTCATTGCTTTATTATTATAAATTGGATATATCTATGTTCCAAAAATTACCTTTTGTGGAACAAGAAGAAAGTTCGGAAAAATCATTTACCCAGATGAGACTGAATTTGGTAAACTGAATTTCCAGAATGAAAATTTTGGCCATTCAACATGCTCAGGACCTGCAGGATCTCTCTGTCCTGTACCTATTCTAAGCATAAAACATGGTAGGAACTTTTGGAGCATCCAGGGGCTATGGGGTAAGGCAAGTAGTCTACTTCTGGCCTATAGAGAAGAATGATTTGGAAATATAGCCCGGTATCTTTTAGATTGTAAGTTTAGTCAGTTTCTGTAGTATGTTTCCTACATGCTCACTTGACTGTGAGTTGGTGCAACCCATTTGTTCTCTACATTTTTGTGATTAAGAACATAGTTCTTTCAGAGATTAGAAATAACTTAGTTCATGACTTAGTTCAGTACCTCTTACCTGTGTTCTTGGGCCAGTTGTTTAAATACTCTGAGCCTTTTCCTGATGTATAAAATGCATTTATTCCTTCACTCATTTGTTTGCCATCCAATAAATATGTCTTGGTTCCTTCTAAATGCCAGTAACTGTTCTAGATGCAGTAATATAAAGATGTACACAAAGAGAAAATATCTGCTTTCATGAAATGATATTCTATTGGATTGTGGAGGTGGCAATAAATTTATAATAAACAAATAATCAAATATCAAAGAATACCTTAAAATTACAGTATTGAATAATATTGAATAATTACAAAATCAAAATAAAACAGGTCTGTCATGAAATTATGGTGATCACAGTGATACAGCTTATAGGGCAAGGATCAGGAACAGGCAAGCCCTCTGAATAGGGGATATTTAAAGTGATATTTAGCTGATAAGAAGGAACCAGTCATGACAATCTCTTGTGGGCAGAGAGGGAAGAGAGAAATCTTGACGAAGAGGAAAGGAAATAAGCTACCTAAGGTGAGGTCAAGTTTGGCTTGTTTGGGAAACAGAAAAGAAACAAAGTTGTTTAACCATAAGAACAAGAGAAAGAGGTATTATGGATAATAACATCTAGGGACAAAATATGCCTATCCATCAAAGAAATTTAAATCTCTTAAATGATTTTAAAACAAGACTTTAAAAAATAATCTCTTTGTTCTAAAGGCATTCAATGGTAGGACTTTTCTAGCTAGGTAGGACTTTCTAGCTCTGTACTTACTGATTTTCTCTTCAACTCAGTTTCACTTTTTAAATTTAATTTTCTTCCATTTATTCAACCAAAACTCCTTTTGGAAAGATTGACCTGTGGCCAAATTTAGATTATACATCTAGGTGTGGGTGCTGCACACTGTAGTGAACTAGTCTAAATGCCAGAAATAGTTTCCACATTGAGTGTAGGAAAAATGTTTTCTTACATGTGTATTGAAATACACAGCCTCTAAGGTTATATTTTATTCCTTCATTGTTGATAGAGAATCCAAGCAGGGTGTGGGGAGGACGTAAAAGTTCACATCAGATGATTCATCTAAAGAGATTGGAAGATGGAAAGTGTGGGCAGAATTAAGAGATGTCAACAGAGAACAGAAGGGAGCACTTACCATGCATAGACTGAAGGGATGCATGGGGGACAGTTCCACAGCCCCATGGTAGCAAGAGCATTGGAGGAGGAACTGACTGGAAGAACAGTAGACAGGGAGGGAGGCAACCCCTGCTACAAACAGAATGAGGAGGAGCTGCTCAGCCACTTTCTAATCTTGCTTTTTGATGTCCCTTCAGACCTCCAATGCCTGAACCCAATAGAAAGCTAGCAGATAACAGAGACAGAAGGAAAGGCCACTTCTTTGGGGGAATATAACAGGGCAAAAGATGTATAAGGGAGGGGCAAACAGAAAAACACCACTGCACATGGATAAATTAATTTAAATATTTTTTTTTCTTGACTCCACTATTTAAAAAGAAAACATTGAAAGTTCAGCAACAGATAGCATCTACTACTTTGATTTAGGATTAGCAATTGTTACAGGTTGGTAGGAATGATGGAAAGCTGGCTTTGTTTAATGAAAGCAACTGTTTCTCAACTCTAGCACGTGGTTGCTGTGCTTTTTTTTTTTTGGTTGTTGTTGTTTGTTTTGTTTTGTTTTAATCTGGCACTGTTCTGACACTAAATATGTGGGTTTTTCTGACATCAATGCCTGTTGTTTTTGCTTACCAATTCTCCCAACTCTGTGACATTGAATGTCCCACAATTCTTGTCAGTTTTTATACTGCCTACCTGGAGTTATCCTCATGCTCCACAGGTGTATGGGCTGTCCCAGCCCAGCTGCAAATGGAGTTCCTGGATGCTCAAAATTGTAACTGGACAACTACTAATTTGAAAGTCACCACAAACCACCCTCAGGCTCAATAGCTCACTTAACAGCCAAAATGAATAGATGCATATGGACAAGGTATAACACAAGGGATGTTGAGCTTCTATTCCCTCTCTGGGCTCACCACCCTTCCAGAACATCATTGTATTCACCAACCCGGAAGTTCCCCAAACCTTGTGTGTAGACTTCATGAAGGTTCTCATGGAGGTGGCCATTGGTGAAGGTGGTCCATCTCCAGCTCCAACTCCAATCCTCAGACGTTGGAGAGTAGGGCTGAAGGTTTCAATCCATGAATCAGATCTTGGTCTTTTAGGTGACTAGCCCCCATTTTGAGGCTATTTAGCCCCTCACCCCCAGTGACCACATTAGCATAAACCTTAGGTGGGATCAAAAAGAGTCTCTTCTGAATAACAAAAATACTCCTGTCACTCAAGCAGGAAACTGGGCAAAAACCAAGTATATTTTTTTAATTATGCCATATTTGCCATGCAGAAATCATGGGTCACATAATCTCACCTTTGAAGACACCCAATTTCTAAGCATTTACACTCCTTTCAGATTTTCCAAAAGGGCTTTGGCGTTCAAACAAAGCATACCTGTTAACAGGATTTGGCCCACAGTTTCCATTCTGAGATATCTGATATAGAACTACAGAACCATAGTTTCCAACCATGGAGGTACATGGAATCAATCATCTGGTCAGCTTTGAAAAGTTCATGCCTGTACCTTAAGCCAAGCAATTGAGTCAGAACCTCCTGAGTGCAGCCCCAGACACTGGAAATTTTTAACATGGTTTCCTGATTGTTTTAATGTAGTGATTTTTTTAAAAATAAAATAAACTTTTTGTTTTGGAATAAGTTTACATTTACAGACACTTTGTAAAGGCAATACGGATTTCTCCCATGCTGCATATCAATTTCCCCTATTGTTGACACCTTACATGACCATGGCACATTTAATTTGTCAAAATTAGGAATGTGGGCCTGGTCCTGGTCCTGTAGTGCGCTCCTGTAATCCCAGCAGCCCACGAGGTTGAGGCAGGAGGATTTCAAGTTCAAAGCCAGCCTCAGCAAAAGCGAAATACTAAGCAACTCAATGAAACCCTGTCTCTAAATAAATCATAAAATAGGGCTGGGGATGTGGCTCAGTGGTTGAGTACTCCTGAATTCAATCCCTCATACCTCCTTTCCCCCCCCCAAAAAAAAAAAAAAAAAAAAATTAGGAAACTGACATTGGCATTTTATTGTTAGCAACAGACTCTATTTGGATGTCACCAATTTTTCTAATAATATTCTCTTTCTCGTCTAGACTCCAATAAAGGGTACCATGTTAGTTTAGTTGTCCTGTCTCACCAGCCTGCTCTGGTCTTTGGGATTTTTTCAGACTTCCTTTGTTCTTGAATAGTACTGATTCTGCATCCTAGAGAATTCCTCCAGATCTGTTTTTTTGATATTTATATTGTGACAGGACCTATATTACATATGGATTTTTAGAAAGAATGCCACTGGATGAGTGGCTTTCTCATCATATCATGGTATATTGTCATGTTTTAAATGATTGCTCTAATTAGTAGTGGCCAATGGAGAAGAGATAGCAAGTCTCATCCAGCTTCCGGCAGACTGAAGTAGATAAGTCAGTATAGGAAATCCAGAGGGATGACTGGTGAGCAATGATCTCCAGTTCTTTCAAATAAACTGTCTGAATTGAGAGTCAAGAGGCAAAGGCCCTCTTCCAGGCCCATCCATTAATGAGTCTCTAGGGAAGCCAATCACACTGTTCCAGTGTTGATTTCTTCATTTGTACAATGAAGAAATCCATCTGAGCCATTTCCATTCCTAAAATTAAATGATTCCAAAAACTCTGGAGAGGGATTTCATTAGTCAAATATTATCCATACTTGAATTTCCTAAGAGGCATGCATTATATACTGAGCAAGACATCTCCAAGATGTCCAGGTATTTACAAAAGAGGATAGCAAGGCAGTCCCTTTACTTTTCTATGTGACATTTATGATACATGTATCCTAAGAATATCAGGCTTAAGACAGGAAGAAAACAAATTGCAAAATTTAAGAAGAAAAATTAAACTCCTCCATTCATCTTTGTCCCTAGTACTCACTGGGTATGTTGGACTAAAAAGTAAATGATATAATTTATTTATGAAATATTAGAAGGAGTGCACATTTTAGTAGTTTAAAAAAAATCTTTTTAATGTTGATTCTGTGTGTAAATCTTACTGGAAATGAGGAGGCTTGGCTTTCAACATTGGATACTCTAAGTTGCCAATAATTTTTACAGAGCCTGTGATTGCAAAACCACAAACATTTCACAATATGGAAGCCTCTAATTAACAATAAATGACAAAGTAGATTTGTCTTAAATACATGGTTAATAATGCTTATAGGTTTAAGATCATAAACAGAGATTTTCCATTGAGGCGAGATAGGTAGGTGCAAATGGTTCACAAAATACTTTTCCACTTCTGTGTGTTAAGTCTGACACAGAACATGCAACTAATATTGGATCAGGCTCTCATCTGATGTGATTTGCCTGTGGGAATTGTATTGGCTGTGAAACCATCTCTTCTTAGCTGTTGTATAAGAAAAGGGGCGGCTGGGGAGCGGGGGAGTGGTACATTTCAAATGACTATGGCACATTTCAAATGACTGAAGCCAGCCATTCTTAAGCACTCAGACAAGAAAGTATGTCAAACAGGACCTTTAATGTGTATTTATATTTAAAAATCTGACCTAACAGAAAACCCTGAAGCTTTTATACAATGATTGGAGCCTTGTAAGAGCCCAATTAATGTATTGTCAGGTGAATGGTTGGCCCGCACTGGAGCTGTTCTGAGGGATGTGAGGGGGCTCAGGTAACGCTTAGGAAGAATAGATGCACTTGTAGTGATTCAGTGGCCCATCTGAAAGGGACACGTAAAGGCAGCTGCGTCTGGTGTGCTGTCTTTTCAGACTCACTTGATAATGCTAGTGTCAGTTTCAACTGAAGCGTGTGCCAGATTTCAGATAGCTCAAGGTTGCATTTCAGAGCCCTTAATTGTGAAACTTGAGAAGAAAATGGGCACATTCTTCCTGAGATGGTTATTCAAATACAGGCTGCTACTGACTTCTCTGGGTCCCACTTTTGTTCCGTTTCCACATAAAATGCATGAGGAATAATGAACCTTTTCCCCTTGGCCACTCCTATATTGCCATTTTTGCTGGGAGTGGCCTTGTTAAAATGTGCCCCATGCATTAAAATGAAATTGTCACTCCTGGGTGGTGCAGCATAACGTGGTTTGACACAAAATGCCAGCAGCTACAGAAAACAGCCTTTTATTGCATTTATTCTTTCAGAGAAGAGAGTCTCTAAAGGCTCACAGCAGACTTCACTTAGTTAAATCTGAATGAACCCAAAGTGAACAATCTATGCTGCTGTCTTTGTGTTCATAGAAACAGCTCCCATCCAGCCGGATACGGCTGTAAAACAGCTTTAAGAAAAGATGATCATATTTAGAATACAGATGGGAAGACTGGAAGCTTTCAAACCAGAACAAAAATATTGTATGTGGGTGGAATGGGCTAGCCACCTGATTTTCTTTCTTAGCTTCCTCTGTGTCCCCTAAAACACACAATGTAGAATCAACTTAACACTAACCCCATCTAGGTTGGGCCTTCTTTTAGAATCCCATGTCATTTTAAGGCAAAGAGAAAGGATTTGATTTGAGGACTTCTGCAAGCAAGCTTTAGAGTTTTAACTGCCTTTTAGCTGGATGAGTACCCAGAGAGAGATTGAGCAGGAAGGGGGCTCTAGGGCATAGGCTTTTCATTCTGTAGCTCTCCTAGAATAAAAATTCCATAAAGTAACATCTGTAGTAATTAAGGGCTTACATTTCCTCTCCCATTCATGTCTCTGCTAGGAGGAAAGGTTATTTTCCCTGAGACAATAGATAGTAGATCCTGTGGGAAGAGAGAACAGAGTTAGAATTCATTTGTTCTTAGAAATGGAAGTTTCCTACTTACGAAAAGAAAAAAGGGAAAAAAATCTGAACACATTGGAAGACTTATAATAAAAGATTCCACTGGAAAGACAACTTAAAAGAGTTGGGCAAATTATATTTAGCTGGCCCTAATATTTAGAATGAGGAAAAATTCATCTTATCTTTCTTATTAAAATACCTTTTGATTTGGGGGGAACTTGTGATTATGTAGTGAACAAAATACTATCTTTGTTCTTTACTAAAACTCCATATTATGATGCTTACCTATTTTTATTTATACATCAACTCAATCTTAAGATTTTCCCCAAATAATATTTATGTGGATCTTTTGTGTCATTTGATAAAATGAATAATGACCTATTGACCTCAAATTGTTTTTTTGCATTAATAGCCAAATCAACAACATAAGTCATGGGGCCCAGTGAAAAATGATAATGCAGAGCCCCTTGTTAAAAAAATTATCAAAAATTTTAAGATGATGACAGCAGAGCATTTGTTCAGATGCAGGTTGTTCTATGGGAGGGCTCTGTGTAAGGATACAGGTATCATTCCCATGAAGTTGGTCCTGATTGGTGGTAGAGATTTTCCATGTGTAGCGATATAAGAAGAAAACATCTCATGCATCACAGAAATGTACATCTGAAAACAAAGTTTAAGATTTGGCAGAAAATAATTACAGCTCTCCAATAGAGCTTCTGATATGATTTGTTCACCAGGTGATACAGATACCCTGTTTATATCTCTCAGTCTGTCTCTAAAAGTCCCCAGTTGAACCTTCCACTCAGCCCTGTGACCAGCTCCCTCTGCCTCATTGTACAGAGGGGCCAAGACACCTCCCTGCCCAGTTCAGTCTGTGTATTAACTAACTTCTCCAAAGCCCTTTTCTGCCTCTGCCTACTTCTCAGCATTTTCCTGGGTTTTGAGGTTCTTCTCCTATTTAAATTCTTGTAGCAAAATGAATATGTATTACTTGTTTGGCATTTGTTGGCATATATTTTTCCCTTATCTTGTTTCCTCTACATGTAATATGGTCATGTAATATGTTTCCAAAAACACACATGAAATTTAGATGTAGGAATGTTTGACAACTTATATCGATGGGCTATGTTCCAAGAATGTTCATATTAATAACATAGCAGAAAATCTAAAATTATACTTTGCCTTTTGGACAAATTTCACACATTTCATGCACATTTTTTTTTCATGAGTATGCATGCTGTTTCTTAAGCTTATTTTTGTCTCTAGTTTATTTTATGTTGAACTTAATTTCCTTTTATCGGAATCAACTTTTAGTTTTTCTCTTCTCCATTTAATTTTATAAAACAAGGTACAGATATAATTCATTATTTAAAAATTGTTGCAGAGCCTTCCATACTTGAGACATGGCAACACTGCCAAAATTGAAATTATGGTAGCCATGGCTCAAAACATTCATTCCTTCAACTATATGTGAGATGCCAAAATTCTGCATGAGAACCCCAGTTTAGGAGTATTGGTATTCTAGTACTAAAATTATAAAGGAGGTGACCGTCCAGATTTCAAAATTAAGAAAGTACAAGATCTGAGATTTGTGTATTTCTATCCTTCTCCCACATGCAGCACCCCAAATAACTCTCTTTGGGTGTCTTTCACATAGTGTGTCTTCAACAAAAGTGTCATGGTGCTGATGTGACTACCCTCCTGTGTTAGTCACTGCTGTATGCGAAGAGCTATTTAAATAAGATACATCTCCTCATCTTGGTTTGTGAATCCCTCCTTTATATGGCTTAGCAGTTACAGAACAGACTTTATTGTTGGATAGCTATCTGTTCAAATGCTGATTCTACCACTAATTAGAAAAATAGTTCATGTCTTCAAGCCTGATTGCCCTTCTTGACATGACCTACCTTTCAGATTGGCTAATTCATTCATTCATAGGCATTTATGGAACGTTTTCTGTTGCCAAACATTCTTGGGTGAATTAACTAAGATAATGTCTCTGGGCTACCTCTGGTGAGGCTCCAGCAGAGGGCCATCCATGTGGGCAACTTTCACTACAGGGAATGATGCTTTCAACAAAGATGACAACCTTGTGATGTTCTATATCAGACTAGTCATCACGGTCATGGCGAAAGTTGACAGAGTAAATTTCTCAAACCTTTCCATTGCCTTTTTGTTTTCCTTTTCTTATTTCTTTCCTTCTTCCCTTTGTTCTCTCTCTCTCCCCGCCTCTCTCTCTCCTATATATTTTTGAATGTGCACAACTTGACAAAAGTATATGATCCCCTGTTTACTTTCTTTTGCCAGAATGGAGTCTACTGAAAAATGTGAAGTGGTAATTCAACATTTTAATGGAAAATATCTGAAAACACCACCAGGCATCCCAGGTAAGAAACGTCATTAAGAAATCACTAAACAGTGCCTAGGCCTATTGCTATTTTTAAAATGAGCACGTGGTAAGGCCCTTCACTGGGAAGAAAAAGTTTGCTTTTATAAATGTGTATTTTTTGGGGGAAGAGGGTACTGAGGGTTGAATTCAGGGGTACTTAACCACTAATCCACATCCTCAGCCCTATTTTGTATTTTATTTAGAGACAGGGTCTCACTGAATTGCATAGCACCTTGCTTTTACTGAGGCTGACTTTGAACTCTCAATCCTCTTGTTTCAGCCTCCTTAGGCACTGGGATTACAGGTGTGTACTACTGTGCCTGGCATAAATGTGTATTATTAAATACTGTACAATAACTTATCTTTCTCAAAAGTTTCTTAGAGTATCTTCTTTGGTCTTTTGTCTGAATCTTTTCTTGGCCTAAAGTGAAATAGAAGAAAAACACAGCAGAATACATGGATGAAGAGTAAGCTTGAAAAATTAAGGAAGTTTATAATTCTTATCATTAATGTTGACACCTTGATTTGTAGTTTATAAAATATCTAAGCAGTGATATTCACAGTGGAGTCCACAGATTGATGCCAATCTCCATGTATTTCCTACAAGTCTGTGACAAGAAAAGTACAGAAAGGAAAGTAAGCAATTAGAAACATTTATGGCAATTTGACACTGTCAGGAAATCTGAATGCAAAATTTTATGTTTCATAAAAATATCAATTACTGACAGACTGAAACTTTTGAAAAAATACTGTCCATTCATTAGAGATAGTTTGAGAAGTTCCAAATTAGACTACCCCTTGGCATTTTGGATGGGAAATTTTTAGGCAAATTCTTAAGGTTCTATAAATGTTATAAAAAAACATATAACTTCATGCTCTCAAGAGTTACATTCAGCATTAAAAAAACAAATATATCATGTGTATCAGGATTATAAATGCCTCAAACTTGATATTAATCTGGCAGTAAACTACATGTAAAGTATTTGATAATAGGTAAGTTAATTTTAAAATGTATTTTCACTAATGCATAAAAAACTTAGAAGACTGAATGAAGGGTTAAACTGAGAAAAATTCCAATGAGTAAAGAACTACCTGTGTCATGAATGTTGGTTTATTTATTTATTTATTTATTTTTGTTATTTACAGTATGATGATTCTCAGGAGGAAAAGACTAAACTTGATTTCAAAAGTGTTTGTGCCACAATGCACACTGTTAAAACCCCTTAAAGAGTATGGGGGTTGAGTATTTCAGTTCCTCATAATAGCTTAAGGTGATACAGAAGGGAAATGTGGACAAACATAAAAAATGTTCTTGTGGAAGAGTCAGGGGTTTTTGATTTTTTTTTTTTTTTTTTTTTTTTTTTTTTTTTTTTTTTTTTTTTTTTTTTTTTTTTTATGATTTGGTGGGTTGGTGAGTTGTCAGAAAAGCAGGAAGACCCCTCACAGTGACACTGGATGATGTGGAAGACGCAAAGTAGCTGATGACTGGTTAATCAGCGAGTGAACATATAGAGCAGAGACTGTGCCTTGATTTGGTTAGCTCCCATGCATAACATCCCCTCCAGAACTGACTGCATTATGATCCAATTGGAGACATATGGTGTTGTTAAGAAAGGAGTTAGCAGTTTTCATCTCAGCATGTAAGCTGCCCTTGCATTTTAGGAGAAATACTTTTTTTTTTTTTTTTCCTTTTAGCATAAACAGATATTTTAAGACACTCTGCTCAGACCTGTCATTGAATCAAGGAATGGCATTGTTAGTGGATTTTCCTCCTATTTATCCCAGTTGATACAACAGATGCCTGTTTATGCAGCAGGCATTCAAACTAGGTATGAATTATATTGTTCTGTTAGAAATTTAAAAGCAAGAAAACTATGTGGAAATTATTGCTGATTAAATTTTAAAACAGGTTTTCACTTTTTAGATTTCATCCTTTTGGAAAAAGACATTGAAATCCTTCTTGACCCAATTGATTTTAAAATGTTTTGTTTGGTTTTCCCCATAGAACATACAGTTGACTAATACAATTTAATGCTTAAGACAAAGAATGTCACTGCAAATCCTCAAATGTCCGGGCGTCCTTCTTGAATACACAGACTGTGACATTAACCTATCTAATATCATAGCTACACCCAATGGAAACATTGTGAATAGCAGGAACTTGGTTATGAGTTTCTCCTCACTTAGATCTCATGGGAACAAGAAAAAAAATGATACTCAATTATAAAACTCTTAGAGATATAACTTTATGAGCTTTGCAATCAATATAATAGAATTAAATATACAATATTAATCAGCATCTATTCTCAAATTTGCTTGTTTATGTATCACTTTGGAAGTCAAATAGAGTTTAATGAAAGTTTCAGATGCTAACTAAAGATTGTTAATCATTGATATGTAAATCTGATGTGAAATAAGAAAGGACATAAAGTAAGATATGGGCATTTTGGAAGGTATAGTAGTAAAACCTTTACTTGTATCATTTCTATGTCAGGGCTGGTATAATCAAATTTGGGTATATTATCTGTCTTTATTCATCCTTATTGCTTATTTGATAGATATTGAAATCTTATTATCAGAAATTCATATCTTAATCCAAGTTTTTATTCCATCTTGAAGACAGAACATGGAATATCCCTAGTCTGGATAGCTGGGGATAGTCCTTTGACATACTTTTTAAAGTGACCATTTTCCTAATCAATTTCAATACAGTATTTTAGTGAGCTTGTCCTTGCTTGTGATTGTACTAATTAAAACCAACATTAATTGATTTGACCTACCTAAAACAAAAATAGAAATCAAAAAATATGAAAAGGCTAAGTATACTGCACTACCAAAATTTAGCATGCTTGAGTTCAGAAGTTGATGATTTTGCAGAACTGCACCTTGATGATTTTGATGCAGGACATTAAGACTGGGTGAATGAGGACCCACAGTGATCTAATAATGGCCTGAGATTCTTAGGCACTAAGATTGGTGTCAAAAAGATTACATATTAAATAAGTCAAATTCTTTTTATAATAGAGCCCTGCTTTTAATCTGACTCTAAGCAAGTACCAAGCAATAGGTGCCATATTCCTTTGCTGACTTCTTTTAGGGAGGAGTTAGCAAATACAATACAATGCCATTTTTATGTCTGTTGCTCCAGAGAATAATGATTATTCCCCCAGGATATGCGAAGCTAATTATTTTCCTGAGATGAAGGTATAGTTTCCAAATCTCCTAGGGTACCATTTCTAAAAAATAATAATAAAAATAACTACTTTAACCCAAAACTTTGACATTTTGCCTTGAATTTCTTCCTTCCTTCCTTCCTTCCTTTCTTTCTTTCTTTCTTTCTTTCTTTCCTTTCTTCTTTCATTCTCTCTTTGTTTCTTTCTTTTTATTTTCTTGGAACCAAGGATAGAATCTAGGGGCACTTAAACACTGAGCTGCATCCACAGCCCTTTTTATATTTTATTTTGAAACAGGGTCTCCCTATTTCAAATTTCAAGTCAAAGTGCTTAGGGCCTTGCTGTATTGCCAAGTCTGGCTTTGAACTTGCAATCCTCCTGCCTCAGCCTCCTGAGTCACTGGGATTACAGGTGTGTGCCACTGTGCCAGTGTCTCTGAATTTCAAATCCTAACACTTCATAGTTAAGGACATTTGCAAGAACACAGCTCATGAACCACATTTATGTTGCCAGCACCATTTTGATTTGAATCATGATGAAAATAATTTTCTCATTAGATGTGATTCATGTTGGTATTGAGTTTTAATTCCTCATAGATATGTGAGCTGGGAGGGAACTTTATAGATACCTTCTTTTGGATCTTGCTTTCCCTCAGGACTCCTCCAATTTATTCATAAAATGTCTAATTTTAATGAGTATAACATGGGTCATTAATGCCTCTTATAGCCTCCCCAAACTAACTTTTTTTTTTACTTTAGATTATAATGTTATCCCCAGGTTTGCATTACCTGGAACAGTGAAGCTAAATATCAATGCCAAAAATCAAACTTTGAGTAGGAGTATACTTGGTACAGGAAGTTAACAAAATCAGGCACCAGTGTTGTTACAAGCAGGTAGGAAGGAGAGGCCAGAGGCGGGTGTTAAACGGTGTCAATCATTTGAGTGTTGTTGCCATCTGCAGAAAAAGATCATCTGGTATATTCTCCCTCCCCTAGAGAAAAAAAAGAAAACACAGTGTTCCATAAATGTTGCATGTCCTACATATCGATCTTGATGCTTTCTGGACAAAATGAAGGATCATTAGTTGCTTGCCTGCCTAACCCCAGACATTTCTTTGTCCTGTAATGAATCGCACAGCAATGTTGTGCAGCCCCAAAGCGTTCCAATTTCAAATATCTGGCAAAAGCAAAGGGTAAGTTCCCAGACACTTCAGGGATCTGTAGGGCATGAACTTGAAAGGCTTACTTTCAAAGAGCCCCCGGAGCACAGCAATGCACCATGCGGAAAAAGCTTCCACATGTAAGGACATGTATTGATGAACAGAACATGCAGCCTGGCTTATAGAAAAATAAATCATGGTGTGCTCCCAGACTAGACGTTTGCCTGTAAGCACATGTTCCTATCAGTAAAAATGTCTTTCCTAAAGAAAATGGAATAATCCATTTCTGATAGGACTTTCTCATTTTTAGATAATTGTTTCTCATCCCAATTGAACCCCAAGAGGTAGGGAAGGGTTGAGAGGGAGCTTATCATTGTAGTACCTTTTCAAATTTAACAGATCTGTTACCAACAGAAATTTAGACAACTAATGAAATACCAGAGCTCATGATTTTTTTATGATAAATAAAATAAAATGTATGTGCCTTCCTGATGCTTTACCATAGTAACTTTACTATTTTGTGTTGATGCAAATAAAAAAGTAATTGTATATGTGTGTGTATTACATTTATTATTATAATTTTTTTAGTTGTATATGGACACAATGCCTTTATTTGTCCATTTATTTATGTGGCGCAGGGGATCAAAACCAGTACCTCATGAATGCTAGGCAAGAGCTCTACCACTGAGCCACAACCCTGGCCCATACATTTAAAATACATATATGTATATACATATGCATATACTTTTTGGGAGCATGCAAGGAAATATATTTAGAATGTGATAATTTTTTAAAAAACAAAGAGAAGAAATATTTGTTTAAATGTAAATCTCCCAGAGTAAAATATCCACAACTTATTTAAATGCTACTTATATTGAAAAGTATATTGAAAAATCTGAACATATGAGTAATAGGTTTTCAATCATAATTTTCTTTCGGGAGGGGTACCAGGGATTGAACCCAGGGATGTTTAACCATTGAATAACATTCCCAGCCCTTTTAATATTTTACTTAGAGATAGGATCTCACTAAGTTGCTTCAAGCCTCTATAAATTTCTGAGGCTAGCTTTGAACTTTTGATCCTCCTGCCTCAGCCTCCTGAATTGCTGCGATTATAGGCACACACCACTGTGCCCCGCTTTCATTCAGAAGTTTTATGAGTTGGAAATGTTGAAGAGAATCACAATTTGTGTTTGCTCTGTTATGCCAGTAAATTAAGTCCACAGATGCAAGATGCAACTATTGTTGAGAGGAAGGTAACAAATAGAAAATACTGTAGTTATACAGTTAGGCAACAAATATCTTTATTGTCTTGCTCAGGTGAAATAGTGCCTAACTTTAAGTATTTTATCTTTGTGAAACTAAAATCTCATTTGCATAATACACTTTGTAAACACTACAATCCCCAACCTGGTATCAGTTTAGATTTCTCCTCAGTAAAGGGACTTTGGCAATATTTAAGTGCAGCTTTTTGTCAAATCTCTCATATTTAATGTTAGTGATGACTTCTAGATGATTTCTGTGTATCAAACACATAATTCCTTTTTATGGTGGAGAAAGCACGATTAGAATATTAACGATCTTCATAGAGCAGCCAGAGAAATTTATGAATAGTGACATCATTGAATCAGTGTGAACTCTATGAAAATGGATCTAGTTGATCAACCTTTGGTCTCAACCTTTTCTGTGGAACCACATATGGTTATGTGAAGGTAAACATGATATGTGTTGGTTAGTCGTTTAATATAGGAGAAAGAAGGCAAAGATGTTTACATTCGTAAACCAGATAATGAGACTCTAGAGAGAGGACAAAGATTCATCTTCAGGAGACTAGAAATAATTGAAATAGATTTTGTGCCCCATGCTATTGTGATTTCAGCTTCAGCTGAGATAGACGTCTTTATGTGCCCTCAAAGCATCTCACTTCAGCTATATACCTAGTTTCTTCACTTTTACATCTCAGTAAAAAGCTAGAAAAGTTTATTCAACCAACACAGGTCTTCTGCAGACTTTGGAGAAAACGTTCATCAGTGAGAGTCAGCGAATGACATCCAGCCTATCCTCCTTTTGATGGTCAAATCTGAGTCATGACCTACATAGTTCCTTGGGTCCTTGCCCATAATGGCAGCATGCTGATCCTTTTGTGCGCATCCATTTTTGCCTTATCTTTCTTCCCTGCCTTTCTTTCTCTTTTCCATCATATCCATGTTCTGGTGTCAGCTCCTAATGGAGCTACCTTGTCCTAGACTCTGCTCTTGGAGAATGAAAATTAAAGTTGAGTTCTAATAATTGCATTGGAGAATCCCTTTTTGATTCAGAACTTTTGGTATAGAGGTAGGCAGACCCAGCTAAAGGAGTGAAGTGAATTTCATGGCCTAGAATATCCTGTATTCATGACTTTGGGCGGATGAAGTTTGCAGTTAAAAAGAAAGATATGAAAAGAGATAATAATAAAACACCAGCAGTGGCATGACTGGCTTTAGTAGAGTTGATGTAAAGAGGTGGATGGTTGATGAAAATTCAAGGGATGTAAAACAGTCACAGTGCTGGCAAAGATGTACAGGCATAGGGAATTACCATCACCCCAAAGGTAACTGTTGAGGTATGGTCTCAGATAAATATGAACTCGCACACGCCTGTGGTTGGGTGAAGTAAAGTGCAAGTGATCTTTAGCTGAGTAATTGGAGGCTTCTGATTATAATATGGGAAGATTTTTCAATAATACTTGAGACTACATTATGTAATCTCACACAGTGATGCTCCTGAAATTCTAATCTTCATAGGAACAGGTTAAAAAGTGTGAATGATGGTGAAGTAACTTTTTTAAAATCTTACCTGATTCTGACTTTTCCAAACCATGATCATTTTCATGTTTTGTAGCTTTAAGGGCTGTGTGCTTAGCTCAGTGTACACTCTCAATAAATGTTCTTTGGAGGGTGCAATTCCATGAAGTGAATGACCTTCATACTTGTATTTTCTTACAATGAGCTTCCTGAGGGGGGGGGAGTGGATGCACATCTCCAGCTGAACAAACATGCAGCCAACACGGAGGAAGACCTTGAGAGATGTTGCTTTTTATTTTCTTATTTTTTTTTTTTCTTAAAATCCTCTACACACACGTCTACCTAAATAGCAAGAAATAGGAAGAGAGAAAAAGAGCATATTAAATGTTCGGAAGAGCACGGAACTTAAATGAGAACTATTCCAGTTACTTTCTGGAAGCAGTTTCCCCAAGACTGCTTGTTTTGCAAGGTGTTATGCTGCCAGCCTAATCACTATCGCTTTTAAGAACTCATTCTGGTCCAGTGCAATGAAGAATTCTGTTTTCCTGGCAATGGTCTTGCCTAATTACATTGAAATCCTGTCTGTATCTTAATTTTTGCCACTGGTACTGTTATCGGGCTACACTTTCACTTTGTTTTTCTTCTTTTTCATATTGAAAAAGTGGCTATCATGAGAATAAATAGAAAAGAGAGTTTTTTCTGGTCTATTCTTTTGTCTATTTTCGGACTAATGTTTGCTTCTTGCCTGGAGGAAATGCCACAATGCCCTTCTCCCTATTGTAATATTATATAGAATTTGTAGTTCTTATCAGTAGGACCTTATTAATGCTTTGCTGAGCATATCTTTTCTATTGTTATGCATCAAGCACCATGAGTAGCAGCAGAATTCTTCTGGAGTGTCCTTTTGTTGCAGGATCTAATAATTTAAAGTAGTTGTAAATTGATGCAATGGGGAAAAGGGATGAGGAAGTTTTTGATACATCTTCTAAATCATAAATAATCTTCAAACATAATTTCTAAAACAGTAACTCCATTTGAGTCTGCCAAAATTTCTGAATCGAAGACTTTACAGTAAAAACTTACAAAATAAATGATAGGGCCTTAATTTTATCATTAAGACCATGTTGGCTTTGACTTCCATTAGCATCACTAATGAGCAATAAAACCATTTAGTGTCTATCCCAGTAAGTCTAATTAGGGAGTAAAGAGGGTTGAGGGGCTACAGACCAATTAAGACACCAGCTAGGGAGACCAAACAGAATAATTAAGTGTTGAGTACATTTCCAAATCTACAATTTCATTTAATAGGTTTGATTTAAAATAAAGTCTAACCAATTTCTAAATAAATGGATGGTATTCTGCATTAAATATTTGCCATTCTCTCCCACTAACCACCAAGAAGTCTGCCATACCACACAAAATCATGTATGATATAAGTCTTTAGAATGAAAATCTACAAAACTGAGGAGATATTTTAAGAGAAATATAAATGAAAACATTCATTAGTCAAGCTCGGAACTAGCCATCACTTGTTTACCGTTTTATCTGGTTCCTCAGATTTCTCATGTCTTTAAGTTCATGAATGATGAATCAATTATTTTACTATTATTTTAATCCTTTTTTTCAGTATAAAAAGAGATATTTCATAGGACATTTGCATATGTATGTTCTTTTTTTAGATTTCTCATATTTCAAAGACATATTTGACCCAGTAGAGTGTGAATTTTTCTAAGAAAGATCTTTGATGTTTATCTCTTCTTTTTTTTTTTTTTTTTTTTTTTTGAACAAGATTCTTCAGTCCCTTTGGATACAAGTACTGCACCTTGCTCTTTGTTTCAGGCATCTAAATCAATCCATTGCACAAAATATTACTAATAATTATTTGTAAAAAAAAAAAAGTATGTATTTATTTGGGGTAGGCAGAATAGTGGCCTCTCAAAGATCCATTATTCTTTTTTTTTTTTTTTTTTTTTGGTTTAACATAATAGAAGTTTATGTCTTGTTCTCATAAAGTACAGAGTGAGTATTCCTAATTGACCGGTGACTCCCCTTCAAGTGGTTATGTAGGGTGCCAGGTTCCTTCCATCCTGTAGCTTTGCCATCTTCTAAACACAGCTCAAAGATGCATTATTCTTAATCCCTAGAACTGTAAATAGTTTACATGGAAGAGAGGAATTAAAGTTGCAGCTGAAGTTAATATTGCTAATAAATGCATTTTAAAATAGGGAAATTATCCTGGATTACCTGGTAAGTCACAAATGTCCTGAAAGTGAAAGAGAAAGGTAAGAAGACATCAGAATGATGTGAAAAAAGACTCGATCCAGCTCCTTGGGGCTGGAGGAGTATGGGAGCCCTTAGAAGCTGAGTTAGGTAAGGAATTGGATTCTCCCCAGATACAAAACTCATTTTGTTTTATGACTTAAAGGTTTTAACATTTCGTTGTAGGGGCAACAGAAAACTCATACATCAGTACTACACTTGTTTTACCTGATTTTCATCCACACTATTCTTGGTGGTTTATATTTTGTATACGAACTACCTCTGGAAAACTCTCATAGTTTCTTTTACTTTTTTACCTATTTCATGAGTTACTTTTGCAATACTTGTATGTTAAACAGGAAAAAAAAAAACTATTTTGTTAACTACTTCAACTTAGTTTCTTTTTATACCTCCCATAAGGATATACTGGAGTAGAAAACTATTAACCATCTGCAGAGAGCCTTTATAAAGGGGAGAATGGTCCTTAGGCTTTAAAGCATATCATTTTTCTTTTTTTTTATTAGTGCATTATAGTTAGACATAATAGTTGGATTCATTTTGACAAAATCATAAACTCATGGAATTTGATTTATTTCATTTCATTCCCCATTCCCCTGCCCCAGTTTTCCTCCCCTCCCTATCCCTCGTTCTCCTTCCTCTACTCTACTGATCTTCCTTTCACTCATTTATTTATTATTTTTGATTGATGCTTTATAAATATACATAAAGGTAGAATTCATGGTAATATATTTATACATGCAGTGTAATTTTGCTAAATTCATTTCACATTCCCTCTCCTTTCCAGTCACTCCTTCTCAAATTTCTTCTATTCCACTAATCTTCCCTATATCTTTGATATCCAATCTCCACCCCATTTTCCCATTCCTTCCTCTAGTTTCCACATATGAGAGAAAACATTTAATGTTAAACATTAACTTTCTGAGTCTGGCTAGTTCACATAGCATGATGTTCTCCAGTTCCATCCATTTACTGGCAAAGGCCATAATTTTATTCTTCTTTATGGCTGAGTAGAACTTCATTATGTATATACATCACATTTTCTTAATATGTCCATCTGTTGATGGGCATCGGGGCTGGTTCCATAATTTGGATATTGTGAATTATGCTACCATAAACATTGAAGTGGCTCTATCTCTATAGTATGGTGGTTTTAGTTCTTTTGGATGAATACTGAGGACTGGGATAGCTGGGTCATATGGTAGTTCCATTCCTAGTTTTTTGAGGAATCTCCATACTGTTTTCTGGAATTATTATACTAAGTTATAGTCCCACCAACAATGTATGAGTGTACCTTTTTTCCCCACAACTTTGCCAGCATTGATTATTATTTGTATTTTTTATAATTGCCATTCTGACTGGAATGAGATGAAATCTTAGTATAGTTTTGATTTGTGTTTCCCTGATGAGTGCATTTTTAATCCAAAAAAATAACTTATTAACTTAAACCATGTGATTATATAAAATATGCCAAGAATTGTATACCAGTTGTAAATCTAAATTTCATGCAGATTGTAACTCTTCAGGTTCCAACCTTAACACTTGCTTTCAATAATTCTGATGACTGAAGACATGTTAGGTTTTGGAAAAACCTATAAGGTTATAAGTTGATATGTACTGAAAGTTTTAGATGATTTTACTTAAAGTTTTAATGGTGCTCCCACCCTAATTTACTGCTGCATGAAATAAGCAGTGTCCTAAAGCTTTAAATGGTTGAGTTCCCTATGGAATCTTAGTTTTGAGACATGAATTAAAAATACGGGGGAGGGAAACACTGATACTCATTACTATGTTTTAACAAGGATTGTTATATTTCAAGTTATTAAAGAAAAAAATGGCTGGGTATGGTGGTTCACACCTGTAATCCGACTGACTTGGGATGCTGAGCCAGGAGGATTGTAAGTTCAAAGGCAGTCTCGGGAACTTAGTGAAACTCTGTTTCAAAATAAAAAAAATTATATGAAGAACTGTGGATGAATCTCAGTGTTA
Organism: Tamias sibiricus; assembly: GCA_025594165.1. NCBI lineage: Eukaryota > Metazoa > Chordata > Mammalia > Rodentia > Sciuridae > Tamias > Tamias sibiricus. The sequence goes on along the minus strand of CM046673.1, from coordinate 34,761,698 downwards.
AAGCACTCCTTGATTCAATTGCCAGTCCCATAAAAACAAACAAATAAACCTCCCAAAACTGAGGCCTTCAACAGCCTTTGTTTATGTGGATGGCATCTATCAATATTTAGAAATTAAGATTGAAGAAAGGCTAAAGATTTATTTATGAATTCAGTAAGTGGTATTATCCTAAAAATAAAATGAAATGAAATAAAACTAGAGTGTAAGTAAATTTAAAAAAAAAAAAAAAAAAAAAAAAAAAGTGTTCCTTGACACAGGTGTATTATCCCTGTATCAAGATTGGGAAGTTGTAAATATAAAATCATAACAGTTTTCTCTTGAACTGCAAATGGGACTTATTTGGAACCAGAGATTTCTATCAAATAGTTATAATGGTTGAGTCACTGAAACACCCTAAAGAAAAACAACTCAGCAATTTAAGTTGATGTCTAGCTGTTTGTTATTAGAACAAACATTAGTGTTCCCGTAGTGCTGTATCAACTCCCATTAGACAGCATCTGCATCTGTCTTTAGGTGTACTGCCCTCAGCCTGCAGGAGCCTGTTTAGCTGGTGAGCAGTGGCATTGGGAAAGACCTAGCAATTTGTGTCCCCCTGGTTGAGCCAGCCCATAAACAATGACTGATGGGGTTAGAGTAACAGTATTCCAGTTCTTTGGTTCTCCGTAAAGGCAACCTGTGTGTCACCTACACCATCTCCATAGCTTCCTTGAAGGACTCAGCAGTTAGTCTTTGTGGAACTCTTCTTATTTCTGTCCCCTTGCCTGATACCTTCACTTCATGGACCCAATTTCTTCCTCCCCTACTGGCTTTTCCGAATAGTTTGGTTTCCAAGCATTCTTGTTTACAGGTCTGCTTCTGATGAACCCAAACTAAGAAAGGTATTAAATTCAGTGATCTATTTGTTTTCACTAATATTTTGAGCTTTAAAGTCTCATCTGTAAAATGTACTCTTAAGTAAACTGAATTCCTCAGTATAGTTTGTGGGAAAATTCAAGCATAAATATAAAATTCCTCAAACTCCTTAGGTTCACTGGAAATGGAAATACTAAAGACAAAGACATTTTTAATTAAGGAATGTAACAGACTGGGTTCATTTGTTTTATTGGTGCTGGGGATCAAACCCACAGCCTCCACATGCTAAGCATGAATATTGCCACTGAGCTACATCCCCAGCCCTATGTCAGGGTTTTTTTGGTAAAAGGCATACACAGTTTGAGTTTCAGTAAAACTTTTACAGTGGAAAACAAAATTGCAATTAGATATTCTGTAAATGAGCAGATCGCTGGCTGATATTATGAGTTAGCTAATCACATTACATCTTGATAAAGTCTATACAAAACAATCAAAATTGGATACGATCTAAGTATGTTATATGCATATACAAATATGCCACAATGAAACCATTGTTTTGTATAATTAAAATGCACTGAAAAGAAATAATGGTGTGTGTGTGTGTGTGTGTGTGTGTGTGTGTGAGAGAGAGAGAGAGAGAGAGAGAGAGAGAGAGAGAGGAGAGAGAGAGAGAGAGAGAGAGACTTGGGTTTAAATAGAAAAACATCTTAAAATACAAAAGCATTGAAGTCAAATATAAAAACTAACCTGTTTTTATATGCAGCTACTTTAAAATAGCATGGGGACTGTCAGCTAAATAGTGTTCCAGAGACCCTTGGAGGTCCCTGAAATCTAGCAGTCTTCAAGATCAAAAATATTTTAATATTAACTCTAATATATCATTTGCTTTTTTTACTCTGATTCTCAGAGTATCCCACTGGCTACATGTTTTCCATTATGGCAAAGGAGGAATATAGAAGCAGATATGAGAATCTGTTTTCTACTAAGCCAGAAATTACTGAGATTTTCAAAAACATAGAGTGAAGCCATTTTAATCATTATTAATTTTTTTGTTTTTGACAATAATTTAAATATAGAAATATTCATGTTAACATGTAATTGGCCTATTGTTACTTTAAAATTTAGTAAGGACATCTAAAAATGTCTCATTTATTTTTCAAATGGAGAATCTTGATAGATACTATGTTAACACTATCTATATACAAAGTTTTGTGGGACCTTGAATAATTTTTGAGAACATAAATAGGCCCTAAGACAAAAAGAAAAAAAATGAGACAAACCTTGAAAACTACTGATATACAGCATAATTCAAGCCCTTTCTTCTGAATATTAGAAAAGTCTAACAAAAATAGGATAAAGATGACGTTTAAAAGATCTTCTCATTTTTTAAAAAATCTTATTTTGAAATACTAGGTATGTTCTAAAAAGCTAATTTAAATGTAAGAAGAAACAGAACTCAATGAGTTACATGACTATTTTTGTGTAAACAAGATTGCAGGTAATTTTATTGTATTTTGTTTGCATTTGCAGTATCATTTTGATTAGCAAATTACACTGCTTGACAGACTATGTGAACATATTATTGAAGCAGTATGTTTTATCAGAATGTGTGTGTGCTGGCATTGTGGAATTGGAACTCTGTGAATTTGTGGGTGCATGTGAGTCTGCCAGAATTAATGTCTTAAGAGCCAGAAAGCCATCCACAGATTTCACACAGGAGTTGTTGTCTTAAGGGCTATTCTCTATTGCTTTTTTTGGTCACTGCTCATTTCAGAAGTTCCCATCTTGCAGCTGGACTCCAGCATTGAATACATTTCATCATGTGGAGCATCTTAAGGATGAGCTTCCATGATTACTGGTTGTAGTAAATGATAACTGATAAGAGAGAAATAAGAATTTAAACACTGATGCATAATTAAATGTACAATGCATGCTATTAGTGTTCATATTTTTCTTTTTTTGTTTTTCAGAAATGGTAACATCTTCTTTTATAGAGTCACACCATTGTGCATTTCTTTGAACTAAATATATGTTCAATAAAAAAATTAAAAAATTAATAAATATATGTTCAACCAATTTGAAATAGCAATAGGGAAAGTACTTACATCTTCATCCTTACTAACTAGTTATAATATTACCTGCATGAATCCATGTAATACATAAAAGAATGTAAGATGATATTTCTCACATACTTTATTTTGAAAAGACATGATTTAATATTTATCTGCAGCTTTTGACAACACCTTAATTATCTCATCCCCAAAACAAGCATTGCTCATCTTTGATGATAATGTTAAAGAAAAGAGCAGCATCCATCCAGCTTATGCTGTTTTCTGTGAGAACCTTATGACTGAGATCCTCTTTTTCCCTCTGTGAATTTAATTTATTGGAAAACAAACCATAGAGAATGCCATTTTGCCTTTGGAGGCAGATGAATCCTGGCTTGAATTTTGATGTTGTCTCTTCTTCAGTTTTGAACATGGACATATTATTTAACCTCTTGCCATGTTCTTCCTGGAATCTAATGGCTCTACTCATTAACAACAATATCTCCTTTGCAAAAGAGTTCCTGGAATTAACTGAGAGATTTTGTACAGCTCCACAAAGAGAGCTGATAAGTGTCACTATCATTATTAATAGTATCTATTAAGCATGATCAGAATCACTTCATTGATATCCATTTTCTAGGCTGGGCTATGATTTCACTTTAACAGTTGAGTTCTATGAACTAAAACCATTGATAGGAATCATCTAGACAAGCTAAATAAACTCTACCTCTTTTATGGGTGCCCTTCCATTTTGAGCTTTATGCATAATTGCTGCATCTCATTCTAGATTGGTATCCAATACATTCTAAGTGTCCATGTTGATGTTCAACCATTTTCTGGGATAATTGGAAGGAGTATGGCATCAGATAAATATTTACCAGGAATTTGCTGAGGTGACCCCCAGATTCATAAACACTGATTATACTTTTCATGGAACTAAATGGCCATGTAAATGCAGAGTTTTATTAAAGCAACTGCAAAACTTTTGTGTAATCTCAACCCTCTTGGAACACATTTTCTCAAAATACCTTTGTGCTTCTAGTTCGGAAGTCCCAGGATCTTCTTCTATCCTCATTTTCCAGAAAAATTGTGCTTAAATATAAATGCTATACTTTCAGGCAGATTTTCCAATTCCCCTTACCCTAATTCTTATGTTACTACACTGAATTGTTTTCTCCTGCACTGTGTGTCCATTTGTGATAAGCAACCTCGTTTAACAATTGCTGTATACTCACCTTATCCCACTGGATGGCAGAATTATGCCTTTTTTATCCTTGTATTTCCTCCAATACCTGGCATTAGAACATAGGATACTTAACATAGACACCAAATTTAATTAGAAATAGTTGAGAAAAATTAGTGTGATTTCTTAATGTTGTCTCAATCCTCTCTTACTAATGCACTCAATTAGTAGATGCTTGTCAAGTGAATGCAGAGACCATCAACTATGATTCCACATGGAAATATTACTCATAACATGTTCTTCTTTGTAAATTTTAAATCATGACTCAAAAGCTTTATTTTGGGTAGAGAACAATGTTTCAAAGTGAAAGACCCTTTTTATTCCCATAAATCTTAAATAATTTTTTCATTCTGGCTTCTGCATTTCATTGCTCCCTTCTCCAGATTAAAATTTTCTAAAAAAGTAATGGGGTATGGAAATTAAAAGAAGCAAAAGGAATATAAAATAAATGTGCTGGAACACCAAACATCCTGTTGGTTGTGACAATTAATTCTACAACTAGCAATTAGATGTACTTTTTTTTCTAATTTAAATAATTTGCAAACACAGCTCTACTCTTCTCAAAGGATCCTCTTTTCCAAAATTTGTCTGCAAGTCTGTGGTTGTAGTGCATGGGGTTGTAGTACCCTGTACCATCAGGGAAATGGATTAATTAACCTTTACGTTGGCTTGATCTGTCACTTCAATAAATATTTATACCCTTTTTCCCTTATGCTTTAATGAAGTCCTTTATCAATAGCACTAAGATCTTTACCCCTTGACCTTTGCTACGTGTTCATTCAGAAAATTTTCATCAAACTCTTCCTCTTACATTGTTAATCTCTTGCTGCCTCAGTCAGATTTGGCACAGAAACTAATTCACCCTGGATTAGGTAGAATTATTTTATAGTCTGTTGGCATCTGAAGAAAAAATAATTTCTGTCTTTGGAGTTCCTGCTTTAATGTCATGTTCTAGCTATTTCCCATTTTTTGAATATTTGTTTTTTCTGTCTTTTATCTGCCTTTGGAATGTTTTTCTTGTTATTCTTTCTATATGATTACTTCATTTTTATCTTTTCACACAAATATCTCCTAAAAGATATTGTTAGTGACAGCGGGGATGTTTCTTATTTTGTCTTCAATGAGAATTTTATTCATTTTCTTTCTTTTTCTTTTTTCAAGGCAGGATGAGGAAATTACTATGTGCCAAACATTGTGCTTACTCTTTGTGGATTTATTCCATTTATCTTTTAAAAAACACCCTTGGAAATGAAGGCACTGTTCCATTTTGCAGATGAGGAGTCTAAGGTTTATAGTACATATGTTTATAGTACATTGCTCTGATTCAGATCTAGTAAAAGGACTGATTGATCCTGAGATGTAGTTAGGCTACTTATTAGTTATATACCTTAAGGAAGTTACTTATATTCTCTGTGTCTCAATTTCCTCACTGGTAAAATAAAGAAAACCTATTTAGCCTTTCTGCAGTGATGCTGCAAGCATGGCTATGGATAAAATACACTAAAAACCAAGATCTATTGGAAGACTCATGGTAAATACTAAGTGTTATCTAGTTACTAACTTTACACTGTTGTATGTTATTTTCTGGGTTGGAAAGGACTTATGATACAGGGAAAGTGATCAGCAAGAAATCTAATACCCTCTCTTCTCAATGAGGAAGACAAACTTTCTTATTTGCTGAATATTTATATTCATATGGGGTTAAATATTTCCTTCCTTAAGTCTGTAAAAAGCCCTTCTCCTTAAGTTAACCACTTCAACCTTCATTCCAGTTTTGAAAAGAATGGGAATAATTGGCCATTACTTTGAGAACACCACACACTTGGTTTTTATACTGTTGTTCTAATAAGTGATTCTTTTGTTTTATTGGAAAGTAACCAATTTGTAGAAACTTCCCTTAGAGAAACAATTTTTTCTTTAAAACCTAAGCTATATAATGATGTTCTTTTGTTTTTCTGAATTGCACATAAAGTTGAATAAGGAGGTCTGGGGAAAAAAGGCACATTATTGAAAAGCCCCAGTTAGAAAAATGAGAGACCTATATTCTTTCCAACTGTTCTTCATCTGTATGGCATCCTTTCATTGAATGGGCCAAAGAAGGTATGGAAACTGAGTAGGGCCTGATGATGCATTCTATTTCCTTGAATTCCTGCTATGCTGGAGAAAAAATGTCTTGCTATTCATACTATTTTTAGTGTTGAACAGTACCATCTAGAAAATGGTTATCATAGGTACCTAATTCAAAAGACTAGAGTTCCTTTTGTATTTGCAAAGGAGCTGCAACTCTCAAAGACGTAACAGAGAGTCACATCTACTGAGATGAAAAGAACCCAGCCATCCTACAGTAAAACCAAAAATAAATAAATAATAAAATCTTAATGACCCAATGTAGTTCTGTGTTCAAAGGCACAAAAAGATTGTATGATTTAGAACCTAGTTTCTCCTATGATATTTCAATATCCTTTACATGTGCATACATTTGAATTAGTTTTTTTTTTCATTCATTAAATATCTTTACTCTGAATGCAAGGTAGATATCAAAATTTATTTTTAATCTGAGGGAATGGAAGAGGTATAACAAAGGGGATAGAATAAGAGCAAAAAGAGAATTAATCAATTCTACATAAATTAGAGAAAGAAATATAGGGGTGCAACCGTTTCAATTGAGTATTAAAGATAAGGAGAGAAGATGTACACCCACTAGAACTAGGCTGATGTTTTTGGACCCATTTGCATAGTGGAGAGGACCCTGAGTTTATCAAACTGATAAGGACCTGATGGAGTTGGTGTGGCCTGGTTGGGTTTGATTTGAAGCCATTTGAATTAAGTTCTATTCAGTTAGATTTTTTAAAATGACCTTGATCTAATCTTATTAGTTTGAGTACTTTCTATATAAAGAATACTAAACATTTTTCCATTGCAGTTGTCATGCTTTTCACCATTTACTGTTTATTTCCATTTCTTTAAAATAATCATTTGATTTTATGTGAAATAAAGTAATCCTTTCCATTGTGTATATATTTTTAGAAACCCCTTTGCAAAATATATTAGCAATCACATCTATATCTTTTTGGTTTTTTTCTACATTTTGTAAGTGTTCAAATAGTTTCTGACTTATAAACATCTAGATTATTTCCTCCAATACCTACTATTACAAATAGCACCAAAATGAAAATTGATGTTTTTACCTTATTCCGCATTGATGTGAATATATCTATAAAAAATGTATATATAAGCTTGTTTTAGTCATATTTTTCACTGCTGTGACTAAAAGATCTGACCAAAACAATTATAGAGAAAGAAGAGTGTATTTAAGGGTCAATGGTTTCAGAGATCTTAATCCATAGACAGCCAACTCCATTCCTCAGGGCTCAAGGGGAAGCTGAACATCATCACAGAAGAATGTGGTAGAAGGAAGCTGCTCACATTTATGATCAGGAAATATATATAAAGAGAGACTCCACTTACCAGATACAAAATATATACCACAAAGGCATACCCGCAGGGACCCACCTCCTCCAGCCACACCCTCTCTGTCTTCAGTTACCACCCAGTTGATTTCATCAGGGGATTAATCCACTGATTGGGTTAAGGCTTTCATAGCCCAATCATTTCTTCTCTAAACATTCTTGCATTGTATCACATTTGAGCTTTTGCAGGATATCTCACCTCCAAACCATAAAAAGCTAGACTTGCTAGGTAAAATAGTACATGCACATTTGACTTTGATAAATTTTTCAATACTGTACTTCTGTAGTTTTTCCTAAGTCACACCCACACCAGCCAATGTGACAAATTATGTCCCAACACCCTGGCCAGTACAGGGGTGTTGAATCATTTTTCTAGATAATATAATGGTAAAGGTTTAAGATGTGTGGTTTAAATAAGAATAAGAAAAATGTAAACTAAAGTTGAGTATCTTTTCATGTATTAAGAGCTTTAATATTTCTTTTTTTGGAACTCTGTTCATATTCTTTGTCTAGATTTTCAACTGCATTGGTGGCCTTTTAAAATTAAAATTAAGTCGTAAGAACTCTATTACATCAAAGAAATTTAATGTTTGTCATTACATTATCTTTTGACTGAAGATAGTTATTGCCATTCAGATATTTAGAAAGTATGTGCGTGTGTACACACACACACACACACACACACACAAACTTTATATATATTCTTTACATATATATATATGTTCTTCATATATATATATATATATATACATACCATACATAGTATATAAATATTCCAATATATGTGTATGTGTGTATGTAAGAACCACATTGAGAATATTAAAATGTCACCACGTTTACTCTAATAATTTTGTCATTTCATTTTTTAAAATTTAATCTTCAATTCATCTAAAATTTGACATTAATGGTAAGATAGAAAAACAAGATTTATTTTTCTTTATATCTTGATGGTTAGTTGTTTCAACACTACTTTTTGAGCAATACTTTTTTGCACTGAATTCAGGAATTACATGTTTATGTATGAAATTACCATGTATGTTTTTTATTTCTCTGAAGTTCTTAATTTATTATCTACCTGTCAGGACATGTATTTTTAGTTTATGACTTTAATAATAAGTATTTTACATGAAATTTTAATATCTGGGAGAATTATGACCACCACCCCCTGCCATTTTTTACCAACCTATTTTTATATGAACTTCATAATTGATATTTTACCTATCCTCAAAATATATAACTATCTTATGATTTGTGCATCTAAAATTTTAAGGGAGGTGAACCTATCATTTTCTCGAGGAAACTTTCAATTTTGAATACTTATTACTAAAGGAAAACTACTTAAAACCATAACCAGATGTTCCAGAATGTTTTCATGCTACCTGAGACAGTGTGACTTAAATCAGTTCTGCAGCATAGCAACACTGTTTTCTTTCTCTTTTAACTCAAAAAAGTCTTAAAATTCAGAGGGTGGCATATCATAACTTATCGAATATTTACAGGTGATTTTAACTAGTATTTCAAATACTATTTAAAGAATCTATTAGGAAAAAAAGCACTATATTAAGTTTAAAGTATTGTGTAAAAAACAAAAAAACGTAATTGTGCAGTAAAGATTAGATTTCCTATTTACAAACATGGGTACACTTGCACCATAACACTTAATTTAATGAAGTGTCTTTTGTAAAGAATTGTCGACCAATATGAACATTGCTCCACATAGTATATTACCACTTGTGTAGATGGTAAATATTAATGTGTTTTGACTGTATTTTCAAAGAGCATGACACTATCCTGAGTAACCCATAGTCCTGTAGTCATGAGACATCCTGTAATTGTGAATTCCAAAGCTCTCGAAAGTATTCCAGGGGGCTAGGTCTACACCCATGCCAGAGATTATCCAATATAACCCAGACAATATCCCCTCTACCTTTCCTTGTTTTGGTATTTTGGTTTTCTAAATGTTTTATGGGAAGAGATTAAGCCTTTGGAAGAATCAGTTAATTTTCAAAAAGACTGCTGTGTGTGTCTGAACCCATATTTCTGCATATTGAGCCCTGTTATAAGGATTTTGAAGTTTAAAAACTCGAGATAGTCTCAATAGTAAAATATTTGCACTTTGATATTGAGCAAAATTTCCCAGTTAGAATGGTCTTTGAAATACAAATGTGATTTACATTTACTTTTCAAAGATTTTAATTCTTTTTCGTGTACGTCCCCTGACACTGTGCTCATAGACCCATTCTATTTATTTAGCTTTGGTTTCTTCCTTGTCTTGAGTCTTAGACTTGGTGAGAGACAGGCAAGGATATCAGAGTGAACCCTCACATTCCAGCCCTGCTAGAAGGTGCACCTTTTCCCTTGGTACCAGTATGTTTATGAAAGCTTATAAGAAATTCAGCTTTAAGAAGTACTATTTTTTTGTTTGTTTTTAACGCTCCTCTCATATGTAACTGGGGTGAATAGGTGAATAACATTGATTTCTCTCAAAGAAAGGTTTTATGTAAATGCTGTCTGGTAGAAATGCATTTCCATTTCCTGCATTGATCTCATCTTAAACCCTTGCAGTCCATCCAATTTTTTATGTATTGCTGTTTTAACAGAAATTTCATGTTACAAAATGAAAGTGACTGACCAAAGATTTTGAAATGATGCTGAAAAGCCTCTTATCTATCATCTTCAGAGTTTTAGGATGTCATTAGAAAAACAACAGCAAATAATATAAAGAACAAACAGTTGTGCACTTTAGCTGATGTAATTATTCAAATAGCTTCTCAGTGTATGCATGCGCGCGCGCGCGCATGTGTGTGTGTGTGTGTGTGTGTGTGTTTCTTTCCTCCTAGGAAATTCATTTGGGAAAGGTGGATTTTAATGAGGGCTAGTCCATAAGGCCTGCTTCTAATTGTTCATCATTAAGAGTAGAAGATTTTCTTATTGAGGTTGGGCAGTTGAATCTATCATTAAATGGCAAGAACTCTCTATACCAAAACTCTGTCTAATTACCAGATCTAAGAACCTTGTCCTCTCCTAAGGCATCCTGGTGGAATCCACTGAAATCTAGTTTGTGGTATACCCCTGACATTTCCACCAACCAATCAGTGGCAAAGAGGTCAGTGTGTTTCACATTTGTATTTCAATAGCTTGGGCAAACAACAGAATACTTGAAGTGGCAGTACCCTATAATGGCTTTTCCTGCACCTAATCATGATTAAAAATGTATTTTTTTTTAAATAACTAATCCTGCCTTTTTAAATTAAAGACAACAAAAAATTTAATATCTACCTTTGCTTTCAATCTTATTGTAGTTTATTAAATGCATCTTCAGTTGACCAGAAAAATCTCTATCTTTACTTTTTTATTAGATTTATTAAAATAAAAAAAATTCAAGTGCATGACCAGAATTCCTTATAATAACATCATGGCTGTTCCCTATATAATGCTATGATTTCTCTTCTGTGCTTCTGATATTTTCAATCTAAAATTGACAGAGGATTAAAGAGGAGAGAAAATGGATGAAGACCAATATCTCACCCTTGGTTCCTGCTTCAGTCCATCATTATCATTTATTTTTCACAGGTGTAATTCCCATTATCAAAAAATAGGTACTCAATCTAAACTTCATTTCCACTTCTGGCAAAGGAATTAATTTATGTCTTATTGTTCTTCATATTCCACATGAAATTCATATTTTGAAATGGAGGGTCCTCCACGCTCTGACACTTCCCAAATTCTCCATCTCTATCTTCTACTGACACGTGCACACATCTTTATTTCTTTGACTTCATCTTTAAAAAGGCAGCATGAACTCTCGAACTGGACTGCCTCCAGCAGAATCCCAGCTTCAGCATCTACTAGCTGTAGGAACTTAGGCAAGTGAGGTAACCCCTCTTTAACTCAAATCATCTTTACAGTGAGAACAATAATACCTGCCTCATAGGATTGTTTAATTAAATGAGGTTATATTTATAAAGTCCTTAAAATATAGCTACTTATAAGTACTTTGTATATATTTGGCACAATGATATTTATCATCATAATCATCATCTCCAACATCATGATAAATTGAGGTCAATGTTATTTATTTGCTTCTATTTTGCTTTAATGCATTGTAAATTCTGCAATTAATGCTTTGGGAGTGGAATGTAGTGACACTTGTGAGCAGCCCTAATTGTTTTCTGGAGCATCCCAGGCAATTTTTAAAAAATTTAAAAATAAGGAGTAAAACAATCTTCCCATGCTGGAACTTATTCATTTGCTCAGCAAATACTTCTTGAATCTCTACTGTGAGCCAGGCACAGTGTGAGGGCTCTTGGAAATACAGTGAGAAACAAATAGTAATATACCCTGAACTCAAAATACTCAATGTCTGGGTGGGAGACCATTGAAAATCAAATAAGCCTCAAATGAATGTGTAATCATTTTTCTAATTCTATAAATGGAAATGACAAGTTGCTATGAGGGACATATGACCTTCTTTAGATTGAATGATCAAAATGTCTTCTGGAGATAACATTTATGGCTAAGTAAAATAATCTACATAGAGAACAAATAAAATACCTATACATTGTGAGTGCTCAAGAAAAATAAGATTGAGTTTGAGGCTCACACAGCTCCCCCCCCCCCCCCCACCCTGTGCTTCAGCTCAAACTCAGGATATCACACATGCTAAAGAAGCATATGCTGATACCACTGAGGTATAACCCCAGTCCCCTACATCTTTGTAGGAGACAAAGAAGAGCCTGTTAGCACATCTTCTTTGTTCTGTATTTTTGAGCTATGATGGGAACACATTCCTTCCCTGGCCCAGACAAAAGTGCCTTAATTGTCGTGAGCACAGAATATGATTGACTGTAGTTTAGAGTTGGGATATTGCTCTGTTGATTTACAATAAACATAGTTCAGGAAGAAGTAGTGAGCAACACCACTCTGCATGCTGATGTTTGAGGACCAACTCTCCCTAGGCACCGTCAAACCACTATACCTTTCATTCATCCAGCAGCTACTTTTTGGAGTTCCTTGTTTATATTGGCTACTATACAATAAAGTTTTCTCTGAAAAAAAAAAAAAAATTCTGCAGCTGTATGGACGACAAATTGTTTCTTAAATCCTTTAAAGATGCACTTTTAAAAATTGAAAAAGAATTATCTGGAGAAAGTGTTTTCACCTTTAATCGGTGAGGGAATATACAAGAGGATTAAAAAATCAATTATTTTCATTTATTTTGGTTGGGTGAAAGGTGATACAAGGAGAAAACACAAAGACTCCCAATAATTTATCATCTTCCAGGGATGGTGATAAAATGCCCTGTGAGGGAAGAACTCTCTAGAAACCAATAATCATTTAAAAATACTAGACAAACTTCTCCAAGGACTCCTCAGAGGGGCTAGACTGGAATTAAGAGTGTTCAATAAATGGATGTGTATTAAACATTTATCTCAAGCAGGATTCATTTTTCCAGAAATGTTTCTGAGAACCTGTTGGCTCTGTACATCTGTTATACTGTCATAACTCTTTATCCAAGAGTCTCAGGGCATGAGGAGATGGACCTCAACAAGAGAGGTTCAGGCTCACTTTAAAATGGATGGCTGGTTCTAGCTGTAAGGGAGAAATACATGAACTTGGACATGGTTGCAACTCCCAGCCAAAGATGTGATTATATTTCTTTTTAAATCTAATACCAAAACCCAGGTAGGCAATCTAGTTTTTACAAGTGAGCAAACACTTTAAAATATTTGCCTCAATTTGTTGTGGTACTAGTTTGTGGCTATGAAAATAGGCACTAGCATTAAATCATTGCATTTGGACCATGGTGCTACCAGACACCCAGCTCTGTGACCTGGGAAGAGCACCCTTTGCATCATGGGAATAATAATGACTACCCAAGGGTGTCTCCTGAGGAATCCAGTGAGCTGTGGACATGTAAAGCACATCACTGTTAGCTCACTGTAAGTTGCCAATATAATACATAAGCAGTGTGTGTTTAAGACCAATTAGGTAGTGATGTCATATTTATGAAAAAGTACAAGAGACTTAATATTTTAAATGGTGAGCTAAGATACTCAATATATTATGATTCAATTTTATCTTACCTTTACATATAATCTTCACTATGCTCCAAGTGGGTGTTGAGTCTCTGTTGATAGAAAACTCACTTTGGCTTGCTACATGTGAATACTTTTCCATGTTCCTAATCCTCCTTTGGTAGGAACTATTGTTCACAAAATACAATACAGAAAAAAAGGAGATACATAGAATTGACATTTACAGAACACTAATAATGTCACACACTATTCTAAATGCTTGCAGAACATTACTTCTTGTCCTAAAAAAAAATTCTACAACTTATTTTCTGTCATTTCTGATTTAAAGCTGAATTTCACATGATGTGAAATGTCTTCCTCAAATACCTAATAAGTAGTCAGGGCAGGAGTTGCTACCAGCTGAAAACTGACACCAGAATCGAAGCCTGGCCAAATGAAACAGGAAAAAAAGGGAGTAAAAATACATTTTATTTTTTCTGCTTGATCATTTACTCTTTTTTCTTTGATCATTTACTCCTAATTAAATTATCACTTATACCTCACTAACTTCCAGATTTAACAAAAATATATTTAAGTTTACTTGGTCACAGATATAATAGAACATATGGATAAAATGGAACAAAAATATAGCAATGAAGACAAATGGTCAATGAGAAAGGTATTAAATTTTCATTAGCATAGGGAGATGACATTTAAGTTGAGACCTGAAATAAACTATGACTGAGCTTCCTGGAAGAAAAAGCAAAAAGAAAAACCTAGTAAATTACATAATTCAGCCTAGAATACTAACTTTTAGGTGTGGTCAAGAACGTTGTCACGTTTTTGTTTTTGTGTTTTTTCCCCCACTACCATTATACTGAAAATCTGAATGATTCTTGGCTGATAACTCATGTTTAATATTTATTAAGTGAAACATTTACATTTGTAAATAAATGCTAAAAAAATTACATTTTCTTTTTCTAAGATAGTAATTGTATACAATATTTATTTCTCCTAACCATTTTTTCTTTCATTTATAATGGCCTTCCTTTAAGAAAGTAATTGGATATGGCATTCATTCCTCCTAACTTTACCTTCTCCCATTTAAAATGGATCATGATATCTTTCTTAAGAAATATTTTTGTTTTTGAGGAGCACGATAAAAATAAATTTGAATCATTATAAATGCTGTCAACTCCAACTCTCTTTCAGCAAATTCTGTCTTTAAGCTGGTAATCAAAGGAGAATCATGAGCTCATTGCATTCTATGAAGCTTAGTTCTGCTAATCTGATTGGTGTGCTAGTTCAAAGATGCATGAGCATTTTTGTCCTTCCTAGTGACCCTGAATTCACTGACCCCTTAGATTTTACCTATGGCCTGTTCCAACTGAGTAAGACCCCTTGGCTGTCTGTTATCCCTTTCCATAGAGGAGCAGGAATAAACAACATAAATCATGGACATAAATGGACTTTGAATCAGTCCAAGGACTTAAGCAAATGATTGGCCCAGCAAGCATTGCTAGTTCCCAAAGCGATTCTTGGACTTCCTTGAATCCTCCAGTTTAGGAGCTTCATCAAGTGAAGGTTCACATGGCCATGTGCCTGAGACACAGCTCTCCACAACTGGTAATGAACAAAGAACACTGCAAAACTGTTTGCTAACGGGGATGGAAGAAAAGAATCTATTAAGTTAATTTTGTTTCTCACAGGGCTGCCTTTAAAAAGCATGCATATTATGATAGGGTAATTCTGTGCTCAACTCATGAATACTATTTATGTGAGGCTGCGGGTTGTTTGTTGGCATGGGCATTTTTTAATTTTGTTATTACTGGACCCCATCAGATTCCCCAGGCTACAGTGTGTTATTGTGGGGAATATGTTTCTACTTCTTTCTTCCATCATTTTAACTGTTATTAAATAAGACTCAGGAAAAGGACAGAAGAAGGGGTGAACAAAATAGAACTGCTGGTTCTTTTCTCTGACTTTTGCTGTGATTGTCAGCAATTCAGGATTTTCTGGGAGAGAACAAAAACACACAGATGAGTGTGTGTACTTATACAAAAAGTGGTGGACAATATCCTTATAGAATTCATAATCATTATCAGATACCAGAGACATGTGGCATCTCCAGAAATCTCAATTCTGACTATTTATTTAAAATAAAACTTTAAATCTCTCTGGTTAACTACATGCAGACAGGCAGGACAAAATAGTGCATTTTATTCTCTTCTTATCATATAATTGTTATTTAATAACTGCATCTGTGGCTGATTGGCTTATTGATGCATTCCTACCTCCTAGCACCAGCTTATCAACTCTGTGAAGTCAAGAACCTTCTCAGTTTTCTTCATTATTTTATCTCTGATCTAAAACTATATACTGCATTTAAGCTCAACAAATGTTTGCTGAATCAATTGATTGTCCAATAGTGTTGGAATTAGATTTGAATCCATGATACATCAGTAAGAAGTTCTATGATCTTGGGTACTTCTAAGATCTCTGGGACTTATCTTTCTCCTGTGTAAAGTGGGGAGGAGGGAGGAAGAGGAAAAATCAATAAATGGACATATGAAGGTCCATTCAAATTCTAGCATTTTGTGCATCATCAGCTGGATAAAAACAGCTGATGCATCACTTCATGGATGAATTCAGTAGGAAAAGTATAGAATTCTATAGGGAAAAAAAAGTTTAAATTGCATTTAGCACAAGAGAAACACAGTTTCTAGGCTAGTAGATTCCAAAGGGGTGGGAAATGTATGTGATCAGCTAGATCATCATATAACTCTGTATGATACAAGAGTGAAAGATCAACAACATGCTCTACAAAGCTTAGCAAGTGTCCACATTTGAGTGATCTGTAAGTGGAATATGAGCTTCCCAGCCTAAGAAGTAGAAAATGTTGGAGATATTTTCATTAGAAGAGAAAATGAAATTATGAAAAGGCATCTGATGTTGGATTGAGCAAGGCTGAAGCATAGTGTGTTGAGATGCTTTGACATGAAACTAGAGAGGGAAGGTGGGTAAGATGTGATAAAGTATGCATGTTAAATGAAAGAGTTTAGATTTTATGGTATAATCATCTAATATGAAGCTATCATTTTACTCTGATAAAATGGAAGCTAAATGACTTGATTAAGGGCCATGCAGCTCCTCAATGTACAAAAGGCAACTGAACTAAAATCTCTGGACACCGAAGTAAATGATTCTACTGTACTATGCTTCACCACTGTCCAGGTTGGTTTGTTGCATAAAGGAGAATCTAAAGAAAGTTTAAATGCCAGGTTAAATAGTCCATGTCAGTCAAATATTTCACCAGACCTGAGGCATAATTTTTGCTTCCAAAAAGAGAGATGCAGAACAAGAAACGCATAGGTGGGAGAAGATTCACAAATATAGATGAGGTAACAATGATGAAATGAAAATTCTTCAATGTCACCTGGTTATTTGGTCAGAAAGGTTTATAACTCATATATTTTTATATGTCATATTATTGTAACTATATGATATTAATATACAGAGAGTATTTAACTTCTATTTTAGCTATAGTTATTTGGAAATATAAAGAGAGAAAGAAAGAGGTAGAGAGAGACAGAAAGAGGAAGAAAGAAGTATGTCAAGGGTCAATATAGAAATTGTCGGTTTTATTCCAACATCAAAAATTTTATAACATATGCAGAGATGGAACATGAGACTATTTCCTCAAAATTTGAGAACTGCTATCACTTGTTGTTGACATGCTATTCTTTACACAAAAACATTTAGAGAAACTTCTAAGATGGTTTTGTTTTATGGAGCCCCCATCTTAGCCTAAGCAGATAAATGACACAGAAATGCAGGCATCCGTACGTACAAAGAAAATATATCAAATAAGCACTCTCAAATATTGTTGCAATAATGGATTTTTTATAGCTGTCAGTTGGAGTTGTTCATCATCTAGATATTTGAAATAACTTCTTAAAACAACTTTCTTGTTGTGGTACCTATTGTCGTGGTATGTACACTCTGTTTTTTGTTGTATTTTTGTTCTTCTCTAAACGTTGTAGTATCCTGTCATGAAGTTGGGGGCCCTGTTGTCTTGTTTCTTTAAGTATTTTGCAATTATTTCAGTCTTTTCTTAGGAAATGCTATTGATTTGCCAATAAGAGTAGCCAAATCCCATTAAGGAAATAAGGGCACATGCCTCTCAATCATCCTTAAATGGAATTGACCTAATGCTAAACTAAGCTCCAAGATAAGAATGCCATTGAAGGAGTTTTCAACGCAGATGGTCAAAGCTATTCAAATATTATATAATCCTCTATCTTCTTCCACCCAATCAGTTTCCAAGCTGTCAAACCTTTTACTCTCTGAGTTATCTGAATGACAGGATATGCTTGAAGTTTCCCACATTTCAAAACTTGTCTCTAAATGCAATTCCTCCATGCACTATAAGTAATCATACATCTACACTTAATAAATTTCCTCTGCAACTTGCTAAGCACATCAAGACAAGCTATGTTAATACTATCCTACTTAATGCCAATGGCACATCAGAAAAAAAATAAATCTTGGAAGGAAAGACTTTTTTCCCAAGTCAATTGAAAACTTCCTTATTCATTTTAAATATTTCATTGCATTAATTTTTCAAAGCAACAAAACAAACATTCATCAAGTGAAACTAAGCATGACCCCCCTCAGATGGGTACATCTGTTGCTTCCCTGCTGTGTCCCTGAATAATTCATTTTAATACATTTAAAGTATCCTCATCATTAAAATGAGCTCATTTTACATATGAAATTTACATCCATGGAAAGAAAAACAAAAGCTGTTAGAAAGCTGGCCCTGGCAGAGTGTTAGTCCTCATGATTTATATTTAGCCATTTTTCTGTTGTCCTGTAAAGGATAGTATAGATCCATCTCTACACTCACTGAACACGGATTATTTCATCAAATGCGTGGAAAACATTAGCCAGGATGTTGTGATACCTTTGCTCCCAGCCTTTGTCCCTCCCAAACACCTTCAAGAGATTCGCAGTCACTGCTTCTCTGTTTTAGCCCCTTTTAATAGTTGCACTACCTACACTGAATGGCATCGAGAAATCAAAGCCAATGTGGAGAATACTAATCAGTTTTCAGTTTTTGAAAATCAATCAACTTGAGCTCATCCGATGCTGTGCAGGAAAAAAATCTTCAGTTTTATTCACTCCCTGCCCTTTTGAACTCTGCTAACTGGTGATCTAAATGGTTTTCTGGGAAGGCCTTAATATTTCTCAACATTATAGCATCCCTCCCACCCTCCTTTCCCTCCATCCCCATGGTTATATGTTAAGCATAGAAATGCTGGAAAGGGAAAGGAAAGCAGTGAAATGGAAGAGAAGAAAAGAAACAGATATTAGTGGTTGATAACATATTTTTAAGCATTTTTTTAAAAAACATTGCTTTTCATAAAAGTGTGGCAAATACAATTTTAATGACATAGAATCCAATAATAAAATAATTTATAAGATGCTTTCTACTCAAGAATTTGTCACAATATTGGCAATTGCAGATCATCAGACCTCAGGGATTATATGCAAGAATTATATTCCTACAACTATTTTCCTATTAATGATTAATCATAGCTATGTAATTTTAAAAATCTATAGTACTATTTTCTAAGGAGCCAAAACAACATGTGTATTTTCAGTACTGCCCACCCTTTTTTAGTAGAAGTAAAATGTAAACACAAAATGAAAACCCTTTTGTTTTCATGGTGATTGCTTTGTAGAAATTAGTCTTTGAGAATATACATATTTTTTGTATCACAATATCTTTATCTGTTTCAGGGTTTGCCAAAATTTCCCAGTTCTCTGGATCCTATTGTCAGGAGAAAAAAATGATCTCAAGTTATTTAACTATGGTCTCTCTGCTTGCCTCCTCACCTGTTCCCTCCTCTCAGGAACAGGGGAGTAGTGTGCCTCCCACCCCTCCACACACATGTTACCAGAGTAAAGGGATCCATAAGTCATAATAGTCCTGCTATTGAAAAATAGAGGAAGCTAACAGTATGCTAATGGAGGATAGTTTAAGAAAATTTTACATTTATTTTTTGAAGTTGAATCAAAAGCTAAAGATTTGATGTTTCTTACTCTAAAACAGCAATGCAGACCAGGCTTGGTGCCACGTTCTTGTAATCAATCTCAGCTGTTCTGGAGGCTGAGGAAGTTCAAGTTCAAGATCACAAGCTCAAGGCCAGCCTCTGAAATGTAGCAAGACCCTGCTTCAAAATAAAAATTGAAAATGGCTGGGATGTAGTTCAAAAGTAGCATGCTTGCCTAGCATGAGCAAGGGTCTGGGTTCCATTTCTAGGACTGAAATTAAAAAAAAAAAAAAAAAAATACTGCAGTGGATGTCAGTGCTCCAGATCACTTAGAGACCCCACAGTGACTCAGTTATGTTACATGTACCACACTTGAAAAGTCATTGCTCTTAGTTTCAGCTTCCTGGCTTGTTGAGAAAAATACCAGCTAAACAAGTACGAATATTTTATTTGTTCTTTTTCCCTCATTTTCATGAGATATTTTTCTCTACTGCAAAAGAAAATATTTTCTAGGGCAAAGTTCTTCTCACCATGTTGTTTTTATAGCACTAGTAAAGTATGTCCTTCTAGGAATTTCTACTCTTTTCTCTTCTTTGTAAAGCTTAAGTGAAAAGATCCTAGGCCTTGACGACTGGCTTGGGTGAAAATTCCACTTCTCTTTAGCATCTCCCTGTCTTAATATCTTCATTCATCAGATCAGGCCACACATACCTACCTTTTTGGTTATTATGATAATTACAGAATATTCTAAATAATGTATATTCTAAACTCCCAAACTCTCATTTGATTTCAAATGAGATAATTTGCACTTGGAAAAATATAGGGTACCATATGGATCTCATATATTTAGTATCAGGGCTATTTAGGTTTGGATGATTTGATTGTTTTTTCCTGGTGTTTTTCCATCTATCCTATTTTTTCCCTACTATTAAAATTGGGGAGGAAATTGAGACATAAACTGGGAACCATTAGAAAACATTTAGTTACCAACACATTAGTCTACCTTTGGGCCATTGCATTAGTAGCAGAAATGAACTTTAACCCAAGGGTATGGATAAATACAAAGTTGTATATATAATATGTCCTAATCCTCAAAAGAATTATGACTGATTCTTTGATTATTTTGAGAGTGGGATTTAAACAATTTTGGATTATGAAAATTTTTTCTAAGTATAACTCACTGCCGTTGTCCAAAGAACATTGTTATCACATGCCAATGTCGTAAAGCATTAAATTATTTTATCTTCTATCTGCATTTTATTTGTTCATGTTTTATTTGTAACATGCTACTTGTTTTGCTTTTAATTCAATTCATTACATGTCAATTGCTACTTAGAAGTAGGTGTGCCAAAGGTCACATTCTGACAGAGGAGCCAGGCAGTTGACTAGTGGCTTACCAGGCAGTTAGGACAGTGTGATGCAAAGGAAAGAATGAGTTCTAGCATTCACTGTGGTTTCACCACTTACCAAGAGGGGCTGTGTGTGCTAGTACCTTTTATCTTTATTACAATGCCCTTTCCACCTTAACTAGCATTATGAACGGTGGAAATGGAAAATTCATATGCTCTTTTTTTAAAATTATTTTTATTTGTTCTTTTAAGATATACATTACAGTAAAGTGCATTTTGGTATGTTATACATACATGGAGTATAACTTATTCTAATTAGAATCCTATTCTTGTGGCTGTACATAATGCAGAGTTACCCTGGTCGTGTGTTCAAATACAAGGATAGGCAAATTATGTCCGATTCATTCTATTCTCCTTCCTATTCCCTTCCTCCGTCCCTTCCCTTTATTCCCCTTTATCTAATCCAATGGACTTCTAGTCTTCCCTTCCCCACCAGTTGTGGATTAGTATCAATATATCAGAGAGAACATTCTGCCTTTGGTCTTGATTGAAGTGGAGAGTTTTCATGGAACAAGGAGGTGGATTTTCTAGAAATCTTATCCAGAGTTTCCTCTGAAAATCCTGGTATTTGAGCTCTGTGATATGATACCATTTAAGCCTCCTGGCTCTTTGAGGCAAAAAGAAAAAGAAAAAACAACAACAACAACAAAAAAAAAAAAAACAGTGTTCTTGTGTTCTTGTTGTATAGATGAAAAACGTGAGGCTCAGGAAGATTTAGTGACATAGCCAAGATTCCAGTTATGTGGAATAGTTATAGCCAAGATCCTTCAAATCTATTTTCCTTTACAATAGTTATGTGGAATCAGAAAAATTCATATTTTAGTTTGACTCTGCCACTTTCTATCTTAAGGATATGGGAAAATTAGTATTATTATTTATACAATTCATGGCAATAGCCCACTTCTATGCCTCTATTTCCTATTGTTTTAAGCTTGAAATTAAATGGTGATTATGAAGATGCTCCATGAAAAATTCAAAGTACTAAATAAATATAAAACTTTATCATTATTGGCAACATAAAATACTTTGCCTATACCCATCCCTACCATAGTATCAAAGAATAATTTCTGTGAGAGGAAGTTTATAGAGGGGTGTTGATGATAAAACTGCAGTTCATTACAGCATGTAGGACCTTAATGTAGCATTTGTTTTTTGCAAAGTGATTGCCAATAGAGTTTCATAGGCTAGAAACAGAAAATGTATTTTTATCAACACATTGACATAATTATATGTGTATGTATGTATGTATATATACACTTAAACCACCTCAAGTTACCCTTAAGTTGTGATTATAGACAAGGAACTTATTTTTAAACCATTTGAGAGTAAGCTATGGATATGTATATAGATACATAGGGGCTGGGAGTGTGGTTCATTGGCATAGCTATACTTGGCATGAAGTAGGCCCTTGGTTCAATCCTCAGTACCAAAACAAACCAAAGGGGAGCGGGGGAGAGAGAGAGAGAGAGAGAAACAAAAGAAGACAATTGCTATAATTATTATCAAATGAGTAATTATTAAGTCAAATCACATTTAGTCTGGCAATATTTTATGCATCCAGAGTAGATAGTAAGCTATTTTATTCTTGCATATGTATTTTTCTTCTAAGCTACATCTGATTTTTCTTAATATGTAAAAGCATACAGAAATTATTAGGGAACAGCTTGGCCAAGTCCATCATTACAGATAAGAAAATTCATGTCAAGTTATGACATTTGCCCTGGATTACCAGGTTGTGTTGAAATCATTTTATTGTACATTTGATAAAAATTAGCACATTCACCATTTCTCTCAAATAAAAGTAAGAAAATTCTTTATGTGGTTTAGGGGTAATCCTGTTTGAGGTAAAACTAGTTGAGAAGAAACTGATGACAGATAAGATACTTTGCATGTGTAATGTCCCCCAAAGGACTATGACTCAAAGTCTTGCTCCCCAATCCATGGTGCTATTAAGAGACAGTAGAACTTTTAAGAGGTGGGAACTAGTAGGAAGAAGTTAAATCATTGGGGATGTGCCCTTGGAGGGGATAATGGAACTCTAGCCCCTTCTTTCTCTCTCTTTGATATCCAGGGCACGAGGTGAATGGTTTGCTCTACAGCCTGCTTCCCACATGGCCCCCAAACAATGCTGCCAACTGACCATGAACTGAAATATCCAAAAACTGTGAAACAAAATAAAACTTCCCTCCTTTAAGTTAATTATCTCAAGTGTTTTGTTATAGTATGTGGAAATCTGATTAACATAAAAGCAGAATCATAAAACAAGCCCAAATAATGTATAATTGTAGAATATGTGGACTTATATTCTGTTTACTTTAATATTTTTATTACATGCCAAGTAATAGAAAGGCAACCCAAACCTTTGAAAATGACACAAGAGAAGACTGTATGTGTTTTAAACTGATCACTGCAAAATTATGCACACTTTGTGCCAATCATTGGAATTCTACTCTGTTATTACTCTTAAGAAATAGTAAACTCAGATTTTTGATAAGTAGCTATACTTCTAATATCCTGAGATTTGGATTTTCAAAAAATGCTGCCATATCTTACTGTTTATTTCTAAAACTAGAGATTAGCCATTTTTTCCATGTGAAGTCTCCATTTCTTGATTTCTTTCTTATCAAAAAGCCAGTTTATTCACTTTAGGACCAGAGAATATTTTTTCTAATATATGAATGAAGATGTCAGTTGCTTTAAATGTTCTACTTAATAATATGCCTTCTGACACTTTATTATAATTCCTAGGCAAAGACTAGTATGTGTGGAGTTGGGGTGGAATTGTAATTCTCTTTTCAGAAACTACTGGCAGTTATGTTAAATGCTATTTATTTATTTTCTATTCTATGACTGGGTGTTTGAATTTTGTATTTTCAAAACAGACAAGTGTAAAGAGATTATTGTTCTCTCAGGGGTATCCAGGGTTGGCCACAAATTCTCTCTCTCTCTACTTTAGCTGCCTTTTAATATCTTTTGTCAACATTTTTAAAAGTGTATAAAAAGTAAGAATGGATTAAATAGCTTGTTATTTTTCATTCCAGGATAGAACAGGTTTTTTATACACTATTTTTAGTTGTAGGTGGACACAATACCTTTATTTTATTTATGTGGTGCTGAGAATTAAACCCAGGGCCTCACATGTGAGAGACGAGCGCTCTACTGCTGAGCCATAGCCCCAGCCCCTAGAACAGATTTCTTTAAAACTTATATATAAGCCAGGTTTCTCTTCTCAGAGAGCTGGTAACCCACAGATAGAACCAAAGCCTCAGAAAAGAACCCAGGCAAATAAATAATACTGATATTGCAAAACTACAGAATTCCTTTTTAATCACTTGTTTATTTCTTGTCATTTTTATATTACCATGTCACTGTGCAAGTCTTTCAAGGCAGTTAACTGACAAAATGCTCCATCCAGGAGTTGTCCTCTTGATAATTTAAGCCAATGAGAGAGAGTGTACATGTGGGTATTTATTTTAACAGATAATCTAAAAGTTGAACAGAGAAGTGCATATTGGAATGTATTATATTTTCTAGAAGATTTGTACTGCAAATTTGGGATAATTTTGCACTTCCTATTGACCACATATTGGGCAGAGTTTTAATGGGTAAGGAAGGAATCTAACAACAACAAAAAAAAAAAATAGTAAACTTGCTTCAATAAGTCTCACAAAAACTTAACAAGAGTCCACAAGTAAAATATGAAAATTTATGGAACAAGAAAAATTAGAGAGATAATGATTACTTTCATTTCTTCACCAAGTATGTTCACAGATTTCAGCCCAGTATATGATGGCTCATCAATAATTATTACAAGACAGTGTCAGATTTCTGGATCATGGTGAATTCTCTCTTACTTTATTCAAGTACATCATGAAAAACAACTTTTTGTTATTCTAGGTGAAATCCTGAACATTGATCAAGGAGATATGCTTCTTAAATCTGTGGATTTTCACAAGTAAACTATTTGCAGTAGCTTTTTTTAAGAAAGGATTTGAATTCTTTTGCAATGCAATTTGAGTGGAATTCCCCTCCCGCCCCC
The DNA here is from genome assembly GCA_025594165.1 of Tamias sibiricus. Taxonomy (NCBI): domain Eukaryota; kingdom Metazoa; phylum Chordata; class Mammalia; order Rodentia; family Sciuridae; genus Tamias; species Tamias sibiricus. Next base: position 34,736,561 of record CM046673.1, on the reverse strand, counting down.
ATTTATAAATGTCTGAGTCCAGAAGATTTGTACTGTGTTTGCCTCCAAATATCAAAATCTATCCACTTTGGCTATGGGTAGTATAAATCTATAAATTGGGTGTCTGTGAAAATATATGCTTTAATTTAGAAATGGACAATTATGTAAGAAAATCTTTAGAATCAGAAAATAGAAATGGCATGTCTTAATTCCCTAACAGGACAGGGTTACAAGCACTGGCAATAAAATAATAAGAACATGAAACTGTCAGCATCAAGATTGCTTTTCGTATTGGTACATGACAAAAATGTCACTGCCTCACTATCAAAGCCACTGTTTTATTTTTTTGTTGTTGTTGTTGTTTTTGTTTTTCCTACTCTGCATAAATCTAACTCCTAAGCTTTCCCAAATCCTTTTCAGAATGAGGCAAGAACTCTAATACATTAATAAATAAAATAAAATATTTTGTAGGATCCCTACCAAGACACAGAATCATATTGGAGTGTGATGTTGCTCTGTGTATTAAAATTTAAAATATGCATGACTATTGACCCAAAATCCTATATGCAGGGTTCTGTCCCATAGAAATACTAGGATCCATGCATACAGATGTTTGGACAAATATGTTCACTGCAGCATTCTGTTAAAATAAAAAAAAACTAGCATTATAATTCAAATGTCTGTTAATTATAAAATGATTTTTAAAACTTTGTAATGTCCTATGAAATACTACACAGACATTAACAAAAGAATGAGATGACAATGTGATGACTTGGACAGATGTTCCGTAGCATATTATAATGTGACACAAGCAGGTATGGATCACTAGAAGCAGTTCGATCCTTTTGCAAAAACAAAACACTATTTGCAGATGTAGGCTTGTGTGTTTATAATATCTAACTATTTCATTTGTGTGGAAAAGGGAAAACTAAAATCTTCCTATACTTAACCCTAATTCTTTTTTTCTCTTTCTCCTACAGCTTAATCCCACATTTCTGGGTGCTTTTTTCCCCCATTTCTAAGTAAAATTGATTCTGCCTCTACAAAACCAAATGCAGTTTTTCCAAATTAGTGTTACCAAAATTTGAGTCAGTTTTGTAATAAGCCATATACTGCATTGTCTGGGTGGATTGGTTTCTCCAATACCAGTTTTACTGCTGAGCCTAGGAATCAATGGTTTATGGCATTTAACCCTTATCATTCATTTAGAACACTAGTAATAGGTCACCACTTGGTTATCACCATGCTTCAGGATGTCACATTACTTGGGGCCATTTCTGCTGCTCATTCCCTTTGTTAGCCATGTCAGCAGATAATATTCATATTTTAATACATCTCTAGCTGAGCATCAAAGCCTCATAACTCTCTCAGCTTTCTCTTTCCTGCTATTTGCTCACTGACCTTTTGCAAATTTAATTATTTATGCCCAACTTGGTTTCTTCTCTCTTTCTTTTTTCTGCTAATGTATCGAAAGTGGAATTGATATTGTCAACCAGGCAATGGAATGTGCTCCAGGAAATCTTTTGCCTTCTCCAGCCAAGTGACAAATGAAAAGGAAAATGCTAAAGGATTTTGCAATTTGAAAGACAGAGTGGTAAAATAAGGATATAATCCTGAGGTGTGGGTGTAATGTGGTTATTTCCCCTCTGCAGGGAGGAATTTCATACAATACATGGAGATTTTCTGATCAGGTATTCAGTAAAGTACCCATAATGAAACATTGTCATAAAAATGGGTTAAATAATTTAACATCTGGTTGACCCTCACCTTTTATAATAAGGCATTACAGGGTGGCTCATCCTGTTGCCTGCTTGGTTATCACTTAGACCTGCTCATTTATTCTGAAAATTATAAAAAGAGAATACAACAAGAAAAGCCTCACAATTGGGTAGGACCCATACATAGGATAACAGTTTCAAAAGCATTATAATGAGAATAGCAATCCTGATTTCTTAATGAAATTGAGACTATTTTTGAGAGCATTTTAAGAACTCTTGCTGGATACTGTTTATTTAAGGACATTAGGGGAAATTGCTCATGGGAAAACACTGATTCTGAATGTCATTTGTTGCAGTGATGGAAAAGTACCTGGATTCTCCTTACCTTTTATAACAAGAATGATCCAAAGATTTTGTTAGTACTGCTTTAATTTTATTTCCTGATAGTTAGTGGAAAAGGTAAAATAAAAAACTTAAGAGTCAGAAAAGAATTCTATGTCACTGACTCAGTCTTCCAAAGTTGAATGAAATTATATTTTTAAACTGTTGATAATACAGCAAAGAAAAAGAAATGTGGAATTTACCTAAAATTCCCTTTTAGCAATTTATGAAATTCACTTGTTATAATATTTTTGGATCATGGGGATTATAAGGTACAACTTTTTCATGTACTTTTTTTCTCCACAAAAGCATACATATGATTGTGATGTCAATGTATTAAAAGTATTAAAAATAAACTTCGGCACATTGAAATATTAATGTTTATTTGAGCATGCAGCAATTCTTGAATGGGGCAACGCTGCCCTACATGAGGTTGGGGCTCCACAAATGGTGCAAGGGAAGAACTTTGCACAGGAGAAAAGATTTGTTTCTATACCCAGGGCTAGGTTCATGGCTGAGACACCCATCACAAAGGACAGGTTAACAAGGACAGATGAATATATACTACATCTATTTAAGTTTTATGTGACACAGGAAACTTCAGAAATGAAGATGGACAAATCCAAGAACGAGCATATTTTTATGGAATGTTTCACTGTAGGACAGAGGGTGTGCTCTAATGTAATAAACTGTGGGAGTTTGACAAGTCTTTGTTAAGAATTTTCTCCTGTTCCTGTTTTTGGAGAAAAGGACATTCCTTTCCTTTGGGTAGAGGGAGGGCGCCTCTCTTGGAGGGTCTTTGTCCTGCTTTGGGAGGAGAAAGGAACGAGACCAGAGAGGCATTCCTGTTTTGCTGTTTCCTTAAATGCCAGAATGCCATTTTGGGGCTTTTCTACCTTGAATCCCATGAACTTTTGTAAGTTGTTAAATAAATAAGAAAAAAAAAAAGTCTGACTGGTTAAAACAGAAAATCCCCAGATAGAGGTTGGTTGGTGTTTTCTGATTGTTTAAGCTTCAGTTTATTTTTTGGATTTACATTGAAGTGGGTCTCCCTTTGCATATGTAGGAGCCCAAGGCACTGTAGTTTATCAGTCTAACAGCCTCCCAATTCATCCTTTTAAACAAAAGTATTTAAATTTCCATTTTTATACACTAATTTTCCTTTTATTTTCCCCAAAGGGGAAATGGACAGAGGATCAGTGTTTAATGAGTAGGCAAAACAATATTAAATGTGTATTTTGGGGAAAGTATTAAAGATTATGTATACTTAAATCTTTTTTTTTTTTTTTTATTTTTACAAATAATGGATTTGGTTCTTTGGTAGTAGGGGATTTTATTCCTATTCTATCCATAATAAGAACTCCAACTACATGGAAATGAGGTGAAATGTGAATTATGTATCAGTAATATTATTGTGTCAGTAATATGATAATACTTATTGTATTAGCAATAAGAACTCCAACTACATGAAAATGGTTTGAACTGTGAGTTGTTTTCAAGAAAAGGATTATGCACAATGAGAGAAAAAAAAAAAAAAAATTAAAGTTCCAAGGCGTTGCATTTGCTTGTTCTATCCACATGGACATATGCAGGTACATAGGATGCTAGCTTAGAATTAGTAAAAGCACATGTGTGTGCAACTTTTTATTCTAGAATGAGACAATAATTTGATTTCTTATTAATAAGGGTCTTAACTATGTCAACCCTTCCCCCATATGCCAGTTTTCACTATTAAAGTTAAAAGTTAATCCTACGTTTGCTTGATCAACAGTTTGGTTTTTGTTTCTTGGTTTGTTTTAATAGAAGGCAAGCAGCTTACTTCACAGTTTACATCTGTTGTTCTTTCCAGGCTGTTCCTATTGTCTTGCAGATATGTTGGGTACTGGGAGACTACCCACTTTCTGGACAATCCCATTTAAGATTTGATTATTGTGATGATTAACACAATGGACCAATTTCCTATGAAGATAGCAGTGTTAGGCTGCAATGCTTTCTGAAAAATGAAGAAAATAAATTTCATCTCAGGAATTTTGGAGGAAGAAATAAAGTACATTAAGTAACATCTGTTAAAAATAAAAATTCTGTCACCGCCACTTCCCCCATCTTGATTCTTAACTTTTTCTTCCATCGGTTAGATATTTTCATTCTGTTTTATTTCATTTCATTATAATATTGACTTGGTATATTTGAAAATTTGTCTTTTTTTTCTCAAGGAAGCATCATTTTCAGATTCTTTATCAGAGTCAAGCAGGCCACTATAGAGATGTAAAGAAAGAGCATAATCACCGGATTATAGTGTACAACTTCATTATTAATCAAAGTGAGAATTTTTATCTTGATTATAATTAATGCAATGTTTCCTTAAAAACATAACAAGTTGGAAAGGTGATCTAGGTAGGTAAGAAGAAACAAGATGAGTAATGTTTAATTAGAGAGGTGAACCCTTTAGTGCTAACCTTTCTACAACTCTAGTTATAATTATTTTATTTATAATTTTAAAATTAAACTTAATCTGGGATCCCTTTGGGTTCTCCAGCTAGTATTAGATACTTTATCATTGTGACTTATTTCATTTTATGTGAATGCTTAAACTCTTCCAACTGGCTTGGAGCTATTTTGCATCTGACAAGATTCTTTCCGGAAGGCATTTCTAATACATGTAATATATGTAAATGTGTATATATATAAATGTAGGTCAAGTTCAAGAATTTGATTGTTTATATACATATATATGTATATATATATACATATATATATATATATATATATATAATTAAGCATTGCTCTTCTTACCTACCTAGATCACCTTTCCAACTTGTTCTGTTTTTAAGGAAACATTTCATTAATTATAATCAAGATGAAAATTCTCACTTCAATTAACAAAGGTATGCACTGTTTTATATATTTCACCCTGCTGTGACTCTTTACCCTCTCATAACTTCCACACCAGTCTTAAAGAAAAGTGCAGAGTCCTACTTCCTTACCCAATGCTTAAAGAGGAGAGTTTTACAGAGACCCTCAATAAAAGCTTGAAAATGTCTTTGCTATGGGAAGACCTGAGTATTGGTGCTTGACTTCTACTTGAGAAAGTCAAACCCAACTGGGAAAACACTCTCTTCCCAGTTGTCCCAAATCTAAAAAGGTAACAATGAACACCTGTATCAGTGGCAGGATCAGGATGTTGCTATTGTACTGGGATCCAACCTGCCCATCTAATATTTGGGGTAGAGGCATATGTAAATATAGGTCAAGTTCAAGAATTGGATTGTTACCTGGAAAATGTTTCTATTAACAGAAGTAAGAGAGGGATTTTCTTTCTTCTGAGAGTGAGTAGGAGAACCTAAAGCCTGTATTTACTTGTGCCTTGTTCACATGATATAAGAAATTTATTATCATCACACTATAAGTAAAGTTTAAAGGGATGGTGCATGGACATGGGGTTGCAGGCCTACAATTCCAGTTACTTGGGAGGCTGAGGCAGGAGGATTGAAAGTTCATGGCCAGCCTCATTATCTTAGTGAGACTCTGTCTCAAAAAATAAAAAAGGACTGGGGACACGGCTTAGGGCTTAGTGGTAAAACCCTAGGTTCAATCCCCAGTACTGCACTAAATTAATAAGTAAATAAATAATAAAGGAATGGTGGGCTACACTTTTTCATTTAGACCCTGTGTCATAATTTCTCATAATTACCAATTTGTCATAACTACTAATCGTGTGTGTGTGCATGAGTGTATCTTGGATTAATGTACATATATACATATTCATGTATATAACTGGTTTTATAACATGCTATATATTGTTTTAGTACTTGCTATTATCTTGTGATAGTCACATATGCCTTTACCTAAAAATATTCTTCATAATGGTTTCATTTGCCATGAAAAATAATAATCCCCTGTTATTGGACATAAGTGGTGTTTCCCATTTTCAATATTATGGATAATGCTGTGATACACATAGTTGTGGCTACTTCTTTTTATAGGTCCCCAGTTATTTGTCAGAATAAATTTCTCAAAGTCATCATTTTGAACATTTTATGGGTCATGATACATTACTAGTTCATCATGTGGTAAATATTTTACAATCAGTTCTGGAAGTTTGTGTTCATGTTAAAAATAATATTTCTGAGAGATTAATGGCATTATAACACAAAAGTGAGCTGAATTAGGATGTCTTTTTAGAAAATATTGGTGCTGCAGAAACCTACTACACAAATATTCAAAACTGGAATCTCATTTTCCATCCTTTATGTTGCATTTCTAAATGAACTGTAAAAGATAGGAAAATAATGCTAATTTTGGAATTTTGATATTTAACACACTGCTGTTATCCACTCCTTCTTGTAGAAAGTAAAGTCTCAGAATCCATGTTTTCTTCAAAAATCCTAGTGATTTTTGGAAAGGAGGCCTGCCTGGTTGCTTGTTGAAAACTAAAGCAAAAGGACCTTAGGACCTTGGAAACAATAATGTGAGAATGTTTAACATTATATTTTTAAAAATTCTTATAAAATTCTCACTGTAAGAAATTAAAATATTCAGAAGTATATAGAGTGAATTATGTAAATCCAAACATTTGTTCATGCCAAATATAAATATATGGGTTTGAACCATAAATAGAAATACACATTATTTGGAAATTTTTGTTTGTCTGTTTGACAATATGTAACATACGTTTTTTGAAATAGCAACACTAGATCCAACTCATTTAAATTATTCTGTAGTGTTATTCATATAATTTACTCAACCATCTCTCTATTTTTGCTCTAATGAAAACAAGAATTTATTTTTAAATACCATCCCATTACTATTTAAGTTCTTTACATGTAGGTTCTCATTTAAACCCTGGATCAACTCTAGAAAGAGGAAACAATACTTCAAAGGACACTTTTACATACACACAATGATATATATAGTTTGGTATTTTGGTCACAAGGATTAATAGGTGATAGGGCAAGTGCATTAAATATGCAAATAGTTCATGTGCTGATTTGTCCCTCCAATTTACAAAGAAAAAATTATATCTAGAATCATTCATTTGGGAATGTTCATTATTTTACAGATGAAAATTTCAGGGCATTTATGTAAGAAGAACTTTATTCTCACTCCCAAAATCCTTTAGCTTTGATGCTTCCAGAAAGAACCAGAGTTACAACAGTTTCCTGGGGTTGGTTGCATGTGAGAGTTTGGTGAGCTGTTGCTCAGCACTCTAAAAGCTCTTTATTCTTGATTCACCACTCCTACCAGCCACATAATAGTAAGAGAATATTGTTTTTAAGAGATTTTTGAAAGTATTGCATAGATCATTTTGTGAGAACTGATTTCTAGCAAAAGACAACCTGAGCAGTTATAGAACAACTACTCCTATAATAGCAAAGAAGATCATCCAGGCAGAATTGTTGGAGCATAAGCTCACTCCATCCATCCTTCATCACTCTGGCACAGTACTAGGGGGTGTGGTATGACATCTCTACCTACAGCACAAGCTAAGAGCAGTTTCATCTTCATGTTCCTTTGGACACAGTAATAAGTATCAACTGTGGTCATATGATTCCCAGGTCCCTAAATTCCCTAATTGCACTCTTTTTCCCCATTCCCCAAACCCTTAGCTGTCGCCCACTCCATCTGCCCTTTGCAGTTGTTTGCTCTTTTACAACTATAAACACTTAAAACCATACTTGTTTCTCATTTCTCCTTCTCTGAGCATCCACTTTCTCTTTAGGAAAATATAACATTCCAATATATTGTTACAGTATATTGTTAAAAAGCATATAAAAAATTACACTCAGTATGTTGTTTGTAGTCAAAGGCAATGATTATATTCTCTCTGAGTCTCAGTTTGCCCGTTGTTATTATAGAGTTAAAACAGTGTCATGAGGATTAATTGGATAATGGATCAGTTTTTATTGTAGCTATTACTAGCTGTTATGAATTAACTCAGTACAAATTTTTAGTCATGCTGAAGTCCATTTTGGTGATGGTATGGGAATTGTGAATTCTAATCCACACCCATATGCAAGAATTCAGACCTCTTCTTGATCATTCCAAGGGCCTCCCTGTCCTCCACTAGACCCTTTCCCTCCCAGTTAGCAAGAGAGGGAACAAAGTACCTGGGATTGCCTGATTGGCAGAGCCCACTGGTCGTGTACACCCTCCCACACACATTTCACTGAACAGATCTCCATCAGGTGACCCAATCTCTTAAATTCAGGAGAGCTGGGGAACTGTAATCTGGTTATATGCCCAGGAGAAAGAGAATACAGATGTTGGTGAACATTTCAGCAAACCTCTACTGTGATTATCATTTAGATATAAAACCAACATATTTTTATTAATTGGCACAACCTCTAAGCATTCCTTTGATTGTTATTTGCTTTGTTGAAGTTCAATACAGCCAAGCCCAGAAATCAAAGGTTCTTGCAGTGCTTGGAAACAATTTATTACAAAGATATTATTATGAATAACAGTGCAGTTCTTTTAATTTTGGCCCAAAATGTTATGTTTTTTTTTTTTTTTTAATAGCCTTTTTTATACACTGAAAACCTTTTGTGAGCTATAATAATTGGCACAGATGCCTAAGGTATTTTTGGTATCAATCGACACCTAAATAGAAAGCATAGATAGATACCAAGTAACTCTCATTACTTATGTCTTTAAAAGGCACATTTTGAAACAAACAAATTGAATTTAATAATTGTGTGTTCTCTTAAATTTTCATTACTGCTGATTGAACCTGAAAGTAGAAGTCAGCCCGCATTTAGGAAAGCAAACATCAGAAATAAGAAATGCCTTTGGTCAGCATGTTTAATATAGAAAAGTAGGTTTATTAGTACAATGTCATCTTTCATTTGGAACATTATATTCCTAGTGGGATCTATGTCTATGTGAGCTGATGTGGAAAGAGAATGAACTGTTTGAAATAACTTTTGAAAAGAAATAGAATATTTAAACGAAGATAGGTAGAAAGAGTCATCATAGACTCAAAGGTCCACTTTTATATTGCTCCTAGAACCAATGTATTATTGAGCCACCATTACATCCATTCATCCATTCAACCATTTATTGAAGATTTATTGCATACCTGCTATCTGACATACTCCATGTTAAGTCATATCTGTTTATGGAAAATTGTCCTTAATACCAGGCTCAATTTTTCAGCAACATTCTGATTTATGATAATCTATACATAAATACATAAATGCATATAGTTAAAATGAGAGAGAGATAGAATTAGTCAATATCAAATTAGCTTTGTGCTATTTAAGAACAAGTAGCTTGTTTAATATTCAACTTCTGTTTTCTTTGAAAGTCTCAACTTTAATCAATTAATTGTTATAATACCTCTCAGAGAAGTTGTATCAATTTTATCTTACAGAAACAATTTAAACTTGCATTTTTATTCTTTCTTCAATTACTTGTTCAAATTTTTTTCTTGTTTAATGGATTAAATATTTTCCAAGTTCAATTTTGTCATAACTGTAAGGTCGTATGTTTTCTTGTATTTTTGCCCACTTATATTTTTTCCTGAGTTCCCTTTAATAATTTTTTGTCAATTTTCTTAGTTAATCTTTGATAGTGCTTGAACCATACTGACAGAATTTTTCCATGATTTGGGCTTGCATTTGAAATCAATAATGCCTTTATAAAAGCATTATTGTTTATGATGATAATCTATAAACATAGATCCTTTGAAAAGTGTGACTATATTCAACTTAGTATGCAATGTTCATTTTCTAGATGGAATTGGGATAAAACAAAGGACCATTTATTATGCTGCCATCAACCAAACATACCACCAATATTGGTTAATTTCTACAATCATCTAAATTTGTGTTGGAAAATAATAATCAGTTTGCCTTCTATTTATTTGGCATTCCCTAGAAATACATAATAGGACATTTCATTTGGCTTAATGTTAAAAAAAAAAATAGTTATATCGAGTTCAAGCAATTTTTTTAAAAAAAGGTGTTATCCCCATGATAGTAATCTTTGCTTTTCTCAAAAGTGGTGACTGTGGAACTTTATTATCAAAGCCCTACTTAACAGAAATGCAAAGTAGTAGCAAACATAAAATTGTTCCAAACATTTCTGATAGAGTAAATTCCTAAATGCAAGAAACTTTTATAAAATTAAAAAAAAAAAAGAATTTTGTTCCACTGGTACCCCACAAGATTAACATATATATATATATATATATATATATATATATATATATATATATATATATATATATATATATCAATGATTTGTACTGTGTTCTTAGTGTAGTGGTGTCAAGTCAAACATGAAGCATTCCAGTCCCTTCTGTCTCTCCCAGGATAGCCAAACACTCTCCTGAAGCAGTGTGTTTCCTGCCTTTGCAGGTTGTTCTTCATTACTACATATTCTTGGTCATGTATTATAGAAGACAGCAAACTTTACTTGAAGGGCCAAATAGTAAATATTTTAGGCTTTGTGGATCATAAGTCCTCTTTGGCAGCTACTCAAACCCCTTACAGTTCAAAAGCAGCAATAAACAAGATATAAATGGATGGAGGTGGCTGTGTTCCAGTAAAACTTTATTTACATAAACAGACATCAGGCAGATTTTGCCCAGGAGAACTCTTGATGTGTTATATTAGCTATATGTTTTTAAATTTTTGAATAGCATCAAAGTATATTTTAGCAATTTTTTACACTGAATATCATGGTTTAGAATTTTGTGCAGATTGGCCTTTGTATACTTACTACTTTTATTCAACATGTTATGCAAAATTGTTTATTTAATCTTGTAATGATGGACATTGACTTTGTTTCCTATTTTTCACTGTTATCAGCAATGCTGAAATGGCAGTCCTTCAACTTTTACCCTGTGCTCATTTGCAAAAGATTCTGTATGGTACCATACTTACAGAGTACTTATCAGAGTTTTTACCTAAGTTAGCAGCTCAAAAGAGATTTTTCTATATATGTATAGTATGAACTGTAATACATATTACCATAAATAATTTTTTAAAGAGATTTCTCTAGTAGATGAAAAGCATGGACAGAGGAGATCAGTTGTTTTGGTGAATCTGGACAGAATGACAGGGCTAAAGTCACTCTCTTAATTTTTACCATTCTTGTATTAAACAGTAGAAGGAAGTATTGAATTTAAACATTGTGTTCTATTTATTTAATTGACAACTTGTGAGAACACAAGGAATTTATTTTTACCAGTGACAGTTTAAATCCTTTCTGGTTCTAAAACACATGGCTTTTCTGCAAAAGGCATTTGATAAATTCCTTATTATTTTTCCAGTAGTTGAACCAAGTGCTATTTTGTATTTCTTTTTTTTTTCTTTTGAATTTTGTATTTCTAAAGTGTGATTTTTATTTTCCTCTTGGGTTCAAACTAGCTAAGAGCAAAGGATATTATTCATTTAAGTCAAATTTAGCTATTTATAAACTCAGAATATGAGTATCCCTGTGTTGCCTTAAGATGTTTTCTGTCACCTATTAGGTTTTAGTCTATAAGATTCTGTCACTTAAAACACTTCCCTTATAATGCAGATAAACTAATACTAGACAGATGGTGAAATGTGTTACTTTCTTAACTATTATGGCATTTGGTGTGACAAAATTTCAAGAGTACAAGGGGATACAATAATTCTCTTTAGTATTAATTTTCTTCTGTAGAGTTGCTGTTGATACCAGATTCCTCAACCCTCTTCCAGGAATATCAGTGTCTATAACAGTGAGATTTTATGATTGGAGGAGACTGCCTTTCTATAGGAGTAAAAATGCAAAATACAAGTTTATATATTCCATGATTGTTTTTCTGCTCTAGTGGAATACAGTAATATATATATTACACACACACACACACACACACACACACACACACACACACACTAACTTATGATCATTGATAGATATTGATAGATATTTTAGAGTAAGTTTTCATGGAGTTCAAGCTTCTAGGACCAATTAGATTTTTCTCTCAATTATCTAATGTTTTGCTTAGGTTATGAAGAGTTTCCTGATTTCTTTTCCACAACTTCCTTTACTTTCATTTGATCTAGCACTTTGTGTTTCTTTAATTCATAATCAGGACCTCTTTTTTATTCTAATTTGTCATATATGACAGCAGAATGCAATTCAATTTATATTACACAAATAGAGCACACTTTTTCATGTCTCTGGTTGTACACAAAGTAGACTCACACCATTTGTGTTTTCATACATATACTTAGGGTAATGATGTCAGTCTCACTCCACCATCCTTCTACCCCCATGCCCCCTCCTTTCCCCTCTCTCCCCTTGCCCTATCTAAAGTTCCTCCATTCCTCCCACACTGCCCCCCCCCATTCCCATTATCAATCAGCATCCCAAGAAAACATTAGGCATTTGGTTTGGGGGATTGGCTTACTTCATTTAGCATTATATTCTACAACTCCATCTATTTACCTGCAAATGCCATATTCCAAGCTCTGAAAGAAAAGTGATGCAAACCAATAATCTTATTCTCAGCAAAATTAAGCTTTAAATTTGAGAATGAAATAAAAACCTTCCATGATATTCAAAAGTTAAAAGAATTTACAAGTAGAAAGCCAGCACTACAGAACATCCTTGGCAAAATATTCCATGAAGAGGAAAAGAAAAACAATGATGAAAATCAACAGAGGGAAGTATTACACTAAAGGGGAAAAAAAAAAGCAATCAGAGGAGAAACCATGACAAGTTAAAAATAAACAAAAATGGCTGGGAATACAAAACATCTCAATAATAACTGTGAATGTTAATAGCCTAAACTCACCAATCAAAAGACATAGACTAGCAGATTGGATTAAAAAAAAAAAACAGACCCAACAATATGCTGCCTCCTAGAGACTCATCTCATAGGAAAAGACATCCATAGGCTGAGGGTGAAAGGTTGGGAGAAATCCTACCACTCACATGGACTGAGGAAACAAGCAGGGGTTTCCATCCTGATATCAAATAAAGTAGACTTCAAGCTAAAGTCAATCAAAATGGATAAAGAAGGACACTACATATTGTTCAACGGAACCATACACCAACAAGACTTAACAATTATAAATATATATGCCCCAAACAATGCAGCATCCATGTTCATCAAACAAACTCTCCTCAAGTTTAAGAGTCAAATTGACCACAACACAATAATTCTGGGTGACTTTAACACACCCCTTTCACCACAGGATAGATCTTCCAAACAAAAGCTGAACAAAGAAACTATAGAACTCAAAAATACAATTAGCAACTTAGACTTAACTGACTTATATTAGAATATTTCATCCTTCAACAAGTGAATACACTTTCTTCTCAGCAGCATATGGATCCTTCTCTAAAATAGACCATATTCTATGCCACAAAACAACTCTTAGCAAATTAAAAAAAAAAAAAAAAAATAGGGATACTACCCTGCATTCTATCAGGCCATAATGGAATGAAATTAATGATAAAATAAGAAATCAAAGCTACTCCAACACCTGGAAACTAAATAATATGCTACTGAATGAATAATGGGTTGCAGATGACATCAAAGAGGAGATTAAAAAATTCTTAGAGGTGAATGAGAACACAGACACAACATATCAAAATCTCTGGGACACTATGAAGGCAGTCCCACCAGCAACGTGCCTTTTTCCCCACATCCTTGCCAACACTTACTGTTGTTTGTATTCTTAACAGCTGCCATTCTGACTGGAGTGAGATGAAATCTTAGAGTGGTTTTGATTGGCATTTCTTTAATTGCTACAGAGGTTGAACATTTTTTTAATATATTTGTTGATTAATTGTATATCATCTTAAGAGATGTGTCTGTTCAGTTCCTTGGTCCATTTATTGATTGGGTTATTTGTTTCCTCAGTGTTAAGATCTTGAGTTCTTTATATATCCTAGGGTTTAGTGCTCTATCTGATAAGCATGTGGTAAAAATTTGCTCCCATTCTTTAGGCTCTCTCTTCACTTCACTGATTGTTTCTTTTGCTGAGAAGAAGCTTTTTAGTTAGAATCCATCCTATTTATCACCACTTCTATTTAATATAGTTCTTGAAACACTAGCCAGAGCAAATAGAGGAAAGAAAATAAAGGGATTTGGATAGGAAAAGAAAAACTCAAATTATCACTATTTGTAGACGACATGATAGTATACATAGAAGACCCAAAAAATCCCACCAGAAATCTTCTAGAACTAATAAATGAATTCAGCAAAGTAGCAGGATACAAAACCAACACCCATAAATCAAAGGCATTTGTGTATATCAGTGACAAAGCCTCTGAAAGAGAAATGAGGAAAACTACCCCACTTACAATAGCCTCAAAAAAAAAAAAAAAAAAAAAAAAAAAAAACCTCTTGGGAATCAATGAAAGAGGTGAAAGACTTCTACAACAAAAACTACAGAACACTAAATAAAGAAATTAAAGATGACCTTAGAAGATGGAAATATCTCCCTTGTTCTCAGTTAGCCAGAATTGATATTATCAAAATGACCATACTATACAGATTCAATATAATTCCAATAGTATTGTCAAAATGACCATACTATACAGATTCAATATAATTCCAATCAAAATCCCAATGGCATTCCTCATATAAATAGAAAAAGCAGTCATGAAATGCATCTGGAAAAATAAGAGACTCAGAATAACTAAAGCAACCCTTAGCAAGAAGAATGAAACAGTAGCATCACTATACCAGATCTTAAACTATCCTACAGAGCAACAGTAACAAAAACAGCATGGTATTGGCATTAAAATAGACTTGTAGACCAATGGTACGGAAAGAGGACACAGAGACTAACCCACATAATTACAGTTATATTAGACAAAGGTGCCAAAAACATATATTGGAAAAAAGATAGCCTTTTGAATAAATGGTGCTGGAAAAACTGGAAATCCATATGCAACAAAATGAAATTAAGCTCCTATCTCTCTCCATGCACAAAATTCAACTCAAAGTGGATCAAGGACCTAAGAATTAGACCAGAGACCCTGTGCCTAATAGAAGAAAAAGTAGGCCCAAATCTCCATCATGTCAGATTAGGCCCCAACTTCCTTAATAAGACTCCTATAATACAACAATTCAAATCATGACCTTTATCTTGTGTGAGCTCCCGGGCCTCCTGATTCTTTCAAATTGCATTTCAGATTCGTTTTTACACCCAGAAATTGTCTATAGAGCTATTGCAAAGAAACCAGAGTTCATGACATGACCTCAACACAAATCGAGATATCAGTCACTCAGTACCTAGATGTGCAAAACTTTATCTCATTCTGAGGTTTTGGCATCAAAGCAGCAGAAGAAGTGATGTTTGTAGTTATCATTAAGTTCTTGTCTTTGGTTCTCTCTCGTGGTTTTTGGCACATTAGCTTCTGATATCATGTGTCTCCATTCTTCTTGTTATTAGAAGAAACCTGCTGAACAAATGATCAGAAATAAAATATGTTTGACTCTTTTTCTCAACATTCAAATAGGTCACTTTACTCCTAAGGAGCATTATTCCCCACCACACATTCATTCATTGGCTCATTACTTCCAACTCAAATATGTAATATTCGTTTTTCATTTGTATAACTTGCATTTTTTGCAAACTGCACAGGGTGATAACCCTGCAACACTAGGTTTGAAGTTGTCTTGCATATTTCTGTGTCTGGCTGGAGAGTGATCCTTTCTTTTTCATACTTGCTCAGACACCCTTTATTCTTCAGGGCATTATGTGCCATTTGCCACTTCCTGAGTCTAAGTGTGTGACTGCAAGTGTTTGAGAGTTTTATTCCTCCTTTCCTTCAGACCAGTGACTGCCTAATTTTAAATGGACTATTTGTGCCAGTTTCCCAGTTTAATCCCTGTTGCCGTGATTAAGTAGTCCAAAACATTCTTCAATGACGTCTGAGGCTTTGAAATCTAAAAGTAAATTGCTTCTGGGAAAAACAAATCAAACTTGCACTGCAGACCTACAGAAAGTGCATTAAAACATATTATGCTGCACTTTCTTGGTGGAATAAATTGAGAGTCACAGTAATGTTTCTTCTAGCAATGTCAGATTCTTAGACACTTCGATTAATTTTGGCTTTAGATTGAGTTTCTCTCCAACACTCCACTCTCTATTTGATGTGTCTACATTTTTCAATGTATCCAATGACAATTTATGCCATAAATTATTGGCTTGGGGGCCAACCATCCAAAGTAGAAAGGTAAAGCAATATACTAAAGGGAGTGCATGGAAAAGATATGGATTTGATTTGATTTCCCATTACTGATTTGCTACGTGACATTGGGTAAACTGTGTGACCTTCGCAGACCTTCATTAATATTACTTTCCATGTCTACATATGATGGTGTCATGGCTGCCATATTACATTGGAGAAATATGCTCTGGTGGAGGGTGTTGGGTTGATGGTAAAAAAATACTCTAAACTATGGCAGTGTTTTATGGGCACACTGCATGCCCTATTTGAAAAAACTGGAAGGGATAGCTTAGTGAAGTGTGGTACATGGAGGAATCTATATTATTTTGTTGCTTCAGTTAGGAAATTAAATACTTCACTCTTTGTAGCTTAATTTTTTAAAGTTTCTTTTAATACACACTATGCATGTATGTATATGTATATGCATAGCATAAATAAATTTTTACAAGCTAAACATATCCTTGTAACCAACACCTCCCAAATGACCCCCTCAAGCTCTTTCTGAGTCATAATCCCCCTGAACTACAACTTCTAATGTAATAGATGAGTTTTGCCTGTTTCATACTTTTTGAAAATGAGAACCATCAGTACTCTTTCATGTCTGATGTGTTTCATTTAAATACATTGTTTGTGAGATGCACTCAGTTTTGTGTAGATACAGATTATTCATTCTCATAATTACATAGTGTCCTTATGAGTTAATCTGTTCAATGAGTCAATAATCTGGCCTTATGAGTTATTCTGTTCAATTTATGGATAAGACATTTAGGTAGTTTTCAACTTTGTCCATTATTAATAATGCCACTATGAATGTCTAGAATAGCATGGTGCAACAGAACTTCTACAGTGATAGAAATGCTCTAATGTGTCCTGCCGAAAATCATAGCCACTAGCCACATGTGGATATTAAACTCTTGCACTATGGCTAGTGTGACTCAGGCAGTAAACATTTAATTTTAATTAAATTTAATTGTTTTTAAGTGGGCACATTTGCTAGTGGCTTCCATATTGGATAAAATGGTTCTAGAACAGGTCTTTAGGTGAGTATATGTACTTACAACAGTTAAGAATGATTCATTTATAGCCTGGCACGGTGGCACACACCTGTAATCCCAGCACTTTGGGAGGCTGAGGCAGGAGGATCGCGAGTTTAAAGCCAGCCTCAGCAATGGTGAGGCTCTTAGCAACTCAGTGAGACCCTGTCTCTAATAAAATACCAAAAAAAAAAAAAGGGCTGGGAATGTGGCCCAGTGTTCGAGTGCCCCCGAGTTCAATCCCTGGTACCACAAATAAATATAATAAATAAATAAATAAATAAACAAACATTTCTTTATTTAAATAAATATTATAAATAAATAAGAGAATGTTTCATTTATATCTAGGAATATGGAGTTTTGTCATAAGGCATGCAAATACTAAAATTTTAGATTTTTCTAAACAGTTTTCTACCAGCAGTGTTCAGTTGTACCCATTTGGATCCCCACCAGCAACATATGGGAATTCATTTCTTCACACCCTTGAAAATACTTGGTATTTACTACATAAAAATAACAATTTAGACATTAATGGATTGACTTTTATAGGTGCATTCATAGTCTCAACACTTATGTTTTTGGTTCCTTCCATGCTAGTTGCCATTATTTGAACATTTGTATGTTTCCAATTTTGTTGTTAAAATTCCAGCCTCCAAGGTGAAGGTATCAGGAGATGGGGTGATGAAAGAAGTGATTAAACCATGGTGGCAGAGCACCCATGAATGTGCCCTTACAAAAGAGGGCCCTGGAAACTTGGTTGCCTTTCTCATATGAGGACCCTATGAGAAGGTACGGTCTATGAGAAAGTGGGCACTTAACCAGACATTGAATCTGCTGCTTCCTTGATCTTGGACTTCCAGTCTCACAGAACTGTGAGAAATAAATTTCTGTTTGTTATAAGTTGCCCAGTTTATAGTATTTAATTATAGCAGTCCAAACAGACTAAGACACTACTGTTCACAAAAGAAAAAGTTAAAAATAGAAATCAGATCACGACTCTTTCTTCGAAATCTCTTCCCAACTCCCCATTGAGTTTCCAATGAAACCCAGGTCCTTATCAAGGGGAGATGTGGTACTGGTCATCTCTCCAGGATCAACATTTTCCACTTTCCCTAGAGCCCACTATACTCTGACTCCGTGGACTGTTCCATGAACCTGTGACCCTTTCTCTTTGCCTTTCAAATTTTCTCTTGTAGTTTCTACTGCCTGGAAAAATGTACTTCATTCCCATTTCCTAACCTTGTCTGCCATTCCCATGAGTGCCAGTCTCCTGCCTTGGGTCTCAGTTTAAGCATCATCTTTTCAGTGGCACTCGGATGACTATCTAGATCCTTCCATTTCAAATTCTAACAGTTCTCTAGTTTCTCTCTTTCTCATCTCTTACCACTGCTTAATATCATTAAAGAAGGTAAATGATAACCAATTTATCTAGGTCTCCCTTTCACCCTATAATTTGTTAATCCCATGATGATAGCATATATCTCTTCTTTCCCCTACTGTGGCATATAGAATAGGGACCTTCCAAAGAGGCCCAAATCTCAATTCCTGGAAGATACAAAGAGGTTACATTACATAGTGAAGGGGATTTAGAGTTGCAGGTGGAATTAAGGTCGATAATCAACTGACCTTAAAATAGGGAACTTATCCTAGGTTATCTAGGCTGGCTCATTGTGATTACAAGAATTCTTAAAAGTAATGAAGAGGGTAGAAGAGGTCAGTGTAGCATTCCCTAAGAAGAACCCACTATTGTTGGCTTTGAAGATGGGGGACAGGGACATGAGCCAAGCAATATGGGAAGCCTATAAAAACAGAAAGGCAAAGGTTAGATTCCCTCCTCTAGTATCAGAAAAGAATGTGGATCTGGGGGCATCTTGCTTTGAGGCCTGTGTCAGGGGTCTAACCCTGACATAAATGAAAGATGTCAAGTTAGTGTTGTTTTAAGCCATCAGTGGTTATGGTGGTTTCTTATCCCAATGAGAAACTAATACTTATAAAGTTAAAATACATGTAAAGTTAAGAGTGAGAAATGACTGAAGAGTTGTTTATGAAATGAGAAAGATAGAGACCCTATCAGATGAGATGAGCAGAGAAGGCATCTCAGAAAAGAGAAATTTGATATACTGAAAGATAAGTTGGATTTAGTCTTCTAGAGCTATTTAACAAGGATATGTTGAGCCAAAGATTTGGTGTGTATAAAGAATGGGCAGAAGGAAGCATTTTATGGTGAATGATGGCAATAGGAGACTCAAGTCTTGTAATGGCTAAAGTTGCCAGTAGATTGTATCTAGTGTTATTGCTAAAAATTAAAATATCTGCAGTAATAACTCAAACTCATCGTAGCCATCCAGTCATTGAGATGGATGCCGTCACTACATAGCACTGACAAGCCAGTTGGGGTTTTGATGACCCAATTGACTCATATCAGAAGGAAAGCATTTAGTTTACAAAAATTTTGAGGAAATTATGTATAAAATAACAAGTATAAGGGCAAGAATATGGAAAGGAAGATAAGAAGAAACATTTGATGTTTACTATATGTAAAGGATACAGCGCTTTCTAAACACTCAGAATTTAATCCTCAGACTTCCTTGAAATGCATATGATTATTGATCTCATCTAATCTAATAACAGTACTTTATCTTAGGACAGTTTTTCAGATGATGGGTGACAGAGATGGGATTTCAATCCGTGCTATATTTTAGGAGGCAAATTCTTACCCAGCTAATATCTCCTATGTATTACAAATATGAAATGAATTATGAATACGGTTGCTTTAATTTTAAAAACAGTTTGAAGACTCCAGGGCAATAAAGAGTATCTTCATTTACCATCTTCCAATTGACTAAAAAATTAATAAAGTATGTTTAGTTCATATTTCCTTGTATTATACTTTAAGAAAATTGAGTAGTAAAAAGGGACAACTCATCCATCTCAGAGTAAAAGATAAAACATAGGAAATGTACTTTCAGTCCTTCCACACTTTGTTGCCAAAGGGGTTTCTCAGACCTGCCATTCATACTTAATGAATTGTATAGTAGACCTTGAATCCTTGAAGTCTATTTCATATTTTCCAACTAGAACCAAAATTTTCATCCTCAGAGGCCAATTAAAGATCCCAAGAAAGCTGGCTCTAATGGGCAAATTAGAGGAAGCTTAGTAAGAATATTTCATTTTATACATGAAGAAATGGTATTTAGAACAGTGAAATTATTTCCCAGGTTGCTCACTTACCATCACACTGTGCTAAATGCTGGAGTTACCGTGCAGATTAGGTGCAGCACTGCCTTTAGGATACTTATATTGCTGTCAATCTTGAGGTGTTCTTTCCAAAACAGGCTGGGAAACTATAGCTTCAGAGAGTAAGTACAAATAATTTTTCCTATAAGACCTAGCTTTCTCTTTTAATATTTATTTATTGCCCCTATAATAAATTGAAAGAGATGCTCATGGCATCCCAAGAAGAGCCTGTAGGTGCCTACCCTGATCACAGTTACCAGACCAGAACTTTCCTTGTCCAGCCTCTTAGGATCCTGCCAGGTCGTGTGTGTGCCCTTCCATTATGAATTGCCTCTAGGTCTGGGGTTGTGGCTCAGTGGTAGAGCACTCACCTAGTACATGTGCAGCCCTGGGTTCAATCCTCAGCACCATGTAAAAATAAATAAATAAAAGGTATTGTGTCCAACTACAACTAAAAAATAAATATTAAAAAAAAGAATTATCTTTAGCACCACCAGAGAAAAACTTTGCCAAAAATGTCCTTGGAAATTACTCTTTTCCCCTAGAGAAAATCAGTAGCCAATGACTCACTCACATAGGGTGCAAAAGTCCAGCCCTCTTGTTATGTGGAGGCACAACTTGATAACGCCATTCCTACTCCTTAGTTCACTGTGGGGTCAGGCTAAGACTGGACTCTAGTTGAGATAGCATGCTTGCTTAGTTACTTCTCTTGCTCTGTACAGAAAGTATAACTGCTATATTTCTTTTTTTAATTTTTTTACTTATTTGGGTTTTTTCTATATAACAGTAGAATGCATTTTGATATATTATACATGTATGGAGTACAACTTCCCTTTCTTCTGGTTGTACATGATGTGAAATGACATTGGTCGTGTATTTGTATATGAACATAGGAAAGTAATGTCTGATTCATTCTACCAACTTTCCTACTCCCAACCCGCCTCTCTTCCCTTCATTCCCATTTGTCTAATCCAAAGTACTTCTATTTTTCCCTACCCCTCCACCTTATTGTGAGTTAGCTTCTGCATATCAGAGAGAATAGTCAGCCTTTGGTTTTTTTTTTGGGATTGGCTTATTTCACAAAGCATGATAGCTCCAGTTCTATCCATTTACTGGCAAATGCCATAGTTTCATTTCTCTTTGTGGCTGAGTAATATTCCATTGGGTATAATACCACATTTTCTTTATCCAGTTTATCTGTTGAAGGGCAACTCTGCTGGTGCTATATCTATATTTAGTGCTATATTTTTTTAATGTCACTCTTTTCTAGACACATCACACTCCAAAAGAAGACATGCTTTGGGAAGAGACAAAATCAAAGGTAGCCAAGTGGTGGCCATTATGGAAGCCACATCAGCTGTAGGTGTCTCAAGACCTTTCTCAGTTATCTGAAGATTGATGAGGAGGAACTTGACCTCTGGTCTCCTGACTCCTAGTCCAGTCCTTTGTCCTCAACTTAACTCTCTGCCTTCTTAAACAATGCTCTTCAGACTTAATGTAATTCTTTGCAGAAAGACATTATTGCTGAGCTGTTTTCAAGCTCTTAGATAAGGAATGTGAGTCACAAAAATCTTGCTTCTTCAGCAGTGACCCCAATCTAAGACTGAACTGTTCACACTAGAAATTTGTTGGTGCAGCAACATGGACACTTTTTTTTTTTTTTTTTAAAGAGATGCATTGGCCAGAGTGAAAGAGAAAGTATATATCTCTTGAAGGAATGGATAAATGAATAAAAGAGTGACTGGGTTGGCTGACTGGCTGAATGAATGAAGCAGTGAGTGAGTAGATGGGCTTTCTTCAATGTCCTTGAGGAGTGAGTCTTCTACATCTGCCTATTCTGCAGTCATAAGAGGTATTACTAAAAATCTACCAAAAATCAGAAGAACAAGGCAAGTTAGAATTTATCTTTCTCTTCACTGTTTATTTTCTTTTGCATCCTCTTTTTATATCAACAGAGCATATGCATTCTTTGGGAATTAGTTAGGGAAAATATTATGCTTGGACTCATTCTCATTTCAAGATACCTGCTAACTTCTAGGGGAGTTGTTTATTGCCCACCTCTTCAGAAACTAGATTTCTGTTCCTTAGGAGACACAAGATTTTCAAAATTTAGTCTATTTGAGGAAAAAAAAAAAAAAAACCTTTTCCAACTTCATAGAATATATTTGAGTCTGGGCCAGGTGGTGCACACCTGTAATCCCATCGGCTCGGGGGGCTGAGACAGGAGAAGCCAGCTTCAGCAACAACAAGGCACTAAGCAACTCAGTGAGACCCTGTCTCTAAATAAAATACAAAAGAGGGCTGGGAATATGGTTCAGTGGTCAAGTGCACCTGAATTCAATCCCCAGTGACCAAAAAAAAAAAAAAAAAAAAAAAAAAAAAAAAATTTAAAAAAGAATGTATTTGAGAGGTATTATATTTAACAGTGGTATAACTTCAAAGTATTTAGTTCTTTACATATGTTCTTATAGCTATACCATGAAAGAACATATCAGCAGATGAGGTTTTACAATGTATTTGCAGTAAATGTTTGGCTTACATAGTGATTAAAACACATATTGCTTTTAGATGAGATATTACAAAATGAATCAAAGATTAAACTAAGTTCAAGTACATGAGTAGAGAAAATTCATTCTAGAATATATGTTTTTAAACTTATTTATTTTTTATTCTAAGTTGTTATAAATGACAGCAGAATGCATTACATTTCATATTACACATATAGAGCACATTTTTACAAATCTCTGGTTGTATGCAAAGTATATTCACACCATTCGTGACTTCATACATGCACTTAGGGTAATGATATCCATCTCATTCTACCATCTTTTTTTTTTTCTTCACCCTTTTGCCCCCTCCCTTTCCCTCCTTCCCCATTAGCCATTCTAGTGTTCCTCTAATCCTCCTATGCTCCCCATCCCAACCCGACTGTGAATTGGCCTCCTTATATCAGAGAAAACATTTGGCATTTGACTTTTTGGGTTTGGCTAACTTCACTTAGTATTATATTCTCTAACTCCATCCATTTACCTGAAAATGCCATGATTTTATTCTCTCTTATTGCTGAGTAATACTCCATTGTGTGTATATACCACATTTTCTTTACCCATTCATCTACTGAAGGGCATCTAGGTTGGTTCCACAGTTTAGCTATTGTGAATTGTGCTGCTGTAAACATTGATGTGGCTGTGTCCCTGTAGTATGCTGTTTTCAGGTCTTTTGGGTAAAGACCAAGGAGTGGGCTAGCTGGGTCATAAGGTGGTTCCATTCCAAGTTTTCCAATGTATCTCCATACTGCTTTCCATATTGGCTGCACCATTTTGCAGTCCCACCAACAATGTATGAGTGTGCCTGTTTCTCCACATCCTCTCCAACATTTATTGTTGTTTGTGTTCTTAATAGCTACCATTCTGACAGGTGTGAGATGAAATCTTAGAGTGGTTTTGATTTGCATTTCTCTAATTGCCAGAGAGGTTGAGCATTTTTTCATGTATTTGTTGATTGATTGTATACAAAGTGGATCAAGGATCTAGGAATTAGACCAGAGACACTACACCTAATAGAAGAAAAAGTAAGCTCTAATCTCCAACATATTGGATTAGGCCCCAAGTTTCTTAATAAAAATCCTGTAGCACAAGAATTAATACCAAGAATCAATAAATGGGATAGACTCAAATTACAAAGCTTCTTCTCAGCAAAAGAAACAATCAGTGAGGTGAACAGAGAGCCTAATAATTGGGAACAAATTTTTACCACATGCACGTCAGATAGAGCACTAATCTCTAGAATATATAAAGAACTCAAAAATCTTAACACCAAAATAACAAATAACCCAATCAATAAATGGGCCAAGGAACTGAACAGACACTTCTCATTCTAGAATATTTAGAAGTTTGCCCTTTGTCTAAACCTTATGCCAGAAAAGTTGTCCTGTGGAAGACTCAGTTGAAAGGAGTATTGAGTATAAACTGTTTTCTCTTTTCTTTTCTCACAGCATCTCTCCATCAGAGCATTCAAAACACAGGGCAAGTCTATTGTTGTTTTATTGTTAAGATGTCCTATTACTTTACCATGCTGCCTCTGGGATAGCACAGGGTTTTACCCGTAACTGTTAAATTGCTGATTTCAAGAGCTGGGGGAGTAAGTGTTAAGACCAACTGATTCTGAAATATCACTAAGGTAAAATGACTTTTAAAAGGAAATAAATATGTAGGTATATTTTTATAACATAAAAGAGAATGGCATCCATTAAAAGGGTGCATTGTGATACTTCTTTTTAAACACGTCCTTTAGTTACTTTTGACAAGATAACTTAAAGTGGTTAAAATAGATATATTGAATTCCTCAGTCTAATTTAATATTAATTGTCCTACATAGGAATGATGTAGACATGGAATTACTTTAGTAACATCAGGATAATAAATTGAAATAATAAAAGACAAAGGCAAGTGTGTAGCATTGTTATATACCATGATATAGCTCCCATGAGTTTTAAAGTAAGCAACAATTGATGGAACACAGTCAGGCCATCTTATATGAGCCCTCCTGGGGGCATTCGACTCATTAATGCTGCCCTTTTCCTCCTTATCATTGGAACAAGACACCCAGATTTTCATGGCTTGCTTCCTTGGCAAATAATATCATAAAGTATTTCATTTTGACCTTTATATTTATTGGTAATTTGAATCCCTACTATAAGATGTCCTACCAATTATATATTTCTGACAAACCATGAAGAAGGATTAGAATGGACAGTCATTCAAACAGTGTTTAAAGATATTGTCCTGATAAATTATTCTCAGAATACATTTTATAAGACTAGCAGGTGCTAAGGAGATGTACTGATAAGAGAATGAGCTGAGTGAGCAATTGAAAAACAATGAAGTGTGTTTGGTGCGCTACTATAATTGAATTTCAGAAAAGCCAGAGTGATAATAAAAAAAGGTCCTATACAAAATTAATCACATATTATTTGTTGTAAATTTTTAGTTTCTTGGTTCATCAAGAATGTGTTCATACATCTATAAAAGCAAATATAACTTTCTCTTCTCTAGGTTAGCATGATTTCATCCTGAGTGGCTGTTGAGCTAGATTTCTTTGGAATCTATTATATATGATTACAATTGCAAACTAATTTCCAAGTTTTCCCCACACACCGACTTTCCCATCAGTAGATGTACTAGTTTCAGCCTCCACCAGGGATAAATTTTGCAATGCTGAAATTGGTGTGAAATTATTATAATAAAGAAAAGAAAATTGACATATTTCTACTTGGAACACCTCCATCTTGCAGATGTGGGTCACTTATTTATACTTACTTTGATACTTATCTGAATGTACTATTGCTTCCCTTCTCTTATATTTATATTCCTCTACCATGGAATATGGATAGTCACAAGGATTAAAAGTTTGTGGAGGGGGTGGAATGATAATAATTAATGAAATGACATGTTGTTCTGTACCAAGCTGGCTCACACATATTTATCAAATTATTTGGTTTTAACAAGTGGAGAAAGAGATGCAAAGGGGGTTAAGTGGTCCAAGAATCAGAATTTAGAATTAGAATGGACTTCCAGGATAGCATATAGGTTCTAGCAGCTGAGAATTATGTGTATGTATGAAACATTACATACTTGACCAAAATGATACTTTTGCTGTGTGATCATGGGGGTTGCAACCAAGCTCTCTTGTTAGAGAAAATTCCATGAAGTTATACGTATTGGAAGTCTTCCGTGCTTCCCTTTATAAACACGTTCAGTTTTCACTGCCAGCAGCCAAGTTCAAAGCAATTTTTAGTGAAAACAACAAAAAAGCTAATGGAATGTGTGGATTCAGTGCTTCTTTCAGGGCTACATGTTTGTCAGGATGGTGGTCACAGTGTACTCTCTTGCTCTTTTTCCCATGTGCATTGCTTAAATAAATGTCCTAAAATCACGGAATTTGTGAATCTTCAGTGTTTTTTTTTTATGCTCACCTCATCTTTCCTGTACATTGTATAAACACACATGCTGATATCTAGGAAGTTTATGAATATCTCAGATCACATGGTTGTCTTGCTGGTAACTGAGCCAGGGCTAGAGCTCCCAATCCTAACTTGTATGCATAGACTCTCCTTTCATTCTATGCTGTTACTTCTATTAGTGTAACCTGGAGAAGTTTCTTAAAATCAGAACCACCAGTGATGCATTATTTAAATATCACATTGCACCTTGCACTTAGCTGGAACAAATACATTTCCTATGAAAAATGAATGAATTCAAATTCAGCCCATTCACTGGGTAACCTACACAACTAATAGGGGGCAAGATGGCAAACTGGAAGAAACAGATCAAAAAGATGATAGGCAAGGCATCTAGAAATGTAGTAATCATATGTGTCCTTCATACAACTTTTGGACACTGCCTAACGGTAACCTCACAGCATCAAGAAACTGTGGAAGGCTCTCTCTGCTTTCCCCTTGCTTGTATCCTTGACTTCTCAGAAGTAGCCCAGTTCATTATTTTGCATCAGCAAAAAGATATTTGATGTGTGTATGATTGTTTGTGTATGTGATGCATAGATGCATGATAGGATGGAGGAGTAGCATACCACAGAACTAATTAGCTGCCAATCTTAAGTCCATGAGCCACACTCTCCTGGAAATATTTTCCAGCCACACAAAAAGTTACTGGCCTTATATCCCAAGAAGCTCTGACTTACCACAATAGCATGGATTCCTCTCTTCCTCTGGAGGCTTTCCTACTCTCTCTCTCTCCAGCTGTGTCCCCTCAACTTGCACAGTTTTATTGTCATTGTTTATTTTGCTTTAACATAAATAAGCCAGTTGAAAATTGGTCAGACTAGTCATATATGCTGCTTGGCTGATGTGTGTACTTACTCTCCTGAAAGGTGTGTAGCTTAGAATACAGAAAACAGTACTTCAAACACACAGACTCTGTTTTCCCCCAAATCCTAATGGAGAAGAGAACTCAGGACCTATGTCTTACCCTCCAGTGGATGAATAACATTGTCTCCAATATGACTCAGTTCCTTAAATAAGAATCTTACACTATAAACATCCTAGAACATCCACAGAGTTAAAATTATGAATTTCACATTTCTCTAGATAGTCCTTTAAAAAAAATTATCTCTGGCAGATCAAAGGCTAACAAAGGTAACTGATGTTGGATTGGAAACTGCACAGTTTGGAAAAGGAAAATGAATTTGTGAAAAACCAGTGGCTTCCCCCACCCCCCGTGTGTGTTTTTAAAGGCCTTAGCAAAACAGAATGAAAATATTTGCATTGTCTGCAATCAGTTTACATGTTTAAGTATTTGTTTTTCTTCCCGTCCTCAACATTATGGGTTCAGTAATAGCCCACATAGTGGAAAGCAGGGTCAGGAGATGCTGTGTGTCTTTGGTGTCCAGCCTGCTGTTAGAGAGATTCTTAGTCTACAATCCTATCTCAGAATTTCACTACTCATTTCTTTGTGCACACTTGCTGAACATATTGCTAACACAGGATAGAGATGTTTTCCATTGCTTGGGTGGAATTTTTTCTCTCTCTTGCATCTAACTTCACCCTTCCATCTTACTTCTCTAGAGCTTCCAATAAAACAGCCTTCCTTTTATCTTCAATGTATTGTGGAGCATCATAAAATCATTAAGGTAGACAAAGGATGGAGATGATAGTGTGGAATTTTACAAAATTATTTTACCTAAATATTGAGTGTGTTACTTTAAAAAAAAAATTCTTCTGATGAAAATTTGCACTTTGGCAAAGTGGTTCTGTTTAAGCCATTTACAATGGTAAAAATTCCTACCAAACCCCCTTTCAATGTCATTGAAATTGACTGTTGAATTGACATTGAGATGACATGCAAGTATGGGAATCTTTTTCAAAAGTCTCATAGCACAGGACAGTCTGGCCAGTATCATTAAGTGGAGAATGTGTCTGCAAAGAATTGTAGGTTTAACCTGCAGTCCAGCCCTATCATGCATGATTGGATCTCTAGCATATCTTCATAGAATTTGCAAAATTTGTATAGGACTTCCTGTCCCTCTATCTCTATTCACTACTTTAGTCAAGAGAATTAATCAAAAAATGTTTGTCATTTTTGTCATATTTTGTGACTGTTTTTAAAAGTCTCATTATTTCAACTAAGTGGGATACTATTTTGTTAGCAAGCTATACTGCTTCTTTAGACTATATTTATGTATGTTTATCATCTAATTATATAGTACAGATATTTTTAGTCAGTGATAATTTTTCCCCCTCTATCTGTCAATTTTCTCAAGGCATTTTTGAGAAAGTTTTGCTGGGGGCAACTTGAAAATGATTGTTTTTATGTATTAAAAACTTTTAAATTAAAAAAAAAATTTTGGTTAAAAGTAGTAGTGCTCATGAAGTGACAGTCAAGGTTTAACTTAAGAATGGAGCATTTTAGTTTACACAAAGGAAAACACTTCTGAGCCAATATCAAGCAGATTTTCTTTTTACTACCATTATCAGCTCTTTCTAAAAAGAAAAAAAAAATTGCTGTTTTTTACCCATTTGTCTCAGTAGATTATAAGAGATGATCATAGACAGGGCTAGCGCTTGGAAAAAGAAAAGAAATTTCAAAACACGAGTCCTTATGATTGTGGTCAGTAATGCTTTGACAAAATATAATACATAGAGCATTTATGTGTATAATATACAAATACAGGCCCCAAAAGACCCTGTAGAATTTCCTTTGCTCCGAATTTTAGTACTTAACTGAAAATTACAACTTTGGTCTATGGCTATACCACCCTGAACCTGCCTGACCTCGTCTGGCTTTTGGACTCTTATACTTTTATTTCTGCTGGACGCACCAAATACAAAAGCAAGTTGTTTAGCTCACAAATTGCTGTTCAGACCTTTTGCCATGTGTGCATTCATTTACAGCAATGCTTGCAATACCATTTGATCTTAAAACACTTGACAGAAAATAAAAGCACAGGGAGCTAGAATATTACCTCAATAAGTGTAGACAAGCAAGAATTAAAGTGACCTTCAACTTCAAATTTTTCTGTCCTTCCCGAAAGAAGGGATACACAGAGGTGCTAAGTTGATTTATGTTGAGTTTAAGCCATTTCACTACAGCAATGACCTTGTACCAATAAATGTTTAAGTATCTAGTTCTTCAGGGATCTGTGAAAAAAACACCATTCTTAAAATAACACAGATCTTCTGTGAGAGCTTTTGATTGACCAAGATTTTATAGATTTTAAACAACTTTCACATACATAGGAACTAAGTGTGGTAACTATATGCTTTTCTTGGACTTTTACTAACAGATTGAATGCTGACCAAGAGGAATGAAAAAAAGGAAACACTAGAAACCAAGATATGCTTATTTTCTCTTAATATGCTGGACAAATGCCCCTTTTAAGTAGAGTAGAAGTTAAGTGGTGGCTTCCAGTGCTACTTTTCTGGACAGTTCCCTTGGTCATCATTCCATGTAATGAAACCAGCTTATTCCTTAGTGTTCTAGGCTACAAAATAAAAGTGAAGGAAAAAATGATGTGCACTTTTTTTTTCATATTCTAAATATTCTAGACACTGTCTCAAAATAAAAGTTTAAAAGAATCATAATTCAAGATGCATATATGATATTTATTATAGGGAAATTGTACACTGGAGAAAAGAAGTAATAAATTCATAAAGAGTACCACATAGTTACTTTAGTTATTATAATTTAGTCAAAACTTGCTATCATAGAAGGTAAAATAAATATTTCAAAATTTCATTTTGCCAATTTTTGCTAAGAAAAAGAAATGTTTATCAAATGGCTAAAGGAATTGTTTCCCTTCAAATTTCTATAAAACATCTTGTTTTACCCAAAGTTGCTTGATTGATTTCCGCCTTATTTTCATAGGGATTAAATTGCCAACAGCAATGAACATGAAAATATTTTAATAGACTCTAAGTTCCTTAAAGTAGATATTCACCATAAATAACAAATTAGCCTGGGAGAGTTGACATGATGGGGTATAGTGGTTCATACATCCTAAGGTTATCCCAAATCAGCATTTGTGTGTGACCTAAGTTTAATAATGTACACATGACTTATTTAATTGTAGTGCTATTTCCTTTTATTTTTTTTTATTTCTCTGTGATATTCCATTGTATTTTTTCACTTTTATACTAGAAATTAAGGTGTGTAAATTAATACCATAGTACGTTACAAAGATTTTGCAAGGATTTATTGATGGAATATATTCTATCTATACATAGTATCATTCAAAGATTTAAAATGGCAATATGCCATTTTTTTCTCATGGATTCACAGACACATGATTTAATCTTGGTTTGATGGAGTAGAGCAAGCATTACTGGTTTTAAAATATGCTTAGAATCCTGACATCTGTATTTATAAATAACTTGAGGCAGGCTACATACTCTCATTCCTAGCTTTCCATATGAAAAATGGGAGTAATAAAAACCGGTGATTGTTAGAATTAAGTGAGTAGCCTCAAACATCTCCCACCCCATTACTTTACATACTACTTGATTTTAATTTATTAAAGTTCATCTTAATAATCTTACAAAATGCCAATTAAAACTGAAATTCACATATTTCTTCAATGTGGTGAATGAGCTGGGTGTGGTGGCACACACATGTAATCCTAGCAGCTCGGGAGGCTGAGGCAGGAAGATTGCAAGTTCAAATCCAGCCTCATTAACTTAGCGAGGACCTAAACAACTTTATGAGACCCTGTCTCAAAATGAAAAATAGTTAAAAAAATGAAAAGATCTGGGGTTGTGGCTTGGTGGTTAAACTCCCCTGGTTCAATCCCTGGTATCAAAAAAAAAAAGTGAAGGAAAGAATAATTAGAAAATAGAAAAATATAATGAGAAATACTACTATTTACTTATGTTGAAATAATATTAAAACTGAAACTAGCAACCAAAACCATAGTATCATTTTTTGGCTTACATAGAATAGCTATTGATATACTTCACCTCAAAGAATTCTGGCCAAGTCATATAAAGCTCAGACTCTAAAGGTAGATGAACCTAGATGATAATTATAACCCTGTTATCCAAAAGACCTCAACATCTCAAAGTCTCAATCTCTATAAAATAAAAATAATTGTCAAGTATGCATCATGTTTGCGAGGCTTAAATGCCATTAAGCACATAATGCACTTAATATTTTGTTAGGTGAATATGCTCAATAAGTGCTATCACTAACTTTATTCTGAGAGAGACTCATGGTCTATTTTGTCTGATGCAGTGTTATTTTCTTATGCCAATCCAATGGCCAGGCAATAAATCTGTTAAACTCTAATAAATGAGAGAAAGATAGTGATACAGGAGCTTTCTATCATAATCTCCCTTACAAAAGCATTGGTTTGAACAATCAATTGGTGAGAATACCTTTGTGGGAATCTGAGTCTCCAGCAGAAAAGATTAAGCAAAGGCACGTTAAAGAGGGTAGAAGGAGAAGTTTTGCTTTATAAATGTCATCCCTCTCTCAAGGTGGCATATCTCAGTGCTAAGTTAGTTCCCTTCGCCCACAAATTTCTACCATAGAAGAAAGTAAAAATGTATTAATTTTCCAATTAAGACATAATAGAATTATATAGCTATGTTGTGTGCATAAACAAATATGTAATAACAAATCCCATCGTTATGTACAACTACAGCAATAAAATGTGGGGAAAATAGATAATAAAGTGGCTGAATGGATTAAAAAAGGAAAGACCCAACTCTCTGTTGCATCCAAGAAACACACTTCAGTTTTAGAGCACACATAAACTAAAAATATCACAATAAAAAAGATATTTCATGCAAATTAAAACAAAAAATGTGCAGGGATAGCTGTGCTTATATCAGAGATGGCTGTGTTTATATCAGACAAAATAGACTTTACTCTTGTTTTGAATATGGTTTGCCCCTATGTTTAAATTTAAACCCCCTTGTGGGGATTGAGGTAATGGAAACTTAATCAAGCTATGGTTTTCAGAGGTGAGGCTTTTAAGAGGTAATCAGTATTAGATGAGTTCATCAAAGTAGCACCCCTATAACCAAATACTATGTATGAATAAGTTGAGAAATCAAGACATGTACACGCCCTGTCTCTCACTGTGTAATTCACTGCCTCAGGACTCTGCCAACAAGAATGCCACTACCAGAGGCAGCCTCTTGAACTCAGACCTGAAATAAACCTCTTTTCTTTATTATCTTCTCAATCTGTGGTATTGTGCTGCTGAAAGCAAAAAGAAAAATGATACAGAAAATTGGTACCAATGGTCATGTTACTGCTAATATTGAAAGTCTGTGGAAGTGGCTTTGGAATTGGGTAATTGGCAGAGGATGGACGAGCATGGAGGAGCAGCCTAGAAAAATGCCTAGCATACCATTCAGTTCCAGTAAGGGCTCAGAATAAGACAACAAGACAAGCAAAGAGCAAAAACATGTTTGAGATTGGATAAGTGGTCATAACCAGAATGCTGATGCAAATGAGAATTATTCTCTTGGAGACTGTAGTAAAAGCCAACCTTCTCCCAGCACTGCGAAGAATTTGACTGAACTCTGTCCATTCTCTAGATTTTCATGGAAGGCTGCATTTAAAAATAATGAACTATAAGGGCTGGGGATGTAGCTCAGTAGTAGAGCACTTGCCTAGCATGTGTGAGGCCTTGAGTTTGATTCCCAATGTCACAAACTAAAAAAAAAAAAAAAAAAATAATAATAATAATAATAAACTAAAGTACCTGAAGAGCGTAGTAATCTAAACAGGAAAGTATATAGGCTGCTGTTTGACTACCTTTTAACTTCATGCAATAGTACTTGGGATCAATGGCATGACCTAAAGGGATGCAAATTAAAAGGGAAGCAAAGTGGAATGATGTGGAAAATTCTCAACTTGACCAAGGAAGGGGCAAAGAAAAAAGTGTGAAGGGT
This sequence comes from Tamias sibiricus, assembly GCA_025594165.1. Taxonomy (NCBI): domain Eukaryota; kingdom Metazoa; phylum Chordata; class Mammalia; order Rodentia; family Sciuridae; genus Tamias; species Tamias sibiricus. The sequence continues at coordinate 34,703,127 of CM046673.1, read as the reverse complement.
ATAGCCCAGCAACCACTTGCTGAAAAGGTTAACAAATATTCAAAGAAGCGAGGAGCTGCTCTTTCTTCTAACAGGCCCCAAAGCCTAGAAGAATTGCTTCAAGGAACAAATCCAGGACACACTTCACAGGCTCTCTGCCCTGAGCCACCTCAGTATTTTCCTGTCTGCTTTCTAGTGAAGAGCTCTGCAGCCTCTATAGCCATGGTTTAAGCCAGCCCAGGATCATCTCATGTGGGTGGCACACTATGACATCTTCACGGTGCGGATTTTGCAGATGCACAGACTGCCAAAGTTATGCAGTCATGCCTGGGACCCAGGCAGAAATTTGCTTCAGGTCAGAGCTTCTGTAGAGTTTCTTCACTGGGAGAATGCCCAGTGAAGCCATGGGAGCAGATCTATAATGGGGAACCCAGGAAGGTGGAGACATTGGCAATGCCAGTCTTTCACAGGCACCAGCCACATAACAGCTAAGTGGCCTGTGACAAGCAAAGCCACAGGGGTGCAGCTGTTCAAAGCCTTAGGGACACATATGTTACTGCAGTGTGCCAAGGAAGCCAGATATGGAGCTTTAAGATTTAATGTCTGCCCTTCAGACTTGCTCGAACTGGTTGTTCCTTTCTACCTGCATTATTGCTCCCTTTTGGAATGGGAACATATACCCTGTGGCTGTCCCACCACTGTGCATTAGGAGTGGATAACTTGTTTTGATTTTGTAGACTCACAGTTGGAACCAGTTTGCCTTGAGTCTCTGACAAGACTTTGTATTTTTTAATTGATGTTGAAATGAATTAAAACTCCTCTGGGGGGGGGGGAAGTGTGTGGTAACAAATCAAGGAGCATGGATGAAATAAATAAATTTCTGGAAGCAGTCTATAAAGGCTCGTGAATCATGATGAAATTGAAAATCTGAATAGACCAAAAGCAAGTAATGAAATGGCATTACAGGAATATCCCATCAAAGAAAACCCCAGGACCTGAGGGCCTCACTGGTGAGTGTTATCAGATATTTCTACAACTAACAGCAATCTTTCTCAAATTCTTCCAAAAACATGAAAGAGGAGAAAACACATGTAAACTTGTTTTACAAGGCAGGTATCACCCCCGGATATGAAAGCTGGAGAAGGATACTGAAAGAAAAGAATATTCCAGGCCAATATCCTTATTGTACCTAAATGCAAAATTCTTCAACAAAATACTTGCAAAACCATGTTGAACAGCATGTTAAAAGGATCATACGCCATGATCAAGTAGCATTTATTCCTGGGATAAAAGCTAGACACAGGAAGACAAATATTGCCTTATTTCGCTTATGTATGGAATCTTGAAAAGTCAAATTCATACAGAGTGTCAAAGGGTAGTTACAAGGGAGAGAGGGAAAAGGAAAATGGGGAGATATTGATCAAAGGGTGCAAACTTCGCATTATAAGATGAAAAATTCTAAAGATTTAATGTGCACATAGTACATAAGTAGTTAATATTGTGTACACTTGAAATTTGCAGATAGAGTAGATCTTAAATATTCTCCCAACAAAAATGTAGCCATGTAAAATGATAGATATGTCAATTACCTTGAGTGATTGTGGTAGTCATTTCATCATGCATACATATATCAAAACATTAAAATGTATACATTAAGTACATACAACTTTTATTTGTTAGTTATACATCAATAAAACTGGGAGAGAAAACTTTTAATTATTAATGTACATATTGGACAAAGAATTAGCCTATCTATCTAGTTATATGTAGTAGTCATTTTCTTTTAAAGGACGTGTTCCTGATTCCTGAAGACTGGCAGAGATCTTCCATATTATAGACTTATGAAAATATTACAATTCTCTGGTACTTCTTCCCACGGGTATCCCTGTGATGGGTTAAGAAATTCCAAATCACCATTTTCTAAACTTATGTCACAGGGCAGTTTTCTGGTTGACCTCCATCTAAATCTTCATTCTGAATACTTAAATATTGAAGTAGCCCACTTTTAGAACTGAAAAGTAATGTTTTCTGCTATAATTTTACTCATTATACAACTAATAACACATTTTTTTTTCTTTTTTTGAGGTCCTGGTTATTGAGCCCAGTGGTGCCCTACCCACTGAGCCACATCCCCAGCTCTTCTATTTTTTTGAAGCAGTCTCACTAAGTTGCTCAGGTTGTACTTGAACTTGGGATCTTCCTGCCTCGGATTCCCAAATTGCTGGGATGACAGGCATGAGCCATCACACTTGGTCTATTCATAACACTTTAATTAAGATGAGGCTTCTTGAGTCATGAGTAAGAATATGGTCTTTATTATTATATTGTTTTGGCCCCCTGAGTAGGATATTTGAAACAAAAGTATTAAATTGGAAATCTTTAAAAGAAATTTAATTAATAGTAGTAAACATATTACATTGTAAATTTCCCACTTTTTCAAAGGTTTTTATTTATTTCATGTCATAAACCCATATTTCTAACCAAGATTTTTTTGATGTATTTTAACACTGGAAGGTTATGATGGATATTTTCTAACTTTGATATAGTCAGTTGGTTTTTAGCTCAAATTGGCAATTTATTAGTCTTGCTTATACGTAGCAATTAAGTCAATTAACCAGAAAGACTGAATACAAATACAGATATTAATTAATGTTAAGTTTATAATTTATTGTCAACTACACAGTAGATTGCTCAGTATAACAATCTAGAAAACAGACTCAGAAATTCTGTGAGATTGGGTACCTCTCAGAAGATAGATATAAACAAAGATAAGAAGAGGGTTTGAAATTCTGTACTTTATGTTAATGAACACTCCTAATAACTACCAGGGGAAAGCTTTTACTGGAATTATCTTTTGTGAATCCTTCTCATTAAGGGGTAAGGTCTTCCTAAAGCGAGTAATTATCTTTCATTCCAGAAGTACCATGTCAACCATACCAAGAGGATATGTTACTATTTCTTTCCAGGTAGACCCAGTCCTTTGTAGAATTAATTTGGTGACAGCCAATAATGATTTTAACTGGCCTTCAACGCTGAAATGCACAGATGGCTTTCTTCCTGTGTGGTACAGGGAACAGTTCTAAATTTCTGAGAAAGTTCTATTACTCCCCAAAGAATTTCATGACAGCAATAACATTTGGCCTAATAATTTATTCACTTTGTTTCAAGTCCTCCCCACAGTGGCTCTCATAGTCAGGAAAGCTTCTGTCTTAGATTGACAGCTACCAACATCTGCTGCCAATATTTGGCTTGAAGTGTCCCAACTTCTCATAAAAAAAATACATAAGACCACAACATTTAATGCTTTCAGGCTATATTCCTAAAACTAACATCAAACTTTTATAAAGTTACATAGTGGTATACCTTCGACATTATTAATGGGAAAACTTTTGAAGAGAGAATGGAAAGATCATTGAAAATATTTATAAAATATTACCTAAAAAGTGATCCAACTGAACTCAGTCTAATTAACAAATAATTCAATCATAGTAGAAAATACTCAAAAGATATATACCGTATTATTGATATGTATTGTTTTCAACAGTGGAGGTGCCAATTTCTTGTGTCCTATATTTTGAAAATATTATGAAATAATTATAAAAATCAGAAAAAAAATGTTGAAAATGCTAAAATAATGGCTATGTAGATCAGTGTTGAACACAAAGGAAACTATAACAGAATATTTTTTTCAAAATTGTGATGTATAATCTTTACTAATTTTGTGGCATTTATACCATTTAGCTATTTTTAATATATTTCAAAAATATACAGGAATACTTTTTACTTCTTAGCTTCCATTCTTTCTAACTTTTTTCATTTATACTTATATATGTCCTTTTTTCTCTTTCCCTTATGTGTCTGGACTTTTAACATGAAGCATAAAGAACAGATTAGACTGGTAATCTCTACTGGGAAACAACTCACCAGCTGAAATTTTATTTTATTTTTTTTTAGAATTAAATCTGATTATTTAAAAAATTATAAACTACCTTAAAAATAATAAAATCATTCAATATTAATTGAAATATTATTTTATGAAAAAACATATTTTCCAACACCCTAAAAATTTTTAAGAAGGATGAAATAAAGAGAGAGGGAGAGAGCAAGAGCGAGAGAGAGAGAGAGAGAGAGAGAGAGAGAGAATGTACACATACACATATATATTTTGGGGGGTGAGTACTAGGGATTGAACCCATGGACATGTTGAGTTACCTCCCTAGTCCTTTTTATTTATTACTTTTTAAAAATTTTTGAGACAGATTCTTGCTAACTTGCCAAGGCTGGTCTCAAACTTGCTATTCCTCCTGCTTCAGCCTCCCAAGTAGCTGGAACTATGAGCATGTATTACCACACCCAGTTTACTTTACATTTTTACAAATCTCTTTAATATTTAGCTATAATAGAATACAGCTGAATTTTGTAATGTGTCTCTGTATTTGCCAAAACAAATGGCATATAGTCTGTAAAAGAACTTCTTTCTACTTGGTGAGAATGAAGATTAATATAAAGGTTGAAGGAAGACTGATAACATCTTCACATTATTATGGAATAGCATTGACCTTAGTAACTTCCTGAGTTAATTAATGTGCTGTATTTATACAACTGCTCTGAAAATGAACGTTGGTATTACATTGATGTTTGCTTTCTTCCCATTACAAACAATGTTGCAATGAATACCATTATAAAGATATTTTTCACATCTGTGTCTGTATCTCAATGATGGGATATATTTGTTTGTTTTTCAATACTGATGATCAAACTCAGGGTGATGGACATGCTAGGCAAACTCTCTACCACTAAGTTGCATCCCAGTCCCCAAGGATGGACATTTAAAAGTGAATTACTAGATCAAAAGTTATATATACTTCAATGTAAGATGTGTTGACTCCCTAATAATTTTTTTTAAAATTTTTAATTCAACCTAAATAATAGGCTACAGGTTTCTAGTGATTTAAAATACTGGGATATAATAAGTTTCACATAATTTACAGTCTCTAAAAATTGCAAAATATAATTTTTTGTGATTTTCCTTTATACTAGTGAATTTGAGCATTGTTCAGATGCATTTATTGTTCAATTATAAATTTTTCACCATGAGCCTATGATTTCAGTCCTTTGATCATTTTTCCTTTAGTTTGCTTATTTTTATATTTTAATTTTTAGAGATCTCTGAACATTAGCTAGATTAAACCTGGATTTGTCGTACACAAATACATTTATTCTTTTTAATATAGATCTTCCTCAATTTGATAATTTGGAATTTTATTACTGTATCAACTTCTCTGTATGGATTTTATCATTTGGGGAATAATGAAACAGGAATGGAAGAAATGAATTAACAAATCTACCTTTTATACTCATTGTTGATGTTTCATTCAGAATATGATTTGTTTCTCTGTATTAACTCTAGACATCCAGGTAAAGACAGACCATGGCACTTAAATCCATTGCCAGTATAGGTTCATGTTTTTAGGATGTCTCTATACAGACCTTATTCAATATGATTTAATGGCTCAATAGATGTTTGCTTAATGAACAAATAGCAATCATTAGCAGGTGTATTAATTAAACACTGTCTTTTCCTCTGTTTACTGAAATTTCCCTATTGAACACCTTTAAATATAGAAATCTTTGTACACAGTGGTTTTTTGAAAAGTTCATCAAGAAATAATGGCTTCTATAATTGCAGTAATCTATCAAAATAGGTGAATTCCAAAATTATAAGAATTCTTGAAATCATCCTGAGGTAAAATTTGTCCTACTTTTCGTGTATTTCCATTTTCTAGTTAGGAAGAAAAAGTATAACTTGAAATCCAAGTCTAATTTTCCCACAGGCATAGGAGAGAAGACCTTAGTAATTACTCATCTTTTTCATCCAGCTACTTAGTGTCTTCTTTTCATATTTTTTGCCAATGATTGTAAAAAAAAAATGAAGATCTCCATAAGGAGAAAGTGTTCTCCCAGTCTACAGGCTGTTCTCAGACTTTCAGTTCCACTGTTAATTTCAGCCCACTCTTTGCAATATTTCACATTTTTTTTTGCAGTAAAAGGATACTCCTCAGTTAAGACTTTCTTAAGCACAGTATTCTGAATTTGTTCTTTTCTATGCACAGTCCATATTATTGTCATTATTAATTGGATCCTGGGACAAAATTTAATTTTAGAAAAGTATTTTCTTTCATTTTGGAGGAACTGAGAAAAAAAATGAAGGTACTTTTAAAACTTGTCATTAAAGTTTTTGTTCAGAGTATGATTTATTTCTCAGTAGTAGCTCTAGACATCTGGATGTAGATGGGCCATCAGCATTAGAGTCCATGGCCAGTGTAGCTAATACAGGCTCAAGTTTTTAGAGTGTCTACTCTGTACTGAACTTTATGTGATATGACTTAATGGTTCAGTAGGTATTTGCTAAATTAATGAATAATAATACTTATTTGTAGTAGTCTTAAATCAATACTTAAAAAACTCTATTTTTGCTTTTTTTTTTTTTTTTCATTTCTTTTCTCCTTGTACTAGGCTGAATTATTGTGCTCCAGAGATGTCCATGTCCAAATCCCCAGAATATGTGACTCTTGCCTTTATTTGTATATATGATTAAATTAAGGATCTTGAGATGGGAATACTATCCTGAATTTTTCAGATGAGCCCAATATAATTACATGGGGTCCTTATAAGATGGAAACAGGAAGATAAAAATTAATAGAGATATAGTGACAAAAGGTAGTGGTTTTAGTGACATGAAAGGGCCATGAGCCAAGAAAAGGAGACAACTTCCAGAGGCTGAGGACATGCTCCCTGAAGCCACCAGAAGGAAAGTAGCCCTGCTGACACCTTGACTTTAGAGCTGCTCTGATTTCCAGAATTGTATGAGCTCAAATTTTTATTATTTTAAGCCACTGAGTTTGTAGGAATTTGTTACCACAGTCATAGGAAACTGATGCAACTCACCGACTCCCATTTTTTTCTACATTTCATGCCCCTGGCTGTTGCCTCTGGAGCCATCTGTGGTAATGCTTAGCACTTAGAATGGATGATACTTTTAAATTCAACCTCTTTGCCATTGTAGATGAATTGTACAGATTGTACAGTTATTGTATGTGAACTTCTATCAGCTCGAAGGTCTTTCCTGTTTTTGTCAAATGAATGTAAATACATTCAAATGAAAATATGCCCAGGAGAACAGATTGTCTTTGAACTTAGTTCTTGAAGATTTTAACCCCATCTCTTTACTGGAAGGTAATGTTAAATTCAGTTTAAAATTTAGAGATGCAGGGCCATGTAAGTAAAAGCAGTGCAAAACTTGGGTGTCTTTTCAATCAACAGGGTAGTTGTGATCTTACAACACTGAAATTATTATAATTATATTCACAGGTATATATTTAGCTTGAATTTGTTTATTGCTATAGTCATGGAGGCATATTTCATTGTTTATAATCTACAACCTAAATTCTTTGCTAGATAAAAAGAATTTATCAAATCTGTGGACATTATAGGTTTCTTCTTCACCAATGGTAAGGGAACTATACCTGCTATTGCTCATCTCATGAATCTTGGAATATAAAGAAACAAATATTAAATTTGATTTCACTTAATCTACTTACAGAAAGCATAATTTGTATCTGAGGGGGTGGGGAAAACTATTGACTAAAACACTTGGCTGTTTTATTCCTTTGGTTCATATTAAAAATAAGTACTTTTACATTTTAGTTTTTGGTCATTCTTTTGTCAGTCAGAAAGAGTAGATAGATGTGGTACAAATTTCTTGCTTATTTAAATATTGTTTTAATTGTAAAATAATGAACCACTTTTACTAATATGGACTGAGAAGACTTCTACTTTTTTTTTTTTTTTTTTTTTTTTGCCTATAATTGGTTCCCCTGGGGACCTACAAAATCCATGTCTTATGACAAAATGGAGAGCAATAGGAAAGTTACAAATTATAAAGCAATTATGACTGAGCTAGTCAATAAAGTCTCAAAATCAGTTATTAGAGTGTTGTATTTAACGTTTTTTAGGGAACACAGAGTACAGAAATATTGCCATTAACTAATGTGTAATTTGGTCATATTTCTTGGTAAGATAATAAGACTTTTCATTTTCTTCTAGTCCAAACTTTCTCTAGGAGGCTATGCAATTTAAACCAATGTGATTAATATCACCATTGAATTATTTAAATGCATTTTCTCCAAAGAAACGAGTCCCAGTAATGGGATTGAATACAGTCTTTGGTAGATGGTTCAGACTTTGAATTCAGAGCCAGCATTTCCATCCATTTACTAATTATCTGATATTGAGCAAGTTATTTAATATCTCTAAGGCATATTTATTTAACCAGTAAAGTGGAGGTAATAATGAATCACTTTGGGAATTAAATAATACTACTGACCCTAGTTTTTCTCAGTAAGATGTATCATATGGTGGTAATAAGCAAATCTTCAAGTCTCAGGGCCTTAATAGTTAAAAGTGTTATTCCTTGGTGGCATTGCAACATTGCTGCACTGTCTCTCAGAGCTACTCAAAACACCCATAGGACACACAGCCTCCAAGGACAGGATGGCAGGACAGAAGGGGCACCCAGCCCTGGGGCTGGGCTCAAAAGTGACACTTGCCAGTTTGTTACTGTGAAAGTGTATGGGAAGAATGGGAGCTTGAAAGGAATTTGCAAGCAGGGGTATCCTCACACTGCCTAAAATGCTCAGCATGATGCGTAGCCCATGGTTGGAATAGCTCAGTGAAAGTTGCTGTCTTTGTCATCATCATCTCAGTTATTTTAGAGGCAGTGCAGGTTTATAGTTAAGAATCTATCTCTAACTTGGCAACTTTGGAAAGCTTTTAAAACCCTCTGAGTCTCCATTTCTTCCATTGTAAAAAACTTTTCACCTTCTCAGGTTGTTATAGTGACTAAATGGAATAAGTTGACGCTATGTAGTGCATCCTCTAAACAGATGGAAGTTTCGTTATGACACAGTTTTTTTTGTCTATCAATTGGTTAAATGCCTACATGTGTAGTTTTTAATATAATAAGCTGAAATTTCTTGATTTATGTTATTGTGAGTATTCTAATATGATATTGATGTTTCTATTTTTGGAAGGAATATACAAATATTAATCATTCAGCAGGCATCTATTAAGTGCCTAGTATGTTCCAGAGGCTGAGGATATGCAGTAAACACCTAAGTGAGTTCTTTGCTCTTGTGGAATTTAAATTTGGGGGCAGTAGTGGAGCATGGTTTCACACACCCATAATCCCAGTAAGAGGCTAAGGCAAGAAGATCACAAGTTCAAAGCCAGCCTCAGCAACTTAGTGAGGTCCTAAGCAACTCAGTGAGACCTTGTCTCTAAATTAAAAAATAAAAAAGGGCTAGGGATGTGGCTCAATGGTTAAGCACTCCTTGGTTCAAACCCCAGGGCCTCTCCCCCTAAAAAAAATTCTGGAGCAGTAAAGAGGGATACAGGCAAAGAGACAAGAGAATATAAATTAGCTACTCTGTTAATTTAAGATCATAATAATCCCAATGAACATATGAAAACAGGAAAATTTGGTTAAGACTAACTAGAGAAGACTTAGCCTTTTTAATTCTCAGGAATGCTTTCTCTGAATAAACAACATTTCAGCCAAGATTTGAGTGGCATAAAGGTCTTTTAGGAAATGCCTTCTTGGCAGCGGGAATTCCAAGAACAAAGGCCTTAAAGTATAGCTGAGAAAGTGAACAACAAGCAGAGCTGTTAGGAATGAGGCTATTGGGATAAGTGGGAACAGTTTTTTTGTCTGTAAATTCTAAGAAAAAATTGATTTTCCCCCAGTGCTTGATATCAAACTATCAGAAGTCTTTCCATGGGAGAGGGATGTTATCAGATTTTTGCTTTAAAAAGATCACTCTAACGTATAGGAAATGGACAATGAAGGCTACTGAAGAATTCTGGAAAGAGATGGCAGTGATTTTGAATGGATGTCTTTTCTTTTAGATACTCAATGGTAAGGAAGTATAGAACCTAATTTAGAAGTTCATAAATGTCTTCTAAGGAAACACATGTTAGAATTTATAAAGGTAGGCTTGTAAATCCAAGGGAAATAAATTTAACTTGAGGAGCAAAATAAGAAAATTTGTTTTCAATTGATTCATTCACAACCCAAACAAATTGATTATCTAAAAATAAAGGGTAGTTCTTAGTAATGACAGGTTTGGAAAGCTTCCTTGATGTGTGTGTGTGTATGTGTGTGTGTGTGAGTGTGTGTGTGTGTGTGTGTGTGTGTGTGTCTTTTACCCTATTGAAATAAAATATTACAATGTTATTTTGAGCAGATTAAGTTTTTTTTTTGTTGTAGTCTACCACATCTGTGCCCATCTGATACAATACTCAGGAAGAATTCAAAGGTATAGAACAATATATTGCACAACACAGACATTAACAAGGTAACAGCAAATCATTCACCGTTTCAGGAAAGTTACTATGTGACACAGCCTTGGGAAAGCCTGTTTTGGAGAGATAAATGGATAAAGTACCTTAGAATGCTGAATTCCACCTGCCTTTTATGTTTTCAATCTTGTCCAATAAACAGGTTTATATTGAGCAGGAGATCTTACCATCTCTGTTCTAAGATATAATATTGTACAAGGTGCACATTGTGCAAATACACAATCTGATCCATTGTCAGTCTATGTGTAACTCCTGCAAAAAGATATTCACTCCCAACTTTTGGAATATTTCTTTGTGATAACTAGTTATGACTTTGTAAATTGGGGTCAAAGTTCCAAACTCAGCACACAAAGCCCTTGCCTTTGGCAGCCAAAGGCCTGTTATGGGCAGAGATTATAATTACCCTGGGCCAAGATCTATGATTTTCTATGTGAAGACTTGGGTCAGTGTCACAGTGGTAGTAAAATGAGGTACTAGGAACTTGTTTAGAATTTTTTTTTTTTTTTAATCATGAAACAATCAGAGTAATGATTCTGTTAAAACTAGTAAAGGGGATAAATCTGGGCCACTGTGGTTTGGGTTTTAAATGAAACACTGTGAAATCACACACACTGGGATGTGATTTTTCCTCTTCATTTTTGGGGAGGGTCAAGACACCACACTCAAAAGAGCAGAGCCAAAGCTTTGTTCACCCTCTTCCTTGATGTCCCCTCAGTCTCTGCATGAGGGAGCCAGTTGCCTTCTTTCTCAGTCCCTGATAGAGAGAGTGAAGGACATCTTGCAGAAGTCTTTCCCTTCAAGGCAGCCTGTGTACAAGGTTACAGAACTGCAAGCCAGCACACATGGACAGTCCTGAATGACCTTCCTCCACTATGCCATAGCTCACTCTGCTTCCTGTGCTTGCATTCTATGAACTATGCCACTTACTGCTTTTCTAGGTTGCCTTATTATACAGCAGTTCAAAGGTTTTTATTTTGTCTTTTCTTTTCCTTGAAGTTTATCCACAGTTAACACCTTTGACTTGGTTCAGGGATGAGTATAGGTTCAAGAAAATGCAGGAGTTAGGGTGGGACAGGAATAGGAAAGACAGTGCAATGAACCTGACATAACTTCCCTATGTACATATATGAATACACCACAGTGAATCTTTGCATCACATACATCCACAAGCTAGGATCCTAATTAGAATAAGACATACCCCATGGTTGTATAAATATGTCAAAATATACTCTACTGTCATATATAACTAAAAAGAACAAATTCAAACAATGCTTAACTTATAAAAAAAATTAGGTCAAAATAATACAGGAGTTAAAAAATAACCTAGAGCTTTTATTTTAAAGCATTTACATGTTCTGTAAATCACTTTAAAATACTTCAGCAAAAATAAATTAATTAATTAATAAATACTGGTAAAGAGGATTTTCCGAGTAGCAGCATTGCCATGTACTTTATTAGAATCAGAGGTTGGCTAGAGACAGTTTGTTCTGTAACTATTTTTCAAATATCACTTGTTGAATAAATTGTGTTTTCATCATAGAATTGCAAAAATGGGTTTGGAAACATGAATTTTAAAAGTGGTTGTAGAAAATATGGAGGAATGCTGGGGCTGGGGCTGGGGCTGGGGCTGGAGTTGGGGCTCAGTTGTAGAGCACTTGCCTGGCATGTGTGAGGCACTGGGTTTGATCCTCAGAACCACATATAAATAAATAAAATAAAGGTCTATAAACAACTAAAATATATATATATTTAAAAAGAAAATATTTAGGAATGTATATTTGTGCACAGGATACTAGATTTATTCATCTTTCATATTGTTTGGATTTTTAATTTTTAAATATTTCATGACATTATGTAATTCACGTATTATTAAAATAAAATGTTTTCTATCATCTTAAAAAAAATACTTCAGCCAAAAAAGGGGAGAAGAATGTTAGATCCAATAATATATGCACACTATGAATACTTATTGAAACTAGAAAATAGCAATATGAGAATTTAATAAATTATTCTGTCTATGTGTTTGAAACTTTTCATAAATAAAAAGAAAGTATTTAAAAAATAAGTGTGAGCATAAAAATGCTGAAACAAATTTTTTCTTTGTGTTTTAAGCAAATATTAAGGAGCTTTGTGTCATTAATAAATTAGGCTCAAAAATATATGGGAACAAACTAAATCCTAAGCAGTGAGAAAGGGGAAGATGCTACTATTCTCCAGTAATGTTGAATTTGACATTGTGAATAGCGGAGCTTAATGTTTGGAGTATAACTGGATTTTTTTTATTTAATCAAAAAAAGTCACAGTAGGTATTTTTCTTTGTAAATAGAACCTCTTGAAATGATATTTTCTTATCTTATAATACAGATCTAAGTAGATAATGTGAGAAATACACTCAAATCTATTCTTTTTTGGATATTCTCTTTCACACATTTTCATGCACAAATACAATCCCTAGCATTATTTGCACTTCATCCACCAAGGAATGCATGTGTGCATGTGTATATTTCACACTTAAAAGCAGATCAGCTAAAGGGTTTTGTTTTTGTAAAGCATGTATAACAAATTAGCATGTATAGCAAATTAGAATAAAAAGAGAATGAGCAGAAAAAATAAAATTAGTAAAAAGATCTTTTAAGAATAGGAGTAATATAAAAGACATTTTAAGACAAAATGGAATACAGACCCTCATAAAAGGAAATTCTAAAGAATATTCTCCTTTAGACTCAGAGAAAATGAACCCAAGTAGAAAGTATGAAATGCAAGGAGAAATAGTGAGCAAACAATTTATAAATGGTTTAAGCAATTTATAAATGGTTTATGAATATGTTTAAACATTGGTCATCTAAAACAATAATAATGATTTTTAATTTGTGTTATGGTTCAGGGAAAAAATATTTTTATTTATTTATTTATTTATTTATTTATTTATTTATTTATTGTTGGTGGTCCTGGGGATTGAACCTACAGCCTTGTGCGTGTGAGGCAAGCACTCTATGAACTGAGCTGTATCCCCATCCCCATAAAGAGGTTTTTTTTTTAATTAACTATTGTATTTGGGTTTATCAAATAATTCTGCAAGTTACCTTTTAAAATTAGATATTTATATATGTAACTGCACCATTCTCAAAGAAATGGGAAAAATCCTATCCTATCAAAATAATGAAACCAACAAAGAACTTGAGCTTGTAGAAAAGATTTTTAAAGCAGAAAGCTAGATTCTATAATGCATTACCATTTTGATGACCATTGCAATAATAATGCTGAATTAGAATGAATGTCACCTATGTCATAGAGTAATAGAAAGTTCCTTGATTTCATTTCTTTTTAAGGATTTAGAGACAGCAGCTCAGATGATGGAGGGATGATCTGTAAATATACTAACTATGTTAGTGGGAAAAATTATGAATGTCTGAATATCTGCAGCCTATTTCTTCCTCTGCTTTTCAAAGAATGTTCCATGACTCTCTGGTTTTTACTCCTCTGATATAGATGATAGGTAGGCAGAGCTGCAAATGGAAGGAGCTGGAAAAGAAAGGCAACATTTCCTTTCAGGAAACTCCTAGCAAGAGATTAGAGTAAATAGATACTGGAGGTCAAGACATGGTAAAGACAGGATTCTGTGAAGAATGAGAACAAACCTGGGCAGATGTGAACCATGAAGAGAGTAAATGAGACAGAAAGAGCTTTCTGATGGGGATCTCCTTGCTCTGAGTTATCAGGGGAGATTGAACAACACTTTAATGTTTCTTAATTGTTTTTCTTTGCCCTTGAATCTGTCTTGAAACTGGACCATGAAAGAAATCCTTTCTTTGAGACTATGTAACTATTCACAGATAAAATGTCCAATTCTTTTCCATGATTTAATATTCACTGAACATAGAAGAATGAGTGCTTGTATAGAACCCTCCTTATTTTTCTGACTTGATATTCTCTTCCACTGAAACTCTGGTTCCTTTGAAATTTCACTATTGCTACTTTTCTTCAGACCTAACTAAAGGAAATTTGTCTCCCACTCCCCACAGTTCCTAGGGAGTTAGGAGCCACATGAAATCAGGAAGACTTTCATTGATTCTTAGAAGGAGAGACCTCTGATAGTATCTCATCCAATATATTCTTTCAAATGTGAGAACAATTATGGATTATCTCTACAAAAAATTAAACCCAAATTTTAAGGTTTGCTAATAAAAATATCTCTACTTAATGTGGGACAGTTAGACCTTGAAACTTGAGTCTCCTTCCTTGAGTTTTACCTTTCTCCTAGAGTACCTGCTAGCCTCTTCAGGTCCATTTTACTAGGGCACAAAAGGAATTATGAAATGACCCCTTGTACTCTCTTATTTCTTCTTACATCACCTTCCCCTTTCCTCATTCAGGACCCATACTTCATTGCCATTCCTCCTAAGAACTAAGTGCATGCTAATCTCAGGATATTTGCACTGCTGTTCCTTTGTCTGGAACACTTTCCTTCCTCTTATCTCCACAGTTTGCACTCTTCTTTCTTTGAGGTCTTTAACAAGTTCATTCCACATCACTAAATCAAACAAAGTGTCCCTTTCCTTGTCACTCTATACCTTACATTATTTTGACTATTTTTTCCCAACACTGACAGCAGTTACAGAGTTTTATATATATTCACTTGACTATTGGCTGTTTCTCTCCTACAATATTATTTTTATGGTAGCAGGGTTCATTAGTCTAGTTCTACAGGATTTAGACTAATGCCTGGCACACATGGTAAGTGCTCTATAAATAATTGCCAAATGGATGAATGTTCTTTTACAGAAAAGGCTGCAGTTATTCAAGATTATGATAAAGAATGAGGAGGGGGTAATATGGTACAGGAGACAATATGGAATACTAGAATGTTTAAGAAGTATGATTAGGGGCTGGTGTTGCGGCTCAGTGGTAGAGCACTTGCCTAGCATGTGTGAAGTACTGGATTCAATTCTCAGCACCACATGAAAACAAACAAACAAACAAATAAATAAATAAATAAAGGTTTAAAAAATAAAACTTTTTAGAAAAAAAAAAAGATGTATAATTAAAGCCAGTCACTTACACTTACTACATATACTTCTTCAAATCACCTAAACTCTCTTTACTTTTTCATTTCAAAATGAATTTCAACTCAAAACAGGTTGTTTAAACAAAAAAAAAAAAAAAAAAGTTTGATGCACTATGGTGCCTAACACAATGTCAAACACAGGAGAAGCTTCATTTTAAAACTGGTAACTGTGTTATCACCTTGCAAAATTCCTTAGAACTTGCGATTCATATGAGACCTTAAGTCCCAATCATCTTCCTTTTATGTGTATTCCATTTGTGTATATACTAAGCAAAGGCACATTCTCATTCATCTGTTCTCATTGTATTTTGGAAAAAAAAAAAGCAAGAGGATTCTACCTCCTGACCATCTAGACTCAGGTTCTCAGCACCAACTTCCTATATGAGAAACGAGGGGACTGACTCTATGTTTGAGCCTCTTTCAAAAAATCTCCTCCTCTCAACTCTTTTGAAGGCCTCAGAGTATTAGCCAAGTAAAATTGCAATGTAATACGCCCAGTGGTACTGTAGGAGCAGCCTGCCAATTCTGGTAGAAGGATGGTCTCATTTTATGCAGAGGAAGAGAGATTGTTAGCTAAATTTCTTTGAAAGCATCAAACGGGGGAGGGGGGGAATGTAAAGGATGGTAGTTGTAGTCTTTTGCCCTTTATGTTACCTGGAAATTTTGACAGGGTCTCTCATGGTCTGTGTCTGCAAGAGTAAAACAAAGCAGAGCATTTTACCATAATGTGGCCTGTTTAGGTTCTTTCTCACAGTCAGCCCCGGTAAAACAGATCATAATCCACGTAAGAAGAAAGCTCTCCTTACCTCTTTAAGTTTTATAGTCTAAAATAGAACCTTTGAACTCTCACTACTTCTGGATGCATCTTTGAGATGCCTACTGAGTTTCAGGTCTCTTTGTAATTGACTGCACTATTCCTATGGTGGAAATAAAATGAGAGGCATAGCCCCAGGAAAATGACTCTAAAAATAACACTTTCTATACATGCTCCAACAATATTAATAAGAGCAAGTATTTGGTTCTAGCGCTTCCATGGTTCATCAAATTCATTCCTCCACTTATCTTACATAATGGTCTAAATTAATGCCAATCTTTCATTCATTCAATACATATTTGCTGCATACTATTATGTACTGAGTTTGAAGTTAAATGCTCAATGTAAAGCCTTAAAATTCTTTGAGTTATGGGGCCATCTCAATTTATAAATAAGTTCCAGAAATTTTATGAAGCAAGTCTAAATTTTTAAATGAGTAAATATAAAATTGAGATATAAAAAAATCCATGATTAGAAAAAAGATCAGATTTATATATGATACTTACCTACATCAAAAATGGCCTTTTCCTCTAAGGAAAGCTTTATAAATTCCAAATGACTGACTGACTCCTTCTACTGTCTCCTAATTGTCATATGCTCAAGAATCACATGCTATATTCAATTTAAAAATTGCTTCTTTATTGATGATTATTTTAAGCAATATGAATATATAGCCAAGCTGTAATCGCTCAGAATACTTCCAACATGTCACTAGCCAAATTTTCAATGATCTTAAAAAAATCATGAAAAAGGTTTCCTATGCCTATTTTCTAAGAAAGTGTTTTTGGCAGACTTATTAAACATTAAATGCATTATTAAGAAATTTAGAGGCTTTTTTTATGCAGTGGCATTTTAAAAACCTGACAGATTATGGCCACTGTCGACTGAATTAAGTGCAGTCTTGACTTATTCAGCTGAGTGGGTGCTCTGCTGTCATCAGGCTATGGGACAATTCTCAGGGTGTCTTCTGCCCTGAAAATAAATAGATGAGCATGCTAAAAGTGTGTGTGTGTGTGTGTGTGTGTGTGTGTGTGTGCAGAACACCACAATGTACTGTGTTCCAGGAACTACTTTATACTTGGGGAATACAAACATGATTAATACAGAAATCCTACCCTTGGGAGGCTTTTGAATTAGCAAGAAAGACATATAAACAAAAGAAAGAACCGAGGTGTTTTACAGATGTTGAATTACAAGTGTAGATGATAGATGCATAACGGATGAAATTGGAATTGACTTGTGGGGCTTTTTATTATTTAATATCTGCTTTTCTATCAGAAAGAATATTCTTTAAGGACTAGGACTGTGTCTATTTTATTTATTGCTCAGTTTTTCATGGATAGCAGGAGACCTGATATATAGTGCCATGTTTCAAATGAATTTTGAATGAATTTTAGGCAAGGGTGAATGAATAAATGGAGGGAATGTGTTAAAAATTAATTAATGATAAATTCTCTCTATGGGCATTTGCATTTGGGAGAAGATATCAGAAAAGATTCTGACTAAGTGGAAAAAGAGGAAAGCCAGTCCAGACAGGAGCAGAGTAAGCAAACTGAGAAGGTATGAGGGGTCTCAACTACTTGCTCATAGTTTTATAAGTAGAAATGGGGAAGTATACACTTAGGTCATGATGTTGGAAGGCCTTTTGTGTTAAGGAGTTTGGACTTTATCCTAGAGTTCAACTTGTGGGATATTAACATAAAATTTGTATCTTTGCAAAACTTATAGACAATTTGAATCCATGTAGAGCATCTTTAAGGGTCACTGCTAATGATAGAATTAGTACATAAAAAAAAAAAAATCTGGACAGTTACTCAATCTTTCCCTGAGGTAGTCTATCCCAAAGCTGTTTTGTCCCTTTTTTGCTATAACAAGAACAGAGGATATTGCATTTTAGAACCATTTGTATGCATTGTTTTAGACTAAAATTCTTCCAATGTAGGTCCACCAAGTTATTTTTTTTTTATGATTCCTTAGGTTGATTTATCTATTGATGTTTATAGCATGAATGGTTTATACCATGAATGCCAGTTTTTAGCCACTAGGTCAAATTTACATTGCATTGATTACTAAGTGGTTCAGATTACACAAGATCACTCTTCCTGTCAGCACAATTTCAGTACCTTGACTCTTGAATTAGAAAACATGAATGTCCCAAGTTATTGTCCCATAACTTCTTCACCTGGAGAAGAAGTTCTCAGCCTTCCTGTTACCTCTGCTGTTGCTAATTGATGACCCCAGTGTCAGGTACAGCCTCCACTTTGAAACCTGAGTGGTATTTTTACTAACTCAGGTTACTATACTGTAGAAGTACTTTCATCCTCTAGTACCAGAAATACATACTTAGGAAAGCATGATGGAAACTGAGAGGTGCTCTTGACCTGAGTGTGGACTCAGTGTGGAAGTGCATATGTGTTCACTTCCTTGGTAGGGACTGTAAGTGGATGCTGGAAAGAAGCAGGCTTGACATTTCAAGATTCTTTCCTATTTTTATCTATTTGTATTTTCCCAAAGCAGTTAACATGGGTTCTACATAAAGTGAGAGTCACACCTAGGATCAAACCTGGGAATTTTTGCTTGTTGATTTTCATTTAAAATAGATTATATAGTTACATTTAACCATGGAACTTTGGTAATTCTTTGCTCCTTTAAGAGAAAACAGTTATGTCCCACTCTCCAATTCCTTTAAATTCTATTATAGAAGTGAGCTTAAAAAGTTATTTTGTCTACATAACTGCACTTATTTAATAACTTTATCAATAGGTCATGTAATGCATATTACCCACAGCCCCATTGTTAGACCACTGTAGTAGATGGTAGGTAAAAGGAAATGGGGCTCAAGTCAATCAAATCAAATTCTCATTCTAGTGTAGTAGAACATGCAAATGCACTATGGACGTTTAATGAGATCTAATTCACTCCCTATTGATAAACACTTAGAAATTACAGTACATCATAATTACACTACCATCCTGAACAATATTTTAAAATGATTATATGTGCTAAAATGGAAAGCTCTTCACATATAATTTTGGTAAACAAACAGACAAACAAAACTGACATACTAACAGAAGTTGAGTGGTTTAGACAAAGAGGAATAAAAGGAGGGGATGGGAGAGGGGAATAGGAAAGACAGGAGAATATTATGCTAAACGAAGTAAGCCAATCCCCCCAAAAAAAACAAATGCTGAATGTTTTCTCTGATATGAGGATGTAGATCCATAATGGGAAAGGGGTGAGGGGGAGCATGGGAGGAAACTTTAGATAGGGCAAAAGGGAGGCAAGGAAAGGGAAGAGACGGGAGGGTAGGAAAGATGGTGGAATGAGATGGACATCATTACCTTAAGTACATGTACAAAGACACGAATGGTGTGACACTACTTTGGATACAACCAGACACGAAAAATTGTGCTCTATATGTGTACTATGAATTGAAAGGCATTCTGCTATTCTATATAACAAATTAGAATAAATAAATAAATAAAAAGAATGAATTAAACATAACTTTCCAATGTTCATATATGAATACACAACCAGTGTAACTCCACATCATATACAACCATAAGAATGAGATCCTAATTAGAACTTCTACTCCACGTATGTAAAATATGTCAAAATATACTCTGCTGTCATACATATCTAAAAAGAACAAATTAAAAAAGAAGAAAAAAACTGACAAACTCAGTAATACTGCCCTCTTTACAATTAAAAAAAAAAGGACTAGATCAATGGATTAGTAGTTATATATTTATGCATTTCTTAGAAGGAATTATAAAAAAAAGTTGCAAAGGAGATTTTTTTTACTTTTTATATTTAACCTTTCAATAATTGGAATTTACTAACTTTATACATGTTCTTCTATATTTATATTTAATATCAATGGGATATGTGCATTGTAAGATAACTATTTTTCCTCTTTATAACTCTGGTAAAAATACCATCTTGCATATAGTATGTGGCAGTCTATAAACATGACCTATAGGGGTAGTGTGCAAAATGGTGTACAAGGGACAGGTGGAAATGAGGAGGAGGACTGGAGGAGGCAGTATCAGAAGATGGTCTATTTTGTTTAATAAATAATATTCTGCTGTTTTTAAAGACTGCTTGTCTTAGATACCTTTCCATGATGTTTTGACTTCCAGTAACAGGGTTTCTAATCTGTAGTTAGGTAAATCATTTGCTGCTTCTTGGAAGTGCTGCTGCTTTCCATATTCGTGGTGTCAAAACATTATCCTATTTAGCACCAGTGCTTCACTTATCTTCACCATATAATGAACCAAATGTAGCTGTCAGCAAATTCTTTGTGCCTCATCAACTTGAAATATCAACTTTCTCTGTTTGACACAATAATATTATGTAATTCCCCTGACAGGCTGTGGTTTTTCCTCTCAAAACCATCTTGTCATACCAGGAAATAATTATCACAGAATGGTTGCAAATTAAAAAAAAAAAAAAAAAAAAAAAAAAAAAAAAAAAAAAATGGTGCTTTAAACCTTAAGACAGAGAGGTGATCTCAAGCTCATTATTTAGGCCATACTATGATGTATCAGAAAGTGATTAGCTCTGTCTTGTTTCTAGGCAGCTGTTCTCTGCTTCTATCATCACCATGGGACACTCTCTTTCCTGTAAGGCTAACTTCCCATGTACAGACTGTCTGTGACACTGAATATAAGAAGTAATCCATTACTGAGGAGTAAAATTAAGAACATGTATGTGAATTATACTTTCTTTGGAGTGTGCTATTAACTTTTTATTTATTTTCACTTTTTGGTTTATATTCCTCTGCCAAGTTTAGCCTAAATGATAGGGGTAAGCATGTGTCTGACACTTATAAATATAACCCATGTGATTTGCTTATTCTGTTAATGCAAACTGTTATAAGGAGAGCAGAATGATTCCTTTGAAGAAATCTCATTGGTTGCTTATTTTACAGTTCTTTTTTAACCTGCCCATACAACTACTGTGATAAAATTTTAGTGAATATTTAACCTTTTTGTCCCATTCCAAAATTATGTAATTAATCACAAGAACCGCTTGAAATTTGTTTATTTTTACCTCTGATGATAAGAACATGGAAAGTAAGCCATTGGAGAGTGTTGGTTTAGAAGTCATGAAAACATAGTTCTGGGTGTAATTTTGCCACCAACTACTACAAATTACCTGGAAGTTCAGTAAATTTTATTTTCTTTATTGTCAAAATGAGGAGTTTGAATTAGATAAGTTTGGGAATCCTATAACAGACAAGAACTAAGTGCTTTCTAGAATAACATTTTATCACAACTAAGAGCTCCCAAATTACTACAACTCCCTTACTAGAGTGTATAAATCAATTCCATGTTAAATAGGATACTAAGTCTCAAGAGGAAATGTAACCAAATAGCCCCCTTTGCCATATGCAAAAGATTTTACAGCTCTAAAACATAATAATTCTGTGTGATAATATTCAAACATTTTTTTTACCCTTTAAATTGTGGTTTAAATTTGGAGCAATCTTGCTAGTTTTGCATCTAGAAATATACACACACACAAGCACACATAAGAAGTCTACCATATATCATGTACAGGGCAAAAATAAGCATAAATTGAGCATCTCTAACAAAACGTGCAGAACTATGAGAAGCCTGCCAATATTTACTTGTCAAATTGAAGGTATTTTACATTTTCAAAAGAAAATACATTTTACCAAAAGTTTGCTACGCAAATTCTTTATTGTTTATTTTATTTTGCTTAAAACAGCAAGTCTTTTAAACCACTAGATCATCATATATGTTTGTATACTGCATGTTTCACATTTAATATAAAGTTTGGAAGATGAGAAATACTCTACAAAGCAAGCAAACAGTAATTACTTCTTCATAATTACCATGAAACTTTATTGCTATGCATTGTTATAATTATATTTTAAATACTCCCCATTTGCATGATAGACCATAATGTCTCCTAGCACATTGCAATCTGTGGCTTATAACAGCATCTCACATCCACAAAGGGCTCTTCTTCATTTAGTCTCTATTTTAACTACTGTTAAAGGAGACTCAGGAAAATTAATTGGCACCATAATCCTGCAATAAGAAAATTGTAGGCAATACAATATTTCTGTGCTACTGAAATCATCTCATTATTCAGAGGAGTTCATGTTTAACATCTAAGATGGATTCTTTCCTCAGTTAAGGAGCCAGTCATAATCAAACTAATTTGTCTCAAATTTTACTCTGCACTCAAATCACCTGGGGATAGGGTTTAAATGCAAATGCTGATTCACTTTGTCTGAGGTAGAGAGTGGAAGGGGCTGAGATTCTGCATTTCTAAAGAGCTCCCAGGTGGTAATACTACTGTTGCTGGCCCTTGTATCTTACTGAGAATAGCATCCTATTTATGTATCTTCTGTAGCTAAGGGCAAAATGCTTTTAACAACAGGAGCACACACACATATACTTCACACACATACATTCAGGTGCACAATACATCTACTTTACCCGGCCCCCTACTGTAAGCACTTTCTACACTAAAGTCTCACAATCAGTTGCTACCATATATGGGTTAATTTACCCCAAGTAGAAATAACATTCTACCTGTGAAATTCTGCCAGGATAATTTCACTCTGAGGTGAACTGAGATAGAGTCAAGAAAGCTTCCTTGTAGATTACCAAGTGGAGGGTGTGGATGTGGGGAAGTTGGGAAAGAAAATTCCAGGAAGGAGGGAGGTACATTTAGAGGTGGTACCTAAAGCCTTCAAGGGGTGGGAGGTTGTGGGTAAAGGTAAGATAAGAGGACACAATTCTCTCCTCTAATCAAGGGAATTTTATCTTGCAGATATTTAGGAATCACATAAGAACTAGAAAATTACATAAATCTTAACATAACTCTTAATTCACCCAATTTGCTAATGTTTTCCCTGCCACTTTCAATGAAATATTCCTTTTTGGGAAAGTAATTTAGAATTAGGCCCCTAGAATTCAAGGATAATACTATAGATACTTATCCATCTTTTTAAAATGAAGTATTTGGAAATTTACTTTGAGAAATTTTTTAAAAAACTTTTTCTTTTAGTGAAAAACATCAGGCTGGGGTTGTGGCTCAGTGGTAGAGCACTTGCCTAACATGCATGAAGCACTGGGTTGGATCCTCCAGCACCACATTAAAACAAAAAATAAAGTTGTGTCCATGTACAACTAAAAATGTATTTAAAAAAAAAAAACATTATTGCCTAGTATATTTTCCCATCATAATCATTTTTTGATTAATAGAATAGCATCTGATCTTTGAACATAGCAATATAAACAAGTATAATATGTCATTTTCACTTTCCTTAGCCTAAAAGCTTTTGAAGACCCTTGAGTATCAGGGTGGCTGAGGCATGAGACCTTTGAGAAATTGTGAAATTCACAGAGACAGTCCTCTAAGACATCTCAGTTGAAAGCTAATACAGTATCACTCTATGGCTTTTTAAATTTTGCTTAATGCTAAAATAGTTTTCAAAAGTTTTTTTTTTTTTTTTTTTTTTTTTTTTTTTTTTTTTTTTAAATTATAAAGCTTCAAGGTAACATTAAAAATGGAGAATCTCCTAGTCTATGTCTTTTTGATCATTGGCAAGCTAGAATATGGCTTTTGGCAATATTTGTTTCAGTGATACTTCTGCAAAATTCTGTATTATATCAGTGGGCAGGCGAGTTCCTTGGGTGAAAACTTCATTTGAATTCTTTTACTGTAAACGTTGCTCATTAATTCTATAGCTAAGAGTTTCCACAAAAAGGTTTTTAGATATGCATATGTTCTTATGTAAATATACATGTTTGTATAAATATGTAAACATATAAATACATATTTCTAGATCAATCCCCTTGTCTAAATAAATGTGCAACGTATATAAAGATATTTAAGACATATATTTAAATTAACAGAATGGGGAAAACACTTGCTATATAAATAGAGTTGTAATTTCCATAATAAAAAATTAGAACTTTGGAGGATTAAAACTCCTAATAGAACTCTTGCAACTGAGTAACAAAATAATGATAATGGCAATAGTAATGAGAAACAAAAGCAAAAAATAAAATAAAAGGAAAGGAAAAAGAAAGAGGGAGCATATGTTATACACAGTTTTAGGTTAAAACAAAACAGTAATGTGGCCAGTGTCAAGAGATAATAGGGTCCCGGTTCTGGTGAAAACCCAGGAGAGTCACCCCAGGAGAGTCACCAGTGCTGAAGTGCCCAGATGGTCCAATAACAAGCTATTGTCAACATGAGCAATTCTACAAGCAAAGATCCTCTCTAGGAACACATCCTTTTGCTGTGCTTGGAGTATAGTCACACATTCTGTTGATGAGCCTCCCTGGAATTGAAATGAAACAAACCTGATGAAAATAAAGTTGAGTTGATTAAACACTCTGAACTCTGACAATGACAAGTGATCTGGTCTCACAGCCTTTAACTGGGAACTGCTAACAGGGATGCTAAGCAATAATGATTGTTGAAGCAAATGTGGAATTTTTATTTACATGTGTTCCATAGACTCTTAGGCCTTTATATGCATTAATTTATGTAATTGTCACAGCGGCTCTATGAGGCATTTAACATTATTATTTCCATCCTATACATGATAAAAATGTATATATATTTTTTAAAATAACATGTCCAATAAAAGAGAATAAAATAATGGAATTTGCAGGTAAATGGATGAAGTTGGAGAATATAATGCCAAGTGAAATTAGTCAATTTCAAAAAGCCAAATACCGAATGTTTTCTCTGATATAAGGAGGCTAGTTCACAGTGTTGTTGGATGGGGGTACATAGGAGGATTAGACGAACACTAGAATGGTCAAAGGGAAGGGAGAGGAAGGGAGTGAGAAAGGGGGGAGGGAGAGAAGGAAAGGAAAGAAAAAAAAAAAAAAAGAAAAGGTGGTTCAATGAGACAGATATCATTATCCTGAATGCATGATTGAAGACCTGAATGGTACGAATATACTTTGTATACAAACAGTTGTATGTAAAAAGATGCTATATATATATGCATTATGAATTGTAATACATACTAATATTATAAATAAAAAATAAATAAAATATAAAAAAATAACATGTCTGATCTCTTATAGATCATAAGTTGAGGAGACAGACATCAGGCCATGAAAGAGACTGGTACCAGTAACAATTAAATACACCCAAATTAAACTTTACCCAAAGTAAAGCCTATAGAAACATGCCGCACTTAAAAAGAATTTGGTGTTGTATTCTATACTTTTAGAACCAGAGGTTTTTTGGGTTTTTTTTTTTTTTTCCCCCATTCACCTCAAATAAATCAGTATTAAGGGGGCAATAAGAGTAATCCTTCTTCAGAGAATAAAAGTCTGACTCATGAAAGCCATTATCCTAAGAAGTACAAAAGATATAATTTAAATAATTTAAGGAGGGATTACCATTTACAAGTTGGAAAAGGAACCTCAGACTTTCTGTAGCCACTCGTCAAAGTATTGTGGCTGCCAAAGGACATAATAAATTTCTGGAAATTATCAGGGAAGATTTAAAAACAAAATAAGAAAGTGGGTCCCCCTTAAAGTACAAATATAATATCTTACTAACAGGAGTCTTATTATATTAAAGAAAATAATGGGATGGGGCTAAGGAAGGAAGGAAGAGGCAACATCATTCTCACCTAATACTTAACTTCAAGAGGACAGTCAGATTCTTTCTCATGATGCACTGGGTTCCTCATAACCCTTTAGACATGAACTGGGGAATGTGGAAACATATCTGGACACAAATACAATTTTGATGTGTGGCCAATTCCATTTATTGGAACACAGTGCACAGAGG
This sequence comes from Tamias sibiricus, assembly GCA_025594165.1. Taxonomy (NCBI): domain Eukaryota; kingdom Metazoa; phylum Chordata; class Mammalia; order Rodentia; family Sciuridae; genus Tamias; species Tamias sibiricus. Next base: position 34,677,040 of record CM046673.1, on the reverse strand, counting down.
TATGCCAAGATCTTTTCTTCCTTGAAGATGATACTTGGCAGATGAAGTATGACTTCTGTTGAGGACTGGGGCTATAGCACTTAGTGGTTTAACTGCTACCTGGCTTTGGATACCAAATCTGTGACCTGGGAAAAGACACTTAACCATTCTGAATTTCAATTCCCTTACTTGAAAAATAGGGGAAAATTTCAACTACTTCATAGGGTTGATGTGAGGATTAAGTGCAGTGATCTATATAAAATGGAAGGGTTTGATAAGCTTTGATTATGAACACCAAATACTAAAGGAAAGTTTTTTTTCCGTAGGTAAGACTATATGTGAGTAGAGAGAAATTTCTGACTTTTAGGAGTGATGGATATGTTTGTTGTCTTGACAGTTATGATGGACACACAGGTATATAAACATATTAAAATTTACAAATTATATAGTATGGATAGGTGTAATTTGTTTTATGTCAGTTGAATCAATGTAGCTGTTAAAAACAAAACAAAAACCTGTGTGTTTCTGTGGTTTTGTGTGCATTTGTAAATTTAGTTGCTAGACATTTCTCAGCTAATAGAGGCACAGGACATGATACCGCTCCTCAGAAGAACTGGGCCCAGTTCTTTAGGGCAGGAAATGAAATGTGCTTATAGGTGTACCTTTTCAGAGAAATTTGTACTTCTACCAGTGATGAAATTATACATTAGCATGACATCCCATTGAATGGACAGATGTACCCTAAGGTGCCAAGATAGAAAATTCTACAGAAAGGAATGATTTTTGCATAGTATATATAGTTTTGATGTCTCACTAGAAATATTTTTGCTCATAAAATACTGGGATCCAGTGATTGGATTTAGCTATTTCATCTGCAGTGAGAATTTATATCAATTAATTCTACTGTAAAGGCAGCAGCTTTCCACAGACATTCTATGATTTCCTCTTTATCTTGTATGATATCTGTAGTTTTACAAAATCATGGAAGTCAGAGCTATAAATGCAATTAATTTTCAGCTGAAATTTTTCTCAATTGATGAAGAGAGGAGTGATTTATTTTGGTTTTCAAACTGTAAACTTACAAAATAATATTTGGCTTATTCAAGCCAATAAACCAACAAATTAACCTGCCCAGGTATCTTAATGTATTGATGAAGTTATTAGGCCAATATAGCTTTCTTTTCCAGTCTGGTAGTGAGATAGAGGGAAACACCAATTCTCAAAGAATAGTTTACCCTGTTGGATGTTTAAGATTCATCCTTTCTCCCAAAGGCCCAATGTTTTCTCTGATACGTGGATGCTAATTCACAATAAGTGGAGGAGGGAGAATAGAGGTGTTTTAGACTGGACAGAGGGGAATGAAGGGAGGGAGGAGAGGGGTATGGGGGAGTAATGATAGTAGAATGCATTAGATATTATTACCCTATGTGCATTTGATTACATGACTTGTATGATTCTACATCAGGTACAACCAGACAAATGAGAAGATATACTCAATTTATGTATAATGTGTCAAAATCTATTCTACTGTCCTGTATAACTAAATAGAACAAATGAAAAAATGAAAAAAAGAAGATTCATCCTTTCTCACTGTCATTATTGCAAGACAAAGTCTGACATACTTTAGTTTTGCTCATTTCCTCTAAGGAAATCAGTTTACTGAAGTCCTACAGGACCTCCCTAAGGAATCTATGAGTCATGAGTTATAGTCATGTACTTTGGCTGTGTTTTATCATGTGTGTCAACTTAATATTCTAATAATTGTTCTTCCTGGGATTCTTTCTAGATTGTACTGGGAAATTGCAGTGAAAAGAGTGGGGTGGAAGATCAAATTTTAGCCTTTTTGGAATTGCAAAAGATCAATGAGAAAACAAAGCTAATTTGATTGTAATTAGCAAAATCTTTCCCTTTTTAGAAAGCAGTTCCCAAGCACCTATTTTGAAAAATGAACCCAGCAGTTTCTATAGTGAGAATACAGTTGCCTTGAGGGAGAAATATCCATCCACACTTAAATACAGATTATGGATGTTTCTAACTTAACTGTAAAAGTTAGTGCTTGCCTCTTTTAAAACGAGCTCACATTCTACTTCAACTGACTGTTTTTCTCAACAATATTTGTGATATCCTTTTATGGTCTGCCAGTACTTTTTTGAAGCCCAGTTAGAACAGCAGCCAACAAAATTGAGACTAAAAGATATTGAGGCCAAATATCTCTTTAGAACCAAGATGTTACTTCAAAAGATCTTTATTACAAAGCATTACTGTGACTCAAATAATCACTTTATTTTTTTAAGGAGGATTTGCTAACATGGAATTGGTTTCTTATCTTCTCAGCCCCCAGTGAGCCTTTACTGTGCAAATTCGCAGATGGAGGACAAAAGAAGCGACAGAATCAAAGCAAATATACCCAGAATGGGAGGCCTTGGCCCAGAGAAGGAGAGGTGAGTTCTGACTGAAAACCTTTGCTCAGAAATTTGGCAGCAAATAACCCTCCAACCGGTGGCAAAGCAGACATTTGGAGCCATGATGAAATTTGGTCCCATAGAAAACCGAATGACTTCAAAGGGGCAAGGAAACAGGCGCACATTTACATATCCAGTATAAAATGACATGAGGAAGAACATAGGACTTAAAAATTAGCTTTGGTTCTGTACCACAATAAGTGTTCTGTCTTTCACCATACTTGAACCTGGAAAGATCTCACTGGAAGACTTAAGAATAGATCAGTTATATAATAGTTATTTAAAGAAGGTATGATTATTTAAGAAAATAGTTTCAGTGAAATCCATATTGAGAGTTGAGTGTGTATTGAGAAAGGCAAGAAAAAATTAGGATTTATTTCGTCCTGCCATTGATGGTCTCCTGGCACACGTATGTACGTTTGTTTGTATGTGTGCCTATGTACTCGTAAATGCACTGCTGCTGCTCTACTTAGGTATATGTCGATTTAAAATATGGCATTTCTGTTGGTCAAGAAGGAAGAAGTCAAGTTGATGCAGTCATGGTTCTGTTCTGCACAATGAGGGAAAGAGAAAGCTCTTGACAGTTAACCATGCATTGACCCTCCTAATAGAAATCGGAAGAGAGAGGCAAGCCACGTGGGGATAGTTTCCTTTTGGTTTCTTTATTTTTGGAAGAAGACAAGGAAAAGGTGTCTAGGCTTCCATAGTTTTTTTTTTTTTTTTTTTTAATGTGAGATGGAATGGAGTTGTTTCAATGACTTGAATAAATGGCATTTTGGCCAAGGCCATAACTTCAGCAGGGGAGATTTATTTTGTATTTCTATTCAAAACACCTACTTCATTCATTCATCAAGGAAAAGTCAATGCTCTTGACGTGGTGTTTTGTACTTTCAACACTAAGAGAGTAGTTGTAAAAAAGAAAAGAGGCTGGGATTTTTCTGAATAAGCCTTTTAGCTGATTTTCAGTTTCTCAGATTGCTGTCTGTTTCCATGAAGGTCTCAAATCCCTTCTAAAACTGTAGTTATGTTCAAGGACCTAGGGAACCTACCATTCATTAAAGTAAGGCATGAAATACAGAATTAGCCTTGAGCCACAGAAGCTACTAGAAAAAGGCAAGAGTTTTCATATTGTCAACTTCAGAAAGGCAGTTTATGTTGTGTTTGAAAAAGGAGATGGGAGAATGATCCAGGTGTCCTCATCATGGAGTTGAGTATTTCACAGGTTACCTTCTTCCCAGGAGGAGAGAAGATGCCTATGACAGCACTTACTATATCCTTCCCAGACCAAACACTTGACCTTTAAAATGTGGTTGGATAAAATACCTGATTAGAGGTAACTTTGGATCACAGACTATAACCCAAAAGTCAAGACTCTATTAAATACCTTAGCTCTAATGACTGAAACTCCAGTTCCTGCCTCCTCAAGTACCTGGACTATTACCTTCATCCTGTAAATGGTGATTATAGAACAACACTTGACCAGAATCCATGTTTCTTGGAAACCAAATCAACAAACAGAAATATAGACGTAGAGCTATCACCCTGCTATTATATACAGAACTGGGGTTTTTAGCTCCATGGATGATGAACCACTTGTACCACAGCATGAAGACATTGTGGAATTAAGTTTATAACTGAGAGCACCTTAAAATATAGATGTTAGCCTTAAAGGTATATTCCTAATACTTGTTTTCAAAATTTGTTTTTTTTTTAATGACTATGTATTTTTGTTGTTGAATTACAAAAATAAGGGGCCATCATAAGTTTATTGGTGGCCAACAAAAATATACTCCAAACTTTTAGATAATTATAAAAAAAAAAAAAAAAAAAAGGCCAGGAAAATAAATGGCAAGCATTAAATCAAATACCTTGTTTTGGGGATGAGCATGCTATTTCATACACCTAGATTGTGAATCTAGAAATAGACACACTAAGGATGCCGGATCACTTTCTACTTCATTCCATAATTTTCATTTCTACCTCTTTTTGCATTACACTTATTATAATAATCTAAAGGATATTAACAAAATGTAACATAATACAAATAATCCTGCAAGCACTATGTGATTAACTTTTATGTTCCTGTAAATTCTGACAACATATTTCATGGATTCTAGACATGTTCTGTTGTTGTTGTTGCTTTCCATACTTCAACACTTTCGAAATGGATTCTCCTCTTGTTATCAGGGTACCTTACAAGAAGGTCTGATTTTGCTCCTCTCAGTCACCTGGGGGCACTACTTACACTGTCTGCTTAAGGTCTGTTGCCACACTGATTGCATGCATAAAAGCTCTTCTCTAGGTGAAGACTCTGGGTCCAATTTCCAGGAGAGAATATTCTTTATCCTCATCCTTTATCCAATGTCAAGACTGAGAGCTGGAACTTTCCTTAAGTCCATTTCTGGTGGGTGATTTAGTTTTTCATTTACCTGCATACTAAAGTTGGCATTTAAACTGGATAAGAAGATCCTTATGGGTGTTTATTTTTACTCATTTGTTTTTCTTGGTTTGAAAGACAACAGTACACCTCTCCATCATTTTTGTCTTATACACGATAAAATAGTTGAGCCTGGCGCGGTGGCGCACGCCTGTAATCCTAGAACTTTGGGAGGCTGAGGCAGAAGAATCGCGAGTTCAAAGCCAGCCTCAGCAATGGCGAGGCACTTAGCAACTCAGTGAGACCCTGTCTCTAAATAAAATACAAAAAAGGGCTGGGGATGTGGCCCAGTGGTCGAGTGCCCCTGAGTTCAATCCCCAGTACCAAAAAAAAAAAAAAAAAAAAAAAAAAAAAAAAGTTAATTAGTCTGCTTCAGAATTTGAGGTAATAGCTCAGAAGATAATGTTTCTTTTTCCTCTCTCTTGAAAGGATAGTAAAAAAAACAATAATATGAAAAGGATTTCTGATTAATATTTAAAATTAAAAAACAGTGAATTGCAAGCATTTTAGAAGTACCATAAACATGAAAATTGATATGCTAATTACAATTTTAATTTATTATTTAAATTTGGGTTTTGGGGGGTGGCATTTTGATAGTTTCATTAGCATATTCTGGTGAAATGTATTTCTTTATGAAAAATCTAACACTGAAAACTTTAAACACATAAATTGGTCTACATTACCAAGGTTTTAAAATTTAAATATATGCTAGTGGTCATATTTTTGCATAAGTGAGAAACACGGGGATATTTTGAAGTTATTAACTAATCTTTCAGAGATAAGTGGAACCCTGAAAGAATGATCAAGAGATTGAGACTCTTAGGCCCCTCTTCTCCGGTGTTCCATATTCAAATTGTGAATTGCAATTGCATTGCTTCTTAAAGCAGTGGTTTCAAATTCTTTGATCTCTGGATCCCTTTAGACTCTTAAAATTTTTATTAATTGATTTTTTTAAATAACAAAAATAAACCCATCAGATGAAAACAAGAATAGTATTTTTTTATGAAAAATAACTACATTTTTCAGAGGAGAAATATTTTCTTAGAAAAGTAAGAGTTTCACATTTTGCAAATTTAATGTATGTCTCTGTGAAAGATGACTAAATTTGCACATGAGCTTCAGCACTCAACCTCTGGCTGTATGATATTTTGTTTTAAGCTCATGCAGAAAATCTAGCTTCATCTAGACATGTCATTGAAAAAGCGAGACCTTTATTGATCTCCTAGAGGGATCTTGGGAAACCTCAGTTGTCCATGTGCCTCCTCCAAAACCTCCCATGACCCAGAGAGAATGGGGTGCTGGCTGGCACAGCAGGAGTACCCCAGGTCCTACTGCATTAGGTTCTGATTGGCCAGCACTTTAATATTGTTAATGTCACGACTATTGTTAAGAGTTGCCTCACTCTGTCATTGCTGTGACTGTCATGACCCTCAGGATCTGAAAACCTGAGGCTTTGTACATATGTTTTATTATATGTGAGGCCGTATTTTCAGTTTCTACTTTAGGTAAAATGCTGCTCGAATTGACCTTGATTACCCCCTACCCCAACCCTGGCTTCCACCCAGAGATAACTGGTCTGGAACTAGGAATGCTTCAAACCAGTTTGGAAATATTTCAGGAACATAAAAAGGAACTCCTTTTGATTCCTTTTTATGCTTCCAAAGAAGACACATTCAGTAACTACCCAAAGCCACCAAACTGGACTCTACCCCAAATAAGAACAGTTGATCAAAAAGCAAATTGCTCTGAGCATTTCCCAGATGACCAGATCAAGATCTGATTGATGGCAACTTGCCCTCTCAGTAAAGATAATTGTAAACTAAAAAACACATTCATTTTACCTCTACCACTACCACCTTCATGGCACACGGATGCACCTTAACTGGTGGCATGCATATTTTATAATCTTTATTCAACTATAATTGTAAAGCTGATTGGATCAAATGAAAGGCTGGATAAGTTTCCACTGCAATGATGATATTCACTCAGATTTTGAAATGACACTGTGTTCACTTTTGTTACAACTGGCCCCTTTGGGTTTTCATAAGAATTTTCCAATATAAGTAAGTATACCCTAAGTTTCAAATTACCACATGTAGTACTCTCACCAAATGTTTATATTGGACTTTTGTCCTTAAATAGTTCAAGAGTCATAAACAAACCATTTCTCACTGGTTCAAAACACTGATGTAGCTTTCATAAAATCTTCCCAAGCCTTAGGGTAATTGAATTAGTAAATGTCATTGATAAAAATTTTTTGAGGAATTACATACTACCATGAAATAATGTTTTGGCCATGGACACAAACAAGAGACATAGCAACTAAACAGAAGTAGCACAACAAATGCTCAGCTGTTTAGTGATAAAATTGTCAAGATTTTATTAAAAGACAAAGCCACTGTAATAATATGTCCTATCTTATTTCCAGTTCCCTTTTAAAATCAATTTAAAAGCCATGAGAAACAACAAACATTTTCTCTATGACACTTTGAGGATATTTTTTCTTGCTATGGAAACATTTAACAACATTATCCTCAAAGTTTGGATAAAAAATTGAGCTAATAAAACTAATGTAATATTGTTAATGATCAACACTCAGATTCCCAGGAATAGTTTACAGATTATGTTGAAGAGAAAAATCAATTAAGTTCTTTTAGGGGGAGAATATAGTCTAGGAATGTTAAAGTTTGGATTTCTTTAATTACACCCAATTAAGTAATAAGTTCTAGGTGAAGCAACACACCCAATGCATCTCTGATGAGATGCTATTTCTTGAAGAGATTTTATTTAAATGCATTTTTATTCACCCAACATACTCGCTTGAGGTACAGCAGAACACTATATGCATTGCACAATACCAAGGGAACAGTCACAAGGACATGCTATGGTCCTACCTGGATGCATCAGTTTGAAAACCGTTAAGGGATGTGATACATTGATATACTGTACTATAACTTCAAATTAGTAGGTCCCATAAATGCACTCACAAAATTCACTATTAATGGGCTGAATGCTAGGGTTAGCAGTTTTAATGCAGCCAACTTTTAACCCATTTAAGATATTGTCTATTTTCAGACATGAAATCAACTTGTTTTCAGTGTTGGCTGAAAACTCCCTTGTGCCGTAAAATCTAATAACTCTTGTTTATTCAGAGCTCATTTTAATAAAATTTTCTGTTCATTGCCAGTAAGTGAATGAAAGCCTACAAAGTTCATGTAGCAGAATGGGATTTCCCATGCTAGCTTGAGTCTTTGGCCAAGTACAAGCAAAGTTGAAAAGCATGATTACACCCCACTTCCGCCCTGTTGTGGCTCAAGACTTTAGGAGTAATTACTCATTCCAGCTGAATCCATTTATGACTGAGACAAGTAGGCAGCCATATCAGTAATGCAATAGGTATATCCCACACTCCAATTCTAGACGAATAAACATAATCTTTGAGAGATATGTTCTAGCCGTTTTGGTGTCAGTTTGCTTTTTTTTTTTTTTTTTTTTCTTTTTAAATTTTTTGGAACAAAGGTGAATACATGCAGACTCTACATCATAATTATTAATTTCAACTCTGTTTTTGTCACCGTCGTCATCTGTTGTTATTGTAAGGCCTCTGTTCCCTCACTGACTAGCACTTCATATGCCGAGGATGCCAAGAGTAGAAGGAATGACTCCACCCTGAATGTATGAGTTATACATCCTCACAGTGCAAACTCCTCTAATCTCATCTTTCCTATTTGCTCTTTTACCTTCTCAGTGTAGGACAACTTTTGGCAGAAATGTTCTCTTTAAGAGAAGAATTCTTCTGGAAAGATATTTTCAAAAGAAAATATTGAAGAAAATGCAGCTTAAATAAAAAACATGCAATCTGTCAATAAGCTTTTATTGAGTGTCTACTATATTAGAAGCAGGCAACAAGATAGACAGGACATGCTGTATACACAGAGGCCCTTATCCCATGGCACAGATCTCTGTCTGCATGCAGTGTGGAGATTAAAGGAGAACTGAATAGAATTTAGCATTGTAGAAAACAAAAAAAAATTGACTATAACTGGCCTCCTAGCTACATAACAGTGAAAGAAACCCAAAGCCAAAACAATAACAACAAAAATAGTAGCCATACAAACAACAGTTCTCATCTTACTACTAAATATTCATTGTGTGTTTGTTTGTTCGTGATGGGTAACTTAGAACTTGATTTTAGTTTAGTTATAAATCAGAAATGTTTTCCAAAGTTGGAAAGTCTCCCCTTTGTCACTTGGTCAGCAGAGGCCACTATGACATTGAGTGTTAAGTGGCATAGGAAGAAGAATGTATATAAGAAAAGCAACTTGAGCTTTGGACTATGCATATTTGATGACTCCTAAGTCCCTCTCTGATGAATCTATTGAGAATAACACTTCCTTGTATATTTTAAGGATGGAGTGTGACATCATTCCTGATGGACTCCATACTGTATGCTTTCCTTTATAATATGTCAGGTACTCTACTTTAGGTTGAGGGGGAAACCTTTAGAGTTTAAATCACAAATTCCACAACATCAAAGCTGAGTGGCAGCAATGGGCAAGTTTTTCAGAGTTGGTCAGTTTCTGTTTCCCCTCCAAAAAAATGAGAAGGATTAAAAGTACATATTTAGTGATTAGATGGATTGAATGAAGGGTCCCGGGCAAGGCACTGAGCTTAGAGTCTGGAAAACTGTGATTGTGCAGTTATTCACTATTATTATGAGTACCACAGTATCACCAGTGCAGGGCATTTTAAAACGAAAGTCAGCTGCATCCCAATGACTAGAATGTTCTAATTCCTTGATTTCCAGTTTTATATACTGTTTAATTTTTAAATAGGAATTATCTTCAAAGATACACTTATGTGAAAGAAAATTGGCTGCCAATATAATCTGTTAGCTGAGTTGTTGCTCAAGTTATAAAGCATAAAAAAGGTAGAAATTAATTTATATCTTTGACTCACATAACATTAAGGTTTTTAGTACAATCCTATACCAAATCTTAAAGCATTATTTAGCACTGAAACATTAGGTTGTTTTCAAGTTTGTAGCCAGTTTTCTCTTGAAGGTCATGTAATCCCTGTAAGAGCTGGCAGAGAATGAGGGCTTGGATGAAAAAGTTGAAATAAAATGGAAAAAAAAAAAATAGTAAAAGTAATCATGAGCTATTGCTAGAAATCAAGGAACAGACTGAGCCACTATTGAGAAATGACAAATTGCAGTTAGTACTTTCATTAAAAAAAAAAGAAGAAGATAACTTATTAACTCATTCTGGCATATAATAGTATAAAATTGGACCCCTAAAGTGCTTATGCAACCTCAGTAGCTATCAGTACTCCTCATATTTAAGTATGTTCCACCATCCTTCAAAGCAACTGTCTATTAGAGAGGAATCAATCAAATGCCATGATTGCTAGCTTATTGAACTGAATGAGGAACTGGGAAACAGTAATTTTCTTATATATACCATATCTCTATAGTTCTCAATGTAATAATCTTCAGACTTCCTTACTCAAATACATGCATACATACATACATACATACATATGTATATAAATGGATCCTATTATCAAATTCTGTGTAACTTTTGGAGTTCTTACAAATAGTGATATTAATGCCATTTATAAAATTTCCTTTTGTTTGCAAAAGACTCAGACTCATGAAATTATCAGTTTAAAACACACACACACACACACACACACACACACACACACACACACAGTTTACCTTCCTGATTCTCAGGTTTAGAGTTACAAATTTACATTTTTCACTAAAATCTATTTGCAATCCAGAACTAATACTCATGGTGTATTTGCAATCTTTCACAGACATATGCAGAATGGTGAAAAAACTGAGTCACCAAAACAGGCACACTTCTAGCTGAGGTTATCCAAGGTGATGCTCTGCCTTCTTGTTCCAGCTCTCACACTGTACGCTAGGATCCTTTTCGTGGTTAATTTAGGTCATTAGTGCATGGTTAATTTAAATAATTTGTGCTTTTTATTCTGGATTCCACTGTTTAAAATGGAAACAAATGTGATAGTGAAGTGCCATGTAGTGTTCCTATGCAAGAAAACTGGGATGCACCTTATAGAAAAAATACAGGAAAAATGGAGAAAAGCTTCATTCGGGTACAAGAAATAGTACTGCTTGTTGTGAGTTCAATGTCAATGAATCAATGGCATGAGTTAAATAATGTATCTTTAGACCGAAACACACACATGAAACAAAACTGTGTGTTAATTCAGTTGGTGAAAACTCTGTGGCCAGAGGCTTAGAGGAACCTAACACTCCCTTCACGAGGAGCACTGACTCAGTGTTTGGCTAACTCAGTGCTCATAGTGACTATATAGAACAGAGCTATTGAGCATATAAAACTGACTCAAAACTTGTTTTATAACTTTGGTTATTGAATGGGATCCAGTCTATTTATTGGTTGTTAATGCCTCCTTCTGTTAATTTTAACATTTAACACTTGTATTAGAGCTAATCATAGATTATTGAAAACCTGAAGACAATGATAGTTTTTACTATCCTCAACAAACATGTACAATACTTTCAAAAAATTGGAAACATCTCTCATTTTATTCTCATCATTGTAATGAATCTATGAGAGATCAGTTGACTTGTAATTATTTTAAAGAAATATTAAACATCTGCTCCAATGTAAATATTTACAAATCTTTTTAGAAAAAAAAACTAAATTGTTTCTTCCTTTATTTGTAATATTTCTATTTGTTAAACTATTTGCATATGAGGGAAAGGCTATTGACCAGCTGTTACTGTAGGAACTAAAATGGGTCATGTTCATGTGGAACAATTGATTTAAAAAAAAATTTTTTAGTTGTAGATGGACACAATACCTTTTTTTGTGAGTACACATATTTTATCTAATTAATTTAATTTGTTATACATGCTTTTAGAGTGCAATTTATTTCATATTACATATAAAGAGCACAGTTTTCCAAGTCATTGGTTTTACACAAAATATTTTCATACCACTTGAGTTTTTATACGTGCACTTAGTTTGACATCAATACCTTTATTTTATTCGTTTATTTTTATGTGGTGCTGGGGATTGAACCCAGTGCCTCACACATGCTAGGCAAGTGCTCTACCACTGAGCTACAACCCCATCCTGGAATAATTGATGTTAAGGGGCAAACAGATAGCTCTGGATATAATGGCAAACTTGCCATGAACATGATACATAAAATCTGGTGATAAAGAGGCTCACCCATATAGTGAACATTCATAGAGTGTTTTGTCAAGCATTTTAAAATATTTGGCTCACCAGGCACGGTGGCATACTCCTGTAATCCCAGTGGTTTGAGGCTGAGGCAGGAGGATGGCAAGTTCAAAGCCAGCCTCAGCAAAAGCAAGGCCTTAAGCAACTCAGTGAGACCACATGTCTAAATAAAATATAAAATAGGGCTGGGGATGTGGCTTAGTAGTTCAGTGCTTCGGGGTTCAATCCTGGTACCCCTGCCCGCCCTCCACAAAAAAAAAAAAAAAAAAAAAAAAAAAAAAACAAAAAAAAAAACATTTGGCTCTTATGAGCTGTTACCAATACTACAATAAAGCACACACCCTGGTACATTCTTAGCAGTAAAAAAGATAAGACACAACTCAACAATATAGCCCCCTTGCTTTCAGTGGAAGGTGCTCTGAATGGTGTACACATCTCTTAAATATTTGAAGAGTCACCAGTCAGCATCCTTATTAATAAGCATGAGAAAAACCTGACAATGAAGTCTAAGAATACACCATTGTCGTTAGCTTTGAAGTCATATTGCATGCAATTTAATCTCACAACACTAACACTAGAAAAATAATTTCAGATATTTGAAACTGATGTGCTGGAAACAAAAATACTTGAGAGAAATGAGATTGGAAAACTTCATAAGAACATATAGACTCAGGAAGTCTTAGATCCTTTTCTGTGAAAGTAGGCTTATTATCTATGTAGTTCACCATTATTTTCTTTGTGTATATCATAAAATTCAGCAATTAGTTGTCCAATTCTTTTTAAACAAGCCTCGGTAAACATTAAGTCATATCTACTAAATTGCCAGGTTCTGCAAATAGTATTTATTAACTTTGAGCTGAAGAAGATTTTTTACATATGAGATCATGTAAAGATCTATTGGCCCTTATAATGCATGCTGTACTTGCAAGATAGGTTTATTAGATAGCCCTCCAGATGTGATTTTTATTAATTTCATATGCTTTACCTGCAGTTTAGAGAGCCGGTTTAAGGTGAGTGGCCCTTCTAATATCTTGGTGCAAGAACTTGAACTCTAGTAATTCAGCATAAAAACTTTCTTGCTTTGATAAATGTTCTATTTTAAGGTGGCTAGGCTCAACATTTGCTAAACTGAGATCATTGAGGATAAACAGTAAACCTTGAAAATCTATGCAATATTGTAACTTTGGATGGAATACAATTAGTGATGAGCCCCCATCCACTGCCTAGCCTGTGTTGTCAAGGGAAAAAATGGGATGACATATTCTTGGGCCCCTCAAGATGACTTTTAATAGTTCTTCTCTCACTTTGATGTTAGACCAGTGGTTTTGACAAGCAGGGCTTCCAGGTCATCAGTTGTCTCTAGTTGCTCCTAGGTTCCTCACCATAATTTGTTTCAGGGCCACCAGCCTCCCCACTTCACTGGAAATGTTTCTTAGTAATCTCAATCATCATTGTGTTTCTACCATCTTGATGATCAGTTAAGGGTTAAAGCATTTTCTTTGGAAGTTCTGTTGAGTCCAGCTAACTTTTTCAAAAAAGAAATTTTACTAATGAAAGAGAGAATCACACAAATATCCTCAATTTCCATTTCAAAATACAAATTTAAAGTTGAGATTCAAGATTTCCTTTATTTATTTATTTAAAATTTATTGACCTCTATAATGCTCTACCAGGAAAGGTGGTACATACCTGGAATTTAGCACTTTGGTCAGATGGGGCAGGAAGATACCAAGTTCAAGGTCAGCTTTGGCAATTTAACAAAACCCTGTCTCAAAACAAGGGGAGAAGGTGTTGGGAATGGGAATGAAGTTCAGTGGTGGAGTGCCCCTGTATTATATCCCTAGTACCAAAAAACAAATAAACACCAAACTATGATTTTCCAAACAATGAGATTAGGAAGAAGAGATAGCAAGCTGGATATAGCCAAGAATATAGTTGGGGGACCCACATGGAAAAGTAAGGTCCTAGCAGCCCCTGTCTGAATCACAGCCCCTGTCTGAGCAGAACTAATACAGAGTGGTTAATGATACAGGGAGAGAGAAATGGCTATAAGAGTTTGGGACAGGTAGTGCAAAACTGGAAGAAAAGAATTCCAAATTTCTCACTGACCATGATGGAAGGAATTGTTAGCCCCAAACCACAGCTGCAAAGGGCAGAGGTTATTCTCCAGAGCAAGGTGAGTGTGAGTCTCATTATGGTGAAAGATGGGGTCTCACATTGCATAAGAAGGTTGCGGGGATCAACAGGGACATGAGGATTTGACTATGAAGAGTTCTGTGGAGTTATCAAGATGCTACTGGAAGGAAGGACCATGATGTGATCAGACTTGCTTTTCTTAAGACCAGTCTTCACTGCACAATGGAATGGTTGATGGGTTGGAAGAAAGTTTTGAGTGAAGGAGGGAGGGCATACATACCAAAAGATAGAAGCAAATACACAAATAAGAAATGCTAATTCATAAGGTAATGATCATGCATCGAACTTACTGATTTAATCTGGCAATAAATGTCTAGAATTCAGGATAGAGACATGAGCTTCAGATAAAAATTTGGGGGAATCACCAGGACATAAATAATAGTTGGAATCACAAAGGGAATGTTACCATTGTACAAGGCAGAGGAGAAAGAAAAAAATCTGGTCTGAGCACTGACATCTCAAAGGCAGTTGGAGAGAGCATTGCCAAAGAACAAATTTACCCCTGTCAAATGATGTAAATTAATTAAACATGATTTGAAAATCATTAATTCAGAAATGATGAAAATTAGGGAGTATAGATTCATTTCACTGATTGGTTGGCCTTTTTTTTTTTTTTTTTTTGGTACCAGCAATTGAACCCAGAGGCACTTAGCCATTCAGCTATTTGTCCAGTCCTTTTTTTATTTTTATTTTGAGGCAGGGTCTTGCTAAGTTGTTGAGTCTGGTTTTGAATTTGCAATCCTCTTAACTCAGCCTCCTGAGCCACTGGGATTTCACGTGTGTACCACTGCACTTAGCACCTTTAATAGGACAATTACATATGATTCTTCTGTCTTATCTCAGGACTAGGTAGACCTTGGGAATTTTCTTGTCTACTATTTTATTTATGCCTCAACTTCTCTTTAAGAGATGGACTCATTGCCCAGAAGCTTCAGCAGGTAATAGCTGACACCTGCCTTACCTGGCTGACTGCCTGCTTGGAATAAAGAAACCATAGAAAAGTCTCCTGACTGTTCTCCAGCAAAATTCTGCCATGTGTCTCTTGTGGAGGTCAGAAGTCAGCTCTCTCACATCTCCTTTCAACAAATGAACCAATAACCTGCCCTCAATTTTGCTCTGAGCATGTTTTTTTTTTTTTTTTTTTTTTTTTTTCCTACTATTAGTCTCTTCCATACAGGAAATAGGTTAAAAGTCCTTTCTTTGTTCAAATTCTTGACATGGCTTTGGTCTTCCAATGGTTTTCTGATGATAGCTGATTTTTGTTGGGTTCTCTGAATATCTTGGGTAGCCACACTTTCGGTATTAAATATGCTCAGCCAGTACTGCCGTTTTTTGAATTCTCATTGACTACCATCACAAGAAATATTGTATCACTGTCCCTCCATTTTCAGTCATTTTCCTGACCCCTTGTCTATTCTCACTTTGACCCTGATGGTGGTGGCCACCCAATTTCAGCCTACCTTTTCTGGATTCTATTGATTCCATAAAGCTAAATTCCTCCTGAAGTTTTCAAACTTACTTCTAAATAAGACCTCTGGTCTATATTACTTTAACAAATGAAAATATCTTTTTTCACCTCTGAATTTAGAATTTTAAAAAAAGTCATGACACAATGTGATTTTTTTTATTAAAGGGTCTCCTCCCATTGGAAAAAGTAATTCCTATTGTATGCATCTTGAAAGAGTATTTTCACATTTGTTGAAGCATAAAAAATCATTTAGAATTAGATCACCCCAGCTTTATCATCTTGTTGAAATTAGTTTTGGTTTTACCTCTAGTTAGAGATTTAAATATTATTTTTAATTTTTATTTTCTAAAGCACAATGTATACATAATTGTGTATCATAATTTGTTCACTAAGGGCCGTTTTCAAGGAAATACTTGTAAATATAAATTTAAATATAAGTAAATTTAAGTGAGATTTTACTTTGATAGCAATATCTAAATGTTTATGACACATAATTTTTAAGCTTAAGCAATCATCTTTTTAAAAAATATTTATTTATTTGCTTTAGTTGTACACAATGCATTTATTTGTACATGGTGCTGAGGAGCAAACCCGGGCTGCGCATGTGCTAGGTGAGCACTCTACCGCTGAGCCACAACCCCAGCCCAAGCAATCATCTTTTAAGTCATCTTATTTTATTTATTGAATATTTAATCATGACCAGCTAACAGTTGTTAAATACTATAAAACAAACCAAGAAACAAACTTTTTCAAGATGACATTCAGAAAACTGTATCATCTTTGTCCTTGGCTTTTTGAACTCCACTTGAACTAATCCAGAACAGAATAATTGCTAAAATATATTTACTAAAAGTTTACTAAAGTGTTAAGTCCAATCACAGAAGACTGGGAATGCTTGGAATTATTCCTTTGTATTTTATGTAGTTATAATACATGATGTGTCAAGACAGACCTTAGAAAAAGGAGAAATAGTAGTCTAAACTATCATGTTTCAGTTTTCCAGGAATTTCAGTCTGTTTCTGTTTGTATAAATTTTGTTGCCTCTAAGTTTTTGTTTCACATTCTTATTCCGTAAAAATAGTTTCAAATGTGATAGAACAATTCTTCCAGCCATCTTCTCCTTGACTTTGTTAGAGTCAATTATTCTCTGTTCCTCTGAAGACCAAGGTCTGTCTTAATACATGACTGAAAAGGTAAGACTAAGTCAAACTAATCCGTCTCAATAAATCTTCCATGTATACTGAAAATAAAAACACTCTGATTACTGCAATGAAATTTTAGATTTAAAATTTTTCCTAAAATATTTAGCTGTCTAAACAGTGATTCTGTCTAGAAGGCCTAGAAATACCCAATTATGGCTGAAATATGAAGCCAAAACTTAGTTGTTGTTGGAAAAAATGACAAAAATACCCCATTTTGTTGTAAATAAATTTTACATACCTCCCAAATACAAATAATGTGAATTCAAAAATGGAAAATTTTTTATGAATGTAATAAACACTTTTTGAAAGTAAGTGACAAGATTAAACATCACTTTTTTACATATGTGGTGTGACATTTTTATTTTGTTCCAAGATATTTTGCATTTTGTGTGACTCTGGAGTTTGTAAACATGCCATAACATTTGGCGATTACATAAGGATGATTTCATGGTTCTAGTTTCATATAAAGGTGGCTAGACAGAGCAGCAAAATCAATTTATTTTTCATCTTTGTGGAAAGAGACAAAAGGAAATTGAATGCAAAATCTGCATTAAGACCATAATAGAATTATAACTTAGCAATCTGTTACACATGAGGTGAAAACCAAGTGTAGCCACAATATCCTATTGTGCTAGGATATTCAGTCAACAGTGACGTTAACAAAGAAGGAGGAAAACAATGTTTAACCCTTGCCTTAATTTGTAACCCATGATGTTCAAATGCATGTGACCTGACACTATCTCTTGTTGTCTCCTCTTGTCAAAGGTACTCAGAGACAGGACTGTCCCTAGGCAAAATCATGAAGTAGGTGAAACTTGTATTCATTCCCTACCCTTTTGCAATGGCAATCTCACTGTAGATTCTCTCCACCTCCCCGTCCCTAGAAACCTACTCCAGATGCTCATTGCTCTGGATATACCCTCTGTTTTCCAGAGGGTTCATGCTCTCTCTTGTCATTCAATCCCTCTTTGTGATTATAAAAGTTCCCTGCTCAAAAACATTCAGTAGTTCCCCAAGAGGAGCTGGGCAACCAAGATCTTCCCTCTTGACCTTTTGAATCTTATTCTCCCGGCCATGTATTCTACCCAAAGTGGATCACCCACCATGCCATTTTTATTTGTACTTTTTTTCATTCTATTCCTTTTGCCTGAGCTGGCCTTCACCTCTCGCCCCCATTCATAGCAATCTTTCAGAGCTTGCCTCAACTGTCAGCTCCTCTCTGTGCCTTACCTGATCATCACCAGCCCTTCTGCTCCCCACCTCATCCATACCACTCATATGGCACTTACCACATATTGCTTTGTATTATAATATTTATGTATGTGTCTTGTCTCCAGGCACTGTGCTGGGCGCTTTACAAACGTAATCTCATTTAAATTTCACAACAATCTGATGAGGTAGGTATAATACCACTTAATAGTTGAGGAAACTGAGGCTCAAATAGGTTAAATAATTTGCCCAAGGCCACACTACTAGAAGATCGAGGAGGTGACCCAGACTTGTCTGGTTCCAAGAGCTACTTGCTTTCCACTATACTATATTTCCATCTACTCAGTTCTTTTTCACTTACTGAAAGATAGAAAGAAGATGAACAATGGAGAAAGAGGCCAATATAGGTTTTTGGACTGAAATACATATTGAACCAAGACATAAAATTTATTGATTATTTCTATATTTCTAGCTGGGATTGAATGGCTAACTAGTATCCACAAGGAATATAAGTAAAATGTGAGAAAACAGAAATCCTTACCTAAAGTTGCTAGAACAAATAAATAACACAAGAAGAGAATGTTCTAGATCATTTATAATTTAAGAAGGACTAGATAGCATTGGTCTCTCTCTCTCTCTCTCTGAGCACTGTTGGAAAAAAGTACAGGGAAAAGATGTGGATGTGAGGTTGACTAGGGGAAGGCTTTCTGTAGGTAAGAATTTAAACAAATTGGAACAGTTAGAGGACTAAAGATAAGCTTACCATCCTAAATATCTCCAGAACTAACAATATCTCTGTTGAATGTTAAGCCTATATTTTCATTCTGTGTCTAGTGTGACATCTTAGATGAGTTATGAGAGAAAAGCTTAGTGTCCTTAAGAGGACAATCTCATCCCAAATGCACAACTTTTACCACTGCCCTCCCTAGCCCCTAGGAATTTAGAGTTTTGGCTCAGCCTTGGACAGCTCTCTTCTGGGAAGAGTTCACTCTGGCCAGCCTCCCACCTGTCATGTGGTAGAGGCACCATCTCAGGGAAGGGTGGAGACTTTAGATCTTTTTTGTATTTTGACATCATTACCATTTTTACCTCTCCCAAGGCACAAAGCAAAAACCTCCCTATTTGCTGTTTTATTCTCTTCTCATTTCCCAGTTCCCCAGCTTGTCATATTATGGATTGCATGTTTCTTTAACGTGACTGAGATCCTTACATTTAAAGAGGCCGTGCAGATATCATTAAACATGTGCCTTTGGTGCACCTCTGTTGATGCTTGACAGTCATCTCAGTTTTGTACACAAACTCCATTTCAAATTTTTATTCTCCTTTTATTCCAGTTTCATTCATATATGGTTCTATACTTTTGTTCCTCATACCAATGGTAATGACAATATAAAAATTATTACTTAGGGAAAAGAAAATAAGGAATGTAAACTTGAATGCAGCAAAACATACCATACCTCAGGTCCCATGTTAGGCAGCATTAGAATTTTCATTTCAGTTATGTGCTACATCTGAGGAACTCAAGGAGCCCAACAGGAAAACCATCTCCATCCATGCCACTCTGGGAAAATAAAAAACAAACAAATCAACAATAACAACAAACCTCAAACATAAATGTTCCTTATTTAATTTCCTTTAAATTTTTTATGTTTTTTCTTAAACTACCAAAGTCTTGAAAGCTCATTCACTTTTTTCTAATATTTTTATTTTGAAGTAATTACAGATTCACAGAAAGTTGTAAAAGAAAAAAAAAAAAATTACAGGGTGGCCCTGTATATAGTTTACCCCATTTCTCCCAGTGGTTACATCCTGTGTAATTATAGTACAGTATCAAAGCCTGGAAATTGATGTTGATAATGTTGATATAATTTGCTTTTCAATTTCAAAACAGAAAAAGAAATCCACCCTAAAGACAACCTGGGCAGTTTTAAGTTGCATTTTACATTTTATTCCTACACACAGGTGATAACCATACTGCCTGTCCTGATAAGCCAAAGGTGTTCCGATAGCCACTGAAAAGGTTCTCCCTGATGAATCCTCTGGTCTCCTTCCAACCCTAGACCAGTGTCATAGCAGACGAGTGAAAAGCAGCCCACATTGGAAGACTTGGGTTAAAATCTGATTTTGCCTTCAAATTTGTGACCTTGAGCAAGAGGCTTGATCTTTCCAAGCTTCAGTGTCTTCATCAATAAAATGGAGAAAATAATTTCCCTGCCTACTTCATGAGGTTGTTGTGAGGATCAAATATGATGCTGTACAGTCAGGGACACGGCAGGCTGTGGACCAGCAATCCTCAAGTTTTTATTCTTTTCTGAAAACATTGCAGATTACAGAAGCGTAGCTTTTCAGAGAAGGCCTTATTCTTACAAACAGAGCAAAACTACCTCCTTATTAGCCACGTGGCCTAAAATGTCCATTATATGTCAATAATCTCGATTCTCTATCATTCTTATTAGAACAGGTACTAGCAATCCATATGACAAGCACTTTGTCATTCATTACCTGCATATCCTGAGGCATGGGATCTATTTTGAAATAAATATTTCCTAAGTTCTTCTATAAGGTCAAATGTATTTTAAGTCTCTTTTATTTTTAACCAGACTACAGGATTCAGTCTTACTTTTTTCATGCCAGCCATGAAATGCACCAGAACTGCTCGTGACACTAGTGAGAAATTATAAGGATACCAAATTAGACAGCGGATGGTTTATGAAGTAGGAATGGAAATCACCCAAGTTTCAATGCACCTTGGTTTGTCTGGATATATTATCTAAACTCCCAACTCACTGGTGGATTCTGGTTTGTGAACAGTAAAAATGCTAGTTTGGGCAGTGTGAAGAAATATAAAGGAGAAAATAAACGTAAATCATGGAAAGTCAAGATAAAAGTCTTTGAACTGAATGTTTTGGATATCCTAATAAAAATACTGAGATTTGTTTCCTCCCCTCTCCCCCATGTGCAGGCTGGCATGGCTCTGACCTATGACCCCACAGCCGCCATACAGAACGGGTAAGTAGACCACATTTCTCTGTCTTAATTGCTAGGAGATCTTGAGCTCTGAATGAGTACCAAAGAAAAATGATCCAATATGTTTTGTTTTTGTGTAAGGTATTTAAATCAGACTGGATTTGTTTGTGTTTTGTTGTTGTTATTGTTTTGGGTTTTTTTTTTTTTAACCATTGTAATAATTTTTATTCCCACACGTGATTCTGAGCTCCATTTGCACACTTCCTCTGTCTACAGGAAGCCCTTCTCTTTCTTTTTTATTTCACTTCTCTTCTCCTCCCACCACTGCCCCCAGTAATGAGACACAGTGAAGAACTGGATGTGAAGAGGAAGTATAGCTAAAGTGAGGATTAGCTGTGTTTCTCTAGGACAAGAATGATGCCCCCGATAATCACTATAGAAATTAGCTTTCAATAATTTCAAGTGTGTGCCTGGGGTTAATTCCTATATCAATAATGTTTTTTGTCTTTCCTTCTTGTAGTCTGGGTAATGGTCATAGACAGAAGGCAGGGTAGTAACTCAGGTGATTTTGTCCTCATTCTTCAGTTTAATTAGCCTCTGGAAATTTCTAGCCTCTTAGTTTGCTTCAAATTCCTCCTCTGAAAAATAAGACTATTAAGCTACATGGTCTGGCCTCTCTACAATTCCTTGGATTAGGAGTATCTTTAGTTGAAACTTTTTTCTCACCTCATCTTGCTTTCTCTCTACTTTGACTATCTTATAATCGATAATAATCATTCTTTGGTTGGTTGCTTCTTGTATTTTCATAGCCTTTTATGTTGGATTTCCCCATGGCTTTCAGTTATCTGTCTTTCAGTCTTATTAAAGAAACAATTGTGATGAAAGCCTCATTGAAGGTCAATATAAAAGATAGAATGAGTTAAATTTCATTTTTCTATTTGGTCAGTGACCTCTAATGAAAATCTTTAGGATGTTGAGTGTTTAAATAATTATCTCTTATTCTTACCATCATTCATTCCACCAGTCATTTATTCATCCACTCAACAAACATCCAGGGAGTCTACTAGGCACAGTACTATGTCCCATAGATGTTAAAGATCACTGTACTAGAGAAGGCATCTTCCTGCAAGAACCGTGCAGCTCACCTTCTGTGAAGAGTTAACCACTGGTAATCAACACGGGTATAAGTTTAGGCCTTTGTCCCCTGGTTAATGAAAACTTCCCTCCAGAAGTAAAGCTTAAAGAAATCCAGTCAGAATGGCAGCTATCAAAAATCCAAACAACAATAAATGCCAGCGAGGATGTGGGGAAAAAGGCACACTCATACATTGCTGGTGGGACTGCAAATTGGTGAAGCCAATCTGGAAAGTAGTATGGATATTTCTAGGAAAACTTGGGATGGAACCACCATTTGATCCAGCCATCTCACTCCTTGGTCTATACCCAAAAGACAAAAACAGCTCTCACTACATGGACACAGCCACATCAATGTTTATAGCAGCACAATTCACAATAGCTAGATTGTTGAACCAACCCGATGCCCATCAGCAGATGAATGGATAGGGAAACATTGGTATATATACACAATGAACACTACTCAGCACTAAAAGAGAATAAAATCATGGCATTTGCAGGTAAATGGATGGATTTGGAGAAAATAATGCTAAGTGAAGTTAGCCAATTCCAAAAAACCAAAGGTGGAATGATCTCTTTGTTATGAAGATACTGACTTATAATGGCAAGGGAGGGGGGATGAGAGGAATGAAGGAACTTTAAACAGAACAAAGGGGGAGAGGTGAGGGGGCAGAGGCAAGGGGATAGAAATAATGACAGAAGGAGTTAGACTTCAATACCCTAAGTACATGTATAAAAGCACAAATGGTGTGAAAATACTTTATGTAAAACCAGCAACTTGAAAAATTGTGCTCTTTATATGTAATATGAAATGAATTGCATTTTGCAAGCATGTATAACCGATTAGAATAAAAATTAAAAATAAAAAATAAAAAAATCCATTTATTTAAGCATATTTACTCATCACCACCGCCTCCCCTCACCCCCAGAAAAGAAAAAGCACTTTAGACTTAGTGAATTGAGAGAAGTAAAAACCCAACCAAGAAAGTCATCTAGAGTTAAGTTGCATAGCTGAGATATAATAGTTAATTCAAATGCTACAAAATGAGGCATAGTGTGCTAAGTGACAGAATATAGGTGCTGTAATGGAAGGAATGACATTTAACGAACACACACTATCCACAAATTACTTGATGTTTTTAATTCAATGGGGCCATGGAGTCAGATGGTTATATTTGATTTGAGAGTTAAGTGAATATGTGTGAGTAAAGTGTTTATTTTGAAAATGGTTTCACATACAGAGAAACAGAAATGATAGTTAAATAAACACCTGTATGCCACATGCCACTCATTAGATTCAGCAAGTGTTAATGTTTTACAATTTTTCATATATATATATATATATATATATATATATATATATATATACATACATATATATATGTGTGTGTATATGTATATACATACATACATATTTGTTTTATGTATATATCTTATGCAGATGTGAGTCTACCTGTTTCCTAAGACTCTATGTCAAGGATTGGAGATGCAGCAGTGACCTAGATGTATCTAGATCTTGTATCATAGAGTTTATATTGTTAAAGATAGAAATAGAATAACTTATTTTTTTATTCTTAATTGTACACTTAATTATTTAATTACAATTGTGTTAATCACTAGTTAGATCAATAGACATTTTTGCTGGATCATACCAAAGCAAAATGTAGATACCATAACACTTCACCCCTAAATTATTCAATACACATCTTCAAAATTACAGACATTATTCCACATGATGACAATATCATTATCACATACAATTTAATTAATACTAATTCCAAAACGTCATCAGTTTTCATATTACTTTCAGTTATCCCTAAAACGCACTGTATTGCTGGCTGATTCTGAAGCAAAATTTAAAAACTCACATAAACATACTTTGAATGGTTTATTTCATGAACTAACGATAACTCCTTTGGTGAGTACTAACATTCCCATTTTACAGATAAGTTAAATGAGGCCATTCAGTATGAGGAAGAGCTGGGAGTCAAATGCGAGTCTCTGCCTCTAAACATAGTCTGATGCACTTGCCAACCAGGATAAATGGAAAGCTATACAGAAGCAATGGTATTTGATATTGCTTACCTGCTAGACTATTAACTCATTGATGAAGTTCACTATATTTTGTTCTTTGAGTAGACAGTTTAAACTGGGCATGGTGTTATATACCTATAATCCCAATGATTTGGGAGGCTGATGCAGGAGGATCCCAAGTTCAAAGCCAGCCTCTGCAACTTAGTGAGGACCTAAGTCTCACTAACTTAGTCTGTCTCACTAAGTACCCTCTCCTACTGCCCACTTGAATAGTCTCAATGATGAATAGTTTATTCAAGAACAAACCTTTGATGCTAAAAGACCCACATTCTTTTATTTATTTATGTTTTATGTGGAACTGGGTATTAAACCAGGGCCTTGCACATGCTAGGCAAGCGCTCCACCACTGACCTACACTTTCAGCCCTTCTATTTACTCTTTTTGTTTGAGACATGATCTCACTAAGTTGTCTAGGTTGGCCTCCAATTTGTGATCTTCCTGCCTCAGCCTCCTGAGTAGCTGGAATCATAGGTGTGTGCCACCACATCAGCCCAAATTATTTATTTTATCTAATCTCATAAAATAAAGGATTTTGTTCCATTAATCAGTCCCTCTTTTCGTACACTGCTGGCCACAGAATACTACATTTAGTCTGTACATTATACACTCCAGTCTCTCCCACCTACAAAGAGGTTAGAAACAAAATAATCCTTTAAGCTGGGGGACCCCGTCTAGCAACCAGACCTTGTCTTTACTGATAAATACCTTCAGTATTCTACACAACCGTCATCCTTAGTCTTCTCTGATTCAGCCTATTGAAATGTGAATTCTAGACCAAAACTCACAGGAATTTCTCTTGTTGATTTCCAAATCTGACAGTTGTAACTGCAGCTTTTAGTCCATTTAAATATTTGACATCTTACACATTTTTTTTTTTTTAATTCACCACTTATACTGTTTTGAAACTCTTCTCTTGGATCCATTCTTTGCTATTTCTTCCGGCTCCTCATTTTTACTGCCTTCTGTCTCCTCTTCTGATTCTTCCTCTTCTACCTGCTTTTGTTATTTTTTAAAATTTATTTTTTAAGAACTAAAGACCTCACTGTTTAGTTCATAACCAGCTTCAGAGCCCTATCACTGTTTACACACGTCTTTGTATGTCCCAAACTGAGGTCGTGATCTTCATCAACACTTCACGATACAAACCACACAAATTTAAGTGGAGAACACTTACCCAGTTATCCTGTTTAAAAATTTCACTCTAAAAGTCATTTAGGCTATAACAGATTGTAGTGTGGATTCTTTATTTTGGGTTCTTTCTTCTACATTCTCCATTATCACATTTTTCAATAGATTTTGTTCTTTCCATATCTAAACTGTATTTTCAATTCAGCCTTTCCCTCCTGCCACTGGGGGAATTCATCAAATCACCATTACATACCTGTACTACATTGTCATTTACTTGCCTCTAATATAACTCCTCTAAATCCTTTTCCTGTTGCTTTTTTAAAAATTTTGTTTTTAAAGATAATTTATTGGTGTGTTACAATTATACAAAATGGAATCTGTTGTTATAAATGCATATATGCGCATAACATAATTTGATCAATTTAATTCCCCACTACTTCCCCTTTTCCTTCCTAGTCCTCTTTCTTCATGCTTCTGGTCTCCCTTCTATTTTCACGAAATCTCCACCCCTCTTATTTCCCTTTATTTCTCTCTAGCTTCCACATCCAAGAGAAAACATATGATCCTTGACTTTCTGAATCTGGCATATTTTACTAAATGAGATGCTCTCCAGTTCCACCCATTTTCTTGCAAATGACAATTTCTTTTTTTCTTTTTGACTGAGTAAAACTCCATGGTATATATACACCACATATTGAATAATTTGAAAAAGTCAACGTAATCATAGGAATCACAAACCTACCTGATTTGAAGTTTTGAGTGACATTTACTACCAGAGAACAAAATTTAAAATCCCCCAAATAGCCCAAAAGGAATCTAGGCATGGGTTACTGCAGCTGAACTGTGGTTCTCAGAACATCCCCTTGCATTCAGGGTCTTGTTGCTTAGGGAATTTTCTCTACCTGAGTTCAGACATGGTGGACACCCACTAATCACCCCCACCACACACACTTTTTATAAAAGTATTCATTTCAAGAACATCTTCAAATGATACCAGCTAGAGCTATTACACAATTGGTCAACAGAGAAATAGTGTAAGCAATGGTTAAGAGAACAGAATCCAGAACAAGATACATCCAAGTTCTGTTATTTACAAATACGAGACCCCAGACAAACTGTACTTCATTGTCCTTCTCTGTGATGTGGAGATTACAGTGCTTCCACCCTTTCATAAGATTATTTGAGGACTAAAGGAAATTGGTGTGATGTAACATAATCAGCATTGTAAATACTGATGTTATTGTTGCATTGTGTGTGACAATCTCACAATATGTCACAATTAGCCTTTTCATCATGTAGCTGTTGACACACGTGTTTGCTTCCCTGCTGGACTGTTAACTCATTGATGAAGTTCACTATGTCTTGTTCTTTTGAGTAGACAGTTTAAACTGGGCACAGTGTTGCATGCCTATAATCCCAGTGACTTGAGAGGCTGAGGCAGGAGGATTCCAAGTTCAAAGCCAGCCTCTGCAATTTAGTGAGGACTTAAGCAATTTAGTGAGAACCTGTCTCAAAATAAAAATAAAATAAAAGGCGGGGGATGTTGCTCTGTAGTTAAGCACACTGGGTTCAATGCTGGCACAATAAAAATTTTATTTAAAAAGTTTGAATAAATTGTTTAATCCAGCATTGGGAATGCCAAGTCAGAAGTAGGAACTCTGGCCAGGTATGGTGGTGTGCACCTGTAATCCCAGCAACTCCAGAAGGCTGAGGCAAGAGGATCACAAATTCAAAGCCAGCTTTGGCAAGTTTGGGAGGCCCTAAGTGACTCAGTGAGACCCTGTCTCTAAATAAAATATTTAAAAGGGCTGGAGATGTGACTCAGTGGTTGAGTGCCCCTGAGTTCAACCCCTGGTACCAAAAAAAAAAAAAAAAAAAAAAAAAAAAGAAGAAGAAGAAGAAAAAGTGGGAACTCTGTCTGCTGATACCTGATTGTTTTAGAAAATTGACATCAGGGAAACCCCTGCTTCACCCCAGCCATCAACCCAAGCCATGTGACATCTTAACCTGATGCTCTGTAAATACAACATATCAGTGTCACCCAAGCAAAGTGCCCGTGAGTTTCTCGTGTCCTGGGTTGAGGATAGAATTTTGTATTATTGATGATGAGATGATAGAAAATTTATATACTACAGTGAAACTGAAAGAAATAGGAAGATTATAGCTAAGCAATAATTTTCATTTGATTCTTTTTAATAGAGATTTTTTTTTTAAATATTGTGCTTATCTTTGGTTTTTATTGCCTCACATGTTAACGTCTTCACTGGTAGAACAACCCTTTCTACACACATAAGATGTCAAAATAGCTGCAAATGTTTTCTCAACGTACTGTCCCTTAGGTTAATACTGGCACTTCATAAAGGTGTAGAGCTGATTTAGATAACTACTCAGCACACCAAGGAATGTCTAAAATAAATGTCTAGAATAAAGTGTGCTATTCCCTATCCACACTGCTGCATTCCATCTAGCAGTCAAACCCAACTCAGAAGTAACCTAACAGACAGAAAAAAAAATAAATATATTTAATATGTAATACTGTGGGGAAGAAGCTGGTCCCATACCATGGCCAGACCAGAGGATGGTGTCCAAAGACACAGCTGCACTCTGATCCGGTTAGTACTATTAAGGATTATTTAATGTTGATTCAGTTGAGTTCAGCAAAACTTTTTAAAAATATATATCTGTTATATGGTAAAAAAATATTTTTGTGATACAATTTGAGAAGCAAAATTTTCACACTAATTACAAAGGACATGTACACAGTTTCAATGTGATATAGAATGCAAATACCATTGTGATCAAAGCACAAAGTACTAAGAGATTTATGTACATATTCATGTTTATATATATGAAATATTTCTGCAAGAGGATACAAGAAAGGGTGGTAATCATTTTGTGCTAAGAGCCAATGGAGAACTGGGAAATAGAGGTAGAAGGCAAATCTTTTTCTCTGTTAACCATTTTATATATTTTTTTAATTTTTTTAAAAAAATATTTATTTTATTTATTTATTTTTATGTGGTGCTGAGAATCGAACCCAGGGCCACACACGTTCTAGGTGAGAGCGTTCTACTACTAAGCCACAACCCCAGCCCTATATTTTTTTAAATGAGGAAAATTATTTTTATTGGACACAGAGGAGAGGCGTTTGTGTTCCAATGAGTGGCTTCAGGATGTCATGAGTTTGTCCTCTTACAGAAGTCCCCCATCCTGGTGGAAGGACATATTTTATAATTCTGTAGTGTCCTATAACTATATGCTAACCCACAGGCCTTTCTGAGAATCATAAGCCAATATGTGGCTGGGTTGTAGCTGGGGCCTCAAACTGTGTGAAGATTTAAATGTTCTGAATCTCATCACGTCCACATTAATAGAGCAAAGAAACTGAAATAAAGACTCTCACATTTAGCTTGATTGTTACCTAATGAAGAACAAACATTTTTGTCACTGGACCATGGTAAATCTGTGCTGTTTGCATTTAGTCAGTGGAAAATGTCAGTTCTGTCATCTGCCTGAATCTATCCAATTACCACGTTTAAAAGAATTAGTTCAATGTCACTTCTATCTAAGGCTTTGGAGGTTAGAGTGAAGAATTATCTGAGTCACTATAGAAAATGAAAAAAGCTGCATACTTTTTCCAATAGGCTAACTTACAAGAATGAGAATTCCTGTCCTTCTTTCAGAGCTCACTAGCATAGCTCTATAATTTGTTATTACTCTTGCCCTATTGCTTTTTTAGCAGTTCAATATGAAATTCCATCACTTTCAAATATGAGCATGGGAAGTAGGGAGCAATCCCTCCCATATTCAAAATATCATCATTCCTGTGCCCTTTTCACTGAGAGATGCTGTGTGAGACCCTTTGGATTGTTTTATTTGAATAAAATGTATTCTTGGGGAGATATGAAAAGAATGTTTTCTATAACATTGGTTTGCCAGCTGTTTTATATGGACACTTGATATTAAGTGATACAGAAGCCTTATCTTATTATACTAGGAAAGAAATCTAATGTGAAGGATACGTTGGCATTACAATAAAAATGACCAATAACTTATTAATCTGGTGCTCTTGTGTTACCCTGAGGGTAGCATTCATTGTTCTGACTCTAACAATATAGCCTGCAGACATGAAACACAAGCCTGTGCTGTTTATTTCAGTGTGTAAATAGGATTTTGTAGTTTTTTTTTCTACAATAAAAAAACATCCTACCCTGGGGTTATTGATGCATTCATGTTGTTTTTATTATCGGTGAAATAAGATTTTACCATATTACTACTGACTGCCAAATCCCCTGAAGATGACTTTTCTGCAGGCAAAATAATATCCCATTAGTGACCAACACTTGCATTTTCTGGACTTACAGAGGGTCCTTGCCTTTACTGCTAGATTACCACATAACTTTTCACATTCATTAGAAATATTAAGATTTCAAGGGCCATATTAGAGTTCTTTAGATGATGTTTAGTTAAATTCTCTTAATTACTTTGGCATTTGGTATTTTGCTCGTATGAAACCTCTCCAGAGGTCACTAGCCCTTATGCCTAAGGCCAAGTCCCTCAATCTCAACACTATTAACATTTCGGACCAGATATTCGGACAGACCTCGCTGTGAGAGCTTTGCTACACATTGTACAAGGAGTAGCAGTGTCCCAGACCTCTCCACAGCAGATGCCACTAGCATCCACTCTCCAGACTATGGCAAGTATCTCCAAACACTATCAAACGTCTGTTGGAGGGAAAAATCCCCTCTAGCTTACAACCACCAGGCTAAGTATCAAAGGGGTCCTTGTTACATTCATAGTATTACGTGACTCTTATTAAAGAAATCTCTCTTAAGAGAGTAAACTGATTTCAGGACAGTGTGTTGAGCAATTCATTCTCAGTTTTCTCTAACAGGATTTTGCAAGGTATAATGCATGTGTTAACAGATATAAAAGCATAAGGGCACATGTTTGGAACTACCTTAAGTCTTTTATTATGGCTAAAACGTTTTGTCAATTTTCTCTTTCCTGTTCCCCAATAACATGGCATTTCTGCCTGAAAGATTATTTGGATGTTCTAATGTTTTGATGTGATGCCTCTCTGAAAGTATTTTCAAGCCATGATATGGACGCATGACAGGGAATAGGAAAAAGCTAAGAGACTGGAAAACACATTCTACAATTCTGCCTTTGAATCTGTATTTTCTTTAGATACAGCACCTCTAAGCCACAGACACACTAGTAGTCTCTCCTGTCTTGGCTTAAGCAAGGGTTTTCTGTAAATTCATCTGGTTTGTGTTTGGGCTTGAGAAGAGCTTATTTTCAGATACCAGAATTAGAGGATCAAGATAGTATGCTCGGCTCAGTCCGTTCTTCCCAGTACATTTTCCCTGCTAAATGACTCTGACTTGAGTGGCAGTATTGGAACTTGCTGGGAAGTATGAAATATCATTCTCATTTGACAGATAGGATTAGAGCAGATAGAACAAAAATGCATTAAATTTTCCCCCAAGGGTTCCTTTTGTTAGTATCAGTTTACTTCGCTGGTTTCTTTATGTTTTTGCTCTCAGTTTTCCCCATGGAATTTCCTGTAAACTCTTCCTGTCAATCCAATTTTTATTGCTTTCATTTTTAATACTCCAATTGGTACATTTTATAAAATAGACCAGCCATGCTAAAATGTGATGCATGATTTTCTCTGTCAGTGTAAGAGATTAAACTTGAGTTTCTACCGGAAGTTAAACTACTACATGGTGTAAGAGAAGGACTGTTATTTGAGTGCTCGTGGGTGCCTGTCATGTCTTCATGATCCCTGGACAAGACGTTCTGTTTACTGCCTCATAGATAAGACCTGTCAAAAATAAGACCTAAAGGGGGTTATTAAATGTGAACCATGTTTTTCATAGAAAAGGACTTTCGTCTAGTTACTATTGTCTTTGCATGCATAGAAAACACAGTTTCACCAGTATGCAATGCTGGACTGTGTTCTCTGGGATCTTAACTCTTAGCTTCCTACTAGTTTCAGGGACCCATTTTTTCTGTTACTGTCCTCTGGGCACTGGCCATCCTGTACTGTAATCACCATTTAATTCCCCAAGCTGCTCTACATTTATTCATTCATTCAATATTTAGTAGTTATAAAGCATCTGCTATTTCCCAGGCTCCCTTCTAGGCAACAAGGCCGTCTTTGAGCTGACATTCTAAAGAGAGAAATCATTGATAAAGACATTGCCTATCCCAGCCTGGAATGCATTGAGAAAGTGTATTGAGTGGGTGGTTTAAACAACAGAAATTTACCTTCTCACAAATTCTGAATGCTACAAGTTCAAGATCAAGCTTCCTGCCAGTTAGGTTTTGGTGAGAGCTCTCTTCCCAGCTTGTGGACAGCCACCACCTCACAGTATCCTCAAATGGCTTTTTCCTAAGACATATAAGCAGTAAGCTCTTTACTGTCTCTTTTTATTAAGGACATTTATACTATCCAATCTAGGTCCCAACCTTATGACCTCATTTAACCCTAAATAGTTCCTTCCAGATCTTCTCCAAATACAACTACACTAGCATTTAGGACTTCCACATAAGAATTTGGGTGGAGATGAGGCTCAAACATTCAATCCATAACATACATGAATAAATTTTTAAAAATTACAACTTCACATAGATAAGGACAAAGAAGACATTAAATATATAAGAAAAAGAAGATAGAGAACAATTGGAGCACAAGCAGCCATTGTTCCATTATCTACAGGCCTTTCTAAAGAAGAAACAGTCAAGTGAGCCCAAAGATGAAAAAGAGGCAGTGTTAGGGAGTTTGGGGAAGCGAGCATTAGAGAGGAAGAATAAGATGTTGAGGAGCCAGAGGGGAGATCATGGGAGAGAAGAAAGTCAGTGTGGTTGAATCCTAGTTGACCAAGTAGGAATGAGGTAGGAAAACATCAGAGAGGTAGGCAGTAGGTACCCTGATTGCACTGGCCAGGACAAGGAGGTCCAATTTTGTTTGTAATGCAATGAAAATCCTTTGGAGAGATGTTAGACTGATGAGAGTGGAAACAAGATATAGTTTGAGTGACTCTTAGGGATGTTTCAGAGTCTTACCACCTTTGATACACATAGGAAATGCTTAATATATTTTTAAATTGGAAAGATGGATGTTTTCTTAAATAATAATTGTCTTTTTGAAAGAGACAATTGGGTATAACTTCCTCAGCATATCCACTCTTTTCAGTGTATAATTCTATAATTTTGACAAATATACACAACTGTGTAACCTCAACAACCATCAAGGTATTGAACAGCTATAACCCATCCTCAAATCACCTTGTGTTGTGGCACACACCATGTAATCCCAGTAGCTCAGGAGGCTGAGGCATGAGGATCGTGAATTCAAAGCCAGCCTCAGCAATGGTGAGGCATTAAGCAATTCAGTGAGACCCTGTCTCTAAATAAAATACAGAATAGGGCTGGGGATGTGGCTCAGTAGTAGAGTGCCCCTGAGTTCAATCCCCAGTAAAAAAAAAAAAAAAAAAAAAAAAAGATATTAGACCCTTCTCCCATCCCCATTCATCTATTTCTGTTTCTATAGTTTTGACTTTTTTTTAAATTTTTTGTACCAGGGTTTTGACTTTCAATGTTCTGATATAAATGGAATTATGTAGTATATAACCTTTGAGTCTGACTTCTTTCAGTTAGCATAATTCACTTTAGAGTCATCATTTGAGCTGTACCAGTAGTTACATTTGACCCTCACTGTCTGTGTATTCCACACCCACTGATTCAACTGAGAGAGAAAATATTTGGGGGGAAAAATGTGTCTGTATTAAAAATACACAGTCTTTTTTCTTGATATTATTTCCTAAATAATACAGAATAGCAACTATTTATATAGCATTTACATTGTACAGGGTGTAATAAGTAATTGAGAGGTGACACAAAGCATATAGGTAGTGTTTTCAATGTAAACACTACCCTATTTTGTATATGGGACTTCAGCATCCTTGCATTATGGTATTGGTGGTGGGTCCTGGAACCAATCACACATGGAGACCAAGGGATGACTGTATTGGTTTTTAATCCCTTAGTAGCTACATTCCATTATATGAATACACCATAGTTTATCAATTCAGTTCAATAACATTTAAGGTTTTTCCAATTTCAGGAAAGTATAAGCATAGCTTCTATAAACATTCACATTAGTCTCTTTGTTTAAACAAAATTTTTCTTTTTCTTTTTTGTTTTGAGAAGAGTGGCATTACTGCGTCCTATGCTGTGTGTACATTTAACTTTATAAGAAACAGCCAAGCTGTTTTTCATAATGGCAGCACTATTTTGCATTTCCAGGAGCAATGAATGAGAATTCTACTATTTTTGCATCCTTGTCAGCACCCACTTTTGTTGTTTTATTTTGCCATCCTAATAGGCATGTAGCCAGTATCTTTTTTTAAACTTACAACTATAAATTTAGGGATCTATTAGATAGAAAATATGTAATGCAGAATGGACTAATTTTTTTCAGCTATGGTTTTTTAGAAATTAAAAGTGTGTGGCCTTATAAAATTCTTGTTAAGAACTACATAACATAAACTTAAGGCTATCATTCCCTAATCCTTACTTGAAGAATTTACTCCTTGAATCCTGGCAACCTTTACTTTTAGTTCATCTACATTCAATAGCAGTCTCAGAAAATGCTTTCTTTTCAAGTAACCCACGAAATTCTCTATTAAAAACATCAGTGACTCCTAAGGCTTATAGGAACTTTGTCTCAATAATTTAAAAAAAATTAACAGAGTAATTGATTTTTGGTAGGCATATGGCAAAACTCAAGTAATGATTCCTTTATCCCTGATATTCATTTTCTCTATCAATCCTCACATCAGCGAAATACTCTATCCCAGGAAACCTGGTTTTATTTGCTCTGTGGCTTGTTCTATAGTGAGATAGAAGGAGGAAATATGAATTAAATTTCTGCTGATGAGCAGCTCATGAATTCGAAGGTACATCCTGAAGAGAAAAGGGCATACAACTTATTTTTATTTCTAGGAACCACTCATTACTAGATCTCCAAAAGAATCATCCCACTTGTGGCTTGTGAAATCCTGATTTTTTTGCCCAGTATTACTTTATTATTGTTCTATGAAGGACCCCAGAGTCTTCAAAGTATGTCACATAGATCCAGTTTCTCCATCTTAATTGAATCCAGAAAATATTCCTATTCCAACCTATACACTAATTGTCCTCTTTCTTCTCTTTTTGTGGACAAAGAATTTTCTACATGAGGGCACAGAGTCTAGCACAAAATATCCAGAACTTCCTAGGAATTGATCCTTATTTCCTGAATAAAGAGATAGATATGGTTCCTGTTGGTATAATTAGCCATCTTCACAAAGCTTGGTGTTTTCATTTGCCTTTCTCCCACAGAGCTTTAGAATGGCATTACCTTTTTTTGAAAAGAATGATGACCATGGCTTTTCTGATCTTGTTGATTAAATTACTGTTATATTCACCTGGCATAAGAGATATT
Source organism: Tamias sibiricus (assembly GCA_025594165.1). Lineage (NCBI taxonomy): Eukaryota > Metazoa > Chordata > Mammalia > Rodentia > Sciuridae > Tamias > Tamias sibiricus. The sequence continues at coordinate 34,642,021 of CM046673.1, read as the reverse complement.
TTTGCAGCTAATTTTATGAAATGACTTGAAGTAGTCATTTTGTTCAATGATTTACTTCTCTTAGTGGAATCCAATACTGTTAATCTCCTGGATACTCCTATTAAGAATTGGTGGAAAATCACGAGGGTGGAACCCTTGTCTTTCTAAAACATGCTTGGTAGCATTTGATCAGTGGCCAGGCGTTCAGCAGCTTCATGAATCTTCTTCTTCTTCTTCTTTTTTTTTTTTTTTTCTGTTTGCAGATTTTATTCTTCACCGTACAGTATTGCAACCAACCGCATGATTCCACAGACATCTATCACGCCATTCATTGCTGCTTCCCCTGTCTCCACATACCAGGTATGTCTGATTCACCTGCACCTCAGGAGAGATCTTCCTTACCAGTAATACACTATATGGAGGCAAAAAGGACACAGTAGAATTAAAAGGAAAATTCGTCCTCATATACTTTAGTCTCCTCTTAATGTGATAATGCTCAAGTTATGAATTAGTCTATACTTTCTAGGGCCTGTTTGCATCAATTCACTGAATAATAAAATCCAACATGCTTTTCATTCTTCCTGCTGAGTTTTTACGATTATGCAACTTTCCAACCACTGATAGTAACAGCTCTCTTACCACTGGGGAATTATTTTATTTGTTGTCTGCTATTTCAGTTGTTCATGTTCCCTATTGTGTCTTTCCTAAAAGCACATTTCTAGCAATCCCTTCACTTATTCCAGAATATTTCACCATTGTCATCTCATTTTGTCACAGTTGTCCTGGTAAAGCTACACAGATAGATGTTAAATCATACTTCCCCCCAAATAGGGAATATTATCAAAGTGGTAAAAGTGATTCCTGCTCCCTGTTCACATTTCATTCTCAGTTCCAGAGAGATCAAAAGGGACCTCCATGATTCCACATGTTGGAACACAAGAAAATCTGAGACTCAATGTGTTAAACCAGATGTTGCGACCAGTCATTCCAAGTACACAGGTGGATTGAAATAGTCACACTTTTCCCTGAAAAAAATACTCCCTATTCCTTTAAGATATGTATATTACTCCCTTCTCCTCTTTACCTAGTTATTCTTCAAACAACTCTTCTAATTCTGATTAGAAAATGCCTATAAGAACGTATTTCTTTAAAAAAAAAAAAGTTGTGAAAGAGAGAGCAAGTGTGTGCATGCACGTGCTTCTCTGTGTTTTGTACATGGTGGGGTTGGACGTTTTAGAGTGGGTAAAACTATCATGGTGCTGACTGTTACTAATTCAGTGAAGTTTCAGCTTATTGAGCCACTGCATACTTCATTTCAGGATGTCCCAGCTGTTAGAGCATCAAATTTAAGACTATGTGCATTTTTCCTTCACTGATTCCCCCTGAAGCAGATCATTTTCATTCTTTTTCTGCACTCTTGAAATATACCCATGGATGAATGGAATGGACTTTTGTTTGAATTGCGTTAGGGGGTCCTAGAATGTCTGATTCCTTGAGACCCATGAGGCCATATGCAGGTGCTATCCAGTTTTTGTTCTTCCTGCAGGCCTGTATGTGTGTGTGTGTGTGTGTGTGTGTGTGTGTGCGCGCGCGCGCACATGCGCGCACTCTATTTTTTTCTAATCTTGGTCTCTGCTTCAGCCAAGACCACCCACTAAGCCACAGTGTAGAGCACTTTGGTGATATGAATAAAAAAATGTACAGAAAAGACACTTCACTTGGGAAGGCTCATACGTGAAATTTAACTCTAGTTCCTTTCTTTCAAAAAAGAGATTACAGCAATTTCCCATGTTGTTGACTCTTGGCTTTTCACCACTTTTATGTTTTTATAATGTAAAGTGAATTGGGAATTTTGTTGGTGTGAGTGTATTGGAAAACAAAATCTTCATGGTTTCCTATGTAACAGTCAGCTTGTACAGTCTGACTTTCTCATTTGACTGACACATGATACTTTTAAGAAGAGCTGGCTGGCTCAAATGCACATTTCTATTCTCCATACTAATGGTCATGAGAGAAAAAAAAAAAAAAAAAAAATTGCCAAACTTGTTTAACTTGGGTTTAGCCCAAAACACTCCTCACAATTTTTTGGTTTATTTCTTCATTTTTTTAAATACCACTTTTGCTGCTTGAACATTTTTCTAAGATTGGGATCTCCTGAGCATTTAAAGTCACAACCAAAGACAGAAAAAGAGGAAGTCTAGCAGTTAACTCTTGCTTCCTTCATTATTTGCCAGGGTATCCCTGAGAATTGACCTGAAAATAGTCTCTGAGGCCTCCTAAGTCTTGAATCTTCAACACCAACCTCAAATATGCTTCAAGATCCAGTCTCGTCCATGTGGACACTAAAAGTGAAGCCAGCCAGTGAAATGGGAAGTTGCTTTATTTCATTGTCTCAAGAACCAAATTAATCAGGTCTAAGAATACCCTTTTTATCCTTAGTTTTGAGTACTAATTAGCTGTAAAGTCAGATGGACTCCACTTCCTTATGACCTAGTGTGACTCCACTGAACACAAGAACCAGTTCTCTCTGTGATTGCTTTGTGCTAATAAATGCTGTTTGATATAGGTCCAGAGTACTTCATGGATGCCTCATCCGCCATACGTTATGCAACCAACAGTAAGTGTTCTCAGTCACCTGAGGCTCAATATTTCTCTTATCCAAGTGCAAGCTTTTGTAATGCATCGAAGCTTCGGGGTAAAGCTTTTGTTATATTCTATAACTCTTTCAGGCAGCCATATTCTCCAGATAAAAAGCTGCTCCTGAAAATATCTACAAAAGCATGTACAACTGGTAGCTAGAGAGACACAGGTAGATAAAGAGGGGAAAAAAGAGATAGAGAGAAACTTTATTGTAGGAAATAGCAGAAAAGCAGTCAACCTCCCAGCTGATGTCTACCATTTGTTATGAATGAGAAACTTTTGCTTTATATAAGAACTCAGAACTCTGGACAGTTAAATCCCTATACCAGGAAAATCTTCATTTTCCTTCTTCAGATGTCGTCTGATGGGTTTGGGGGCAATTATGAGTATCAAAGCCAAGTGTTGACTTGAAGCAATATATCTGAAATGTGAAGGTAGTTCTGTGCTAATAGATGATGATCTATAGATAGCAAGGTGGGTAGTTTGTTGTTGTTGTTGTTGTTGTTTAATGTTAGCTAGCTATAGGTCTTCTTTAGTGGGAAATGCCATCCAAAAAATATTCAAACTATTTTCTACAGACTAAATATCCCATTTTTCTGGCACATTACATCTGTTCCAAATGAAGAGCATGCTATGTGCCATTAGAATCTAGAATGGAGGCCAACATTCCTTTTATCTTGTCTCCAAGTTTTTCTAGCTCTATCGCAGTATGAGAGAGAGAGAACGTGCACACGTGCGTGCAAGAGAGAGACGGGGAAGAGGGGTGTTTCAATAACAACACACTCATGAGAGTGACTGTTCTCTGGTGTACTCCTGGGTAGCTCACATCTGTGGCTTTGTTTCCTTTTCTATTACTATACTTAACAGTGCTTTAGGGAGGATCAAATGAGAATGTCTGTGAAAACAATGAAAAATATGAAACACCGTGCATTATTATTGCCATTATCCTTATCATGGAATGTGTTAGTTGTACAAAGAAGGAGTAACACTGAATTTTAATTATTTTAAAAGCTAAATTTAAAGACCATGAAGCTGAATGCACAGGCATTCATTTCCTGCACTCAGAGGACCAGAGAATCTGTTTTTCATATTTGAACTTTTTCCATTTCTTTTTTTTTTTAAATAAGGAACTTATATTGCTGCTAACATTTTCAACAGTTTGTTTTTTATTTAAAGAATACAAATATATAGGTTACTACAGCAGAACTTTGGAACATATTTTGTAAATCCCTCTATTTACTATTATTTACACACCTTGGGGGTTTCCTGAGTTCATCTGCTCTGTGTTCTATAAATCATACTAATATGCAGTAAATCCAGGCTTACTCGTCCATCCAAATCATGAGGTAAAATTCAACATGTGTTGCCAAACCAACATAGAGCATAGCATGGTCTGAGCTAGCACAGGAAAAGCAGAGACCTACCAAGTTCTAAAGAAGAGACTCTGGAAGGAAACAACCTCTGTCTAAAGAAATAATGTGCTTATCTGCAGAGCAATAATGCTTACTCAGTCTTCACACCAAGGTCACACATCATCTCTTTGTGGCCGAAAGAAATGCAGATCTGGCAAAATCTAAATATTTTACCAGAAGTCAAAATATAAAAAACCCGTTAGTACTTCTTGAGTGGTTAGGAGGAGAATCAGGAGGGTTGTACAGGTCTTCAGTTGAGCTGAAGACCTGAACTAAGTTTTTCAGGTACCTCTTCCTCCAGCCTAGTATAGCTTCAACGTCATGGTTGCATGTATATTTCTCATGTATCTTCCTCTAGCAATAAGGGAGTGTGTGTGTGTGTGTGTGTGTGTGTGTGTGTGTGTGTGTGTATTGTACTTTGTCTCCTTGGATTTTGCTTGCTGTGGCTTCTGCTCATTGATATCATTATCACGTCCCATGACTATACTGCACATTATGTTTGAGCTTAGGCCACTAAACATAAAATGTAATGTCTGGCTGGGGCAGATTCCTGGAAAATGGAATGGTTGGACCACCCACCACTATGTTGTTTTTACGATGGAAAAAATAAACAGTGTCATGGGAACACAGAGTTTATACCACCAGTCTTTGTCCTGTAAGAGTTTTGGTGGTTGTGTATATTACCTGACTGGCCTTAATTTCATTATCAAAATGGCAGTTAAATTGATCACTATACCATGTGAAAAAATAAAAACACTTAAGCTCTATAAGGTGAAGATTGAATGAATGAATTGATGATTAATAGCATAGATTCTTAGTTGCACTCATCAGCATAAGAGACCCTTCTACATATGGGGCATTGGGAAATTCCCTTAAACTTTCTGAGCTACACTTTTCTCATTTGCAAGATAGATATAATAACATCTAAATAATTATGTGTTTTGTTCAATAAATTAAATAAGGTATTAAAATTTTTAAATAGTTTCTGGAAAATAGCAAACATGCAATAGATGATTGCTATTAGCTATATATGTAGATTTCACATTAGGTTTTAGATTATAAATTGTAAATTCTACCAATTGTAGAAAAGGTGTGCTGGTAGAGAAAGAAAGTGGAGACTTGGCAAATATCACCTATTTCTACCACATTCACAATGGGTTTTTTATAATATTTATTTATTATAAATAATGGTGCTGATGATTCAACAAAGTGCTTCACACCTGCTAGGCAAGCACTCTACCACTTAAGCCGCAACCCCAGCTTCACAATGTTTTTTTAACTTACTTTGCTAATGAGTTTGGTAAGGATAACCTTTCTGGCTATAAATAAGTCCAATTGCTTATATTGGTACTGATTTCATTTACTTACCAAACCATTCAACACCTTGTACTTAAAGGAAAGTTCCATTGGATACCTCCTTTATCAGTAACAGGAACCTACTTTAAAAAGAAATTCAAAATGTCAATATCCATTTCTTAAATATGTTGCCCATAAGTTCGAATCAGTTGCAACTTTCCTATCACATCTCTCTTCCCCATTTGAAGAAAATCTTGTGTGTGACCTCTCACTGTGGAGGCATCTTCTTTTAGCTGGCATGCATGCTAAGGACTTTTGAGTGGAAGCCAGATGCATTGATTACCTGTAGGAGAAGTTCTTTAGATTCCTTTTCAGAGTTGACTAGAGGGGCCCTATGGTCTCAATCAGGGTTGTATCTGAAAAGAATCAGTCTTTCAGCAAAGTATTACAGTAGAGCACAGTGCCTTGGTCTTTTTCTATGGTGGATGAATGGTTAAACTGGAGGAGCATTGGTTGTTAATAGAGAAGTGAAATGACATAAAGAAGGGAATAGAACAAGAAGAAGATGAGGAACAAAAAACATAAGCATATAGCTTGTTCAATTTTTCCATTCCAGCTCGCATCTCTGGAGATTTAATTTTCAGAGTAGTGTGCAGAGTCCTGTTTTTTTTTTTTTTTTTCTTTTTTTTTTTTTTCTTTTTTTGCAGATTTAGAAAAAGGCTCTGGGAAGAAGGGATAGAAATCTCCTCTTATAGGTTATAGCCATTCTAGTATTTGTACAAGAAAATAGATCACACAGTTATTGGACTCTGAGATCTTATTGGATCTCCTGGAAAGATTTTAGGAAAGCAAGCCCATTTCTGTTTGCTCTTTGTTGATCATTTGAACTTTAGGGAGAGAGGGCTGCTACACTAAATTAGGAATTCACTTTTTGCTGTGAGCAAGTAAATATACTGACTCTGTAAATGCAATTTGGTTACTTGCATTAGTATGACTCTATACTATACTCTGAAACTTACCAACGAAATTTAAATAGTTAACCAGATTACACAAAGTATCATCTACTTTACAGAACAGTATGTTAAAGGAGGATGTCATGTCCATAAATGGTTGAAATCCCCATCCACTACATTTGATATTTTGCTAAATCTGTGCTACTGATGTGGAGAGAAAAATGATACTTACAAAGAAAAAGTAGAATCCCATTCTCTTAAATTCTATTTAGGCTCATTTGAATCATAAATATGCTATTTTTCATATGGTTAGCGCTATTTCATCTCAAGGAGAAAGGGCAGCTTTCATTTTTACTTAATTACAAAATGGTTATCTAATTATAGTAATGTAAGAAACTAAAGATGCCTTCATTGAATCATTAGAAGATTTGTCACCGTGCATAGTTCAATTGTCATTTTTCTGATGAATAAAATCTAGGTTTACAGATAAAAAATAAATATAAGCTTCCTTTCTACAACAAGGCTGGTTAAGAGAGCCAGAATACTTGATTTGATTATTATATACTTCTACATAAGTGAAGCCTAAGCCCTAGTTTTGGGGGTTTTGTCCTCCAAATTTCCAAGTGTATTTTCTGAAAAAGAATATGACTAAATTTGGCAATATTTATACCAAATACTACAGAGTATTATAACAGTTCAAAAAACAAGGTTTTCAGATATTTCTTTTTTACTGTAATACCTGAGCCAGACCAAAATCATAACCATCATGTTTTCATTACCGAAGTACCAGTGCAAATACTTTTGCTCTCTGAGTTAACTAAACAAATACATATGTTAATATGTATTTTTCAACTTAACAATGACAAAAACAGCTCTCCTTACCCATAAATATTATTTCTATCAGGAAAGAATTCAAATGAGTGAGAATGATCTTAGGAGGCATTTCTTTTTTCCAGTGTTACCTCTTTTTCAATGTACTTCTGGGGTGAAGTAAATATAAACAAAACAATTTCTATAGCAAGCCTCTGGGATACCTATCTACAAAGCAGAGCTAGCTGACTTTCCTTTGTTAAATGTAAGTCCAAAGTTCTATAGTAGTTTTTCAAAAATATTAGGTGACTTTATAAAAAAATCTGTAAACAGTGGCATTCAAGGCCCACTATTTAAGTGTATCGAAATTTAAAAGCAGAAAACTAGAACTCCTTTACTCATCAATTCTATTCTGCAGAAATGAACATTGTTGACAAATTCATATGTTACCATCCAGTCAATTTATGCATATAACAGTATATATGCATATGCATGTAAATGTGTATGTATTTTAAACATATATTTGAGATTGGAAATATTGTATTACAACTTGCTTTATTTTTCTCCAACAATAGAATTGTTTTAATTTGTTTTGTGTAGCTATAACAAAATATCTGCTGATGGATATTTTATAAAGAAAAGAAATTTACTTTGGCTTACAGTTTTGGAAGCTGAAACTCCAAGATCAGTCAGTCACATCTCTCTGGCCTCTGGTGAGGATCTTCTGGCTGCTTAAGAAAGCATGCAATAGGGGGATCACATAGTGAGAGAGAACACAGAAGATCAGGGAGACTCCAGGCTCACTCTTTTATAATGACCCACTATCCTGGGAAATAAATGGCTCCTGCAAAACTCTACCCACTGCATTCAATTAGCATTAATCCATTCATGAGGAAGATCATAACCCAATTCCCTCCCATTATTAGGACCCACCTCTTAAAGGCCCACTACCTTTCAGTAGCATTACAGTATGGATCAAGCTTCCAAAACATGAACCTTTGGGGGGGACAAACCACACCAAAACATAACAAGAATGTTTTGGATATCATTACATATGAGTCACATACAGACCATATTAGCCTTTAAAAAAATTCATAATGTACCATAAATGCACTAAAAAGCTATTTAACTGATTTTCCACTTGTAGTTCCTTAAGTTGCTTCTTTTACTACTTGCTTGGAAACTCAAGACTATAATATTGAATACTAGTGATAAAATATCTGAAAGAAAAGTTGCCAGCATGAAATGTGCATGTGTTTTAAAATTTGTTACACATCATTGTCAAATTGTACTTTAATAACCGATTTTCTTTCCTCATGGCCTCCATTAACACAGGATGAGCTCAGGTTTTAAATATTTGTTAGAGTGTTAAGTAGTGAATTGTGTCTTACTGATGTTTTACTTTTATTTCTTTGAGTCCTAGAGGAGTTGAATTGCTTTTCATGTGTTTATGGACCTATTTTCTTTTTTTTTCTGACCTCCAAGTTTATTCACCTCACTCATTTTTCTCTTAGGAACTTGATCTTATTTATAAAATATTACAATTAGTATATCAACACTTGCTTTAACTTAGACAAAACTTTTCTCAATTTATTTGAATTTTAATTGTATGGCGTCTTTATATAAAAGTTTGGTATTTATGTATTCAGATGTATCATTCTTTTTAGAACAAGAGTCAGCAAACATTTTCTATAAAGAGCCAAATAGTAAATATTTTTAGTTTAGTGTGCCATATGGACTCTGTCACACCTACTCAGTTTTGTGGTTGTAGTGTGGACAACACATAAATGAATGGTGTAGCTGTTCTAATAAAACTTTATTTATAGAAACAGGTGAGGGCCATATTTGGCTTTCAGACTCTTTAGTTGACCACTGCTATAGAGCATCTGGATTCTGTTTGGAAGACCCTAATGACTGTAAGATTGAAACTATCTTATGTTTCACAATGTGTTTATAGTACATTGAAAATTTATTTTGTAATATTTGATGAGATAATGATCCAGGTCTTTTTGCCTTAAATGTGTAACCAATTGTCGTAAAAAAATCTACCAAATAAGCCATCTATATGTTCTCTACTGATAAAAAATTTATGCCAATATTTATCATAGAATAAATCTCTGTTCATGTTTGGGACTATTTCTGAACTCTATTTTGTTTTTTACTGACTTTTTTGTTTCTACCATTGCTCTATTTTAATTACTATAACCTTACAATATCTCATACGCTGATTGAACTTGTCCTTAACAGTGTTTATATACATATATATATTTTTGTGTGCTCTCAGGAACTTCTTTAGAAAATTGACATTTTTGTATGAATTTTAGTAGCATGTTACCAAACTAGAAAAATTTACTGAAATTCAGATTGGTATCATGTTGAATATTATATATTGACTTATGGGAGAAGAGACATTGGGAAAAAATTCCAATATTTTAGAAAAAGATTTTTCAAAATGTCTTTGCATTTACTGAAGAATTCTATTATGACTTCTGAGCCATTCAAAGAGCATTAAAGTTTCTTCCTTATATGTCCAATATATTTTCTTTGACATATTAAAATTTTTGTTACTGTAATAGTTCTGAAACTTGTATTCTCTTTTTTCATTGCTCACTATGGTATATAGAAAAATAATTTACTCTTATATGCCAATTTTCTTTGTAAAATATCCTTTAATTATTCAAAGCATTGTTGAAATTTAAAATATATACCTAATTAAATACACAAATATATATAACACCAATTCCCTCTTACCAGAGATTATTCCAATTAAGATCTAATGTTACATATTTCCAGATACTGATACTTATCTGTATTTATATCTACATCTACACACACACACACACACACACACACACACACAAAACACTAGTAAATATCACATGTATGTACATATTTTATCAAAATGAGATCACACAGTACAAACATTTTAAAAACAATTAGCTAATAATCTCTATTTTCCCATATGAAGAAATTTTTTATGCCCTCTTATCAAATTGTCTCAACTCTTCCAAAATTACCTTTAGAGTTGACTTACACAAACCAAGAAACAATCAATGACTACATATTAGATTTAATTATTGTACTTTAAGGCTCTCTTAATTTAGTGCAATCTCCCCTTCTCAGTGTTCCTGATTAGCTGTTCTAGAGAATGTCTACCTTTGGGGAATGTCTGGTTGATCATTCATGATGCTATTTAGCCTGTTCTTCCATCCCATACATGAAATAATTTTCATAATAGCTACCTTTTAAAATTCCCTTATTTTTTCAATAATGTATGTCAATGATTGATAGACTTTCATAGCTATCCTAAATAATACATTTTCCAACTCATTTTTAATATTTACATTTCATAATTTATTTTCTGGCCCTGTATCATTGGAGTATATAATTTGATTTCATCCTTATCATAATGGAAATGCTGCTAGGGAATATTTGTCTTCCTTAATTAGAGGTAGATATTGAATTAATCAAAAGTCTTTCAAAAAACTATTATAAGTCTGTTTTCCTTTGGCCAATTTAATTTTATTAATATATTGGTAATAAATTAGATTATAATTATTATTTTCAAGATGGACCCTCTCTAACATGAACACCATTTGGCCATGTTGTGTACTCTTAAAGACATATTTCTAATTATACTCATTAATATTTTATTATTTTGGCATCATTGTTTATTAGTGAAATTATCAAGTGATATTCTTTCTTAGATGTACTATTTTAGGCAGTTTTGAATATCAGAATTATAAAAGCATCACAAAAAATTATTTGGACTCTTTTTCCCCTAAATTCTGGAACAATTTTAAATAGTATTGGAAGTATCTAATTTTAAAGTTTTTGAAAGATTCACATCCAAAACCATTTTAGCTTTTGAGAACAGATGTATTTAATCCACCAAACTCAGTTTTAATTAACTTATGATTTCTGTCAGACATATTCTCAGTAGACTAAAACACATAATTGTGGATTTGTGAGCATCACATAGGAACTTTACAGACTGTACCAGACTGTTGCATAGTTGATGATTTTGTTGCTAAATGACCAAAGCAACTGAATTGCAAAATGTCATGATCTTAACCAAATTTGTATTATTAGAGCCTTCATAATTAGTTGTTCATCTTTTGGACCATATAGATTTTAAGTATAATAAAATGTAAAAATAATCTATGAATAACTGTTTTAAAGAAACTGTTAGTTTTTCGGTCAATCCTTTGTCATTTTTAAGAATTATGGAGTTTATATTTTGTTTTCTAATGATCTTTACTGTGTTGAGAGTAATGTTTTCCTTACATTTTCATTTTAATCAGACTTTCTTTTCTTGAGCCCTTAGCTATATTAGTAATTGACTCTTCTTCATCTTATGAAATGAGGATACTTGCATTCAATTAAAATTTTTTTTAAGTTCTTGAGCTTTAGATATGCACATACTATGCTTTTTGTATTAGAAATGGCAGAAGAGAAATAAAAAATAATCTTTCTTCAGAAGTGCAGTTTAATTGTAGAGAAATATTTTATATGCTTAAAATGATTTAATTTAAAATGGACAGCTGAAAATGTGTCACATGCTTAGCAACTATATAACATTGAAAATGAGGGAACAACTTTGAAAATTAAGGACAAGGAAAAACAAAGATATAAACATGACCTTCAAGAATGAGTGGTGAGTGGTGTTTGTGCAGTTAAAAGGAAAATAAGAGGGCATTTTAGTTGAAAACAAAACAAAACGCATAAAGTATTAGGAGGGATAACTTTTGCTTTATTGAAGGACAATTTTCATTTGGTCAACTCTGACCAACTTTCCTACATACTTTTATTAGCTTGAAAAAATCACAATGCTGTTGTCTAGAATTTAGGTTTATTTTGGAAATAAAAAACAGAAAAGGTAAATTATGTCACTTATGTGTGGAAAGTCATAATTTCCAGTGGATAAATAGATAACTCAATGATAATGGAAAATGCTTTATAAAAATACCTAAAGACTCTGAACATAAAGTAATTTTACGCCCTTAAAAATAGTTTTGTTGATAACATTCATTTTCCAAATAGATCTTCCAAAAGCTTCTTAGAGTGCATGTTCCCTGCTAAGGACCCTGCCTCCTACACACAGAAGTATCTAGAAGTTTTAGTGATTCTAGAATCTTTTGAAATTGAAAAATAACTTTTAATACTCCTAAAAATTTTCTCAGGTATAGAGATTGCCATCTGCCAAGTACCAGTTACCAACATAGGTCCAGAGTACACAGTGATACAACTAGAAGCTTCTGTCTCTGTAATTTGTTCACACAGGAAATTAACACTGATTGAAAACTTTTAACTTCAGTACTATAGAAATGTCATATGTACGTGTGTGTGTGTGTGTGTGTGTATGTGTGTGTGTACGTACAAGGGCACATTTGAGCATGAATGTGTATGTTTGGCACATGTGTATGTTTGGCATGTGTGTATACATATGCCTTTTCTCCATGTGCTTTAATGATATTTTACCATGCATCATAAAAATGAAAGAATGCTCAAACTGTAATGTATTACTTTTTAAAACATCAGACACATCATTCTGAACAGGAGACTGAGAGCTGCTAAGAGATGGAATTCCAATCATACATGACCTCCAATGAGTCCTTGGACAGGACTTAGAATGTCTTCATCACTTCATCATCAGTAATAATATCACTACCTTGCCAGTTCCTTCCTGAAGATGTTGGCAATATTTCCTTAATAGCCACTTAGCATATTAAATATAATTAAATAGAAATAAAATGCTAAGTATTCAATCTATTGAAGCTCCATTTTCCTAAAGAAAGCAAATATAGAGCCAAAAGAATGTCCAGGTCAGACTCTCTAGAAAACAGCAAGTTACCAGGGCAACAAAATCATATAGAGAAAGGGTAAATCATTTATTTTATAAATGTTGCCAGGGCAACAAAAACTACTAATGAAATCACTGAAGGACTGAGGACTGAAGGACTGTACAGAACTATTTGCTCTTTCCTAGCACTTTAGAAGAAAATGTCTTCACATATCTATGTTTTTAGCAGTTATGTGAAGTATTTGAGAATTCGTTAAACAGGCAGTCAAAGATGGGTTCAAATATTAACAGTATTCCTAAATATTAAAATACATTATTCTCTATTTCTTGACTCTCAGAATGTCATTGGGGAAACTTTATTTTTCTTTGAAAATTGATCTTGGAGAGCTTAGTTATTTCTACTTCAGGAATAGGTCTGCAATTCTGGATCATGGTTAATGGTCTTGAATAGCATGGGTTTGTAAGTCAACCAATTAGAAGGCACAGAAGAGGGAGGTAGACTAGAGAGAGATAAGGAAAAACTATTAAAAAAACCAAAAGGATTGCTAAAAAACAATTAGGAAAATTTTGCATATTCATATTGTAGATTCTAGTTGCTTTTGAGTTGCAGATTTGATTATACCAGTTTAAGAAACTGTGTATTTATTTCCCCCATTTCTCCTGTAACCCATTTACTGAGAGGTCAGGCAAGGGTGTGGAAGAATTTGTATGCTCATTTTGATGGTCCAGAATTCAGTACGTGCATTGTTTATGCACTTACTGGCCATGTGTGATCATTTTGGGCAAAGACTGTAGCAAATGAAAATTGTTTTTCTTCATTCTGTTTCCTGTTGTCTCTTTTCCTTCCTAAAAATCTGAAAAACTGGTAGATCTGTTAGGACTAGCTGTAACTCTTTTTCCTTACAATGTAGGTAAACACTGTATTTTGGGTGAATAAAAGAATCAATTTAAAAAATAAATTTGTCCATTTTGCTTCAGAACAACTTTAGATCTAGATCTACTTCTTTGTGACCTAATTTTCCACTGACACCCTCCTGTCACTTTTTGGTACCAATATGGATTTGAATAAAAAAGAGATATCCACTCTATTCAGACCCAAGAATAATAACAAGGACTTCAATCTCATCTACTCTTAAAAAAAATGAACTGAGGCTACTTACAAGAAGAGACCTGCTCAAAAGGTTAAACCAAGAAAAATGGAACAAGAGTCATAGCAGAGGAAATATATTCCTTAAAACTTAGATTGTGGGTATTTACTAAAATGGAACATTTATATTTTATCTTGAATTTTTTTAAGGTTAAGGCCAAAACAGTTTAAATAAATAAAATTGGACCTATTGTTTTATTCTGTGATTAAAAAGAAAAAAAATCAGATGGCCCAGAGAAGATTTTTTTTTTTTTTCCTGCTGTTACATTCTAGAAAAAAAATATGTGTCATGGTATAATGTTGTCTCTCTGCCTAATGTCTTAAAACTGCAGTTACATAGACAGAGAGAAGCATTTACTTGAGTGCCTAAGTAGTTATTCTTCAGGCATATAGTTTTCCATGGCTTCATTTGATGTAAAAATGTTACTGAAAGCTCAGTCCTGAAAGTCGCAGCCATGGCAATCCAATAAGGAGAACAAGGTTTTGAAAAAAAGAAAAGAAAAAGAAGTATCATTGCTTGGCTAACAAAGGAGCAACACAGGGACTCCAGTCCCAGAGGCTATGATTCTCCCCATTAGGGAAAACACAGGGATTTTAAAGAAGCTATTCAAAGGCTGCATTCCAGATGCACCCTGACAGGGGTCCCAGGTGCTCCCTGAGGGTGTGTTGAAATTCACTTGTTGATTTGGAAGATAGTCACTTCCTAGTTCTGCTGGTGACATTCCCTTCCTGTGCAGAACAGATAACTCAAGGTAATCTTGTTCTCTGCCCCCAGATTAGGGAAGGAGAGAGGGAGAAGAGGAAATGAAAAACTTGTCCCTTTTAAAATAAGCAGGAAGGGCTATATTCAAATGGTCAAGTGGACCACTGTTAAAAGAATACTGTAACAATTCCTGATTGTTAACATGGGACTTCTTTGGTGTTTTACTTCCTTAGTCACAACCAAGATTTTATTAAAATTATACTACCTGAGACATAGTATGATCCAGGTAAAGGCTGTTATCTCCTCATGTAAGGGACAGTAAGATTGTAACCAAAAGCTTGATCCCTGTCCCCAGTGCAAATCAATGACAATTTAATAATGAGGACACGGTTTTGAGAAAAAGGAAAAAGAAGGTTTATTGCTATGCTAGCAAAGCAGAAACACAGGGGACTCCTGTCCCAAAGGCTCTGACTCTCTAGATCAGGGGGGACAGGGAGGTTTTAAAGGAACTTCAAGGGTTACATTCCAGGTGTGCTCTGGTAGGGGGTCCCAGGGGGTCCAGGTGGCTGTCAGAATTCACTTGTTAATTTGAAAGAGATTCACTTCCCTGATCCTCAGTAGGTATCTCCTTCTTGTAGTGGGTGTTTTCAAGGGCAATTAACTAGGGGAAGAAAAGATAACACTGTCTCAATGTCTCCCTAATCTTGTTAAGGAGATAGAGAGGGGAGAAGAGAGAGAAAAAAAAAAAAAAAAAAATTTTTTTTTTTTTTTTTTAAATAAGCCTTAAAACAATGAGGGCTATATTCAGAAGGTGAAGGGCCCACTCTTACAAGAGGAAGCAAGACTTTTCCTCAAGAAGCATCTTCGGAGCCTTCACAAGGATTTGAACACATCCTTAGTTGAGATCCTGCAGCACTGTGCCTTCAAGTGCTCAAAAGGCAAATTTTGCCTAAAATATTGACGGCCAGCATGAAACCAATTGGCCACTATCACTTGTTGGCTCAAACAGTACTTGTAGCTCTCAGTAGCCCTAGATTCTGACATTTTTGCTGAGGCAACTTGGGTATAAAATGCCCTCCTTGGTAGCAAATTGAACCAATAGGATAGAGTTATTTAGTGTGGAACATAAGAATTTTTGAGTCTCTGCATAAATTGATGGCTTGGTCTTGGCTGTAGTTGATGTCATTAAGGGATTTCATCTTTCAGTAAATACTCAAGGTTCCGCACTTGAGAAGTGACCCTATCAGCAGCTCAGCAGCAGAGAAGAGAAAACCAAACTTCCTGCAATCCTTGTAAGAAGACATGGAAATAATTAGTTGGCAGCATGCTGTTTATGTGTAATATTTTTTTTTTTTAATTAAGTTGTTGCTTGTCCTTTCTAACATCTCAACATAAGTATGAATCTACTGCACAAAGTAGAAGAGAAATACTAGAAATAACCTGAGAAAACCAAAAGCAAATGCTCAGAAAGAAGGACTCTCCTCTCAGCTTTTCAATTTTCATTTAGGGCCGAGGAAATCAGCCTCATTATCAGCTTGGGCTCTGAATAATAATATTTAAACTTCCATTCACAAGAGAGACTCTTTACCAGAGAGAGAAAGGGTTTTTAATCAATACACATTAGAACCATTTCTGCATAACAATGCTGCATATGAAAAATCAGTTCTTACTTTCCAATAAAGCCTTTTTATCTCCTTAGTCTTGTTACCTCTAAGTATTTTCAATCAATACCAAAAGATCATTATGATGCCCAGTTTGTATTACATGTTACATGAAAAAATTCTTAGATTCTAGTATCATACTAAAAAGTGATCTAACTTTCTGAGATGCATATATGGAATTTATTTTAAAGGATACTTTTTACATCATACATGATATGAACAGCTGGATTGATACATACATGCATGCATGTGTGTATACTATGTACAGGTATGTTACTGTCCACATATGCTGATTTCCTTTATAGATATTATTTAAATAAAACACTGATTTATAATTGTAATGCAAATGTGTTTATATGAGGATATCTAAAATTGCATTTACATGATACAAAAAAAAAAAAAAAAAAAAAACACCAAACAGTGTTGAAGTTCATGGTATAAATTAGGATGAGAATAAAAGAACAAAAGGTATGGAGGTGAAACTGAAGAACTAAGGAAGGGGATATGAAGTATGCATGGGGTGGTTAAAATGGACTCTAGCAGATTTCAGCCTGGTAGTGTTATATTCTTAAAATGAATCAGTGTGTGTAAGAGAAGGAATAAATTCAAGATCAGGGACATGGAGTTCCTTTTGGGCATGCTGAATTTGTAAGACCAGATAAAGACTTTCAATATATAACTTTAAATTGAGGTTTGGCACTTGAAAGTGGCAATAACAGACTTGGGAGTCATTCATTCCTATTAGAGAGAACAGATGGGATTTCTAGCAATCCATTTTCTTTCATTAATAATTGCCATGCTTTATCTATGCAATACATTTTAGACTTAGAAATACGAGTTCATATGATGACATTATATGAAGTGTACTTGTCTTATGTGTACTGTTAGAACATAAAGCTACCCAGGAACACTGTGTTGAAAAAGGGGGGGTTTGTTGGGGTGCCACGTGGGAAGGGGTAGGGAGAGGAAGGGAGGGGAAGAGGGGTAGGGAATAGGGAAGGGGCAGGATGAGAAGAGCACGGAACAAGGGGAGGTTTCAGTCTGGAGCAGGCTTAAATAGTGAACTGGTGGTCCCAGGAACCCCTGGAGGAGTCCCTGTCTCCATAGGCTGCCAGAGGTCAAGAGGTGGGGAGGGCACCTGAGGGCTGACCAGCCTGAGGCACCTGGGAGGTCTAGTCTTTTCTCAAAGTACCTGGGAGGTATAGCCTCCCTGCCCAGAATCCAACATGTACTAAATCAAGAGTTTTCATGTGTTCCCTCAAGAAAGATTATTTAGCAACTTAATTATGCTTTTTCATACCTATAATTTTAAAGCTATGTATTATATTACACATGACTTTTTAAAAGAACCAAATGTATATATGCCTTACAGTTTTGATCAAAGTGAGAAATTAGAAAATAGAGACATTTCAAAATAGCAGAAGTCTTTTGTTTTGGGTTTTTTTTTTTTTTTTGGGGGGGGGTGGGGCTGGTACCAGGGATTGAGCTCAAGGGCACTCAACCATTGAGTCACATTCCCAGCCCTTTTTTGTATTTTATTTAGAGACTGGGTCTCACTGAGTTGCTTAGCGCCTCTCCATTGCTGAGGCTGGCTTTGAACTCTGATCCTCCTGTCTCAGCCTCCTGAGCTGCTGGGATTACAGGCCTACACTACTATGTCTGGCTCAAATTAGCAGAAGTCTTAAAGGTCATTATTCAGACTCTACTGAAGTATAGGAGTTGCTATAAAGGCTTTACGAGTTGTCATGTATGTTCAAGAAAAACTTTCATTCCAATCCTGCATGACAGTTTAGGCAGACTTTTTGGTTTTTGCTAAATTGCTTTTCCTCTATAGCTACCAACCTAGAGAGGGAAAGCAACAACATTGGAAAGGCCCAGCAGGAAACCCCTGCCTGGTACAAACCATGGAAGCAATTAGCTCCTTGATCAAGTCCATGTTCTACTGCTTGTAGAATAGATGGCCTCTTTTTCATGATCCTAAACAGTTGTTTTTTTTTTTTTTTTTTTTTCTTTCTGTATAGACAAGGGTAGACTATTTCAGGCTTTTCTATATAATCCCATCTTTGGGCCTTAGAACTTTAAACTGTACTTTCCTCTAATGTTATGGTTGATGCAAGTAATAAGATCTACTTTGCCTGAGCATTGGAGTAATGAGCTCAGAGTGACTCACTTATCCCAGTGTTTCAAAGAGCCAACTTGAAAAAATTATATACGAGGAATGTGAGAGCTAAATTATTGAAGAACATCATGTTTTCCTGTGTTTTTTTTTTTTTCCATGCCCTGAGTATTTTATAGATGGAATTCTTTCCCTCCATCCCATTTGACATTTTAAAAAAGCAGAAGTTTAAAGTTAGTTTCTTAAGAACCCTAACAGTATGTCTACATCTCTAGACAAGTGTTTACAAATTGGAATATGGTTCAAGATTTAGCTTTCTTCATGACCTTTTCCTAACAGGGAGGTTCAGTCTGAAATTGTCAAGAGTGTGGATTTACTAACAGGAGCAGAAGGGCCTTTTAGTGAAATATTACCTGTAATATTAAACATTTCAAATATAGACCTTTAATCTACACCATGTCATTACTGACATCAGAACCAGTATTAATTTTTTTTTCTTTTATTTTATTTACTTTTATAAATTTAACAAAGAAAAAAAAGTGAGACTCTTAATTCTGCACTTTGAGCAAATTTCCAAGATAAAACCATACAGGTTCAGGTTTGCTTTTTGAAATGGACTAGAATGAGTTCCCAGTGTTTCTTTCCAATCATTCAGCAAGGCACCCCTATTAGTTATCATCACCCTGTTTATGAAGTTGTGTGGACAGTCTTGTGCAAATCAGAATGGACCAATCACTTGATCTTGTCTTTTTCTATCATGCATGGCCAGGAATATGATGAGAAATGTTCTGGGTGAAACAGCTTCTTTTTACAACTGTCCTGGAAAATGAAATTAATTGTTATAGCATTAATTTCCTAGTGGAGTCAAAATTATGCGAGAAAGTAAGTCTATTTATTATTCCCTCTATCCCTGTACTCTTTGATAGGCTGTTCTTTCCTTCCCCCATCTGCATTTACTTTTAGTCATATACAGATTAAATTTGTTAGACAATTGCTAAATTGTACCATACTTCTGTTTAAGACATATCTTCTCTTTCTGAATTTGTTTTTAGCAATCTCAAGAGATAACATGTACTATTTTTTTTTCTATTTTGAATTGCTAAACTCCCTCAGAATTTAGGAATTTGAACCTATCTGAAAGCACTTTGTTATTCCTTATGTGCTTTTATTATAAAATGTATTCATTGATCACTTAAGAAAAGCACATCTTTTAAAGTAGCCTGTTAATGATTAGATAAGTCTCATCGATATTGTGAGAAGAGTAGCTGGAATTGTAGCTCTGTGGTAGAGTGCTTGCCTAGCACATGTGAGGTACTGGGTTTGATCCTCAACACCACCTTAAAAAAAGAGATAAAATAAAGGTATTGTGTTCATTTACAACTAAATTTTTTTTAAATGTTAAAAAATTGTGAGAGGACAGTGCAAGTGTAAGTGAATCAGAAACATGAGGGTTTCAAATGAAAAATATATGTTCATTTGAAAGATTCCTTAGAGGAAAGAAAATGTATTTTAAATTTTATTAATCTCAAGGTATTTAAGAATCTTCCAATGGTTTAAGAGCTGAAAATTTTAACTACTGTGTGATTAAATGACTCCTGGAATATTTTTACTAGAATCAGTAAAATTTATATTGCATGAAATCTTAAAAGAATAAAAAATATATTTATTCCAGTTTTCCTTTCTTTAATACTAAAGGTTTTAGATGCTTTTAAGTCAGTAAACTTATTAGAAAAATGAAGCCAGAGTCATTCATTCATACATTCCTTCATTCATTTGCCACTTGCATTGTATCTGCTTAGGCCCAGCAATGTTCTAAGACCTTGGAATAGAAAACAGAATTAAACAATGTCTGGGCATAGTGGCTCATGTCTCTAATCCCAGCAACTCAGGAGTCTGAGGCAAGAGGATCCCAAGTTCAAGTCCAGCCTATGCAACTTACCAAGAACTTCAGCAACTTAGTATGAGCCTGTCTCAAAAATTAAAAAAAAATTAAAAAGATTGGAGATGTAGCTTAGTGGTAAAGCACCCCAGGGTTTAATCTCCAGTATACCCCCTCAAAATAAAACTGAATAAAAATAAAAGTTCCTTTCTGATGGAACTTATGTACCAGCAAGGAAAAAAGGTTAATAAAAAATAATGGATGAACTGACAAATAACATCAAATATTTGAAGTCAGATTTTGGTAAAATGTCAAACAGGTATAATTTGTCCTTAGGAACTTCAGCCATATATTCAACATCTTTTCCTCAGGTTGGTGATGTCCTTCCTTGAAGACACTTGGATGTTCCAAATATCTTTTGCTTTTTTATTTAAACAGTATTTATAGAGAACCTGCTATGTGCCTGACATTTTTAACTTTCCATAAGTAGGAATGTAGTAGACAGACAAGTCAGGTATAATTTCTACCCTTATGAAATTTACAGTATGTTGGGAAAGAGAGAGAGAAGTCAAATTAGTATACGAATTAATATGAAATTAAGCTAGTCATAAATTCTATTGAGGAAAGATACATGGGACTCTGAGATAATTAGCAGGCCCTGACTTGTGTGTAGATGTGAGTGTGTGCATGCATGCATGCCTGCCTGTCTGTATGCACACATGAATTTGGTGGAGCCCAGAGAGGAACCAGAGGAAATAAAAAACAGCCTTCCATTCCACTTCAAATTATAGAGTGAGTGCTTCTTTCAAAAGGCCTTCTGGTAATTGTATCTTGGTGCGAAAAAGGTTAATGGACTGGCGTATGTGCAATTTTTTTTTATTACTCTGTAATAAAAAGTTAGTTAGCCTTCTAGAAAATTCCAGGCATCAGCAAAGAAGTGTACTGACTTTTGAATTTGGAGTCTTCTCCTCTCTGGAGCAATACTCTGCCATTTTAGGTCACAGAGAAGTTCTTCACTCCATCTTCTTATGAGGCTCTTGATAATATTTCATATGCTATAACAAAAGATAAACCTGACTATTGTAGAATAATGTTTTTTATGGATGAAGGAAGTGAGGCTCAGAGAGGTTAATTGATTTTTCTAATATCACACAAGTTTGTGGCAGAACTGGGACAGGTATGTTTCAATACGGTTGACACCAATTCTATTTCATTATATCTGGTTTGATTCTTCATTAAATTTTTATATTTGAGGTTATTAATTTAACCCATAGCAAATCAATTTGAGAAATTAATAAAAAATATGATTGGGTCTGTCTGTATGTAGAATACAATATATTAACGTTATTTATGTTCATTAATGTTGATAAAATTAGCATAAGTAAGATACTTTTAATGTTTTAGCAATCCCATCATTATATTTTAAGTGGAAAAGAGTTTTATGATTTAGTTAAGAACTTTGACTTTGGTGACACATTTATTCAAATATTATCACATTTTAATCCTCAAAATTAAATGTCTCAAAATTATATAAGGCTGGATGATATCTGAAGTTAATAGACCTTATTTTTGATCTTCATAATCATTCATATGGCCCACAATAAGATGAATATTGTAGAGATGTTCCAGTTTGTCCAGTTAATAACAGTTTTGGCATTTTAAAACTGATAGGTTAGCTAGTGTGGTGATGCACTCCTGTAATTGCAGTGACCTGGGAGGCCAAGGCAAAAGGATTGCAAATTAGAGGCCAGCCTCAGCAACTAAGCAAGATCCTGTCTCAACATAAAATTTGTAAAGGGCTGGGAATATAGCTGAGTGTTAGTGTTCCTGGGTTCAACACCCAATACTGCAGAAAAACAAAACATAAAAGGCAAGTTACATGAAACACATAATGAATAATTGTGAGAAAATTTTGTAAAAACATGATCTAAAAAATTGTCATTGTATTTGTTAAGTCTATGTTAACTAGAGACATTTCTGAAATCATATGCAAAAATCCCTTTCAATTTACCACACACAGGATGGTTTATGGTTTATCATTATACCATGTAATTCATTTTAAACATTGTGTAATAATTTTTGTTTAATTTTGTTTTTGAAGAGGAGACCTTTTTATTCTTTCAACACCCCCTTTATTAAATAAAAAGATAAATTAGTTCTGAATTACACCTAACTCAAATAGTTTCTCCTAGAGTAATATTATTTTGTCATTTTCCTTTTATTAGATGTTACTTATTTTGTAAACTAAAAATAAAACAAAATATAGCCATTTTATCTATTTTCATGTAGGCTCACATTGTTTTAAAAATGAGAAAGAAATTACTAATGAAGACAGAAATTTCCTACTTGTCTGTAAGGGTTATTCCTAATTAGTTATTTTAAAATACTTATAAGGTTTTGTTTATAATCCTCCATTAATGTAATGGCTTAGAGAATAATTTTCCAAATACAGGAGTTTTAAAACCACGGAAATAAATCTAGTGGGTTTCATCAAGTGGCTTCCAATTAAACACATTGGGTCGAAACAGAGGACAACCATGGGTCCCAGCCCATGGGAAGTAAAACCAATTTTAGTTTACCAATCTGGCATGAAGGCCTACAGTGTCTCTTCCAAGACACCTGAGATGAACAGATAAAATAAAGGACCAGAGAAAGAGAATTTCTCATGGAAGGAAGTGAAAGTGAAGCTTCGAGGGAAAGAGATGCAGCTATCAGAACTGTATTTTAATGCATAGACTCACAGTTTTCATGCTAACCCTCGCTTAACACACATTTTGTGGAGTAAACAATTTCCACAATTGCTAATTACGCTTATAATTTTTGTCTTCTATACATACTGCTGCATTCTCATTGTAATTCTGTCTCTTAGTAGTTATGATCAAAATAAGAAGGTCTTTGGTGATATCTCTATTTTGAACAATTTTAATTAAATACTGAGCATGCCTCTGAATCCCTCCCAGAATTACCTTTGGGCGCCAGGAATTCTAGATAGCAGCAGGCTCCACCTCCCTATGAAATAGAGTCCCAGGCTCATAATGGTTAAGGTCACTGCCTACAGCAGCTGCACTTGCTTCTTTAAGCTCTAGGGACTTTTATCTTTTCTGCTACTTTGTTCATGAACTTTGCTCCCACATTATTCATCTAATGGTATTTCCGCTTCTCCCAACTCCCAAATTTTGAGGAAAATGGTTATGGAATAATTTGGTTGATGAATAAGATTTGCTCCAGACATCTTCAGTAAAGCCAATTGTTTTATTATTAACCTATTTTTTCTAAAATATCTAAAGGAAAAAATGGCCCATGACATCTGGAGACGTGATAGATGAGATTGATCATATGTGGCAGTAATCAGAAATGAGATCTTCACTGACCTGCTGAAAATTAGCCATGTGGGATTAAAATCTAATGACATCAAAAAAGATGAATGAGACCTAATAAAATGACACACGAGTTGTCATTCACTTTTTCTGATAGGTTTTGCTGTTTGGAATGGGCCAGCAGATTTCCTACTCTTCTTTTGTCTGTAAATAAAGCTGGAAGGCTCATTTATGCTTTAACTTTCGGAAATTTTTTAGTATGAGTAAATTGGTGAAAATGGGCACTGTTATTCACAATTTTGATGTTAAAACAAGTGCCAAGTTAAGGATGTATGTGTGGTATCTTAAAATTACCATGGGTAAAAAGAAGCAAGTTATCAATTCTTTTTTTTTTCTGAAATCCTTGCATATTATTACTTTCATTCAAAAACAATATCTTAAAAAGATCACCTTTATCTGGAGACTGAGGCAGGAGGATTGCAAGTTCAAAATCAGCCTCAGAACTTAGTGAGGCCCTAAGCAACTGAGCAAGGCCCTATCTCAAAATAAAAAATAAAAGTGCTGGGGATGTGGCTCAGTTTTAAGCACACCTGGGTTCAATTGCTGGTACCAAAAAATAAAAACAAAAAAAAAACCCCTCAACTTTACTCATTTGAATCCACACTTTAGGTATCCTAACTAGGATGGGATAAAATCATTATAAAATCATCATTCTGTATGTGGACATATTCTTGGCATGTCATTTGTGTTTTTCACTTTAAGGACTGATTTCTTGATTCATTATGGTTTCCAATGAGTGTATATAAAATAAGTGCTTATTTTAAAAATCACAGAAACTATTATGAACCAATGTAGCTTATTATTTTTAATAAAGTTTTATATATTTGGGAATTTTATATATTTGGGAACACTGTGTAGAAATACCTTTAATTAGATATTACTCTTTAGAAGACATTAGATATTACTATTCATTAGCTCTATTTTATGAAGAAATTATGAAATTATTGTATATATTATATATGTGAATATTATTATTATAACTCAACATTTTGGCTCTTTAATCTTACAAAATACCAGTCAGAATAAGTAGCTATGCAGACTTGTGGAATACCTGTTTGCTATTCCACAGTCATGCAAGTAATAAAAACTATCAATTGAATAAAAAACATTTGGGGGATGTAGGCAAAATGGTCAGGAGGCATGACATGGTAAAATATTACCAGTCCATTAACAAGTAGTTTGACAACTGTCATTGATTAGAGTTAAGGCGAAAATGACCTTCTTCATAAATGAGCTGATTGACAACAGAAATTAACACATATGTAATTATTTTAACTCTCCTTCAGAGATTAGCCACCCATCTCTCAGGATATCAGCAATTTAGCCCTATAAAGGAATTTTGATCCTGATAATTAAGCTACCTATTGAGATATTTTTAAGCACAATCTGGTGTGCCTACAATTATCCTTGGTTTTCAGAGCAATTTCTTTCTTTCATTCTGTTCTTCAGCCTGCTGCTCAATGATCTCGGGCTGCTCTCTGGGGACCCAGGATCTTCTAATGTAGAGGAGGTCCAGTCTTACTCAACCTATGGCCTAATTTAGAGAGGGAAGCAGAAACTTTGGGCCTCACCTGTGACCCCAGGTGTTGAGTGTGAGCATCAGTCAGCAAAAATGTTACACTAAATGAATACAGAATTTGACAGTATTGCCAATGCTTAGATCTGCGGGAAAATTTAATCTCCTTAATTACTTTGTCTGCTTTACATTTTTGAAACTTGCTTAGTTATTGCTTGTTAAGGTTACTGAACTTATCTTAAGTTCTTTCAAAGACATAGTGGGCACTCAGTAAGTATCAGTGTATTAGTTGTTTAATGTCCTTGATCCTAAAATCTACATATCACCAAAATATCTTTGAAAAGGTTATTAGGGCTCTGCCATTGCAGACAGTTTGGCATGTGTAATCTAATTTGAATAGTCCTCTTAGTACTTGAAGGGGATAACATTCTTACTATGAAAAGTTTAGCTTTGTCAATTACAAAAAAAATCCAAGATAGACTTCTTCAAACACAGATTAATTTTTGTTTCTAAAAATACATCTTAATGTCAGAGTATTAACACCACAGAGCTATTTGAGTTGTCCATCCATTTAAGAAATGTATTACAGTTAGATGATTGGTGGTATAAACATTTCTTTGTGGGAACTTTATACTATGAAAAGACAAAAAAAAATTATCGACTGATGTGTATTTCAACTAATTGAAGTTGTACTAAGTCACCAGATGTTTTCAGCTGAATCAAGCCCACAAATGCCATTGCGTCATTATTCCTTATGTTAGGGATTACAATTGGCTATCTTGGTGACATTTGAGGGCTCCAAATGAGCTTGCTTCTCTTTTGTTACATACAGCTTTGGCTTATAAAGAGCTCTTGCCTAAAGAAGGCTTGTCTCCTACCCTGAAAATGTTTCCAAGGAAGTTATCAGGGCTGTTTGTTTTCCTGCTTTTGCATGTGGTCTTTAGTGAGGTCAAGGGAATGGAATGAGAGTGGCCACAGATGACAATGGAGCTATTTCCACAGCTGGCTGCTGAGAGTGGGCAGTCCTTTACAGATGAGCTAGCATGTGGAGGTAGATGATATAAAACATCTGTCACAATGGGAATAAGCAAAAACAACTGCCTTTGAAGATTGCCTTTTAATGATGAGGTGGGAGGGGGGAGTTCTGCCTCCATAATGGGAATGAAAGATGTAGCTGTTGGCAGGCAGACGGCTCCAGGCTTGCTCTTGCGTGAAAGAAAGAAAAAGTATATGTTGAAAACCTCTGACGCTAGTCAAATTGCCTGATTTTGCTGAACATTCATTTCCTTGCCGATCCCACAAATAATCTATGAGAAAGGAAAGGGAGTGCTAAGAGAAATAAAGTGGAAGAAAAAGATAAGAAAAAAAAAAACTGGATAACTTTAATATATAACTGTAATTTCAGCTGGTGACTGAGAGGTCAGAAAAAGCGTTTCGCAGTAAGTTTGCTTTAATATATTTTAGCTTTGTGTTACTTTTTACAGAATATTTGAAAGATATTATAAAAATGGCATATCATTGAGGCCACATTGTGATAAACACTAAAATCTGAATACTCATTCTAGTATTTGTTTTTCTTCAAAGAGCCTTTTGACTTAATAAAACTATCTTCTGAAATATTTTTGATAGAATGGTGTTAGTGTAGTGTCTCACTTCATCTACCTTCGAAAACAAATTAAAAACAGTGAAATTTGCATGTATCTTTTATCTCCTATAGTTTCTAAACAAGGAGGAATTAGTTTGAGAGCAAATAAATGCTGAACATCAGAGGACAATACATTTCTAAAGGTCCTATTACATGCATAGGTGTACCCTGGTCACCACTGAACCCAAACCACTGTGGCTGCAACCCAGGGAATTGTGCTGTCCTCTTTGCCACTTGCACAGCAAAGTGGATGCCACATTCCCAGCTCATCTCCTATTCTGAACTGGTTTCCACAGAGTTCCCTTGCAGGTGCTTCTGATTAGTAGAAGTCAGCAGATCTCTGTATCCAACAGCAAGAGGGTTCAGAACACATTAAAGGAGGTTTTTGTTGTTGTTGCTGTCTTGGTATGTCTTTGTCTTTTGGGGTTGTTTGTTTGGTTAGGTCCCCCCCCTCCACCCAGTTTTACATTGAAAAGGCAGAATTGTTTTTGTGGAGAATGAATAACATGTGGAGAGAGTATTAAAACTAAATATTAGCCAGGCGTGGTGGCACATGCCTGTAATCCCAGCACTTGGGAGGCTGAGGCAGGAGGATTGCGAGTTCAAAGCCAGCCTCAGCAAAGGCGAGGCACTCAGCAACTCAGTGAGACCCTGTCTCTAATAAAATACAAAAAAAGGGCCGGGGATGTGGCCCAGTGGTCAAGTGCCCCAGAGTTCAATCCCCGGTACCAAAAAACAAACAAACAAACAAAAAAACCTAAATATCTACATCCACGAATGACAAGAGGTACACCACAGGAAGCAATTGAATTGATCTTAATGAGAGATCTTAAAAAGAAAAGAAAACAGATTTGGACACATTTATGGTGTTGTATGGACCCGACTACAGGGTTGTTAATAGTGATGAAGGAGAAGGCAAGAATGACCCAGAAATTTCTATATTATTCCAAGAATCTAAGAGAGGAGAAAAAAACATTCTCTGAGGATGAAAGAGCAAGAAGATATTCAGGATGGAATATGGTTGTTTTGTGGTGCCTGAGATTCTACATTTAGTGAGTAGTTGGAAATTTGAGTCGGGAGTTTAGGATAAACACCTACCTAGTCAAGAGTGAACTTATAAAAACTTATAAGTTTCAATCTAATTTCAGCAGTTTCAATTAACTTCATCAACTTACAACAAAGGGCAATATTTTTGAATTCTACTTTAAACACCTAACTAACACTTATATTTGGTCTGTATATTGGATTAACCAAAATCTTTAGGTACTCAACCTTACAGTTTTACAAGGCATATAGCACCTCTTCCAACACTTGGCTCCAATAGCTATTTCTAAGCACATTGGTGAAGCAGAAGATGCTATTTGGAAAGAATGATGTTTCCAGTGGAAGAATTGCCACAAAAATATGTCATAGGAGAAGAAATGATCTTCTTCTTCTTCTTTTTTTTTTTTTTTTTTTTTTTTTTTTTTTTTTTTTTTTTTTTAATAATGAAGATTTTATAGAGAAAGGCAGAAACCCCATGAAGATGACTGAGGAACTGAACTCAATTTTACTGCCAGTCTGTGGTGAGGATGAAGAGGCATATTAATGTTGCTAAGATTATTTCAAGTTGCTTGGCCCTCGAGTAAGAATTAGAGAATTAATAAAATGATTAAGAACCAAATCAAGAATCTCTTTGGAAGCCATGCAATAGAAAATTCAGAGTCATGATCAACAGCACGTAGAACAATGCTTCTCAGACTTTGCTATAAATGTGATTCACCTGAGAAATTTGTTGAAATGCAGACTCTGATTCATTTGGTCTGGAGTAGACCTGAGATTCTGCACTGAGCTCCCATGTATTATCTGGCCTCAGATTACACTGTGAGAAATAAGGAATTAGAAAAGTTGAGACCATGCTATTAAACTAAGACAAAGATAAAGTTACACATATTACTGTTTGGAAGAAATGGCAATAAAATCCAAGCAGATTGAAACATATAACTAAGTTTCTGGCACAAATCATATAACCAATATGATTCTAAAGAATAGCAACAAAAAGCTGGCTTTCATCTCACCTTCTGGACAACTTGATGTATATTAATTAACATCTTGAAAGCCTCAGAATATATCTGGATTGGATGCTGTTAGGTTTAGATATGGGGTGTCCCCCAAAGGCTCATGTGTGAGACAATGCAAGAAAGTTTGGGATGAAACAATTGGATTTGAGAGCCTCAATCTAATCAATATATTAATCCATTAATAGAGATTAACTGGGTGGTAACTATAGGCAGAGAGGGTGTGGCTAGAAGAGAAGGGTCAGTCAAGGCCATGTCTTTGGGGTTTATATTTTGTCTATGGTGAGGACAGCACTCTCTCTGCTTCCTGATTATCACTTTTTGTGCTGCTTTCCTCTGCCACACCCTTCCGCCATGATGTTTTGGCTTACCTCAGACACAGAGCAATAGAGCCAGCAAGCCATCTATGGACTGAGGCTTTTGAAACTGTGAGCCCCAAAATAAACTTTTCCTCCTCTAATTGTTTTTTCAGGTCTTTTGGTAACAGCAGTGAAAGAGCTGACTAAAACAAACGCTACCATGTAGAATTTACCTTAGAATATACCCACTCCACTAGGATATATTTGATCTCTGCATTAGATTAGAAAACACTTCATCAATAGGGCTTAAGATGAGTTTAAGACATGTTAATTACAATAATACTGCAAGAAAGAGTACCTTTAAGGAAGTAAATTAATTCTTTAATAGGGTCATGACTTTACACCTATATTCTTGGATCTCACTGAGTTGCTGGCTCCAACCAGGCAAATTCTTAAAAATGTCTTAAAGGAGAAAAGATATAGCTCAGAAATGTCCTCTGAGAGACCACAATATAAAGTGCATTTTGTAGCAAATTGCAAGACAAGGAATAGCTACTTTTCTAGTAACAGGAAGAATTGAGGTGCCTTGTGACATATTCAGGCAATATACACTATAAACAATGGCCCTAAGTAACAGAACAGGCAGCTTTTCCTCTTGATCACCCCTGTGGTTTGAGAAATGATTTCCCAGGCCCATTCACCAACAGAATATGGCAAGACCTTGAAAATGATACATAGCCAGGTCTTTTGGTCTATTTGTCAGTAAGGAGAACTTTTTAATGAGAAGGTTTATGACAGCTCAAAGTCTTGAGTGCTAGTTAAAGTCAGGTAAACATTTTACTAGACAAAAGATTGGGTCCATAAATATTCAGACATCTACTGGGAACCCAATTTGCCTTATCATTTGGAAGAAGAAAGGCCTGGAATATTGCATATGACATGCATTTGAAACTTCCTGTACATTGAAAATCCACTTGGAGGTATACAAAGTGATTGCTGTACAAGTAAATAAAGCATTTCTTCTCTTATTTCACGGCAAGGTTTGACAAGAATCTTAAACAGATACATGACTATTAAGCCAGTTTGTTACATGGGAAGCCCTTAGAAAAAAAGCTTAAGCTGCTTTTGTGGCTCTATGCATTGGGTATAATATATAAAGGAAGTTTTGCAGCATTTAATTGGATGTATGTAATTATTCTACAAAATGAAAATCATGTGGGGAATATCAGTGTTAAACTTCCTTGGGTAATATGTGGCCCTTAGAAGCCCTGAAATTCTCATATTAAATGACAAGAAGGTCAAGTTTGTAATGACAGGGGTATTTTTAAAAGGAAACAGAGAAAATGAATGGATGGATCTTTTTAGAAAGTTTTTATTACAGCATTATTCTTATACATAGTAGTTGAGTTCATTTTGATAAAATCATACCTGCATGGAATTGAATGTATTTCATTTCAGTCCCTGTCCTGCCATCTTTCCTCTCCCTACTCTTCTTCCTCTCTACTGACTTTTGTTTCACTCATTTATTTATTTATTTATGACTGATGATTTCTACGTATACATAAAATTGGAATTCACTCTAGTATATTTTATACACACATAGCGAATTTCGTTAAATTCATTCTGCATTTCCACCCCTTTCCTGTCGCTTCTCCCTTCCTCTTGATCTCCTTCTTGGACTCCAGAGATCTTTCCTATATCTTTATGATATCCAACCCCTCACCATTTTCCCCCTTATTTCACTCTACCTTCTGCATGTGAGAGAAAACATTAGACCCTTGATTTTTCTGTCTTCTTTTACTTAACATCATGTTTTCTCTTTCTTTCTTTCTTTTTTTTTTTTTTTTTTTTGGTACTGGGGATTGAACTCAGGGGCACTCGACCACTGGGTCACATCCCCAGCCCTTTTTTGTATTTTATTTAGAGACAGGGTCTCATTGAGTTGCTAAGTGCCTCGCCATTGCTGAGGCTGGCTTTGAACTCGCGATCCTCCTGCCTCAGCCTCCCAAAGTGCTGGGATTAGAGGCGTGTGCCACTGCGCCCGGCCATGTTTTCTCTTTCTTAATGGATTTTTAAAACTCACCCTTTTGCCAAATCAAGAGAATGCTTCTGTTATGTAGTTGAATGCCCTTGCCCAGTTTGAGCATGGAGTTGCTGCTATTTTATTTATTTATTTTTGCATTGTGCTGAGTTGAAGTCATAAGAGCCCTGGCTGATGACCAAGTGCCTTTCACTTGTTAAGTAATATAGCACCATTAACTAAGCAATTGTTTTATGAAAGTCACTGTGCTAGGCTTCAGGACATTAAAAAGCAAATATACAAGGTATTGTAAATGTCTGTTCACTGTAAGTGAACTTCGAATCCAGGGGAGAAATAAAGTATGATTTTAATCATGTCATGTGCAAAATGTTATGAGAGAAGCAAATGACCAACAGTTTGGATCAGTCATAGGAAGTGTTGCCTAGAATGTAGTATTTATGAGTCTTAGAGCACATGGGCAAACCTTCCATAGATGCCCAGCATTCCTGGCAAAGACACCAAAGGCGAGAAAGTAAGGAGGGTCAAAGAATAATGAGTAGTACAGTGTGGTGGAAAGAGAGGCTTCATGTGAATGGACTTGGGGAATAAGGATGGAAGGGTAAATGGGAAAGCATGTGCTCTTAGTAGATCATGAATACTAAGCTAGCAAGACCATCCTAGACCCACCTACAGAAGCCTTCTTTTGGATGTAGATAATGCCATAACACAGTAGTAAAGCAGAAGTTTATTGGTGTCCCCACTACTCATTTACTTTACATGAATAAGAAAAGCATGAATGGAAAATGTTTCAATTCCATCACTGAATTGCCTTCTCTACTATTAAACTCCTCGTACACATTTAAGCTCACTCAGTTGTAAAAATGAGATCTAGTTGCACTTTATTAGAGAGGTAGCTTAACAAGTTTTCCTTTGTATCTCCACTTGGAATAAAAACTACGAAAAACTGGTTCTGCTCATCTTTAAAGTATTGTGCATATTTTTGTTTATTATTGTTTACATAGGAAAATGGAGCTATTCTCCTTTTTTAAAATATAATTTTGCATTATGTAATTTATTTGGTGCATAGAAATCAGAGGTTTCTATTATAATTTAAAAAGTGTGGAAGGTGATGAAATATATTTGGATTTACTCATTTGTTTGGTGATGTCATGGCATAATTATCTCTAATTTTTGTTGTTTCGTTTTGATGATTTTAATCTCTTTAAACCAATTTTGGAAGGATGTAATATATATATGGGAAGACATAAACCTGTGGCCCCTGAAAAGCAAATGACTTACTTATATTACTAGTTTCCCACACAAATAGCCTGATTTTTTTCTCCACATCATCTACACCATAACTGTGTTAGCCTGCTTTTTGTCACTGTGACTAAAATACCTGACAATAATAACTTAGAGGAGGAAAAGTTTATTTTGGGCACAAGTTTCAGAAGTCCAAGGACATGGTTGGCTGACTCCCTTACTCTTGCAGGAAGTGAGGCAGAATGTCATGGCAGAAGGGTGTGGCAGAGGAAATCTACTTAGTTCATGACAGATGGGAAGCAGAGAACAAGCTGGAGGAGCTTGGGACAAAATATATGAACCCAAAGGCAACCCCTGTGACCCATTTCCTCTAGCCATGCCCTACCTGCCTACAGTTGCCACCTAGTAACCCATTCAAAGTATTAGGTCATCCAATGGATTAATCTACTGATAAGGTCTATGGCTCTAATAATCTAATCATTTCACTTCCTGCATTAAAATGGAAGTTTTGGGAGACACCCCATATCCAAACCATAGCAAACATAGATTTTCATGACTCACATGTTGTGGGTTGTGGACACCTCCAGCTGAGAACTGATCATTGGTTATGTGATTGAAATCAGATGCTAACACACACAAGTTTGCCCTTTGTTGTTAAAGACAAGAAGCTTGCTAGAGAGATCATGGGATCTTTCTATGAATAAATAATTCTTCCACTAACCCAGTAATCATGATCTCCTTCAGAAGAAATATAAAAGAAAATAAATATAGTAACCCATCTGCATAATGGGATATTAATAGGATCCATTGTTCTTTTAACCAGATATAAGAGTTTAATGATGCAAGAACTAAGTGTTCTTTGCACTTTTGATCAACAAACCATGTGGCCCCAAATTCTCAGATTTTTAGCTCTTCATCAACAATATAATATACTTAAAATCTACTTTGCTTAATTAGGATTCTAAAGAAGCTTATTCGAAACACTAATAACTACTAATAAACATGTTACTTTTTTACTAGGTGTAAAAGTTTAAAGGATTAGCAAAAAAGCATTTTGGAGAGTTCTAATTATCTATGTACCTGCTTTGGTAAGAACTATTCAATGTGACATATTTACTTCATATTCTCATTCAAAATGACACTGTTGTATTAGTAGGTAGGTACTTAACCAATAATTGAAAGCATTATTCATAGTTGAATAGGCATGGTATATAATTAGGATTCTCTTAAGGAGGTCCCGGTGGATAAAACTAATTTGGCTTTAATGTCTTTAATATTACATTAAAAACAATTAATGATAACTGAATATAACAGCAACCTAAATAATATTTGATTAAGAATAAAAGAAAAATAAACTCTGTTTTTTTAACTAATAGATATTCTTTTGGGGGGAGGTGTGGTACTGGGGATTGAACACAGGAGCACTCAACCACTGAGCCACATCCCCAGCCCTATTTTGTATTTTATTTAGGGTCTCATTGAGTTGCTTAGTGCTTCACTTTTGCTGAAGCTGGCTTTGAACTCAGGATCCTCCTGTCTCGGCATCCCGAGCCGCTGGGATTACAGGCTTGCACTACCAAGCCGACTTAGATATTCTTTCATTAGGCAACCTACATACATAACTCTTTGACATATACCATTTAGCAATGGACAGTGTCTTGCTTTTAAACATCATTCCCCTGGTTCATAGCTACACTTTATGTAGTAGTCCAAATATTATGCCAGTTAAATCTAATCCTGTCCTAGCTTAGGAAAGAAAAATTCAGTCAAGTGAGTCACATTTTCAAAATAAGTAACAAAATATCTTTGAACTCAAAATGACCATAGAGCCCTTAAAAACCATAATAGTATTACTTCATTTCATTGTTCAAATATAGAATTTGGGCATTTGACTAAATATCAGACCTGTAAGAGACTGGCTTGTATCTTAATCTCAGCATAGTATCTATGGTTTGCTGTTACTTTTAAGGAAGAGACAATGGATAAAAATTTTGCTTCATTTTCTAATTACTACAGTGTCAAATTATTTCTAACTTTGTATAAATAGAGCTTATGAATGTATGTGTTTATATATAAAGGATTTCTAAACCTCAGTACTAATGAGGTTTTTTGGCTGGATAATTCTTTTTTTTTTAAATGTTTTTATTAGAGCAAAATAGTAGGGTTCATTTTGACATAAGCATACGTTCATGGAATATAATTTGTTCCATTTCAATCCTCACTACTTCTTCTTTCCCTCCCTTCCTTCATTCTCCTGTTCCCGTCCTCAAATCTCCTAGTCTTTCTTCCATTTATTTATTGTTTTTCTACATTGGCACTTTATAGATATACAGAAATCCAGAATTCACTGTGATATATTCATATATGTACATAGCATATTACGTGGTCAATATTCTGCAATTATTCCCTTTTCCTGTCTCCCTTTGTCAATCCATTTCCTCTACACCAATGATCTCCCTTCTATTTTCACGGGATCTCTTCCCCCCACCTTTTTTTCTTCTTATTTTGCTGTATCTTCCACGTATGAGAGAAAATATTTGACTCCTGACTTTCTGACTTTCTGAGGTTGGCTTATTTCACTTAGCATGATGTCCTCCATTTCCATCCATTTACTAGCAAATGCCTATATATATATATATATATATATATATATATATATATATATACACCTCACATTTTCTTTATACATTTGTCTGTTGATGGGCACCTGGGCTGGTTCCATAACTTGACTATTATGAACTGCAGTGCTATAAACATTGATGTGCCTGTATTACTATTATATGCTGATTTTAGTTCTTTTGGAAAAATACCAGGAGTGATATAGCTGGGTCATATGATGGTTCCTTTCCTAGTGTTTTAGGCAATCTTCATAGTACTATCCCAAGTAGTCATACTAACTTGCAGTCCCACCAACAGTGTATGAGTGTACTTTTCCCCCCAGATCCTCATGAGCATTTTATTGCGGGGACTTGTCCTGTATGCTGTAGGATGCATATCATTGGCACCTACCCATTAGGTGTAATTAATACCTCATCCCAATTATGAGCAATAAAAATATCTCTCTGGATATTGCAAAATCACCTCTGGTTGATAAACACTTTAAAATGCACATACAAAAAACCCCCACCTTTTTATTATAACAATTTGCACAGATATGGCATTAGTGAAAATTTTTACATTATATGGATTTCAGATATTATTTTTAAAGGTATGGTGGTCAAAGATAAGATAAAATCAGAAATATATGAATTGAAACATGATGTTAAAACTGAACTGCCCCTTGTGAAATCAAGTTTTTTTTTTCCCCCAAAGTTTTGAAATATTCTTTATTCTGATCAAGTATTTTTAGCTTTCACATCTGAAAAAGAACATGCAGTAGTTTTATTTCTGAGTCTGGCTTGTTTCTTGTAATATAATATGCTATAGTTCCATCCATGTTGCTGCAAATAACAGGATTTCATTTTTTTATGATTGAATGATATTCGTGTGTGTGTGTGTGTGTGTGTGTGTGTGTGTGTGTGTGTGTATGTATTTCATTTTATTTATCCATCATCCCTTGAAGGACACCTAAGTTAATTCCATACCTTAGCTAATGT
The DNA here is from genome assembly GCA_025594165.1 of Tamias sibiricus. Lineage (NCBI taxonomy): Eukaryota > Metazoa > Chordata > Mammalia > Rodentia > Sciuridae > Tamias > Tamias sibiricus. The sequence continues at coordinate 34,605,849 of CM046673.1, read as the reverse complement.
GACTTGTCCTGTAATAAACATGGATGTGTAGGCATCTCTTTGGTAGGCTGATTTTATTTTCTTTGGATATATAACATAAAGTGGGATAGCTGGATCATTTAGTAGATCTATTTTTAGTTTTTTAAGGAGCCTCCATGAGATATCATCTCATATCAGTTAGAATGGTAATAATAACAGCACATACTGATGAGCATGTGGAGAAAAGTTATCTCTGATACACTGTTGGTGGGAATATAAATTAATAGAGCCATTATGGGGAACATTATGAAAGTTTTTCAAAAAACTATGTACTATTGATTTGGAGTTTTGTTCTCCCATTATCCTCCCAATAAATACTTAAGAAGCATATATTATGTACCTCATACTATAAACAGCACTATAGACATTAAAAGAGTGGGAAATAAAACAGACATGATGTCAACCATCTTAAATTGGACAATTTAAATCAGAAACGCTGGTAAATGCTAACCGTTTTTAATTTTATGGAATAATTAGTGCTATCAATATATAAAATTAACTTACAAAGACTGTTTTAAATATTTATTGTATGCTGTTTCTATTTGTAGAGATTACAAAAATGTGTAAAAATATATATTTTTTTCTGTCTTGGAATGCATACTACTGAAAGAAGCAATTACAGAATAATAAGAGGAAGAAAGGGTTAGATTATGAGGCCCAGTATGGCTGCCAGATTACCATGTTGGAGATCATTACAAAATGCTTCCAAAGATGAGGGCTACAATGTTGGCCATTATTTACTTGATTTCAAGCATAATTTTTAAAAGTCAGATTGTCCCTACAATTTAGCTGAAGATTAGTGATTATTTATAAGAATGGGGGAATTTTCTTGTTCCCTTTTCTTCTCTCCCAATAGCAGCCCTTCTTAAACCCTGTCCTCTGCCCACACCCTGAAAACACCCATGCTGCCATCAACAATTGAAAGAGATGAAACATCTCTACATAAACTACAAGAAAAGGGAGGTTTCACAGTAATTTTGTAGGACACTATGTTTGTATAGCTATTCTCCAGGTTAAATGAAATACCTTTATGGAACCACTGTTGCTATTAGAAAATAAGTTACACTAACTAGTTTATTTATAACCTAATATTATTCTCTGCATTTCATTTGTGTATGTAAAAAATAGCTTGTTGTACACAAACTAAATTAGATATTTATTCTAGCAATTGATAAAGGGGCAAAAATCTGACACATGAGAAAGAAGAATAAGATGCTTAAACCACATTTGTAAAAGTTAGGTTGAATTACTATTGAAAAGTTTATTAAAATTTTGTAACTGTAAGCTCAGTTCCTGTCCCCAATGCCAATCAATGCCAATTTAATAATGAGGACACAGTTTTGAGAAAAAGGAAAAAGAAAGTTTATTGCTTTGCTAGCAAAGGAGTAACACAGGGGACTCCTGTCCCAAAGGCTGTGACTCTCCAGATCATGGGGGACAGGGAGGTTTTAAAGGAACTACAAGGGTTACATTCCAGGTGTGCCCTGGTAGGGGGTCCCAGAGCTCACTTGTTAATTTGGGAGATACTCACTTCCCAGATCCTCAGCAGGCATCTCCTTCCTGTATTGGGTGTGGTCAAGGGCAATTAACTAGGGGAAGAAAAGTTAACACTTGTCTCCCTCATCTTTTAGGGAGGAGGAGAGGGGAGAAGAAATAAAAAGAAACATTAAAAAAAAAAAAAAAAAAAGTAAACCTCAGAGCAGTGAGGACTATATTCAGAAGGTGAAGGTACCACTGTTACAGTTTTACATGCATTGCTATTAGAAATAGTACAACATGGGCCATAAATATTTTGACATTAATTATTTGATAAGAGGAGGAAGAGGGATGCTATTTCTCTTTTTCTTTTTCTTTTCCCCCACTCATAATCTCCAAATAACTTTCTTACATTATATTGTTCAAATAACCTTCTTACCTTTCACTTTTACCTTCCTAAGATTTAAATACAAGACTTACTAAAGACTCCAAATAGGAAGGATTCTCAAATGCATTACAATACAACCAAACTGGTTAAATGGAAGCACATTGAATCCAGCTTAGGCCTGTATTATCCAGCTCAACGAAAGTGCAGGCTTGATTGCTTTGAATGAAATGAGATATAATGTGATTATTAGATTCAGGCCTGTGCCCTATAATAAGACTGGATTAAAACAAATAATGGATAAATAGAATAAATAAACTAGAGGCAAGTGTTTGCCTCTAAAACTGTAATAGTGGTTAGACAATTGCAATTCATAGGCAGAGTATAGTTTTCAAAGATTAGTGTTTACCAGAATCATCTGCAGAGTTTGTTAAAACACATTCAGGGCCTAAAACCCAGAAAGTCTAACACTTGTTCTGCTTCTGCTACTGACCCACTCACCATAGTTGGGGTATCTCTGGTCTGGCATGCATATACATTGTCACAGGAATATGAATTGGTCCATGTCCTAGCATCACTACAGTTAAAAGCCAGCAATGTGCTCTTGAAGGGAGAGAAGCTGCCCAATGTTTTCTTTTATTTGCATGGTCTTATATTTCACTTGGGAAATTGATGAACTTTCAAAGACTTTAAATTGCTTTCAAATATTGGCAGAAGGTTAACAGCACACATGCTTTTCCACCCTTAGGTCAGGTATATTAATTCACACAGGAAGTTCTTTGGAAACTTTACCCAAATTACTGTTGAATTGTTGATTTCAGAACTAGGGTGACTGGATCTACCCTTTGTCTGTTGAGTGGGAGCAGCTTTGTTTTTTCAGAATGGGTGACTAAAATGGACCAGACGTTCCCATCATCTGCCTGGTCACTGTGCTTTTTAATGAAATTATAGCATGCTACAATATTTTTCTTCGCAGCTTAAACATTGAGCAAACCCAGACATCCGGAGATGCTAAAATGAAAAATCTGTTTCCTCTTGCTTTGCCATTTGCCAAGTGAACTCTGTCAGACAGCACATTCTATACGTTTCAAGTAAACGAAATTATCCTTAATGTGTTGGCAACATCTGTCACAAAACACTGTTCAGTCTATGGCTTAAATGTGTTGAGTGAGAATAGACTTGACAGTGTATTTAATGAGCTACAATTATGGTTGAAGGAACTGGTTTTTACCTTAACCACTGTAAGGTTTTTCTCTTTCTTTTATGCCTTCCTTTTCTCTTTTTATTTGTTTTCAAACTATGCGATACAAAAGACATTCTGTTTTATTTGATAAGCAAAGTGTTGACAAGGACCTTTCTTTGTTGTAGATAATCAAAACTTAAAACTCTTTAAATGGTTCCTGACAAAGTATCATTAAAAAAAATTCATATCAATAAGGGATTTCTGTCAATTATTTCCAGCTAATTCACTAATTGTAAATTTCCTCTATTCCCTTGAGATTAAAGAATTGATGTTCTTAATAATATATGGGCATTCTTTATCCACTGAACATTTGTGTTGAATGTGAACAAGAATGTATATTTTTACATATGCTCACCTACAAATTCTTTTATTATTGCTCATTTACAATAACTGATCTATTTAAGAAAGGAATTTTTCCCTTACATTATTTTCCATTTCGTGCCTTGTGCTGCTATTTACAATTTCAAATTATGACAAATCCCTTCCCACTCTTCCTTTTGATTGTCAGGTTCCCAGTTTATACACAGAAGCTGCACGCTGGCATCTGTAATCAAATGAGTCCCTATTCACTGCTTTCTAAGAGACCAGACAGTCCTTCCTAAATTAATTCCAAGTGCAGGCATTCAAACCTTCTATTCTTACCAGGCTTAAATTTTGATTATCCCTCACACACTGCTGCCCTACCTCTTTTGCATATAGCCTCCCAAACAGAGAATAAAGTCTATCTCACATGCCCTTGGGGAATTCTGTGGTGAAAGGACAACTTCCAGGCCCCTGAGAAGAAAGTGTCCTCACAAACACAATTTGGTCTTTATCTCTGATTTACATAAATGATCCTTGATTGAGGGGCATCTGGAATTGTGGTAGCTCAACTCTGATGAAATGTCTAGGGGCAGATATTCTAAGAAGAAAGCGTAAGTTCAAAAAGAGAATTGAAAGCTGGGCGCGGTGGCGCATGCCTGTAATCCCAGCACTTTGGGAGGCTGAGGCAGGAGGATCGCGAGTTCAAAGCCAGCCTCAGCAATGGCGAGGCACTTAGCAACTCAGTGAGACCCTGTCTCTAATAAAATACAAAAAAGGGCTGGGGATGTGGCCCAGTGGTCGAGTGCCCCAGAGTTCAATCCCCAGTACCACAAAAAAAAAAAAGAGAGAATTGAAGTCTGGTGCCTGCTCAGGATTGGTATGTTGTGAAAGTGCCACATTTTGATTTAAAAAAAAAAAAAAAAAAAAAAAAAAAAAAATTCTCCAGGACTTCCATCTTAACTCTGAGGTTATTCTATAATTTATCCCTAGGTGATTTAAGAAGAACCCTAGTTCTTCTTAAAGTGTTTACTTCTGGTCTGGCACAACAAATACCTGAAATGAAGGCCAGTAAGTATTAAAAAAAAAAAAAAAAAAAAAAAAGGAAAAAAATATCGGTAAAATTGGTACAGAGTTTCAGAAAGCAAGAAGAAAAAGTTATCTGTCTGAATTAAAATTAAATAAAAGTTTATTTTAGTTATTATAGTTCTCATTTAAGAAGTATCCCGATGAAAGATAATTCAATAAAGCATCAAGAAATTAAAAAAAACACAAATGTTTAGTTTACAAACCACAGGCCTATGAAACAGCATATGTTTTCTGATTGATTTCAGCATGAAAGTCCAAATATCTTGGTGAATAAAACTGGTTCTATGTATCAAGTATTTCTAAATATTTGATTCAGTTTGTATTCTCCCTTAAAAAGAATGGGGAGGAGCCCATGGGGAAGACTGAGGGGTAGCTTATCTTTTAATAGATGCAGTGAGAAACTTGGATTTGAATAATACCATAAGTAATTGATCATCCTGAGCAAAAATATTTTAGGGAACATTTGCTCATGGGTAATTAGTTTGGGTGCTGAGATATTGTTATCTACATGGATCTGTCCTAGTTTTATTTCTTCAAAATATTTACATACACACAGGGAAAAAAGTAACAGTGAAGAAAATAATGTTTAGAGGAAAATATTTTTTTCAGGTACAAATCATTTTATTTCAACTGAGTATTTAAATGGGTTGTTGTATCATGAACTTCTGACTTTATTATAATTGTTGAAATGAGGTATTAAATTATATCATCTGAAAAAATCCATCTAACCCTAGTTTTTAAATTTGGCTTTTAATAAATATTGTCCCTAGTAGGATAGGGAAAGAGGAGTGGAAGGGTGCTAGGTCCTGACTCCATTCTTCACTAGCTTTATAACACCTGGTTCATGCATGGAAATCTTTTAAATGTACACTTTTTATATTTGCAATGGTTACAAGGAATCAAAACATAAATTCTAGTAGCATACCTTTCATAACATCTTATTAAAAAACTTGACATTCTTCCTCTTTTAAAAATTATAATTTATGGACGAACATAAAAATTCAATCAGGTGTTTTTTTTTTTTTTTTGTTTTGTTTTGTTTTTTTGTGGTACCGGGGATTGAACTCAGGGGCACTCGACCACTGGGCCACATCCCCAGCCCTTTTTTGTATTTTATTTAGAGACAGGGTCTCACCGAGTTGCTAAGTGCCTCGCCATTGCTGAGGCTGGCTTTGAACTCACCATCCTCCTGCCTCAGGCTCCCAAAGTTCTGGGATTACAGGCATGCACCACCACGCCCGGCTTTTCAATCAGTTTTAACAAAGCTCTGTATTCTTCTGAATTGTGTCAGATAGAAAATAGGTCAAAAGATCAGGAGGAAAATACATGAAAAACATCACCTTTAATTTTTAGGTCATTAATATTAGATTTTAATATGTCCTTCAAAGACATCCAGCCAAAAATACCATCCGGAGCTTGCCTTATTCTCCCAGTGTTAGGTTATTTTTGATAGCCCCCATACAATCTATCTAGCCAGGTGTAGTAGTGCATGCCTATAACCCCAGCTACAGGGGAGGCTCAGGCAGGGGAGTTGCAAGTTTGAGGCCAGCCTGGGCAACTTCAGAGACCTTGTCTCAAAATAAAAACTAATATGGGCTGTGGATATGTGTCAGTGATAGAGGTTCACTCCCCAGTACCAGAGGGTGGGGGTAACAATTACTTATATAAATCATGGACAAGTGTAATAAGCCCCCAAATTTTTCAAATATCAAAAAAATGGTGAATTTCCATTAATGTTCATATTTTCAGTCAGAGAAATTTACATATAGAACAGTGAAAGGAAGGCAATTTATTTGAATACATTCTACATCAAATGTTGGAAATATAAATGACATATTTTTAGATATATCACATATAAATCACATCAGAAAAAAAGAAGTTGTTACTGCCACCTATTTAGCAAGCACAAAACTACATGTATGAATATAAAAATCACATGAGTCTTTTCAGTAAGTAAATACATTTGATGTTAACAGAAAAACGTAGTTTACTGTAATTAATATTTTTTTAAAAAAATATGTTTCCCTGCAGAATATGTTTTCAAATGAACATTTATGTGCTTGTAGGGTGCTGTGATTACTCCAACAATGGACCATCCTATGTCAATGCAGCCAACCAACATGATGGGTCCCCTGACACAGCAGATGAACCACCTTTCATTGGGCACAACAGGAACGGTGAGTTGAAGTTTGTTTTGTTTTCTTGGATTTCAGTAAGATGTGATACTGTTTTCATTGGCATTATTAATGAAACTGGTTCTGTACGTTCATCTAACACATCTTTCAGGCTGCAGTGTAATTAAGCCGCGTTCATGTATGTTCAATTTCAGGGCACATTTACTTATATTGACAAAGCTAAGGGTTCAACTGTGTTGCATTAAAACTTCAGTTAGAACTCAGTGTGCAAGGTATAATGTCTGTTTTTGGAAAGGAAACCTCTTACATGCATCAGCAAATCTAGAACCTGTGATTATGTACTTGAGCCTGGTTTTCTTTCCCCAGCTGTTTACCAGTTTAGCCAATATATCATTAACAGGTTCTATACAAGTTAAGGAGCCAACTGACTATGCTCATGAAAAAGTTTTTTTTATTTATCATCAATACTTAAATTAATGAAAATCTATTGAGAACTTGGCGTAATTAAATTATTTTCATCTTTTGGAAAGGATGACATAGATGATATTGAAAAGAAAGAAGGGAATTTAATGTGCTTGATGTTTCCTTATAGGTTGGATATTTTTGACTAGTCATATTTGTTTTTCCTTGAAGAACAGAAGTGTATTGAAAAAATACATATTGCAGTTTTGATTTTATATCAACAAAGCATTTGGAATCATAAGCAAAACTCCATTAAAAAATAATTCCCAAATGTTCAAGAAGGCAAATACAAACTAAAATACTGAAATTTTGTTAATTGCCATTATTAAGAAGGGTGAAAACAGCTTGTGATATCAGCAGTTAAAGTTTTTTTTTTTTCATTAATATTAGTGTAGACAATTTTATCAGTTTTAAAGCTATTAAAGAAAAATAGATTTTATTTTGACTGAGGCAGCTTAAATATTATAGAAAGCATAATGAACCAGGAATCAAGAATCCTAGATCTAAATCTTTATTGAGAACTTCTTTTATTTCTGTCCTTGGGAAAATAGTATCTTCTAGTCATAATTTCCTTCTTTACATAGTTGATGTTTTAAATTTGATATATGGGGCCCTTTCAACTCTATAATTTTATATCCTTAAGCATATATGTATCTTAGTCACCACTTTTGTAGTTCCCCACAGAGGTGTTGGGATCATTTGTAGATATCTGTGTCTACTGTGCACACTAGCTGTGCATTGGGAATGTTACCTTATAGTGGTGGCTTGCTGTCATATAGAGGTTGTTGACTCATAGGCTTTATCATATATAAGAAGTTTCTGACAAGACCACTGAGGCCTCACTAATATTCCCTAAATAAGAACATTCTTAAACCTAGAAGGAAGGAGTCACATTGTTTTAATAAAGACATTTAGTTTTATTAACATGAACAAAGTACCTCTCTCTAAGGCCTCAGTTGTTGAACATATAAAAAGCAATTGATTTTAAATTACCTATCTGAATGCTCAGTCAGGATCAGATTTTCTTAGGTTTCAGATCTATATTTGTGGAAGTTATCTCTCATACTGTAACTATTATAATTTTAACTATAAACTATGGCACAGATCATTTTCATCAATGAGATAGAGTTTGAAGATAGTATTTTTATTGCTTTCAGTAATGTGTGATGATTATTTTATTTTTTTTATTATTTTTGGAGGTGGTACTAGGGATTGAACTCAGGGGCATGCGACCACTGAGCCACATCCCCAGGCCTATTATTTTGTATTTTATTTAGAGACAGTGTCTCACTGCGTTGCTTAGCATCTCACTTTTGCTGAGGCTGGCTTTGAACTTGCGATCCTCATGCCTCAGCCTCCTGAGCCCCTGGGATTACAGGTGTGCACCACTGTTACTTTGTATATTACTAATAAAGCAGGTCCCAAGTAGTGTATTTTTATTTATTTATTTACTTACTTATTTTTCTTTTCTTTTTTTTTTTTTTTTTTTTTGGTGCTGGGGATTGAACCCTGGCCATGTGCATGCTAGGCAAGTGTTCTACCATTAAGTTACATCCCCAGCCTAGGTGAAGTGTTGGGAGGCCTAAAGTTTATCATGTTCCCATTATAGATCTCCCTCCATATCACCTTTCTTTTACTTCAATGATTATAAATTTTTTATAAGCAAAGAAATGCAATTTTACCATATTGTATGAAAAGCTAGACTCTGGTAAATTAAAAAGGAATTACAATGTAAAGCATAGAAATCCCTTATAAATTTTACCTTTTGGAATCAAAACCAAAACCAGTACTTACTAGCATTTAAGTTTTTGAACTAGTGAAAATATAAGAAAGCCGGGCGCGGTGGCGCACGCCTGTAATCCCAGCACTTGGGAGGCTGAGGCAGGAGGATCATGAGTTCAAAGCCAGCCTCAGCCGTGGCGAGGCACTTAGCAACTCAGTGAGACCCTGTCTCTAATAAAAATACAAAAAAGGGCTGGGGATGTGTCCCAGTGGTCGAGTGCCCCTGAGTTCAATCCCCAGTACCAAAAAAAAAAAAAAAAAAAAAATATATATATATATATATATATATATATATATATATGAGCTAGGTTAAGTGAACATATGACTAGAATCCTTTAGCAAATTAAAAAATAAGCTAAAAGATACAGAACAGACTCAGAATTATAATAATCATTGATTCAGCAAAAGCATATGATTGAACATTATCAATAAGCATGCATTATTTGTGACCACAAGTTTTAACCAGCTGGTAATAGCCAATAATAATAGTAATTCAATAATGAAAGACACTGTTCCCTTACTTAGAGAGTAGAAGTTTTGAGCATGTGCTTAGCTTTAGCACCAAATTTCTTCTAGCTATTTTTTTCTTTTTCCATTCATTTCTTCCTTTACATTTGCAACTAAATAATGCTTAGAAGCATTATAAGCCTTTGTATAACATGATAGTATGAAAAAGTTTAAATTTTAATGAGTTTTTAGAGAGGCAGAAAAAGACTGCATTACTTTGTTGATTCATTCAACAAAATGTCATTGAGTGTTTAGTGTTCAGAATGCTGTTATAATTTTTTCTTAAACTGTGACTATAATCCTTTGATATGCCATCATATATCCATTTTATCTGAATTTTTCATTGGCATTTGGAGTGGCTATTATGTAATGGAGGTTGACTTTTAAAATTCAGTTTCCCACCCAGTTGCTTCTTTCCAACATTTCCACTGATGGGAAAGCAGTCTGGAATTGTGGAAAGTCCAATGGGCTTTGGAATCAAACTTGAGTGCAAAGCCTGGCTCTACCCCTTCATTAAGCTGTGCATGTTTAAGCAGGTTACTTATCTAATCTCTTTGAACCTTTGCTTCATCTTTTACAAAGTGGGAATAATAATATTTATATCCCAGTGATGTTGTATTAAATCATAGTGTACCTAGTCCAGTGTTGGTATACGGCATGTGCTTGTAAAATGAGCTGCCCTTTTCCCTCTTCCTTCAGTGGATTATAAGTAGTGGAGACTAGTCCATGTCTCCAGAAGGGTTGGAGCACTCTATTTAATCCACAGTAAAACTCCCTCATCTGCTCATTTTCAAGTGATATAACTGATTTCTTTAAAGTCTCCACCCCTTTAGCTGCTCACATATTCTTTCGGTGTTGCAAATCCAAATTTCTATGAAGCCTGGTCAAGTCATGTTAATGAATGAAGTGGACTGAGTTTAAGCTTATATCTTGAAAATATATTATATAACTTTCTTTATATTTTCCAATTTCATAAACATAGTCACATCATATAGATATACATGATATTGAGATTTTATTTTAGATATTTTCAATGTAATAAGAATAATATCTCTTCCTGACTGTTGGGCGAAACCATAGGGAGAGGTGGTCCATTTGGCAGCCTGGAATATGAGCACCTTTTCAATGAACCACAGCCACTGCTGAATTCCAGGCAACTATTCCCATATGGACATAATGCTCCAGAGTAGTCTCGACTTCCAATTTCTTAAGATAAGCTGAATATTTGGATTTTCATGTGAATCTTACTTATATTCTAATACTAGACTCAGTTTACCCCCAGAGCTCCCAGTTTGTAACTATTGCCCAAGATTGTCCTAGTTTTCCTCCACATTCTCAGAACATTCCTTCTCTTTTCTTTCATAGGTTGCTAAATCAGGATTTCATTATTAACTTACTGCTCAGGCCACATGATTTCCTTAAGCAATCTCATCCACTTTCATGATTTTGAACCCTGAAGACTGTTAAGTCTGAGTCTTCAATGCTAATCCCATTTTAGAATGTTGAACTCATTTATCCAGCTACTTCCTATTTCCATGTAACTTTCCCTCCAACTTCTCAGAGTCAGCATGGACCAAACTAATCTCATGAGCTTTCCCTGAGCTTCCTTCCAACTGAACCCTCTTCATCGTGTTTGTTCCTGCCCCAGTTTTCTTTCAAGTTTACGCTATGACCAAACTAATGCCAGCAGCCAAACCATGCACTTGGGATTCTATTTGGACCCTTTTCTTCTCCCTTACCACCATATACAATTATTTTTTAAGACCCACTGATTATGTCTCATTGATATGGATTGTACCAAACACATCCTATCTTACACATTTCCGGAATCTCTGCTCTGAGCCTCATTTGGTTCCTTGTGATAATCTGTCTCCTAACTGCATTTTCTGCTTTCAGTCTCAACGTTCTCGAATCCATTCTCCACCATTTTTCTACAGCCAGGTGATCTAAAACTATACAACAGTGTCTCTATCCTGGGATTCCTCAGAGACTTTCAGATTTCTGAGCTCACAAAAATTCTAATATACAAGGTGTAAGAAGTGAGGAATGAGATTGAGATAAAGACCTCAACTCCAGGAATAGATGGATTGCAAGGGCACAGTACAGTGAGGTCCAGTGAATCATTCAGAATAGGCAGTGCTAAGGAGTGATGGGGGAGGTGGAGCTAGATTAGAATTTGTTTCTTTTTTTATTGAAGGGTGTTGATGGCCACAGGTTTTGTCCCATTTTTCTTTTTAAGATTCCTGGATAAAAGAATCGCATTGAGCTAAAACCTCTTTTTCATCTTCATAAAGAAGATATATTTCATCCCATATAACCCCAAATTTTGAAATGGATGCCAGATAGTTAAATTTGCCATTCTCTATAATTTGCCACTTCAAATATTTATTGTTCAGTTCTCTACCTATTTTTAAGCTGGACACAATCTATAGGCTTTAGGAGAAATGAATCACATATAAACAGTATTACTCTTTTATTCCATGGCTCTGATGACCTTGAAGAATTTTTCTAGCTTTTCTGCCCTTTTTTTTTTTTTTTTTTTTTTTTTTTTTTTCACAGGATTCCTTTGATGGAACCAAAGCCCCATTATCCATATTTTCTTATCACTTTATTGTAAGCTTTAGCAGAAGCCACTGGGGACTTGACTATGTTATGAGAAACTCTGAATTGCATGACAATCTTGTTTTACAAGTTTCTTATCTCTTTTTCATTTGTTCAGTTGCTGGTCACCAGTGGCCTACAATGTCACCAGAATCTGTTGAAAGAAATAAAAAGATTTTGTTCTGAAGGCTCCTTATCTGTAGTTCTGTTTGTGTTCTCCAAGCCTCTGATGATTTGTGACATCATTGGATTCCCATGGTGTAACCATAGCTACTCACAAAAATTATCTTATAATTGGTTCTCTACTGACTTCCCACGGTTCTCTAGTGTCTTTCAGTCACACCACTCCTTCACTGCTCCAAAACTCCTATGGTACTAGGTGAAAATTATCCATTGCACTTTGAGAGTCTTTTATCCATTATTAGGTATGAATATAAGTATCATGATAGAGAGTTATAAGAAGCGAAACACAAGGTATCAGATTGACTCCTAATTCAGTAAATAGTATTATAAAATGATAATAAGTCCATTTCCTTAAATGCATTTCCAAGTAAAAAAATTCAACTAATTACAAATAGTCAAACACAAGAAAGAAAATAGAGATAAAGAGAAATAGTTTTAAAAATTTATTTAGCCTTATTGTAAAATAAAAGAACTTTGAAGGGTAGTTGTACAATATAAATAATGAACAAGTAGACATTAAGTGAAAGTCTAGTATCAAGAAATAATTTATTTGCTAAGATTAAACTGTTGCTGTTTATAAAAATGGATGAGTTCAAATAAATTAACAATGCACTAGAAAAGTCCTAACATAAAATGCCAAAGAGCATGAACAGATAGTTGAAAGAAGGAAATGGAATGCTGAAAGGTGTATACAAAAATTATAATAAAAGAAAACTTAAAGCCAATTCACACATGTTTGCCTAACACACACACACACATACACATCTCATGAAAGAAAATCATCAAAATCATGCACATTACTGAAGATATAGGAAAATAAACATTTTCATGTACAGATTGTATCATGTAGTAACCTAAATTTGCACAAGAATCAGCAAATAGCAAGGTGCACAGTCAAAACACCTCAGAACATTTATTCTGGCTGAACAAATGGTTATAGTTTTGAGAGACCAGTCTACAAAAATATTCTAAAATAACAGGATAGCTTTTATGACTCACAAATGTTTGATGTAGTTTTTTTTAATATAATATCTAGTAAACAACCATTAAATCATAAACCACCCTTAAACTCAAAAGGTAATGCCTGTATTGGAAAAGTTTAAAATAATTAGAAAAAGAGTTATTTGTACAATTAAAGCAAAATGTTGAATATAAATTTGTACATGTGGAATACAAGATCAACTGTGAAAAATATTTATAAAGTAATACTATAGAGAAATACAAAGCAAGTGTGGCTATTTTGAGAGATGGGTTTGGGGTTAATATCTATTTTAATCATTATACTTTCCTGTATTCTCTAGCAATCAACAATGAACATTATTTACTTCTATTATTTACTTTTAAATGTTATAAATATACTTTTGGAAAATATTAATGGTGTAATCCAAAAATTAACTTTTTGTTTGTTTTTGTTTTGGAGTGGTAATGATGTGTGATTGTGATTTTTTTCTTAAAGGTAATGGGTGATTACTGCTACTATTAACAAAGCATTTGGAGAACACTTTAAAAATCATTCTACTTCTTCTAGATTTGGGGATTATAATTAATTCACTAATTCCCTTACCTATTTTGAAAATAACTCCTAACAGGTTTATTTGCATTTGAATCTTTTGATCAGTGTCCACTGCAGTTGGTCAAAGTGCTTTGCTATGTTCCAGTTCTAATCTGTCTTCACACATGCCATTGACTCCACAGAGTGATTAATATTATCCTTTTGTGGCAAGGAGATGAAAGTGAGAATTTTGTAATAGTCCCAAAGTTATCAAATTGCGAGAAAAATGAAGTTTGGGGCTTTAACTTTTAAAATGGAATACAGATCATATGAATAAGAGTTCATATAAGAGCTTCTATTTAATCATGTTTTGGCAGTTTATTTGAATGTGTATAATACCAGGTCCCTTTTATAATGTATCCCCCCAAGGAGAGTTGGGGCAGGATTAAAATTTTCCTTTTTTAGAAGGGGGGTTAAGGCCACATACTATGTCCCACTTTCCTTTTTAAGATCCCTGGCTAAAGGAATTGTATTGAACCAAAGCCTCTTTTTCATCTTCAAAAAGCAGATATATTTGGTTCCTCATGACCCTACATTTTGCAATGACTGCCATATAATTTAATGAAGCTTTCTCTCAAATTTCCCCCTCCAATATTAGGACGCTTTGGAAAAAAAGAAAGTTATCTGTTTAATAGGTTCTGGTCTTAATATGTCTGGTCCCGCAATTGCAACACAAAAAGCTCCTCCTCCCAGGTCAGGAAGCACTGCTCTGCCTCTGATCAGAACTGCAGCTGAATAACTATTCACAAAACTTGGGCTTAAAAATGCATAAGCCTTCATAGAATCTGAGAGTGTGCAAGTGTTTAGTTTTTCTCCTTTAAATTTTAGTCGTTCCTGTGGTTCTCCAGGACGTTGTCATATCATGTTTTGGGCACCCTCCAAATGTAAACTTTTTGTGTCAGCCAAGAGGGTACAAATTTCATATTGATTTGCTAAGGGAGGGATCAAACAAGCTGAGGGAGATGACAATGTCCCTGTTGTCCAGCAGGTAATGCTAGTTCAAAGAACATGTGCAGTGTGAGGGTAATGGGAACCATGGTGTCACCTGTGAACTAGGGTCAGAATGCCTTGAAGGCAAGGGGTGAGGTGACCTTGTGACACACAATGGGCCGTTCCAAGTTTTAAAGATAAAATTCTATTTTATTTTCTTTTGTACTTCATTGCATTCTTTCTCATGCTCTTTTCATTCAAAGATTCAGTCCCAAGACAGGATTATGATACTCCACCAGCTGTTGTGTCAGGTAGGAAAATTCTCATTCCTTTAAAGACTTGATTGGAGGGGAGAGATGGAGGTTGCCTGCTTTTCTCCACAACTCTTGAAAGCAGTGATTCTCAATAGGGGTGGCTATAGGAAATTTGAATGTCAGTTTGGCAGGGGGTATACGTAGTTTGGAAAAATATATTTAATATGATAATCCAGCTTAATGGCTGGAAAATGAATATATCACCTTTTAAGTAGAAAGGAAGTGCTCAAAGACACATTATTTCTCAAGGATACACAGAAGATAGAGTCTGTGTTCTATATATCAGTCAGTTTCAGCATTGGACAAGGTTGCCAGAATTTTTGAAAAGGGGGGGAAAGGATTAGCAAAAAATTAAAAGGTACAGTTTAATAAACATAGATTGAGAAGCACTGCTTCAGAGACCAGAATTCTTCTAAAATCAGAAAATCATCCCATTTTGCTTGCTCAGCATCCAGCACAGGGTCTGACATATAGTACGTACTCAATATAACTATTTGTTGAATGAATCAAAAATTTAAATTTATTCCAAAAATTATATTTTGTGTATCATAAGTGAAGCCACCAATATTCCATTTGTGCAGTAAAATGGCAGAGGTTCCTTGAAGAACAATACATCAGGGTCTTGAGGATTTTAATTGGCAATATTTAAGTTGTTTCATAAAATTTAGTGGTGCAGCCAGGGCATATGTGTGTGAAGAAGTAAATTCTTATTTTGAACTGCACAGAACCTGTGCTTTTGTATTAAGTTTGAATTTTGGTTTCTTTCAAAGTGGACAATGGATACAATGGTTCAGTTTTGTTGATTTTTTTTTTTAATTTGATGAAATACTGGCAGTTTGAAGAGCTTTGTACTCTATGATCCCTTGAAATGAAGATGTCAAGAACATACAATTGAAAACAAGAAGGGCATTGGAAAGAGCAAAAAACAATGTCCAGAAACAGACTGAAAGAGCCCACAGGGCAGTTGAGTCTGGCAATTGGATGGTGGCTTTGAAGCAGGGAACATCATGCTCCTGGCCACCCCTCTTGCTTGACCCAGAATTGGAAGGGTAATCTTTTTCACATGTCTATGGACTGTTCAGTTACGCTCATGGCTGAATACTCGAACTTTAAGTAAGAATGTCCCCATTGAAGAGTTAGCATTCAACTGTGAAGTCACTTTGGTCCTCTTCAAGGTCTCCATAAATTGCTATTATTTAAAATATCATGTCTTTCCCCCAAAGTGTATTACTTGCCATATCTTTAATGTGCCTTTTTTTTTTTCATTTATGTGACACCAAGAATAGACTGTTTCATGTGTTCAGCTTCTACTTGAACATATGGCATCTTTGTTTAACAAAAGGCATCTATCTGCTCTTGATAATTTATCAATGCAAATAATAATAAAAGACAAAAGACACAATCTGGAGCTTTCCTTCACATAGGTGTCCTGATTTCACTTTCAAGAACACAATAGGAAAAGCAATCAAAATGTCAGGAGTACTTACTAGATACCCATCAAGGGTCAGGCTCTACCCAAATTAATTGAAGCAGAAACCCTGGCTGAAAATCTATGCTCTGAGGTTCCCATCTGGTTCCATAATCAATAGTCAGTGAAAGTTCTTGAGCAGGTAAATGATTGGATAAAAGTAATAGTTTAACAAAACTTGATCTAGCAGTTTTGTGTGTGCTCAAGGAAGAAGAATAGGATTACACAGAAGAGCTAGAAAACCAGATATGATATATTTACAATGAAAAAAAATGTTTCTAAGTTCCAAGAAGTGCAGTACACAAGAAGGGACCAATACATTTTCCATATGGAAAATAGCATTGTAGAAGATTTTATAGTTATTTTTCCCTTGTAAGATTTGATTGGTGGTTTGATGAAAACATACAGACTTTTTTAGTCTATCTTTAAATAGAAATAGACCTGCCATTCAAATGGGAGAACTTCAGTGACTTTTGAAAAATTGTATATTCTTTACCCAACCACTGACCATATTAGGAAATTGGGAATGGGCCATGGCATTGTAATATCTCCTTCCCAATTATCTCAACTTGCCAATATTGAACTACTCAAATTGTTAATTCTTTGCCACTGTAGGAGCCAATCAAATTATTTTAATTTACTGGAGGGCAAGATATCTGCTGGATAATCTACAGAGATGTAACCCAACCTAATTTCATTTACTCAATGTTTCAACCATTTAATGAACAGTTTATGAGAGCTAGATGCTGCACCCAAGTACTGGTGGTACTAATATGAATAAAATAAAGATTCATAGTAAAACATATCAGGATCTAACTTCATTTTACTGTTATTTGTAGTGTTCAATGTATAGGGTAAGGAGGAAGCAAATCTAGAAAGAAGATTTGAAACTCTCAGGGAGAAAAAGAGTTCTGAGCTGGATTTGAAAGAATGAATAGGAATTCATCACCTGGACAAGAGGGGGAAGGTATAATAGGCAAATAGGATATGGAAATTCTTATAAATAGGAAAGATTATGGGGTATATGATAATTCATTTTATATTGTTGGTGCAAAATATCACACTGACATATACCAAAATTACATCAATACAGATCTGATTTGGTGTAAGGACCCTTTCTTCTTTGTGTCGTGTATCATCTTGTTCCTTTATTTATTTTTATAGTATTTATTGGAAGAATATTGTGTGTCAATCATTATGCTAAGCACTAGGGATGCAACTTCCTTTTAAGAACTTAGAAAGTTAGCTAGAAGCAGGTTATTACAAGTGTCATAAATTCTTCAATATTAACAAAACTTATGATGTTTGTCAACTCAGGAATAAGATGCCTCAGTCCAGAGCTACTTGTGTCATTTACTAGTTATGGAAACTTGAGAAAACTTAACCTCTCTGTAGCTTAGATTATTTATCTGGTGAAGTAACAAAAACTTCGTATAGTTATTTTAAGCATTGAGCAAAATACATGACCTGCTTAAAATTCATCCTGCATAAAAGTGCTACAACTATACTACCATTATTGGCATGAGATATTATGGTGGTACAAAGAAAGAACAACTTGGAGAGGTCAGAGAAGGGGTCCCAATGGAAAAATTCTCTAAGTATAAACATAAGATCACTTAGGAATTAGCTAAATAATGAATGTGTCTAGGGAGAATTTCAGATCAAAGGAGGCAGCATGTTCAAAGAGTCATGGGGATAGGATGTATTGAGTTCAGAGAACTACAGATGGTCCTAAAGGGCAAGGATATGTACAGAGATATGGGGAGTAGAGAAATGAGCCTGAGAAGTAAATAAGAGGAAGCAATATCACAAGATAGGTAGCTTGGATTGTTTCCCAATAGCAACAGGAAGATATTAAAAAGTTGTGAGTTGGATGTGATCTCTCTGACTATAAGGTCAAGAATATATTGGATAAGAACAAAAATAGAAAAGAGGAAGCTGAACTAAAGAATCAATAGAAGGATTATGTTGGCATGTACTCAAGTTGTATAAAGGACAATAGAAGGTTGTTTAATTTGTGACATGTTAAGTAGGTAGAATAACAGGACTTGGTAACCCAATGAATATCAGGATAGAAAGAGAAAGATGATTTAAATTTGCCTCATAATTTCCTCAATTCCCTGAAGTACCTTTTGCCAGGATTTAAACCACAGAAAGGAGGATCAGGTTTGTGAGGAAAAGAGATAATTTCAGTGCTGAACATGTTGAGTTTGAGATGCCTGTGATGTAGCCAGGTAGAGATGCTCAATAAATGTTGAATGTATGTGCTTCTACTCAGAGGTCATCTCTTATGCAGAGGTAGATTTGGGAATTACCACCATGGATTTAAGCCATGTTTGCCCCCGGAATGTGCTTGAAGAGAAGTAACCAGAACTTAAAAATAAAGAATGCACAGAAAATGAAGCCCAAAGGAGAGGATGGATAAGACAACTATACACATAGAAGGGAAACAAGAATATGAAGTTTCAAAAATCAAAATCATGATAGTACTTTAAAAGAGTACTATCCAGTGACATGAGTCCTGAAATTTTGTTATGTAGACAAAAAATTTTGTTATATTGGCAAAATTCAATTTTGTCATTGAATTTTGTTATATAGAAATCAATGGTGAATTTGATGGTGCAGTTAAGTAAGGGTAAAAAGCAACAACATTGAATGTCATGTAAGGAATGGTTGTAACTAGTACAGGAAATAACCAATTTAGTTATGAGGAGGAGTAGAGAAAATGATTTAAAAAATTAGAGAAAATAACTAATTGATTTATTGATTTTTGTTAAGATGAAAAATATTTGACCATAAGGGGGAGAAGTCAGGAGATAGTTCTAAAGCTTAAAGGATGTAATTCTTAAGGGAGATGACAGACAGAAGGAAGAGATAATGTATGTGTATGTAAATCTGTAAATGTAGAAATAAGGAGTCAAAGGATTTCCCAAATGATACATTTTATTTGTTTTTATGTGACGTATTAAGTGCCATCATCTTCTGAGAGAGGCTGGGAGATGGCATGGTAAGTAATCAGTGTGAACAAAGATTTAGAAAACGATGGAGTCAGAATGTCAACAAGCAATAGAAAGTTTGAAGAGACCTGGGTTTATTTGAAGCTATAGAGTATAAATTATTTTCATACTTATTATGATTTAGAACTGGAATGTATCTAAAAATACTCATGTGTTATGCAGTGCAGCAATATTAAGAGGTGAAAAGATTAAATTTTGTGAGCTCTGACCTCATTAGTGGATTAATCCATTTGATGGATTACTAATTTGAATAGACTACCAGGTGGTAAGTATAGGCAGGTAGTGTGTGGCTGAAGGAAGTGTAGATTGTTAGAGGTATGGCCTCAGGGACTAGATCTGTCCCTGGCTCCTTCTTTACTCTCTTTCTGCCTCCCAGCTGTCATGAATTGAACAGCATTCTTCTTCAGTGTCCTTCTGCCACAATGTTTCTGCCTTGGAGTTGACCATGAAACCAAACAGTTTCAAGATCAAAATAAATCTTCCCTCCTATTAAGTTGTTCTTGTCAGGTGTTTTGGTCACAGCAATGAAAAGCTGACCAATACAAAACTAATCTGTGAAGATGTTTGTCTTGTTGTAGTGATCAGTAGTCAAGAAGACAGGTGAGTTAACCCACAGTTGAAAATTTACTGAGTGGAGTAAGAAAAAGACAATGTGCATTGATGATATTGGCAAGAAAGAAAGTAAGAAGCAAAACTGTGGTTTAGAGGAAGAAAAAAGAAGCAGTCCATAAAGAATGAGAGGAAGAAAATAGAAAATATGGAGACTAGAGTTCTCAGTGAGAAGTACAGTACTCACAACTGGAATATTGGATGTAAGACTTTGAATAATGTACTATTTCTTGGCAAAGTTTGGGTCAGGGAAACAAGTAGCTAAGTGGACTTAGGGTGACATGACAGAAGTTAAGGAAGTCAAGCAAATATGAAAAGCTGCCAAGTATGTGGGATAATGTTACATATCAGGGTTTTGTTTTGTTTGCTTTTTGCCACTAATAAGTTCTGCATGACTTCAGGAATATTTTGCTTAGGAAGAGTATTAGGTAAACATTTAAGCTTCCACAATGAATACACTTAAAAAAATAATAATAATTTGGGAGGAAAGAGCTAAGGCAAGAGTAGTGAGTTCAAAAGAAAGTTTGGAAAACAGAGTCTGAATTATTCCAATGGTGTCACCTTCCCTTGCCTATTTCACTGCTATGGCTTTCCCAGCTCATTTGAAGGATGGAGAATAGAGAGCTGGAACTGCTTCTTCCTACATTTTCATGAAAAATTAGAAAACTCTTCTTTTAAAAAAAAAGTTTCCCCAACAGCTAAAACTCCTTAAGAGGTCTCTTATTTTAAGCGAATTTTAGTAGAAAATATATAAGTGAAGAGTAAAATATAATTTTTATACATGGTTGGATTTTATGAGGCACATATGAAAACCACAGATAATTTGTCATCAAATTTTTATCTTAGTTGCCTTGAGCTTAATTTCTTTGAAGGGCATCAGCATGAAATCAAGCTAAAGATTATGATTCCCAGAGAACAAAAGTAGAATCAAAATCTATCCCCCTTTTCTTTCTTTCTTTCTTTCTTTTTTTTTTTTTTTTTTTGTTGGTTCTCACAGTTTTTTTTTCTTTTTTTTTTAAATTCAAAGTTGTTGTATTTATAATAGTAGTTGTATTACAATTCATAATGCACATATAGAGCATCTTTTTACATAAAACTATATACAAAGTATATTTGTACTAAAAGCTTAGAGTTCAGAATTTGAATTTGAGTTTGGGGGAAAAATGAAAAAAAGAAAAAAACAGGGCTAAAAAATGCATTGAAAAGAACTATAGAACTTCTGAAACATACATTCATTCTCTGCCATATTCTTTTACACACCAGCTAAAATAGGTTGGAGTAGTAAATATTATCAGTACAATTTGACAATGAGGTTTCAAGAAAAAAGTTTAATAAATCAGAACATAGCAGTTGAATAAGAAGTCCTTAGGTGTCATGGAGCTGTTCATAAGGGTGCCTGCCCCAGTGAAGATGGAACTCACTGTTAAAATAGTATGCAGTTTGTTCCCATTGCTTTTTGCTTGTTAATAATATAAATTTGCATTGGAAAGCCCCATTAACTTGGAATGGGTGATGCTTGTCTTTATGCTGCCTCTTTGGGTAAGGATTACTTTTTAAAACTATTCTATATCATCAGGGAGTAGGGGGCAGTATTTAAGCTACTTCAAAGAGAAAAACTATATTTTTCAAGCTCTAAGTAACATTTGTTTTCATGGACAGTATGAGCTAATTACAAATGATTTCCATCTCTTAATTAAAAATTAGGTCTATTAGTACCTCTCATTAGCAATAATTAGCCATTAAATTGTATTTACTGTAAAAGACCTGATGCAGAGTTATAAGTGATCCCACAAGCCACCCGTGAAAATCAGTTTCAGTTCCTTCCTCAAATGCTGTGCACTTACTTTGATTACAAAGTTGCATTTCTTTAAATGTTCTAATTAATTGAATTTTTTGTTTTCAATAAGTTCTAATAAAGAAAAATTTGCTCTCTTTCTTCATTCATTCAACTAATATTTACAGACCTCCTCCAGAGCTACAAGGAACCAAGGCAAAGGGGGTATAGAATGCATTTCTTGCTCTCAAAGAATAAAGTCTGTAACAGAGGACAGGGTTAAAAAGAACTGTCACATAACACAGCATGGGACAGATATCAGAACAGTCCTCTGCAGAGCTGGACTTTGTACATGGGATTTGTACAAGTATCTGACACATAGGAATGTGCATGCTGAGTTATTATGTTCCCACTGGTGCCTTTATAAGGTTCACTAAATTACAAAAATGGTGACTTTTTTAAAAAAGACTTTTCCTGTGGAACAATAATTTTTATTGATCTATTCAAGTAACTTATCCCAAAGGAAGTTTAGGCAAATGGACTCTTCAGATCTATAAACATCATTGTTATTTAGGCCAGTCTCTGCACTCCCCACCCCACTCCCAGGGGGAAGGATAAGGGTCAGAAAATTTTAATCTTCATCTCATAATCTAGCAAGATTTTTCTGTAAAGGTCTAGGTAATAACAAATATTTGGGATTTTGCAAGCCATATGGTCTATGTCACAACTTTTTGACTTTGTCATTGTAGCATAAAAAACTACGCAATGAATGAGCATGGATATGTTCCATTCAAGTTTTATTTATAAAAAATAAGAAGAAAACTGGATTTGGTCTGTGGGCTATAGTTTGCACACCCCTCTCCTGATCACTGTATGTTCATAAGTATCCCAAATTTAAATACTATCACTAACATTCATTTTTTTTTTTCTAATTTTTATTTATTTGCTTTTCTAATTTATTTAGTTGTACACAATGTGTTTTATTTGTACGTGGTGCTGAGGATTGAACCTGGGATGCCCGCGTGCTAGGCGAGCGCTCTTCCGCTGAGCCACAATCCCAGCCCACTAACATTCTTTATAAGACATTTGAGTGCCTTTCATTAGAATTAGGATTTTTGTGCTTTTTCATTTCATAAAATACCAAGGAAATATCAGAAGTTAGAGGTGGCTAAGATTGAGACAGAGGTGGAGAGAGACATTTCTTTACATTTTAGTTTATATTGCATAATTAACTGGACTATTAATATGTTAAAAACCTGTAAGTGCACTTTTATTTTTAACATTCTCATCATGTATTGGCTCATCTAGTACTTATTTGTATGTACCAGCAAGGGTACACTAACTAGGAAGATTAAAAACACATTTTGTTTTTAATCAAGAGCTTTTCAAGAGCTGTAGAATTCTGTAGGGTTAGAAATTTAGAGAAGAGGTGAGAAATACATCATCCCAAAGGGTTTGTTGTCAAAGTATATTTTACATCTTGTTTGTACCACCTGGAGTGGTTTTGTTGTTGCTGTTGATGTCAGTTGGTGTCCACCAAAGTTCCTCTTGATGTACCACTTTTTTTGTGTGTGATGCTGAGGATTGAACCCAGGGCCTTGTGCATGCGAGGCAAGCACTTTACCAACTGAGCTATATCCCCAGCCCCACTGTACCACTTTTAGCTATTCCATTTCCCCTGGGTAGCTGCTTCTCTGAACTCTCTTTTCTGCTTTGCACTCTGAAGGTGAAGGTAAAGCTTTCCTAGTCTTATCTGTAAACCAAACACTATGTAGAGCAAGGATGGGGGTACTAGAGATATGACTACCCTCTCTGTCAAGGTCAGAGCACAGTGCCATTGTGGATGCCTCACACACATCTCATGCAGAGCAGCATCCCCAAATGCTGTTGTTGCAGTAGAATTCTCCAGTGAGTGGTAGCAGCAGACATAGGGCACACCATAGCAGCAGCACATAGTGTCATTTAGTACCTTCATCATCTGCAGAAGGGCAAAGCCTACATGACAGCAACAGAGGAAGAGAGCACTTTCAGGCAACAATAGATTTTGAAGTAAGCTAATTGCATGTGCACGAGTCAGCACATCTGGTACTGAAAGCACATGGCTCTCTTTTTAATCAACAGCACAAAGTGGGCACTTGAGGCTCCTATTAGAGAATCCAAGCATGAATTGACTGTGAGTCGGCACTTGCCGGAGGCATGCTTGAGACATCTGAGGCTGGAGAGATGCTGCCTAACAGACGTGTTAACATTTCTCTAGACTCTATGTTAAATTAGTCTATCAGAAAGCAAAATGCCAGAACCATATGATTGTACGTCCCTGTTGAAATGCTTTCTCTGAGTCAAAATTTAATGCTTTTAACCTCTTCCTTCTCAGAGGAGTGATACATGACACAAACATCTAAGAAATGTTACTAGTTGTCTTGAGATGACCAGTGGATGTAATTGTCCCATATTTAGCCCAATGTCCCTTAGGTCAATAAGTGAATGACAAATTACTCCTAAAGTCCAGTGGCTCCACAAGAATCTCTCTCCAGGTGAATAGGTATGCTTCTTTTTAACTGATAATGTGAAATAAAAAAAATTAATCCATTTCCCTTTTGGCCTTATTTATTAGGACAATTGGATGTAGATGGGGGTACATGGCATGTTTTCTCAGAATACTGTTCTCATCTGTTCATTCGTTGATTTGCTGTGTTTTTAGTTGTACTTTGTAATATAGTGCTTAATTTTGTAAGCCCTTCACAGAATCAGCTTGGAAGTACAAAGGTTCTAATTCCCAATAAAAAATAAATGAAAATATGCCTGTGGGTTAAGGGAAGTTTGTGTACTATAAAAGTTCAGTGGAGAGACAAAATGAAAGATGATTTTGATTATATGTTGATCTTCTCTAAAAACTTGCCAGCAGGCACTGTTTTTATTCATTCACACACACATGCAGCTCTGAATAGGAAAATATACGGTATAAAAATTAGAAATGGCTGTTAGAGTCAAGAAGGTACATGGGACTCCTGTTCCCACTATTTAATAATTATTTAACAACGAGGGTTCCTTAATATTCCTGAAGTGTGCTTTTTCCTTTCCTAAGGCATAGATAATAATGCATTAGCACTTCCTTATCTGTATGTGACAATAATATGAGGATCATTTGAAATGGCATTCCAGGCACCTAGGCAGTACCTGACTTGTAATAAGTATTAGATAAGAGAGATTTCCATTACCACACTCAGGGAAGAGTATTAGGACTTTTTAAAATTGTCAATAACTTCACATTTGCTATGATAGGTCAAAGGTTAAGAAAGTAGTATAAAATAGTTTGTAAACCCAATCTTTAAAATTAGGAGAAATAGTAAAGAAATTCATTGTACATCCTCCTTATTGACTGAATTTTATATTATTAGCTGAATTAATGTAATAAATTATAAATATTCTATAACAACATGAAAAATACTATTCATACTGCACAGTGAAAAAGACAACCCAAATGAAAAATAATTTGATTTTGAGTTCTAAAACACATCCATGGAAAGAATCTAGAAGGGGGCACAAAAAACATTTGTTATAGGTGCTTTTTATTTACTTTCTAAACTTTTTGTAAGTTGCTTTGCAACTTGTAAAATTTAATAAAATTTCCATAGCAGTCTTTGAATATCATAATTCTAGGGAGGCATTATATATCAGGAACGCATGATTGTATTAATATGAAGATGAAAATAAAAGTGTTAATGATGATTGTGATGCTTATGTGGGTGACGGAGACAGCAATGGTGACCTCTAAAATTTCCCCACTTCCACTCATCCCATCTCAACTCTGTGGCACTCGAGGCAAAATTTTAAAAAGATTATATTTCTATAGGTGTGTCCTACAGTTTTTGAATGAATTGTAGTCTAAAGTTTTATATGAATTCTCTACCTACCTACCAAGAGGGTCAGCATCTCCACCACTTGACTGCTACTTTTAATATTTTTGATATCAAAATCAAATTTCAAATGATGTCTTCTGTTTCTTGCATACAGCACTTGGAAACACCTAAAGTCTTCCCAGTTTATTCAGTATGAGACTTTCAGTCCCTGTGTTTATGGAACTGACATGACAAATTTGAAACTGGAATTATATATGCTACATTTTAAAATACATATTGATATTGTCTAAATTCTACAAGTTCAAATTATACATATATATCCTATTATTATTTACATTTTTTCCAGCTTTATGCTTAAAAAAAATCTTCTGCAGTTAGAGGCAATTTGTTTTTACAAGTTCTATATCACAAAATATTTATACCTAGCAAAATCAAGCAGAGAACATTTTGAAGTCCATTGGCCACCCAAGATATTTCTACTCTTTCTTCTGATGAAGTTTTATTGATTTTGATAAGGTGGAATACATCATACTTTGTGTGTGTGTGTGTGTGTGTGTGTGCTAGGGATTGAACCCAGGGCCTTGAGCATTCAAGGCAAGAACTCTACCAACTGAGCTATATCTCCAGCCCACATCATACCTTTTTTAACAAGCCAGTCCTTTTTAACTTGTCACTACCATGCATTGTAATTTTCCTTCAATTACATATTAATGGAAAAGCCATTGGCTAACTGACCTTGATACTGTGTACCAAAACTATAATCACTTCACATCACATTTCCTTACAAATGGAAACAGGAACACTGAAAAGGTTTTAAATACAGGTTGTCCTTTGATTTACATGAAATGGACATATTATAGTTGGCAACAAACCCATTTGGTTTCAGAATGATGAGTTGCAGACCCCTCTGGGGCACACATGAATTTACTTTAGATGCCTGCTCTGAGTCCATCAGTATGCCCCAGAGACTCAGATCTGGAAAAGCACTGGACTTCAAATTCAGGAAATATGAATTTTATTCAAAAATGAGCAGTTCATTGAGCAAATTAAATATGCAGAGTTGGTAAAAAAAAAATCATTGAGATATTTGAGATACTTGTTCTGGAGGGTTAAAGTTACATGCCAGACAATCCCAGAGATTAACTAGAGCCTAGAGTGAGGTTTAGAAAGTACATCAAGTGACCCTGGTGGATCTCAGAAGAGGAAGTTTGAAGTGCTTATTGTTGGACTTGAGCTTGTGGTGTGTGCCTTTTGGGAAGAGCTTAAGGAAGTGACGATATATTTGTAACTGGGTGCTTTCAGAAGTGAAGGGTAGTTGAACACTTGTCTTAACAAGTGTTTTCTTGTAGATGGGAGCAATTAAAGCAGGGCAGGAGTTGTCATTGCAAAGAGACCGTGGTCACTGATGTTACACAGTAAAGGGAGATATTCATTTGTCTTCAGCTTTGCAAAAAGTGTTTTTTTTTTTTTTTTTTTTTTTTAATTCACTACAGTCATCCAGTGGCCTTGTCTGCTAATTATAGTTAATCTTTGGGAATTGTTTAACTGGGAACATTGTGACCTTATAAATAGCTACCAGCTAATTAAAGGTTATTTGAAATATTTCCAAGAATTCTTTCCTTATCTTGAAGACATTTATAATACTGTCAAAAATATAACAAAACATTGGATAGCATTGATAAAAATGTAAACATAAACATGAAATAAACCAAACTAGCTTTTTATTCTCATGTGCATTGAGCACATATGGAACGTAAGGGGAGGTGCAGGGAATACCAATGACCATGCTGTGTTATGGGTACTGCGCCTAGTGACTTATGTGGATTAATTGGTAGCATTTGATTGACAGAATCATGCTGTAAGGGAGTTTCCGTGTCCTTTACAAATTTGTTCTTTATAATGTCAGCTGGACCTTCACCCATGTTTATGTTCCTTCGGCTGTTTTATACATTTTGACCGTCTCAAGTTCCAAATATGCGTCTTGTCATTTTTACACAGAAAATGATTGCCTGCTCATTTATAAGAAGAGGAGGAATACATTTGATCTGATCTTCATATGTATCCTTTTCATTTCAAATGTCTGTTTGTTCAGTCTTCTCTTCCTATCCTCCTGTTCTGTCAGGCCCTGGCCCTCTTTTGGTCAATGTTAAACCTTCTTTCTATGTTCTTTTTTTTAAATATTTATTTATTTACTTTTGTTGTATACAATGCCTTTTTATTTTACATAGTGCTGAGGAAATCCAGGGCCTCACACGTGCTAGGCGAGCACTCTACTACTGAGCCACAACCCCAGCCCCTCCTTCTATGATCTTGCTTTCATTTGTCTTAACCTGTTTTGACAGTCATGTAGCATTCATTAGCCTCTATGCAACATATACCCTCTTCAATGTGTACTTATTCACTGGTGACTTTTCCTGTTCTTAATCAAATGGGCAGATACTTTCTACCTCACATTTCTCAGGGTGTGGCATTCCTTCATTCTCTTCCTTAATGATGACATCATCTGCTTCCACTTCTTTAACCATCAAAAAGATGACCTCCAAGTCATTAATGATAACATTCCTCTGTGTTGATCTCCATGCCAGTGTTTCCAATTACTTCCTAGATGTCCCCCATCTGGTACTACCACCCTTAGCTAACCCATTAATAGTTCAAACTTCATATTCTTAACATCAATCTCATAATATTTCTTCCAATCCAGCTTCTCCTGCAGACATCCCTAAGGTTTAGCCTCTATAAGTATTATTTCTCTAAGCCAAGATTTTTAAAGTTAAGTTTAGGATTGTTATGGTGTTTGGCAGGGTCTTGGAGTATAGCTATTGTTTGTGGGTGAGAACCATATGATTTAATATTCAGCTGGGCTTGGAGTAGGATGGAAAATCACTCACACAATGGTGAGAAATTATTCCGGTCAAGAATGCTTAAAACCTTAGAAGCATTCTGGAGCACTCTATCACACATGAAATATTTCATTTCCATGGAGATTTTCCTTTCACAATACATTTTGAATCTGCTATACCCATTCCATCTGTTACACTGGTGCTGGATGGGTCTTTGTACCTTTTAATTTTATTATTGCAACTTTTTCTGGTGTTGATACCTGTCCCTTCCCTTGCTTCTCATCCTTCACTCAAATGCCTCAATACATTTTAAAATTAACAATTTTAAAATTGTGTGCAAGAATATGGTCTTGATATGCCATTGGAATTTAGGTTAGTTGCAACTATTTCTACCATCCAATTTCTGCCAGAAGTAGGGTACAGATTGGATATCTGAATTGAAAGTCATCTTTTCTAATAGCAAGGCTCAAACTTGCAACCAGTTTATATTTTAAATATGTATGTTTAGCTTATGGAGAAGAGTCTATGGTGAGTTGGGTATTAAGACTAGGTGATATATAGAGCTATAGTTCCTAGTGTGGTTATCGTTCAGTTTCCAGATGAAAGCAGACCTAAGGTTTTTTTTTCTGGGAAAAATATTGTCCTTCCACAGCTACTCTCCAAACAAAGATATATGTGTGTTGGAGAGTGTCAGTGAGTTCTCTTAAATTCTTCTTACCTTCTTCCATTTGAGACTGGCTATACAATGCCAATTTCAGCTGATGGTGAAAACATATGGGCCTATGTAGCCAGCAGCAAAGAAAGCTGCAGTCCAGGTTCTTGTTAAGAACAACAACAATTCCTAAGTCTCTGACACTCATACCTTTCAGAACCTCGCCTAAGAGAAATAATAGTTTTGGAGTAATATTTGGATAATATGCAGTATATCTACTCTCCTTGGATATTTTAATTTATATCCCTAGATGAAGCTGACAAAACTATTTTACCTGAGTGAGTACATCCCCTGGCCCCCCCGAAGACTAGCTTTTTGTGAAATATGCTTGTCATAATGCCATTCAGTTATGTTTGAAGGACACTATAATAAAAAGTCCTTAGAAACTTGGTTTGCTTTCTTTCAGGCTGTTGTTCATTATCCTGCACAGTGTCAGCTCCTTCAGACTCACAGGAGAAACATCTGCTTTTCCTCTATACTGGGAGTTTTTCTTCTCTGCACCTGGTTTATTTTCTTACCTAGTGGAGGAAATGACTTGTGTAATTCTTTTCTAACTACCTCTGATAAAGTTTTTTGTTTTTGTTTTTAATTGTGTGTGGTGCTGGGGATTGAACCCAGGGCCTGGTGCATGCAAAGCAAGTACTCTACCAACTGAGCTGTATATATCCCCAGCCCTCTGACAAAGTTTTAATGGCATTTATTTTATTAGTCTACTTGCTCACTTTATCTTACTGCCATTTCTTTTGTCTCATGTTTTTCACTTGACACTTCCATATTTTATATACCTTTGGAAGCTGCCTTAAATCCTTCTGAGGATCAAGGGGAGCAATAATTAAATAAATGCTGGAAATAGAAACTCCTAGATACGTTATTTTTCCTGTCAGCAACCATAACTTAAATGCTACAAAAATAGAGGATTCCTTAGCCTGCACAGTACCATCTTCAAGCTACTTTTCCAACTGCTTTTCTTTCTGTCACCCTGCTCACAGTTATTTGTAGGATGTGTTTGCTGTGAGCACTTTCTTTTCGGCCTTTACTCATCCTGACTCTACCTGGAAATTATTCCCTGTCTCATTTGCAGTTTTTGCTGGTTATGTCTTACCCATCTCCAACTGTCTATCATTTCCATGAATCTCCTTCTGTTTTCAAAGCCAGGTGTGATGTCACTTCACTTTGAAAACTCTCAGAATCCTCTGTTAGTACCTACTGTGATCCACCTGATAGTGTAGATACTCATATGTACCCCAATAACTTACCCCACACCATCTTTAGATTATAGATTTCCAGAGGTTGAGAGAGAGGGTGGGCAGGGGGGTGGTGGTGTGGGAGGTTGTACTATTGCTTGTATCCCTTGTAGTTCAAGTTGAAGTTTTGGATATCTATGAATTAGGGACTCACCCTCATTTAAAGAGTTCAGTGTTGACTTTCATTCAAAGTAAATGTGGAGGGAAAACATGTGGAGGCAATACTAGAATAGTCAGATGCCTGAATTTTCTCCAAAAGAACTAAAATATAGGATTTTCTTTTTCCCCTAGGAAGTTATTCTATATCACTGACATCTGTTGGCAGAAGTAGCATGACATCCATCTAACTGGTCTTGCTGATTCAAGGCATATTCCAGCTCAATTCATCCTCTTGACAGCCCCAGAGCCATCTTCCTAAAACAAACCTGACCTACCTCACATTCTTCTGCAGTCTTCAAAACAGAATCCTCCATCTTTATCCTGTGCTACAGGGCCCCTCATGGTGCTGATGGCTGCTTCTTCAGACTCATTTAGTACTAGTTCTGTATCTAGCCACGACTGTCTTCAGTTCCTAGCATGAGCCACATGGGTCTTTGCATATGTGAAGAATTTGATAAACATGACTGATACTTCTGTCCAGAATATTTTCCCCCTTACACTTACACTTGCTAATGCGAATTGGTTTCATAGTAGTTGTCTAGTTACTTTTTTCTCCTTAGAATCCTCCTTTATGCTTCTGTGAGACCTTCCCTCCTTTATACTTCTGTTTAGTCATTGAGCTGCCACTTTCTCTATTCCTTCAAGACCTTGGGAGTATCTTTATCATAACATTCAGCATACTGAATCACCATTACAGTTTACTTATCTGTCTTTCATGATAGGTATATAAACTAATCAAGATAAGATCATAAACTAATTATGTTAGCCTTATTTCTCCATTACCCAGTAGCTTCTGGTGCATGGTAGGTGTTTGGTCAATATTCATTGATTAAATAGATGATAACTACATATAAGAATACTGATTGCTAGACACACCTTCAATATAATCCTGACCTTCACCTCAAGAGATTAAAGTAGTAAGAGGATAAGAGACTCAAGAATGCCCAAGAAGTTTAGAAATTTGAATGAACAACCAAGTACAGAGAGCTTACAGAATGGGATAGAAACAAGCAAACAAGCAACAAAACAAAAAGCACAAAAACCTTATGAACAAGAAAATGGTAGCAAATTTAAAAATGACTTGGAGAAAATAAAATTATTGGGAAATGAACCTTGCATGAAGTAATTTAAAATACTGGTGGAAACTACATAAGGCATTTGTTAAAAGTGGGGCTGCATTTCAGTATTGCCACTTCTCTGAAAGGTTTCATGTTGTTAATTATTTTCTCCGGAGTGCCAGAGTCATCATTTAGCTTATTAACATCAGTTCCCTTTCTTCTCCAGTGTTACCTTCTGAAAGTATCTTTACCCCTTTTTTATCGCCTAGGCTCCTCACATGCGCATTATTGAAAACACACTCTGGCTCCGATGAAATAACATCTTGACCTGATTTTTATTTGTATTTGATATTATTATTTTTCTCAATCCCTTCATGCCCTGTGACATGCATCCAGGTGCCCCACTAGTGCTGTGAATGATAGCCTGGGCAAGTAATGGCCTTTAGTTCTTTTACATTAACAAAATGGTAAAACACCATTCCCAATCAGCTAGTGATGCACTATTATAGTGAGAGCTTATTGAAGAAAGATGGCCAACTGGTGAACTTATTGCTGGTTTTCCCTAAATAGGATTTTCAGCCATGATCAAACAAAGTAGACTTTCATCTCCCAGGAAAATTTGCTTTTTTCTCTTTTCTCTCTCCCTCTTTTCTCACATGTTTTGTCCTGATATAGCTATACGGTCTATAAGATATTTAACTATTTTCTAGATAACATTGAAAATTCATGCAGAGTTAACATGGAAAATTCATGCAGAGTTTTGGGCATCAAATATCAATAAGTCTTTTGAATGCCTTTCTTTTTGATTGTTTCTGTTTGTGAATTTTAGTTTGGGATTCTTTACTCTCAAAGAGATATTTTGCCCCTTAAATTTTTTATTATAAAGCCAGATATAATAAGCCATTCTGAATTTTTAAAATTCTTTCAGCATTCATGCAAATAAAAATCCCCTGTTATTTTCCTTCTTTTAGGAAAGTGTGTTTAATTGTTGCTTTTGAAGTTGGCTAGTTCAGATGATATTTGAGTGTTAAATTTTTTAAATCCCCTAAACTCAATTGAATTATTTTGTCTTTAGCTTATACTTTGTAAAGTTTCTATAGGATTAAAATTCACACTACTGGCATTTGTATTTATCACTCAAGTCATTCAGACTTCATGCTTATTTGAATAATGAAGTATTTATTATGTCCAAGTGTATATGTATACGGCCCAGTTCCTAAAATACCCTTCCTTAGGAATCTCACTAGAATAAAATTACTTCACTCCACTGAAGGAAATCACATCAGCTTTAGAGGACTTTATCTAGAATTATCAATTTATTTTTGAGTAAATGAGCATTAAAGCAAATAATACAACCAATGTGTTATTGTTAAATAAAACCTGGAAAGGCAGTTCCATGTCTCTTCTGCTGTGGGTGCTGTTTATCACCACTTCCTCATCATAATCCACTCTTGAGTGACCAGACAGAATGAGAAGACATGAGCATTTTACAACTCAGCTGAAGTTCCTCATCTGGAAGGGTAGCATGAAGTTCAAGAATGAACATACACTTTGAAGAATGTCAGCATTTAAGTTCCTCTCTTCCATGTGCTCTCTGTAAGGTCTCTCTAGAGCTGCCTTCTCAACTATAAACAAAGATAATGATACTGGAAGAGTTAGGCAAGATATTAAAATAGCCTTAATAAATATTCTTCCTCATTTCCGAGGAGTCCAAGTTTCTGACTTTATAATTTCTATTCTCTAAGCCATTGATTCTTAAAATGTGGTCTTAGTATAGCAGCATCAACACTACACAAGAGCTTGTTAGAAGTACAGATTTTCAGGTCCCACCCTACACCTAATGAACCCAAAACTTTTTCTTTAAAAAGCCCTCCAGGTAATTCTAATGCACACTGAGGCTTGAGAATTACTACTTTAAGCTGATCAGCCAATCACTGTCTTGTGTTCAAGTAAGAGGATAAGACAATGGGAGAGGATTAAACCATGGTGGAATAAAAGTACTAGACTGTTCATTTTGCTCTATTACTCAAACTCTTTCCTTCCTTTCTTTATTATATTTCCCTGTTTCACTTTATGATTTCTTTCCTTTGGCATGATGTTTTTTAAAGACCAACAGAATTTGACTAAGATTGGAAATGAGTACAACACTGGGTCCCTTGGAGGGAAATCAATAAATCACTATTTGAATTTATGAACTACCCTCAAAACTAGTAGTACAAAGTGATCTATTTAGGAACTCCTAGAAAAAATGGAATCAGAGGAGTTGTGTGAGAGTGGGAAGTTCTTCCAGTCTTTTTACTTGGGTCCATTAGAGAGTTTACTAGTGCCTTGAGTTAGAGCTGTATTCCTAAAATGGACCAAGAGATTGATTATACATAAATGAAAAATCACATTATTCTATAAGCTTCTGCTTTCCTAGCACATTTCTTTGATCCTCTAGCAATTAGGATGGTAACTAAATTGGCCCTTTTTATTTTCCACTGGTGTCAATAACTGCTAAGAGGATTACAGTATATTTGGATATTAAGAGTTTTTCACAACTGGCAGCATCTAATCCTGATTATTCGCTGTTTGTATTTATAAAATATATAAAACTAGAAACAAAGCTCTCAGCTGAGTCCCCAATTTCACACCCAAGTTGACCTTTTTTGTCTACAGATTAATGATGCATTGCTAATGAGGACAGTTGTACTTTTTTATTTTCCAGTTTTTCTCTCAGTGCCTGCAGAATGAATCCTACGTAGAATTGGGAAGAAATTTGATTGTGTCTAGATTTATTTATCTCCTGTGCCCTTCATAATTGCTTTCAATTTTGTGTGTATGTGGGAAGGGGGGGGGGACACTTTGTTCTAATTCCCATTCTTTTATTTATTTTTTAATATTTTTTTAGTTGTAGGTGGACACAATGCCTTTATTTTTATTTATTTATTTTTATGTGGTGCTGAGGATTGAACCCAGTGCCTCACCTGCACTAGGTGAGACACT
This sequence comes from Tamias sibiricus, assembly GCA_025594165.1. Taxonomy (NCBI): domain Eukaryota; kingdom Metazoa; phylum Chordata; class Mammalia; order Rodentia; family Sciuridae; genus Tamias; species Tamias sibiricus. Next base: position 34,571,146 of record CM046673.1, on the reverse strand, counting down.
CCACCACTGAGCCACAACCCCAGCCCCCTATTTCCCATTCTTAATGCAAGATGAAATCCCTCAGACTAATGATGGAAATTTAGAGCACTGTTTTAGTCAGCTTTTTCATCACTGTGACCAAAAGGCCTGAGAAATGACCAAAAGGCCTGACAAGAACAATTAAAGAAGGAAGAGTTTATTTAGTGCTCACGGTTTTAGAGGTCTCTGTCCATAGGTGACTGGCTCCGTTGCTCTGAGCCTGAGGTGAGGTAGAACATCTTGAGGGTGTGGAGAAGGAATGTGGCTCAGACATGGGACCAAGAGGCAGAGAACTGCACTCATCTGGAACAAAATGCAAACCCCAAAGCCATGACCCTAAGTGACCTAACTCCACAAGCCACATCCTATCTGCCTACAATTACTGCCCTAAAATTTAATCCGTATCAGTGCATTAATCCACTGATTATGTTATACCTCTCATAACCTAATTATTTTGCCTCTGAAGGTTTTTTGCATTGTTTTACACATGAGTTTTTCAGGACACCTCATATTTAAACCATAACAAGTGCTCAACACATATGCATCACTCTGGAATTTGATCCATCTTTTGGCCATACAGTTTTCTTTAGGGGACACACTGAGGCACCATTTTCCAAAACATCTCCTAGAATAGCAGGTCTAAAGTTTTGTAGCCTATTAGAATCATCAGTACAGCATTAATTATGTCAATGACCAGGTCATAATCCTGATCAATTAAATCAGGTTATCTCTGAGTGGAACACCACAAATATTTTGTTAAATTTTCCCAAATTATTCCATTGTAAAGCCAAATTTGAAACCTAGAATTCTAGAGGATTCTCTTTACTATTATGATATATTTGCATGTTTTTTTAAACAGCTCTAAAGTTCATTATATTTGCAATTTGTCCTAACAAAGTATAATTGTCTATACTTTACACAGTAAACATTTGTACATTAAAGATTCTGAGTAGTACTACAAGGAAGAGAACTTGTGGATTCAAAGAATAAGATGAAAGAAAAAAATGCTTAGTTTGGTTTATTTCATAATCTTTCAAATTCATTTACTCAAACTTTTGGGACAACTATTTAAAATGTATGGAACACCCTTTTCATGGGGTATAATTTGGAAGACACTGATTTCAAAAGGATCCATAGCAAAGTCTTGTTTTGAACTGCTTTAGAAAAATTAATTTGCTTTAATTAGTTATATATGACAGTAGAATGCATTTATGTACTGTGATATATCATACATAGTTGGGATATAATTTCTCATTTTTCTGAGTGTACGTATTGCAGAATCATATTGGTCATGCAGTCACATATCTACATAAAGTAATAATGTCTGTTTCATTCCACTATCTTTCCCATCCCCACATATCCCACCTCTTCTCCCATCACTTCCCTCTACCTAATCTAAGGTAATGCTATTCTTCCCTAGTACCCACCCGCCGCCTTATTGTGAATTAGCATCTGCATATTAGAGAAAACATTCAGCCTTTGGTTTTGTGGGATTGGCTTATTTTGCTTAGCTTGATATTCTCCAACTCCAACTATTTACTGGCAAATGCCATAATTTCACTCTTCTTTAAAGCTGAGTAATGTTCCATTGAGTATATATGCCACATTTTCTTTATCCATTTTTGAAGACCTAGCTTACCCAGATTTTACTACATTCTCTTGGAGCATTTAATATTTGAAATAACTTGGGGAATTCTAAATATGGGTTCAGAAATTATGAAATATTTACTGGAAATAGTCTGTTGGATCATAAGCACCACTTGAAATTTAGTTTAATAAAATCAGTCTTCAAATATTAACAGAACAAAAGAGTGAGATGAATGGTATGTAGAGAAATTCAACATTCAGTGATAATGGAAAAGGTATGGGGAAAATGCATTGATATGATTGATATAAGAAAAATAGTGTCTGGGTATAGTCGACCTGGTATTCAGAGGTAAGTACAGGGTCAGGGCAATAAATTGGTTAGTTTGGGAAAATATGACATATCCTTACTATTGCACTCACTATTTTATATTTTCTTCCCCTTATACTCTTCAATTTATACCTCTGGGGCCTATCCAGCCAATTCTGGTCTTATAGTTTTTCCTTTCCTTTATGAAAACTTACCTTTATCTGTTTCTCAGTATTCTCTTAATTTCTTCTTAGAGGCCAATTATACAATGAAATCAAAGATACTTAATGTTTATCTCTGGAGATGGGATTTCAGATGCTGTGTTAGATTTTTTTAAATATTTATTATTTTAGTTGTAGATGGACATGATACCTATATTTTATTTATTTATCTTTATGTAGTGCTTTAGTTGTAGATTGACATGATACCTATATTTTATTTATTTATCTTTATGTGGTACTGAGGATCAAACCCAGCGCCTCACTTGTGCTAGGTGAGCACTCTATACAGAGCCAGAGGCCTAGCCCCAGCTGTGATGAATTTTTAGTTGTGAGGTAGATACAGAATGATGCTTGTCATTCTCCATAAGGGTTTGGAAGAGACCTCTAAAAATTTTCTTTAGAATATCTTAATTATGAAAAGTTGTTGAGTTACTATAAATAGTGGTGAAAATATTTTATGTATTTAGGTGAACTGAATTTGAATAGACCTAAAAATAGATAACCAACTATCAGGGTCAGGAAAAGATCCATTAGCAATTAAGTTTTGTTGACAGGATAAGAGAAAATTAAATGTCTCTTGGGTGAGGCTCAGAAGTCTGCATTATCTCTGGTCTGATACATTCTTGGCCAATTCTCTCAGAATGGATGATGTGTATTTCTTTTTAGCTCATTCTCTCTTTCCTAATCTCCCTTTCCTAACTTATATGACCTTCCCAACCAAAAAGAACAAACACCAAGTCCAAAATAGTTTCTTTTAAATGAAATTAATCCATATGCTTGAAAAAAGATAGGATAACCTGACTCAAATGCCATTAATAAATGTCTATTTTAATATACTTGTCTGCATTTCATCTTCATATTTTATAGTCTCCTATCTAACTAGCGTAGGTCCTCTCTGTCATGGTGGCAGAGGAATTGTCACAGATGACCTTACTTGATTATACTACGCTATGCAAGGGAAGAAGAAAGGTCATTTTCTTTCTCAGAAGCTCAAGTAAAATAGCTTCTCATGTTTCATTGGTTCAAACAACATTATTTACATCCATTTCTGGACAAAGGGTCAGGATACACCAACTATGGAGCCAATTATGTTCTGACTGCATGGTTGGGAAATAAAGACATAAGGATACCCAAGGGAAATGTGGGTTATCATTGAGAAGGGGAAGGGGAATCTAAGTGGCAAGAAAATAAAATAAGAAACATTAATTCTTATCATTCTTCATACATTCCTCTCTAGAATCCACACTTAATTTAACTTTTGGTTGATTTTTACTTTATTGGCTGGGTGGGGGGGGGTTACTGAGGATTGATTGGCTGGGTGGGGGTGGTTTACTGGGGATTGAATCCAGAAGCACTTAACCACTGAGCCACATCCTCAGCCCTTTTTATTTTGAGACTGGGTCTCACTACATTGTTTAGGGCCTCCCTAAATTGCTGAGGCTGGCCTTGAATTTATGATCCTCCTGCTTCAGCTTCCTCAGACTTTGGAATTACAGACATGAGTCATCATGCTTGGCTTGATTTTAACTTTTGATCTTATGTCAGTCAGTTTAGTTGTTGATCCTTTTAAAAAAATCCAAAAAACAAACAAAAACTTCCCCTATTGTTTTTATAAACATCCTAAAATATTCTGTAGTTAAGACTTGAGGGTTTTAAAATCATTTTGAACCCACATGTTTATATTTTATATAAGTGTGTATAAAATTTGTTAAAGAGGAGATTGGTTTATATTCTGTGCTGAAAACTCATAGCACTTTAAACAGAATTGACTCTCAAATACTTTGAGGAACATTTAGGATACACAACTTCATTAGGCAAAACAGAGAATGAAAAAATAGGGTAAAAATTTCAGAAAAAGTCTGTAGTTAACATTCTTGGAAAACTATCACTTCACTGTGAGTTAGTGAGGTAGTGTCCTCAGGCCCCAAACAGAAACTAAGCTTCTAGGATGAAGCAGTTAAGAACCAATAAAGTAGGTAGAAGCAGGTCAGGAAAATCAGGAAATAAAATTTAAGCATGATATGATATCCATATTGCTTTTTCTCTTGGTTTGGCTTTAGCTGCCTTACTTTTTTTTTGCCCCCATCAAGGAAAGGCACTTCTGTTTGTTATCCCATTAATTTTGTTTATTTCTGTAACATCTTGCATTCTTCTCTCAATGATAAACTCATTCCATCTTATTTTTCCCATGAATGGAAAATATTAAGATTTGGAATAAATTTTAAAAATTTTATTTGATTGCATTTATTTTGATTTCTTTAAGAAGGTTATACAGGAAGTTTGGGGATAGCTCAGTGGTAGAGTACTCGCCTTGCTTCAGTGAGGTCCTGGGTTTGATGTACAGCACCTAAAAAAAAATGTATCTAAGATATTCCTGGGTCTTCTATTATTTTGAACAAGATGATTGGCTAAAATCCCCAAGTCTACCCTTTGGAAGTCTGAAGCTTTCTTCAGGTTGATCATCCTGTAAGTGAGTGAGTTTTTGAGGGCACATTGGAACTCCTACCTGCAGTCTCTCCACATTATTATTGATTTTGTCTGAAATTTATCCCCTTTACAATTTTCTCACCAAGATATCCCATTCAGTGTTACATAACAAAGACTTGGGGTATATTCAATAATGGCATATGGCAGCCATTCAAACATTTCAAAATCAAAAATAAACATGCACCATTGTCTTCAAGTTGCCCTTTGTCACCTTCACCATTTACAGATTTAGAGGTATAAACCCAGGTCTCTCTTTTCCATCATACTAAACAACTCAATATACACCTATTTCCTTAGATTTTTATTAGTTAACATTATTATTCCAGAAAGACCTTTTCTTGCCTAGAAAATATCAAACAGAAAATTATTTTGACACCCATCTTGTTGAACAAGTAATGATTATTTGGAAAAAGAAAATGCATCAGTACCTTTATAATCTTGTAACATTTCTCAAATTGAGAAATCCTTTTGCAACACATATAAACAATTATCTCCCCCAAAATGACAGTTCCATGTTTTAGCTCTTATTTGTTCTGGAATACTTTAAATATTTATCAGAAACAGCATCTTCATCATCAATTTGCTTTTATTTGAAGCATAGTTTTTAAAAATGATCTTCAAATTAATGTGGTGTACTGTGAATAAACCCCAAATCACTTTGTCAGACTTCAAGATATTTGGAAAGGAAAAATTGAATATATTCATAACATAAGGGTATTACCTATGTATTAAATCAGAGAGTACCAAAATCACTCTTTTAGCAAGTTAATGTGCCCCAAAGCATAATAATTAACATACTCAAGCAAAACAACACAAACAAAGAACAAGAAACAAGACCAGAGGAAAAGTTCAGTTATACTGCTAGATTACTCTTGTAGGAAGAAGGTTTGGACATCTTCCAGGGAAGTTTTTCTGATCCATACCCACAATTAGGAGAGTTACTGTTAGGTATCCCCTCTCCTTGTCATTTAAAAAATCATGAAAGTTCTAGTGAGTCAAAAATAATAATACCTAAGGTGCTTTCTAACTAGCATTCCTAAGATTTATTCTTTTAGCAAAGTTAAGCAGAGGGAACATCTGTTTACTTATAGATTGAACTTGAATTTAAACAATCCAATTCTTAAGGGGAAAAAAACCTCTAGTAAAACCTCTAGTAATGAGAGGTTAGAAAAAAGGAAGAAAGAGTATTTACAGACCAAGGAAGTAATGGTTTTAGCATTTCTTACAGGCATTTACATATCAAGCTTGTGGCATGAAAGAGTCTCACCTGGCCTGACTCAAACCTGGAATGACCAGATGTCCACAGGCCTCATCTACATCTTTTGAGCCACCATTGTAATTCAGTAGTCCTGCTGGGGCTTCTATCTTCATAAAGTCTTTATTCCCTAGACACTGTACTGCTTGCCCAATGGACCATCTTTTCACTACTGACCTCATATGGTATCTCTTCCTCTTTATTTCCCTGAAAGCACTTTTTATGAATGCAAAGGTTAATGTCCCTGCATCTTCAGACTCTGAGCAGAAAGTTCTTTCCTCCTCACCATATTGTACCTAAATTCTAGTTCTTCCTACAAATATGGCTTACCTATTAACCCCCTCAGTTATTCCTGAGCAATCTTCTACAACAAAATTGCTTCTTTTAGGTCTTGTGCAAGTTCCTTACTCTTTTTAATGATAGCAGTCTCCCAGAATGTTACCTACTTTCTCTCTCTTGGTTGCTGCCATCTGTCAATCTCCTTGCAACCTGCAGATTCAATATGGCCTTGTGTCATCCATCAGTCTCCTCCTGCTTCCAATTCCTGTGTCACTGATATAATAGTGTCAGTGTTCCTTAACCTCCTTGATTACAATGACCTTCACCTCATACTGCTCCAGCCACCTACCTTAAAGGACCAAACCAAGATGCCTCCCCCTCTGAAATCTTAAAACCCTGCAACTTGCTTTATCAACAACATTTGATTTTTGCACTGCTCCTTTTAAACCATGTCTATTACCTGCTTCTTTTCCATTTCTTTCCCTCTTCACCCTAGAAAACACTGTGTATTATTTCAGCTGCTCTCTTACAAACATCCTCACTTCCACCATTAAGAATTATGGAACTTAAAATCACTTTTATTTATTCTGAGTCACATCATTTCTTAATTTTCCATTGAAATAATCCTAAATATTCGCTTTTTAACATTTTTCCAATGATAAGATTGCAAGCATTCACCCTTCTGTTCTCAGTACTATACCAGTACTCTTAGGAAGTGACACTAGCCATGATTTTCCTGGAGAAAATGAAGGATGTCAGGTATTTATTCCTTCAGTTTCCTGATCCCAAACTTACAGGTAAATCAGTTCTGCTAATCAATGTCATCTTCTTTTCTTCAATGACAAAGGAAAAGAAAAACCTCCTTTTTTGTTCTCCCTTCTCTACTCGGCCCCAAACTCACCTTCTTCCACCTCTTCAAAACTGAAGTATTTCATTATCTTTGATGCCAGCTTCAGACTCACCTTCAGAAAGCCTTTGAACAGAGTAGTCCAGAGCCTCTAACAATGGGTCTGTCACCTCTGTGTAGAAAAGGTATTCATACAATGGAAAATCTTCTACATTTTGTTCTACCTCCTTTTATGCTGATACAGATGAATTTTTAAAGTTTTAAGTTCATTGTAAGATATAATTAAGATATAATATATATTTTATTATGTATATATATATGTGTGTGTTTATATATATGTGTATATATAACTATATATAAATATATATGTATATATATTATATATATACATTATATATATATATATATATTTTTTTTTTTTTTTTTTTTTACTGGATCTGAGTTTCTTATCTTTTCATTTAAAATTCCCTCCTTGATTCTGGCCCTTATTCACTTTTTGAAGAAGAAGCCTGCTTTCCTAGATGATCTTATTCTCCCTGAGTTTTGTATACTACCCTTGAAAACCTTGAGTATTTTTATTCAGAACATATAATCGTCCATTCATTCATTTGTTTATTCATTCAACAAATGATGAATCCCAACCTTGATGAATCATGCATGGTCCTGCTAGGAGCTTATGGGATTTGACTTCTCATAGCTGTGGGAGAGGTAGATCAGGAGCTGTTAAATGTCATGGGAGAGAGTCATCAAGTTCAAATGTGGGCTTGAAGCAAGAGTTTGCACAGTAATTTGGCATTTGGATTCAGCTTGAGAGACAGGGTTTTGTTTTGTGTCATAGTTGGATTATAGGGGGTTGAACACAGGGAAGGAGGTTATGAAAGGAGCGCTCTTAACTCAGCATGTGGCTTGGGTAGAGCCCAACATAAATCAGCTGCTGTACCTCATGTGGTTATAAGGAAGTTGGTGCAAATGGGTTAAAATTTCCCCCAGGATAACGTGCTTTGCTTCTCCATCATTGGAAAGCTGTCACCATGTGAATACCTCTTCAATTCTTGCAGTAAACAATGGAATCTGGACTCTGGCACCACAGGGCTGATTCCCTTCCAGTGTTTCTCTCCATCTTTCCTGCCTGTGGTTCTTTATCATGAACTCCATATCCTTGGAGGAAACTCCTGTAGCTTGGCAGAAACTCCTTCATTATGCTTTTGTGTTACCAAAATTGTAGATGCTCAAATTAATAAAGACTGTCATTTAAATCTGTTTTTTCCCTAAATATGTAAAGTTTCTAGAGTATTTTAGCCCAGCAGCTTTGCACCCTTTCTTTGGCAGTTTCCAATGTGTCATTAGAACATTTATTTTGAACATTGCAGTGTTTCTTTCTTTCATGGGCTCCTTTTCTCCCTGCCTTCATTTGTTTCCCACCCACTTTGGATCAATCTCTAATATGAATATTCTAAATAGTTGAGTAGGTCAAGTTCTGTCTCTGCAAATCTCATGCCTGAAAAACAAACACATGAAAAAGGAATATGTTGGTTGGCTCTTATAGAGATTGAATTCTGTTTTCAAAGGACATTTAGGAGCACCTTCTGTATTTCCTTCTATTGAGCTGTGTCATCTTCCCTTGTCACAAGGACAGTGGGCATTCATGGCTTGTGGGCTTGAAGCATCCAGAGGAAGTGTTTTCTGTGGAAATGGGACTTCTTGGAGGAAACAGTCTGGATGAGTTTTCTCATTGACTCAGATTTCTCTTCCTGGCCTAATGTATTCCTTTAGTTACAGAAGTTAAGTAGAAAATTGTAAAGCTTCCAGGCACATAGAGGTTTCCCTAGTTCACTTGTCTTCTTGACATAGTCCCTCAGTTCTTTCATTTTTAAAATGAAGAAGCAAGACTAGTCTCCTAGGGAAAAATATTATATGAGTCTAAGGAGGCTGAAGACATTAGCTATTCAGCTGCATGTTCATGTAAATTTCTGAAAGCAAATTCCAGATAATAGATTGGTCATGTCATTTATGAAAGTGATTCTTCTTGATAATTTCAAATCTTGAGACTGATAGTACGTGTTGGGTTTGCCTCAACAGAATATCTCATTTAAAGAGGTCACCACTTTACAGAATCTCATGAATTCTTTACCAGTGATATAACATATTAATATGGACAAATAATAGTTTTTGCCACAAATATGGCAAAAATAACAGTGTCAAGGAGCACTGATGAAGGGATAAGCAGATAAGGAAATTCAAATGTGAAATGGGAAGACTTACAGAAGAAAGTAGTAATAGTACAAATGGTCCAATTTGAGTGGATTAGATTAGCTACTGTCTTCCTGAGTACTACAGTTAAGGTATAATTGGCCACAGTGAATAATGCATTGGATTATCAATTATATGTGTGTATATTAATTATATATGTGTATGTATATATATGTGTGTGTATATATATGTGTACATATATATGCATATATATATATGGAGAGAGAGAGAGAGAGAGATGTGGGTAGGGAGAGAGAATATATATAAAGATCAGGAAGAAGAAATGAACTAACTAGAACACTCAGTGGGCTGATAATAAAGCCAGTTCTTACTGTGCTTTATCAGGTCCTATTGCTCAACCCATGCTGGAATCATATTGTACCTGATTGCTCTCCTCACTTCTTGGCTCATGGGATGGGCTCAAAATTTTTTATAGAATGATGCTAATAAATGCATATCCCTTACTGGAATTTAACAAAGAAGCACCTTGGCCTCTCAGTTCCTGAGTTCTTCACTGCTGGTGATTTTCTTAGACTTGTTCTAGATTTTGTTATTAGCAATGACTGAGCCTCCTTCAAAACTCAACATCAAGCATTCACTCCCTTTGAAACATACCACTCTCTGACAGCTTCCTTCTTCTCATGCATTTTTTTTTTTCCAGGACTCCTTATCTATCGCAACAAATCTTTAATACCACTAAGCTTACCTCTCTGTTGATCACCTCTGATTCTTCCAGTGTCATTTCCTCTGATCAATGCCCAGCTTAGATTTCACAGCAGAACACTGAAATCACTTATTTTTTTGTGCCTTCACCTCCCTTGCCTGATTCTCCTTCCATCCCACTCTCCTGGTAAAATTTGACCTGAGTCTGCCCCATTCTCTTGAATAGAGGACTATGGATAGAGTAAAACGTGCTACAGTGCCAATGGATTTCACATTAATGTTGTGGCCGAACAACTTTCATAGACCCTTAGTGCTGTCCACAGAAGTCTTACTACATAGCCTGGTTGATACACTCTCCCACTCTCGAAGACAATCATTTCATACCTTCTCAGACTCCAAACTCAACTTTCACCTCACACTGTACCTAAAAAATATAAGCAATAAAAAAGGAACATAAGTACCTCACCAATTTCCCAAACTTCTCACATCTGAATCCATTCATTCTCTCCTTTGAACGGGTACATTGTCAGTGATCTCATCTAAGGTCAAACTTTCCTGTTTTCTGTAGGAATATATCCCAATAGAAAGAATACACACATATACCTCTGTGTTGAAATATAACATATGCACAGAAAACTATGCAACTCATAAATTTATAGCTCAATGAATTTTACAAAGTGTGAACACTGATATATCTATTATTCAAATCAAGATATAGAAGGGTCCTTATGTCTCTGACTTCTTATCTTCACAAAGTACCCATAATTCCAACTTGTATCACAATAGATTTTCTTTAATTCTTTTTGATCCTTAAATACATGGAATAATATAGTATGGAGCCAGATTTTATGTCTGCCTTCTTTCATTCTGTGAGGCATATCCATATTGGTAGACCAGTTTGCTTTTTAATTGTTTTATTATGACATCATATGCACCTATTTCAATTTATTCTACTACTGATTAATGATTTAGACTATTTCATGTTTGGAAGATTATAAATAAAGCTACTTTAAATATTTTTACATAACTTTTGATGCATATTTCTAAGAATTTATGTTGTGTTCATACCTAGGAAGGAATTGCTTGATTATAAGTTCTGCAAACGTTATGTTTTACTGGTCCTACCAAATGGTTTTACAGAATGGATGTACCAAATTTAAACTCCCACTAGCAGTATATGAGAGCTTTTGTTGTCCACATCTTCAACAATACTTACAATCTTTTTTTCCCCATTTTTCCATACTAGCAAGAATGTAGTGGAATATAATATTTTTAACTTCCAGTTCCCTGAGGAATGAGCTTAGTCAATTTTTCAGGTATGAATTGGCCATTTATATCAACCATACATACTTATATACTAAAATTTTATGTTTTTTAATGAAATTTTATTTTGATCATTGTTGTTTCGCATACAGTTGGAAGAAACCATATAGAGAGATACCTTGTACACATGACCCAGTATCACCAATGATACCCTTTTGTAAAATTACAATATCAGAACCAAGAAATTGACACTTATGCAGATTTTCCCAGTTTTACTCATTTGAATATATTTTAAGTTGTATACAATTTCATTACCCCTCTGGGTTTGTTTATCTACCACTATAGTCAAGATCCTGGACAATTTCCCTCCCTTTTGTAATCATATCTGCTTTCATCTTATACCCCTACCACTCCCCTATCCCAATCTTTCATGACAGTTAATCTCTCATTTATTTCTAAAATTTTGGCATATCAAAAAGTTGTACACATATGATTGATATATAGTATCTTTTGGAATTTGATTTTTCTATTTTTGGCTCAGCATAATTCCCTGGAGATTAATCTAAATGGGTATGTATATATATATATATATATATATATATATATATATATATATATATGTATATATATATATACACATATATATATTAATTTTGTCTTTTTAAAAAATAGAGCTTTCAGTTTTCTTAATGATTTGTGGATCTATCTATCTATATTATTTATCTATATTATTTGTACAGATTTGCTTGTGAGTTGTATATATTACAAATATCTTCCTTCAGTATTTTGATAATCAGAGTTCTTTAATCAACTCCATTTTATCATTCTTTTCTCTTATGGTAAGCACTTTTTGAGTCATGTTTAAGAAATTTTTGCTTTTCCTAAGATCAGAAAGGCTTTTTCCTATTTTCTTCCAAAAGCTACATTATTATACTTTTTATTTTTGTATCTATGACATGCCTCCAATTAATTGTGAATGATGTGAGGAAAGAGTCATTTTCCTGTATAGATACCCAGCTGATCCAGCACATTTATTGAATAGGTTCTTCTTTATTGTACTGAATTCCAGTGACACTCTTGTTATAAATCACATGGTTTCATGTATTTGTTTGTAGTCTCTATTCTCTACCATTAGTCTATATTTTCTATCCTTGTAGCAATTCCACACTATTGTAATTACCATGACATTTTAGTAAATCTTGATATCTAGTAGTATATATCCTTCAAACTTTGTTCCCTCCAAAATTTTCTTGTATATTCTAAGTCCTTTGCACTCACATACATATTTTAGAATGGGCTTATTTATTTCCACCAAGAAATTTGCTTGAATTTCAACTCAAATTGCATTGAATATATAAATTTTTTTAAAGGGAGAACTGACATTTTAGTGGTGTTGTGTCTTCTTATCAAGGAATGTGCTCTCTCTACCTTATTTAACTTTTCTCATTAAGTCATTCTAAGTTTTAGGATAGAATTTTTTCTGCCTTTTCTCAGAAGTACTTCCAGTCCTTTTGTTTTTTGATTTATATATATATATATATATATATATATATATATATATATATGTGTGTGTGTGTGTGTGTGTACATACATATATATTTATGTATTTCATTTTAATGATCTATTGCTGGAATGTAAAAATAGATTTGACTTGTATTTGAAAATATTGCTAAAATTATTGCCTTGTATCTGGCAATATTGCTATATTTCCTTGTTAATTCTAATAATTTTTTTTTTTCCTTCTTTAGTACATTTTTGGAATGTCTATATACAACCATGTCATCTGTGAATAATAATAACTTTATTTCTTCCATCTTTATGCCTTCCATTTCGTGTTATCATTTTATTTCACTGTTTTTAACCTTGAAGACAGTATTAGAAGAAGTGATATTGGATAACGTTATCTCATTCCAAAATTCAAATATAAATTCCTCAGTATTTCACTGTCGTCTATCAGGTTATCTGTCTGCTTTTTATATATAGACTTCTACTCCTGCTTCTCATCTATTCCTTAGGTATTTTGTCATATACAAGTGCTAGATTTTATCAAAGATGATTCTGAGTCTTTCAAAATGATGCTGTGCATTTCTTCTTTATTCTTTCATCATGGTAAATTATGTTGATTGCACTCACATATATGATGTGAAACTTACCTTGAAACGTCAAACTTACCTTGAAATTCTGAACTTAATCTCACCTAGAAATATTGTGTATTATCATTAGGCTAAAATGCTATTTAAGAAACTCAGACAAAAATGGTCACGAGAAACTTTTCCTTCTTTTAGTATCCCTATCAAATGTACGCATAAGGAACGTGGTAGGTTTACAGAATGAGTTGGGAACTTTTCCTTCTGTAGTCGTCTCTGGAGTGATTTGTACAAGACTGATATTATCACCTACTTAAATTCTTAGAAAATTCACCGGGAAAACCAATTAAATCTGAATATTTTAACGTGGGTAGTTTTGAATTATAAATTCAATTTCTTTTAGTAGATATGAAACTATTTAGAATTTCTATCATTTTTGTAAAAGTTTTGATGAACTGCTTCTCAATAAAGTTGCCCATTCATAAATGCTGTCAAATTTATTGGCCTAAGATTGTTTATAATACCCTCATTATATTTTCTACTTACCCACCACATGCTCTTTGTGGAACCAATGGGCCATTCATTCCTATTACTTAACCCTAAATATGCTTATTTACAGTTTCAAATGGCCTTCATTCTGCACTCTAATGTATAGTTAGTTCCTAGTTTTTATTTGATCTACTTATCTTTAGCTCCTTAGTGACCTTTGTGGTCTACTGAAGCTCTCTTTTGTTCCATCAACCTTTAGATTTCACATCAGTTCATGTTTATCACAGAAAAAAATTATGGGAGTAGAATTCATAGTTTCTCTATGGGGCTGTTTCCCATTCCATTTTAAAGACATAATATAAGCTACATTTCCAAAGGATTATCTTTTACTTAATTGCAGTAACAAAGATACATGCACATGATCAAAGCTAATGGACTGTGATTTTTCCTAATAACATCCATGAATATTGCTTTATCTGCAAGGTTGAAGCTGTATAGCCTGGGACCACATGGGCATGCCTCCTTCTCACTGCTGTGCAGAGTGAGAGCTTTTAGAAACTTCCAGGCTAAAAATGAAGTTAAAGATTCTTTTCCTCTCTTGGGTATATGCTAACAGCAAATAACCCTTCTCCAGAATACACTGACAAATTTATCTATTTCTCACTTAATAGCTTAATCTACATCTCTCTATGGGTTAGGTCAGTGTTATTCCAGGGAAATAGATAAATAATATGGACTGTACACTTCTAAGAATCCTGGACTCCCATCACTATCAAATCCACTAACTCTTCTCTTTTAAAGTACTTCTATGCATAGGAGACGTATAGCTGGCTCTGTATTCACTTCCACCTGCTCTTGAAAGACTATTAATTCATCACTCACAACTACCTATTGTTTATGTATTATTTTTTTAAAAAGTCTGCTTTATATAGTTTTACTAACTTTTAAACAGTATAAAAGCAAATGATGTTACTGTATTGAATGAGGATCTTCTACATTATCTAGAGTGGCACTGGCAAAGGTAGAAAGAGTATAGGAAGAACTGGGCATAGTGGTCTAGCCTCACCTCACCTGCGTGAGTCATACTTTTCTTTCAAGGAGACTCTCTCCATTTCTCTTCTCTGAGGATGTTTCATCTATTCAGTGATATGGAGACTTGGAAGGTTTGCTTTGAATTACCCTCATGGCAGCTAATCAAAGCAAGGCTGTGAAATGATATCAGATTGCCAGCCCAGGTCCAGGCATTGTGCCTCCAGTCTGAGATGATAGAATTACACAAATCCAAAGAGCAAGGCCCTCAGAACTCTGGAATCATTCTACTAGAGATAACACTGAGCCCCTCTGGACCCTAACAAATCATCACTCAGGCTGTTCCCTGTATCCACACATATCCTTTTGTTCAAAGAAATTTTGGACTCCATGATTTTGAAAGTAATTCACACTGCATGCTGTTAGTATCATCTACCACAATCTGTCTTTTTAAATTTTTTTCCTCTGCTCACATGCCTTTTGGAGATATATTTTTACAATTTTCCTACATCCTTCTCATTGATTTTCTCGGTGTTATAAGACCCAAGCAACTGTCCATTCAGAATTTGTTAATCAGTTTTGTGCAATTTTTAGCAAGGACTAGAAAACCCCAATAAATAGTATAGTATAGCTATAACTCCAGATGAGCCACTTTCATCAAATAGTTTAGGAAATTCCAAAAGTGAAACTCTGGGGCCTTTCTTGTCCATCCCAAATAATTAAAATGAACAGCTTCCCCATAGGAAGTATCTAAAATCTTTTGTTTTGTTTAACTTTGGTGGAGGAAGAGAGTGTAAATCCAAAACTAATAATTGGGAGATTTCTTTGTTTCCACAGAAATAATCAATGATTACACAGTAACAGAAACATTTTGTCCCAACTTAAATAGGCATCAACACGATTCCTTTCCAATCTCACTTTTTTTCCCCCTCTTCAAGTAACTATCTGGGTGATGCAGTGTCTAGACTTCTTGGAATGAGTGATGGAGTCTGGAATTTATTCTGCAGCTTTGAAAATGGCTATTCAGGGCTCCCACACACATGTGAACATCCCCTGCCTTAAGAATATGTAAAAAGTACCACGCTGGTTACCAAAAAAAAAAATTATCCACTGATGCTGTAACTTCTACCTGCTACTTATGGGGACATGATCTGTGGATTAATCTAGTTTATCTGTATCACCTCATCATATTCTGGTTCCCATTAGCTATTATATAAAAATACATAATTTGTATTCATAAAAAATTATGGCAGACATTTTGAAGTTTTTTGGGAAACACCCATAAATGAAATTAGCTTAAAGAATATATATATATTCTTTATATATATATATATGTATATATATATACACACACACACACACACACACACACACACACATCCATTCTTGTTATGGTCTTAAGAAATAATCCACAAGAATTTACCAAGTCAAGGACAGAATTGTTGTCACAGTTCGTTCTCCTAGTCCTTTGTCATTTGTTAGCTGGATAAAATGAAAGCAGTCTCTCGGGTGCCCACATCTAAGCAAAGCTTGTGCAGCCAGGATTATTGAGTCTGAGTGGAGTTTATCTGGGCTCTTAAGGAAATCAAACTCTGTGCTCAGAGAGAAAGTTCAGAGTTATTTGTCACCAATAATCTAAAGCTGAGAGTTGAGCTTACACAGATCTGTGGTCATTTTCTGAAAGTACTTGCTCCTAATTTTACAAGACTGTCACTTCTTTAGGCTTTACCCTAGAAAATAGAAGTCCACCACAGAAGAGCTTTACTACAAAGTTTATCTGCTGATAATAGTCTAAAGGGTCATAAAAAGTGCTTAAAATAATTCTGTCCTTAATTTTCAAACAATGTTTTCAAGGTCTTTTATTATTATTTATGTATGACATAAGAAAAGCAAACAAAGATTTTTTTCATTGAAAGACATATATAGACACACACATACACACACATAAAACATGAAAATGAGCTGATATCACCTACACTATAAAATCTGTATTGGTTCTGTTCAGAAGAACTGTGTACAATTAAATTACCAAGTAACCCTCTTATAAGAAAATTAGATATTCTGAATATAAAGTAAAAATAAAATGTTGAGTGGAAAAGAATGACAAAAATGCCAATCAGTGTCGTGTTACTCTTTCTTAATTGGAACTTCAAGTAATAAACCCCATTGAGAAAAATAAGTTGATATTATTACACAATAATGATTGAAAGAAAGCTCTTAGAAAAGTATTTATTTAACTTCAAAAGTAATAAGGTTGGTTGAAAATCTGCTGAATCATGAGTCGGAAGAACATGGGTTTGTTCCCAAATATATGTAGGTCTCAGTTTCTCCATCTATAAAATGGATAAACCATCTATCCTGTTAGACTCAAGACCTGTTCTGAAGAGAGGATGAGTATTTGAATTGCTCCCTAGTTGAGTTTGGGCCATGTTCTGAACTGCATCAGATGCTATGGGAGGAGTGAAAGATTAATGATCCACTTTTACAGAAGCAAAACATAGATGAGATTTTGAATAATTAAGTCGTTTGAAGAAGCCTAGCTAAAAAATCACATACAATGTTCTTATTAACCACACTGCCTGGGAATTCTTTAGTTTGACAGAGAGGTTTAAATAATTGAAGGGATTCTCATATGAACTTGTGAACAGTGCTCTAAAGGGCCAAAGGTTATGTCCTTAATGACCTCTAGTGCACAGAAATGCCTCCTTAGAGATATAGACCGTAGAGTGGATGGATCAAAATAACATCCGGCATATGGGCACCAATGACATCATCTTATACAGAGGACATACATACTAACTCATTAAGCCCAGTTGCAAAGCATGCAATTACTAAATGTACAATAAAAAATACCCAACTAGATGAGGGATGATTAGCCTTTTACTAGTATAGAGTAAATCTGAAAAGTTATGACCACAAGGTAGAACATCAGCCACAACAGTATCAATTTTGTACTTGGATAAATTCCTCGTTGGCAATAACATATATTCCCACTTGCTACGTATCTGCTGTGACTTTAGAGTCAAGTAAAGGAATGTTTTTCCAGAATGTGTTCTTTAGAGTATTAGGTATTAGCAAATTTCATAACTGCTACAAAAATAAAAGTTTTATAAAAAATATTGTTTTAAACACCCTTAAGAAGGCTTTTGTAAAATATGACTTCTCGGAAATTTTTATTATTTGTCATTTTCAAAGAGAAGGATATATTATGCAGCATTGTTTAAAAGCATTAGAGCACAGAAAGCTTTCCTCTCAACATAGCTGGTATTCCAAAGAACATATTAAAAGGAATGCTAAATTACAGGATATTTAGAACCCATAGAACACTGCAAATCGTATATCTGAAATGGCCAGGGAAATATTATTTAAAATGAAATTGCTAGAGCAGTTTTATTGAAAAGCCAGATGCCTGCCACAGTGTTCTGGATGTGAAATTATATTTGCTAAAATGTGATTCTCATGTTCTGTACTTATTTGAGAAATTGATAGAAATCAAACATCTGAATACTAATTGTTCACTTAAGAGCACAAAAATGATGATGAGCACAGTTGTCTAAGACATTTGTTTAAATGTTATGTAAAGACATTAGGGATGGTGGTGAAATGAATACCTACTATGAGCTCAGCATTATCAATGACTAAGAGGCTTGCACAATTTTTAATTGAAATAGAAGATTTCTGTCTGTATTCTTTCATTTGATACTAAACAGTTCCTTACTGAATACCAACCAGGCATTACCTTGTGCAGTGACAGATTCACAACCAAAGCCTGGATCACACTTTTAAGAAGACAGTAGTCTGGACATAGTGATAAGCACTGTAAGAGGACAGAGGACAAGGGGCTCTGATAATATTCAGTTATAAAATTAAATTATAAATATCATTAAGCATTTCAAAAAAAATTGCTCTTGTTCCAAATTACACAGTAGTTTTTATATGGAGATGAGCAGTACTCAGTAACTCAGGGCAATGCAGTGATTACAAATAAGAGTTTGGTTTGTTTGATTTAGGGTTGTGTCATCAAGACTGCCTCTATTTTTAACAAATAGATATAATAGAAGAGTGTTTAGGATGGAGATACATTTATTCCACAGTTGATTTAGTACTATAATAGTCCATGAATATTAAACAGTCACAACTGATGGGTTAGTCTCCATTAAGGTATTTCCTTTCCTTTAGATCAAGTCTCCTGGGCACTGTGAGGGCTAAGATATACAGAACAAGTAATTTAGATTTTCCATATTTACACAGAGCCTTAATATTTAATCTCAGCAAATTCAGAAAAATACAGAATCATAGGCTTTTGATTTTCTGTAGAAACCATTCCTCTAACCTTGATGAATTGAGAAAACTTGTCTCATTAGATGAATCTGGTTCTGAAGTTTCATGATACTGGTCAAGATTAGAAGCTCTGAAACATAGTTAATGCCATAGGAAAATTTAATTCTCAAACAGTAGAACTTTGAGTTTATGGGGAGAATCTGTGTTAAAAATAGGAATATTGGTTATACCTTTTATGCCTATGTAAGTGAGGATGTGATTTTCCTGAAGCTCCATTTATTCATTGCAAAAATACGTGTCATTCCCCAATACATATTTTACTTACTATTAGAACTTGCACAAAAAATGATTTGGCTGTTTTGTTATTCAACCCAATGGTGAACATTTGGAAATGAAAGGATTTGGAAAGGAAATACTGAAAGTAGGCTTGAGAATGGGGTGGGAGAAGGGAACACAGAGATTTCAGCATTATCTGCAATACTCCATTTCTTTCTTTTTTTTTCATTTCTTTTTTATTAACAAAAGTGATGCAAAAATGATGAAGCTGTATTTGCCAGTTGTGAATGTTTCTACATAAATATTTCTTGCATTATTTCTCTATTTTTAATTAGAAAAGAAAACATTATTAACAATTAATATGATGATACGTTCATTCAACAAATAGCAATAAAATGGAGACAAATAAAAACAGACATCACGCTCACCCTTTAGGAGTTTGTTTAGATGTAAAATATGAGATGCTTGAGATATTATACAGAAGGTGTGGGAATTGGGGTAAAGTCACTTATAATGATACTGTGAAGGTGAGGCTGCTCTTAGTACTGAATCAGTAAGCAAAGGTCATTCAATGCTGATGGGACCTGCCTTATTTTTGGTCTAAATATAATTAGACCCCGTGCACTGGCCATGACCCACACATCTAAAGTAGTCTCATGTGGTATGTGATTCTCTCTCTGGCTGCAGCCTCAAGTTCACGTGTATTTCTCTTTGATTCCCTCTAGTATATGACTGCTGCTGCTCCTATGCAAGGGACCTACATTCCCCAGTACACGCCTGTGCCTCCGACAGCTGTTTCTATTGAAGTAAGTCTAACTTTATCTTACAGAAATAGGTTAAAGGAGGTGTATCTCAGTCAAATAAACTGTGGTCCTCGGGATTCAAGATATCCTCCTGTGTAAGTTCTGTGCTGATCTAAACTTTGCAATTGCAAGGTTAGTATATGCATGTGAAATGATACAGAGGTTTGAGGGGAGGGTCATTTTCATATTTAGAGAAAAGTCCAGAGAACAAATAACTACCCCCATCAAATGTTGACTACAACTTGTCAAATAGGGAGGCAAAACAGTTTCCAAGTGAATGAGCTAGATCTCCAGTGCCTTGTTTTCTCAAAGTGTGGACCCTAGACCCACATCATGTGAATCACCTATGACTTTCTTAGAAATACCGGCTGTCAGATACCACTCAGATCTACTAAAGTTGAAATTTTATTTTAAGAAGATCCTTCCATAATTCAGATGTGCATTAAAAAAAAAAAAAACCCCACTGGATTAGTGCACTAATTCTCACACTTTTCTTCACATTAAAACAAAAAGAAAATTTTGAGAGTTTTAGAAAAGATTGTTTCCTGGATTCTACTCCCAGAGATTCTGATTCACCTATCTGGAAAATGTCCTATACATTAGGATGTTTAAAAGATCTCAGTTGATTCCAATATATACCAGTGGTAGAGTGCTTCCCTAGCATGCAAATGGCCCCATGTTTAGTTTTTTAATATTAAGGAAGGAAGGAGAAATAGAGAGAATGTGGGGGGAATAAAGGGGGAAGGAGAGAGAGGGAGAGAAAGGAAGGAAGGAAGAAGAGGGCAGGGTAGGGAAGGGAAAGGAAAAGAAGACACTGTTCCATTGAATGATCCTTGACAGATTTCCGGCTTCCTATAGACAAGAAATAGTTTGATCACTCATAACACTGTGGACATCATAAATGTTGGAGTCATGTTGACCTTAATGGAAGCATTGCCCCTTTCCTTTTGTCTTTCATTTGGGATGAATCCATCCCCTCTATGCCTCATTTTCCTACATAAAACCATCAAGCTATGTAGAAAGGAGAAGACATAGAGCTACGCGGAGGGTGGTGAAACACATAGAATCTATTCTTCCCTCTGGTTCTGGCTATTATTTTTCATTTCATTGCTCCCCTTAGGAAAGGGTTCCTAATACATATGTGCATTATGGTCACAGAACACTTCCCCTCCTCAGCTGAAAACCATCTGGAATTGACATCTTTGCTGCTCCATAAATTGGCCAGCAACTACCACATTTGTACTGCACCATATGAAAATCCACTGATAAAGAGATTGATGGAAACCTTTATAGACTAAATTGTATCTGTTAAAATACTGGGTTTTCTGTGTAACAAATCTCGGCTTGTACCAAGTTATAGAAAGTGTAGTAGGGCACTATTGTGTTGTTTAGATAATAAATATCAAATTTTTAGACCTCTTATATGTTCTAGACACATGGCACCCAAAGGATTTGTCATATTAAATAGGTTTTAATTTGATTTTTAAATTTCCAAAAATATGTGATTGGATTACATGTTCTTTGGTATATTCAGCTCTCAAAAAGCAGCTGTGCCATGAGTAATCCAAGAATCCAGACATTCTAGGCACTGCGAGCGTAGATCTCTGCCACATGTTTGCATTTCTTTATGTCTTACCAAGGTCACATGTTGATCTAAAGAATTGAAACATTTTGATGATGATAAAATAATAAGGCCCATTTCACAGTGTAGTTTATTAGAAACGGTATAGGCAAATCTGGAGTCTGAAAAGAAGAACTTCAGTGAGAAAAAATATAAATACACTCTGATATACTGCTTTTCATTTTTACTTACAAGGAAAAGCCCTAATTCATTTTCCATGTGGAAACTTTCATTACACATTCACCAGAATCCATAAAAATAAATGCTGGTGGGAGAAAAACACAAAACAGCAAATAGTACCTTTGGAAAGAGAACAATGAATGACTCTAAGAAAAATTTTTCAGATTCTAAGGAAGAATTTCAGGGATCTTTAGTTAAGTGACAAGAGAATTGACCAAGAGCATTTGAAATTCAACATGACTGCAGGTATCCAAGATTATAACTGAAACCAGGAGAGATGCCCTCTTTAGTTCTATTAACAATCAAATAAATCCACGTATGCCTCTCTTGGAAACAAACATACATTCCTGATGATGACCAACCCTAGAAATTCATTCTTGCTGGCATCTGTGAGAAATGAATGATACAACAAGAACAAAAAAGGAAGAGCAATCTAAATTAAGGACAAGTTATTTTGTTTTGTTTTGCTTTTTTTCCTTTTTCTGGAGAATGAAAATGGATTTCAGTTCATATCTTGGAAAACAAATCAAACTAAAACAAATTACTGAAGGGAAAACCTACTCAAGGGTATCCTTTGAAAAGACTTTCAAACTTTGATGTAGATATTTATGAAGGACAGAGTCCATTGTTTTGCCAAATGATATAGACATTGTATAGTAAACTACCCCCAGGCAATTGTTTGTGTATACAAGTATTTCTAGGAATCCTGAAAGAACTTTTTGATTAATAAATTGTTATTTATTCTGATTACATGTGACCATGATTTTCTGCTCACATGACTAATCCAAGGACTTCTGATGGCAGAGCTTGTGGTGTTGCATTAGAATGAATTTCCCAACCCGTATCCAAATGTATTCTGATTCATTGCTTTGAGTGCTTATCATGGCTTCATGGAGCTGAGAGCATGTCTTCTCAAGCCAAATAGAATATGGGTATTTATGATTCATTTAGACAAGATCTTTTATGCTAAAGAAAATAAGGTCTTTGTGTACTTATGTGCCTCCATAGGGTGTCGTTGCTGATACCTCTCCCCAGACAGTGGCACCTTCATCCCAGGACACCAGTGGTCAGCAGCAACAGATAGCAGTGGACACACCCAATGAACATGCACCTGCATATTCTTACCAACAGTCGAAGTAAGTTTGGGCTATGCTCTTCCTTTCAAGATCAAACATGCCAAAATCACTCTTTCAAGGTGTATCCATTAGTTTTGTTGCAAACACACCACCCCAAACTTAGTGACAGACATTGTTTAGCTCACTGTTATGTAGGCTTCTTTGGGCTGACCTTGGATGGCTGTTTCTTCTGACATTGGTTTGTTCACCAGAGTCTGGGTCAGTTGCTGACCAGCCATGTAGCTCTGTTGCAGGGTATTGGCTGGTTGTCAGTTGGGTGATAGAACTAAATAGGCCACGTGTTTCGATTCTTCTGAAAGCTAATTTCAAGGAAGTCTCAGAATTTCCAAGGCAGCAACAGAGGAAGCCTAAAGAGATCAAACATCCTTAAATTCTGTTTGTGACTCATGGGCTATTATTGCATAGCCCCAAACAAGTAATATGGCCAAACAGAATCAATGTAGGTGTTCACTGTAAGAGGGAAGCATTGCACTCATTTTCATCAAAGGCACATACTTATCTAAAGAATTGGAACATTCTAATGATGATAAAATAATGAGGCACATTTGACAATGTAGTGTATTAGAAATGGTCTAGTTGAAAATTGAAAAAAAATTTCCAGTATCCACTTCTGAAACTTCATAGTGAAATTCCATTTTGTTCTTAAATGAAAACAGTGACACTCCTCTTGCAGGGTTGCTTTGAACACCCAGTTAAATGTTTCTGAATAAAGGATGTCATAAAATACAAACCATAGAAAATAGGTTCCTACTTAGGGGTTGAGGGGCAAAGGAAAAAAAAAAAAAAATCAAGTAGTCAGAATTACTCTTGAAAGTTCTTAAGCCACTCAAAAAATAAATTGCCTTTGTGTTGAGTAAACATATAGACTAAAATTGAGAGCTTTTTGTTGAAACCAAAGGAATTACAATAGTAAAGCCTACACACAGATAACTTGATATGCAAAGTGCTCCACTTTGTACATTACAATCAAACCCCTGGTGAACAGAGAATTCCCAGATGATCCTCTCAGTAGTTTTGCTCCATTTCTTGGTCATTTTGCTTGTTAATGAAAAAAAAAAATTATTTGACATTTGTTAACACAGTAGGAAGACTTTATTCAGAATTATCACAGTGTGTCAAGACTGTCACAAAAGAGAAGAGATATTGGGCTCAACTCAAAATAGGGCAAAGACATGTGGAGATTTGTAGCCAATCAACAGAGGGAAGGGGTGAGCAAATAGAAAATTACTAAAAGGAGACAGCAGTAGTGGGGATTATTGCTAGACTGATATAATCAGATTCTTACTAACTTTCCAAGGCAGCAACAGAGGAAGCCTAAAGAGATCAAGCATTCTTAAATTCTGTTTTTGACTCATGGGCTATTGTTGCACAGGCCAAAACAAGGCATATGGCCAAACAGAATCAATGTAGAAGATCAAAGGTGGATAAATCAAAGATACCAGATGAGAAAATTGATCAGATATTAAGATTGATTCCATGTCAAGGATAGGAAATTCTGGCTACATTGACATAATAATTAAACTGACATAAACAAATGCAAACATTAAAAATGTAACAGAAACATTAAAAATAAACTGACATAAACAAGCATAATAAGGAAACAAGGGGTTCTATGACCAAGAACTTTCCTACTTGCAGCTATGTAATTTCTGAATAGGTGAAAACAATGCCTTCATTCATCCAGCCAGCAATTATTTTTTGAGCACCTATTATGTGACAATATTCTAAGTGCTAGGAAAAGATCAATGAGAAAAGCAGATTTCTCCCCCATTCTCCTGGAGTTTGTTTTCTACTTGTAATCAATAGGTCAATCCAAAAACAATTTTAAAAAAGACAGAATTGCAAAGCCAATCATTCAAATATTCCAGGGGATATAAAATGATGAGGTCAACTTCCAGGATTTAGTATTGGAGAAGACATCTCATACAGACCTGGGTTCTGAAAAACAGTTGGACGCTACTCTTGGGGAAATTTGGAAACAAGGCATTCTTAGGAGAGGAAACAGGCCATTTGGAGGCCCTTGGCGGGAGCATGAGACTAAAGTGTTGTAGACTAGAGATAACAGTTCCAGGAGATTAAATCAAATAGGCCAGCTGGTACCAAGCTTTTGCCCCTTAGATACTTGACTTTCTGTAATTATACTTGGTTTTATTCAAAATGAGTTCAGAACTCATGGGAGGGCTTTAAAAGAAGAAATGATATTATTGATTCATTCACAAATGTTGACTCTAATACTGCTGGATATAGAAAGATAAATTTCAAGGATGGCTTTCAGGATGCCAGGATGCAAATTTCCCCCACCTTGCAACTGTCCAGAGCTTCCTTCTTTCTCTGTCCAATTAACTGAGCTTTAGTTGCCCCAACTTGTCATTCCACAATGAGGTGCTCTCTTCCTTTCTCAAAGATGTACTCTCTCAGGTGTAAAGCTCCTTTCCATGGTCATATTATGATGTGGTGAGGAAAGGTATTCCATCTGATCCAGAGAGGGTCTGCCTCTCACAGATTCTGGTGACAGTTTGCACATTTACTTCCAGGGCCAGAGCCAATTTCATGCATGATACAGCAGCATACCAGTTCTACCAGTAGTCATGGTCTGTCCTCAAGACAATCTAGCCTGGGATTTAGTTCTTCATGTTCACAACATATGCATCCTGTAAGGAAGAAAATGTAAAAGACTCTCTTTTAAGGCACTATAGGTAATAGGAGAATGCATTTCATTTTCCTTGGGCTGGTAAGTCTGTGTGGAGGTTATGGCAATTGGAGCTGAATCTTGGAGGAAGGAGCAACATTTCAGGGGGTGTAACAGCTCATTCAAAGTCCAGGGTTGGGAAGGGAGCTCAGAATGCTTCTTTGAGAAGTAGAAGCAGAGTAGTAGAATTGTGTGAAAAAGCTGATTATACCTAGATGGTTATATCATGTGCCACACTGAATTGCTTGGATGGCATTTCCTTTGTTCTATGGCTACTCTTCCAGCTAAGGTAGGCAATGAATTTGGTAGGAAGGGAAATCAACAGTGCTATTATTGCTATGACTTAGGAAAGAAGTAGCAAAGTTCTGAAGATTCACCATGGTAGGTGTAATGGTGGGAAGAGGAAGGTGGAGTGGAAGATAGACTGAAAGAAAAAGAAAAGACAACTTAGACTTCAAAATTCAAAAGGAATCAATGAAACTGTTCATGCCATTAATAGAAGCAGATGAGATGAAAACCCAGGAGGGTGTGACTGTCTGGTAAAAGATAGGAATTTAATTATCCTCATGATGAGTCAATTCCAAAAAGCTCTCCACTCCTTATAATATTTGAGGACATCTGAATCTTAGCACATACAACTTTCAATATTGAAACATATTTATAAGTTTGCTTACACACCCTGGTCATTTCTCTTGAGCCATGGATTTTTATGGTTGATGATGCTGAGTTTTCCAAAGATAATAAATATCCTGAAATGAAATTTCCCATCCCATGTCCTCATAGTGGTAAAAATTATGAGGAGAGTTTCCTTGATTGGATGAATTAGGTTCTGCACTCATGCAAGAATGAACACGTGTGGCAGGATGTTCTATAGCTCATTCTCAGTACTACAAAAATGAAACATTCTGGAACGTGGAACATTTCAAAAGTATGACATGTAAAAACCACTTGTTTCTTTAAACCTGGTAAAAGTGTTCATAGATCCTGTGTATGTTCTCAACTTCCTCTTTTGGACATGATGCAGAGTCTTAGAAGCTTTTGACTTGAAACAACAACAAAAACAAAATGGTGAATGAAACAAAAAATATGCTAAGGCAAACACATTTGTGTGTGGCAATCACTCCTGGAATTTTATAAAAGGAAGTAATTCATGAGACTCTATCTAGGCTTTTTTTTGGGTTCAGTCAAGAAAATCTAACCCGGGTCATGGTAAGACAGATTCTTCAGAATCATTTGAGGAAGACACTGGGAAATGAGCTGAGCATTTGGGTCATTCAAAGTGGGTTCCTTTTCATTGGTAACCATTAGTGAAAAGAGTTTGAGGGATGCAAGAGCACCCTCAGAGATACTTATTAAGCAAGCATTTGTTAGATATGTTAGAACAACTTATACAGCTTGCTGTGTACACTTAATAAACTCCTAGCTCTGTTCTTTAAAGTTAACTGACCATACCTGGCATTAAAAAAAAAAAAAAAAAAAAAAAAAAAAAAATTCTCTCAGGTTAGGTTCAACCGTATTGTAGCTATAAGACTATGTTGTCCTTATAAAGGTCACTAGGAGTCTACTCTGTGACAATTCTGATTTGAGATCAATCCTCAAGCAGTATCCTAAGGTGAGTTGTAGTCTATACATGTCCCTATATTCTTCTTAGATCCTTCCTGTTCTAGTATAATGGAGAGTATCTCTAAAATAATTTAGTCAATCCACATTATCTTAAATATGCCAAATTTCACAAATGGCAGCTCATTTCCAACATCATTATGCTAATTAACATGCCACTACTTTCATTAGGCAACCCATTTCTAGCAACATTATGCTAATGGAGATATGGATAGCTTAAAGTACTTGTATAAACCTCTGGCCTTTTTGATTAAATGCTAGCTGACCTCCTGTGGACTGTGAAATTCTGATTAGGGTAGCAAAGTGCCCCTGAAAAGCAGTTTAACACAACACACATACATTTAACACCAAAGCATTTATGCTAAAGATACTGTAAAATAGATTATATCCATCACAACCAAAGATTGCAAGAGAAAAGTATGAGAAATAGAAATGATAGGCCTATGAATTAAGGGACTATATTTGCAATCTCTCCATTCCAGATTCCATTTTCCAAGCCAGACTATAGGACTTCACACTTATGGTTTCTTGTTTTTTCTTGTTTTTTTTTTTTTGTTTGTTTTGTTTTGTTTTGTTTTGTTTTTTTGTTGTTGTTTTCTTAAAGAAGCTATTAATGCAAAAGGGACTCTCAGCGCTTATCTCAGGAGGAAATGGTCACTGTAGTTTCTTTTGGAAGTTCTATGGAAATTCTAATTTTCACCCAAGATATCTATTTGTTTGTTTGTTTTTGTGTTAATGAGAAAAACCTTAAATTACCTAGGATCTGAAAAATATGTCTTCAAACAAATTTAAATTCTTCTTTGTGGCCATAAGTCCTTTGTTCTGATTACACCTTTGTGATGTCTCAGTTACTATTCAGTTATTTGGAGCTTGATTTTCCTCTTCTTCAAAGTGAGAAGATTGGGTCATTCTCCAAAGAGCATAAATTAGGTATCTAATGTGGGGAAAAGATTTACCACCATGCCCTGAGTCAGTGTTGGAAAGTGCACTTCCTAGTCAAATTATGTTGGGATACACTGCCTTTTTTAAAAAATAGCTTTATTTAATTAATTTATTTATTTATTATTTTATGTGGTTCTGAGAATCGAACCCAGTGCCTCACATGTGCTAGGCAACTGCTCTACCACTGAGCTACAACTCCAGACCACAGATACACTGCTTTAAACCAAGACAAATGATTTTGTTAATCACAACTCTCTCCAAAGCCATTAAAATACAGTATTAACAAGCTGGGCCTGATGACCCATGCCTATAATCCCTTCTACTTAAGAGATTGAGGCTAAGACAGGAGGATCTCAAGTTCTAGGCCAGCCTGAGCAACTTAGTAAGATCCTGTCTCAAAATAAAAATAAAATGCATTGGGGATCTAGCTCAGTGGTAGAGTACTCTTAGGTTCAGTCCCCAATATCAAGGACCAGAAAAATACTTCCAATACTTTATTTCCTGAAAGACTATGGTGCATGCCACCTTCCTCCTATGGAATTCCAAGATATTTTTTTAATATATCAAATTATTAAAGAAGTTTAACAAAATTTTAAATATCTATATGTTGATTATTTTGATAGTAATATAAAGCATTGCATCGTTTAAAAAATTTTTATACTGGTATTCTTCTTTGTGTTTTAACTATTTGTTTAGTTTACCTGTAGATAATCCAGTATTGGGAGTTAAGTGTATAGTTTCTCTCCAAACACTGGATCACAGAATACTTCCTTTTATATAGCATTGTATGAAGCTAGTCAGTGAGAAATTACTCTGGGAAATACTGAATCGATAGATTTCTTTAATACTAAATTCTAGCTATTTCCTAACCTGTAAACTATTTTTTTTTTTTTTGTATTTTGATTTTTTTTTTTTTTTTTTTTTTTTTGTCTTTTTTGGAGAGGGAGTTGATGAGAGGATTCAAAATGAGTCTACACTTTTAAACTCAGCCCAACTCCTAGTCTACAAATATTCCCTCTGACATAAAAAAAAAAAAAAAAAATACTATTGCATTTTATTTTTATGCCTCACCTTTCTCTAGTTAATGGAACTGTGGGAACACCAAATTCCTAAAAGTGGTCAATATAGTAATGACATTGTAAATTTGACTTACGAGTCACACTACATTCTGTGTTCAATGCTTTACAGTTTGTAAATAGTTTTCAAACTCCTCTTTTTTATGTGTTAATTATTCTAAGTTTCAACTTATTTTCTTGCCATTCTCAATGTCCAACTTAAAATGTTTTCTGTACTAATGATTACGAACTTGAGAATTTAGAATGCTTCTATTTTTATAAATATCAGGGCAACCCATAAACACTGTGTAAATGTACACATTCACACTTCATCTAAGGAAGAGGGGGGTGGAGAGAAGTGAATTTAATTCTGTTAAACAGCAACACCTTTTTCCTTTCAACTTCAGCTAGGAACCATGAACATGTAAATTACAGCCACTTATTTCTCCTCATTTGTTTTTGTGTAGCAATGACAACCCTTTAAGGACAAAGCAAATTATGGAAGGGTGCTATTGGAAATTATTTTATGTGGTTTAAAAACTTAGAAGCAGCTCCAGCTTAACTCATTATATGTATATTCATTATATATATTCATATATATATAGTAATATGTATGTGCGCACACACACACACTCATATATATATATATATATATATATATATATTTATTTTTTTTTTTTTTTTTTTTTTTTTTGGTACTGGGGATTTAACCTAGGGGCACTTTACCACTGAGCTACATCCCTGCCCCCACTTTTTGTTGTTGTTTTTTATTTTGAGACAGGGTCTCACTAAGTTGTTGAGGCTGACCTTGAACTTGCAAGCCTCCTATCTCAGCCTCAGGAGTTACTGGGATTACAGGCATGTGCCACCCTGCTCAGTTTAACTCATAAAAAACTGATGCTTCTGAGATCAGTGCATATTGAGGACTTGAGCAGGGAGGGTCTTTTGCATCACCACTGAGTAAGACAACATTCACTGAGCTGCTTATAATAGAGATTCATGGTGTTTTAGGCTTTTTCTATTTATTGTACAGTGGAAAACTGTAATGGGAATAAAGAAAAGAACAAAATACAAAACTAAGGAAAGAAAAATGTTGGTTCTCATAGAAAGATAGATTTTAGAAATACAGGGAGTCAGCCTACAGTTTGCAAAGGCAGAGAAAGAGAGCTAAAACATTGGCCAGAGTTTTCATAACTACGACTAATAAAATTCCCTTTATTGTTGCTATTATGAGAATTCTAATTGCATTCTTTCTTAGAAGAAATCCTACTTTTTCATGTGACCCGGGGGGGGGGGGGGGTGATTATGTATCCTCAGAGACTTAAACTATTGGTAAAAAAAAAAAAATTAAAATATTCACTCTATCAATTAGTTGCTTTTCTTACATGATTCTAGAAACAAATTAATTAGGTCCCTAATAGCTACAGCTGGCTCACATGATGGCTTTATGCAAATTAGGAAAAAGAGACCTTTTGAGGCCATTTTAGGCAAGATATTATCCAGTTTAAAACACTGTTGAGAACGTCTGTAATCCCAGCACTTTGGGAGGCTGAGGCAGGAGGATCGCGAGTTCAAAGCCAGCCATCAGCAATGGCAAGGCACTTAGCAACTCAGTGAGACCCTGTCTCTAATAAAATACAAAAAAGGTCTGGGGATGTGACCCAGTGGTCGAGTGCCCCTGAGTTCAATCCCCAGTACCACAAAAAAAAAAAAAAAAACACTGTTGAGAACATGATGTGAATTTCAATGAGTCCCATCCACTTGATTAGGGCAGATGCAGCCCTGTATCAGATTATATAGATTTGGGAGAAGACAGTTGGCTGAAACTGAGCCCCTCTCCCTCAACCATGCATCTTGTATAGTAAGCAACCTGCACGCCTGTACCTAACAACCCTTTTTGCTAAATGAAGCAATGGGTATGAAAAGAACTTGTGGAGCTTCTTGCTGTCATCTGTGTCCCAAGGAAAGAGACCTTCATTTAAATGTGACCTACACTCATAGAAAGTTGTATTCATCTGTTTTCTGTTGCTGTTTCAAATTTACTAAAGGTGGATAATGTATAAGGAAAAGAGGTTTATTTAGCTCACAGTTTTAGAGGTGAATTTTCAAAATTGAACAATCCCATCTCTATGGCCTCTTCTGACAGTCCCCCTCCTGGGGCCACAAGAAGGCATCATGGTGGGAGTGTTAAAGGGATGGCATGAGTGTTAAAGGGAGGGATGAGGTTGCTCTTTTGTCACACCTTGCTCCCTCAAGAATTAACTCAGGATCCCATGAGAACTTCAATCCACCCAAAGGCACACACACAATGGCCTGCCACTAAGCCCCATGTCTTCAAGGTTCCAGTCTCACCTCCCACATTTCCACACTGAAGTTGGAGAGTCCAAATCATGAACCCTTGGGGGACATGCTCTGACCATATCCAGACCATAGCAGGAGTGCTGTCTCTCTGGGCCCTCTTTGATGATGATTTATAATATTTATTGCTTTGGAATACAAATGTATTCGTGGTCTTTTTACCTTGATTTTTAAAGTGAACAAACTCTCTAGCTTGAACATACATTTATGTGAAATTGGCAGCATTTGACAACTTCACAGGCTAAGTATGCTTTTCAAAATTACTTTCTTGACCATGTTCTATGGAAAGAGCTTGATAACTTTTAACGTCCTCACTAGAAAAGAGCACAGAAGACAGTTTTCAAAGCTGCTTTGATGTAACAGTCACTCTTATTCAATTGTTTTCACAGACCATAAACAGAACTGAAGAATGTTCATCTGAAACTTTGCCTTGAATGAAGAAACTTCATTGAACAAGAAGTTAGTTGGCTTCCAGTTTGCACAGGCGTCAATGGAAGGCTTTTTTTTTTTTTTTTTTTTTTTTTTTTGTAATTTTTAATTTTATACTTTACTCAATGAAAACAAAAAAATTTTATGTGCTGTGCAAATGGTTCCTTCATGTGGTCGGACAGTTTATTTTTGCCATCCTTTTTTTTTTTTTTTTTTTAATAATTAAAGAAAAAAAATCCCAAGAAGAGGGAGTTAAACATCACAGTTTGATGTTTTATCTAGGACATGTAAATTCAGAATTTACCTGAAAGTGTAGATAGATTTTTTTTTTTTTTTTTTTTTAAACAGAAAACCCGATGTCAAGAGGTGGGCAAACAGAATTGGAACAAATTGTCTTGCTCAGTAACTAAGCTACTTTCTCTTTTTCCTTTCTTGTTTAAACCTAGTGGGTTGTTTGTTCGTTTTTTAATTTTTTTTTTTTTTTTTTTTTTTTTTTTTTTTAGAAATATGTAGGTAAAGTTTATCTTGAATCTTAATTGCCTTAATTTTAAGGACGTCAAAGGCTCTCAAGGCAAGCTGTCAACGTCTTGTTAAAAAAAAAATCAAGAAAAATGAAAATATTGTGCCAGCTTTAACTGGTACAGAAGTTTAAGACTATGAGTTTTTAGGGTGAAAAAAAAAAACTGTACAGTTTAAAAGAAAATGTTTTTTCTTCATTTGAAGAAAATTTGTTGATAAAAGAAACCATGGCAACTGCAAGAATTGGGAAATGCTGGGACTTTTCATGAACTTTGTCTTAAGTGTTGACACAAATCATTCTAGAAGGCTAAAACATTTTACAGTAAAGTTATTCATGTTGGTTTTAAAAACAACTGCATTAGAAATAATGCGTGTTTGGGGGGCAGAATGCAGATTTTTTTAATTTACAAAGCGTGATTGCTAGCAAAAGCATTAGTGCTTTTTATCTGCAGTCTTTTTTATGAGCTTTACAAAGTTTTTAGTCAGCTTTGCTTGTCACATTGCAAAACCTAGCTTAAGAGCATTAAAAAACAAAACAAACAAAAAAAAAAAACTTAAGTAGATAGGAGCTTATGGTCAAAAAGTGCAAAAAACAAAAAAAGCAATAGATAGAGAAATTGTTGACAATTTCTGTAGTCTTTCCTAGTTGTGATCAAATTCAGCCTATGGATGGCCTATTTTATACCAAAGATGAAGTGACACCCTATTACAGTCCAGAGGGTAGAGGTTGTTAATTCTGTTTTGTTTTTAAATTTTTATTTGACCTACATGGCCGGACCAGTTCTTTGTCCTTTGTTTAAACTACCTTCCACTGGTGTTTTACATACTGCAAAAGAAAAAAACAAGTTTTTTTTTGTTTTTGTTTTTTTTTTTTGTTTGTTTTTTTTTAAAGTCTATTTGTTGATTTTAGAAGCTTGTACCTGCTGTGTTCAACAGTTATAGCAAGGAGAATCCTGGGTACCAATTGATAAGAGCCGAGCGCTTTAAATCCTGTGAGCTTTTCTGGTTCCTTGCTAACTCTCTTCAATAGTGAAACCCATGCTGATGGCCACCAATAAGCCAAGACACTTGTTTAACAGGTTGGAATTTCTTTGTATGAATTTTGAACTAAAGATGCATCCTGAGCATGATCTGAAAGGTCCCTTGTCAGAACAGCTGAGTGATATTATGTGAAATGGTGAGTGGTCTCTGAAAAGGTCTCATGTTTGTAATAGTCTTCCTTCTAAATTCTAACACCTCCTGGTTTTGTCTTCTCACTTCAGTCTTTTGTCATCATCCACTGTGAATAGCCACCTTGATTCTGCAATTGAGGAGGGGGTATCTTCTTTTTGCCTCTTTTCATTGTGTTTTCATATCTTGGTGTTGCCGGAAAGACAAAACAGACCTTTCATTTCAGTTTAATTATCCAAGGCAAGCAGGACTAATAAGATTGAGGGTTCTCTTAATGGAATTTAGGGAAGTTCTGAAAATGCTAGTTGACAATCAAGGAATTGTATGATTTTTATCAATAAGAACCAAAAGAATTAGGTTTGATCAATGATAAAAGCCAAAGGAGATTTATGCATTTAGAACGATGAAAAAGTTTGTTTAAAATTAAATTGACTTACCTAGAAAACATCTTTGCATTTTTGATTCATTAAGTCCATGTTCAGCTTATACAGTTTTACCTGAAATTAAAGACAACAGAATGGAATTTTGCTAATTGAACCAGTTTTGCAAATGAATCATTTTAATCAAATAGGTGAAAATCTTTGCAAACTAAAGAAGTCACAGGTATCTGACTTATTCCATAAGGAAGAATGAAATATATGAAGTGTACTATAGAAGAAAACAGGGTAGGTTTTTGAAAACTAAAAAATTCAAAATGTAAATCATGTTCTTGTTAGGGCAACATGAGTAAGGAGGGGGACTCATAGAATATTACCATTTTTTTTTTTTTTTTTTTTTTTTTTTTTTTACTATTTAAATGGACCCTTGTTCTCTTATTTGCAACCCCAGATGCTGGAGGCTCAGACCTAGAGAATGGTTCCATATCTCTACAGTCAGACTAATAGCAAAAGTGTATCCAAGAAAATGTCACATGTGCTACAGAGAAATGCAACTGGTCACACCCTTCCTGATGGTTTTCCATGCTTTAGAGAGAATCCTAGAATGACATATTCTTTGGTATCCTACAGCTTCCCATGTATTGGAAGAGTAGCACTTAAGTTTTACCTTTGAAAAGTGTGGCCCCCAAATTACAGGGGGTTTAAGAAAACATCTTTGGAAACTATTTTCTGTTCCTCCTTTTCACTCTCTGAATTCTTTGTATAAATAAGGATTATCCTAGGCATAATTCATTTGAATATGAAACCAACATGCTTTCCTTTGTTTATGTAAAGAAAAAAAATACCAAAAAACATATATTAATGTGATACAAAGAAAGTCTCATTTACACAATCAACAATGAGGCTAAGAGGTAGCTACCATGTGGCTGATGAATGTGCCTAGGTAACTTCCTGTTTCTATTCAAAACTGCTGCTTTATTTATACATTCAGAAACATTTTTTTCAACTACGAAATTTCAGTAATCTCAATTTTTTTAAGCCACTTCAGGCAAAAGGAAATTACCTGTCATTTTATGTGTCCATGTGTGTTTTGTGTTTAGATTGTTTATGTCATGCCATTCTATAAAATTTCAAACCAAAAAAAGAAAAAAAGAAAGAAAGAAATGTTTAAATTTGCTCCCTTTTTCTGTCATCTTACCTTTCTTACCTAAAACTGTTTCCAAGTGTTCAGTTTGGGGGTGGGGGGAGTGACATCCACAGGTAAGCAGTGCTACTCTATATGAAAAAGAAAGAAAACCAAAATATGTGTTCAATATATGTGGACTTCAGCATCCTAATCTACAGCATATAGAGTGGTGATTTTAGGACTATTTAATACTATAACCTTTTTTTTAAAGTTGAAGTTAATTTTCCAAGTATTCTGATTCACCAGATTTTCAAGTATTTATTGCAATGTCTGAAATTGTTCTTTATGACTGCAATTGCCAAGACTTAGCCTACCCATTAGGAAACAAACTAAAGCCACAATCCATATAAGACAAACATCGTCTCATCTAAACTCAGTTCCATGGTCAGTGGGAGAATGGGTTTCTTCTAATGAAAAGGTGTTGTCAGGAGAAGCAATGTGTGCAGTAACTGGACATTCACAGTGCATGGCCATTGTCTTCTAAAGACAACTCATGTAGCCCAAGAGAACTAAAGTCACAGAGCAGGTGCTGAGGACTGCTTGTCCTGAATGTTGACATGTTTTGAATATTAGCAAGTCACAAAGTATTCCAAAAAAAAAATCTTCCACCTGATTTCAATTTGGCTAGAATTAGTTTGTTTTCTTGGCAAATTTCAATGCTTTAGAATATTGTCTCCATATTTCACTTGAATTAATTCTTGTGACTTTTAACAGACCTGCCACCTTTGAAAGCATATGACTCACTTCCACCCCTTGTAATGCAAAACTACTTGGTTTTAAAAGCATTTGCATTAGAAATGCAAAGCTGAGAGCTGAAAAAAGCTGATGGAGCAGACAGTTTGCATTATTTCACTATGCCAACAAAATACATCATGGGCCCATTGCCAAACTGCTTCAAAATCACTTTCAGCTCATGTATGACCAAAACAGGACTTCATTTTGTCCCTCCACCCCAGAAATTTTTATTTGAATAATAGGAATAATAATAATCAAATAATCAGGGTTCTATTATATACCTAATTACTTTTGCACTGACTTAAAATTCCCATTGATGGAAAGGGAAATTTTATTGGGATAGGACCCTTGAGAATTTCTTCATGATTAAAAAGAAGTTGCAATAGGCTGTCTAGAACAATTATGATGTTAATAGACTAAAAATGCATTTGACAAATCGGTCTCATTCTTAATTTGAGTGCACGAACCACTTATCAGATGAGCAGATAAGCAGAGAAATTTTCTTAAGTGTGTTTTAGTGCTCAATGTTTTTTATATGATTTCAAATCAAGCAAAGGGGCAATATTTATATACATGTATAATAATGTTTAGCACATTTGAGAAATCACACCTTGTAATACAGTATTAACACGACATAGAATATTTTATTTTGACTACAGTAGAGAGGAAAGGATGAGACTTTGTTTTTCATGTTATGTGGCTGGCTGGCATACTTCAAAATTTTGAGTCCAGTAGAACTGACAGCTTCTCACTTCAATCAGAGGGATTGACAGAATTTAAACAAGGCTCACTGATGGTGTACACTATACCTTTCCTGTGGCAAAGTGATAATGGGATTTCATTAACGAATCAATTTGCTTTACAAATGACATCCAAGGAGGCATTGGAAGACAGTTGGGTCTGACTCAAGATTAACATTTCTTGCCAAACTTTTAAAAGTATAAAATCTGTCCCTTAATCCAAATGTTATTGGCCATGACTATTAGTTGTGCGAGTTGCATGGAGTTCAGAAATATATGAAAACTAAATACCAAGTTCCCATATGGTTCCAAAGACCTGTTATGATGTGGGAGAGGGGAGTTCACCCCGGATTACTGATTTCTTTCATCTTTGGCTTTATACCCCAACATAGAGATGTTCACTGTCACAAAAAAAGGGATGGATGGCTTCTCAATATTTACTTCTATGTATTTCTGAGAGGCAAAATACCTTAATGCATCAAGAAATGGTTCTTCCATTCAGGAAGCTTTCAAGTTAAACACTGGTGGGATGGAGCTTGGCACCTGCAGGAAGAACCAGGAGTCCACTGGGTCACATTTGACCTTTTCTTAATACTACCCCCAACTTCTGCATTTTGCAGAAATACAATCACTCTCAATTTTTGAAGGGCTAATTATCTACTTTGTGGATGTGTTTTGTCTTTTCTCCTCAAGGATTAGGCCTTGGGCTCTGTTTCCTTTCATTTTTATTTCACCCTGAGGGTGGAAAAAGAAACAATTGGGAATAAAATTCAAATCAGTCTACTTTATTTCTTCTTAAATTTTGTTTTATGGAAGGTATTTGAAAGAAATCATTGGCAAAATTAATGTTGAGTGCATTACATGCTGTGGATTTTGAGAATTCATAATGTTCTTTTTCCATTCACCACAAATAATTGAGAGTTGGCTGTATTCTTGCAGAATAAATTTTTTTTAAAAAATGGTAAAGAATTTGGCTTCCACCAAAAGAAGCTTGTTTGGTTTTAATTAACTCTGCTGAAATTTAAGCCAATAGAAAAGATCAACACAATTTCTGTTATGATAATATAACAGTAACTCTTGGTTAAATGTGCACTCTTCTTCCTATTTTAAGTCTTTGACCAAAAAGAAGGGGGGAAAAAAAGAAAAGAAAGAAATTGCATATTTTTTTCACTTTTTCATTACTATATCAAGGCTGAATGACTTTGACACTCCAGTGGATATTTTTATGATCACATTGAAATAAGTTCAAAGTTTAACATTGGTGTTACACTTTGTCCTTAGCCCCTCAGTCTTAGATGATTAAGAAAGATGCTCTGTCCTCCTCCCCAAAATGTGTTATTTCTTCATATGCAAAAAAAAAAAAAAAAAAGTTATTCCATAACTTTTAGGAACTGTGACAATTATTTCAAAGAGATACTTGGAAAAGTTTTCTTCACTCTGGAAATAAATGCTTCCCTTTATTTAAAAGGAAGAATATAATTGGAATCTTAATTTTAAGAAAAACGTGTAAAAGTACTTGTTATGACATTCAGTTTCTAAGAAAAATAGGACACAGCTTCTTTTTAAAACCCTTATTTCAGGCCATATTCAACATCATGGAACTTCTGAAACATCGTTCAGTTTTAAACTTTATTTCAGAGCATCTTTTTTTTTTTTTTTTTTTTTTTTACTGCTGTCTCTGACTGTCGAGGAAAGTTCTGTAATTCTGTGGTGTTTCTGGTTTTATTTTTAATTTCTTTCATCTGTACCACAGTCCAATGAAATACCATTTCCCCTATTCCTTGGGCTTTCTGTAGATCAGTGGATGTTAGGTTTAAATTTCTGTTTTCTTTGATGAAGCTTTCAATAAAAAATGACAATAAAATCAACCAAGTAGGGCTGTTGTGTTTGTCTGTCTGCACTCTTCCAGAAACCAGTTGTGGTGGTGCTGGTGGTGGGGTTCGCTGTTATAAGGGGGCTGTGTTTGTACGCAATTGGGTACATTGTTGAAATTCCTCCAGGAAAGGGTTATCCCCAGTAATAAAAAGTGAGACTGGAAGGAGCATTGTATTCAGGCAAGGGGTCCTGAGAAATATCACTGTGTGGGGTCTTCAGAGAGAGTACAGGTTCTCTTAGGTCTTCCCTTACCTCGCAGCTCTTCCTACTACTTATGCCACAGGGTTCAGAAACCACCCAACTCCTATTTCCAAACAAGCCTAATATCTAGCAACCATTTGGTACATCTTGTGTGAAGGCCATGAGGGATCGAGTTATATATATAGTACTAAAGAAATTTATTTGACACCCATGGTTTATATTCCTGCAAGGATTAAACTCCAAACTAACCCAGTTCAAAAGTGTCCATTTCTCAACCTATGGGTGACTATGTTAGCAAATAATTATAACCAATATTTTTCTGATCAAGAATTATCCAAGCTGGCTTGGATCCAGCTCACATTCAAGGGCCAAGAAATATTCCATGATATAAGGCTCTTTTGCTGTATTGCTCAGGAATATTCTCTTATAGAAAACAGGAAAACAAATGGAATGAATACAATGCATGATTCATTAAACAGCAAAGGAAGATAAGAGATAAACTGAGAAAGCATGTGAGCATGAACAAAAATAGAATAAGAAAGACCAAGGAAGCGCTGTATATTTATGATGCTCTAAATATACACAGGAATTCTGTTTTCATTGCTATTAAAAAAAGGCTTAGACTGGGTAATTCATAAACAATAGAAATTTATTACTCATTGTTCCAAATCCTGAGAAATCCAAGATTAAGCTGCCAATGTATATGGTGGTGCCTTTTATGAGTCTTCACATAAATGAGTCCCTGAGGACTGTTTTTTTGGGGGGGCACTAACTCTATCCATGAAGGTTCTGCCCTCAATGACTTAATCTATCTCCCAAAGGCCCCACCTTCTAATACAATCACCTTGGGAGTTAGGTTTCTACGTGACATTTGAAGGGGCATACACATTCAGGCTTTAGCACCCATTTTCCATTATGGTTTGTTTAGAACAATGGTTCTTTATTTGTTGTTTGTTGTGTGTTTAAGACTTCTAAGGAAATAATACCACCCACACCCACCACATGCATAAATTTTTTTTTTTCTAATTCCAAGGTATTTTGGAAGAACTTCCTGAATTGTATTCACATGTGTAAAATCTTTGGTTTCAAGATATGAAGAAGAAAACTGGAGAATGAAAAATAAACTCAATTTAGTATGCTGTTCCTCATGTATAAAATAATCATAATTTTATGTCCTAATATCTCTATTTTTTAATGGTTTGTAATTTATTTTCTCTAAGAACTGACTGCTTTGGAAACTTTCAAGAGTTCCAATGAGTTTCATGTTTCATGATGCTTTTTATTTTCCGAGGAATACTGATGAAGATATCATGTAGCTGCTTCCTAAACATAGTAAAGTGAAATCTAATGGCACTTATTTAATTTAACTCAGGAGATTTAAAATTTTTTTTCTTTGAAATTGATTTTTTAAAAGTCTCTAATTAAGCTAAAAGACTGTATTTTTATTTAAATCTTCAAAAACTAAGGAAGCAGCCTCTCCCAGGGTTTTTCTCCAACCCTTAGTAGAAATTGTAGGTTACTATCATATTAAAGTGGTTGCCAGGTGGTGCTGCCATATTAGTCTCCTATAGATTCCAAATTCACCTCACAGATTCTGTGTTGCCAGCCCAAATTAGCACAGTGAGACAGGGCTGCGGGAGCAAGGTCATCATTAACTGTGTCCTCACTCTGCCAGGCACTATTCTAGCTGTTCCCATAGACTTGAATTCACACGACCTTCACAAGGATGCTCTAAGGTAGGTACTACCACTGCCCCCATTTCTCCAATGAGGCTTGAAGTGAACCTAGGGATAAATACTTAGAAAGGGCTAGAGTGTGCTTTTAAAAACAGATTCATTTTCTCAGATCCCTAGTTTCAAAGTTTTCTTCTTCTGAAATGACTCTTGGCAATGCAAATGTGGAAGACACCTTGGGTTGGTTTTGTTTTTTTAATCATCAACATTTGTTTTCTTCCAAACAGTTCACCTCACTGTGCCAGGATCCATCGTTCCTGGAGCTTAGGGGCATTGGGCATTCATTCTAATAACTGGTCACAGAAACACAGCACAATTCACATGTGCCATCTGAGAAATAACTTGCCTTTTCCATCTTTTCTTGATATGACCCTGTCTTTGATTTGTTCTGGAAGGAAAGGGCCTATCTGTCAAGGAGACAGGCATAACTTTTCCACCAATATCTTCATTTAAGAGCACACTTTAGTATCAGGGTAGACAAGCATCTTGTTTGCAAAAATGTCACAGTCAAGCAAGTACTGGCTTGTGACAACATTTTAGCATGAATAAGATCAAGGAATTTAGACAATATGTTTAGCACTTTTGTGGTTTGATGAAAAGTAGATTGAAGAGCTATCTGGTTTGAATGTAGTCATCGCTCATCAAAAGAAACTGGAGGGTCTGCTAGTCCCCTCACTGCTATTTCCCAATTCCTCCGCTTACCAGCAAGACCCCTATCCTTTTCTTAAATCATCTAGGACATTTAACTCTTTTGATGACAAAAGGAGTGGAATCTGCCATTCTTGGCTGGCCATACCTCTAGTTGGAACTGTTACATATTACCACTGATCTGCATTTTACAATCACCCCAGGTACAGTGCTGGCTACATTTTTAACATGTTGGAATTGGGGCTGTGGAAAGTTATATATGACCTGGCCAAGTTTTCAGAGTGCAGACGGGATCTAAATTTAGGATATGCTAG
The DNA here is from genome assembly GCA_025594165.1 of Tamias sibiricus. NCBI lineage: Eukaryota > Metazoa > Chordata > Mammalia > Rodentia > Sciuridae > Tamias > Tamias sibiricus. The sequence goes on along the minus strand of CM046673.1, from coordinate 34,529,476 downwards.
CTATAAATGCCAAAGATTTTCCTCATAATAATGCTGGAACTACTGATATGATTTGAAGGGATACATGGCCCAAAATAACTTTTCTTTTACCTGACATTTTATCCTTATAATTTTATTCTTTATTTTAAATTATTTTTTAGCTGTAAATGGACACAATACCTTTTTTTTATTTATTTATCTTTATGTGGTGCTGAGGATTGAACCCAAGCCCACGTGTGTGCTAGGCAAGTGCTCTACCACTGAGCTACAGCCCCAGCTCATAATTTTATTCTTAAAGGTAGACCATAAAGCAGGGAAAGACATGGTTGGGAAGCAGAAAAAAGATCTTGGATTCTAACTAGATATAACATCTGAAAAATAGTTTTCTTTCTCCCTGAACTTTAGCTTCTTTATTTATCAAAATGCATATCTTTTATTTATCAGAGTATTTATTCTTTTGGTACTGGGTATTGAACCCAGGGGCACTTTACCACTGAACTACATCCCCAGCTCTTTTTACAGTTTTATTTTGAGACATGGGCCTTGCTAAATTGCTGAGGCTGGCCTCAAAATTATAATCCTCCTGCTTCAGTCTCCTGAGTCAATGGGATTACAGTCATGTACCAATATGTCCAGTTTATCAGAGTATTTATGAGGAGAAAAGAGGCAATGCACAAAATCTGTAAAGACAATCAAATCCTAGGCATAATTTGAACTTTTATGTTCTGAAGTTTTCCTTTAAAGCACGAAATATTCTTACAAGGGTAACTCCTGAAAGTTAAAGTCAGGGTAAATTCCTAAAAAGATGAAAGGAGTCAAGAAATTAAATGAGCCAAGGTAACAATTAGCTATTTAGCTATGTTGCCCAGATTCCAGAGGACAAAAATGCCGTGCTTAAAATCACCAGCCCCCAAGCCACTAGAACAAGAAAGCACAGAGGCTCAGCTGCTAGTTGAGCTTCATTCACCCCCCAGTTTGGAGGATAATCCTATATATCATCATCCTTCACCATCCCCCTGCCTTCTTGGGACCTTCAACATAATGGCATCTAATCTAAAGGGAGTGCCTGATGGAAGGGTTCAGGTGGTAGCAATTCAAGACTATTCTACTTATCAGCTACAAACTGGACTGGAGAACTAAGGGCAAGATCTTCAGCAGACCTCATGCATAAGGTAAGTTTATCCAAAAAGTGTCTGGGATCATACCAATAAGCATGTTGCCTCAAAGAGGTATTTCCAAGACAAATGATCATAACTAGCAAAATATAAATGAATCCTGGCTTTTACAGGATCTGGAAAAGTCTAGAGAGCATGAGATAATGATTGTAAATGTGTGCGTGTTACACATTTGCCTCTTTGTCTGAGGTACTTCCTCTGTCTCCCCAACCATCTTGTGATTGACTTGTCCCTTTATTTGGATTTTAATTTTACTTTTAACCTGAATATATTAATATCACAAAGAAAAAGTCATACACCATAAATGATCCATATGATTTTCACAATCTGAATACACAAGTATAACCCAAAATTACAAAATTAGCATCACCTAGAAAGACACCACTCTCCCCTGCTCTCTTTTACTCACCATGCAGAACTCCCCATACTAAAGGGCTGAATTCTAACAACCTAGAACGATTTTGTCTGAATTTTACTCTACATAATTGCACATTCTCTTGACTTTTATGAGCATAGGGTTATTATACATGAAGAGAGGACTAACACTTCTGTTTGTTTTTGAAACACCAAAATAGCTATTATTCCTCTGAAAACTACACGATAAAATTTTAAAGATGCTCAGTTTCCGAGATTACATATATGTTTCGTGCAGTTTCTGTCACTATTGAGCATCCTTTACAACTAAGAAACAACAAAAGTTCTAAACTAAATGTCCGTTAAGAGAGTGATAGCAACAGTCTGAAAGCAGTAGCTGAGTCTCAAGGCAAGGCTGGTTGTCCAGGTTCACCCAAGGTTTGCCAGCATGTCACTCACTGTCTTTTTATTCCCACACTGAGTGACTTGGGGTAGCTGAGGCTAGATTTTATTGGGAGACCATCCACACCCAGAAGTTGTCAATACACCAATGTTTCTACAAAAACGCAGCATATGAAATATATTAAACCCATTCCCACCAACTGAAATAGCAACTTTTAAAACTTATTATCCTTTTAAAATGTTTAGAGCTTTCCTGCATTGGAGATGTTGCTCTTACTTTCTTTCCTCCTTCCTGAATTCATCCTTTAGGCCAGTGGTAGAGATCAATCAGGTCTCCTTAGGACATTTCCCAGGTATGTGCTTTGGGGCTTGTTTGGGGTGAAGGAATCATCATTTTTTTATCACTGCGGTCCTAGAAGCAGAAAGCAAAGTCTTTGGGAAACTAAACTAAATCTACTACTTTGGTGAACCCTCCACAGATAAGCATAGTGCTTTTAAATATTTTGCAAGAGTCCTCTTATGTTCTCACTAAGCCCAAGTCTGAGTCTCAGAGACATGGATTTTGCCAATGTTCCTGTCCCATCTTCCTACTGTAGAGCTGTTCCTAGCCACTCCTGTCCTTCTCCCAAGGGTAAAGATTTCCACTTTCTATTTTTGTCCTATTTCCTACAAAGGGCTCCCAACAGTACCCCAAAGTTACAGTTTTTCTTGTGCTCTTCTCTTCCTACAGATTGAGATCAGAGATTTTGTCTTTGCTGTTCTTTGCTTTTCTTAGGGTTTATTTTTTTTTTAATTTTGTGGTTATTGCTGTTGTTTTTCCCCCATAGGAGAGATGAAGTCTGTGTTGGCATTTTTAGCAGAAAATTTTGTTACTTACCCCAGGCTAGCACCATAAGGGTGCTTTCTTCCCCATCTTCCCTGAGGAAAACTTCCATACGGAGCAAATTCTGTTATACCTGCAGCTCTCTCCACCCAGGGTCAAAAATCTCCACAAGCCTACAAGTCATCACAGAAACTCCAAAGAATGTTTAGATGAATCATATTACTGGGCTTATATTTACTGGTTGAATTGTGATATTCAACTTCCAATCCCAAGAACCTGTAAATGTGACCTTATTTGGAAATAGAGTCTTTGGAGATGTCATTAAATCAAGAGGAGGCCATATTGAATGAAGGTAGATACTAAGCCCAATATAATATAAAAGATGAAGATTTAGGCACAGAGACAAATACAGAGGGAGGACAGCCATGTGAGGATCACTGGAGAGATGAAGCTACAAGTCAAGGGCTGCCAAGGAGTGCCAGAAACCACCAGAGATGGGAGAGAGGCATGGAACAGTTTTCCCTAGAACCTCAGAGACAGCACAATGCTGCTGACACCTTTCAGACTCCAGAACTGTAATAAAATACATTTATGTTGTTTTAAGCCACTTATCTGTAGGACATTGTATTTAGTGATGGCAGCTCTAGGAAATAGATACATAAGACATGCATAGCGTTGATCCCAAGCAAACAAATGCTTATATCCTGTCTTTTCCACTAGGTACTTGTTCTCCCAGATTTTCCTCTAGGACTGTGCCCTGTGACTTCCATATTCTCACAGTTGCTAAATAAATAAATAAATAAATAATGACTAATGTGAGCTCTATTTAATGCAATATTTTAAATGTTATAAGTATGGAGCTTTCTAGCTTTCTACATGTTTGAGGTGAAACTGGAATTCTTCTTATAGTGGATTTAAGTTTCAAAACCTAAATGAAGCTCTTTAAATGAACTTGGCTGACAGGTCTTCCAACTGCATTGGTGCAAATTCTTCCCACCTCTCTGCTCTAGACCCTATTATTACCAGTGACTTGTATTCTAAACTATAGAGATGTTTTTTTCTTCCAACACTTTTTACATTTTTTAGCTAATTCCCTTTTCTGGTATTCAGTTAAGTTATTCACAAAAGTAAATTTATCTCATAAAGTCTAGCAAATTAAACTCCAACTTGAAAATCTTTATACAAAATCATCCATATTCATAAGCAATATGTCTGGCTACACTTCTAAACAGGAAATTCAGGTAAGATATAAAGGGTAAAAAAGAGAAAGAGTTAGCTAATGGGTAAGGAATCCCCCCATCTCCCACTCCCTGCAAGTCCCTCTCTAGTTTAGCAACCCAGGTAGAAACCAACATTTGAAAATCTTGACATTCATCTCAGGCAACCTGTGTGAATTTCAGATCTCCATTATAGAGTTTGTTAACTTTGTTTCCTTCACCAGTAAAATAAATAAAATAATATTACTTATCTCATATGGATTTCATGAAAGCTAAATCAATTAACACATGTAAGACATTTAAAAGAAAGGTACATAGTAAATGGTCAGCAAGCTTGGAATGCTATTATCTTATTAGTAGATTTTGCTTCAGTCAAGAGTACAAGGAGTGTCCATCAGCATGGAGTGGTTTATGTTAGAAATCATTTTAAGGGGCTCATGGGGTAGTCCTGAGATATCAGATAGATTCTGGTTGCAAGGTGAACAGGTTTTATTGTGTTTGTTCAATATAGGTCTTACTCCTAGACCCACAACAAATTGGATTTTCCAAACCTCACCTCCTCTAAATCTAGTGGTTCTGGTTAGGCTAAAAACTAATGCTCTCATCGTAGTTATTTATGGAGGAAGAGAACTAGAAAAAGAAGAGAGTAGTTTCAGTACCAGGCAAAGAAGTGAAAACCCACACTCAAAGAAAGAGAACCTGATTCTTATCTATTCTTGTTAACATGATAGATGGCTAACTTCTTGGGTTTAAGGTTGTCTTTGAATCAGCTGAACACAGTGCAAAACAAAGATGCAGCTCTCACGGTTTTTGCTACAGATATATAATGATAACAGAAAACAACAAACTTTTTATAGCACCAAACTGTTCCCCAAACTATCATAGATGTTGTAACATTTTATATTCTCCAGTACATATGGTACTTACACAGATGGGAACATTGAGGCTCAAAGAGGTTAAATGTCTTGTTGTGGCAAAATTGTTATGTCCTTCCAAGAGTTGATCCACAGGGGAGAACATAGAAGTCACTATTTGAATTAAAGGCAATGGGTAGAAATGTTATTTTATGCATTTCTTCTGAAGAATTCTTTTTGTTTTCCTTTTTCTTCTGTAGAATTATTGTACTTCTGAAACAGTTTAAGATTGTTCCCATTGTTATAGGATGTCTGAAACATCTGTCCTATATTGTGCTGTTACTAGTTTACCCATTGTTTACCTCAAACAATATATGATTTTTAAAAACACATTGAGGATTCTTCCTCCTTTTTTCTTGTTCTGTAATTCTGAGCTCCAGCTCCTCTCCTCCACTCCAACTGGCCTACAGGATGCTAAGATGCTGCTGTAGCATCTGTAGATCTGTAGCAAAAACCTAGCCTACGATGTTAAGATGCTCCTCTCCTAGACTTTGCATTCTGCTTCTGGCTGTACATGCTCACTCCTCACTTGAAAACCTGTTTGTAGCTGCTGCTGGCACAACCCAGACCCTTGCTCTTGAATCTGTGTCTGTATTAGACACCTCATTGCCTGCAGGACATTTGCCTATGGTTGTTGACATTGAAGCATGATGCCTTTTCTCATTTTATTTTATTTTTTCTAGATATACATGGCAGTAGAATGTATTTTGGCATATTATACATACATAGAATAAGTATAACTTGTTCCAATTAGGATCCTATTATTGTGGTTATATGTAACATGAAGTTACATTGGTCATGTATTCATACATAAGAATAGGAAAGATTTCTCCAATTCATTCTACAGTCTTTTCTAGTCCCATCCAACCTCCCTTCCCTTCATTCATTCCCCTTGTCTAATTCAATGAACTTCTAACCCTTGTTGTAGGATAGTATCCAAATATCAGAGAGAACATTCTGCTTTTTTTTTTTTTTTTTTTTTTAATTTAAACTGGCTTATTTCACTTAGCACAATATTCTCCAGTTCCATTTACTGGAAAATGCCATGATTCCATTCTCCTTTATGTCTGAATAATATTTCATTGTGTATATATACCACGCTTTCTTCATCCATTCATTTGTTGTAGGGTGCCTAGGTTGGTTTCCATAGCTTGGCTATTGTGAATTGAGCTATTATAAACACTGAAGTGGTTGCATCATTGTAGTATGCTGATTTGGGTATAAACTGACTATGGTGCTGAAAAAACTGGAAATCCACATGTAGTAGAATGAAATTGAACCTCTATATCTCATACTGTACAAAACTCAACTCAAAGTGGATCAAGGACTTAGGCATTAGACCAGAAACTCTGCACCTACTAGAAGAAAGAGTAGGGCCAACTCTCCAACATGTTGGCTTAGGAAAAGAAATCCTCAATAAGACTCCTAAAACACAAGAATTAAAATCATTCAGTAAATGAGATGGTATCAAACTAATAAGCTTCTTTCCATGAAGAAAACAATCAAGAACATGAACAGAAAGCCTATAGAATGGGAGAAAATCTTTACAAGCAGCACATCTGATAGAGAATTAATCTCCAGGATATATGAATAACTCAAAAAACTTAACCCCCACCAAAAAAACAAAACAAACAAATAACACAATCAGTAAATGGGCAAAGGAACTGAACAAACACTTCACAGAAGAATAAATATGAATGGTCAAAAAATATATGAAAAATGGTTGAACATCTCTAGTAATTAAAGAAATGCAAATTAAAACTATACTGAGATTTCATCTTACTCCAGTCAGAATGGCAATTATCAAGAATACAAGTAACAATAAATGTTGGTGAGGATGTGCAGAAAAAGGTTCGCTCATACATTGCTGGTGACACTGCAAATTGGTACAACCACTCTGGAAAGCAGTATGGAGATTCCTTAGAAAACCGGAAATGGAACCACCGCTTGACCCAGTTATCCCACTCCTCGCTTTATACCCAAAGGTATTTTCTCTTAATTCTCTTCTATGTCTTATGTAGAGAGAAGAATCCAATCTCATCTGTTAGAAAACTTTGCTTTTTAGATGAGTTTCCTATTATCTTCTTTTTCTTTTGTCTATATTCAGCTATTTCATAAAACTCCTATTTTATTCTTCTGATTCATTGCTGTTCTGTCTCTATTGACATTTCCAGTTTGGGTTTTTATTGATTGATTTAAATTTTTTTTTAAATTCTGGGTGTTCATGAGTATTGTAGAAAATTTGAAAAATGTAAACAGACCAATTGAAAAAAAAAAAATACCTTCTATAATTTCACAGAAGAGCTCTTGCTTTCACTCTTATTTTTATGTATAAATTTTAAAATATGAAAGTTTAGAATTATACTATATAACTTTGTTACTTTTCATTCCTGATGAACCTTGCTGTATTATTTTCCTTTATTATTTTATTAGAGCACATTTCAGAATTAACTTTTCAGAATAGTTAGTTTCATTGTGGCATGTTTGAACATGCATGTAACATATTTTGATCATTCCCACCCTCCATGACCTCCCATTCCCCTAATCCTCTTCTTCTTCATTAATAGACTAAATTAGACATTCATGTCTGTCTGTCTATCTATCTATCTTTTTCTGGATTATACACATGAGAGAAAATGTGAACCTCTTCAGTTCCATCCAGATTTCATTCTTCTTTATGGGTGAATAATACTCCATTGTGTGTGTGTGTGTGTGATTTTCTTTTATCCATTCATCTGTTGACAGGCAACTAGTCTGATTCCATAACTTGACTATTGTGAACTGTACCATGATAAACATAAGTAAGCAGGTATTTCTTTTGTATTTTACTTGAATCCTTTTGTATGTATACTGATGATTCTTATAGCTGCATCATATGGTAACCCTGTTTGAGTTTTTGAGAAATCTCCATACTGATTTCCACTGTGGCTATACTAATTTACATTCCCACCAATAGCATATAAAGTTTCTTCTTGTCCACATTTTTGCTTGTATTCATTGATATCTGTACTCATGTTGATTGGCATTTTGACTAGGATGAGATGAAATCTCCATGTACTTTTGATTCACATTTCCATGATAGCTAAAGATGTTGGACCCTTTTTGTTATAACTGTTCCCTTTGTACCTGTTTGAGAAGTGTCTGTTCAGTTAATTTTCCCATATATTGATTGGGTTATTTGTATTTGTGATGTTAATTTTTTTTGTGTTCTTTATATATTCTGGCTATTAATACTCTGTTAGAAAAGTAGCTGATAAATATTTTCTCCCATTGCTTAAGTTAACTCTTCATTATGTTGTTTCCTTTGACATGCAGAAGTTTTCTAATTCAATGCCGTCCCATTTGTCGATATCTGCTATTATTTCCTGATCTACAAAAGTCCTGGTTAATTCACAGTAGCTAAGCTATGGAACCAACATAGATGACCATCAAAAGATGAATGGATGAAGAAGTTGTGGTTTATATACACAATGGAATATTACTCAGCCATAAATAAGAGTGAATTTATGACATTTGCCAGTAAATAGATGGATCTGAAGAATATCATGCTAAGTGAAATAAACCAATTCCCCAAACACCAAAGGTTGAATGTTTTTGCTGATATATGGAAGATAAGCCACAGTGAGGGGCAGGGAAGGAAAGTTCAGTAGATTAGACAAAGGGGAACAGAAGAAAAGGAGGAGGAATAGGAATAGGAAAGACAGTAGAATAAATCTAACATAATTTTCCTATGTACACATATGAAATTACCTAAGTGAACTCTACTATTGTGCCCACCCACAAGAATAGAATCATAATTAGAACAAGATATATCATGTGCATGTATAACTTCATCAAAATGGATTCTAATGTCATGTATAGCGAAGAAGAACCAATAAAATAAAATGTTTTTAAAAAGTTGTAAAAAAATAAAAAGTCCTGGTTAGAAGTTGTTGCCTCTCTTTTTTCCCTGTTTTTAATTTTTTCCCCTCTTGCAATTTCAAAGCTTCTGGTCTTATATTTAGGTTGTGGATACATTTTGAATTGAATTTTGTACAGGATGAGAGAGAGGGATCTACTTTTGATCTTTTCTTTGTAGGTATCCAATTTTCCCAGCACCTTTTTTTAAAGAGGCTGTTTTTCCTCCAACACATATTTTTGGCACCTATTTGGAGAATCAGAAGGCTGTAGATGTGTGGGTTCATTTCTGGCTCCTCTGTTCCATTCCATTGAGCTATGTGTCTGTTTTTACACCAATACCATACTGTTTTTGTCACCATGGCTCTCTAGTATATTTTGAAATCAGGTACTGATGCCTCTATCATTGATCCTTTTTGCTAAGGATTGGTTTGGCTACTTGGAGTCTTTTGGAGTTCCACATGAATTTTAGGATTGTTTTTTCCCAGTTCTGTGAACATCATTGGTGTTTTCATGGGCATTGGACCAAATGTGTAAATGGCTTTTGGCAATATGGCCATTTTAACAATATTAATTCTGCTGATCCATGAACGTGGAAGTTCTTTGTAGTGCCTTCTTTGATTTCTTTCTTCATGTTTTCAGTAATTGTCATTGTACAGGTCTTCTACCTTCTTGGTTATGGCTATGCTAAGTTGTTTTATATTTTCAATGCTACTGTGAATAAAATTGTTTTCCTGAAATTTTTCTTGTGGGTTCATTGTTGGAGTATAGAAATGCTATTGATTTTTTAGGTTGATTTTGTGTACTGCTACTTAGTATTTATTTATCAGATCTAAGAGTCTTCTGGTAAAGTCATTAGGGTTCTCTAAGTATGGAATCATATACTCTGCTCATAGGGATAATTTGATTTTTACTTTCCTACTTGTATTCCTTTTATTTCTTTCTGTTGCCTGGTTGCTCTGGATACAATTTCGCATATATTCGATAGGAGTCACGAGAATGAACATCCTTGTCCTGTTTCTGATTTTAGAGGAAATACCTTCAGTTTTTCCCCATTTGGTATGATGTTGGCTTTGTCTTTGTCATGTATAACTTTGTTGTGTTGAGGTAAGTTCCTTCTATACCTCATTTTGTCAGGGCTTTTATTATTAACGGGTGTTGAATTTTGTATTATTTTAGGTTGCACGGTTTTAAACATTGTATTTAATTCTCATGAGTAGACAAACTAAAATCTATCACTGGATTTAATTAATTAAAAAAAGAAAAATACCATAAACTGTAGTATTGAGCAATGATAGGCAATTTATTTTTTAAATGCTGAACTTTAAACTACTTATGTAAAAAAAAAATCAGCTTCTATTAGCAATGCCTGGAAGACTGCCTCGTGTTATTTACTTTAAGCTGCTTACATTGATTGGCTAGTGCACTCAGATTCATGTTGAGGATTTTAGGCTTAAAAAGAAAATAATAACAATACCTGTATAGTGAAGTATATATTATTTTTCAATTTTATTTTGGTTATAATTTTGTTTTCTTTCAATGTGGGATAAGCACCTGAAGTCTTGAATGTCAAGGAGTTCCTATTTTGAAGTCCAACAGTAATTTTGAAGTAATGAGAGATAGTTACAGTTAGCAAAGCAAGGGAAGGTATACAACAATATGTGATGGGCCACCAGGCGAGCTGCAAAAGAGCAAAGTGTGTGTGTGTGTGTGTGCGTGTGTGTGTGTGTGCGTGTGTGTGTGTGCGTGTGTGTTTACAAATTTTCCTTTTCCATTGACACATACCAACACCCACAATCAGCTTATAGGGATAGATGCCTCTGGAAATAGCCACAAGCAACTCATTACACTAGTTTATTCCGTGAGGCAAAGCTAGATTTGTAGGGAGATTTTTCACTGTATACTTTTCACATCATTTGCATTTTTATCCTGTGAATATGTTAACTCTTCAAAACCAAGGATTCCAACACATGAAACAAAATAAAATGAAAAGTTTTTAAAAAGAAAGAGGTGAACATTTTTTACTTAGATATTCATCTTGATTTTTGAACTCTCCAGTACTCTTTGCGATGAAAATGTCAAGCTGCCAAAACCCTCGACACCAGGGTTCTTAATTTTAGGAGTGTAGCATTTGGTGATACCTTTTCAGAAACATATTTATAAGGACAAACCAAAAAAAAAAAAGGAACAAAATAAAAATAGTTACAGTTAGAAGATATCAAAAATATTTTTAACTTTTGATAATATATGCACTTTATTCATGTCTTGTTATGGTTTGAATATGAGGTGTCTCCCCAGAGCTCCTGTGTTAATGCAGGAATATTGACAGGTTAAATGATTGGATCATGAGAGCTGTCACCTGGTCAGTCCATCTGGTTTGAGTGGACGGAGTGGGTATAACTGTAGGCAGGTGGGGTGTGGGTAGAGCAGGAGGGTCAATAGGGGCATGCCCTGGAAAAGTTCATCTTCCCTTTGGCCCCTTCCCTCACCTGTGTCTCTGCTTCCCAATTTCCATGAAGGGAGCAGCTTCTCTCTATCACTCCTTACTGCCATGATGTGCTGTCTCACCTTGGGCCCAGATCAAGGGACTTGGCTGACCATGGACTAGCCCTCTGGAACCATAAGCCAAAATAAACTTCTTTCTCTAAGTTGTTCTTGTCAGGTATTTTGGTTACAGCAAAGATGACCAACACATGCCATAAATAAGATTTAACAATGCTTGGATTTTTTTAATTGTTTGCAACAATTGTAATGCAATTTGAAATGATTTGTAATTCCTATTGGTGATGAAGCACCCTAAATAGAACTGTGGTTTGTTGTTTAAACTCAGACTTAAAGGAAATGTTAAATTTCTGTTTGAATATTAGTAAAAATAAGACTATTTTTTTTTTTTCCTTACTTAAGTTCGGAGACATGTGAAAAAATATCCCTTGACTGTCTTGGAAGTCATGCTGAGAACACCCGCAGCGGGGAAAAAAAAATGACTTTGGATGAACCCATTGAATACATAGATAAGGCTATGATGGAGACTCAGCCCCTCTGAAGGGATGCAGAAGCTCACCATAGGAGTGAAACCTAAGCTATGTCTTAAGGGATATGCAATAATTTGGCTGATGAATAATGACAGAAAGGAATGTTCAGGAGGTGAAATAATGTAAGGAACAGCAGAAGGGTGTGGAAACTCAAGGAAATGGAACACATGGGGAGTTATCTGCATTTCTGTATTCCTAAAGCACACAAAGAGGGAATCGGGTGATGAGATTGAAAAGGAGGCCAGCGGTATGTGTGAAGAACACAGTGTGAATAGCCTGGCATTGCATTGGTAAGCAAGCAATGGGGAATGACAAGGAATTCTAACAAGGGAAGTGACATGATCTAATTTGTTTTTTTCTTTTTTCTTTTATTTTTCCCTGAGGACCCTAATTGCATGGTAGAAAATTGGTTTGAGTTGGTGGAGACCAGAGAGGCAGCTACTTCAAAGTTCATACAGAGATGATTAAGATGATTAAGTCTGAAATCAGTACATTCCTTTTAGAATGGAAGTAACGGATAAGATTGTTGTAGATTAGATCATTGGTCTCTAGGTTTTTGTGCTGGCTGTGTTTTGAAATTACATACCCACAACATTTGCCACGTTATGTTGTATTTCCCATCCCTTGATTTTGGGGTTGGTGGTATAATTTTCTTTGGTTAATGGGATATTGATGGGCTTGTTATAAACAGAGGGTCAAAATGTGATTGTGCAGTTCATCATCTTGAATTTCTTTCATCATTGTGAAGCATATTTGAAGTAACCTCTATTTCTAGAGAGATAAGAGCTTTTTGGATTACACCTGAATATCATCCTCAGCCTGAAGCCAATCCTGGCTGCCTTGCAGTCTACAGCACAGTTCAGCCCTGCTAAATTCAGCCTAGAGAACAGTACAATAGTCACTCAAAAGACCCATAAAATTGAGAACAAATGCTTACTGTTGGAGTCCACTGAGATCTTCATTGTTTTTGTTATGCAATCATATTCTCCGGGTTCTAATTAGAGTATCTGGCAATCTAATGGTTCCAGAAACTGAGATCAGGATTCATGGAAGAGAGGCATTTTCTTTGGCTAATGAGATATTGATGGGCTTGTTACAAACATAGAGTCAAAATGTGATTGTGCAGTTCATCATCCTGAATTTCTTTCATCATAGTGAAGTATATTGGGAGGCTGAGGCAGGAGGATTGCAAGCTCAAAGCCAGCTTCAGCAACTTAGCAAGGCCCTAAGCAACTCAGTGAGACTCTGTCTCTAACAAAATATAAAAAAGTGCTGGGGATGTGGCTAGGTGGTTCAATGCCCAGAACCAAATGAAAAAAATAAAATTCCAGAATAGTAGCCAATAAAGGAAGCTGAGAAGAAACTGCCTATAGCCAGTATTACAAGAAATAAAAGTGGGTGTCATGAAGATAGAACAATATTATTGAATGGAGTTGGTGGGTTGGGTGCGGAAGACAGACTACAAATAGGCCGAGTAGTGACTTTGAGAGGAAAATCTTACTTTCATCAGAAATTCATAGACATCCATATATCTCAACCACAGGCTTTTACACCATGGAATAAACTATCTAGAAGATTAGTTTTCTCTGTTAAAGTCCATTTATAATGTTTATTTTTATTTTCTATTTTTTTAATATTTATTACTTAGTTGCAGGTGGACACAATACCTTTATTTCATTTTTATGTGGTGCTGAGAATCGAACCCATTGCCTCATGCATGCTAGGTGAGCACTCTACCTCTGAGCCACGACCCCACCCATTTATAATTTTTAAAGGAAATTTTATGGATTAACTAAAAACTCTACATGGGAAATACAGGTCTTTCTTTAGACCGTTACCTACTTAATACCCAGTTTTTAAAGCAACTGTGAATGTGGAAACAGCCATTGAATTGGTATTCAAGCTCACACTTCAAATTTGGTTTCAGATACCATTATTCCTTTGACTCCATTACATCATAGAGCTAATGGCCACAAAGTAGAACACTGATCACATGTGAGTGTGTCTCCATACCTCAATATTTAATGAGCCCATTTGATCTGTGAAAACCACTTTGGTTATTGCTGAATTCAGACAAGGGCGTCATGTTTTGCTGCATCTGTTATGCAGAGATATAGGTAATCTAGTATCAAGGCAGGACAGAACATGTTGCTAGCTCTGTTTTAAAGTCTTATTATGCTTTTTCTAGATGTTTAGAAACCTTATGTTCCACGCGTGTTGGATTTCATTTAAAACTAGCTTTTAAAACAAATTCAGTAAGAACCATTCTGTAAGCATTGTTGTGAGACTGGACAGTCATGTTTATAAGTGACAAAATTCTGACAGAGAATTTGGGTTAGAGAACAAAGTAAATGAGTGAATAGTAGGAAAGCTGACATTTCCATTTTCTTTCCTAACAATTTTTGCGTTGTGATATATAATATTTGGTTGTGAACTACTACTTAGGGACGATGTCAGAACATTGGTGTATGTTAATGTGTATTCTTTTTCCCACGTTTAAAAATTGGATATTTCTAAGTTGTATCACTTTTCAAAAATAAGATGATCCTCTTAACACATTCTGTTCTTTTTTTAAATATATAAAATTTTGTGGTATTGGTACAGAGCAATTACCTAGGATATCCAGGATCTTGGGTTCAATCACAATCACCACAAAATAAAATAACATTTTATATCCTATTTAATTTTTGTATACAAATGCTTCTCAAACTCTCTGTAGCAAAGTGTCATTTTTAAAAAATTTCTAGTCCATTGCAAACCATTATTTTTATAAGATACAACAAAATCTTATTTTTAGAAATAAGAGACACACCTAATGAAAGTCCCAATTGCTAATTATTATTAGAATCAACTGACATTAAATTACCCTGTCAAATTGTCATAAAAACTCATACATGCTAATTCTCAATTTTTCTGCTTATCATAGATCAGTAATAAATAGTTCATCCATGGCAGATATCTCCATGCTGCACTTCGAATAACCCTATGCAGCAATGCCATTTTTGATGTGATATATACTACTATATTGTGCACACACCATGTAGAGAAATGTGTGTTAGTTGAGTCTTCAGCCTAGTTTCTTTCTTACTGGGTTTAGGTAGGGACAAGTTTTATAAGACCATTGTCAACAATTGAGGGAACAGTAATCAGAAGTGAACTATTTTGTATTTGAGAAATATAAAGTATGGAATTTAGTTAGTAAAAAGAAATGAGTAAAATGCATAAACTTGAACAAAGTATATAAGAAAAGAAGCCCTTCTGGAGATACAACCAAACTGAGAAGTTGACTAAATGGCAAAATGGCTGACTGGCTAGCTTGCTTTCTTTTTCTTTTTGTGGTGCTGGGGATTGAACCAGGGCTAGCACGTGCTAGGCAAATGCTCTACCACTGAGTTGCCTCCCTGCGCCTCCATCTTATTTTATTTTGAGACCGGGTCTTGCTAAGTTTCCCCAGGCAGGCTTCAAACTTGTGATCCTCCTGCCTCAACCTCCAGAGTAGCTGGGATTATAGGTGGGCAACACCATGCCCAGAAGCAGAATGGTTCTGATTCTTCAATTGTAGAGATGAAAAGATTACTTGGCACACAATTACTCCAAGACCAGAGAGAGGGAGTTTCCTGTTCCATGAAAGGTGTGTATCAGTTCATTTTATTCAAAACTGGGATACCTCTAACACTGGTGATATACAGCATACAATTTGTGTTATTAGTTTTATATTAACATCTATGAGTGTTCATCATAGTAGAAGGATAGAACATCGCAACAAATTTCTCATGTCATGGCCAGTATCACTTAAAATATATCTGATGAGTAAAGAGAGTTGAACATTATTAATAACAGTATAGGTTGGATGGAAATATGGTTCTGCGGGAATTACTCAATTAGGGGAACTGTGGATTTATACAATTTAAGGTCCTAATTCATAGTAAAAATTCTGCCTGTTTTCAGCTATTTTAGAACATATTGTAAATCATAGAACTCTGGCTCCTGAGGACATGGGTGGAAGCATGGAAAAAAGGAGTGTTCTAGTTACTATTCCTGTGAAACAAACCACCTTAAATTAGTATTGCGAAACGACCATTTTGTGATGCTCTTTGATCTCCTGCATCAGGAATTCCGAGACAGCACAACAGAAATGACTTGTCTCTGCTTTACATTGCCTGGGGCCTCAGCTCATAGACACTAAGCGGAGTCTGGTGAAAGAGTAGCCACATGATATGGCACTCACAATATGGCAGCCTTGAGGTAGAGTTCTCACAGAGCTGTTCAGGGCTCCAAGAGCAAGGTGAGAGCAGACTTGCTCTTCCAGACCAAGTTCAAAAGTCACATGACCTCGCTTCTGATATATTCGATTGCTTACAAGATCTCAAGACTACTGCGAGGTGAAAGAAAAGAACATATACCTCATCATCAGATGGCAGGAGTACCAAAGAATGTGCTTTTGAGGCTCAGAAAATGTTACCCCAAAGTACTTTGAACTGAAGGAGATTGGAAGGGCCTCGGAAAAAAGAAGGTCACTCTGCCCTTCTCCATTTTTCTGTGTGAGATCTGGCCACAAAGAAATTTGCTGACCTACCTGGCTTGAAAGTCAGTCATAGGACTTTCATTCCAGAGGAGTCCTGCCCCATACGGGGGCGGGGAGGGGTGGCGAGGGAGGAACACTGCACAGGGAGGCCAAGAAGAATCTGAACAGACAGGCTTTGCAGAATTATTTTGCATCACTTACCATTATAGCATACACACTTGTCCAGTTATTTCTCCACAACTATCCACATCTCTCATCAGACTCAGCATAGAAATATAGTTTTCCCTGGATCTTTGGGTCTTCATTTCTGAGGGAAGACTTCCATGTCACATAAAACTTTGCTAATTACATTTGATAAGCTTTTCTCTTGTCCACCTATCTTTTGTTGTCACCCAAAACCCCTGTCCCTACCCAGCATGTCTTTCTTTCTTTCTTTTTTTTTTAATACAGTGTTAAAGGATGAGAGTGAGCCATGTGGCATAAAGCCATGCTTCTTTTACTGTATTTTTAAATTTAATAAACTTGGTTATGAAACTTTCTCACAAGTAGTTTCCATGCAAGTATGTTTACCAGTGAGTGCCCCTCTTTAGATCAATATTCTGAGAAAAACTACTTAGAATAAAGTCATTTGACAAGGATACAATAGAAGTATCAATTAAAGGTCCCTACATTTGCTTAATTGTTCATCCATTTCCCCATTCCCAATTTTGTTCTACCAGAAATAATTGTTGACAAATGGGAAAAGAAGAAAGAAAGATTATTAGGCTGTTTCCAATGAGAGTTTTTTTTTTTTTTTTTTTTTTTTTTTTTTTCCTATTGCATGCTAGACAAACACTTAGTGCATTTTAATGGATGTCCTTTTGGTATATCTCTGTATTAATTCCAATTTCTGTTGCCAATAACATTACCACAGCTGAATGAGTTATAAAGAAAGGAGGTTTATTTTGGCCCATGAGTCTGGAGGTACAAGTTTGAGGGCCTCATCTTCTGATGGCCTTCTTGCTGCCATAAATGTAGCACAGGGAATTACCTGGCAAGAGACAGCAAAGAAAGCATGTGTATTTTTCTGGTCTCACTCCCTCTAAGAGAGCCACCAGGAATCAATCACTGGGCTCCACCTTATTGTACTTATCTAACCCCAATCACCTCCCAAGACCCTGCCTCTAAATACCACAGTGAGATGAAGTTTCTAACTTCCTAATACTTCACAACAGGGATTCAATTTCAAGATATGAAACCTTGAAGGATCCCTTGAAACCATATCCAAACCATAACAATCTCACTTTTGTGCTATTACTCAGGATAATGAGCAGAAAGCTAGAGTTTTCTTTTAATGTGCTAATACATATTTTCTAGTCAGTGGCAAGCCTGCTAGTTTCAGAATTTCTGTTGTAGTTCTCTCTCTCTCTCTCTCTCTCTCTCTCTCTCTCTCTCTCTCTCTCTCTCTCTCTCTTTTCCTCAATGCCATTTCAGAGACAAGGGAAATAGGAAGACCCAGTACATTCATCTTCAAGTTATTTTTTTTTCCCCATTTTAGCCACTCTGAAGTCATTTCTAAATGAGTCCACATGCTCAAAACACCACAACTCAAAACCAAAACAGAACAAATAAAAACAAATTCAAAAGAAAAAATAAGAATGGAAATCTAACAACTCATGGCAACTCTTTATGAAGAGTGAAAGATTGCATCCCATCTTTCCTTAAAAAGAAAAAAGAGTCCCACCATTCATGCAATCATACATGTGCCTAGGGTAATGATAACCATCTAATTCCACCATCTTCCCTACCCACCCCTGCCCCTCCCCTCCCCATTCTTGCCTTTGCCCAATCCAAAGTTCCTCCATTCTTCCCATGCCTCTAATCGTCCATTATATCAGCATCCACTTATCAGAGAAAACATTTGGCCTTTGGTTTTTGGAGATTGGCTTACTTCACTTACCATAATATTCTCCAACTCCATCCATTTACCTGCAAATGCCATAATTTTATTTTCTCTTAATACTGAGTAATAATAGTCCATTGTGTATATATACCACAGTTTCTTTATCCATTGATAAATTTATCAATTTATCGATTGAAGGCCATCTAGGTTGGTTCCACAGCTTAGCTATTGTGAATTGAGCTGCTATAAACATTGATGTGGCTGTGCCACTGTACTATACTGTTTTAAGTCCTTTGGGTATAGACTAAGGAGTGGGATAGACGGGTCAAACCTTGGTTCCATCTGAAGTTTTGTAAGGAATCGCCAGACTGTTTTCCAGAGTGGCTGCACAATTTGCAGTCCCACCAGCAATGTACCAGTGTACCTTTTCCCCCACGTTCTTGCCAACATTTATTGTTGTTTGTGTTCTTGATAACTGCCAATCTAACTGGATTGCATGAATGGTGTGACTCTACATCATGTACAACCAGAGAAATGAAAAGTTGTGCTTCATCTGTGCTTCATTCCACTGTCATGTATAACTCATTAGAACAAACAAACAAACAAAAGAGCATTGTTCTGCAGTTCACCTGCCAGAATTCAAAACCTGGCTTCATCAGTTTCTAGCTAATTGCTTACCCTATCTGGGGTTCAGGCTTAAAAAGGTGGTAAGGTCAAGAGGGGGATTATTACATATTACTAACTTTTTCATGGTTTTGATGTAAGAATTAAACAAAATAATGAATGTAAATTATTCAGCACTGAATATCATTGACTATTATTATTACTAAGTACCTTTTCTGCATATTGTCACATGTTATACAAGATGCTTTTATTTAGGAACCAGAGAATTACATAGGGAGTTTGATAGCTTATGTCAGATCAATGGTTCTCAACCAGAGGACATTTGGCAATGTCTAGAGATATATGGTTCTCACATCTGAAGAGTGCTACTGGCACCCAGCGGGTAAGGGGTCAGCAACACTGCTAAACATCTAACCAAGATGTGGGACAGCCTCCCACAACTAAGAATTGTCTAGCCTGAAATGTCAGCAGTGAAGAGACAGATAACATCAGAGTCAAGCTACATGTGAAGAAAGAACTTTTAAATTTATATTCAACTTATTATGTAAATTTATATTCAATTTATTAGGCAATTATATGTAATGTATAAATCCAACTCTGGCATACATAAATAGCCCTGTGGTATATCTATCTACAAAAGGGTATAACAGGAAAAGAAAAGAAAAAGAAACCATTGCTATTGAGTAAGACCTAAGTAACACTTAAGCCAGAACTCTTAAGTATTTGGATGTAAAATGTCCCACCTCCACATGTCTTTATTCTTACTCCTTGAGACACCTAAACTGATTCTAATGACTATCCCCTTCTGAGTGGTGGTGTTCTCTTTCTCAACCCTCCTTCAAATAAATTCCAGCCAACAAAGACACAGTACAACAGAAACAAGAATGAATGTTCAGATGTGATAAGTATGCTGAATCTCCTTACACAAAGGGATTCTCTTCAAAACTTGAACTTCTTTCTGTAATTGTGTTTATGCATATCCTATTTGCCTACATTTTTGTAGTAGTTTGATTTAATTATCCATCTATTTCAAAGCAAAGAATTTGAGAGGATATATGATAATAAAGAGTATTTCTTAAGCTTTAATGTACACACAAATCTCCAGAAGATCTTGGAAAAAAATTAATTAAGATTCTGTAGGCTAGAGAGTGATAGGTAGGGCTAAGATTTCCTGCCAATGCTGCTGTACTCAAGACTACACTTTGAATTATAAGGATAGAAGGATGTTATATATTTTGAATTTTCATTCATTGCTCTAACTCAAAAAATAATCCTAATTGTAATAAGTTTTATGTAATATTTTTCCATATACAAACTGGAAATAATTCCCTATACAAATGGGAAGTAATTAAAAGAATTTTCCATATACATGGAAATGTGTGTATACATTCACTCACACACACACACACATTACTGTCAGTTGATTCAAGTAAAAAAGTTCATGGTTAAGTAAAAATCATTTTGGCTTTTTTCAGAAGCACAAAGATTCACAATATCAGAGTTAAATTACTAGGAAATACGGGATGAACGAAATTAATGAAAAATATCAAAATTACTAGGGTGTTGACTCAATTTTAGATTAGCATATTTGAATTTGTAGTTCTGAGTTTGCATGGCTGACATTTGCGAGATACGTGTTTTCTTCAGACTCTAGCTGTTGTTTCTCATCTCTGAATCAAAAGCAAACTGAACGTTCAGAGCAGCCAACCACACACACCAATACACACTGAAGCTAAATGTACTCTGTCCCAGTGGCATCCCCAAATGTGTATGAAGAAACCATTATAGACATTTCTATCCGAGTCCCAGCCCATCACTAATTTTTAAGCTCTGAGCTAAAAGGAAAAGGCAGCAGTACATAATTAGAGAAATGTATAATTTACACATTAACGAGCAATGAAATGCAACCCACAAAGGGGAGAATGAAATTTTGGCCAGCTAATAAATGTCTGTACTTATTAAAGCTAAAAAAACAACCTGTGAAACAAATCTAAGCCTTTCCCAAACAGTGCCGGGCAATTATATTTGGCATCAGTTCCACAGGGAATATGCAGAGAGGCTTAAAGAACAGAGAAATGGGAGGAAGAAAGCCTGCTGAAGATACAAGGAAAACATTGCTCAGATAGATCATAGATAAGGGAAGGGATAATGGTGAGAAAAAGGAGACACTGAAAGCTACAGGGAAAAGGAGAAGAATGAAATATGCCTTTTCAACCTCAGCCTTCAATCTAGAAGATGATGGGAAAATTTAAATTTCAAAGTCATCCACATGAACTTGGAGAATAACCTTGATGGAAAATTTCTAGCAGGACTACAGAGACCTTTAATGCCCCAAATCAAAAGAAACAGACAAACAGTCCCTTGAAGAATGTCTTTTTCTCCTGGTGGTAACTTTGTTAAACACTAATTTTTTTTATTAGAAATGATGAAACAAATATTATTTCTGACTCTGAGAGGTTTCAGTGGAGGGAAAAGTATTTATATATATATATATATATATATATATATATATATATATTATAATGAACATATAAATAAACCTATGTTCATATATTTATTTTATATAATAAAAAAACACAAACATATATTTACATGTAATGTATATACTATGTATATACATTACATACCCGTATATGTACACACACACACACACACACACACACACACACATATTCACCCACTCCCACCTCAGCATTCCATGTAAGCAAGTCTGATAAAAATTTTGGGTCTTGTTCTCACTGGGAGCTTTGGGTTCAAATCCCAGATCCTGCACTTACTGAAAAGTGTGACATTGGACAAGACACTTATCTCTTTAAATATCTGCTTTCTTACCTTTAAAATGGAAATGATGATATCTATAAGTCAAGACTGTTGGGAGGAATTAAATATGACTATGACGGTGCCCATTCACAAGTATATAATACTTGTTTTTCTTTCCTTTCCATCTGAATTAAAGCATGTTGCAGAGGGCCAAGTTGAAGGATGAAAGAAGGGGCATTCATGATGATTTATCTGCTTTCCTCATAGCTAGTTCCCTTTCTCTCTTTCTTCCTCTCACTATCCCTCCCTTCCTCCCAAAATCTTTGAGAACAATCACAATGACAAACAAAATTCTTACACTTAGTGAGTTCACAGTGGAATAGAAAAAACAAGCGTGACTCACTTTAGTGCAATGCAAAGAGTTCTGTAGCAAGGTGAATCCCAGTTATTGGGCGAGAATCACAGATGACTCCCCTAAGCATAAACAGAGGGAATGCAATATTAAAAGCATTGATAGTAGAAGTGGCTGGGAAGGGCTTCATCAAGGCATCAACATTGAAAGCAAGCTTAGGACCTTCAAGGGGACCTAGTTCTATTCATTATCTTATTCCCAGTTTCTAGATCCCTGGAGGTCCTCTGGTGGGAATCTGGCTGAGAACAGATAATGAATGAATAGACAAATGATGGAGGTAGGCAAGGGTAGGGGAGTAGATTGGGATCTCTAATCCAATGGGGATTATCAATTATGGTTGAGCATCAGAACAACCTCAGGAGAGCTCAACACCACACTTTTAGATGAATTTTTATAATGCTCCACAAATTACAATGCATGCTTCTGTAAGAATGACTGCACTTGAAAAGGGGAATCTTGTGTATCCAGGCTTAGAGACACAAGGTTGCAGTTCACAGGCAAATAATTATGAATGCAGCAAAATAAACAAAACAAAACAAAAATAGCCTAAGGGTGTTGGGCAGTGCTAACACCAGGAAAAAGTGAAAGCAGTTCTTCTCTCCCACTTGTAGGGAAGGGTGGGGCTTCTCCCTAGATAATTGACCCAGTCTGGGTCCCCTAAATCCAGTAACAAGTTCTTGTGTACAGGGTGTTTATTTGGAGTTGATTCCTAGATGCGGGTCCTAGGGAACAGAGGTGTGTAAAAGCAAGAGAGGAAAAGGAACATGCCATGGATTTGGTTACACCATGGGAGATTCCATCCAGCCAGATCTCCTGAGAAGCATTTCAAACAACTCTCAGAATTTCCCACTGGAGGATCTCCAGGGAGAAACATTTATAGCTCAATCACCCATTGAAGTTTGTCCTCGGTTATATTAACTCCTCTACCCTTCTAGGCATGTCAAGCTGAGAATACCTAAGGCAGAAAGCAGAAGATGTGCTGCACACACTTGGGGTGAGCTGCTAACTGAACAAGGTGAGTTAAATTTCATGTATAACTGTGCTGAAGCCACAGCAGGAATGTGAGATGAAGCTGAGAGGATGGAGGTTGGGAGAGGAATAACAAAAATTTGGTATGTTGACCTTCAAGATTTCTTATAATGTATTATTTCAACTCATTTCTACATATTTTTGGCACACATTAAGGATGATTGAACTCCTTTAAAAACACCTCACTTATTCCTCCAGAGTCTTCCACAATCACAGGTTGTATCCTCACCTAAGTGTATGTATAAAATTGAGTACAGTCTGCTACTTTATATAGTGTATAGTTGCTCTATAATTGCTCATTTGAAAATTATTTTTCAATATTGTGCTTCTTTATTTTGGCCACACACTACAAAACAATTTCTTACTCCCAGGCCTCATGATAAATGATATAGTAACTTCTTGCTTTTTATAAATGAAGATTACATTGTATCTCCAATCTACCAGGATCCAAGATGTTTAGAAATACTAATGGAAATATGGAAATCCACATGATGATATATAGTGCTGCCAATGCAAGAGTGCTCACCTTGGTGAATTCAGGTCCTTCTTCCATGCCCC
Organism: Tamias sibiricus; assembly: GCA_025594165.1. NCBI lineage: Eukaryota > Metazoa > Chordata > Mammalia > Rodentia > Sciuridae > Tamias > Tamias sibiricus. The sequence goes on along the minus strand of CM046673.1, from coordinate 34,505,893 downwards.
AGGCTTTCAGAAGGAAATTGGCTTTCTCAGGATCGGGAGGGCTTATTCACTCGATATAGGTAGATGTGTGAGCTTCTGGAGAGCAGAACCTTTCAGTTCATCATTGTATAGAGCAACACCTGGATCCTGACTAAAATAACTTTAGGAACCAGAAGGTGCTGTAAATGAATGAGATTATAGGTGTGCAGAGCCAGTGGACTTTAGATAGCCTATGACCTATTTAAGGGCATTTCAAAATACTGTCTGGCCAAATAAAATAACAACAGCAAAGCAATAAGCAGCTTATTGACATCTACGAGTCGATGGAGATAACACTTTGTTAATACACTTTTATTTTATGAACTACTATTTGGTTTATAAAATTAAACATCTTTTGGCTATTACATATTACCTTTTCAAAAATCAGCAAATTTATTCAGTTTTCCTCTGTCTTTTCTCTTGAATTAGTTTCTACTTCATCAGACAGCACATTGATTCACCTTGTCCCTGCCCTTGTTTTATTGATATAGCTTAAAAAAAAAAAAAAAAAAAAAAAAAAAGTCAGTCCTTACCTCAGTCCTGTCCATGTTTCCCTAGTCATTTCTCAGTGGAATAAGACTCATCCTCAAATAGACTCCTAAGGAAAGGCTCCTGAGTATAATGTTTCCCAGGTTCTTAGTATTTTAATATCTTAGATAGATCAGCTCTTGAAAGACAGTTTGGCTGGATATAAAATCATGGGGCATCCATTAATCATTTCCTTAAATTTCTTGAAATTGTTGCACCACTATTATTTTATATTGCTCAGAACGACCAACATCCTAATTTGTTTCATATAAAGCATCATCATTTATTTTTTCCTGGTAGAAATGCCTTTTAATTTCTATAGTGTTGAAGACTAATAAATTTCCTAGGATATATTCTAAACTAGACCCTTCTGGTAATGGTGGCCTCTTCTAAAATATATATTGAGATTTTTTTATATCTGGAAAGTTTTCTTTGATTCTAATTTTAAATATTAGTTTGTTTCCACACACACACACACACATACACACACACACACACACACACACACACACACAGGATCTTCTTTCTATCCTCTATTTGAGTTTGTTTTTGATTCTTACATTTCATTTTTCTTTTTCTTGGCTGTTTTCATTCTTCTCCTTAGTATCCTTTTTATTTTAGTTGATACTACACTCTCTATATTACTCAAAATTAATCTTTATTGCTCAGATAATTTTGTCTTTTCCTTCAATTTACTTCCTAGCATTGGCCAATTCCATATCACATCTACCTGTTTGGACTCATTGCTAGTCTGAATTTTTATCTGATTTTAGATGTTCTTTCATTTACACAGATACTTTAACATACCTAATCCATATCAGAGTACTGTTTTACCAGTTTTCTCAGTTTTATGATTCTCTTGTAGGGAGCAGTTTCATTAACTGAGAAATTTTGATTCTCCTGTCCTTTTCCCCCTTGGTTGTAGGGATCAAACTCAGGGCCTTGTGTGTGCTAGGCAAGCATCTTCCACTATTGTACATCTCAGCTCTATTTTTTTTTCTTTTAGTAGCTGTATTTGGCCATGACCTGCCATTTTCTGTTTATTTGTAAATGGATAAATTTTCCTGGATGAATAGCATATATTTCTATGGTGAAGAAACTGGGATTTAGGTGGTATATTTGGTTTCTTTAGAAATGCACTTGGGGCCTGGCACAGTGGCACACAACCATAATCCCAGTGGCTCAGGAGTCTGAGGCAGAAGGATCTCAAGTTCAAATCCAGCCTCAGCAAAAGAGAGGTACTAAACAACTCAGTGAGACCCTGACTCTAAATAAAATACAAAATAGGGCTGGGAATGTGGCTGAGTGGTTGAGTACCCCTGAGTTCAATCTCTTGTATCCTCCTCCCACAAAAAGAATGAAATTGGTTACACAGTGAAATGCAGATTATTTAGTGACGTGTTTGTGAGATGGAGGAGGGCTATGTGTTCTAGTTCTTCACCTCTGTAAAACTAATTTATAATATTTTGCTTCCTTCTTTCCCTTCACCACTAAGCCTCCAAGGAAGGGCTTCCAGGGTAGCTGCCTCTCTTTTCCCAAAGCAGTGCTTTTCCATGGCTAACACTTTGCTTTTAGGTACTTTCAGATCCTTTTCATTTGACCTATCATACATTTGTCATCTCTTGCAGTACAACATAGAACCCCAAACTCAGTGACTTAAAACAACAGCATTCATTATATTATAGGACATGGGTCTGGAACCTGAGAGTGATTTGGCTGAATGGTTCTGGCTCAGGGTCTTTCACAGGTTGCAGTCTGAGGTCTGCCATGGCTCACCTCGAGACTTCACTGGGACTGGGGAAATCCCTTTCAGGTTCATCCATGTGACAGATGGCAGGGGCTTCTTTTCCTCTCTGGTTTTACCTGACATGAGTTCCTGAGATACTTATATGTAAATTGAAGATTGTAGTATTCTTTTTTCCTTGTGCTACTATAGACATCTATGCCTTTTTTTTTTTTTTTTTTCTTTCTCTTCCGAATGATCTGTATGGATTTGTGAGGTAAGGTAGAAAAATTTGTATTCACAGAGAATTATCCTAAGGGAAATAAATTATTTTTGAATCTGTGAAAGAATGAATAAATTGATACAAAATGAAAAGGATAATTTATTGAATAAAATTACAATGATCATCCCTTATGCATACTGCATTCTTGTGACCATAAAATTGAACTCTATCATTTCTGGAGAAAATAGGGGCCCATGTTATGATCAAAATGTTCCTGGGTGAGATTAGAATATGTAAATATAGAAAAATTTATAAAATTTGAAAGTTATGTGTCATAAGACTTCCTCAGGTGACCACAGCTCTGCCATTGACATTATCGTTGGTATAAGGTGATCTTATGAGGAAGGTGAAACCAATAACTTGCTCAGAGAATAAAAACTCATGGTGACTGTAGCTGTCACAACCCCAAGTGCTACTGTCTTAAACATGGTGGATGGCAACACAGCCATCTTTTCATACATGTTCGTTGTGAATTATGGGGACGGAGTAGCATTTCTGCAAACATGAATGTTCACATTGGCAAGTAGGGGCTCATGCTCACCAGCCTTTTCAGATATGACATAGTCTTTTATCTTATGGAGAGAAGCCCCATCAAAGTAGGAAGTACTCAGACTTTCATATCAGACCTGGGTTTTGTAGTCCACTGTAGACTCTCCAATGAGAGAATTTGGCTTTGATACTTTTTCTTTCTGAGTCTCAAGTTATTCATCTAGACCTTGAAGAAAACTTTTATTTTCTATTTCAGCCTGTAAATCTTTTTCAATTAAAACTTTTCTCTTTCAGAGACAATAGTTCTTTGTACTGTTGACTTCTAATCTTTCCTATTGAACTTGTCTGAGTCTCCTTATTATTATTACACTCTCAATGCCATCTTTGCATATCTGAGGTAATTTAGGATGTCATAGTCTGTTGAATCTCTTCTGATCAAGTTCAAAGATTTTAGAAAGTAGATAATTTTCTCTTAAGTTGGGAAACAGAAAGGAGTATATTACCTTCAACTATGTTTCAGAGGTGTCACTTGGTAGTAGAGGAAAATGACTGGCTTTTGGTGTAGAAACAAACGCCCCATTTTTTAATAGTTTTTAATGAAATTGGGCAAATGTTATGTAAATCAAGATTCCAGGCATTCAAAATGGGCTGTTTCACACTTTGATTGTTGTTTTGTTTGCTTGTACATCATCATATCCAATAGTTCCATTTAAAGGCATTTATTGTTAATAAATATAGATGTTTTGGTTAAAACATTAAACAAATCCTAAGACTTAGTTATCAAATATTACCTCTAAAACTATGGGGTTTAAGGCTATATGATTTCTTTCCAGTGGAATTTTTTTAAAAGAGGAATCTGTCTATAGAACTCTTAAATTCTGAATAGTCAACATAGAAAAAGAAAAGAGTATTCAAAAATGTTATGGTTTAGATATCAGGTGTTCCCCAAGAGCTCATGTGTGAGACAATGCAAGAAAGTTTAGAGGCAAAATAGTTGGGTTATGAGAGCTGTAACCTAGTCAGTGCATTAATCCACTGATAGGGATTAACTGGATGTTGATTGTAGGCAGGTAGGGTGTCGCTAGAGGAGGTGGGTCACTGGGAGCATGCCTCTAGGATTTATATATTATTTTCCCTGGTGAACAGAGCTCTCTCTTTGCTTCCTGGTGCCATTCCTGAGCTGCTTTTCTCCTCCACACCCTTCTGCCATGATCCATGATGTTCAGCATCACTTTGGGCCCAGAGCAATGGAGTTGGCCATCTATGAACTAAGACCTCTCAAACTGTGAGCCCCAAATAAACTTCCTCCTCTAAAATTGTTCTTGTCATGTCCTTTGATTACAGAGGAAAGAAAAAAAAAAAAAAAAAAAAACAAAACAGTGCTTGCTTGATTGTTATTAAACAACAACACATACACACAGAGATGAAACTGCTGGCTTACACTTCAGAACAGTTTTTCAAATCCTAGGGACAAGACTACCTGCATTGAATCTAGATTTCTTTGGAAATCCATGGAAGAATTGGGAGACATGATATCAACTCCTCTCCACCAGAGGGCACCACAGACTACAATCCAGCAATCGTGCTTGTGGGTCTGGGTACATAAACATGATAATCAAATACAGTTACTTGTAGGTTTTATAATTTTTTGTAACAAGGAGAGATTTCTAAGATCAACAAATGAGCATTATTGATTTTTTTCCAGTAAGGTAGGATTTCTTTTAAAGACCTGAATTTGACTCTTCATAGCCTTCTGACATTTTTACCCTACAGGTAGAAAAGAAAAATGAAAACAGTAACTTAATCTTATATTTATATCTGTACTTCTACAAAGTTATTTATTTAGAGTTGGGTCAAGGGAAGTTGTTCTAGCTGTAGTAACCCCAATGACGAAGTCCACATACAATTATGCCTGTTGGGAGACATCTGGGACAAATATTTGGAATTTGTGGGTTCTGTGGAATTATCATCGGTTCTAATTTCCAAGGAGGCTACAGGAAGCAAGGGCTGTCCCTCCTGCTACGGATGTTTCTGTAGCACTTGAACTGAAGTGTGTCCATCCATTTGCAGCCCAGTAGTGCACTGAGAAACTCATGCCTTCGTTATCTATTGAAAATCCAGGCTTTGCCCTCAGTCACTGACAATCAGATATTTCAAGAGACCCTATAGTTTGCTTCAAATACTGGGCCTTTACAAAGACACATTGACTTGTACTACCTTTGTATTCCGAGGGGCAGATTTTATAAGCTGAAAGTCTGCTTGCAGTCCCCTGTGAGTGTTCTGTAAGCCGACAGGCTTGTGAAGAATAACCCCCATGGCTGCTTTCTACTGGCTGATTAGGACTGAAATAGTGCATTTGGAAATGGAGTACCATTTGAAATTCATGGGCTGGCAGAGGATCACAGCTGATCCTAATTTCTTATGTGAAAATGTGATTTCCTTTCCCTATTTCTTCTTGCTGCACTGCTGAGGAGTATTAAATGAGTTCCCAGCCTATGGCCAGGAACTTCTTCAATGGTGCAGCTGGAGAGATGCAATTCAGAGGAACAAAAGCATCAGGTTTCCAAGATCCAAACTTTTAGGCAGACCTGGAGAGATGGAGAGATTGTTTTCAGGCTTATGAACTGATGAGTTTCATAAGGTGATGGGAGAGAAATGCAACTAAAGGAAATAAAGTCATGCCCCCGACTTAATATAGTGTAGGTGGAGAGATGGTTTTCATGCTTATGAACTGATGAGTTTCATAATGATGGGGGAGAAATGCAACTAAAGGAATTTAAGTCATGCCCCCAGCTTAATATAGTGTATACAATTACTTTGGATAACAACATGAGTGTGTATGTAACAAGCATCTCCCTGAAATAACATGGCTTTGATGCTGATTGGGCATCTGAGACCTGAATTGATCCTACCACCTTTCCTGAGACTCCAGATATTGTTTCTATTTTCACATAGCAATTATGAAATCACCACAATTTATTAAGAAGGTAGATCTCATATTCCATGTTCTTAATGAAAAACAAAACAAACTAAGACACAGGCTGTAATAATAATAAATAAATAAAAGTTAAATAATAATAATAATAAATCAGCTCTTGTCAGTTTTTTCCATGTATCATGAAACATTTAAGACAAAGATTTTTGAAGAAGCCAGGTGCAGTGATTCATGCCTGTAATCCCAGCACTTGGGAGGCTGAGGCATGAGGGTCTCGAGTTCAAAGCCAGCCATCAGCAATGGTGAGGCACTTAGCAACTCAGTGAGACCCTGTTTCTAATAAAATACAATAAAGGGCTGGTGATGTGGCCCTGTAGTCGAGTGCCCTTGAGTTCAATCCCCGGTACCAAAAAAAAAAAAAAAAAAAAAAAAAAAAAATTGTGAAGAGTAATACAACAGGGTAACCAGGCCAATGCATTTAATTACCTTTACGTATTTCTAGCCCATAATAAAAAAGAAATTACCATTTAACTATATAACTAAATAGATATTCCACATAGCATTAATGATTTTGTTAGCAAACATACCTTTTCTTATGACTCCTTGTTTCTCTCCCACATTGTTTTCCTTGTTGTAATCCTGCCCAATAATAGATTATTCCATACACTCTACAAAGTCTAAATCTTCCCACTACAAAATTTAATTATGAGAATTGATGACTGCTATATGTTTGAGCAATTTAATGGGAATATGGGTTCTCAAACTGGAGGCCCCAGGCCAACATAAATCATAACAAGGATTGACAAGTTGTAATCCATAATTCAAAACTCTATCTGGACATTTGGTCTGAGGTAAGCAATATATTATTTTGTATTGAAATTATAGAAACCCAAGGTGTTTGCATTGATCAGAAGCTGGTAATGAAGTATGATTGACTAATAAAAATAGGAAATAAAATGTTTGCTGAAATAAATGTATTGAGATTTCCTTCACACATCCCCAAACCTTTTTATTGCCTATACTCTCTCTTTCCCTTCAAAGCACTTAAGGAATTGGAAAAGGGGTTTGTTATTTATACTTCTTGCTTTCCATTTCTCCTATAACTCCAAAGAGTATTTTTTTGCTTTCAAACTTTACTGATATTACTTATGTTGAAGTGACCAATGACCTTCTCCTTTCCAAGGTCAGTAGAAGCCTTCCTGACTTCTTTGTTTTACCCTTGTAACATCTCTTCCTTCACTCATCTTATTCTCTCTTCAGGTTTAACTCCCTCTCTCTGGACATTTCTCTGCTTCTTCCTTCTTCCTCTATGAGAACATGTTCTGGGTTTCATTTTTACTTCTTTTTCATTATTACTCCCCCCATCCAACCTCAAATCACCTTGTCCTGACTTCAACTAACATTTATATGATAATTTTGAATATTTTTCTGGTTCAGACTTTTGAGATTCAAACTCCCATTTTTGTCTTCTGAATTTTCTCACCTAGATGTCTGGAGTGGAGAAAAATGTTGCATGACCACCCAAACTCTTGTTTGCTTTCTTGTGTTTTACCAGGCATGTATTTGCTAGCCTTCCTTGCAGGTATGTGAGGTCACATGATAGGTGTATGGGCCAATGGAATGTGGGCAGAATCAACACATTCTGGTTTGGGCCTCTATGATGTCCTACCCAATCCTCCAAACTCTCTTTCCTAAAAGCATTGGAGGAAGATGTCGTCACAAGGTTTACCAGTCAGGAACTTTCAACCTGAATTTGCTGAAGTGAAGAAATTATTTGTGGTAGGTCACTGAGAATTGGGGTTGTAGTTCCAGCAATAAGACTACTCTGATTATTTCAATATAATAAAGGACTCAATACCTCTGAAACAGAAGTCATTTTGTTCTCCAAAGATATTTCCCCATCTCAGTGAATGGGATCCCCCAACATGCTGAAACCTGAAAATGTAGAGACTCTCAAAATTTGTGCTCCAATTTTATCCTTGCATCTAGTTTCTCACCAAGACGTCTTAACAAACTCCTTAACACTTCATGGACTTTCTGGTTCATTTATTAATACCTATCTAGTTCAGGCTCTAATAGTTTCTAACTGTACTATAAATATACTTACAAAACAATAAAACAAAGAAGAAAATGGAGAAAGATGTGAAAAGCTATTCACAAAAGAAGACAACGGCTAATAAACATTTGAAAAATTGCTCCATTTCATGAGTATTGGAAAAATTGAAAAGCTTAATGGTGGGAAGTCTATTAAAAAGTTAAATAGGTACAATCTTTTCAGGGAGTACATAGTTATCTAATGAAGTGATAGATGAGTATAACCTCTCTCTCTCTCTCTCTCTCTCTCTCTCTCTATATATATATATATATATATATTTTATATATATGCCTTAAGTTAATTATTATTCAGGTATATGAGCATATGTGTACATGTACACATTTTACAGCATTGGTTTCAACACCTTCAACTGGGAATAATTCTAATGTCCAGCAAAAGAACAATGGACAAATAAATCAGAATACGTTCATGCAATGGAATGCAGTACTACAGTGAAATGAATAGAGAACATACTAGTATGGATGAATCTCAAATAACAAATGCAGAAGAAATGACAAAATTCCAATTTCTGAATAGTGATTATTCCTAGGAGAGAAGTGTTGGGGAGGTGGTGGGGTAGAAATATGTAGAGGGAATTAAATGTATTGGCAATATCTCTGTGAAGCAGCATGGTTACTCTGTTACAATACTCTTTTTCATAAATCTTTGTCTTAAATGTTTCATGATACATGTAAAAAAACAACAAGAGTCAAAATGTTGTATAAAAGCATATTTGGTGTGATTTTTGAATATGCAGAAATTGTCTGATTGCATTGGTGTTTAAACTCCTTCCTGGATAATTCTCTAGAAAGCTGATCATAAAAGCAATGTTATTTGACAGAAGAGAAAGGGAAGGGTTACCATTTGATTTTCTTCTCTTCTTGCTAAACTTCCCTTGGAGAGAGGATGTGCTGTGCTTGCATGGTATTTTGGGAAAAAGTTCCCTTGGATTGGTCTGTGACTATTGAGCAATTTCATTTAGGCTCAAGGGGACTTTATATTTGAAAGTGCATAAAATTTTAGCCTTCTGTAATCCTAAATCTAGCAGACCTGTGTGAAAATGTGGAAGGCTTTTCCAGATTGCACACACCTTTGATGTCATTGGAGTCTGACTTCTAATTAAGCTAATGCACTCTACCAGTGATGTTTATTAACAGAGTTTTGAATTTAGCCCTGATGCTTCTGCATATGTTTTATTTTAGGTTGAACACATCTCTACATCGGACTGTCAACATTTTCCATTGCAATGATAAAAGATCTGCAACAGGCATACAAGATAAAAGGCATCCCATCAAGCACCAGATCACATAACAATCCCAGGGACTGCTTTGTGCTGCTCTGTCCACCATTAAAAGGAATTCCAGGGAGTTCGGCAGTGAAAGCAATGGATTGATAATTAGAGTTCTTGAATTCCCTTCCAGCTTTACAAACTCATTGTCTAGTGGTGTTGCAAGTAACTTTGAATTGCTCAGCTTTATGTACTAGAACGTTACAAGGTTTACAGCACTCACAGGGGTATAGTGAGGCTTAATAAATGTTTAGAAATTCCTACTAATAAGCAGCTTTTCTTCCAAAGCATTCAAGATACTAAAACTAATTAAGTGCTATCTACTTATTAAGTGCTAGATGACAAATGTTTTTATTTGAGTTTTGAAATTCTGGTATAGAAATTGAGAGGCATAATTTTTGTTGGTGGCAAAGAGTGCACATGATGAATAACACGAAAAAAAAAAAAGGCTTCAAATAATTACTGAAGCAGGTTTAGCTATTTCACTGGAGGACTGGGTAATGGTACTGTCTAAATTGAAAGGTATAAACAACATAAAGAAACATTGAGGGATGGGGATGTGGCTTCGAGGTGGAGTCCCCACCTAGCATGTGCCAACCCTATGGATACAGCTGAAATTTCAGATTGGTCACTCAAAATGGACCCTTGGGATGTTGAGTTGAGAATAAGGAGAATAAATAAATAATTTGTATCTGGAATAGATACTTTCTAGAACCACAGAATACCCTGGAAATATCCAAGTGGCTCAGGAAGTCACCTTCCCTTTGATAGAGAAGTGAATGGTGAATATGGTTAAAGACTTGGAAAAGTATAAAACACTACAGCCATACTTTCAAAATGTCACTCCCAAAGATTACTTGAACTACCACCTAAGGTCTGAAGACAGGTCCAGGCACTGCTGCTGTGTCTTTGATTGCTATGACTCTGATTGCTTCCTGTATAGGCAACTTTAGTGATATTATAACTCAGTTCTTAGGTTGACCAGGTCAGCACCCACGCATTCATGTGTGTGTGTGTGTGTGTGTGTGTGTGTGTGTGTGTGTATCTATCTATCTATCTATCTATCTATATATTTAGTTGTAGATGGATACAATGCCCTTATTTTATTTTATTTGTTTTTATTTTTATGTCATGCTGGGAATTGAATCCAGTGCCTCACACACGCTAGGAAAGTGTTCTACCACTGAGCTACAACCCTGTCCCAGCACCCACTCTTCTTTCAGAAAATTTGGACATTGTTTTAGAGAGAGATTTTTTTTGGCGTTGTTGTTTTCATTTTTTTTTCTCTCCTTATGTCTAAGTGGGTTACATCACTGCCTACCCTCCTGCCTACCTTAACAATTAAAGGGAGCCATTTGATAACACTAGAATAAAATTGCATTTCATTGACTCACTGCAGCTGCTAGATAAAACAAAGAAATATCTTCATAAATGCAATTGCAAAGTACTTTAGTTTCTAAAGCATTTTCATACTCTGATGATCCAAAGTAAGAAACAAATGACCCATTTTTATACCCATGTTTCCAAACACACATATATTTGTTTATTTCAAAACAAATTTTATATGCTGAGAACCATCTAGGGTTCTCCAAGCTTAATGGTTTTCACCATTAAAATCTCCAAGTTCTTCAGATTTTAATGGTGAAGAATCCAGAAAATTTGAAGAAGTCTTACTTGAGACCTATATTGTTTGGATCCCAAATGAATGAAAATCAATTTTGTATGGCTTACACTTAGTGGGAAGTATATTTGGCTAAAAAAAATTAAGCTGCAGGTAAGGACATGATGTAACCAAGCTCAGAAATAGCTGAACATTTAAAGTTATTTTTTTAAGAATAACTTCCCTGTTGTTCACAAACATTTTTTTAAAAAATTTCTTCTATGAATCTTATACATTTTTTTTTCCTTGTTTAGGTCCTTACTGTACCTGGGACCTAATTTTATATGTAGGGATATATGAAAAAAAGTTTGATTTTCTCTTGATTCTCAAGAGTCCTACCAAGTAAAATATACTTTCCTCATTGATTTGGTGGCACCATCATTACTATACATTTATTATGTATATCTTCATGTTTTGGCATGTTTTAATTGGACAATTTCTCCTCTTTTTTCACTAAGACCACATTGTTTTTAAAATCATGGTTGTGGTGTAGCTTAATACCCAATAGAGAAAAATCACTCTCTTTATCTCTTCTTTCAGATTAACTTGCTGATTGATAGATATTTATTCTGTCATATAAATTTTAAATTCCTTAATTTCCTTAAGAAATAGAAATAAACAATTGACTGGTATTACTTTGAGTTTATAGGTTAATTTAACTTTAGTGGACATTTCCTAATATTAAGCTTTCTTATCCAATGGTTAAGGACTCAGTGACTCCAAGTGTATTCCATGTGCTTTATTAGGTATTTAAAACAGTCTCCATATAAATACTGTGTTCTTAGATTTTTTTGTTTACTCTTATGTGGCCACTTTGCTGAAATTTATTATCAGATTGAACTATTTAATAATTCTTATTTTTTTTATGTTTCAAGGCAGTTACTACTTCTGTAAATAATGACAACTTTATTTCTTCTATTTTAAATTTTACCAGTTTTTTCTTTCATTACCTGCTTTTTCCAGGACTTTAGGACCATGTGACACATTAACAGTGAGAGTGGACTTGCTAATCTCATTCTCAGTCCTGAAGAGGGTGAATTTAAGGCCTTCTGTTAAGACTAAGGCCCATGGTCTTTATGACATGAATGAGGTTTCCTTCTAATCCTAGTTTGCTATTTTTTTTAATTTTAAATAAGTACTGCAATCCCTCCAGTGCTTTTTTCTGAATCAAATGAGATAATAACTTCATTTTTCCCTTTTTAGTCTACTAATGTGGTAAATTAGCTAATGTATTTTCTTATTTCAATCTTCTTCATGTTCCTACTATAAGCCATAGTTTGCCAGTATTTATTTTATAGGAGTATATTTTGGATCCCTTTAGCTCAAAGTCAACTTTCTGAAAATGTCTCACAAGTCTCCATTTAAACATTGCCCTCTCCTCTGTGCCTCCCCCATTGCATCCCTCACTTTAAGTCCTCCAACTTGCCTCCTGTGCTCCCTTCATTCCAGTTACCCTGTCCTCTCTGTTCCCCTGCTGGCTGAGCACTTTCCCATATCAGTGTCTTTGCATCTGCAGCCCTTTCTGCCTACACACACTTTCTTCAGATATACAAATGCTCACTCCCTCACCACCTTCAGATTTACACAAATTTCCATCTTCTCAATGAGGCCTGCCCTGGTATTTCTATTTAATGTGATAACCCACCCACTCCCGCTTATTTATTTATTTATTTTTGGTTCAGGAATTGAACCCAGGGGCACTTAACCACTGAGCCACACCCCCAGTTCTTTTCTATATTTTATTTAGAGACAGGGTCTCGCTGAGTTGCTTAGAACCTCATTAAATTGTTGAGGCTGGCTTTGAACTTGGGCTACTCCTGCCTCAGCCTCCTGAGCCATTGGGATTACAGGTGTGTGTCACTGTGCCCAGCTCCACTCCCACTATTCTATATCCCCTTTCTCTGATACATTTTACTGAATTAACTGTGTTTTCTTTTTTCTATATTCTTGAGGCTCAGGAATGTTTGGGGAAGTGATTATCCCTCCCAGGGTTAGCCATTTCCTAGAAATAGCCAAAGGTTCTCCAGTGAACACCTCTTTCACCCACAAACTATCATCAACTCAGAGCTTACAGTCATAGCCATTTCCTTTATCAAGTTCCCTATGTAGCAATATTTTCCTTGACCTCAATCAACCAAGGTCAGTTACCAGTCAATTAAGTAGAGGCCCTATTCCCTAAAATAGCTGATTCAAAGCTGCTTCCGTGGCCCTGCTTTGCCTTTCCCTCAGAAACCCCAGTAAAGACAATGTCCCTAGCCCATCAACAATGGTGCATGCCTATAATCCCAGCTTGGGAGGCTGAGGCAGTAGGATCTTGAGTTCAAAGCCAGCCTCAGCAAAAGTGATGTGCTAAGCAACTCAGTGAGACCCTGTTTCTAAATAAAATACAAAATAGGGATGGGGATGTGGCTCAGTGGTTGAGTGCCCCTGAGTTCATCCCCAGTACCAAAAAAAAAAAAAAAAAAAAAAAAGGAAGAAAAGAAAAGGAAAAAGAAGACTTTGGTCCCTCATGGTAAGTCAGAGGTCCTGCTTCTAGGGATCTGTGAGTATGGATTTGCTCCTTCATGGCAATCATTTCCATGTACATGTATCTTGCTATAACTAATTTAAAAAGCCCAAGATAGATGTTTTAGACAATTTGTTACATATTTCTTAAAACTTAACAAATAACATATCATACAGTTTACTGCAAGCAAATATTATAAATAAGTAATTACCCAACCAGAATGTAAGTTCCATTAAGCAAGAATTTATTTTGGTCAATTTTCTTCACTTCTATATTTTCATGATCTAGGACAATCCCTATTACATACTGGCCCTGCAATAAATATTTATGAAATGAATGAATGAAATATTAATGAGCAAAATGAATCTATAAACTTTCTTTCAAATACTGGTTCCAAAACCAGACAAGGAACATAAGAGGCAATCAATGTTGACATTTTGACATATTTTTATTACACAATTTACACATTTTTATTTGCAGTTAATGTTTTTATCTGATGACAGTTATTTCAATGTTTGTTGAACAATTGCTTAGTAATTATTTTTCCATGCTAGATACTGGTCAGGTCACAAAGATGACAAAAAATAAAAAATGCTATTCATTTTTGCCTGTATGCAGTTTTCAGGCCTCAGGTTTTTTTCTTGTTTATTATGGGAAATTCCTCATTTTAAAAATAAGATTTCTATAAAAATTAATTTCAATGATTATGTATCATAAGATTTAAAACAACTTCCTACCCATTATACTGACCATGAAAACTTTGTTTATAGACACAGATTTTCTTAAATTTTTTTAATTTAATTTAATTTTTTATACATGCTTTTGAGTGCAATTCCTTTCACATTACATAAAAAGAGCACAGTTTTCCAAATCATTGGTTTTACACAAAGTATTTTCATACCATTTGAGTTTTTGTACATGCACTTAGTATATTGATGTCAAACTCCTTCCACCATTTTTCTATCCCATTTCCCACTCCTCCCCCCTTTTTTCTATTTAACATTCATTCATTCCTCTCATCCCCCCTCCCTTGACACTATAATTCAGTATCATCATAGCAAAGGAATCAATCGACCTTTGTTTTTCTGGGATTTGCTGACTTCACTTACAATTATTTTCTCCAACTCCATCCATTTACCTGCAAATGCCATGATTTTATTCTCTTTAAGTACTGAGTAGTGTTCCATTGAGTATATATACCAAAGGTTCCCTATCCATTCATCTATTAATGGGCATTGGGGTTGTTTCCATAATCTAGCTATTGTGAATTGTGCTGCTGTGAACATTGATGTGGCTGTGTCCCTATAGAATGCTATAGACCGAGGTGTAGGATAGTTGGGTCAAATGGTGGTTCCATTCCAAATTTTCCTAGGAATCTCCATACTGCTTTCCAAATTGGCTACACCAATTTGCAGCCCCACCAGCAATGTAAGAGAGTGCCCTTTCCCCCACATCCTCGCCAGCATTTATTGTTGTTTGTGTTTTTGATAGCTGCCATTCTGACTGGTGTGAGATGAAATCTTAGAGTAGTTTTGATTTGCATTTCTCTAATTGCTAGAGATGTTGAACATTTTTTCATATATTGATTGATTGTATATCTTCTTCTGAGAAGTGTCTGTTCAGTTCCTTAGCCCATTTATTGATTGGGTTGTTGGTTTGTTTTGGTGTAAAGGTTTTTGAGAGCTTTATATATCCTTGAAGTTAATGTTCTGTCTGATGTGCATGTGGTAAAGATTTGCTCCCATTCTGTAGGTTCTCTGTTCACCTCACTGATTGTTTGTTTTGCTGAGAAGAAGCTTTTTAGTTTGAATACATCCCATTTATTAATGTTTGGTTTTAGTTCTTGCGCTGTAGGAGTCTTATTGAGGAAGTTGGGCCCTAATCCAAAATGTTGGAGATTTGGGCCTACTTTTTCCTCTATTAGTTGCAAGGTCTCTGGTTTAATTCCTAGGTCCTTAATCCACTTTGAGTTGAGTTTTGTGCATGGAGAAAGGTAAAGGTTTAATTTCATTTTATTACATAAGGATTTCCAGTTTTCCCAACACCATTTATTGAAGAGGCTGTCTTTTCTCCAATGTATGTTTTTGGCACCTTTGTCTAAAATAAGATAACTGTAGATGTGTGGGTTCATCTCTGTGTCTTCTATTCTATACCGTTGTTCTACTGGTCTATTTTGATGCCAATACCATGCTGTTTTAGTTACTATTGTTTTGTAATACAATTTAAGTTCTGGAATAGTAATACCACCAGCTTCACTCTTCTTGCTAAGAATTGCTTTGGCTATTCTGGGTCTCTTATTTTTCCAGATGAATTTCATGATTTTTTTTTCTATTTCTATGAGGAATGACATTGGGATTTTGATTGGGATTGCATTGAAATTGTATAGTGCTTTTGGTAGAATAGTCATTTTGACAATATTAGTTCTAACTATCCATGAACAAGGTAAATATTTCCATCTTCTAAGATCTTCTTTAATTTCTTTCTTTAGTGTGCTGTAGTTTTCATTGTATAGGTCTTTCACTTCTTTTGTCAGATTGATTCACAAGTATTTTATTTTTTTGACATTATAGTAAATGGGGTGGATTTCCTAGTTTCTCTTTCTGAGGATTTGTTGCTGATGTCCAGAAATGCCTTTGATTTATGGGTATTGATTTTATATCCAGCCACTTTGCTGAATTTGTTTATTAGATCTAGAAGATTTCTGGTGGAGTTTTTTGGATCTTCTATGTATAGAATCATATTGTCTGCAAATAGTGATAATTTTAGTTCTTCTTTTCCTGTCTGTATCTCTTTTATTTCTTTCGTCTGTTTAATTGCATTGGCTAGGGTTTCAAGAATTGTTAAATAATAGTGGCGAAAGAGGACATCCCTGTCTTGTTCAAGTTTTTAGAAGGAATGCTTTCAGCTTTTCTCCATTTAGGATGATGTTGGCCTGGGGCTTAGCATAGATGGCCTTTACGATGTTGAGGTATGTTCCTGTTATCCCTATTTTTCCTAGCGTTTTGAAAATGAAGGGGTGCTGTATCTTGTCAAATGCTTTCTCTGCATCAATTGAGATGATCATATGAATTTTATCTTTGAGTCTATTGACGTGGTGAAATACATTTATTGATTTCCTTATGTTGATCCAACCTTGCATTCCTGGAATGAACCCCACTTGATCATGATGTACTATTTATATATATATATATATATATATATATATATATATATATATATATATAGTATTCGATTTGCCAGAATTTTATTGATGACTTTTGCATCTATATACATTAGTGATAGTGGTCTGAAGTTTTCTTTCTTTGATTTGTCTCTGCCTGGTTTTGGAATCAGGGTGATATTGGCCTCATAGAATGAGTGTGGAAGGGGTCCCTCTTTTTCTATTTCATGGAATAGTTTGAGAAGTATTGGTGTTAGTTCTTCTTTAAGGTCTTGTAGAACCCAGTTGTGTATCTTTCTGGACCTGGGCTTTTCTTGGTTGGTAGGTTTTTGATGGCATCCTCTATTTCTTTGCTTGAAATTGATCTATTTATATTGTGTATGTCATCCTGATTAGTTTGGGCATACCGTATATTTCTAGAAATTTGTTGATGTCTTCATTATTTTCTATTTTGTTGGAGTATAGATTTTCAATATAATTTCTAATCATCTTCTGTATTCCTGTAGTGTCGTCATGATGTTTCCTTTTTCATCACATATATTGGTAATTTGCGTTTTTTCTCTCCTTTTCTTAGTTAGCATAGCTAATGGTTTATCAATTTTATTTATTTTTTCAAAGAACCAACTTTTGGTTCTGTCGATTTTTTCAATTGTGTTTTTGTTTCAATTTCATTGATTTCGGCTCTGATTTTAATTATTTCCTGTCTTTTACTGCTTTGGGGGTTAATTTGTTCTTCTTTTTGTAGGGCTTTGAGGTGTAGTGTTAATTCATTTATTTGTTGACCCTTTCTTCTTTGAAGGAATGAACTCCATGCAATGAATTTTCCTCTTAGTACTGCCAGAGATTTTGATATGTTGTATCGGTGTTCTCATATGCCTCTAAGAATTTCTTAATCTCCTTTTTGATGTCTTCTGTAACCCATTGATCATTCAATAGCATATTATTTAGTCTTCAGTTGTTGGAGTAGGTTTTGTTTCTTATTTTATCATTGATTTCTAGTTTCATTCCATTATGATCTGATAGTATGCAGGGTAGTATCTCTACTTTTTTATATTTGCTTAGAGTTGCTTTGTGGCATAATATATGATCTATTTTAGAGAATGATCCATGTGCTGCTGAGAAGAAAGTGTACTGGCTCATTGATGGATAATACTCTCTCTCTCTCTCTCTCTCTCTCTCTATATATATATATATATATATATACATACATATATATATATCAGTTAAATCTAAGCTATTGATTGTATTATTGAGTTCTACAGTTTTTTGTTCAGCTTTTGTTTGGAAGATCTACCCAGTGGTGAAAATGATGTGTTAAAGTCACATAGAATTATCGTGTTGTGGTCTATTTGGCTCTTGAACTTGAGAAGGGTTTGTTTGATGAATGTGGATGCTCCATTATTTGGGGCATATATATTTATGACAGTTATTTCTTGTTGATATATGATTTCCTTAAGTAGTATGAAATGCCCTTCCTTATCTCTTTTGATTACCTTTGGCTTGAAGTCTACTTTGTTTGATATGAGGATGGAAACCCCTGCTTGCTTACATAGTCCATGTGAGTGGTATATTTTATCCCATCCTTTCACCTTCAGTCTGTGGGCATCTTTTCCCATGAGATGTGTCTATTAAAGGCAGCATATTGTTGGGTCTTTTTTTAAACCCAATCTATCAGCCTATATCTTTTAATTGGTGATTTTAGGCCATTAACATTCAGGGTTATTATTGAGATATGATTTGTATTACCAGTCATTTTAAATTTTATTTTATTTTATTTTATTTTAGGTATTTAGTTTGACTTGATTTCTCCTATAGTTAGTTTTCCTTTATTGTCGTTCTTCCCTTTGAAGGTTTTCATTGTTGTTTTTCAATTACTCTTCGTGGAATATTTTTCCAAGGATGTTCTATAGTGCCAGCTTTCTTGTTGTAAATGCTTTTAGCTTTTGTTTATCATGGAAGGTTTTTATTTCATCATCAAATCTAAAGCTTAATTTTTCTGGTGAAGGAGCCCTAATCAGGGAGATGGCTATTGTGGTTAGCTGGGAGCCATAAGTTCCACCTGATAATCATAAGTGTGCACGTGACGCACCTGTAAAGCTAAAGGTATATAACCAGGTAAAAGTGGTCAGAACGAATTCAGTCAGTCAGTCAGAGTCAGAAGAAGAGGTCGTCAGAAGAAGAATGTAGTCAGGCGGTTAAGAGTTTGAGAGATTGCTGAAGCTAGAAAAAGCCAGAGAAGCAAGAAAGAAAAAGAGAAAGTCAAAGAGAAAAAGAAGAATAATATAAGGAAAAAAGTTTAGTTTAGAAGCTAAAGAGAAAGCTAGAATAAAAGATTCCTGCCACCGAATTTCCTCCCGTGGTGTTGTAGCTGCAACAGCAAAAAGAAGAATAAGAATATTACCAGGCAACTACATTCTGGATATAAGATTCTTGGTTGGCATCCCTTATCTTAGAGCCTGGTATATGTTGTTCCAGGCTCTCCTTCCTTTGAGGGTGTGGGTTGAAAAATCTGTTGTGATGCGAATTGGTTTTCCTCTATAGGTTATCTGATTTTTTTCTCTTATGGCCTTTAAAATTCTATCCTCATTTTGTATGCTAGGCATTTTCATTATAATGTGACTTGGGGTCGATCTGTTGTAATTTTGTACATTTGGCGTCCTATATGTTTCTTGTATTTGGTTTTCAAATTTGTTCTTATTTGGGAAATTTTCTGATATTATTTCATTAAAGAGATTTTGCATTCCTTTGGATTGATTCTTTGCACCTTCCTCAATTCCAATAAATCTTACATTGGGTCTTTTGATGGTATCCCATAATTCTTGGATATTTTGTTCATGGTTTCTTACCATCTTCACTGTGTGGTCAACTTTATTTTCAATATTATATATTTTGTCCTCATTGTCTGAGGTCCTATCTTCCAAGTGATCCAATCTATTGGGGATACTATCTATTGAGTTTTTTAAATGGCCTATTGTTTGTTTCATTTCAAGTATTTCTGTTTTGTTTTTTTCTCAGACTCTCTATCTCTTTCTTGAAGTAATCTTTTGCTATCTGTATTTGTTCTCTTAACTCTTTGTTGGTGTGATTGATGGTTGCCTGTATTTGACCTCTTATCTTTTTGTTTGAGAGATCAATTTTTGCCTGTATCTGCTCACTTAGGTCATATTTTAAATCCAGAATCATTTTTATTATGTATGTTTGGAATTCCTTTTCTGACATTTCACCTAATGTGCTTTCTATGGATTCTATTGCTGTAGTATCTTGGTTTGTTTGGGGCATTTTCTTCCCTTGTTTTTTTATGATATCTATATGTTTTCCTCTCCTGCAGTGTAAGTCTGAGGTATTCCTGGTTCTGTTTTATTGTCTTATATCATCCCTACAGGTTACCCAGTGCATAACTTTTAAGGGAAAGATCAATATTACAGTGTTGCCGCCTGCAGCAACAATACCGCGGGAAAGGATTCGGAGGCAGACTGGAAATGAGTAGGTTCTTTATTCTGCTTTCTCTTCTGACTTCTCTCCCCAACTCCAACAATAACCCCCCTACAACTCCAACCCTACCTGGTTAAATACTCTTCACCTTAACAAGTATACACGTGTCACAAACTCAACTTACAGGTGTGTCACACAGTGTTCACGGGCACAGAAAGATTCTTAGTAGATTACAGTAAGGTCAGGAGAAAACACTTAAACGTCTCCTCTTTGGCTCTCAGTCAGCCGCCATCTTAGCTACCTCCTCATTAAGGCTCTTACATTACAGCAGTCAAAGTACCCAACGTATTGCCATATATCAGTTAGTTTCTATTTTTACATTTACCATTTTGACACTTTAACCATAAATGATGAGATCAGTTATCTTCTACCATTTAGTCAGTATTTTTGTGTGGTTGTTCACAGTATCTAATGGTAGAAGGGGGACTTATGGGTTGGCTTAAACGTTTGTGAGGTAGGATGTGAGAAGATAGAGGTATTAGATTATTTGACTAATGAGAGGGTAATCATTGGAATTAGGGTGCTAGTAGAAGAAACAAAAGATAGGTATCCCCATGTAATATTCCCTGTTCCTGGGCCCGGGGCCTGTTCCCTGACCTGTAGGCAGAGGTGGAGAATACCTGTGGCTCCTGACTGGGTGGGCAGAGCTGGGAACGCACATAGCCGGGCTAAGCTGGAACTCTTGTAGGCGGGCAGAGCTGGAACGCACAGGCAGGCCTAGCAGGAACACTCGCAGGCAGGGGCTTGTTCCCCACCGTCCCCAGCAGGGATGGCGTCTCCAAGGTGGGCCGGCCAAACTGGGAAATCACGCTGGAGGGCCTAGCTGGAACTCTTGCAGGCCGGGGCTTATATAGACACACATTTTAAGTTGGTTGCCAGTAATTTAAAAGTTGAGTGACTTAAAATGAAATAATTCAAATTTCTACCTTCTTTAGAAAAATAGGCGATTCTAGAAAAGGAGCCTATTCCCTCCAAGAGAAATTAATTGATACTCAGAGCTGAGTGGCAGCATCTAATTTAGACTGGATATTAACTTGTCAATAGAGTTTTCTTTCATCTGACTGATTTTTTTCATTTATATTAACAGACTGGCCTCTATTCACTTTGTATTTTTGTCCTCTGTATAGAATATTCCATTTATATGGATGTATCATAATTTTCTTATTTATTGCCTCAAGGTTAACCAATTAGGTTATTGTTAAATTTTCACTGCTAGAAACAATGAAAAAAAAAAAAAAATCTGGGTCTACATGTCACATTCTTTCCTTAGGGTAGATTTTCCTAACAGGGAAATAACTAAGTCATAGGGCAGGGAATTTTTAATTGCTTTTCAAAAAGATTATATATTTTTCAACTCACAGTTATGTATGAGGCTGCACGTTTCAATGATGGTCTACTGCAGCTACATTTTAGAGTATTTTTGTTTTTGATAATTTAATAAGCAATAATTGTCTTTTAATTTGGATTTCAATGGTTACCACTGAGATTAAACAGTTTCTGTTTTATCAGTATTTATGCGGCACTATTTGCAGGTTGCTGTCAATTTTATATGCCATTTATTTGTGCTTGGTATGGGTTCTTTTGATATTAATAAAATTAACTATAAATTGAATTTATTTACTATAAATGCATATTGTTTTTAAAATTCAACTGTTTTCTTTGATACATAAAACATTACTTTTTAATGTCCAAATCAAGTTATTTTCATTTTTAAATTTCTTCTATTATTTTTGGTTTTACTGTAACTCTTTCTTCTATAGAGACCAATTTAAACAGTCACATCTATATGATACTTTTATGGTTGAATTTAAACATTTTGTTTTTTGTTACCTTTATAATCTATTTTGATATAAATTGAGGGAAAATTGTTTTTGTCAATTTCTATTGTTTTGTTTTTACTTTCATCAAATCAGCATTCCAAAAGCTATTACTTCAACCTTCTCTTCAATGTGTACGTTTAATGTGTGTTATGTTGATATGTACTTTAGAGTCTGTGTCAAGGTGAAATTACTTTGTTTCATAAACTTGCCTCTCAGCTCTCATCTCTTTTTATTATTAAGCTTTATTGTTTTAGTCAGGTTTCTCACTGCTGTAACTAAAAGACCTGACCAGCACAATTATAGAGGATGAAAATTTTACTTGGGGGTTCCATTTCTCGGGGCTCAGGGTGAGACAGAACATCATGGCAGAAGAGTGTGTTGGAGGAAAGCATCTCACATAATGATCAGAAAGCAGAGAGAGAGTCTCCACTTGCCAAATACAAATATATTACATTCTGCATTCTGACATATCATATCAATGCATTCTGACATATCATACATACATGGAGTATAACTTTCCATTTTTGTAGTTGTACATAATGTGGAGTTATACTGGTTGTGTATTCATATATGCATATAAGAAAGTTATATCAGATTTATTATTTTCTGTCTTTCCATTCTCATCCTCCTTCCCATGGCCAAAGCCATGCCCCATTTCCCAACTCCTCCAGCCATATCCTACCACTTCAATTATCACTCAGTTAATCTGTATGGGGGATTAATTCACTGATTGGGTCAAGATTCTTATAACCCATTCATTTCGCCTCTGAACCTTATCACATTGTCTCTTATATGAGCTTTTGGTGGATAACTCACATTCAAACCATAACATTTATAGTATACTTTATCCCCCCAATTCTTCTAATTACCGATACTTACTATTTTACTTTCTAAACATAGCCATTCTCATTTCTACAGGAAATCTGGATTTTTTTTTTTTTTTTTTTTTTTTTTTTTTTTTGGCAGTGCTAGGGATTAAACCTAAGGCCTTGTGCATATTAGGCAAGAACTCTACCACTGAGCTATATTAATCTTGTTGGATTTCTAATTTGGATTATATTAAACATATAAATGTATTTAGAAACAATTGCCATACTGATAATCATATTGACATAGATTTTTGAAGAAAATGGTGGTATCTATACTTTTCAACATTTTTGTTGTTGTTGTTGTTGTTGTACTGGGGCTTGAACCCAGGGCCTTGTACATGCAAATAAAGAACTTTACCAATTGAGCTCTACCCCCAGCCCTCAACATTTTTTGATATAGATTTCAGTAAAATTTGAAGTTTTACTTTTCATGAAAATTTAGCACACCTTTGACTACAATTACTCTTAGCTATTTTATATTCTATTGGCATTTTGAAGAGAATATTTTCTTTTGCTTATTTGCCTTTTACATTTGTGCATGTTACAATGCATTCTGACATATCATACATACATGGAGTATAACTTTCCATTTTTGTAGTTGTACATAATGTGGAGTTACACTGGTTGTGTATTCATATATGAATATAAGAAAGTTATATCAGATTTATTATTTTCTGTCTTTCCATTCTCATCCTCCTTCCCTTTCCCTGACTGTGCTCTGTTCAATCAGGTGAACCTCCCGCCTACCCACTATCACCTATAGCGAATCAGCATCCACATATTAGAGAGAACATTTGGCCTTTGGGCCTTTGTTTTTTTTTGGGACTGGCTTATTTCACTTAGCATGATAGTCTCCAGTTCCATTCATTTACTGGCAATGCTATAATTTCATTCTTCTTTATGGCTGAGTAATATTCCGTTGTTTTACTCATTCATCTGATAAGGGGCACCTTAGGTTGGTTCCATAGTTTAGCTATTGTGAATTGAGCTGCTATAAATATTAATGTGGCTGTGTCACTATAGTATGCTGATTTTAAGTCCTCTGAGCACATGCAGAGGAGTGGGATAACTGGGTCAAATGGTGGTTACATTCCAAGTTTTCTGAGGAATCTCCATACTGTTTTGCATGGTGGTTGCACCAATTTGCAGTCCCACCAGCAATATATGAGTAACATGCATTGCCACATCCTTGCCAACGTGTATTTTTACTTGTATTCTTGATAATTGCCATTATGACTGGAATGAGATAAAATCTCAATGTAGTTTTAATTTGATTTTCTCTAATTACTAGTGATATCGAACATTTTTTTATATATTTGTTGACCTATCATATTTTTTCTTCTGAGGAGTGTCTGTTCAGTTCCTTTGCTCATTTATTGGTTGAATTATTTGGTTTTTCAGTGTTAAATTTTTTGAGTTCTTCATGTACCCTGGAGATTAATGCTCCATCTGAGATGCAGGTGGCAAAGATTTTATCACATTCTGTAGGCTGTCTCTTCATGTTCTTAATTGCTTCCTTTGCTGTGAAGAAGCATTTTTAGTTTGATGCCATTCCATTGATTGATTCTTGATTTTACTTCTTATGCTTTAGGAGTCTTGTTGAGGAATATGTTTCCTAAGCTGACATGATGGAGATTTGGGCCTACTTTTCCTTCTAGTAGATGTAGGGTCTCTCGCCTAATGCCAAGGTCCTTAATCCACTTTGAGTTGAGTTTTGTGCATGGTGAAAAATAGGGGTCTAATTTCATTTTGCTATCTATGGATTTCCAGTTTTCCTAGCACTGTTTGTTGAAGAGCCTCTCTCCAATGTATGTTTATGGCACCTTTGTCTAGTGTGAGATAACTGTATTTATGTGGGTTTGTCTCTGTGTTTTCTATTTTGTACCATTGGTCTACATGTCTGTTTTGATACCAATACCACACCATTTTTGTTACTATTGCTCTGTAGTATAATATTTTCAATTACATCTTCTACCTATTTATTGCTGGTATTTAGGATAACTTTTAATATATTTTAGATAATTATATATACTTCTAAATCTCTATTTTCAATTTCCCTGTTAACTCAATAATTCTCTATATTGTCAATATTGTAATTCCCAACAGCGATTTTTTTCCTCATCTTTCTAAAGACTAAAATTTTTGCTTGGTTACATTCCCTATTATTTTGGTTACAAATACCAAAACAAAATATAAAATATTATATTTCACATCTTTTCTTTGGTTGTGGCTTTAATTGAATTATCTATAGTGTTTAATCTTTGGTATTTAGGTGTATCTACTGATTTGCCAGTATAGTCACCAGGTTAATAAATATCCTCTTTTCCTTATTTATTCATTATTGAAATTAAGCCTAAATGACTGTCTTCTATCAATCATTAAAACAAGTAAATTTTGCCAATTTCCCTAGTTGTTGATATCACTTTGTTACTTTTCCTTAAAATAATAATTATATTCTTTCATTTGTAGTTCAAAATGAATCATTCTTTTGGTATGCTATTGAATTTCATTTGCTGTTTCTTTTTGAGATAGGTATACTTACATTTATAAATGAGATTACATAGTTTTCTGTAAATTTTAGGGTTAGATTACAGCTAGATTTGCAGGCTGTGCTTTTTTCTCTTTGTCAGGGGTAGTCTCCATGAGAAGGTAACATTTGAGCAAAGACTGAAAAAGTGCCCGGAGCCATGAAAGCAGAGGAAACAGCAGGTGCAAATCCCTAAGCTAATGAGTAACTTTAACATACCAGGCTGTGCTTTGCATCCAGGGCTTTAAAGAGGGATAGAATGTCAACTCTGCTCTTGAGTCTAGCAATGGAAGTATATTGATCATTCTGCCATAGAAAGGAAACTACAAGAGAGGGTATGAGAAAGTGTTCTACCCAGTCTGGAGGTGACGTCAGAGAAGAATTCCTCCTGGAGATGTGTTTCCAATGGGTAGGGTGGGCTGGGCTTACCCAGGCAAAGGCATAAGTTCTGTGTGAGAATGAGATATGTGTAGGTAATTTCAAACAGCTGAATATAATGTGAGCTGGTAGCACAGGAGGGGAGAAATGAGAATTGTGATGAGAAAGCTAGGAGCTGCCAAGCCATGTAGCCCCATCCTAGGCAGTGTAGCTCCATTTACCAAGAGAAGGAACTATTTGACCCATCAAGGTCTAAGTTTTCAATTCTGCAAATGCTTCAGTGAAATTGACACAGGTGCATTAAAATCATTCAGAAATCTTAATCTAGGAGTATTTTATAATATGTTAGTATTAATAGTATTAATGGTATCATTAATGATATTAATGAACATGATCACTATTCACCCATTACTTTTTTCAAAAGCACAGAACTCTAAAAACAGATATTTATTTTAAAACTATCAGAAGTGGTATGTTTGTCACTCAGTTTAAGTGTTTTAGGTGATCAATAAATGGGACATAATGGGTTAAGGACTTAAGGCAGGGGAAAGACCTGTTTATATGCTGTTTACTGTTGTCACAGTTAAATGATACAGAGTTTGTGGCAAAACTGAAGGTAACAAGGTTGGGTGGGATTCTGCTGGTTATTTGAGCAAGAAGGAAATTGCAGTGAATGAAGGCAGACAGAGGAGAAGGATGGAATGAGTGGGTTGGAAGCTGGTTAGGAGGCTTGGGTGACTAACCAGATGGGAAAGAAAGGAACACAAAGAGAATGGAGTAATTCCTAAATTTTTGGATTGTATGATTATGTAAAGGTGTTATATCTGGGATAGGTTCACTCCCATGTAAGAAATAATGCAAGGGAATGAATGAGTTCAGGGGAAATAATAAAGAATTAGCATACTAATCAAAGATGTGATGTCAAATGAAAGACTGGATTCGTGCTCCTGAATGTATTGTGTGTGGGTTTTATTTCCCTTTCTTCAGAAGCAGTATCCATCTGCATGATATATCAGATCTGAGAGCTTGTTTTATTTTGTACTTGGTACCTAGTCTATGCATGATAGTTTTGAATAAGGTCTAAATATATCCAGAGGGCTTTTTTATTAATTGGATTTCCTGAGGCATAACTCATTGCCGTGAAGTGCGAATAATCTGATAATTTCAGATCTTTAATGCTAGAAATATTGGTAAGAGCAGTTGAATAACTTCTTAAGGACTCTAGTGTTCATATTTGTCTTTAACTTTTATTACAATATGAATTTCTTTGTCACCCCCTTCCCCTACAGTACAATTCTATTTTAAGAAGCCCTCAACAATGGCTTTTTGGCGTGTAATTATTCAAAAGACAAACTCACCATATCTAAAAGTGTCACTTCAATTGAATTTCTTTCCAGTAGAAAGAAATTTGCCCCTGAGTTTTGAGAGAAGGTGAAATGAAGCCAGAAGGCTCCTGTGTTCTATCTCACTGATCTCTCCTCCAGGCTGTTCTCTGTTCCTCAGATGTGAAAGAGGCAGTGGCTTCTTTCAAGCAGGAGTGGCCAATGAAGGGGCCTTTCTACACCATGCTGGACAATCTGCTTAGAGAGGTGGCAGTGAGGTTCAGTCACCTGGGCCTCACGGCATCCCAGGCAGAGTATGAGACTCTTGCAGAAAGAGGTACCTGAGGAAAATAACAGAAGAAATCAATGTCTTACTCCATTCCTGCTGCTATAACAAAAAAACCTGAAACTTGTTAATTTATAAAGAACAACTACTTATTTCTCATAGTTCTAGAGACTGAAACATCCAAGATTAAGGCTCTGGAAGGTTCAGTGTCTTGAGAGGGCCCAACTTCTTTTTCTAAGGTGGTGCCTTGAGTGCATGTCCTCATGAAATGGAAGGGAAAGAAAAGGGCAAAAGGGGACCTAGTTAGTTTCCTTCAGCCCATTTAAAATGTTATTCCTCCATTTAGGTCTTAACCCCTATGTCTTATTCAACTTTTAATGCTATCACACTGATGACTTAAGTTTCAACATGAGTTTTGGAGGGGACACAGTCATTCATAATAGTCAACATGACAAATGAGGGACAAGCATATAACAAGGAGAGGATATAACTGTGGCGTCTGATAGACGTTTTGACATTAGAAGCTCTGAAGTAAAAATTTGAAGAAGTTATTCTTAGATATCTGTAACTATCTGGGATAATTTAAATATGATTTGATTTGAAAGTTGATTAAATGTTATAAGAGATCTCCTACTGGACACCCAGCATGCTAGTAATAATCACAGATTCATTCCAATGAATTTTTGCATTGTTATTGTATAGCATTATACCTCTCTGGGTGACTTCTGAGTACTTGATATGAAAACAAATTCTGAAATCACACCTGTTTGGGGAATTTCAAACCTTTGGGGTAGAGCATTAAAAACCTGAGAACATCAAAAGTCAATCCATGCTTACAAATTTGGCCCAAGATCCCAAACATCTACATGAAACTTTTGAGCTATATCATCCTGTCCTTAAATAAGTAATTAATGAACTTGGGAGACTAATTCATTTTGTCTCAGAAACATATATTAAGTGTTTTATTTGAAAATCAAGATTTTTCATGAAAGTCAACATTTAAAAAAAAAAAAAAAAAAAACTTTTAATTGATAGATCCAAACTGGCAACTTGAGAAACCACATACTTAAATCTTCAGATATCCACTGAAAGTTCAAGTGACTAAAAAGTGGAAGAGGGGAAGTATTATATCAATCTGGCAACTACAGAAACGGTCACAGCCACAGGTCAGAAATGTCAAGGAATTTCTGCAGTTCATAGCACAGATCAGGGCCAGAGCAAAATATGGTAGCCTGGTTGGCCTGGTGATTTGGTGCTTTATTTTTTTAACATCTGATATGCATTTATTTATAAAGAACATGAAAGATTGCTGGAGAAAAGAATGGTGTGATTCATTTGATGAATGAGTTATTTGTTAATTTTAATATAGATTTTAAATATCTGACCTGTTTTATGCTACTTGTTCATTCCTATAGAAAAAGATTGATGTTTTTTTTTTTTCTTTTTTCCATTATTAGGATTAGAGATGGGTTTTATGAGAAATGGTAGCCATTTGTTTAATCATTCAGTAAATATGGGAGAGGAAGGAGATGCTTATTTTTACTAGACTTTCCTTAGGTTCAGGAGGCAGAAGGAGAGGAAGGGATCCCAGAGGTCGTGTGTGTGTTTGGCTTGATTTGGTTTGGCAGTAGAGAATTTCACCTCTTCACAGAATACCTTTTCCATTGTGTGTTGGCAGCCTGAAGCAGGCAGGCAGCTCCACCCTGCTTCCTGGACCTGCTGCCCATCTCCTGCACCACATGCAAATAGAATGTACTCCACCCCATGTCCTGGACTCCTCTGGCTTCAGGCACCTGCAATGTTGCCCCTGACCCACGTGAAATTGAGTTGTGCTTCACACACTTCCATCCCATTCTGCCTCACTTCTAGGCAGGCTTTCCCCAAAATTAGGGAAAGTAGTGACATCCTTCAGCTGAACATTTTTCCATCTACTGTCTATCTTCAAGCAGGAGATGGGGCATAGATTGTTTCTCCTTTCAAATCAGTGTCACTGAACAGAGGTGGACTGGAGGGTCAACCAGTTTGTTAGGGAGCCAAGTGGGGCAAAGCCATCCTGAAAAAAAGAAAGAGAAGAAAGTTGTATTTACCAATGCTTCCCTTGGGAGGAGGACTCTGGATGGTTAGAAGGAATAATTTGATAAGCTGTTTAAAGCAAAGTTAAGCCCATGACGAACCTGCTTAATAAAGGCAGATAACTATACAGCTCTCTGGTGGGAATCTAATCTCATTCAGTATGGATGATGATGATCTTGGGTAATAGAGAAATTTTTACAAGGTACACAAGTTTATACCGAGAAATTCCACTTCTTGAAATTTATCAATGGTAGCACTCAGGGTAGGTGTCAAGACCAATGTTCTGAGTCTTCATAATAATAATGAAAATCTTAAAACAAATTGGCCAAAAATAGGGCTATGTTAAATCTATCAGAGTAATTTTATTTATTTTTTAGAATATACAAACTCTATAAAGTTGCAGTTGCCATGATTATGTTACTATCAATAACCTAGGATGCAGATAACATATGTACCACCACTAACATGCATGTGCCCATGAATGTACATATACATGTAATTTTAAAATAACAGAATTAAATTATATGCAACCTGTTTTGTAGAATTAAATGCAATACTCTGTTATTTTGGTATATTCCCATTATCACATTCTTCACTAATAACTTTCTACCATTCCTTATAGTTTTCCACAAAGTTTTACCATTGCTAGTAGTGTTACCCAATCCACCTTCTTCTTTATGCTTGTTTCTATTACTTTAAAATTTTTGTCCTCCTCTCAGCTGTGTGGTAAGATTCTTTAAAAATATAGTCTAGATTTTTGAACCCTAATCCTTTCACACTTTTAGAATGCAGAGTAGGATGTGAGGTTAATGTTTAGCTTTCTGCTTGCTTGTTTCAATTAACATGCTAACCAATTTGCTTTGCACAGTTCACTGGATTAAATATTTATATGCAAGGCCTCCTTGGACTTATGTTCAACTGGCCATAGATCTGGAAATCAGAAATCAAAGTAGAGGAATATAACCTTCCTGTGTTTCTCTTAAGGGATTTTTGGCAATTATTTCACAGGACAGGGCTCTTCTTCATTCTACGTTTGTAAGACAAAAAACATATCTTACTTTCTTTTTTAAAAAACAAAAGGGCCAGGGAATTCATACATCTGTGTTACATGTGATCAAACACCAAATGGCTGCATTTGACTAGAGCTGTCAAAACAAGATAATGGATGGCTTATCTGGACAGATCAAATTATAACAAGACTTCCTGTCTCCCCAGGAAGTGCCGTTTTAGACTTCATTTCAAAACCCAAGGGATGCATTAAAAGAATAGATTGAATATAATCAGAGAAGAATAAACAAGGGAAGAGGCTGAGGGAAAAAAATAAAGCCATATTTCCAAGGATGCTTTTGATCTTCAAGAGGCTCAAATGCCCTTTGGAACAGAGAACTACAAGACAAGGCTTGGGAAACAGAGCCCAGAACCAGCCAGCTGTTCCTGGCCAGAAGCCAAACTCATCTAGGTGAGTTCAGAGCTGCCTATACTCCGTATTCAGAAAGCATTCTCCAATGACAAGTGGTGGTATTCTCCCTTTCATTTATCTGTTCCTTTCTAGCCTCTTGGCTGTAACTTTTGATTCCTGTGTAGCCACAATTCTCCCTCTGGCCACAGAGGTCACCATCACAAGCCTGACTTAACACCAGGAGACACCATTTAGAAGTCATCTTTTAATTGAGAGCTCTGCCACAGTCCCAGGCATCCCTGGCATCCCAGGGTGTCAGGAGGAGCTGCTTCTGAAGATGCTAAAAGGTCATGTCTTCCAGATGAGGCTTTCAGAAATTACAGCCCTGGAGGAAAATGGCTTTGTGCCAATTTTAATACATGTTCAAGCTCAAGGTGCAGCCTCAGAGGTGCAGAAGACAGATTCCCCCCCCAAAAGTATATGTTCCTTTGATGACCATTCTTCCCTTTCCCTTTGCTTTGTTACTTTATTCTGCTTGGGAGCTGAAAAGATTTCTTATAACCAGTCAGAGAGGAAATGGTGAATATATGTGTGGCATTGCCATTTTTCACATGAGTTTATGGATTTTGCTCACTTCAAGTCTAAATGATTAAATTATAGACAAGTAAATAAATAAAATAATTAAATTTTTAGTGTTCATGCAATGCTTGCAAAAGGTACTGAACTTCAATTCAGTTGGTAGGTTTTTAATTCTTCCTTTTCTCCCTCCCTCCCTCTCTCCCTTCCTTCCTTTCTTTCTTCCTTCCTTTCTTTATTTTCTTCCAGCTTTACTATTCAGCCATGTACTATACTTAGAAAACATAAGATCATAATGACTCTTGCCCTCTCAAAACTTCAGTCTGTGAGTTTATGGGGGAAAAGTTAAATTGAGTATCTTACATATTAGTTATATATAGTTGCTTCTCTTTTTCCATCTAAGGGCCCCAGACTAAGAATAGTAGTGAATAACCTACTCACATTACTACATTCCTTTTTTTTTTTTTTGGAATGGGGATTGAACCCAGAGGCACTTTACCATGAGCTACATCCCCAGTCCTTCTTATTTTTATTTTATTTTATTTTATTTTGAGACAAAGTCACACTAAGTTGCTTAGGGCCTAGTTTTCTGAGGCTGTCCTTGAACTTGCAATCCTCCTGTCGGAGCCTCCCGAGTTGCTGGGATTACAGGTGTGCACCACCACACCCAGCTCCAACCTCATGTACTAAATGTACTCTCTGATGGTCTTGCAAAGAAGTCAGGGTGCTATTGAAAATGAGCCCTTTGAAAAATCTTACTATGATGGTCTTGAAGGAGCCCTAAATTCTGTTGTAGGGTTCCACCTGATATGTAAGTAGGCACCCGCAAACCTGAAGGTATATAACCGAAAGCCAGTTAAGAACCAGTCAGCCGGGCAGTCACTCGATTGGAAACGTAGGCAGAGCGGTTACAGAAGAGAAACCAGATGAGCATACCTTTGAAAAAAGAGAGAAGAAAGAAGCTCTAAAATGCATCTTTCTAACTCTAACTCTAAGCTATGACCTCTCTAAAAATCTTTCTTTCCCTCTCTAAGTCTAATTAAAAGCTTAACCTGCCTTCCTGTGTATTTATCCAGAAGATATGAAAACATAAAAACAAATAGTACTATAAATTGCACTACTTAGCAATAAAAATGAACACACTTCATTCTTTAAAAGGAAGAAAAACCAACAAATAAACGACTTAACATCACACCTCCAAGCACTAGAAAAAGAAGAACAGATCAACACCAAGAGCAGCAGAAGACAGGAAATAATTAAAATCAGAGCAGAAATTAATGAAATTGAGACTAAGGAAACAATTCAAAGAATTGACAAAACTAAAAGTTGGTTCTTTGAAAAAATAAACAAAATTGACAGACCCTTAGCAATGCTAACGAAAAGAAGAAGAGAAAAAACTCAAATCACTAACATTTGTGATGAAAAAGGGAATATCACAACAAACACCTCGGATATACAGAAGATAATTAGAAATTACTTTGAAAACTTGTACTCTAATAAAACAGAAAATGCTGAATGCATTGACAGATTTCTAGAGTCATATGATTTGCCTAAACTGGATCTGGAGGCTATCCACAATCTAAACAGATCGATTACAAGCAAAGAAATAGAAGATGTCATCAAAAAGCTACCAACAAGGAAAAGTCCAGGACCTGATGGGTTTACAGCAGAGTTCTACAAGACTTTCAAAGAAGAACTAATACCAATGCTCTTCAAACTATTTCAAGAAATAGAAAAAGAGGGAGCTCTTCCAGACTCTTTTTATGAGGCCAATATTACATTAATTCCAAAGCCAGGCAAAGACACATCCAAAAAAGAAAACTTTAGGCCAACATCCTTAATGAACATAGATGCAAAAATCCTCAACAAAATTCTGGCAAATCGGATACAAAAACATATCAAAAAGATAGTGCACCATGATCAAGTGGGGTTTATTCCAGGGATGCAAGGCTGGTTCAACATTCGGAAATCAATAAACATAATACATCACATCAATAGACTTAAAGATAAAAATTATATGATTATCTCAATAGATGCAGAAAAAGCATTTGACAAAATACAGCACCCCTTTATGTTCAAAACACTGGAAAAACTAGGAATATCAGGGACATATCTCAACATTATAAAAGCTATTTATGCAAGGCCCAGAGCTAACATTATCTTAAATGGAGAAAAATTGAAAGCATTCCCTCTAAAAACTGGAACAAGACAGGGATGCCCCCTCTCACCACTGCTATTTAACATAGTACTGGAAACTCTGGCAAGAGCAATTAGACAGACGAAAGAAATTAAAGGGATCCAGATAGGAAAAGAAGAGCTCAAATTAGCACTATTTGCTGATGACATGATAATCTACCTAGAAGACCCAAAAAACTCTCTACCAGAAAACTTTTACAACTAGTAAATGAATTTGGCAAAGTAGCAGGATACAAAATCAATACCCATAAGTCAAAGGCATTTTTGTACATCAGTGACAAAGCCTCTGAAAGGGAAATGATGAAAACTACGCCATTTACAATAGCATCAAAAAAAATAAAATACCTGGGAATCAACTTAACGAAAGAGGTGAAAGAGCTCTATAAGGAAAATTATAGAACACTAAAGAAAGAAATCATAGAAGAACTCAGAAGATGGAAAGACCTACCTTGCTCTTGGATAGGTAGAATCAATATTGTCAAAATGTCCATACTACCAAAAACATTATACAGATTTAATGCAATTCCAATCAAAATCCCAATGTCATTCTTCAAAGAAATAGAAAAAGCAGTCATGAAATTCATCTGGAGAAATAAGAGACCCAGAATAGCCAAAGCAATCCTGAGCAAGAAAAGTGAAGCAGGTGGCATCACCATACCGGACTTTAAATTATACTATAGAGCAATAGTAACAAAAACAGCATGGTATTGGCACCAAAACAGACTGGTGGACCAATGGTACAGAATTGAGGACACAGAGACTAATGCATATAATTTCAGCTATCTTATATTAGACAAAGGTGCCAAAAATGTACAGTGGAGAAAGGATAGCCTCTTCAACAAATGGTGCTGGGAAAACTGGAAATCCATATGCAACAAAATGAAATTAAACCCTTGTCTCTCACCATGCACAAAATTCAATTCAAAGTGGATCAAGGACCTAGGAATTAGACCAGAGACAATACGCCTAATAGAAGAAAAAGTAAGCTCCAATTTCCAACATGTCGGATTAGGCCCCAAGTTCCTTAATAAGAATCCTGTAGCACAAGAACTATTACCAAGAATTAATGAATGGGATAGATTTAAACTGAAAAGCTTCTTCTCAGCAAAAGAAACAATCAGTGAGGTGAATAGAGAGCCAACTAATTGGGAACAAATATTTAATACATGCACATCAGATAGAGCACTAATTTCTAGAATGTATATAGAACTAAAAAAACTTAACACCAAAAAAGCAAATAACCCAATCAATAAATGGGCTAAGGAATTGAAAAGACACTTCTCAGAAGAAGATACACGATTAATCAACAAATACATGAAAAAATGCTCAACATCACTGGCAATTAGAGAAATGCAAATCAAAACTACTCTAAGATTTCATTTCACTCCAGTCAGAATGGCAGCTATCAAGAACACAAACAACAATAAATGTTGGAGAGGATGTGGGGAAAAAGGCACACTCATACATTGCTGGTGGGACTGCAAAATGGTGCAACCGCTATGGAAAGCAGTATGGAGATTTCTTGGGAAAATGGGAATGGAACCACCCTATGACCCAGCCATCCCACTCCTGGGTCTATTCCCAAAAGACTTAAAAACAGCATATTACAGTGACACAGCCACTTCAGTGTTTATAGCAGCACAATTCACAATAGCTAGGTTATGGAACCAACCTAGATGCCCCTCAGTAGATGAGTGGATAAAGAAAATATGGTATATATACAAAATGGAATTTTACTCAGCAATAAGAGAGAATAAAATAATGGCATTTGCAGGTAAATGGATGAAGTTGGAGAATATAATGCTAAGTGAAATTAGTCAATCTCAAAAATCCAAGTACCGAATGTTTTCTCTGATATAAGGAGGCTGGTTCACAGAGTTGTTGGAAGGGGGTACATAGGATCAGAGGAACACTAGAATGGTCAACGGAAAGGGAGGGGAGGGAGGGAGTAAGGGGGGGGTTGGAAAAAAATTGGTGGTTGAATGAGATGGATATCATTATCCTAAATGCATGATTCAAGATCTGAATGGTACATATATACTTTGTATACAAGCAGTTGTATGTAAAAAGATACTATACTTGTGCATGATGAATAAGTAAATAAATAATAAAAAAATTAAAAAAAAAAAAAAATGAACACACTACCGAAAAATGCAATGAAGAAAAACAAATGATTCCCAGAAACATTGTGTTAAAGGATAAGGGCAGACAGACGAATATAGACCCTGGGATTCCATGCATGTGAGATTCTGCATTAGGTAAAACTAATCTACAATGATAGAAAGCAGATTAGAGATTGCTTGGGACCTGGGGAATTGGGGTAGGTAGGTTGGAGAGTAATTGCCAAGTGACATGAGAAAACTTTCTGAAGTGTAAAAATATTCTGTACCTTGACAGCAGTGGTACATACAGGTTGATTGATTACCATACCCTTCAAATGGGTTCCTTTTATTGTAACATAAAATATATCTTAGAAAAGCTAAATTAAAAAAAAAATTAAAGCCAGGCGCGGTGGCGCACACCTGTAATCCCAGCACTTTGGGAGGCTGAGGCAGGAGGATCATGAGTTCAAAGCCAGCCTCAGCAATGGCGAGGCACTTAGCAACTCAGTGAGATCCTGTCTCTAAATAAAATACAAAAAAGGTCTGGGGATGTGACCCAGTGGTCAAGTGCCTCTGAGTTCAATCCCTGGTACCACACACACACATACACAAAAAATTTAGTTATTGATGGACTTTTATTTTATGTGTTTATTTATATGTGGTGCTGAGAACTGAATCCAGTGCCTCACACATGCTTGGCAAGAACTCTACCACTGAGCCACATCCCCAGCCCGAAAAGCTAAATTGGACAGAAGATATTTATACCAATCTTAGTTCTCCCTGTTTTATAAGCAAAGGTTTAAAAATTCCTTATAGATCTATATGTTTGGAAGGCTTCTTTTAAGAAAGTCCGTAGTTGCAGAATGAGGGGAGACGTTCTGTCTTCTAAGTTGTGATATCAGAGGTCCTGGAGGAAACTACTTATGTAATCTGACATATGTTCCCTAGAAATTATGAGATAAAAGGGCTGGTTACCTTACAGCTAAAATATCTGTGTCTGAGAGGCTGGTTAAATACAGTATCCTGCCAAGCTTCATGGATAAGGAGGCATGGATATTTTGGAGAAGGGCCTGTACTTTCAGAGTTTGATAGTCAAGGGTGGATTTTTTTTTTTTTTTCTTTTCTTTCTTCCCATTTATTTATTTGTTTTTGCTTTCTAGAGGTCAGATGTGGACATCTCAGAACAGATCAAGACTTGGGCTGTCATAAAGTGACTCTGCCCATCAGAACCTGCTGGAGGAGTAGGCTTCAGGAATTCAGTGGGTAGGGTGGTCTTTAATATTATGTAGTCATCTAGAACAGGTCATGGTAAATGGAGGATCCTAACAGCTATGACATCTCCTAGGGGCCCGTGAACGTGACCTACAAAAGAGTCAGGGTTTGCTTTTGAAGGCTGAATTCAGAAGACCCTAGATCATAAATGTATTGTATGAGTAAGAGGCAGATGCTCCTTATCTCTTCTTCACCAACCTTGTTGCCATTAAAGAACCAAAACTGGTACAGAATGGGGAGGAGAAGAAGAATCAAGAATAGAGATAGTAAGTTTATGAGAATCAGACTTATAGGAGCTGTGATGATGGAAGTGAAAGTCAGATGATGTTGCTGTGAGCTAAGGAAAGCAGACAGCCTTGAGAATCTGGGAAAAGCAAGGAAACCCATGCTCATCTAGAGTTATCAGGAGTGAATGCAGTTCTGCTGACCCATTTTGGACTCCTGGCTTCCAGAACTGTGAGATTATAGATTTGTGTTGTTTTAAACCAAGATCATGATGATTTGTTATAGTGCAATAGGAAACTGCTGTAGGACATGGCCTAAATTTTCTGATACTATTGCAATTGTGTACAACATGAAACAGTTTTATTTGTCAAAGTGGAAGGACTGTTTTATTATTTGAGCTTCAAAATTCATAAAACAGAACACACATAGTGTTTATATCTTTAGCCAACAAAATTATCTGGAAGAATATACCCATTACATACCTTATTATGTATGTTTTCCCTGTCATCCCTCTCCATGTCAAATTCCCCTTCTTCCCTTCCTCCACTATAATTTTCAATCTCTCCTTTACATCACATATTAGAGTTATAATTTTTTTTTTCATTTTGACGGGTGTGTCTCTTTCACTGGCAAAAGACATGGTAATGTCTTGAGGAGTTCAGAGATTATGTAGTGCTTTGGTTTTCTTTTGTCATGTTTTATCTACCACGCTAGTCTTTAGGGCCCAGTGTAAAGCATATGGTAGATACTCAATATGTATTTGCTGAATGAATAAAATCAGACTATCCAAATGAATGAATTCTGCATCACGTGCCAACCAATAACTTCAGAGGCACTGAGAAATTGATATTATATATTGCCTCATTTTTATTAGTGCATTATAGTTACACATAATAGTGGAGTTATTTTGACATAATTATACAAACATCGAATATAATTTGCTCAATTCTGTAGTCCTCAAAACTTTCCCTTTTCCATCTCTTTTCACCTTCCCCCTATTCCCATTCCTCTACTCTACTGGGCTTCCTTCATTTATGTTTTTTTTTTTTTTCAATTAGTGCATTGTAGATATCCATAAAGGTGAAATTCACTGTACTATCTTCATGTATGTACATAGAATCGTCTGGTCAATTTCATTCCACTGTTCCTCCCTTTTCCTGTCACTCCTCCTTCCACCTCAATCTCTTGATCTCTCTTCTATTTTCATGGGACTCCCTCTGTCCCCCACACACTGATTTTTAATATTTTTCTTTGTTTTTGGTTTAACTTCTGTATGTGAGAAAAAACATTGAACCCTTGACTGTCTGAGTCTGGCTTATTTCACTTACCGTGATGTTCTCTAGTTCTATCCATTTACCAGCAAATGACATAATTTCATTATTCTTTTTGGCTTGGTAAAACTCCATTGTATATATCTAGCACATTTTCTTTATTCATTCATCTGTTCATAGGCATCTGGGCTGGTTCCACAACTTGGCTATTGTGAATTGTGCTGCTAAAAACAATTGATGTGGCTTTTTCCCTATAGTATGCAGCC
The DNA here is from genome assembly GCA_025594165.1 of Tamias sibiricus. Classification (NCBI taxonomy): domain Eukaryota; kingdom Metazoa; phylum Chordata; class Mammalia; order Rodentia; family Sciuridae; genus Tamias; species Tamias sibiricus. The sequence continues at coordinate 34,467,134 of CM046673.1, read as the reverse complement.
TCTTTTAAACATCTGCTTGTGGTACATGGGTCCTTGGATCCAGAAACTAGGAGCTAGATAAGGAAACAGTACACCAATCAATGGAGCAATTGTACATTTTATCAGTAGTGCTAGCTAGCCACAATGTGGCAAGAATTCAGCCCAGTGACAGCATCTTATCCTTGAATGATCTCAATATCAATGGAAGCCTATCAATAATTATTTTTCTCTAGGATGCAACCCCTTTTAAAGGAGCAATAATTCATTGCTTCTATGCTGGGGTGACATGAAGTGTTTACCTCATCATTCTTCCTGGCTCAAAGCCAAAACATTTAACTATAGGCAAAGCTCTCTTATCCAAGAAATCTCAAGTAGAGAACTGGGTGCAGTGGCTTATGCCTGCAATCCCACCAACTTGGGAAGTTGAATCAGGAAAATTGCAAGTTTTTTAGTAATTTAGTAAATTCAGTAATTTAACAAGACTCTCAGCAACTAGCAAGACCCTGTATTAAAATAAAAAGTAAAAAAGCACTGGGAATGTAGCTCAGTAGTAAAGTACCCATAGATTCAATCCTCAGTACTGAAAAAAGAAAAGAAGGAAGCAAGCAAAGGAAAGAAAGAAAAGAAGAGAAAGCAATAAAGAAAAGAAAAGAAAAGAAAGAAAGCAAGAAAAAGAGATCTCAATTGGGAGACATTTAAAAGTCTAACTATGGAACTTCTGGTTTATGCTTGTATACATCATGACTTGACTGAGTTGTAGGATACACAGCAAGAAGCATGTCATTGAAGATCTGTTAGAAACTGTTGAGCAAAGGAATTTGAGGTCTAGAAATTGATGCAAACTCTTTGAACCAAAGGTCAGCCGATGATGTTTGTATTCTTCTCATATCACCTGCACATCTTTCGTTTTCCATAAACGCAACAATTTCCACTTGCCAATCTCTCTAAGGGCCTCTTCAGTTCTCTGAACCCTGTTTGGCACATGTATGAGTGTGTACATACACATCACACACACACACACACACACACACACACAAAGCCAAATGAGACAGGGAGCTGATATTTATCTGGAGCAACCCAACAATGATAGATGGCAATTGCTGAATAAAGCCCCAAGTTTCTCACACTTTGGTTTGAGATAGCTGAAGCATGTTCTCAATTTCTCTCAATATTTCAGTTTCCAGTTTTTCATAGCAGCAATCTTCTTGATAAGCACATCCACATTGTATTGCTTTCCTTCCCTATCTTACTTTCATAGTCCCCTACTGGTGCCTCCTGGGCTTACTGTCAGGAACTCTGAAGGGTCTGAGGTTTACTCTTAGAAGATAATAAGTTAGTTTGTCACAATTTCATGTATGCTGGTAGAAGATAAACAAGACTCTCAAGTCAGACTCCAAGGGCTTTATTAGATAGCAACAGTAACCAGAGCCTTAGCACTTTTTGCAATCCTCACAGTATGGTACCAACAGGATTAGGTGGCACTTGAATTCAGACTGTGTTGAAGGAGATTCCAACAGCTTCAGGCATATGTCTCATATTTGAAGAGATGTTAACATACCTTTGCCCATTCTGAATCATTTGACTCTTGCCCACTTAAAAGAACCCTCTCTATGGCATATTTCTTCAAATATCTTGCTTAATGAGTTTTAAAAATAATATTTCCTAATGTATAAAATTTCTAGAATTTTATGCCTAAATATATTACATACTGTAATACAGGTTCTGGGGTTCTTGCCTTATTTAAAATGATCTCTACCATGAGCTTGTTACTACCTTGATTTTTTTTTTTAAATTGATTACTGATCTGTTTATATGTTTGACTATGAATTCTTTGGGGATTTATTTTTGCATATATTATACAAAAGAAGACCAACTAGTATTTTTCCAGGTATATCACACCAGTTTTATCAACAGTGTTTATTAAATATTGTCTTCCTATGAATTGGAATGCCACCTCTATTATATGTTAAATGACTAGAAAGTTTTCTATTCTTTTACAGCTTTGTACTTATTCAATTTTATGTCAATAATAAGTTAATTTGATTATAGTAGATTCGTAGTACATTCTGATAATTGACCTAAGATTCCTATCACAGTGATTTTGAATTTTTCTTTATCTATTCCTGTTTTTGTTTTTCTATATACATTTTAGGAATTATTTTATAATTAGAAATAACCAATTTGGATAATTACAATAATATTATATTTATTTTTTAATTATGGAAGATTTATTTTTATGATATATTTTGTAATAAATCTGAAATATATTTCCGATTTTTCAGAACCACCTTGTTTCTTAATAATACTTTATTATTAAGATTTATTCTAGATGTTTTGATTTGGCTGCTATCATGATGACATATCTTCCTAAAATATCATTTCCAAATATTTTTTGCTAATTGGTTTTTGCCTATTTATTTCAGGGTCAACTAAATGAAATCTCTTATAAATTATAATTTGTTATTTTGAGGATTTTAGATCTATTTTTACATTTTCAGCAAAAGGAAGATAAAATCTTTTTTTTTTTTTTTTTTGCAATGTATGCTTAGCTACTTAATATTCTCCCATCATAGACCTTTCAAGCCCATACTGAACATTAATGGGGATAAATATATATCTGTTTAGTTTCTGATCTTAATTTAAATAATTTTAGTGTATTGTCTTTTATTTTTATCTGAAATTTTTAATACAATATAAATTTCTTTCTAGTTTACTTTTATTTTTCCTTGTTTTTAAGATTGGAAAGTGATTTTATTAAATGAAATTTAACATATTTATTTGATCATATGATTTTCTCCTTTAATTTGTGGATTTCTCAATATTGAAGTTCGTGCATTCCTTTTAAAAAATCTACTTTTACATACTTATGGATTCTGTTTGCTGATATTTTATTAGGCATTTTTGTATCAGTTAGGTGGAACCATAAACTGAAACTGAACATGTTATTTTTCTGATTCAAATATCATCAACTCCATGTATTTTGATCTCAGACATGTATCATAGATAAAATATCTCAATAATTTTCCTATTTTGTACATGATGGATTAAAATTGTCATTCGAAAGCAAACAGAACTATCTTTGTCTATAGTAAAGTATTAAAAAAAATAATGTTTTACTCTATTTCATATTTTTATTGTATTTTTGAATAGATAATATATAGTACAGAGTACTCAAAATGTATCAAGTTTGAAGCTTAAAATGTAAGACTTTCTTTCCTGAGACCAACAACCATTACCAGTTTCTTGTGTTTTTTATCCCGCCCAATATAAACATAAAGCCAGGGATGATATGCCCACTGATTTGAGGTTTAATTTTTCCATGTAACACCACTTCTTGCAAATGGAATGACTTTTCATTCTACTGCCCGTATAATATTTAAATACTCAGATGTACCAAAGTGGATTTATCTAGCTCCCTATTGCTGAAAATTTGTGTTTCCAAACTCCTGCTGTTTGTAACATATATCATTTACAGCATCCACATGGCATTTTGTCCATGTGTGAAGAATATTTGAGGAATAAATTCCAAGAAGTGGAATGGATATGTCAGAGTAAATGGGATTTTTACAATGTTGAATAGCTAGCTATTAACAGACCTTGGGTCAGGAATCAGATACTCAAGGTTCTTTCTACAGTGCTATTTCAGACTTGAAAAGTAGATTCTTCCTGATAAAATTAGAATGTGGCCTGGGATAGAAATCAAGGCTAGAATTTCCCTGAGATTGATAAAAGTTCCCTCTTAAGTCAAATCCAAGTCCTCCTGGATATATATGAATGAAATGAGAGAAAGGACGGAAGCCCCTATCTAAAATCAGCAGGCTAATCATGGAAGGTTGTGGGAGGGGACAGGAGGTCTGCGATCATCCTGTATTAGAACTTAGAAGCTTCAGCGAGGGACTGACTTTGCTGTGCAAATAAGATTGATCAGTTTTCAGAGTATTCAAGTCAGAATCAAGGACCCCCAAGAACCACAGCCTGTTCTTGAGAGTTTTCCTAAAATCATGTCTAAAAAAAAAAAAAAAAAAAAAAGCAGAAGATCATTCTGCTATCAGATTGTTTGTTTTATTTTTCTTTCTCTTGTTCTCTCCTTCCCCCTAAATAGCTGATGGTATTTCAGTTCAAAGTGTGAATATTTGGCCAAAATATTTCTGATGGAACCAGAAGTACCTGTTTCTCAATGTCTTTGCTTTGGAAGATCACTCTTTATACATGTTGGTCTTTAGAGTAAGCAGAGATATTTCACTTCTGCTTTGTCTGTTGCAGCTTCTGTTATTGAGCTGACACACTTTCTGCCAACTGCCTGAAAATGTTTTGCTTTTGCCTTGTTCTTCCTCTTTGTTTTTCCTCTAGCAGTGCAGCAATAATCTTAATGTGCTACTGTGTTTTAATAGTCAATTTAGGCTGACTATTAAAATAAAATAACACACTATAAAACCACTACATTGATGAGTGCCCTCCAAATGGCAGATCCCAAGGAGATGGTGTTCTTTTTAAGGGACAACAAAACTTGATTAGAGTTAAGGGGGTGGCGGAGTTGTCTGACTGTCTTATGCCATTATCTCAAAATGTAGTTTCTACCTTTTATGCTACTTTTTGTTTGCTGAGATAGTCAATTCAGGGTGGCCACTAAATTAAACTCCACCAAATGAGACATGGTAAGCCTATTATGGAGTGCATTCCTCTGTATTACAGCTCTGTCCTTCCAGAAAGAACTGGATAAACAAGTCCACAGGGAATCTCTGAGTACTGCATGCCTCTAAACAGAGACCCAGACTACAATGATGTTAATATGACCTAGGAGAAACAGCGTTCTTCTCTTGCTGGTTCTAATTAAGATCCCAACTAAGAATGCAACTAAAGCAAACTGGGACTGAATTACCTTTTCTGCACCTCCAACCCATTTTTGGGTTCCACTTTCACTTAACCCTTGACCAAATCACCCTTTGACCTCAGGCTGCTTCTTAAAGGTTCCCCAAATTTTAGGTTTCTAGTTCTCCTTTCAATAATTTTCTTTTTAAAAAATTCTTTCACAGTTCATCATTATTGCCAGGTGACAATTTTCACATAAAAGAACTTCTTGAATATAATGCTTAATCCATAAAATATGTCAAAGTGAGTCAGATGGCAATCTATTGCAGGAAATAGTTTAGGTCTTGGGAAGAGCAAGGGCTTTGGTTTCCTATACATCACATCATATAAGTTGTTGTCTCCTCTTTGCACTTACAAAATTGACCCTGGGCTCCTGAAGTATTTATCTCAAAGAAGATTGAGTAATTAGGAAAGGTTAGGAAAAATCATTTTATGCTTTCAACCTTATAATTTTTTTCTCTAAAATCCTGGTCCAAGTAATACCATGTCAAGTATTAACAGAAACCAACAGGGCCCTGAGAAGGAGTAGGCAAAGCTGGCCTTGACATGTCTGAAATTAACTTGAATATATTCTGTTTTATTAAAAATTTTTTTCTGCATTTTAATATGCAGTTCTCTCAAATCTAAATTTTATCAGAAAGCAAGATATTTCACTGAGTAAATATATAAGCCAGAGCGCGAAAGAGAACATCTTATGGAGTTTACGTGTGTGGATCTAGGTTGATTTACATAGTTATGTTTATTTGTGTTCTATGAGTAAGTGCTAACTAAAAATTTTAAAATAAATCCTAGCAGGGTAGAGCAGTTCTGAATGTGTTCAGAGTCCTTAAGAACATGCCTTTCTTTTAGAAGTGAAAATGTTCTGGTTTGCTATGCCTGCACTTTCTGCCCAAGTCTATTTTCTCAACCTACTTCCTATGAATAGTTCTCAGTCTGCTGAAGTTCTTTTCAGGGCAGAGAAAGTTCAGTACAAGGGGAGGAAAAGCTAAAAATGTTAGTACTCAAGTTAGAGGAAGGAAGAGAACTGGAAAACAACCCAGTGGGTTTGACTAATTGGTCAACATTTTCAGTGCCTGTAATAGGATGCAGATAATTCCCATGCAGATAATTCCGTAAGGTGTTTTTTTTGCTTCTCTAAGTTAAGAGTAAGCTCCAATATTGAGCGACTTTCAATGCTGACACCCTAAAGGGAGTTAAAAACCAAAGACACCTGATATGGCCTTTCCTATACAGAGTATGATCTCTGTTCTCACAAGAGTTCTAGCATTTAGCAGTTGCCAAATAGGATGCTTTTGAACTGTGTTTTATTTCCTTTAATTACAATAAGATGGAAACTCTGGAAAAACCAGGAGTAGAGGGAATTCCAAGGCTTTGCCTTGGCTTTTATTTCCCATTAAATGCAATGAGACGCAATATCCAGATATTAGTTTATTTTCCTCCAGTACTTGGCTTTGGGTGGATCCCCAATTCTCTATGGGGTCCTAAAGTCTAGGGTTGGCACTTTCCTCTCAGTGATTAGGAATAGATATCATGGGATTATGCCCAGAACAGGCAATGGATGTCCAACAGTCATTAATTCTCAAAAGGAGAGGGCGTGTTTCTAGCAGAAATCGTACCGCCCACTGGGAAGTAGTATTAAAACTCTGTGTTGAAATATTCTTCTCTAATTTAAAAGAAAGCTCAAGCAAATAGGAGTCCTACGCAAATAGATGATAAGCAGAATATTTGCTGATGATATACAACCTCCTTCAGGCTGCTAAAAATTTCAATAAATGGTCTGATAACATGGCATAACTCACATTGAAAATAAGGAAGAAATGTCTAAATCCATGTGTTCCCATGAAAAGTAGACATCACCTGGAAGTCCCCAAAGCCTTAAACCTTCTGTGATTTTTCCCTCCTCATTTGAGAATGAAGAATTTTACAGAGGAAAAAAAAGTTAAGTCTAGATTGGAATTTGATTCACATAAATCATTAGGAGAAATTCCATGAACCAACAACCTAACATATTAATAAAGTAAAAATCTAAGCTTACCGACAAGAAATGGTGAAAGTCATTATGATTTTATAATTTTAAAACAAGTATGATTTTTTTCATATCTAAAATTTTACTAGCAAGAAATACAGATCTATGAAGTGCTGATTTTGAAACTAAAGGAAATCAGTTCAAATGAGCATAATTCTGGAGACCTGCTTACCCCCAAAGAAGAACCTCAAAGCTATATTGTATCAAGAAACTCCAGATTAGTCCTAGTGTGGTAGATGTTTTGAAAATATTGTATATAGATGTAGAAAAATGTAGATTTAGTTGCTTCTAATGATGTTTTATAAACAATTTATAGTTTCCATTTTTCTTCAGTAATAAATGTAGGTGCTCTCTATCCTTGGCATGATGCACCCAAATGTGCCTTACTACTTCCTTAAAGACAGGTACACAAACCATGACGAGAAGAAATCTGAGAGGGCACCTACCCATGGTTACCTGCTCCAGTGTGAAGTTGAATAAGAGAGTCAGTGAGGTGAGGTATGCTCTCCCCGGGATACACAACAGCTGGGGGAGACTTCAAAGGATCAAGGACACTAAATATCAGCACCTGATGTAAGTTGTTCCCAAACTCAAGGCAAATATATGTTCCTTTGGTCCTCACTAATGTTAATGCTACTCTCCATTTAGATTTCTCCCCATTTTTGAGTGGTAGGAACTGGTTGGGAGAGTAATAAGATATGCCTTCGCACTTTGCACACCACTAGGAAAACCAAAGCAATGTCAAGCATGGACACAGAATTCAACTGCTCTATTCTATTACAATAGAAGGTAATATGATAGTTTTCCTTCCCTCTTATCACCTGCCACTCCATTCAGAATTCAAATTCATTCTTGCTTTCTTTCCTTTTTTTCTCTCTCTCTTTATTTATTTCTTCTTCCTCCTCCTCCTTCCTCTTCTTCTTCTTCTTTTCCTTCTCTCTCTCTCTCTCTCTCTCTCTCTCTCTCTCTCTATGTCTGGATTGAACCCAGGAGTGTTCTACCACTAAGCTACTTCTGCAGCCCTGTTTGTTTATTTATTTATTTGTTTGTTTGTTTATTTATGTTACCTTAAGACAGTGTCTCACTAAATTGCTGAGACTGGCTTGAAACTTGTGATCCTTCTGCCTCAGCCTCCAAAGTAGCTGGGATTACAGGCATATGCCACTGCACTCAGCCAGAACTCCATTTTTTGTGCTTCAAATTCTACTGATGCTCAACTTTTCCTTAAACAAACCAGTTTATTCCACTGATTGAGGGCTCTATTTGATGTATTACAGACCTTGTTTAGACAATGCCTTGAAATTCAGCGTTTCAGCTCATAGTCATTGTAAAGTTCCATCCTTTTTCTTTCTAAAAAATATGCTAAAAATATATGAAAAAAGATCTTAATTTTTAAGTAAGCAATGTAATATTGTTAAATATAATACAGCATATCTTTGAACAGTGTTATGGTTTAGATGCGGTGTCCCCCAAAAGGTCCCATTTGAGACAATGCAAGAAGGTTTGGAGGAGAAATTATTGGGTTATAGCTTTAACCTAATCAGTGAATTAATCCCTGAAGGGATTATCTGAGTGGTAACTGGAGGCAGGTAGGGTGTGGCTGGAGAAAGTTGTTCATGGGGGCGTGGCTATGGGGTATATATTTTGTATCTGGAGAGTGGAATCTCTCTCTCTCTGCTTTCTGGTCACCTCGTGAGCTGCTTCCCTCTGTCACATTCTTCCGCCATGATGTTCTGCCTCACCTGGAGCCCAGAGGAATGAAGCCACCTTCTATGGACTAAGACCTCTGAAACTGTGAGCCCTCAAATCAACCTTCCTTCCTCTAAAGTTGTTCTGGTGGGGTCTTTTAGTCATAGCAGCCAAAAAGCTGACTAAAACAAACAGCAAGTCCCCTTTCCCTTCTTGCTCTAGCTTTTCTACTTTTGAAAACTTATTTAATCGGACTCATACACTACTGTCCTCAGTTCCTGGCTTATTTCAGTTAGTCCAATGTCCTCAAGTTTCATCCATGTTGTGGCATATGGCAGAATTTCCTTCTTTTGAATAGTTGAACAATATTCTACCACTGTCTAATTTTTATATCTCATTTTCTTCATCTGTTGATGTATGTTTAAGTTTTTTCATTCTTGGCTCTTGTGAATGATGCTGCAGTGGCTATCTTTAGAGATCATGATTTGAATTCTTTTGGATAAATAACTGAAGTGGGATTGCTTGATCATAGGATAGTTCTGCTTTTAATTTGGGGGTGTCCTCTGTCCTGTTTTCCATAGTATCATTTTACTTCCCTGTGGATAGCACACAAAGTTTCCAATTTTGTCATTCTTTTTCAAAACTTGTTATTTTTTAACCTTGTTCTATGACATTGTTTTTATCATCACCATTTTAGCAGGCTTGAGATGATATAGTGGTTTTGACTTGCTGTTCCTGATGATTGGTGATATTGAGCACTGCTATTTTTCCTCTTGGCCATTCATATGCTTCCAAAGGAGAATTTTTCCAATTAGAAATGTATCTTCATGCAACTTTCCCTTTTCTGACCCTTTGGCCAAAACAAAAAACAAACAAACAAAAAAAGATTTTCCTGGAAAAATTTCTGGACCATTTTACTTGATATTTATCTTCAAGGAAACTTCAGAATTTCTAAGAGACTTAGGTATCCCATGGCAAGAGAAATATTTCCATGCTTTTGGACAGGTGATTTTTTTTTGTGTGTGAAAGCCTTTCAATGAGAGAGAATAAAAATGTATTTTCCTCCAATTGAATTTCCTGATTAACATAAGAGTCATTGTTCAAGTATGAAACAGAATTCACCCCAAGTATTTCAAATGAGAGATATGAATGAAAGGACTACTTATGAAAGTCTGGGAAGAGATTTTAAAAAAATAATAAAATGGAATAAGGCAATAACAGGCCTAGCCTCAGTGGAAAGCTATTATCACGTGTAGGGCTGAAGGAGCAAGGGCAGAAAGAGTACACCAGAATGAGAGCTGGGGCCATGGAGGAAGCACCTCAAGGGCCGTAGCCATGAAGGCATCAGCTGGACCAGGGACGCATCATCAGAGCATGGAAGAAGCACAGCACAAACACTCAAAATTTACCTCCTCCTGCCATCTAATCTCCTGCCCTCTCATTGATGTAATCCAACTGAGGCCCACCACCAACTGGTGCTACTTGTTGTCAACCTGGTGGAGAAAGCAAGGCAAGGGAGAATAGAAAATGGACCTAACTTAGGCAAGAGAGACAACTTGAACATCTCCAGCACACCTAGCTAACTCCAAGAAAGAAACGAATAGGATATTCTGGCTTGATTCTTGCCTCTCAGCTATAAAGACATTTTCACTTGCTTTTAAATTCCAATGAATTTATGTCAACAAAATCTATCAGTTATATATTTGGTGAGTTTTTTTTTTTTTTTTTTTTTTTTTTTTTTTTTTTTTTTAAGATGCAGTGCTTGATACCAAGCATAACAAGGCACTGCTGCTATTGTGAGGGAGCCTGTTGTCAGTGGCAGTGGATATAGGGAAAGGATATGTAATTTTTCCAATCGACTATTTTATGTTCCTTAAAATGAATTCATCCTCTACGGAAGTTCAAACAAGAGGGGAAAAAATCACATTAGATTGATGGGGTGGCAGATAATTTTAATGGATAGGTAGGAGTTTTCAAAAGGCTTTGATCTATGAGCTGTATTCTGAGAGGGAGGACATGGAATAACAGGAAGAGCATGCCCAGCAGAGGGTAGAGCAAGGCAGAAGGAGGCGATTCATGTTTGGTAAATGGAGGATGACAACCTCTAGTGTTGGCAGAAAGAAGATTAAGAGATAAACCCAGGAGGCAAACCTTGATTCAACCATGGAAAGTAGAAAAACAAAGACAATGGTTCAGGAAAGAAATAACTGTAGTCAAAATTAGTGAGATTTGTTTTTATTTGAGTCTTGAGTTATCTATGCCACACTACAGAAGAAACGATGCCTATCACAAGCTCTACCAGTTCCAGGGAATAAAAGTCATGGGAGGAAATAGGGAAGGCATATATATATATATGTTTATATATATATACATATATATATAAAAATATATGTATATATATATTTAATAGAAGTAAACATTTCCTAATCAGACCTCCAAATGCAATAAATACCTTGAAAAATATCTTTTTGAAAGTTCAAAACCAAATGTGCCCGTCCATATAAAAGGGATCAGTGAAGCATTTTCTTTCTTGTCGCTAATAATTGAAGAGATGATCTTCAGGATTCCTTTCAAATTTGAATTTCTATGTCTCAGGATAATATATGAATTATGGTAGGAAAATTTTAATTTCTAAACATTTTAAAGCCCTAAATAAGGGATAATAAATGAAAGAAGCAAAAGCTTCTTTCTTCATGCATTCTTTCTTTTGTTCTTTTTTTTTTTTTTTCTTTCTTTTCCCTGCTCCCACTCCTTGCCTCTCTCTCTTTCTTAAGAAGATTTAGGACTGAGTGTAAAACAGAAGGACCCAGACACCCAAGGAAAGAGTAGTGTCCAGAGCAGGACAACCTGTCCAAGCATCTTTCCTCTCTTTACTCACTAAGCTTGGTGAGTTGGAGCAGATGAAATCCGTGAGCCTCTTCTTCCTTCTCTGGACATCTGTACTGTGTTGTCACATTCTTAAAGGGCTTGGGGACAGGGAGGAGATTAAAGGAAATGATGCATATAAATTTCCTGCTATGTGGTTATTTAATAAATGTTCATTTCTACATATATTATTGTCAAAAGATCTTTTAGACACAAACTTTCTATTTTAAATAATATAGCAAAATTTAATATTTGTGAAGAATGTCTGCTGTATCATTTCCTTTAAATATAGGTGTTACAGGAATACAGTAAGAAGAGAAAATGATATATAATAGAAACTTGAAACTATTTGAAGTAAAAAATATTCTCAATAGCTTGAAGGCATCCAAAATAACAGCTGCTCTAGTCTATCACATGGGCTTATTGTCTCAATGATGAAAAACTTACTTAGCTTTCTCACCTGGTTTAGGGTTGAAATCTGCCAATTGAATAAGATAATTAAGACTTCTAATGTTTTCTAAGAACAAAGATGATGCACCTAACATTTCAGCCAATAATGATATGTTTATTTTTTTAAAGTCTCAAGAAAAACAATTTTTATTTTAATGAGTAGATTTTGAAAACTCAGAAAAATATAGCCAAGCTTATGCATAAGTATAAGAAACTGACTTTTATTTTTAAATTTTCCCCAAAATAATATTTTTTTTTAAAAAAAGCCCTCCATCAAACAACCAAATAAACAAATAAAAAAAGAGGACAACTGCAGAAAGCAAAATTCAAGTTTTTCCAATGTGCAAAGTCAATGCTTTTATTGGCATGTTGTTCCTGGATTTAACAAAAAAAGTTTTCTTTCTTTTTTGTTTTATTTTTAAAAAATTTTGTTCTTTTTAGTTATACATGACAGTAGAATGTAATTTGACTTTTTTATACAAACATGAAATATATCTTATTCTAATCAGGATCCCAGTCTTGTGGTTGTACATACTATAAAGAGACACTGTGGTATATTCATATATGTACATATGAAAGTTATGTCAGAATCATTCCACTGTCTTGCTATTCATTTCCCCCCTCCAGTCCCTTCATTCTCCTTTGTCTAATCTGCTAACTTCTATTCTTCCCTTTGTCCCCTGGTTTTGTGGTATCATCCACATATCAGAGAGAACATTCAACGTTTGGTTTTGGGGATTGGCTTATTTCAATTGGCTTATTTATACTCTCCGGATCCATCCATATTCTGACAAATATCATAAGTCATTGTTTTTTAAGGCTAAGTAATATTCCACTGTGTATATATATGACTGTTTCTTTATCCATTCATCTGTTGAAGGGCACTTGTACAGGTTGGTTCTATAGCTTAGCTATTGAGAATTGAGCTGCTATAAATATTGATGTTGCTGTGTCAATGTGGAATGCTGCTTTTAAGTCCTTTGCATATAAACTGAGGAGTGGGATAGCTGAGTTGAATGGTGGTTCCATTCTAAAGGTTTTTTTGTTTGTTTGTTTTTTTTTTTTTTTTTTTTTTTGGTGGGGGGGGAGCTGGGGATTAAACCCAGGGCCTGGTGCATGTGAGGCAAGCACTCTACCAACTAAGCTATATCCCCAGCCCCCATTCCTAGTTTTCTAAGGACTCTCCATACTGCTTTCCAAGGTGGTTGCACCAGTTTGCAGTCCCACCATCAATGTATGAGTGTACCCTTTTCCACACATCCTCACCACCATTTGTTTTTACTTGGATAATTGCCATTATGACTGGAGTGAGATACAATCTCGGTATAGTTTTGATTTTCATTTTTCTAATTGCTAGTGATGTTGAACTTTTTTTCATATATTTGTTGACCAATTGTATTTCTTCTGTGAAGTGTCTGTTTAGTTCCTTTGCCCATTTATTGGTTAGTTAATTTTTTTGAGTTCTTTATATATCCTGGAGATTAATGCTATATCTGAGGTGCAGGTGGTAAAGATTTTCTCCCATTCTGTAGTCTCTCTCTTCATGTTCTTGATTGTTTCTTTTGCAGTAAAGAAGCTTGTGAGTTTGATACCACCCTGTTTATTGATTCTTGATTTAACTTCTTATGCTTTAGGAATATTGTTGAGGAATTCAGTTCCTAAGCCAACATGATAAAGAGTTGGTCCTACCTGTTCTTCTAGTAGGCACAGAATCTCTGATTTAACACCAAGTCTTGATCCATTTTGAGTTTATTTTTGTGCATGGTGAGAGATAGGGGTTTATTTTCACTTTATTAATAATTTCCAGTTTTCCTAGAACCATTTGTTGAAGAGGCTATCTCTTCTCTCAGTGTATGTTCGTCTAGTATGAGATAACTGTATTTTTGTGGGTTTGTCTCTGTGCCTTCTATTCTGTACCATTGGTCTTCAGGTCTGTGTTGGTGCCAATACTGTGCCATTTTTGTTACTATTCCTCTGAAGTACAACTTAAGGTCTGGTATTGTGATGCCTCCTGTGTCATTTTTCTTGCTAAGGATTGCTTTGACTATTCTGGGCCTCTTATTTTTCCATATGAATGTCATGATTACTTTTTCTATATCTATGAAGAACATCACTGGAATTTTAATTGCATTAAATCTGCATAGTGCTTTTGGTAGTATGGCCATTTTAACTATATTAATTCTGCCTATCCAAGAACATGGAGGATCTTTCCATCTTCTAAGGTCTTCTTTAATTTCTTTCTTTAGTGTTCTGTAGTTTTAATCTTAGAGGTCTTTCACCTCTTTTGTTAGATTGATTCCCAAATACATTTTTGAGGCTGTTGTCAATGGGATAGTTTTCTTAATATCTCTTTTGGCTGATTCATCATTGGTGTACTCAATTGATTTATGGATGTTAATTTTATATCCTTCTACTTTGCTGAATTTAGTTATGTGTTTTAATAATTTTCTGGTGGAGTTTTTTGGGTCTTCTAAATATGGGGTCATGTCATCAGCAAATAGGAATAGTTTGAGCTCTTTTCCTATTTATATCCCTTCAATTTCTTTCTTTTGCCTAATTGCTCTGGATAGTTTCAAGGACTACGTTGAATAGAAATAATGAAAGAGGGCATCCCTGTATTGTTCCAGTTGTTCAAGGGAATGCTTTCAGTTATTCTCCATTTAGAATGATATTAACCTTGGTTTTAATATACATAGCTTTTACAATGTTGAGGTATGTTCCTGCTATCCCTAATTTTTTCTGGCATTTTGAACATGAATCGATGCTGTATTTTGTCAAATGCTTTTTCTGCATCAATTGAGTTAATCATGTGGTTCTTCTATTTAAGTCTATTGATGTGATTAATTACATTATTGATTTCTGTATGTTAAACCAACCTTGCATCCCTGGGATGAAACCCACTTGATTGTGATATACTATCTTTTTAATGTGTTTTTGTTTACAATTTGCTAGGATTTCATTAAGAATTTTTGCATCTATGTTCATCAGGGATATTGGCCTGAAGTTTTCTTTCCTTGGTGTGTCTTTGATTTTGGCATCAAAAACTCATTCATGGAATGAGTTTGGAAGGTTTCCCTCCTTTCCTAGTTCATGGAATAGCTTGAGGAGGATTGGTGTTAATTGTTTGAAGGTCTGGTAGAACTTGGATGAGAATCTGTCCAGTCCTGAGGTTTTCATTGTTGGTAGGCTTTTGATGGCATCTTCACTTTCATAGCTTGAAATTGATTTGTTTAAATTTTCTATGTCCTCCTGATTCAATTTTGGTAGGTCATATTTTCTCTAGAAATTTGTCAATGTCTTCAAGATCTTCTATTTTATTGGAGTACAAATTTTCAAAATAGTTTTTGATCATCCTCTGTATTTCAGTAGTGTCCGTGATGATACTTCATTTTTCATCAAAAATTTTGAAAATTTGAGTTTTTTCTTTCTTTCTCTCAGCATGAGTAAGGGTTTGTCAATTATACTGACTTTTTTCAAGGAACCAGCTTTTTGTTTCTCTTGATTTTTTGAAACATCTTTTGTTTCAAATTTGTTAATTTAGGCTCTGATTTTAATAATTCCCTGTCTTTTACTGCTTTTAGTATTGAATTGTTCTTCTTTTTCCAGGGCCTTGAGATGTAATACTAGGTTATTTATCTGGTGACTTTCTATTTTTTAAATAAATGAGCTCAGTGATATGAACTTTCCTCTTGTAATCACCATCATAGTGTCCCAGAGATTTTTATATGTTTTGTCACTATTCTTATGTACCTCTAAGTATTTTTTTTTTAATTTCATCACTGATTTCTTTATGCATTGATCATTCAGTAGCACATTATTTAGTCTTCAGGTACTAGATCAGCCTCTATTTTTTTATTATATTATTGATTTCTAATTTCATTCCATTATGATCTGATAGAATGCAAGGTATTATCTCTCTGTTTTGTATTTGTTTTGTTTTTTGCTAAGCGTTACTTTGTGACCTAAGATGTGGTCTATTTTAGAACATTATCCCTGTGCTGCTGAGGAGAGAGTGTATTTAGTCATTGATGACTGAAATAGTATTTGTATGTCTGTTACGTTTAAGTTATTAATTTTATTTCTTAGTTCTATAGCTTTTTAAAAAGCTTTTGTTTGGATAATCTATCCAGTAATGACAGAGTCATGTTAAAGTTATGCAGTATTATTGTGTTGTGGTTTGTTTGGTTCTTGAAATTGAGAAATATTTGTTTGATGTGCATAGGTGCTCCATTTTGGGGAGCATAAATATTTGTGGTTGTTATATCTTGTTGATGTATCATTCCCTTAAACAGTATGAAATGACCTTCTTGGTTCCTTCTGATTAACTTTAGTTTGAAGTCCATTTTTTTCTGATATGAGAATAGAAACCCTATTTGTTTGTGAGATCCATGTGAATGATATGTTTTTCCCATCCTTTTACCTTCAGTCTGTGGATATCTTTGCCTATAAGTTGAGTCTGTTGGAAAGAGCATATTGTTGGGTCTTGGTTTTTAATTCAATCTACTATTCTATGCTTTTTTTTGGTGGGTGGGGGGGAGCTACCGGAAATTGAACTCAGGGACACTCGACCACTGAGCCACATCCCCAGCCCTATTTTGTATTTTATTTAGAGTCAGGGTCTTAAATTGCTTAACACCATGCTTTTGCTGAGACTGGCTTTTGAACTTGCGATCCTCCTGACTTAGCCTCCTGAACTGCTGGGATTACAGGTGTGCACCACCACATCTAGCTAGTCTATGTCTTTTGATTGATGAGTTTAGGTCATTTACATTCAATGTTATTATTCAGAAATAATTTTTCTTCCCTTACATTTTAATTCTGGCTTTTAATTTGAATTAGTTTCTCCTTGGATTGACTATTCTTCTAGTGTAGTTCTTCCCTTTGTTGTTTCTCACTTTTATTTTTAATTTCTTCTTCATGAAATATTTTACTAAGTATGTTTTGTAGTGCAGGCTTTCTAGTTGTGAATTCTTTTAACTTTTATTTATTGTGGAAGGTTTTTTTATTCCATCATTAACTCTAAAGCTTAATTTTGCTGGAAATAGTATTCTTAGTTGGCATTCATTTTCTTTCAGGGCTTGGTATATATTATTCTAAGACCTTCTAGGTTTTAGGGTCTGGGTATAGAAATCAGCTAAGATCTGGATTGATTTCTTTCCAAATATGACCTGTTGTTTTTCTCTAGCAGCCTTTAACATTTTATCCTTATTCTGTATGTTGAGCATTTTCATAATGATGTGGCTTGGTTTAGGTCTGTTGGAATTTTGTATATTTGGAGTCCTGTAAGCCTCTCATATTTAATTTTCCATTTCAGTATTAAGATTTGAGAAATTTTCTGTTATTATTTTTTATTGAAAAGATTGTGCATTCCTTTGGTTTTGTATCTCTGAGCCTTCATCTATCCTAATAAATCTTAAATTTGGTCTTTTCTTGTTATCCCATCTGTCCTGAAAGTTCTGTTCATGTTTTTTTTTTTTTTAACATCTTTCCTCCATTGTCAACTTTATATTCCATATAATATAGTTTGTCTTCATTGCCTGAAACTTTGTTTACTCAAGTGGTCTAGTTTGCTGGTGATGTTCTCATTATATTTTTAATTTGGTTTATTGATTCCTTCATTTTGAGAATTTCTGATTGATTCTTCTTCAGCATTTCTATCTCCTTATTGAGGTGATCTTTCAATTCTTGGATTTTCTCTCTGATTTCACTCCTTACATCATCTTTTAGCTTGCAGATCAGCTAAACTATGAATTTTTAAAACTTCTTCTCTGACATTTCCTCCACTGTGATATCATTGGATTCTGTTAGTGAGGTATTTTGATTTGTTTGGGATGGTTTGTTCCCTTGCTTTTTCATGTTGTTTGCATGTCTACCCAGGTATCAGTAAGAATATGAGGTAGCAGAATTTATAGTGTTTCTGAAGATTTCTAGTACCTCACATTTTAGGGGGAGACAAATAATAACAACTACCGATGCAATCAATATTCAGCATCAAATTAAATACTTAGTACCTATTTTAGTATCTACAATGTTAATTGTCACTATTAAAGGAAATGGTATGGTAGGCAATTGCCAACAGTACAGATATTATGTTTACAAAAGTGTTTGCTATTCCAAAAAGGTGAAGAGGGAAAGTGTAGAAATGTAGGATATAATTATTGAGAAGGAGGATGAGAGAGAGTAGTAGTAAAGAGTTGAGGAAGAGTGAAAGAGAGAATTATAGAATTTGCTGTTAGCAGAAAGAGAGAAAGAGAGAATACCCAGGAAAATAGACAAGAGAAAACCAGTATAAAACAACAACAACAACTATATATATATATATATATATATATATATATATGTATATATATATAAAACAAAACCAAGGCATACTAATGAAAAACCCTAATCTTCAAAAACAGTCAAGAAAAATAACTACCTTCAAGAAGTGCTTGAAATAAGATGAGACAAATATATATATATGTATATACATATACATATATACACACACACACATACATAAACACTCACACACATAAATATATAAGTGTTTGTGTGTGTGTATTTATGTTCAGATGTACATGGACCATTCAGCATACACACACACAAAAGAAGAAAAAAAAAGTTTCTTGATGGAAGATTAAGGGATTGTTTCTGTTGCAGTGATCAAAAAATTGTCCATAATATTGTATGTTAGGTGCAGTTCCCAATTATCTTTCTTTCGTTTTATTTCTTGAGATATGTATTGCCTGCAAGAGTAGTAGTTGAGGGCTCTCAGTTCCTTCTTTTTGTGGAGCTAGTCAGGTTTCCAGTTCTCAGCTTCCCTTCTCAGCAGAATGAGGTGGGGTAGGTTGGAGGGTGTTGTCTACTCCACTCACAGTAAGGGGTCGCTGTAGACTTCTTAAAAAAGAGGTTCCCAAAGGCAGAGGTGCAGCGCTTAGAGGCGGGGTTTGGGTCTAGCTAAACCCCAGGGGCTCTGTGGAATAATGTTTGCTGAATCTTTTAAATCAGCACACCTCCAGAGTCCTGCTGCTTCCACTTTGCACTGGGCATCTGTATTACATGAATCTCCCCTGGGTTCTGCTCTGGTGATGGAGGAGCTAATTCTTCGCCCCCACCACCTCTCATAGCTCCCTTATCTCGGCCACTAGGGCTCCGTTCCAAAGCGCACGCCCTGCCCATCAAGTTCCTCCTGCCCATCAAGTTCTTTGGGTGGTTAGATTTTACCCTCCCCCGCCCTCAGCTGGTCTTTCCAGCCAACGGAGAGACTCAACATCCTGTGAATGAGGCACCCCCCAGGATCTTTGGGTCCAGACGCCAGGATACATCGGCTCGTCGCTGCAGAGAGGAGGAAGCCACTGCAACACAGCTCCAGACCCATCGCCTCCAGCTCGATGGCAGCTGCCCCAGCCAGCAGCTCCAGACCCATCGCCTCCAGCCGATGGCAGCTGCCCCAGCCAACAGCTCCAGACCCATCGCCTCCAGCCGACGGCAGCTGCTCCAGCTGACAGCTCCAGACCGACCACCTTCAGCCCGACGGCCGCTCCCAGCTGACAGCTCCAGCCTCCAGCCAGACAGCAGCTGCTTTAGCCGACAGCTCCAGAGATCCCAGCCGTGCAACCAAGCACCCACCTTCTGTCCAGAGCTTGCACACTCCCCTCTCCCTGACTCCCTTCTCCCACCAGAGCTAGCACACTCCCTTCTCCCTGACTCCCTCTCCCACCTCTTCGACCTTCGACCAGAGCACCTCTTCTCCGGTTTTCGCTACCGGCTACGAAGGCTGTTAAATAAATCTTTTGGCTGCATGGCTGTCCCCGGTGTGATGCTTTGCCCTTCATTGGTGCCGTGACTCGGATCCTATCTGAGCCGGAGGGCATAATCACCCGGAACTGCCTCAGCCTTCGCCCGGTTTTTGATCGCCGCTCCGACGCATCCACCACCGGTCATCGGATTGGTAAGCCCCCCGCCCCAGGGCTCCTAAACCTGTCGGGCCTTGTACAGTGGGAACTGACCGTTGATCGTCCCGGCAGCCCCGCTGGTGGCCTGTACAGGGAGGATCGCACCCCACCTAGACCTTCATGGTCACAGTGGACCTCGTGGAGCTCTTTCTCTTTTTGTCTCTTTCTCCTTTTCCTAGGTAGGTCTCCTCATCCCCCAGGGCTCCTAAACCCGTCAGGCCTTGTACAGTGGGAATTGACTGTTGGCGCTCTCTCTCTCTCTCTCTCTCTTTCTCTCTCTACCTCCCTCTCTCCCTCTCCCTTTCCTGGGAGTAGTTGAAAAAAAGCCCTTTTTCGGCCTCTGGCCTCCGGACTTGGGTCTCTCCTTCCCGTCCAGGACGGGACACGGAAAATCCTTGCGCAAGGTGACCCATTGTTCTTCGGTCCCTTTGGACCCCATCTCTGTTTGACTCCAGTGACGACTGGGTCTCACAGACTTGGATCTCTCTGATATATATATATCTTGAGGAGGACGCTCCTCAGGACAATATATCTGTCCCGTTCGGAACGGGAAAATGGGGGCTTCTTCTTCTTCTTCTGCTGCTGCTTCTTCACCCCTCCTGGCTGACTCACATCCTATCCCTCCTGGCTGACTACCCTCCGATCACTCTCTTCTTTGCTCTTGTCCTCACTCTCTTCTTTGGTTTTGCTATCACTCACTATTTGTCACTCTTGTACCCACTCCGACCCCTCCCAGCCAACTGTCCTCTACAGTGCCTCTTTAAACAACCTAGCCACTCTCGGCCTAACTCCCGATATACAACCAACAAGACTTACCAAATTTTGCACCCAAGATTGGCCCACATACCCCTTAGATAACCAAAACAAATGGCCTGCTTCTGGGTCCTGGATCCCTCTATATTGAGAGATCTTTTCTACTTCTGTGAGCAATCAAAAAAATGGGCAGAGATTCCGTATGTTCAGGCTTTCTCCCTCCTCCGTTCGAATCCCTCACTCTGTACCCACAGCAGCTCCAACAATAGCCTCCTAGCCTGCCAACCGGCTGCTCCCCTACCATCCCCCTCCTTTCTTGATTTCGATCCCGCGGATGAGCCGCCCCCATACCAATCTGAAACCTCTCCGCCTCCCTCGGCCCCCCCATCCAGCCCCACTTCTACACACTCCTGCCACCTTCTCCTCCAGCCCACCCCTTACGCGATCTCGCACAATGTCTGCTCACCCTCTGTCACTTACTCCTGCCCAAGTCCTGACCCCACTCCGGGAAGTTGCGGGTCCAGAAGGAATTGTCCGTGTCCATGTTCCCTTCCCAATGACTGAGGTAGTGCAAATCGAGAAACGATTGGGCTCTTATAGCACTGACCCCACTACATACCTCAGGGAATTTCAATGGGTCCTCAAGCTTATAGCCTTACCTTCCATGACATCTATATGATTTTGGCAAATACCCTCCTCCCTGAGGAGCGTAGGCGAGTCTGGGAGCAGGCACGGGCCTATGCCGATGAGAACCATAGAACCAACCCTAACCATCTCATTGGACCTCAGGCTGTCCCCGAAAGGGACCCTAACTGGGACTATAATTCCCCAGGGGACATGGCCTTGCGAGATCAGTTTTCCACTTGTATACTAACTGGTCTTAAGCGTGCAGCACAAAAAGTAGTTAATTTTGACAAGCTGCAGGAAATCATACAAAAAAGGGAAGACACCCCCTCTGAATTTCTAGATCGACTAACGAAAGCTCTCCAACAGTACACCAATTTAGATCCTGACTCTCCAGGGGGACGTCATGTCCTTATGACTTACTTTTTGTCCCAAAGTTACCCTGATATACGGGCTAAAATTGAGAAAATTAGAGCAAGGACCTGCAACACCTCAGACCGAGATCTTGGCCACGGCCTTTAAGGCCTATCATAATAGAGATGAGAATACTGAACGCCGTAGGTTTCAGAACCATGAAAAGGCCGAACGAGCAAGATTTCAAATGCTGGCCCAGGCTTTACAGGGCACCGACTCTCGGGCCTCACAAACAAGGGGCCATTACCCCGCGCAGAGGGGACCTCCAGGGCTGTGTTTCAAGTGCGGGAACGAAGGACACTGGGCTAGAGCTTGCCCCAACCCCAGGCCCCCTATGCGCCCATGTCCTAAATGCTCCAAGATGGGCCACTGGGGTGTTGACTGCCCCAGTTCCCGCAGGGGGACTGGATCAGTCATGAAACCCAACCTACTTGGACTAGCCACAGAAGATTGACGGGGCCCTGGGTTTCCTCTCCCGACAGTTGACATCGACTTACAGGAGCCTAGGGTCACCCTTCTTGTTGATGGCCACCCCATAAATTTCCTACTAGACACAGGAGCCACTTTCTCAGTCTTGAGGGAGTTTTGGGGGCCCACCACCTTATCGTCCCCTGTTGTCGGGATAGAGGGACACACCATTCACCCCCACAAGACTCCCATGCTGTCTTGCCGCCTCCACCTCCATTCATTTCCCCACCAGTTTCTAGTAATCTCTCAATGTCCTGTGCCTTTATTGGGCCGAGATATACTGGTCAAATTTCAGGCCTCAGTTGTGCTCTCTGACCCGCCTCGCTCAGTTCTTCTCCCCGACTCGTCTCACTCCGTCTCCTCTTCCGTCTTCCTTCTTAGCATTTTAGAGCCTGATGCGGAAACCTCCTGTTACCCTGCCCCCCTCCCATCTGGTAGACCCCAAAGTTTGGGATACCCAGACTCCATCCCTTGCTCACTGTGACCCTATACGAATACACCTTAAAGATCCCCAGTATTTCCCTAATAGAGCCCAGTAACCACTCCCAGCCACTAGCCTCAGAGGTCTCCAACCTATCTCAGACCTTCTGCGGAAACGCTTTCTCCGACCCACCCATTCCCCATATAATACTCCCATATTGGCAGTCAAGAAGTCCAATGGGTCATACCGGCTAGTCCAAGATCTTCGTCTCATCAATGAGGCTGTTAGGCCCATACACCCGCTGGTCCCAAATCCTTATACCATTCTCTCCCTAATTCCTTCCTTATCTACTCATTTCTCGGTCATTGACCTTAAGGATGCCTTCTTCACTGTCCCTTTAGCTCAGGAATCACAAGACATCTTTGCCTTTACCTGGACTGATCCTGATACTCAATGGTCCCAACAATTGACCTGGACAGTCCTCCCTCAGGGTTTTCGAGACAGCCCTCATATCTTTGGACAGACACTAGCTGCCGATCTCAAAGACCTTGAATTCTCTGACTCCACTCTTTTGCAATATGTAGATGATCTTCTCCTTTGCAGCTCTTCCTTCTCCACAGCTCATGTCTTTCTTGTTCTCAACCTTTAACCAGTTTCTCCTTAGGGATCATCTGTCACTTCTCATCACCTCAGGGCGAATTCATTTTTTTGGTGCCAACCTCCTAGGAATCCTTTTCACCCTCAAGCCTGACCTGCCTGTCTTATCATATCCCCCCCATAACACCCCACGTCGCCCCGTTTCAGCAGGAAGTAGCCAGACTGACATACGACGTCCCACTTCCTAAGAAAACAAAAAGGGGGGGAATGATAGATATGTTTACCCTCCCCCGCCCTCAGAGTTTTCCACACCCTAAGAGAAGCAACCTTGTTTCAAGATGTTCCAGACAGGATGTTCCTTCCCCAGGCAGAATGCTTCTTTTCCCCAGGCAAGAGCCAATAGGCTTAAAGGGCATCCTGTTCTAGCCAATGGTGTTGGGGTTGCTCTAGTGCACCCCCCACCAGAAATCCCTATATAAGGCCCTGTTTGAGAGACTCAGACAGCCAGACAGCCAGAGAGAGACACACGGACACAACATCGGATCGTCGCTGCTGAGAGGAGGAAGACAGATACATCGGCTCGTCGCTGCAGAGAGGAGGAAGCCACTGCAACAGCTCCAGACCCATCGCCTCCAGCTCGATGGCAGCTGCCCCAGCCAGCAGCTCCAGACCCATCGCCTCCAGCCGATGGCAGCTGCCCCAGCCAACAGCTCCAGACCCATCGCCTCCAGCCGACGGCAGCTGCTCCAGCTGACAGCTCCAGACCGACCACCTTCAGCCCGACGGCCGCTCCCAGCTGACAGCTCCAGCCTCCAGCCAGACAGCAGCTGCTTTAGCCGACAGCTCCAGAGATCCCAGCCGGTGCAACCAAGCACCCACCTTCTGTCCAGAGCTTGCACACTCCCCTCTCCCTGACTCCCTTCTCCCACCAGAGCTAGCACACTCCCTTCTCCCTGACTCCCCTCTCCCACCTCTTCGACCTTCGACCAGAGCACCTCTTCTCCGGTTTTCGCTACCGGCTATGAAGGCTGTTAAATAAATCTTTTGGCTGCATGGCTGTCCCCGGTGTGATGCTTTGCCCTTCACCGCGTGTCTCCAATTCCTCTAGGTACTACGCTTTCCATGCCAGAATTTCACCTGGTTTTCTAGTCATATTCTGGGTTGCATGGCAGGCCTCTGCCAGGTCAGGTTTTGGGACCCAGCTGGAATTAGACAGGTCTGGGCACCTGGGTTGGAACCACACAGGCTTCCGTAGCTCAGCAGAAAAAGATGGCGGCTGCCGGGCGTGGTGGCGCAAGCCTGTAATCCCAGCACTTTGGGAAGCTGAGGCAGGAGGATCGCGCGAGTTCAAAGCCAGCCTCAGCAATGGCGAGGCACTTAGCAACTCAGTGAGACCCTGTCTCTAATAAAATACAAAAAAGGGCTGGGGATGTGACCCAGTGGTTGAGTGCCACTGAGTTCAACCCCCGGTACCAAAAAAAAAAAAAAAAAAAAAAAAAAAAAAAAGATGGCGGCTGTTCCTGTTCTCCACAGGTCACTGGGAGATGTGCAGCGTCCCTTTCACAAGAGAGCAAAGAGCAGCTTCCTCACTGGATCAGCTGGACAGTGTCCCCACTCGCTATCCTCTCAGCTTCAAGACACGTTTTGGTGCCACCCCAAATACGGGCTGTCTTAGTCTGTCTCTCTGGCCTGCCTTCAGTAGATCCGCATTGGCAGCTGCAGGTGCCAACGGTGAGCTTTCTTTTTTCTTCTTTTATTTTTTTAAATCTTATTCTATCAAACCTTCTGTGTCCCTAGGCTGTCCTGAACATCTAGTATTAAATCTCAGTAGGATTTAGCTTTTTTTTTTTTTTTTTTTAAACTCACCTCAAAGAGAATACTTGACCTTCCTGGTCCAGCACCACAGAGACTTTTGGAAAGTAATTCAGCCCTCTTGACCCAAGCTCCTAATGAGAATTTTTGTTGTTTCGGTCATGTTAAAATAGCCAGTTAAAAGAAACTAATCCATTTGCTATTGCTGTATTTAAAAAAAAAAAAAAAATCACTCCAAACTATAATGTTTTTAAATAACAAAAATTTATTCTGATCATGAATCCTTAATGCCAGTGGGGCTTTGTGGGGATGGTATATCTATTCTTTTTTGCATTTGTGGGAATGGCTTGAGTGGGGGCTGGAAAACTCCCATTCAAACTGGTTCATTCACAGGGCTATGGACTGAGAAGTATGGTTGATCTTGGCTGTGGACTGAGAAATATGGTTCCTCTTTAGGTGAGACCTGCATAAGCTGCTTGAGCTTCCTTATAGCAGAAGGGCGGGGGTCCCAATAGACAACCTTTCCCCTGAGCCAGGAGAAAGTGCTTATGTTTTTAACTTAACCTTAGAAGTCACATAATTTATGGTCAAGGACATCATATTCATGAAGGCTATGGTAAAGGGGACACAGACTCCACTCCACACAAGATGAAAAGTAAACAAAGGTCTCATTGTGAAAGCTGCGTGGGAAGGAAGATATTGGCATGGCTGCAAGAAAATATTGGAGTCTGATTTACAAACCTTTCCTCTATGTTTGTTTTATTTGCCCCAAGTAAAGGTATGAGCCACCTCATTTTTATAATTCTTACACTAGCATTTCATCAGTTGCTTGCCTTAGGATGAAATATTTCCATTTATTTAATAATGTATGTGGTTCTGCCTGTAGATAACATCTAGCTAAATATAAACACTATCTTTGTGCACTTGTTTTATTTCTCTTTTTCTTATGTTCTTTTTCTTTTCCTTATCTTCCTTTCTTTTTAGTTCTTTTTTTCCACCAAAGATCAAATAGATTTACAAACCATCAAGTTTCTAAATAAGTGGAGGAAGGAAGTTTCTTAAGTAAGATATAAGTGAGATACATATGTATGTGTGTGTGTATATATGTATATAGAGAGAAAGATATGAATTTAAAAATTTATAAATTTTTAAATTATTTTAATGGAGACCATTTTACCCTTTTTGCTCTCCATATCTTCCTGAGCCTCTTTTCTCATGTATAAAATGAGATACACTTCCCATCTTGAGCAAAATAGTTAGACAGACAGACAGACGCGCGCACACACACACACACACACACACACACACCATTAGTTACATGCCATTTATTATAGCACTATGGTATGAGAGTACGAATCCTTTGATCCTCACTATACCAAGAGACATGTACCCGGGCAGGGTGGCATTCGTTTGGACATACTAGGATGGCTCTGATGACCCCACAGTGCTCCCCAGTACCAGCTGAGGAAGCGAGTAGGGAACATTAAGGTCAATGTACAACCAGGAGGGTGAACCTGCTTGAAATGAGGAGCCTGCAGAGAGCAGCCTCTGGTGTATATGATGAACCTGCTCCCTGTTAATCTTCTGAAGGCAGGTAGGAGACAGTGATTGAAGGTTCTAACAAATTTGTCTCTTCTCAACTCACTTGGTAAGATTGCTATGATGATTTAAGTAAAATGCTTAGCCAAGTGCCTAGAACATGATAAACTCTCAATAATGTTAACTATTTGTAATGCTTTAGATATTAGGAATCCCCAAAAGCTCATGTGTGAGACAATGCAAGAAAGTTCAGAGTGAAATGTTTGGGTTATGAGATCCTTAACCTGATCAGTGCATTGATCCCTTGAAAGGGATTAATAGGATGGTAGCTGTAGGCTGGTAGGGTGTGGCTGGAGGAGGTGGGTCCCTGGGGGGCATGCCTTTGGGGTTTATATTTTGTCCTAGTTGAGCAGAGAGTGCTCTCCTTCTCTCTCTCTCTCTCTCTTTCTCTCCCTGCTTTGTGGTGTCATGCTCCAAGATGCTTTCCTCTGTCACACTTTTCCACCGTGATGCTCTGTGTCACCTCAGGTCCCAAAGAATAGAGTATGCCATTTATGGACTAAGACCTCTGAGACTATGAGCCCCCAATTAAACTTTCTACCTCTAAAATTGTTCTTGTTAGGTCTTTTGGTCACAGCAGTGAAAAGCTGACTAAAAAACTATTATTACATTATTGTTGAGTTCTACCTAGCCTCCTAGCTCTTCTTCATGTATGAATTGAAGCTATGCATAGAAGAAATATGTTGTATAAGCAAATGTTATAGAATATTATTGTTGTTGGGGTTGTGTTATGTAGTGATTGTTAACAAACAATAGCCTGTTGTTCTCGTGGATCTGTGGGTTGTCTTGGGATCAGCTGAGGGTGCGCAGACCTGGCCTGGGCTTGGCTGGACTTGGCTTAGCTTATACCAGACCTTTTTTTTTTTTTTTTTTTTTTTTTGTGGTACCAGGCATTGAACTCAGGGGCACTCAACCACTGGGCCATATCCCCAGCCCTTTTTTGTAATTTTATTTAGAGACAGGGTTTCACTGAGTTGCTAAGTGCCTCGCCATTGCTGAGGCTGGCTTTGAACTCGCGATCCTCCTGCCTCAGCCTCCCAAAGTGCTAGGATTACAGGCATGCGCCACCGCGCCCGGCTTATACCAGACCTTTTAATCATCTTTCCAGGAGCAATAGGAAGCCTTGATAGCAGAGAAAACAGAACAAGCAGAACCATATGAGAACTCTTGAGACCTAGGTTCAAAACTGGCACAGGATGCTTCCACACTATCATATAATTACTCAGCTATTTGTCTGTGTTCAAGACCCAGAGGGGAAAAAATGCACTTTACCTCTTTTGTGGGAAGAACTAGAAAAACACAAAGAGAAATAGTAGATATCCTCTGTTTATTCTCCACCTCTGACCATCCACTGAGACTGTCCTTCCAACACTTTACTGCCTCAGTCAATGATCTTCACTGCCCAGTGCTGCCTCTGGGGACTTATTAAAATTTAGGTCTGGTTATATCACTATAAGACCATACTTTAAAGAGGGATTTGGGGATGACAGCCAACCTCAGGAGCAAATCAAATAAGAGCCTGTGTGTCTGGGCACATGTGGACATGATCAGCTGTGCCGCTGCCACACCCTGGACTGGATCCCACGTCATGGCACACACTCATGGTTCTGTCACAGTGTCATGAGCTGTATGATCATTACACATCATACTTAGTAGAATCCTTTGCACTTGCTACACTCATTTTCATTTTCCCATCAGTCACTGGCCCTTTCTATCATCCCAGGACTCAGTGTGGTATTCACTACCTGGAGGAATTGCTTTTTCAATTCCTGTAGGTATGATTTAGCATTTTTTCACACACTGTATTGTAGTTATTTTCTAATTTTCTATTTTACTCATGAACTGCACTCACGGAAGGCTCATTGTGTCTTTTATGTTTCTGTTCCTGGTACTTATTACAAAGAAGTCATACAATAATGGTTGTTGAATGGATTATTTTTTCATCCATAAAATAATCTGTCTTTCCACAAGTTAATATGTTTAAAGATGTTCACATCCTCAGTACTAATTGTGTCTTGTATTCATGGCTTTTATTATAGTCATTGTTGTTAGTCATTGTTGTTATTGTTATCCTTTGTGACACATTTTATTTTCTGCAAATTTGGATAACATATTTCACAGAGCTATACTTTTTCAAGTATAAGACTGAACGGCAAAAACAGTTGCTATTTATATGGAGAAGATAGAAATAAGATATCAAATACTATAAAATATAATTATTTCAAAGTTTTGCTGAAGAATGTATCCACAATTAGGACAACACAGGCCACAAGCATTACATTTTTATTTTATAGTTGTTCATTTTTAAATCCATGGTTTATAAATATGCATCTCTTGTTTCTATTCTGAATTAAGAAGTATTTACTAGCTGGGCGTGGTGGCGCATGCCTGTGATCCCAGCACTTTGGGAGGCTGAGGCAGGAGGATTGCGAGTTCAAAGCCAGCCTCAGCAATGGCGAGGCACTTAGCAACTCAGTGAGACCCTATCTCTAAATAAAATACAAAAAAAAAAAAAAGGGCTGGGGATGTGGCCCAGCAGGGGTTGAGTGCTGCTGAGTTCAATCCCTGGTACAAATAAAAAAAAAAAAAAAAAAAAAAAAAGAAGTATTTACTGTTTTTCCATTTGTAATATTTATTTTATTTTTCTCTTTTCTTTTAGCCACCATAATATTTTGCTAAATATTGGCTTTGCACAACATTTATTCACACTATAATAAAATGAACATTTTCCCTTTAAAAATATTTTTGCAATATTTCTGGTCCTAGCCTTATTGCTAGACATTTCCAGGTCCACCAAGAAGAGATCTATATTCCCTTCCCTTGAAATCAGGTGGGTCTTTTTTTTTTTTTTTTACTACATCAAAAATTAGAATGAGACAGAGGTATTAATGTGTAATTCTAAGGCTAGGTTATAAAATGTGATATAGCTTTCATCTGGGTCATTCTCTTGGGATGAGGCTTAGAATACACCCACTTTACTCTGAGGAAGCCCAAGCAGCATCAGGCAGCCAATTTATAGGAGAACTGAAACTCCATCCCTCAGCTCTGCAGAGCTTCCAGCTCTCACCAGCATCATTTGTCAACTACATTAGGAATGAATTCCACATGTTTTAGTCAAGGGGCCCAGCTAACCTCATATGCAATGGAAATGCACTTCTGCACCCAAACCTACCACAGTACAGATTGGTGAGAAAATCTGAGAAAAATAAATGATTTTTACTAAGTCATTAAATTTTAAGGTGATTTGTACAGCAAGCAATATGCAATCAAAAATTGTTATGAATGTAATCAATCTTCAAAAATATCTGGTTAATATGGGAAAACAATTAAAAAATGCACAAGTATTAAAAGTTTGAGGAAGATCGCTGTCCAGATAATATCTTAAAAAGACCAGACTGGGCAAGTGTATTTTTAAATTGTTGTTGTTGTTGTTGTTGTTTAAATAAACACGGAAAAATACTTTTTTAAAAATGAACTTAAAGAGTTCATACATTCCAAATGCAAAATTTATGAAGACATATATTGGACTACCTGGATTGTATGTATAACAGCACATGGCCCAAGGGATGAAGTTAAAAATGTAAAACTCACTGGTCTCAGAGGTAACCTAGGTTATTACAATGAGAAATCTTTGATGATCTCAAAATATCCATTTGATATTTTCTTCTCCTTTGGTGAATCTTTTAGTCAGGAGTAAGAAAATTATGGTTTTCAGGCCAAATCTAGTCCACAGTCTGTTAGTGAATCTTGTTGTGTTGGAACACACTCACACCCATTCATTTACTGACTGTCTATGGCTGCTTTCATACTAAATAAACAATGTGGGGTGGTTCTAACAGATTGTATGGCCTGCAAAATTGAAAATGTTTACTATCTTGTTCAAGTCAACATTTGCTGATCCTGTATTAAGTTAATCATTTGGAGACTTCTCAAGAGGCCTGTCAATTAGACTGGCCTTAGAAGAGCTATTTTCATCACACCCAAAATCTGTGCCTCGGGGAAATGCACAGTTCTGAGAAGTTCTGTCCCTGAATGGTTTCTTGTCCCTAGAACTGAGGGATGGAGTTGGAAGTCAGGAGAATAGAGGGAAGGCTGGACACACAGCCTGGGTGGACACACAGTTCTTACTTCATGATCAAGTTAGGAAGGAATAACATGTCTCAGAATATTAATCAGAAATGTATTTGTTGCAAGTGAAAAATATCCCTTTTAAATACCAAGAAGAGTGTACCCAACCTTAAGTGCAGCTGAAACCAGAGGCTCAGATAATTTAACAATTGCAGTTTCTCTCCTTTATCTGATTTTCTCTGAACTGGCTTTATTCTATTTTTTTTTTTTTTTTTTTTTTTTTTTTTGTATTGGGGATTTAACTCAGGGGCACTTAACCACTGAGCCACATCTACAGCCCTTTTTTATATTTTCTTTAGAGACAGGATATCACTAAGTTGCTTAGTGCCTTGCTTTTGCTGAGGCTGACTTTGAACTTGCAGTCCTCCTGCCTCAGCCTCCCTAGCTGGGATTACAGGTGTGTGCCATCATGCCCAGCTGGCTTTATTCTTAAAATCTCTTCAAACAATTCTAAACATACATTGTCCTTACTTTCAACTACAGCTATCTTATATTAGATAAAAGTGCCAAAAGCATACATTGGAGAAAAGATAGCCTCTTCAACAAATGGTTCTGGGATAACTGGAAATCCATATGCAACAAAATTAAATTAAACCTCTATCTCTCAACATGCACAAAACTCAACTCAACGTGGATCAAGGACCTAGGAATTAAACCAGAGACCATGTGTCTATTAGAAGAAAAAGTAGGCCCAAACCTCCATCATATCAGATTAGGCTCCTACTTCCTTAATAAGATTCCTTTTGCACAAGAATTGAAATCTATAATTAATGAATGGGATGCATTCGATCTAAAAAGCTTCTTCTCAGCAAAAGAAACAATCAGTGAGGTGAATAGAGAACCTACTAATTGAGAACAAATATTTACTATGTGCATGTCAGAGCGCTGATCTCTAGAATATATAAAGAACTCAAAAATCTTAACACCAAAAAAAAAAAAAAAAAAAAACAATCAATAAATGGGCCAAGGAACTGAACAGACACTTCTCAGAAGAAGATATACAGACAATCAACAAATACATGAAAAAAATGTTCAACATCTCTCGCACTTAGAGAAACGCAAATCAAAACTACCCTAAGATTTCATTTCACTCCAGTCAGATTGGCAGCTATTAAGAACACAAACAACAATAAATGTTGAAGAGGATGTGGGGAAAAAGGCACAATCATACATTGCTGGTGGGACTGCAAAATGGTGCAACCAATATGGAAAGAAGTATTGAGATTCCTTGGAAAACTGGGAATGGAATCACCTTATGACCCAGCCATCCCACTCCTGGGTCTATTCCCAAAGGACTTAAAAACAGCACACTACAGGGACACAGCCACATCAATGTTTATAGCAGGACAATTCACAATAGCTAGGCTGTGCCCCTCAGTAGATGAATGGATAAAGAAAATGTGGTATATATACACAATGGAATATTACTCAGCAATAAAAGAGAATAAAATAATGGCATTCACAAGTAAATGGATTAAATTGAAGAATATAATGCTAAGTGAAGTTAACCAATCTCAGAAATCCAAATGCCAAATGTTTTCTCTGATATAGGGAGGCTGATTTACAGTGATGTTGGGACGAGGAGCCTAGGAGGATTAGAAGAACACTAGAAAGGTCAATGGGGAGGAAGGGGAAGGGAGGGGGCAAGGGGGTAAAAAGAAAAAAAAAAAGATTGTAGAATGAGAGGGATATCATTACCCTAAGTGCATGTATGAAGACAAGAATAGTGTGAATATACTTTGTATACAACCAGAGATATGTAAAAATGTGCTCTCTATGTACATTATGAATTATAATACATTCTACTGTCATATAAACAACTTTGAATAAAAAAATAAAGAAATCTAGTAAGAAAAAATAATGCCCTTCTCCAAAGCTTCACCTAAGACCCTGGAATCTATCCTGAGTCTCTTGCTTATGAGAAGTCACTTGCTTATGAGTAATCACACTGCAGTCCCACTGAGCTGTCATTCTGGCCACAATGGTGAAGTCCTTTGATTGTCTAGGTCTTGGTGATCTCTAGTTTTGAAATTTAATCACCTGGGTTAAGAATGAAGGAGGAGCCCTTCGCCAAGGAAATACTGAATAAATATTTTCTTTATTAAAATGTTCATCACATTTGCCCATTGGTGCCAGTTTAGTTTTGCCAGATAAATCCTGAGTGCCTAATTAAAATTGAATTTCACAGCAGCTTGGGAGGCTAAGCAGGAGGATCATGAGTTCAAAGCCAACCTCAGCAAAAGTGAGGCACTAAGCAACTCAGAAAGGCCCAGTATCTAAATAAAATAAAAAAATATGGCTGGGGATGTGGCTCAGTGATTGAGTGTCCCTGAGTTCAATCACCAGTACACCCTCTCCACAAAATTGAACTTCAGATAAGTAATGAGTGATAATACATTTTACTCTAAATGGATTCTATATATTTCATAGGACATATTTATACTAAAAATTCTTCATTGTTTTTTTAGAAATTTAGAAATTCAAACTGACTATCCTCTATTTCCACTTGATAAACTTGGCAACCCTATAACTGATTCAATTTTTTAAAAATTGATCCAATCTAATTTGAGGCAGTTCAAGATAAAACTCACAAGTTTATTTTGAGGATCTATCAAGGTAATAGTGGCAAAAGCATCTAGTAAATTATACAGTGCTATGGAAGCACAAGAAATTATTGTTTTCTGAGTTGGATTCCTTAAGTTTTATTTTAATCTTGGTGAGACAGTCATGTACTATAGACACACTCTTCTAATCTGGAAGCCTCTTGTTCTCCCTGACAATTAACAGAAGTAATAGGATAGAGCTTACATATGTATGATTTAAAATAATCATAACTGAAATGATTTTTCCTTAGGGACAGTGAAATAAAACAATCAGCATTTCTCAAAGGTGCACATATATATTTTCTCATTCCCAGGGAGAATGAAATTCAGCATCAACTATCTATAATTTATAGTGAATCTTCAACTCTGTCTCAAAATTATCTATAAATTTGGCCTGGAATTGTCGTTTAGAATTTTAAAAGACTGCTAATGTCCCTACTGCCAGGTTTTAATTACTTCCTGTAGGGGAATCTTCTTTCTCTGGTCCCTGAAATTATTCAGAAGAGAGACATCTGCTCACTACTGAACTGAAATGCTTCACATAGCCACAAAGATCTTTTTTGCTTCCCCTTGTGCTTTTTCCCTCCAACTAGTAAGAATAATGTCTATTTTCTTCTGGGGGAAAAAGGCACTGTTCTGCCACTTTCCTATCTTCACTAAGACCTAAGAGGACCTCTTCTTGTTATCCTCTTATAAAAATGGGGGAAGAGTCATCTGCATATTTTAGCCAAGCTCAATTAAGTAAAACCTCAGGTCAGATTTTCCTGGAAGGCTGATAAAAATGGTATCATTTACAACCTGATTCCATTAAAGAGGTGAAGTGATAGATGATGGAAACAGAATAGCAAATTAAACTGAAAACACACTATTTGAACTCCACATTGCATAGAGATATGACAAAGTGCTAAATAGTTCATCAGAGGCAATTGGGAAATGGGATACTATCTTATATGTTGGTTATTCCATAAATATCTTCAGTAAGAGAAAATTAGAGAAGGAAAGGTAGGCATAGGACATAGTCATGAAGCTAGAATTTGCTAAACTTCCAGGGAGAGGGGGCACTCAGTACTAGGAATGTCTTTCAAGTTTCCTGACAGAGTAAGGCAGGTGATTTACAACTCTGTGCGTCATCTCGTTACTAAATGTTATGGTGGCTACTTCAAAGTTATTACAAGAGTAGAAGATACACAGTTTTTGATGCACCTTGAAAATTGCCCATGAGCATGTGGCCGATCTGAGCTCTGGATGTTTGTTGTTTTCCATTTCTGTTTACTTTGGATTTTTTCTCCTTTTGGAGACTTTCTTCAAATGGTTGATTGTCACTCATACCTAAGAACTGAAAAAGCACTGTGTGTGGGAATGGCTTTCACCACAAGGCGGTTACTTGTAGACCAGTTCTTGGATAAGAGATATCCAAAGGCAGTGTCTAAAGGTTTTGCTCAGATCCCTTTCTGTTTTTCCTGAAAAAAAAATATGCACAGTTCTTGCCTGGAAAGGGATAGAAGCTGATGGATGCTTGGCAGCTAGTAACATATGCTCAGGAATCTTAACCTTCATATTTTCAGTTTTATGATCCACATCCATCTTCCATTCATCCATGAATCCCAAGTTCAGAGCATATCTAGTCTACCTGCTTCAGAGAATAAATGTGGGGTTACCTTTGAAGGAGAGGAAGGATAATAACTCAACTAACTGGAATCAAGAAAAAACCTAAGGGTATAATTAATTTATATAAAATGTTAGTCAATGATTTGACCCATTTTAGATTTCTGAATCTAAAATTCACCAGCTTGCCTTCACATGTATCTGTAAATTCTCTGACACTCCTCTTATTAAGAAGTGAAGTCTAATTCTCTCCCCTTGAATGTGAACTGACATTACTGACAGGCTTCTAACATATATAAGACGGAGAAAATGACACTCCATGATTTCAGAGCCTAGGTTATGAAAGGTATCTATAGATCTAAGTCACTTCTCTCTAAGATTTGCACATTTTTAGTACATGGCAATACTGCAAAAGTCTGGCTACAATGAACCTGCCATGTTCAAGAGAAGAGACGAGAGAGAGAGAGAGAGAGAGAGAGAGAGAGAGAGAGAGAGAGAGAGAGAGAAAGGGAGAGGGCGAGAGCGTGTGCTCGCGAGTTGTGTGCAGAGAATCAGCTATTCTGGTCTTGGTCTTCCTAGGCCTTGTCAGCTCAGTTGTCAGATACATAAGTGAAGAAGCCCTCAAGATGACCAAGCCCTCAAGAAGTACCAGCCAGTGTGTGATGACAGACATAAGGGACCTTAAGTGTCCTACCCGAGTCCAATCAACCTCCAGAGCTATGAGAAATAACACAAACAAGTAATTACTGCTGGTTCTTAACATCAACAAGTAACTACTGCTCGTTCTTAACATTGAGTCTAGAGTGATCTTTTATGAAGGAGGTGTAACCGGAACACTTGGAATGCTTAACCCCATACTCAACTGGGGGGACATTGCAATGGAAACCCACTCTAACAAGTTCTTGATTCGGCCTGCCCCCATCAACTTTGCAACCTTAAAGAAGACATTTAAAAATTCTTCAAATCACAGATTTGTCATTTGAAAAATAAAGATGATCCCCCATGAGTAGATCTTTCATGTGGATTAAATAAGAAAAAAAATGAGGAAACTACAGGCACTACAAAACTCTACATAAAGTTGTGAGTTACTGAAATTGTGTGATGAGAAACTCTACCCCTGAGCAAGTTCACTGAGTAGTTTTCAAAAATGTAGCCAAGGCTATCTCTGCTCATTAGTTCAAGTTTTGGGGAAGGGAAAGAAAGTTCTGTTTATGTCATCAAATGAATATCTTCATGTTTTATTATATTTAGAATTTTTAATAATTACATTAATTTGTAAAATCACAAAGGTAAATTATTATATCATCTCTATACTTAGGAAAATGTTAATAATATCTGGGGGTGGAATGACAAAGAGAATGTTGTTACCCTAGCAGTGGGATCCCAGAAAGATTCGTGGTTGTGTTTTTCATGAAATGCCAGAATTTGTGTCACCATATTTTACATTTCTTTTTTTTTAATATTTATTTATTTGCGTTAGTTGTACACAATGCAATGCATCTATGTTTACATGGTGCTGAGGATCGAACCCGGGCTGCGCACGTGCTAGGCGAGCGCTCTACTGCTGAGCCACAACCCCAGCCTCATATTTTACATTTCTAATGACCATGTAACTTGCCATCAGAATCACATATTGTCTTTTAAATTTAACTTAATATTCATAATTTTTTGCAGTAGCAAGAAGAGGTTTACAGTGATTTCACTCGACAAATTACATGGCTTAGTCGTCTTAATAACCAATAAGTAAGAGTGACAATATAGTAGGGGAAGGTACTTTCTTAATGCACAAAACTAGAAGCAATATTTTTAAACTCAATTTAATCTTTGAGAATCCACTTTGCCTTGCACGTTTTGGTGAAAAGTTAATCACAATCAATTTGTAGTTTCCCTCAATTCAGGATCGTACCCAATTCCTATAGTGCTTATGGCTGGGAAAGTGATGTTCTTTTAGATAGTCTGTCATAGACCTTGCCCCTCACTTCTGAGAGATGGTAATGCATCTAATAGTGATTCTGAAACTTTAGCACATATAAGGATTGCTCAGAGGATTTGTTAAAACATAGATTGTTGGTCATCTCTTCTAGAGTTTCTGTCTCAAGGTCTGGGATGAGGTCTGAGAATGTATCTGCCTAATATTTCCCAAGGATGCTGATGCTGATGATCTTGGACCACACTTTGAAGATGACTGTTCTTAAGATGGGAAGGTTGGATCTATTTATGGAGTGCCTGGCCTAGCTTAGGGAAAGGTTTCACTGTGAGGTACTTCATTGTTCTACCTCAAACATTAACCAAATGAGAAAGGTAATTCAAGCAGCAGAGGTGGGGTGCATTTCATGTTTTTCAGCTTTAAAATATCTTAAGTTATGCTCTTATTTTATCTTTTATTTAGTAGATAATTAGTTAGTTTCATAAAATACCAAGTAAATCAGTAAAATGTGACCTGGATAGAGAAGAGCTTTGTTTTTCTTTTACCTATCTCTCTATATTGTACAAAATGGATCATAAGGCCCACATTTCATTAAGATAGATTTTTTTTTTTTTTTTTTTTGGCCAGTGATTGAACAAATGGGACTTATCTCATCACCCTGTCCTGGTCTGAAACAGCCTCCTCCAAATGTATCATCTCACTTTGCTTTGTCCTAGAGCAAGTATTGGGGATATCTTGTATAGTCTGAGTATGTATTTTTTAAATTACATAAACTTTTTGGAACTTTTCCTTGAAGGTGGAAAATACTGGATACCCCATTTGGCTGAGTAAGTCTCTTTCTATTCTGTGCCCCCTCATTCTTGCAGTCTGTGGGCTACATTTTTATACAATTATTGTTGCACACCTAGACCACTTATTTGGTGAGGTCTCTGTGGAATCTCTCAGGTCTGCATTATGAGGCTTAATATATTCAACTTTGAGGTGTTCTGTTTGAGAGGCAACTAAGAGACAGTGATATGACTGCTGGATAATGAAATTGACAAAGTATCCTTCTGAAATAAGGAAGTCAATCCACCCCCTTGGATACACAGATGTATACGAGTTAGGGTTCCTCAGTGCTCAATCCCAGGTCTTCTTTCACTCCTTTTGGTCTGTCTCTAAGTTTGGTGATTGATATGTGCCACATGAATTTATTTCAAAAAAGGATTACGGAACAGCCACATGGTCTTTCCAGAGGCAAATTTATTAATGAAACAGAGCACTGAGTTTGGAGATACACACTTTCATTAAATTTCTGACTATTACACATTTAAAGCGTATGAACATGAACAAGTGGCTTAAATTCTCTTTGCTTCAGTAATATGGGGTTGACAATCCTGTCTCCTGTGATGTAGGGACTGGATATGTGAACCAGCACAGCATCTCCATGCATACTCTGCACGTCTTAGTTGCTTGCTCTCATTCCTGTATTGTGCTGCCCTTTTCTGCCACTTTTCATTTCACACAAATGAAAATCTTCTTTTCCTGACCACTAGGTGGAGAAAGTAAGCCTTCTACAGTAATTGAATTAAACAAGGCCAAATCATCTTGACCTGAATGCTACAGACATTTAAGGGAGAGGAAAGAAAATTTTGCCTTCCTTAGAAATTTAGGCGGCATGATCAGGCAGCCAGGAGAGATGTTTGGGGAATTCTTCAGCAGTGCACAATGAAGTATTTGAGTTTCAACAGTGGTCATGCCTTGAGGCTCTAGATTTCACTCAGGGATGGTCCTAGGGACATTATAAAGTTCAAAAAGTCTGCTTTCCAGCACCTTTTCCTCTTCCATGTCCCACTCTCTTCTCGCCTGCATTTCAAGAAGATAATTGTCTTCTGGTCTTTTCTTTCTGAGGTAGTATATGGCTACTAATTCCCAATGACATTTGTGTTTTTAAGAAAAACTCTTTTGACAATTTACCTTTTTAGGTCTGTAATGTAAAAGTAATGAGAATCCATTAAGCCTACTTCATATAGCTGTTGTAAGCATCATTTCATTAATTATCTATGTGAACTTTTTTGAATTCTACACAAATAATAATACTATTTATATCAAGACCTCAAAACCATTCAAGGTAGTTTTCCTTTAGAGCAAGAAAAGTAGTATGATAGAATTAACAAGGCATTTGCAACCAAGGGTATCTTGAAATCTTAGATGTGAATGGCCCCCAAGTAGGTTAAATTTGTTAACCTTATTTCACTTATTTTTCCCAATGTTAGTTTGCTAAAATTTTAAGCACTGTTATCATGTTATTTCACATTCTAGGTTTTAAAAGTGCAAGATTCCTTTTATTTTCTCCCCAGTTTTTGCCATAAAGCAAAGAGATGAGGGGGAAAAAAAGATTTTTGAGATTCTACTTTGCATGGAGCTGAAGTGATATGACAGAAAATGACTTGACACTTCATTGGTAAGTAGTTCTAGATCTAGGTGGTAAGAGGAAAAGGGGTCTTTAATTTTAGAGGTTTGTATGCAATTCAAAGAAAATGTTCCTCAAGGTTATCCACATCACTACTGCACCCCACCCAGTCCTGAGCTTCCCAATCTTCTAGGTGAGGTCAATGTTGCTCCTGTCCCAGGCTCCATATCTCCTTCCTGGTGCTCCTCATCCTTACATCTCACCTGGTTTCCTAAGTTGTCTTT
Source organism: Tamias sibiricus (assembly GCA_025594165.1). Classification (NCBI taxonomy): domain Eukaryota; kingdom Metazoa; phylum Chordata; class Mammalia; order Rodentia; family Sciuridae; genus Tamias; species Tamias sibiricus. Next base: position 34,427,692 of record CM046673.1, on the reverse strand, counting down.
CCTGCCTATACTTATCTTCTCAGCATTGATCCTTCAGTTGAACAACTATTTGAAATATAACACATGCTTTTGATTAGCCTCTTACCTACAATTTTATCTCATTGGCTCCAAATATTGCATGTTCATTCCTGATCCAATTTCAAAAGTTGATACTAGTCCAGGAAAGTACCCCATAATCCCTTGAACATAATGATGCTCAGAAATGAACCATTGAAAAAATTTCCATTTTTACCCATACTTTAACTTGTAAGCACAAATTTTTCTGCTTTTCATGCTGGAAAATACCCAAGTTACACACCAAATTTTTAATCTGAACTTGATGTAATTTTATTGCAAAAAAATCTTCATCTACTTTTAAATAGTAGTCCTATTTGCCTCACCACCAGTGCTGTTCACAGGCACTTTTTTTGTTGTTTTGGTTTCCCTATGTTATTTAAGGAAGGAAAAGGGAAGGGAGAAATTTCAGTTTATGTTCAGTGCATTACCACTCTAGGACCTGAACAAAAGTTCCCACAGGCAGCCAACAACATGGCTGGAGCCCTGGAATGCAATTCCACTTAAATGTGGCTTGAAATAGCACACTTATTTCCACTAAATTTACTTTTAATGCATCCCATAGAATGATCATTTATGCATAACATATACACAAAAGCATCTAGAACTCAAATATAAGATCTAAATGTAAATGCTGTTTTTCCTCTTATAACACTGTCTGATTCTCAATTTATAGTGTCAATTTTCAATCACCATGTTCCATCTACATAAAGCACTCATATATGATATTAAGCATTTTGTATTGGGCTTCTCCCAAAATAAACTCTGAGGCAAAAAATTTGTAGGCAGTTTATTTGGAAGTGCAAGAAATACCATTAGATGAAGGGAAGAGATACGGGGGAGAAGAGACAAATAGTAGTGTATATTAAAACTGATCCCCATGATGGACAATGGGGATGTAAGCCTGTGGAGAAACTCTGGAAATGATGCAAAGTATAATCATTATTGTTTGGTAAAGAGCAAGGGAACTGGGTTGCAATATTCTTCCCTTATTTGCAGCTTTGCTTCTTGCAGTTTCAGTTGCCTACAGTCAACTATGGTTTGAAAATATGAAATGGAAAATTCCACAAATGAACCATTCCTAAGTTTTGGAAAAAAACTTTTATTACAATATATTCTTATAATTATTCTATTTTCTTATAGTTGTTGTTATTAATCTCTTACTGTGCCTAGTTCATAAATTAAACTTTATCATAGGTATGTATGTATTTGAAAAAGCGATATTGGTGCTATCTGTGGTTTAAGACATGCACCGTGGGCAACAGAACACATCCTCCATACATAAATCGGGGACCACTGCATTTATATTCCTACACCTGCCAGTTGTTAGATAAGGATTGTGGATAGGGAGGGTTGGGATTTGAATTCTCAGCTCTTACTATCAGTCTTGCATGTGAACTTCATTGGATTTTAGCAGGCCGAGGGCAGCCTTCCACAGTGATGCAGGTGCTAACCATCAGAAGACAAACTGCTGTGGGGGGAAAAAAGGCAGGAAGAAGATCCAACAGAACGGGTGAAGTAATGACAAGCCTGCTAGGCCACCCTGTGAGGCAATATTGCCACTTCTGTATCAGTTTACATTTTTGCCTAAGTTTATATCAAATCCCTACACTAAAAATCCATATGGAACTTCCACAAAAGAAATCTCAAGGCCACATAGTTTCACTGGAGAATTATACAAAACATTTTTAAAAGAATTAATAAAAATTTTATATGATTTTCATCAGGCTATAGGAGAAGTAATACTTTCCAAAGCATTTTGCAAGGCCATTATTATCCTAAAAACAAAACTAGACAAAGAAAATAATAAAGACCAATATTCCTCCAGAAATTATATTTGAAAATCTTCACCAGTATTAGCAAACTGAATGCAATAATAAATAAAATGAATTCCACATAATTTCTGAGTAGAATTTATTACAGGTGTGAAAGATTATCTCAACATTTGAAAATTAATCAATGTAATCAATCATGTCAACAGGCTAAGCAGAAAAATCATGTAATTATATCAACTGATGCAGAAAAAGCATTTGGCAAAATACAAGTTACATTCATGATAAAACTCTCAGCAAGCTAGGAATAGAACTATCTTATCTTAATGGAGAATTTGTACAAAACCCAGACAGCTAGCTTCACATCTAGTAGTGAAAGACTGCTTCCCTTTAAGATACTAGAAATTCTACCCCGTAAATAAGGAAAGAATAAGAAACTTAAAGAGCATATAGATCAGAAATATACAATTTTGTCCTTAGTTGCAGATGATATTTCTATATAGAAAAATCCCAAGAAATGTACAATCCCCCAAGCCCTACAACTAATGAGTTCAGCAAGGTTGCCAAATAAAAGATCAATAGGAAAAAAAATCACATTTCTATATACTAATAATGAACATGCAGAAACCGAAATGAAAAATGCATCTCAAAGAAAATTAAGCACTTAAGTACACTCTTTTGAAAATGTCCAGGTCTTCATGCTGAAAATTTATTAAAATCTGTTTTAAAAAAATCAACAAATACCATAATCATGGATTAGAAGACAACATAGTAAAATTGTCAATTCTCCTCAAATTTAACACAAATTTAAGTCAGTTTCTTTCAAAAATCTCTGGAAGACTTGAAGAATTTTTCTAGACATTGAGATTATTCTAAAATTTATATAGAAAGACAAAGATCTAGAATAGCTGAAACAATCTTGATAATGAGACTAAAGCAGCAAAATTCACCTTACCTGATAATAAGACATATTTACAGTGACAATCATTAAAACAATGTGGCATTTTTTTGGGGGGTAGACCCATAGATCAATAGGATGGAATAAAGAACCCATTATCTGTGTACATGAAATTTAAAGGCAAAAATCTAAAACTATAAGTAGCTGAAAAACTAAAAAGGATTACTGTATTTTGCATCATGGCTTTCCCTGTCTCTTCCTGACATTTTAATCTGATTTCATTTATTTTAAAGAAGAGAACAGCAGAACAGAGTCATGGCTTAGGGTGCAGTGTGTGGAGTTTAAATGCTGTGGTTTGCATCAAATACTCAGGTCTGCATCCATGCATGGTGGCCCTTTGACTAACCAGCTCTGGAATTTTGAGCATGTTCCATAAATCTTCATCTGAAGTTTCCTAATTTGTGAAGTGGGAATAATAGCAACAATCCTCATCTCAAAGGGAAGTTAGATTTTTGGTCAACACCAAAGATATTGTAGAACAGTATCTGCCATGTGGTGAGAAATCTACAAGTGTTAGTTGTTTTCTGATACTTAATTTGGGGTATTTTCTCACATTATTCATGAAGAGGATGTTTCCTAAACAGTCTGCTATCTGCTGAAGGCCTATTGAAAGTAATAAGAATGCTGCATTTTGATCACCTACATACTCAAGCAGATACCCTTAGCCAAACTAACCAAGAGAATGAGTGAGAGCAGACCCAAATCAGTGAAATTAGAGATGAAAAAGAAGACAAGTCCACAGATATTTCTGAAATCCAAAGTATTGTTAGGAAATATCTTGAAACCTTAAATTCCAAAAAATTGGAAAATTAGAAGATATTGACAAATTTCTGTACACATTTGAACTACCTAACTTAAACCAGGAAGATATAGAAAACCCAAACAGATAATATCAAGCAATGGTTTTGAAGCGGTAGTAAAAAGCCTTTCAACAAAGAAAAGCACAGGATCAGATGGTTCTCAGATGAGTTTAAAGAAGAACTATTATCAACCCTCTTCAAATTATTCCATGAAATAGAAAGGGAAGGAACATTCTCAAACTCATCCTATGAAACCAGTATCACCCTGATTTCAACACCACATAAAAGATCCACTAAGGAAAGAAAACTACAGATCAAGATCCCTGATTAACATTGATGAAAAAAAAAACCTTAATAGAATTCTAGCAAACCACATTCAAAAACACATTAAGGACAGCACATCAATGATCAAGCTATATTCACTTCAAGGTTGTTTTGATATACATAAACCAATAAATGTAATTCATCACATGAGTAGAATCAGGGACAGAAGTCACATGATCATCTCAATAGATGCAGAAAAAGCCTTTGATAAAACCCAGCACTCACTCATATTAAAAATGCTGAAGAAACTAGGGATAAAAAGGAACCTACCTCAACATTATAAAGGCTATATGTAACAAACCCAAAGTCAACATCATATTGAATAGAGAAAAAGTAAAAGCCTTTCCTCTAAAATCAGGAATAAGACAAGGATGTCCACTCTTACCACTCCTATTCAATATAGTTCTTAAAACTCTAGCCAGAGCAGTCAGGCAAAAGGAGGAAATTAAAGGGATACAAATAAGAAAAGAAGTAGTCAAATTATCTGTTTGCTGATGACATGATCCTGTATCTAGAAGACTCAAAAAATTTCACCAGAAGATTTGTAGAACTGATAAACAAATTCAGCAAATTACCAGACTACAAGATCAACATACATAAATCAATAGCTTGCTTTTACTCTGTTTTAGTCAGCTTTTTCTCTGCAATGACTAAAAAAAAATGACCAGAACAATATTAGGGGAAGAAAAGTTTATTTAACGGCTTACTGTTTCAAAGGTCTCAGTCCACAGACAACAGACTCCATTCCTCAGGACTTGAGGTGAGGCAGAACATCATGGCAGAAGAGTGTAGTGGAGGGAAGCAGCTCACAAGATGATTAGGAAGCAGAGAGAGAGACTCCACTTGCCATATATAAAATACATATACCCCAAAGCCATGCTCCTAATGCCCCACACCCTCCAGCCACACCCCACCCTCCTTGATTAATCACTCAATTAATCCCATCAGGTGATTAACTCACCAATTGGCTTAAGGCTCTCATAACCCAATCATTTCTTCTTTGAACTTTCTTGAATTATCTCACGTGTGAATTTTGGGGGGATGTCTTACATCCAAACCATAACATACTCCAATAATGAATCTGCCAAACAGGCTGTTTAAAATAATTGGATGCTTTATGTATTTTTCCCCCAAGAGTACCAAATGTTTTCTATTCCATTTTGCCATGAAATAATATACGGTACTATTAGAAAAAGATAATGTGCATCCATCTGTGATCTAAACTTGGAACAAAAAGTAGAACCGGTTTGAAACAGAAATCAGAGTGGAGACATAAAGTGAGTAGAAGAATGTAATTACATGTACAACAATGAGAACAATATCAACAGTGATGGTGCTTTCAAATACAGATGTTTTGCCCGGCTCACACAAAAATTGATTTCTAAAGCTTACAATGCAAAGGACCTGGCCCCCAAATTAAACATTTCTTTTTTGGTTCTGAGAAATTCTGTTTTTAGACAAAGGGATTTGCTTCCTGATTTAAACTCTTTTCAATATATGTAAAAAAAAAAACTATGAAAAATAGTATATTCTAATAACATGGTTACTTTGAAATGACTCTTCAGCCAATGCAATTAGGGATTTATTTTATACTTTCTTTGGTACCTGTGTGTACCAAATGTATTCCTTGATTTCATGCATAGTCTGTAAATTAAAACTAAATTTCTGTTTTTATTTTACATATTCAACCAAATATCTGCTCCTGATCCTTCTTGGTGTTTTTGGCATTTGCACAGGTTTTCTTTTTCTCAAATGCTATTCAGTTTCAAAATAAGCTGTGCATTTAGCCCTACTTATACATCTTATTCTTCTCACCCCTATTATTAGGTAAGAGCAAGACTATTTTGTCTTTTGTTTGTTTCTTTGATGCATGGATTGCTTTGTTTCTTCCAGACATTTAAAAATTGGCATCATGTTAACAATAAGTATTTTGTTGGGTCTTGCTCCTGCAATCACAAGGCTGAACTAAATTATCTTCTGTCAATTTGGCACCACCACTACTTTCTAAGGCTAGAAACTGTATTTCCAAGAATTCCCCTCAACTGTGGTTTCAGGTTGATGTTTGCCAACAAAAGAAGCTAAAAGGAACTCCTGCCTGATTTGAAAGGAGAAGCCAAGCAGAAGCCTTTTGTTGTTGTTGTTGTTGTTAAGGCAGGAGCAGACAGATTTGTAAGGAGGTAAGTGTTGCAGCAGCTTTTTGGTGAACTCCAGAATAGCACTCAGTTTGTAAGTAAAGCAGATGGTAAGAGCTTCTCAGTAACTCATGAAGTTGTACTGGCCTCCAGGCACAGGTTGGAGAATCACCAAACTTATTGCTCAGGCTGAGATTTTGAGCATCAATGCCCTGAATTTTGGTGGCCACTCTTCTGGCATTTCATAGTAGCTTCCCTGAATGACACTCTTCTGTCTCATAAGCCAGAAAGTCTAGACTGATTCTGTTTTACATAGAATATGTAGGGTGATTCTGTTTACTTGACTGAACCCTGGCTGACACAGATCTTCAATATCTTGAAAACAATATCCAAGTATCTTCAGGAGTACTAATGAACTATCCCAAATGAGTCCAAAAAGTCTTTTTTGCCATGGGACCCCCCTGCTGTGTGGCTCTTCTGAGGATGTCTCATCACCTCCAAGATGACTTGTTCCTACTAGAATCTCTGTGGACACCAATGATGACTGTGCAAAATTTACCATCTCCAGAGTGCTGCAAACTGCAGAGAATGACATCTTGAAAACCCGTGCCAAAGCCAAATAGTAATCCAGGAGACTGTCATTGCCCCTCCTCCCACCCAATTTGGTGTCCAACTTTAACATTTCCACATCATACAGCACTGTGCATGTTCAGTTCTTTCACAAAGTCACTCATGATAATATCACCTTTGAATTCTGTCTTCCATCCACCTCTCCATTCAGTTCAGTATGTTTCTGTGAAAATGTCATACCTTATTCCTGACACTGTTTCCTTAGCAAACTGCCCACCCACTCTGATTCATCCATACTAGAAAACTACCATACAGAGTGGCTTTAATGAGATTTTCCATTTAACATTTGCTTAATGTGTCTGGACACAAAATAATAGCATGCATAGAGTATGGTTGTTATGAAGACTACCTGGATTAAGATGATTCTTTGCATTCACACTAAGTAATTATAATAAGATCCTTTTGCATGACTGAGTTTCAGAATGCTCAGATGGAAAGGTCTATAACTTCTCTAACATTCTATAGACCTAAGTGAATTTTCTTTTTCAGTTATAGCTTTGAATGACTTAGAAAAGAGCAACAACAAATTAATAGTATCCAGGACCAAGGCAAGCCACATTGAAACTACTTCCTTTACTAAACTTCATGCTGAACTGTAAATTTTGAGAGTAAATCTTAAATAGTAGGAAAATAGGGGGATCCTGGGAAGATGGCCGACAGGAGGGACATACTTACTAAAAAACACTTAGTGGGAAGTTTGAGCGCGTTACTAGCAATTCTCTTGCAACTGAAAGGGAACTGAGACATTCGTGCACCTCTGGATGGTGAAATACAATGATCTCCAGACCACGGCGGGCAGGGGCAGAGTTGGAGCGGTCCACAGTCCCAAGCAGTGCTGTTGGCACTGCAGGCGCAGCCACCGGATAACACTGTGGTAAGGGTACAATCCACACAGCGGCTTTGAAACCCATCAGCGAGGAAGGATAGAAAGGAGCCTAGAAGCGCGAGCAGTGTCCACATAAAGCTCTTTCACACAACTTGCCAAGCCGATCCTGCACGCTCTGGAGTAACACAAAGGTCTGCTGAACTGCTGTTGAGCAGGAGGAGAGCAGCGCCATCTTTGAGAAAAATAGTGGCTGACCCGGACAAAGAGCAAGGCAGAAAGGAAGAACAGCTGCAGACATCCAGGTAACTGCCAACACTCTGAGAACATCGCACACCTGGGTGAGGCTCAGGCAACCAGCAGGGGAGGGCGTGTCTGAGGCCAGCGCAGCGGCCCCAAGAAGCTACAACTGTGGGTGGGCATGGAGAAGGGGTGCCTTCTGGAGGGTCCCTTTCCCAGTGCCATTCATCTGCTGACACACAATCCCCCTGAGACACTCTTCTGTGCCATTCTGCCACTGGCCAAAGGTGCAGCCTTGACCCTACTAACAGGATCACTGACTGTCTAGACTTGATCCAATACAATTGGCTTAAACTGGAAAGGAAAAAAGGAGGGCTTCCCAGGGTCCGTTTTGTTTGAGACTTGTTCCTGGGTTCGACTTTTTTTATTTGTTTGTTTGTTTTATTGGGTTTTTTGTTTTTTTACTTGTTTTTTTTTTTTTTGCTTTTGTTTTGTTTTGCTTTGTTTTTTTTTTTTTTTTTGCATTGATTGTCAGTGTGTTTGTTTGCTTCTGCTCCTCTTTTCTTGCTTTCTTTTCTTCCTTCTCACTTTTGCAACTTTTCTTCTTCCTTCATCTTTCCTATTTACACCCTGCCAGTGAATACTCAACAGAGGCAAAAAACAAGTTATACTCAGAATTTGGGATTTCTAGAACGGGTGCAATAGAACTATATAGCAAAGCGGTGTTGTATATAGTTTACTCTCTATTTTGTTGACTCTCTCTCTCCTCTCTCTTATACCAATTCCTACTCTTTTGTCATTTTTTTTTCTTTTCCATCTTACTTTATTTCTTCTCTCAATAGCTGCATAAGTTAGGTTTATATGTAAATTGGTCTTTCCACATAATTGTTCACTCCATTCTCTTTCCTCTCTCGTCTACTGATTCTAAACCACTTCCACTAAACCACTTCCATAGAACTCTCTTTTCATACTTTATAAGAAAGAACAATTCAAGACACTCACTTCCTTCTTCCAAAACATCACCTCTGTGTCCAATATTTGAAGCTATAAAACCCCATCAGAAGTATACAGAGTAAATTGGAAACAATATCTGGGTTAACTAAATCTGCACATTGTGACCAAACTTGGATTTTCTGAATAGAAAGTGTTAGATTTTAAAGTGTAAAGAAATTATAAGGGGATCTGATAGCATTGTACTACAGGAGCAACATAAGGCTTTAAGGTAAAATTGAAATAGTCAAGGTCCCACAGTGCAGGAAGAAAAGACACACAAGCAACATGAAGAAACAAGGGAAGAAAGTGACACAAACAAATCAATATACCTCATTAGTAGATTCCATGGCAAGCACAGTTGGTGAAATGCCAGAGATGGAATTTAGAAATTACATATTCGAAATGTTTATGGAACTTAAGAATGAACTCAAAAATTAGATGAGGGAGCAAATACAGGTGGCAAAAGATCATTTTGACAAAGAACTCCAAAAACAAATACAGGAAGTAAAAGATTACTTCAATAGGGAAATAGAGGCTCTAAAGAGAAACCAAACAGAAATTCCAGAAATGAAAGAAGCAATACACCAAAATAAAAGTTCAATTGAAAGCATCACAAACAGAGTAGACCACTTGGAAGAAAGAACCTCAGACAATGAAGACAAAATATATATCCTAGAGAAAAATTTAGATTACACAGCAAAACTCGTAGGTAATCAAGAACATAACATCCAAGAATTATGGGACAACGTAAAAAGACCAAACTTAAGAGTGATTGGCGTAGAGGAAGGGGCAGATTTTCAAGCCAAAGGAAGGAGTAATTTATTTAATGAAATAATTACAGAAATTTTTCCAAACTTGAGGAATGAATGAGAAAACCAAGTTCAAGAGGCTTACCGAACACCAAACAAACAAAATCACAACAGATCCACACCAGGACACATTATAATGAAAATGCCTAATATACTGAGCAAGGAGAGAATACTAAAAGCCACAGAGAAAGGAAGCAGATTACATATAGGGGGAAACCAATCAGACTATGTTCAGATTTTTCAACCCAGACATTAATAGCAAGAAGATCCTGGAATAGCATATTTCAAGCTCTGAAAGAAAAGGGATGTCAACCAAGAATCTTATATCCAGCAAAATTGAGCTTTAGATTTGAAGATGAAATAAAAACCTTCCACTACAAGCAAAAGTTAAAAGATTTCACAACTCGAAAGCCAGCACTTCTGAACATCCTGGGCAACATTTTTCATGAAGAAGAAGAGAAAAATAACAATGAAAGTAAACAAAGGGAGATATTAAACTAAGGGAAATACCAACCAGAAGAGAAACCAAATCAAGCTAAAGACCATAAGTCAAATAAAAATGGATGGGATTAAAATTCACATCTCAATAGTAACCCTGAATGTTAATGGCCTAAACTCGCCAATCAAAAGACACAGATTATCAGAATGGATTAAAAGAAACGACTCAACAATTTGCTGTCTCTAAGAAACACACCTCGTAGAAAAAGACATCAACAGACTGAAAGTGAAAGGCTGGGAAAAGTCTTATCACTCACATGGCCTGCGGAAACAAGCAGGGATTTTGATTCTCATATCAAATAAAGTAGACTTCAAACCAAAATGAATCAAGAGGGACAAAGATGAATATTTCTTACTACTTAAGGGAACCATTCATCAACAGGATATAACAATCATAAATCTATATGCTCCAAATAATGGAGCACCTACATTCATCAAACAAACTCTTCTCAAGTGCAAGAGTAAAATAGACCACAACACAGTTATTCTAGGGGACTTCAACACACCTCTCTCACCAATGGATAGATCATCCAAACAAAAGCTAAACAAAGAAACTTTAAGCCTCCTTAAAACAATTAATAATTTAGACCTAACGGACATATATAGAATATTTCATCCCTCGGTAAATGAATACACTTTTTTCTCAGCAGCACATGGCTCCTTCTCCAAAATAGACCATATAATAGGTCATAAGGAAACTCAGCAAATATAGAAAAATAGAGATACTACCCTGCATTCTATCAGACCATAAAGGGATGAAATTGGAAATCAAAGACAAAACAAGGAATAAGAAAAACTACTACAACAACTGAAAGCTAAACAACATATTACTGAATGAACAAGGGGTTGAAGAAGACATCAAAGAGGTGATGAAAAAATTCCTAGAGGTAAATGAGAACACAGATACATCATATAGAAATCTCTGGTACACTATGAAGGCAGTAGTAAGAGGAAAGTTCATTGCACTGAGTTCATTCCTTAAAAGAAAAACAACAACAACAACAACAACAACAAATAAATGACTTAACATCACACCTCAAAGCACTAGAAAAAGAAGAACAGACCAACACCAAGAGCAGTAGAAGACAGAAAATAATTAAAATCAGAGCAGAAATTAATGAAATTGAGACTAAGGAAACCATTCAAAGAATTGACAAAACTAAAAGTTGGTTCTTTGAAAAAATAAACAAAATTGACAGACCCTTTTTTTTTTTTTTTTTTTTTTTTTTTTTTTTTTTTTTTTTTTTTTTTTTTTTTTTTTTTTTTTAGTGATGCTAACAAAAAGAAGAAGAGAAAAAACTCGGATTACTAACATTTGTGATGAAAAAGGGAATGTCACAACAAACACCTCAGATATAAAGAAGATAATTAGAAATTACTTTGAAAACTTGTATTCTAATAAAATAGAAAATATTGAAAACATTGACAGATTTCTAGAGTCGTATGATTTGCCTAAACTGGAACTGGAGGCTATACACAACTTAAACAGATCGATTACAAGCGAAGAAATAGAAGACGTCATCAAAAAGCTACCAACAAGGAAAAGTCCAGGACCTAATGGGTTTACAGCCGAGTTCTATAAGACTTTCAAAGACGAACTAATACCAATGCTCTTCAAACTATTTCAAGAAATAGAAAGAGAGGGAGCTCTTCCAGACCCCTTCTATGAGGCCAATATTACAATAATTCCAAAGCCAGGGAAAGACACATCCAAAAAAGAAAACTTCAGGCCAATATCTTTAATGAACATAGATGCAAAAATCCTCAACAAAATCCTGGCAAATCTGATACAAAAACATATCAAAAAGATAGTGCACCACGATCAAGTGGAGTTTATTCCAGGGATGCAAGGCTGGTTCAACATTCGGAAATCAATAAACATAATACATCACATCAATAGACATAAAAATCATATGATCATCTCAATAGATGCAGAAAAAGCATTTGACAAAATACAACACCCCTTTATGTTCAAAACACTGGAAAAACTAGGAGTATCAGGAACATACCTCAACATTATAAAAGTTATTTATGCAAGGCCCCGAGCTAACATTATCTTAAATGGAGAAAAATTGAAAGCATTCCCTCTAAAAACTGGATCAAGACATGGAAGCCCCCTTTCATCACTGCTATTTAACATAGTACTGTAAACTCTGGCCAGAGCAATTAGACAGACGAAAGAAATTAAATCCAGATAGGAAAAGAAGAGCTCAAATTAGCACTATTTGCTGATGACATGATAATATACCTAGAAGACCCAAAAAACTCTACCAGAAAACTTTTACAACTAGTAAGTGAATTTGGCAAAGTTGCAGGATACAAAATCAATACACATAAGTCAAAGGCATTTTTGTACATCAGCGACAAAGCCTCTGAAAGGGAAATGATGAAAACTACCCCATTTACAATAGCATCAAAAAAAATAAAATACCTGGGAATCAACTTAATGAAAGATGTGAAAGACCTCTATATCGAAAATTATAGAACACTAAAGAAAGAAATCATAGAAGAACTGAGAAGATGGAAAGACCTACCTTGCTCTTGGATAGGTAGAATTAATATTGTCAAAATGTCCATACTACCAAAAACATTATACAGAATAATGCAATTCCAATCAAAATCCCAATGTCTTTCTTCAAAGAAATAGAAAAAGCAGTCATGAAATTCATCTGGAAAATAAGAGACCCAGAATAGCCAAAGCAATCCTGAGCAAGAAAAGTGAAGCAGGTGGCATCACCATACCAGACTTTACATTATACTATAGAGGAATAGTAACAAAAACAGCATGGTATTGGCACAAAAACAGACTGGTGGACCAATGGTACAGAATTGAGGACACAGAGAATAATACATATAATTTCAGCTCTCTTATATTAGACAAAGGCGCCAAAAATGTACAGTGGAGAAAGGATAGCCTCTTCAACAAATGGTGCTGGGAAAACTGGATTTCCATATGCAACGAATTGAAATTAAACCCTTATCTCTCACCATGCACAAAACTCAATTCAAAGTGGATCAAGGACCTAGGAATTAGACCAGAGACAATACGCCTAATAGAAGAAAAAGTAAGCTCCAATATCCAACATGTCAGACTAGGCCCCAAGTTCCTTAATAAGAATCCTGTAGCACAAGAATTACTACCAAGAATTAATGAACGGGATAGATTTAAACTAAAAAGCTTCTCCTCAGCAAAAGAAACAATCAGTGAGGTGAATAGAGAGCCAACTAAGTGGGAACAAATATTTAAAACATGCACATCAGACAGAGCACTAATTTCTAGAATATATAAAGAAATCAAAAAACTTAACACCAATAAAACAAATAACCCAATCTAGAAATGGGCTAAGGAATTGAGAAGACACCTCTCAGAAGAAGATACGCGATTAATCAACAAATACATGAAAAAATGCTCAACATCGCTGGCATTTAGAGAAATGCAAATCAAAACTTCTCTAAGATTTCATTTCACTCCACTCAGAATGGCAGCTATCAATATCACAAACAACAATACATGTTGGAGGGGATGTGTGGAAAACGGCACACTCATACACTGCTGGTGGGACTGCAAAGTGGTGCAACCATTATGGAAAGCAGTATGGAGATTTCTTGGAAAACTGGGAATGGAACCACCCTATGACCCAGCCATCCCACTCCTGGGTCTATTCCCAGAGGACTTAAAAACAGCATATTAAATTGACACAGCTATCTCAATGTTTGTAGCTGCACAATTCACAATAGCTAGGTTGTGGAACCAACCTAGATGTCCCTCAGTAAATGAGTGGATTAAGAAAATGTGGTATATACGCACAATGGAATTTTACTCAGCAATAAAAGAAAATAAAATAATGGCATTTGCAGGTAAATGGATGAAGTTAGAAAACATAATGCTAAGTGAAGTTAGTCAGTCTCAAAAATCCAAGTACCAAATATTTTCTCTGATATAAGGAGGCTAGTTCACAGTATTGTTGGATGGGGGTACATAGGAGGATTAGAGGAACACTAGAATGGTCAAAGGGAAGGGAGGGGAAGGGAGGGGGCAAGGGGGAGGGAGGGGAGAAAAGGAAAAAAAAAGGCGGTTGAATGAGACGGATATCATTTTCCTAAATGCATGAATGAAGACCTGAATTGTATGAATATACTTTGTATATAAACAGTTGTATGTAAAAAGATGCTATATATGGGCACTATGAATTGTAATTATTATAAATTAAAAAAAATTTAAAAAAGTATCAGAAAAGTTCTAATGAAAATGAAAAAATAATAGTAGAAAAATAAAAAGGAAGTCTCCTAGTTGTAATGGCTTCTGAAGTCAAGCGGTGTATAAAACTGATCACTGTAAATCATTCTCAAGTCTTTCTTGAAAGCCCTGTGAATTTGTTTCTCTAATCATCTCCCAGGTGATGGAGATGCTTCTGGTACACCATTGAGCATTACATTGTCCTAGACTGTGTGTTTGGATCCTCTGCTGCCATGGGAACCAACATCAAACAACATATAAGCTATATCTATACAAAGATGTAGGAACTATTCACTTTTGGTTGATCACAAACACAACTCACAGCATTGTCATTGTGAAAATAAGACACATACAGAATCTTGAAGACATGGAATCGGATTTCAGATGATGACTTTTTATCCTATTTCTGGACCCTGTATTGACAGAGTGGAGCACACATACATTCAACTAAGCATGAGACTGCTTGCTTTACTTATTTAAAGATTTAAAGTTTATTCTATCTTTTAATTCTAGCATTAATTTTAAGCATAAGTTATTATACTGGAAATTCCAAAGGTAAAACAAAATATTTTTATGTCCTTCTTACTTTCATTAAAACTGCTAATGAACATGAGGGGCAAGAACCACTTTTTAATATCACATTTCATGAGCCTTGACCAGGTCATAAAACATTCAGTCGTCTTGAATGTTTTTCCATCTCCTGTATATTCAGTAACACAGATATGTACCTTTTTGTTGTTGTTACTATAAACATTTAGGTAGATGGTAGCATGTGGAAGTCTTAGCTTGTATATCTTTACCACTAACATGACCCCACAATTCCTTTCCATGGGTCCTAAGGCCCTCTTGTAAACTTAGATTGCCCAATGTGATATTTAAATAAAAGCTAAGAAGAATTTAACCATGGAACCATGAATCACTGCCCAAAGTGAAAGACTTAAAAATTTAGATGCAGGATTGCTAAGAAAACTTTCCTCATCAAAGATAAGTGAAAAGTTGACTTGGATTTAGAAGGGATGGAGGAAGTAAGCACGAGATGGAAATCCAGAGTTCCAGAGAAACCCTTGACATGACATCCTGAAAGCTGAGCTGAGCAGCCTCTGTGTCATCGTCATGGCCCTCCTAAGAGGTAGGCCCCAGATGTCAGTCATCCAATTTGGAATGATCCTGCCAATCTCTATTTTCTGTTCTATGGGGACATTCTTCTTTCCAGTCCAACATACACATAAACACCCTAAAATGGAGGAATGTGTACAACATATTTCCAATTTCCCCTCCAGCTCCATTCTTCACTCTTCTCACCTGGTCACTTATGCAAGGAGGCTGACCTCAATGGCGTATGCTTCCAAGGCTCACTTGGCTTCTGTCTCCTACTGGTTGTCAAAACCAGCATAAGACTGGAGAGGGTCAGCATACCTGTCCTTTTATCTGTCTCCCTGCTGTGTATTTGTGGCAATGGAGGACTTGCAACCCACCGTCTTCTGTGATCTGAATTCTGTGATCTGAAACCCCTCATTTCCCTTGTCGCTTTGATAATGGCTCTTCACTGTTGCTAGCCCTATGAAAATGCAATGTGTCTCTTAATCTTATATATTTGTTTAACTAATAAAAATAGGGATTTGAGCATCTTTAAAGATGATAATAGTTTTGAAGTGAGATTCTCACCTTTGGTAGATATGGAAATAGTCCCTTATAGTTTGACACACTAGCTAGCAGAGAGCATGGTTAAACAAAAGGCCTTAATATACTTAACAAATCATGAAACTAATATATTTTCTCTTGAATAAAAATATACATAAAGCATTATCTGGGCCAATGGGTGTAGGCAGGCAGAACGTTGGTGAAATTCAGAAAATCATATATATCCTTCTAAGGAACTTGAAATTTAGAGGAAGAGAATGCATATATGTAATGCATATATATATATGGAACAAATGCAAAAGAATAGGGGCTATTGTACCCAGGGAAAGACAGGAAGATGGCAGAGTGTGTACAAGTCTAATCTATTAATCAGGGCAAGGGTATATATTAGATGCTGTTTAAAAATGCCATCCTAGTGCTATTTATTGGTGGTGCTTAAGAAGACTTTCCATAGTCAGTGAGCTCTGGTGCAAACGAACCAGAGAGATATTTCCTAATTCTATCCTGGGAGTATGGCTGAGGGAAGCCCTCTACAGGTCTTGGGCCAATATGAACAACAGGATATTTGGGCTATTGAGAGATAGAGGAAAGAGAAAAGGAGAGAGAGGATAACATAATTGTTAGTATTATTTATGACATACCATGCCAATTACTGCAGAGCTTCTCTTCTAGAAGGACATAAAAATCAATAGAGGCGAGTTACTATACAAAAAAAAAAAATTTTTAAATGTACAGCTTCCCTTTTTCTTAATACTTCTCTAGTTATACACTCCTCTCCACCTCAACTTTATCTAATTTTACTGATTTCACCCTCTCTTTCTCTAGTGCTTCTGCCTGAAGAACATTGTTTCCTTCCTCTGAGGTTGAATCATGGCTCTGGTATCATATCAGGCTCCTTTTTTTAATTTTCTTTCATCTTCACTGTTTTCTGTTTGCCTTATAACATATCCATTCTTAACTATTTTGGAAAGGCTACTTCCTTATCTCTGTCTGACATTATCCCATGATTCTGAACCAAAAGGCAATTTCTGTTACTGTTCATTTATTCATTTGAAGATTATTACACTATGTTCCAGACACTGTTGTAGACCCTGAGAATTCAAAGAGAAATAGACTATAAATAAAGAAAACAGATTAAGGTGGGCTGGGGATAGAGCTCAGTTGGTAGAGTACTTGCCTTGCATGCAGAAGGCCCCAGCACCAGAGGGGGGAAAAAAAGGTAATTCCACAAAGTGATAAATCCCTTGATAATGTCATGTCATGAGGACTGACAGGCAGGGGAGTATGTTTAGGTGGGACTCCCAAGGACAACCCTTTTGAGAGGGTGACATTTGGACTGATGTCTAAGTGAGGAAAATGAGTTTCTCTTGTGGAAATTAGGAGGAAGAGTGTGCCAACAGAACATGTCCATATACGTACGCAGAGACACATACATATACACATGCATATATTGAGCTATAATATTTTCATTTTGACCTCGAGTTCCCAACATTACCAGGTAAGACTTCTTTTTCTGTCCTCATTGTTCTGGTACTGTGTTTCCATGGTAACTTAAGACAGACACTAGTCTGGTTTATATCATCTTGGAATTTGTCTTATTTAATGTTGCCTAGAGGGAGCCTCTGGGAGTGGGGGAATGTATGTCTCTGGCCAGTCTCCAAATATACAGGAAAGATAAAATCCTCACTAACTCCAAAAATTGATTATATCTTGCTAACTCCATTGTCCCTCACTACTAACTAAAATGAAAATTTATATTTTTGGAGAGGGAAATGGAGAAACTTTGAGGGAAAAAAATCAGTAATCTAAATTTTATCTTCACTCTATTATCCCTGAAAGATACCCATTTTCCCCTATTGAGATTTTTGGCATCTTCCAAGTTGTTTCATCATCTGGGAAGGAATGTCATTCCTTGTATCTTCTATCTTCTGCCCAGCTTCAATAGATCAGATGTTATTTTTAAAATGTTTTGACTTTACCATTCTACCAGGAGAAAGTGAAGTCAGTTGTTCTAAGACAAAGAAGTATGGCTGCAAAATGTAGGAATCCAGTACATTAGTTGCCAAATAATGAGAACTTTAATAGCTTGGACTTTTCATTTCTGCTCACAGATTAATCTGGAAGACCAAAATAGTATCTGATGCCATCTACAATCACTTTAATCCCTTAGTTTCTTTCTTTGACTCAAGCCATGGAACTCAAATTTTCTTTGAAGGTCATCAGTAACAAATGATCTTTTGCTTAGCAATGTCCAACAGTCACCCAATAAACTCAACTTTTGCTCTTAAACAACATCTGATGCTGTCAACCACCCTTAACTGCTAGCAGTCCTATCTCTCTTCATGCAGTAGTATGGCTACATCTGTCCTTTCATCTCCCAGACCTTCCATTTCTTTTGCTGATTTTTATGCTATTATTATCACCCCCTTAATGTGAGGATGCACTTTCTTCTCTCTGTGACCCACCATCAGTGTGTCAACTATTACTTCATAGGAATGGCCCAAAGCCTAAATCTATAACCTTCACCACTTTCTAAAGGCCAAGGCTACATTTTCAATATCACATTGTCAATATTTTTCTGGTAGTTCTCCCTAGGTATCACTACTGGCACCTTGTCCATTCCTGGCCAGCTACGTAAGGCCCTCAGACTGGATGAAAACACCGGCATTCGTGTGATGTCCATGTCCTGATTTCAACCTGGCCTTCTCAGGCTTTGGTTTTCAATAACCTCCCTTCCATTACTTGGACTCTGATTGCCTCTGTGCATTTGCAGGTGCTTCTGTTTGACATGCTGCTGTGCACTTTCCTCCTCTCCTCTCCCCACTGTAGAGTCCTGGTTATTGGCCTCATCTCTTTTCATTAGGTGGATAATTCTATGATCAGTCTTTGGGGTAATATTCCAGTGGGCTCAATTCTTTACACCACCTTCATAGAAACATCTATCTCCTTTAACAGATACTGAATTTCAATTAACATGTTTACATCTGGGTTTTTTATCTTCATCTCAAACCTCACTGAATGCCTGCATTTCTCATTCTCGTATGGCATCAGTCTTCTCATAGTCTCTGAAGTATAAAACCCAATTCATCTTTAACTGTTCCTTTTCCTCTGCCCCTTACACCTATTCAGGTAGCCAAATTTTATTAGTTATTTTCTTTCTAACTTTGTAATCCCTATCTTTACTTCTGACTATGAAACCTCTATGTGTTGCTCTTGTATACATTTTATACCAGTTTAGCCTCCATGATAATTGTGATTCATTCTAACCTAAACATATATTGTTCTTTGCATTTTGGCTACTTACAAAATAATCTGATTATTAGCTCTGTGAAGTAAAAAATAGGGACTTATATTTCTTTCCCTCTTCAATATCCCTTATTTATGAAATAGCAACCTAACAAAGAATAAAAAATTGGTTATTTGAAATAGCTTTGGGTAGATTGGGCATCAGTTGTCCAAAAGAGAGATTACAAAACATGTTTCTGTAGCTATGTTAAACAAAAAGTAATTTAATATACAGAATTAGGTTGAATAAAAAAAGTGGCAAAAGGGCTTGCACCTTGGGGGTATGCCTTGAATATCTCCCCAAACAATATTTTGAGATCAGCCCAGTGGGGTAGCGGTACCCTCCTTCAGATGTCACCAATAGAAATGTGAACTCCCAAAAGAAAACCAATATGAACAGTTTCCATGGTAAGAAAACCTCTGCCATGTAGAGCCATGCCACTATTCTAGAGCTCTACTGGGGGTCAGGGGTGTGGAGGGATACCCTATGCCTCATCTCTTAACATCAACTAGGACAGTGAATATTGATGCTGCTACCAAAACAATAATGACAATAGAATCCAAAGCAACAACAACAAAGCACAACATCGTTCTGACTGTCTCTGCCAGTTTTGTGTTTTAAATCACATGAAAGTTAGTCCTATTGGTTAAATAAAAAACATTTGTGCTTTAGATACACGGGAGTAAGAGAAATATAATTTTGACTACTTAGGCTCTTAGTACACTGAAGCATACTTGGAGGAGAAGATAAGATTCTATTAAGGATTTTAAATTATTTGTAAATTCAAAGATTTTGTCATCTTGGGATTTTTATTAGTGATGGAAAAATCTATTTTGGTGCCCCTTTCTATTCAGTCTACATCATGCTTCAAAAATGTCACTTAGAAAAAAATTCTACAATTCATCTGAGTCTCCAGAATTAAGTCAGAGCAACAATAATCAAATGGTCATAAATGTTTTTTCTTTCTATGCTGAATTTGATTCATAACTTAAATTTTTCTTTTAGCTTTGCTTTGAAAGTACTACATTGCACAGAAGCCATACTCTAATGGCATGAATTTGCTACATGAGTTTCTGATTTGCAAGTGGAGCACTTGAACTTCTTTCTTGCTGTTTCCTGCAAAGTCATTTCTGCAATAGTTAATTATCCTGTTTCAGATACTTTGAACTGTTAGTTAGTGCATGCTTTCATTAATGATCTTCATCAGACCAGTTGGCCCTACCAGTGATGAACACACAGTGCTGGGGAATTTCCCCTTTACAGTGAACAGGATGGAAATATTTCTGCTGCTTCTCATCACACAGAACACAGAAAGCAGAATCTAATTGTATATGTTGGATGTATCTCCTTTTAGAGTTGAAACAAAAATAGACCTATTTTTTTTGTCCACAATGTACTGGACATGAATTTATTATACCCATTAAACACTGAAGCAACTTTCAAAATTCTTTATTTAGTAACAAAGAATTTTGAAAGTGAGTTAGGCTAGGATTTGGGGACAAAAAAAAAAGTGCAGTTAACTAAGGTTCAATTTTTATCATTTGTAACATCTTGTGTTAAATTCCTTTTTCCTTCTCCTTCACCATTATCTATATCTAGTCAACAAAGAAGAATAATAAGGATAATGGCATGCAAAGCTGAGATGCTGAATTTATGCAAGTATGTTCTATGCCCTGTAGATGAAGTTGGACCTCTGCACCCAGGAATGGCAAGGAAACAACAGATGGAAACAACTTTGTCTCCGATTGAAGCTACAGGACAGCCTAGAGCTAGCCAGCAGTGAAACTGCCATGTCTCATCTGCTTCCAATTTACAGAATTGGATCTTAACTGGGGACATAGCAGTCATTTTGTCATCTCCACTCTAAATTCAGCAGAATATATTATAAATCCTGGAACTATTGTTGGGAATGACCACTGATTTGATTCAACAGTGGAAATGAGGGCAATCATAGCTGCTTGCCCCAGGCTACACCTTCTTCCTACAGTTATGTTATTGGTTTGAGAAAGTAAGGATTTAATGTTACAATTAAGAAAGAAAATATATTCTACATCTGGAATAGGTAGAAGTATGTCAACTAATGTGATTTATTATCTTCTTCTGGGAAGTAATTAGCATTCTGAGAAAATATTTAAGCACCTATGGTAGGCCCTAAATAACATTAAGATTTCTTCTAGAGAGTTAATTACCCACCAACACAACAAACTGTTGAAAGCATGAGCATTTTTAGCTAGGCATTTCTTTACTATCTTTTTTATTTTCCCCCCTGTAAAAATAATGTTATCCCTTTGTGGCAAATTTGAAATACACATTTGACCCTTTCTTGTTATCAATTTTTTTGTAATCTTTTAATTTTAGTACTCCGCTACACTAGAAGATGTCTGCTACCACAGGTTGGAAAGGAAGGTCTGTAAGCTATAGAGACTCACTAGGGTTCTCCTTGGTAGCACTTAAAAAATCACCAACAAAGCTTGGGTGGGAGGACAACTGTTTTTAGAAGTGGAAACAAAAACAAAACTTTTTCCCCCCCAATGAATATGCATTGGGATAATTGAAAAAGCTGTTAAGACAAGGACAAAGACTCTTGAAAGCAGCCAGAGAGGAATAAATGATCACGTAAAGAAATTCTTCAAAAGATGATCAGTGGACTTCTCATCAGAAATTATGGATGCAGGAATGCAGTGGGATGCATATTCAAAGTGCTGAAAGAAAGGATTCTCAACCAATTATTCTATATAAGATAATTTTTTTTTAAAAAAATGAAGGAGAAATTAAATATTCTCAAGTAATAAAAATTGAGAGTATTCATTAGTAGACCTACCTTTACAAGAAAAACTAAAGAGAGTCTTTCAAGCTGAAGTAAATGATATCTAGACAGTAATATGAATCCACATAAACTGAAAAATAGCACCAGTAAATACATGGGTAATATAAAAGACATATGTGTGTGTGTGTGTGTGTGTGTGTGTGTGTGTGTGTATTTGTATAGGTGATTGGACCCGGAGACACTTCACCACTGAGCTACATCCCTAGACCTTTAAAAATATTTTATTTTGAGACAAGGTCTCACTAAGTTACTTTGAGTCTTGCTAAATTGCTTAGGCTGGACTTACTTAAACTTGTGATTCTCCTGCCTCATCCTCCTGAGTCTCTGGCATTAACAGGCATATACACAGCACCAGGAAGCATAAATGTAGTTTTGATTCTCTATTTAAAAGCCAACTGCTTAAAGCAATAATTTTAAAGTTATATTGGGGGCCCCAAAATGCATAGAGATATAATTTATATGATAATAATAGCATAAAGAATGTGGAGGAAAGAAGATATATTTGAGAAAATATTTATGTATTATTGAAATTAAGTTGGTACTAATTCAAACTAAATTATTATAAGATATTCATTGTACTCATCAAGACAACTATAAGAAAAAACTGAAAAACATGTATAGTAAAAGAGAGTTAGTGAAAAAAAAAATTACTAAATAATAAGACAGAATTAAAAGAGTAAATCATAACATATCCATTTATCATAAAAGAAGGCAGAAATGAACAAATAGAAGAACAAAATGATATGAAACATATAGAAAGTAAAAATAAAAATAAAAATAAAAGATACAAATACTACATCACCAGTAAAAATATTAATGTAAACATATTCAGTACTTCAATAAAAAGAACAGATTGTCAGGAAAATAAAAACAAAACAAATCAAGATATCATCTGACTATATATTATCTGAAAAAACTACATTTTAAATTCAAAGACATGAACTAAAATAAAATTTAAAATGGATGGAGCATTATTCGATATAAACCAAATATTAAGCAATAAAAAGGCCATATCTTAAGTCATAAAAGAAGCCTTAATAATTTTAAAATCTTTGTAATCACACAAGTTTTTTCCAATTTCATACATTGAAGTAGTAAAATTGGAAACTGATCAGAGAATTTTTTTTTAATTTCCCAGTACCCAGAAATAAAATAGTGTGACTAATAAATCAAAGAAAAAAAAATGAAAAAATTAAGCAATACTTGTAAATAATTAATAGATCAAATTAGAAAGTTACAAGACACATGAAAAATACTTTGAGATGAATAAAAACTGAAACACAATATAACAACATATATGCAATGTAACTAAAATAATTAGTGCTTAGAAGGAAAATTATAGATACACTTACCTACTTTATAAAATAAGAAGGATATCAAATCATTAATCTAAAATTTTACCATAAAAAACTATAAAAAGAGAAGAAAAGATACCATGTCAATCAAGAAGAAAATAATAATGAATAGAGTAGAAATTAATGAAATAGAAATAGAGAATACAGAGGCAAACCCACATAAATACAGTTATCTCATACTAGACCAGGGTCCCAAAAACATTCACTGGAGAAAAGATAGCCTATTCAACAAATGGTGCTGGCAAAACTGGAAATCTGTATGTAGCAAAATGAAATTAAACCTCTATCTCTCACCCTGCACAAAACTCAACTCAAAGTGAATTAAAGACTTAGGCACTAGAACAGAGACCCTGTACCTAATAGAAGAAAAAATAGACCAAATCTGCACCATGTCAGCCTAGGATCTGACTTCCTTAACAAGATACCTAAAGTGCAAGAAGTAAAATCAAGAATCAATAAATGGGATGGATTCAAATTAAGAAGCTTCTTTTCAGCAAAGGAAACAATAATGTGAGAAGAGAGCCTATAGATTGGGAGAAACTCTTTACCACAAGAACCCCTGATAAAGCATTAATCTCCAGGATATATAAAAAATTCAAAAAACTTAACACCAAAAATACAAATAACCCAATCAATAAATGGGCTAAAGAACTGAACAGACACTTCACGGAAGAAGAAATACAATTGATCAGCAAATATTTGAAAAAGTGTTCAACATCTCTAGCAATTAGAGAAATGCAAATCAAAACTAAGATTTCATCTCCTGTCAGAATGGCAATCATCAAGAATACAGGCAACAATAAATGTTGGCAAGGATGTGGGGAAAAAGGTACACTCATGCATTGCTGGTGGCACTGCAAATTGGTACAACCACTATAGAAAGCAGTATGGAGATTCCTCAGAAAACCGAGAATGGAACCACCATTTGACCCAGCTATCCCACTCCTTGGTTTATACCCTAAAGACTTAAAATCAGCATATTATAGTGACACAGCCACATCAATGTTTATAGCAGCTCAATTCACAATAGCTAGACTATGGAAGCAACCTAGGTGCCCCTCAATAGATGAATGGATAAAGAAAATATGGTATATATACTCAATGGAATATTACTCAGCTTTAAAGAAGGGTGAAATTACGGCATTTGCCAGTAAATGGTTGAAGTTGGAGAATATCATGCTAAGCAAAATGAGCCAATTGCACAAAACCAAAGGCCAAATGTTTTCTCTAATATGTGGGTGCTAATTCACAATAAGGTTGGGGGGTAGGCACTAGGGGAAAATAGCATTAGATTAGGTAGAGGGAAGTGCAGGGAGGGGAGGGAGAGGATGGGGGATGGGAAAGATAGTGGAAGAAAAAAAAACTTATTATTGTATGTATATATATGACTATATGACCAATATGATTCTGCAACATGTACACTTTGAAAAAATGTGAAATTATATCCCATTTATGTATATCACAGTGCATAAATGCATTCTACTGTCATGTATAATTAATTAAAACAAAAAAATAATAAAAAAAGAAATTAATGAAATAGAGAAGAAAGAAATCAATGGGAAAATTCAATAAAATAAAAAAAACGTTTCTTTGAAAAGAAGAGCAAAATTGACAAACCTTCAGCTGCACTGGAAAAAAAAAATCAAATCACTGAAAATAAGAATGAAATTCTGGAAATTACTACTTGTATTAGTCTGTTTTCTACTATTATATAAGAACATAGATTGGATAATTTATAATGAACATAAACTCATTGGTTCACAGTACTGAGACTGGGAAGTCCATTACTGAGAGGCCAACATCTTATAAGGGTCTCCTTGCTACATCATCTCCTGGAAGAAGGCAGAAGAGAAGGTGAGAGAGAGAAATGGTCAGAGAGACTGAATGTGAATGGAACATGATTATCTTTTGGTAAGAAAGCCACTCCTGTGATATGAATCCCACTTTTTGGACTATGACATTAATTCATTCATGAGAAAGAGTCTTTATGACCTAATCACTTCCTGAAAGTTCCACCTCCCAACATCACTATACTTGAGATCAATACAATCCTATGAGAACATATGACTTAGTGATTTTAACTCACAACTTTCCTTTTAATAATAACAGCTATACATTTTTGAGACAGTGTGGTAAATACTTTGCATGGACATTTTAGTCCATCTATCTATATTATCAAACTACTACACACTAGGTCATTTATTAATAAAAGAAATTTATTTCTCACTGTGGTAAAGGCTGGGAACTCCAAGATCAAGACTCAGGATAAGTTCAATGTCTAGTAAAGGCCAGTCTCATATTCTAATATGGTACCTTGACTTCTGTGTTCTCACATGAAGGGAGACAGAATGGCCAAAAGTGACTGAATGTAGTGTGGAGCCTTATTTATAAGGGCCTTAATCCTATTCATGAAGGAGGAGGCCCATGACCTAATCACCTTCTGAAGGCCTCATTCACCTCTTGATTTTGTTGAATTGGAGGTTCAGTTTTGTGTATGAAGTGTTCTCCAAAAACTCAGGTGTGAGACAATACAGGAATCAGAGGTGAAAAGATTGGATTCTGAAGGTTGTAACCTAATCTGTGGATTAACCCATTTGATGGATTAATAATTTGCATGAATTAGTAGGTTGTAGCTGCAGGCAGGTAAGACATGGCTAGAGGAAACAGGTCACTGGGGACATACTGTTGGGGATTATATTTTCCCTCACTTCTTGCACTCAAGTTTTCTATACTTTCTGGCTGTCAGGAACTAAGTAGATTTTCTCCCCCATGCCCTCTTATCATGACATTCTGCCTCATCTTGGGCCAAGAGCTTTGGAGTATTGCCTACCATAGACTGAACCTCTTAAGCCATGAGCCAAAATAGACTTTTCTTCCTCTAATTTTTTTCTTGTCAGTTCTTTTGATCACAGATATGAAAATCTGACTAACACCTTAAGTTTCAACATGAATTTGGAAAGGAAACAAACATTCATACCATAGTGACATATGTTCTAATTTAACCCTCAATAT
This sequence comes from Tamias sibiricus, assembly GCA_025594165.1. Classification (NCBI taxonomy): domain Eukaryota; kingdom Metazoa; phylum Chordata; class Mammalia; order Rodentia; family Sciuridae; genus Tamias; species Tamias sibiricus. The sequence goes on along the minus strand of CM046673.1, from coordinate 34,401,301 downwards.
AAATCAATTTTAGAGATTAGGGAACTATACTTAAGAGACTTACAATAGATTGCAAGCTCTAAGGCCAAATTAGACACATTTGAAATCTAATTATGCCATTTACCAGCTATATGATCATGTGTCAAGTTGCTCATTTTCTCAATGATTTTGTTGCATTGGAGATTATTTCTTTTATAAAATTTATTTCTTTTATAAAATGGAGAAACTATCAGTGCCTACTTCATTGGGTTATTGAGTCTAAGAGGTATAAAATACTGACAAGTGGTGCCTAGAGCATAGTAAGTCTTGATAAGAACGGGCTATTATAATTATTATTAGTTACCCAGTAGTAAATAGTGAAGCCAGTGTTGGAACCCACATATTAGTGGCATTGAGACGCATTGCTTGTGTCCCACTTCAAGGATAGAGTTGCTCTCAGCTGTGAAGAGCAAGTTTAGCAAAAGCCTGCAACTGACATCAAGTGTAGAATCTATCTTCTATCAGAAAATTGTCTGCTCAAGGTCACACAGTTTTCAGAATAGACCCAAATTTAGTGACCTAGTGAGGTAAGGATATAAAAGTCTAGCCATTTTGACTACAGAAGAACTTTGATGGGCAATATTTATTTCTGAGTTTCTTGCTCAGCTAGCCAAGATTTCACTAGAGTTTTATTATAGCTCAACTTAGAATTGCACTATAATTGTAAAGAGGATATTCTTTCCAATTCTGCTTCTATCCCCTTTTTTCCCCAGGTATGGATCCCTAATATACCTTGTGCTCTAAATTTTGCTTTTTAGCTGCTTCTGGATAGCCTTGCCCGTGATACCACAATAACACAGCATTTAGAAATTATGTAGATAGAACAAAATTTTGTGATAGAACAAAATTAAGTAATATGAGATTTGGGATCTTTATTAAAGGAAGATGGAGAACACTTAGCAAGACTGATCTAGAATTCTGCAGTGTAGGATTAAAAAGACAAAAGAGCAAGTGCCTATGGGATCACGGGATCACAGAGCCACTGATGGCAATAGACACAGTGATTACTATTGACCTTGTGGTTCTGGCATTGACTTGGTAAGGTTTATTTATGTGACTTCAGTGATGAGGGAACCTGCAGTTCAACAATTCTGCATCTACTCTGCTGCCTCTCCCCATCAAAGTGCTGGCCTAAATCAAAACTTTAAGATTCATAATTCATCAAGATGACTCCATGAGTACATCATAAATTGGGCAGATTAGATTTTGTGTATTTTTAGCTCCACAAATCATAATTTATGAGTCTCTCTGTTGGATGCAGAGTGATAAGAGAAACATAGGGAAGTATGGGGACCAGGGTGAGATAATCTCATTTGAATTAGACAAATGAGACCCTGCTGAAAAGGAACACCCAGTGTCTCTGGACAAATTTATGAAGTCAAAACAAAAAATAATTACAGTGAAGAAATGGCTGGTGCTGGATGAACCTGCTTCATTCCTAATGTTGGTTGGCAGCTCTTCATCCTGATTATTCCATCTGGAGATAATTGTGTGATATCATCCATAAAATTAAATCATAAATCAACCCAACTAGTGAATAGGCCAGCAAGCTGCTGAGAAAACCACATGTAGGGGAGGTAAGACTTCTCATCTTAATGAGAGGTACGGGAGTGAAATTAAGAGAAGAAGACATGTAGAGGGTGACCCTCAGCATGTCCACAAACTGACTTGCTGACAGCTGCCGCCCAAGTCCATGCTCCAGTAGTATCCAGACAGCCAACATACTGCCTGCAACCAATTTGCTGATGAGAAAATAATGTTCTGTTCTTGAATTGCTTTTTTAGGGATTGCTCAGTTGAGTTGTGGGTGTTCAAAAAAAAAGCACCTTACTTTCTTTCTTGATGAAATGCTAATAGTTATGGAAAATCTACAAATATAATGAAGGTCAAATATAAGGAAGTGTTTGGCCAAATATCTCTAGACTTAGCTTTTGGAGATTCAAAGAGTATATCATGGATCTTCGGATTTTGTAAGTGAGATATGATCAATTTGTAGTGTATTTTTGAAAAGGAATCAAATTATTCAGACAATAAAGTGTGGTTCTAAAGTGATTAATTATGATACATAATGAGTAAATTTATTAAGATAAAGACAAATACATGATTTAAATAGTTTTTGTTGATTGCCACAAGTGCTTTTGCTGTGGTGAGCAAGATGAAGGGGATCAAAAGTCAAAGGTCATCCTAGACTCCCCAGTAGTTCACATTGGAGCAGATATCCAAAATGAACATGTGTGGGCTGCACCATTTGAAATAATCAACCCTATTCACTTGGTAGATTCCTCTGTGATCATAATAAAGGCAAAGTCCAGCTTTATGTTAAGGCTCTGAATTTTCCAAATAGCAATAGTAACAGATGTTGAGAAGTTAGCAGTTTATGAGCATCTGCCTTGGGAAGGTCACTGTGCCACTCAGCAAAGATGTGAGTAGGAAAACAATAATGAGGATAAACTTTTTTTTTTTGTCCTTGCCCCTCACTGTGAATAATATTAGGAATAGTAGAGAAAGTCATTAGCTTTGAAAAATGAATATTCTTTTGTATTGCTATTAATTACTTTGGGTGTATAAAACATGTATATTGAACTCTACACACTCTTAAGTATAGGAGCCTAATTGGTTTTGGAGAATTCTAAAATTTGGATCAAACAGGAAATGAAAAACCTTCATATAAATGAGTTTTATTTATCTTTATTTATTTCCTTCCCTTCATTTTCTGCCCTTCAGAATTTGTTGTTGTTGCTGCTGCTGCTGTTGTTATCTATTTTGGCCATTCTTAACTAGAAACCAGAAAATCACATGGACCAATTTTATAATAATGAAGAGCAACAAAATTCCATTTTTATCAGGCTTATTATGTTGGTCAGGTATCCTTTCATTGTTAATTTAGGAACTCAGACTGGCCTATGCAAAAAGAAGGAATTTATTATGAAGAATAAATTTACACAAAGATCTAGATGGGTATATCTAAAGGAGGACCGTTTCAGGCATGGCTGCATCTAAGTTTCAAATAATCATATCGATGCTTCTATTCCCTCTCCTCCTCTTTCTACCTCTATATTCACCTCTATCCTTATCAGTCTACTTGATTCTACTTTTTCTCATTTGGTTTAATTCTCAGATTACTTCTAAAAAGCAAAGTCCTATCTGGGATCAGGCCTATATAATCTTTGAGATCCATGATTTCCTGGAGGTAGAGCATTATCTATTTCCCAATGATTTCAACTACCACCATGCCAAGTAGCTGTAGTTAAGTGTCGGGAAACAGAAAAAAAAAAAAAATAAGGCAAGGCTGGTGAATGTCACCAGATTAAATGCCATGCATCCAGCCAATAATGGGGAGATTTATGGAGTTTTAAAGCTCAAAATGAATGAGCCGATCTTTATTTCAGGAGTACTCTGTGTTGTGGAGAATGAATTAAGTTGTAAGAACTGGGATTCTTGAAGAGGAATGGAGGCTGTAGAAGGTCCAGGATTAGTGATAGAAGGATTAGAAAGGATAAAAAGCAGATCCAAATGGCCACCGAGGAATAAAACTGACCGAATTTAGCAACCAATTGATGGTGGCCAAATGAAGGGAAAGGAAAAGGAAGCATTGAAGTCCCCAGCTTGGATGATTGAGATTGACTGTGTTCTTCCTTCAAAGGCATTTTAAAGAAATTGTACTAACCCCTATGTGGAAATGCTACCCAATCTGGTGCCTCTTGCAATCCATTCATGCAGAGAAACTGTGGAATGGTGGATTTTAGGCAACATTTGACATTGGAACTGAGCTAACCTTTCAACTACTCGAGTGACTTGTTGCATCTTTCAAGCCAATTCCACTAAAAGACATCAAAAGCTTAAGTATTCCTTCTCAGCTTTTAATAATTTAGGGTATTGATATTATAAATATTTGATTTTTCCCCAAATATTTTGTGCTATGATTTAAAGACTTTCAGAAAGTGTTAGTTTATTGAAGACTGTATTTGCCAATTACTTGGAAGAGAACATCTAGGAGATGTGTGACCTAGCCCTTGTGCTATTGAACAGTTTCCAACAGGGGAAGCAAAAAGACTCTTGGGAGCAATGAAACTTCATTTTTAGTGGTAGTCAGTCAGCCAAATTTTTAAAATATTGAGTCATAATAATATCTATCTTGATGACTGTGTTCTCTGGTATCTCCTTAACTGTCATTGTTGGTGGATGGTGCTTCACTCCAGGGCCAGTACTGTTGATACAAAAGCTAAATGGTCCTTGTTAACTAAAACATAAGGTCAAAGCACTATATTCCGGAGGGAGGCACTAAGCAATAAGATTGAGAGCCACAAGAATCTATTTGCCACGTTATCATGTGGACACCCAGAATGGGAGGGAGTAGGGCAGGCACTTTTGAGAAGGGTAGAAGCATCACAGACCTATTTTGGGATGAGCAAACCCAGCTTAACCATAGTAGTAGTCTATGTATAAGTAGTTGGGTAGGGTTCTGGATCAAGAATGTTCTCTTAAATTTTTTGAAGTGTGCTAATCAAAATGAAGTAATTTATGAAATGTGATATTTAATTTGGAGTCTTGCTGCTAAAAATGTAGACACAGCACCAGCAGCACCAGCTATGAGTTAAGAATATTTTTAAATATCAACATTAGCATCACTTACTTTCTTAGTAAAAAAGCAAATTCTCAGACTAAACCCCACCCCTTTGTTTTTTGGTACTAGGGATTTCACTCCATTTATAGCCTTTTTAAATATTTTTGAGAAAGGTCTTGCTGAGTTGCTTTGGTTCTTGGTAAATTGCTTAGGCTGGCCTTGAACTTGCAATCCTCCTGCACGGCCTCTTAAGCTGCCAAAATTATAAGTGCATACCACCTTACATGGCAAAATCTTCATTTTTAAAAAGCTACCCCCAGGCAAGATTTTTTGCACCTTGAAATTTGATAAATGATCTCCAAAGTGGGCTGTAGATAAAAATGATAGACTTTTATTTAGCATTATTTTTTAATCACATATTCTTTCCACTTACATATACAGCCCCTCCCCATTGCCCATGGAGGATATGTTCCAAGACCCCTAGGAGATGCCTGAAGCCACTGATTGTAATAAAATCTATATAAACCATGATTTTTCCTATGCATAAATACCTTTGATTCAAAGTTTAATTTATAAATTTGGCACAGTAAAGAATATTTTTGTACTTATACAAAAGCCAATATCAATATTGAAAAATATATTGTAATGAAAGTTGTGTGAATGTGGTCTCTTTCTCACAATATCAAATTCTAGACTCAACCTCCTTGTGATGATGTGAGATGATCCAACACCTACATGATGAGATGAAGTGACACGATTGTCACGGGCCTTGGAATGTGACATTAGGTCACCACTAACCTGCTGATGATAAACCAGAATTATGAATTGCTTATTTCTGAAATTTTCCTTCCAATACTTTGAATCTCAGTTAATCTCAGGTAATTGAAACTCTGGGAAGTAAAATTGCATGTAAGGAGGTACTACAGTATATAAATACATTTTATGACATTAATTTTATTATTGTAGTAGTGCACATCATATCTGTTATTATTGGTGATATTCTCAGAACTAGTTTTTTGACAGAAATACATTATCAAGACTTTTTGGAGACCATTGCTGGGAGGATCACGAGTCTGACATGCAAGTCTTTGGGGAGGAGAATAAAAGAGGAAAGAATAAAGGTTAGAATATTCTAGCCTTCTGGAATATTCTTACCTTCAAGATTAAACTGTTATCTTTTAATTAATAATTAATCAAAACCTTCATGGAGCCTTTCAGGAAACTTATCTAAGTTGTCCTCAAGTGACTTATTGCTCTTCTTTGATACCAGGACACACAAGCAAGTCAAATTCACAAACCAGTGCTTAGAGAAGTATCAAGTGAAAAAGCAAATTCAGAATTTCATATAATCATTTCTTACATTGTAAATGGAGTCATAGCCATCATCTTATCCACTTAAAATTCTTGTGCAGCACCAAGGCTTTTCTGGGTAAACAATGAAATGCAAATATCATCAGTCATTAATAACCCGAAAAAAGGTTCAATCTTCTTGAAACAGGGAAATGCAGGCGTGGCAGACACATTTCTGAGACTCATCCCTCCTGTGGAATTGGTGCTGCTCTGTCTCAACCACCTGGGCTCAAGTCCAGCATATCTCTTTCTTGCTTTGCTTTTTCTATACTGTCTGTCTTTCCCCATTCTTTGTCCTCTTTGCTATATAGTCGGGTTATAGGTGATTCACATTAATAGAAGAAATAATGAAAAATCAGTCACTGGCTCTTAGAAACCTTTTAATAATAACATGTAACTTGAAGACTATGTGAGTATTCCATAAGCAGACATTTTAAAGTAATATTAAATTTATTACTTTCATATATCTGAATGTAGCCTTTGGGGAAAATTCAAAGGACAAGTCCTTGGCCAAACATTTCTTCTTAGACTTTGTGCTCAAGCTGCTCAAGAATATCCATTTATAACACAAAGAAACCACATATAGGAGCCTGCCTCTGTTTCTCTTCCAATTTACCATACTGAACTTCACTCCAACAGGGCTCCATCTGGGTCCGTGCATGAATCTTGTTTCTGAGTGCTTCCCTTTGGCTTTTCAATCACTGCTGGCAAATCCCTTTGGCAGGCACCCAGGGTTGCTCCAACTCATTAAAATCCAGGTTTTAGTGAATTATGTTACAGAGATTGTTAGCACTTGAATGCTGCAATTATGAGAAATTTCTCCAAGAAAATAAGAAAATGAGGGGGAAAGGTGGCCTTTGAAGGTTAAAATGTGAGAGGCGGAGTGATATACAGGAAGAACACAGGGTTTGGAGTCAAAATTAGTTGTCCAATAACTTTGGAAAAGTGACTTAATCTCTTTCAACTTAAATGGGATGTGATTACTTACTCTATAGTGATTCTTAAATAAACATAAACAATTGTTCTTAGAGTGTTAAGAACATGGTATGGTAGGACATGTAAAATTTCTCCTCCTCCTACTTGGGGTATCTAACTGGCTTTAAGAATTAAACTAATATGAGAAAAATTAACAGGAGAAAACCACACACATTTTATTTTGTAATTTTAATATAGACTTTAGAGCCTTCACAAGAGAGAGGAAGGCCCAGAGAAACACTTAGGGATGAAAGCTTTTGTACAAGGTTGGACAGAAGAGTAGTAAATTGTGAAAAGACAAGACAAAGGAATTTGGGCTAGGTCAGTTAATTGTGGAAAAGCACTAAGTAAATAAAGGTTAGTTGAACTAGATGTGTTTGTATAGACAGACTTCTCTCAGCTTAGACTCCCCTGTCCCTGATGATAAGAATGTCTTCTTTTTGGAACAGGGAAGGCCCCTTTCACGTAGGAATTTTATCTCCTGTTTTTATCAAAAAGAAAAGAAGTTTGGAGCCTTCAATCTGCTATTTTCTGAAGTCCTTTTATTCAAAATAATCAATAGGCCAAAGTGACATATTTTGGGATGGCCTCATTGGAACCCCTATACTATCCTCCATGTTAACTGTTGATTCTGTGATTAAAATCAACACATTAGTTCTGAGCCAGATTTTTATAGAGTCCTTCTAAATAGGCGTGGACCACTGGACTCTGATTGAATGGATCAGGAATACTTAAGAAAAAGAAAGGTGTTTATTGATGATAGAAGCAGAGATAAATGTGTATATCACTAAAGAAAACAAAACTAACAAAAAAGCAATGACAGTGAATTTCCTCACCCTTCTGGAAAGCAAAGGAGTTTTTAACCAAATTCAGTTATTCTGGTCTCCAAAATGAGTGGGATGTGTTAAGAGTTTATAAATTGATTAGCCTTGCAATATTTGAGCTGTCTAACTCAATATTCTCTACAATGGCTGCTTATTACAATCACCTGGAAAGTTTCTTACTAAAAATGAAATTTTTTCTATGTTCACTAACTAGATATTTTGAGCTGATTGTTCTGGGGCGGGCCTATGCATTGGTATTATAAAATAGTGCCAGGGCAAGCCACTGTTGAGATCAACCAATGTAACATCTTGTGTTTTAATTTGATGCCCACCAATCATCCTTTTGATTCCGGTTTAGGACTTGTCAATATCAATACAGAAAGCTGACAAAAATAATTTTAAGTATTTCTTCACCTGTGGCTCATATTTCCTGTAATAATTCACTAACATGGTGTTTGATTATGATTTGATTTCCCACAAAGTCTGGTGGTAGAGTATGAGTCAGTCACGTCAGAGTGAATGAAACTGGGCCCTGTATCATTACCTGTATGATTCTTACTAGAAGTTAATCAATATTTTGTCATTCTAGTTTAGTTTTATGTCTCCTACTTCCTAGGAGTCAATTTCATGAAGGCTGATTTATTCTAATACTAATTAAAAACAATTTCCCCCATTTTATTCTTTCTAGTCCCCTTCTATTTTCTTTCTTTATTTTTTCCTTCCTAAATTAAATTTGTATAAAACATTATTAGGAACAAACAAGCCAGGTTGGCAAACAAGCAAGGTATATATGTGGGAGTCACATAAACAGAGCAGAGATATCCAAAGCAGATTCTTGGGTAGAATATATACACAGGGAGATGTCAGAGCCCAAGCAGAGTCAAGAGCCTGTCCACATGGGGAGGGAGGTGGAGAGGTGTTCAGGCCAGAGCATAAAGAGTTGGAGTTCGGATGGGATAAGGAGAGTGTCCTTAGGATGCGGGACTGGTATATGGTGCCACATGTCAAGTAGTTATAAGAAGGATGGATGTTCATGGTGATGGAGCAAGAGATTTCATATGCCACGTAGGGTGGTTGTTACACAGCAGTAGAAAAGCAGACATTGGGGTATGTATCTTTTAATATCCAGACCTCATTGATTATGAAGCATTAAGTCCCCAGGACATTTAGACTTCCCTGCATGTCTGGGCAAGTTCCTGCATGTGGAGGATGACAGAGATTTAGCACTTGAAGGGAGAAGTTGTCAGGGTGCCAAGTCTTGGTCCCTTCTACCTGCTATTGATTGGAGGTGTATAGGTTCAGGGCACAGAAGCAGAGCAAATCTGCTTCTATCTCACCCGTGCTCCAATTGTACATCTTATAGTGTGGAATACATGTAAATTGGCAAGCTGGGACATACTAAATCCAATGATCAGTAGCATAGAGTACTCTGGTAGCTCAAAAGAAGCTTCCTCCTCCAGATTTCAACATATGAGGAAGGTGTCCCAGAAGAAGAACCAAGTGAATTCTTCAGTCTCCATTACATCAGGATGTGATTAACAAATTAATGGCTTCTCCAGTATGACAAACTCCTTTGGAGGAAAAAAAAAAAAAAAAACATTTGCGTTTAGGATAGCATCATGTTAGCCTGCAAATGAAACCTTGGTAGGTTATGGTTAAGCACATGATGACCCCTGTCTTCTTTTCCTGAGGGAGGTGTGCTTCCGCCTACAGGAAATTGATTTAAGGACCCACTATATCCTTAAGCTGCAATGAGATATTTTTGATTTTTTGGTAAGCAGGTGAAAATAATATGCTCTCTCATATATATAGTGTAATTCCTGCTTAATTCAAAAGATATGTTATCAAATAAAAATGAAGTTAGTGAAGAAGAAAAAGAAAATGTCATTATCCCCTTGTTCTCCATCTGAATATGATGGCTTTATTAAACACTTCTTCTTCAAGTAAAGTTCTGATCCATATATGCCATTTTTTGTCTGGCAATTTCTACAAAGCTGAGCAATTTTTTTTTTTTTTTTTTTCCATAAAGAGAGAAGAGCAGAAAACAGCAGGACTCTGTGACTTTTCAGCAATCCTACACTCTTGTAACCAACACTTAAATGAAGAAACAGAACATGATCAGCTCTCCAGAAACTCCTCCTGCTCAATCCAGCCACAGCCCTCCATGCAGGTACCCACCCTGACTTCAGTCCATGGGTTGACACTCCCTGCTTGAGTGCTATGCTGATGGAATCATACCAGGCAGGCCTATTTGGATCTCACTCCTTTCATTCAACATTACTTGAAGTTCATCTACCTTTGTAGAGTTGTTTATTTTGATTTCAGTTATTTGATTTTAAATGCCATGTATTAAATTTCTCTCATTGGAAAAATCAGGAGGTCCATGGTTATCACCTAACATTCTATTCTGATCCAACAGAAGAGATTTTACCAGAAGAAAGAGGGGGAGAGAGACAGAGAGAGAGAGACCATTAAAAAAAGAAAGAAAGAAAGAAAGAAGAGAAAAGAAAAGAAAACCAAAAACCTTTCTAAAATGCACTGCATTATAGGTAGCGTTTCCTCTGGAAGTTTGGCAAGGGTGTAGAAAGGGGAGTGTATTATTCATTCAGAGGACTTTGTCCTCAGATGCCCTTGTTTTGTAGGTGAATAATCCCCACTGCAAAATGCTATTATCTGGTTTCTGTGTAGGATGCCCTACTAGAAATATAAAAGCTAGAGTTAAAATTGCATACCACCAGCAATGTTTATTTGCTTACATTATCATAGCTTGAGTCTTTATCTCTGTGAGGGCTAGCAATTTGGTGTGAAGGGTGAAAGAAAATACCCCTCCTAGTATGAATCACATCATTACCTCCAAAAAATCAGGTCAAAATATAACCTGAACTTAATGATTTTATTAATAAGTTCCACCACATCACAGTAAAATTGTAGAGTCTTTAACTTCTTTGCTCAGAAAGAGCAAAGAGTACCATGCTAAGAATTCTGCCTCAGCAGGGAAAAGAAGCTATTTTAAAATGCACAGACAATTGTAAAAACAATCCCCCCAGGAAGTGGGCTGCCCTGGGTATACATGGACAACCATTTGCCAAAGAATATAAGCAAGAAATTAGTTTATTAACAATCTGGGTAAATGGCCAGGCCTAGAAGCTCTGGCCATGTTTCATTGTCTTCATGTTTTAATATTTTTTTGGCAAGGTAACTGCAGCTAACTATAGCCTCTGCTGTGTCTAAATTATGATCTGATGTAGAGCTGTGAAAGTTGCAGTGCTCTTGAGCTACTGTACTCAAGAGAGTTAGGAGACAAGAATGGAGTTGAGGTGCTACTTTTTATGGTGTCCAAGGTACCCTCCATGTACTATATTTAATATTTAGCACTCAATTCTATGATAGTTATTAACAAAATGGAAACGTTTGTGAGTGTCCAACTATAATAGAGGACTTGAGGTGCCCAATGGTGGTTACTGACATGTGTTAGCACTGTGGCATCCAGCCCCTCTTCACTGATGATCACATTTAAGTTTCCCAAGAAAGAACAAGGTGGTTGCTATCCTTATGCCTATGGTTTCATGCACATGAAACTGAGACAAGAGAGAAAAACTCACCAAAGCTGGCAGAATCAACTTTGAATTTTCAGCAGCCTGACTCCAGAGTCAGTGCTTATGAATACCATGTACCATACGCCTTGTAGTTGAGGGACTCCTTGCTGTAGAATGGAGGTGCTATTGTACCTGCTTCATGAGATTCTTAAAAGAAATGATCCCTGTAAAAGGCTGACCAGACGTCTTGACTGTAATCAAGCCCTCAATAATTTTGGTTGCTGTTATTATTGACAGAATAATGATGAGCAAATGATCAGACTGAAGAAGTCCCTGGGGACCTGGCTGTACTCTTAGAAGTAATGTCCCTACAGGTGGTTGTGTGTAAGATGGCAGCTGGCATGGTGCAGCTGAAAAGGCACTGCTGCTTCTTATAAGCGACTTCTGGCAAATCAGATCACCTCCTTGAATTTCCTTCTGTACCTTGATTGTAGAGATGATATTTAATGCTTTTCAGAATTCATATGAAGCAGGCTGGTGCTGTAGCTTAGTGGTGGAGTGCTTGAACAGCATGCTCAAGGCCCAAGGTTCTATGCCCAGCACTGCAAAAACTAAACTAAATTAAAACAGAATTTGTATAAGGCTTATGTAAAAAGTGCTCTAATAATGTCTGGAAAATAATGAAAACCTCACAGAGGTTAATTTTCTTCATAACAGACTTCATGACTCTGGGTTAGAGGATGGAATTGTGATCAACCACAGGAAGTTTAGATTTGGTCCTAAAACCATTTATTTGTAATAGGCTTCCTCAAAAGAAAGTGTTGGCTCTTTGTGGAAGTTGATTAAGTATTTAGACTAGGGATGGGCTGGGTGAGCTATATGACCCCTTATCCTTTAATGCAAATGGGACCAAGGAAATGTTTATTCAGGCTTACGGAATGTTCAATCAAATCACTCATACCACAATAATTTTTAATAATCACAGAATACGTTGACCTTGTCTACAGTAAGCATCAGTGACCAGAAGTGACAGGCACATAGGTCCTATTTACTAGTCTGCTTCAGGCCATCTTTCTTACTGAGTCTGGCTTCCTGTCATTGGAGGTGGTGCTGGTCTGTGTTGGCTTCTCAGTGACAGCATCTAGGGCTGTCACATTATTAAAGCATCATTTAAACCATTCTATTCATTCTCCAATTTCCTTCTTCTCAAACCAGGAGGCTTTGCATTTCACTTCATTAGACTCCTGCTGAGCAAAAGGTGGCATGAAGCAGGAAGGGAACAAGTGGAATGATGCTGAAGTAGTGTGGAAAAATTTTCATGGTGCTTGTTGAAGATGATGAGGAAGATTTCTTACAGGAGTCCACTACAATGGTGTTTCATAACAAGAGAGAGAGAGAGATTTGGGTTCAACTCCCAATACAACAAGGACAGGTAGAGATTTATATTCAAGAAACAGGGAGGGGTTCAGCGGATGGACAGTTATTAACAAGAAGAATGAGGGATAAGCGGGATTCTGGCAAACTGACTTGAGACAGGATTGTTGCTGGAGGTAGACTAGGGTGATATACAGCTGAGGGTGGGGGGTGGGAAATTTGATCTGAAATAAAAAAATGGAAGATTTTTACTAAGTTGACCCAGCAGAATTCTTGCTCCAATTGGACTACATGGACAAAGAACAGCGTTCAAGTTTAGGATTAGCCAAAGAGGAAGCACAGAAGAGGCTGACTCAAGTTTGGTTAAAGGAGAAAGACTTTTTCAGTAGTAAAGGGAAGAAGGAAAATTGACAGCAATCCTAAGAGGGTTAGAAGCCTTCCATTCTGTGAGAAGAGAGGATGCACCACCCTCTCTGCTGAGAGCAGCCCTAGGGAGGCAGTGGACCTTCATAGGTAAGCTGCCAGTAGACTTAAATTAGGGAACCTGAGAAACCATGGCTTACACATAAGTCCATATTCCCCTGATCAATAACTGTGTCCAGTAATCCTGAAGGGTGAGACTGTTCTGCAATGGACTTCCCATCTTGCATTGGTGCAAGCCAGTTATTCAGGACAGGGACTGGCAGGTCCTTGAATGGGGAGGTAGGTTTACCCTCTGTAAGGCTCAGTCCAAATCTTCCAGCAGCCTGCTGAGATGAAGTCAGAAGTCTGAGTTAGGATGATGGTTCAAAAATAAGCAATTTTGATTATTTCTACCACATGAATTTTGTAGCTGAAGATTCATACTCCCCACAAATATAAACTCATTTGAGAGTTCTCAGTGTAAGGTCATAATCTCTGAGTCCCTATGGTGATTAGAGATGCTGCCATGCTAACCCAGTCAAAGGTGAAGCCAAACAGAGCATGAGAGACGTGAAGTTATTGATCCAGGCATAACACCACCATCAGCAGCATCCAGGTGAGTGAAAACCATAATTCTAGATTTCCTAACTCATAATTGCTCCCTCTCCAGGTTTGAGAAATGCTGTCTCAAAATGTATCCATTATTTCAAGCAATATTTTATTTCTACTCATGATATTTATGGAAAGCCGGTGGATGATGGAAATATAACTATGCTCCCCTGATGCCTTTTAGAGCTCCGCTTTCCCAGCCTTCCTTGCTCAGCCTCCACTTTGCTTCTGCCTGGTTCTGAGAACAGGAGGCTTAGAAGAAGCGATTAATGATTGAAAAGGACTTTAGAATCCTGAGATGAAAGTGTTTGGTGAGCCCGAAGTGCCGCTCCTGGAAGGATTACCTCTGTTTATGCTTTAGCTGCCACTTGGTTGTGTTTAAGGGAAAGGCTGACTTCAGAAATTGATCCCTTCTGCCTTTGAGCAGGTCAAAGTGGGCAGAATTGAAAGGGGATTTGAGGCTGCTGCTGGCTGCTTTGTGGCAGGGAACCTGTTATCGACCTTGCATGGGGACAGTATCTGGAGCTTGACTGGCTTCCAGAGGTAATGAAGGCTCCTATAGGATCACCTTAAGCCCCTTCCTGCTGTGGCTTTCACTGAAGGTGGGTGAGAAAGGGGGAGAGAGGGACAGTAGCACAGCTGCACCTGTGGGGCCCTCAGCCCTGCATTTGGTTACCTGTGACAGTCAGGCAGTGAGTCTCTGATGATGAGAAGCCTTCTGGCCTGGATTGGGTGGTAAGAGGCAGGGAGAAGACAGGGAAGGGCAAAATGGACTCCAGGAAGAAGCCCAGACATCTGAGTCACTGTGGGGCAAGGGGCGAGGGGCCAGGGGCTCTCTTCACAAGCTGTGATGCCCAGAAGTCTGCAGACACCTGACTTTCTGCTCGGTTGCCATCTCACACTGACTTTTCTGACTTTGACAGCCTTTCTTTCTATTTTTATTTCTCCTTCCTGATGTCTTTTAATAAAAGAAAAAAAGTGTTAGAACTTGAAAGAGTCTCAGTAATCATCTATTCAACTTTTCACTTTATAGAAGGGGAAAATGAGCAGTGTAGGTGACTGGGAAAGTTGATGACACATGAACTTGGATATTCCCCCTCCCCTCCCTCTCCTCTTCCCTGGTCTGTCCTTCTTTTTTCTCCATTCATCTCTTACTCTCTCATTCTCTCTATCTCACCCATACCCCACAATTTTGTCAAAATGTAGGAAATTAGTTCTTGTCCAGACTCTGTCACCAGCCACATGAACAGCTGAAAGTCCCCCAGTCTTGGGCTTCTGTTTGACCATCTATGAAATGAAGGATCTGTTTAGAGCCTCGGCGACAGTGACAGGTCCGTGTGTTCACCAAGGCTCTTTTCCTTTTCAGCTTGTGGAAAACTACATTTTCCAGCCTTCACTCCACTATTTAGGAACAGAGGACTCAGTTTTTGGCCAGTGGGATGGAGTGGAAGTAACACATCTCACTCTGAGACTTGATCATAACACATCCTTGTTCTTCTTCCCTTACATGATGACCTTGGAGACTACATAGGAAGTTGATAGCATTACCTGCTGGACAAAGACTGCGTGGAGCAACACAGCCTCCTCATCCCATTGCTACATGCTATTTCTTCCCATCTATCATGTGGAACTGACTGTGCCATGAGAGCACTAAACCTCTGTTGAGTTACTGAGAATTAGGGATTATTTGTTACCCTGACTGAGAAAACCTCTAGGATTACCTTCATCCACATGGCCTGTGATTCTACCCATCATTGCTATTTTTTTAAAATATCCTTCAATCATCACATTTTAGTCCTTCCCTTCTTTCAGGAAACTTGCAGTGCCAAATTTAAATCAAATGTAGTGGGAGGAAATTCAGTGTAGAAGGCATAGCTTGCCTTTGACTTCTTGTTCTTTCTTTCTGTGACAGTGGTAAAGAGGAATCCAGGAGGAATGGCTTTCAACTGCTATTATCCAGCACCATTTTAAGGAAGTCTCAAAGCAATTATTGAGTATCAATGGGCCAGTTACAGAGAAATGGGAGGAAGATATGCTTCTAATTATAGGGCTGGTGGAGCCTACTTGAAATGATACACCACCAACCATCCAGTCTGGAGGACTGGTCTATGTGACTCCATTTAGACATACCTGCATTGTATGGGGCCCTTTGGGTTCTTTTGAAAACATCTTTAAATCAGGCCCATGGACAAGCACTATCTGTCCTCATTAGAACTGTCAGTTCCCTGCTGGCTGTGATGCCCACTCCTACTCTTGAATTCTTTAGGTACATTTTTCTTCACAGCACTGCAGCCTAGCACATCCATCTGGCCTGAGAAAGAATATAATAGAGCATATTTTCAGCATGACCAATTAGATGTGCAACTCC
This sequence comes from Tamias sibiricus, assembly GCA_025594165.1. Lineage (NCBI taxonomy): Eukaryota > Metazoa > Chordata > Mammalia > Rodentia > Sciuridae > Tamias > Tamias sibiricus. The sequence goes on along the minus strand of CM046673.1, from coordinate 34,385,282 downwards.
CATTAACAATAACAGGACTTACACTCCAGATTCTTCCTCAATAAATCTGGCCTTTCCCCTTATGAGCAACAGATGGGTTTTCCACAATGGCTCATTACCTTCTGGCTCGGCTCTGCTGCCAGAAGTGAAATATAAAGTTATTTATGGATGGAGAAAGATGCATAAGTCACTGTGGGTTATTTTCTGCCATCCTTTTTTGTTTATTTAGTTAGAGTTTTCTATTGCTCGAGATGAACAAGTTAAAGAAGATGGTGGCGTCCCCACTGGGAATGGAGATGGATATCCCTTCAACTTGGGTACTTTTTCTGATGGCCACAGATCTCTGGGGTGATGCTGTGTTTCTTGCAAAAAAATGGTAATTGGGATATTTCCATAGAGAAGAGACCCATTCCTCAAAAGATTCTCCAGCCTCTGACAGGCCATCTCTCTGAAATTTGGTCAGCAGGGGCAAAAGTCGGTGCCACTTAACCACACGTGACACATTTGAGAAAAGAAAACAAATTGCTTCTTTAAGGAATGCCAATACTTTTCAGTGCTTGACATCTCAGCCAGATAGAGATTATTCCTCTGTCAATTGGTAGAGAAATCAAGGAGCCAGTTAAAAAAAGATTGCCATGATAGGCATTATATGAAAAAGTATACAAAAGGATAAAAAAAGAAAATCCATGCAGAAGAACAGGGGAAGATGGGGAAAAGACCCAGAAAATAGTACTAAGTGTGATGTTCTCAGACTTTGTGAGTGCTGAGGAGTATTTGCTATGTGAACAGACGGCAGTTCAGGCTGGTTTTGCCCTGTCAAATTCCCTACATGCTCTGTGCTTCAATTTCCTGGCCCAAAATTAAAATAATACTAATAGGGATGTCAAAAGATTAGTGTAAGGATTAAATAAATTAATATTTGCAAAGCACTTACAAGAGTGCCTACCTTACAGTAAGTACTGTAGGTGTGTTACAAAGGGGAAACTCCAGCCAGTAATAGATGTTAATGGCTTTCTCTTCCCACGTGGTTCAATGGGGCTGCCAGTCATAGGAGCTTACTTGCCCCTCAGGTCACAGGAATAGATATATTCAAACCAGCTTTCTCCTTAGAATCTTTTTTTTTTTTTTTTTTTTTTTTTTTTTTTTGTACCAGGGATTGAAGCCAGGGGTGTTCTATGTCTGAGCTACATTCCCCACCCCTGTTTTTTATTTTTCATTCTGAGACAGTGTCTAATTTGCTTAGGGCCTCACTAAGTTGTTGAGGGTGGTCTCAAACTTGTGACCCTCCTGCCTCAGCCTCCCTGGGATTAGGGGTATATACCACCACACCCAGCCCTTTAGAATCTTTTGGATCAATACAAAAGAAAGATGATTTGCTCCTCTCTTATGGGTAAAACTATGAGTTAAAAGTCTAGTTGATCCCAGAAATATGTGCCCTGCACCATGCGGCCTGGAAAAAAATGAGTACCAATAGGACAGCTGAATCCAGTACAGAGGGAAGTGGGACAAGAGGATGAAGGAAGCCAACCTTAAGCAGTGTTCCAGATCCTGGCATGTTGGTTTCAGAGGCAGCTGTGCCCACTTCCTTCCTGCGGTTTTCCTGCAAGAATAGACATTCCCTCTTTTGCGACTGGAGGAAGGACATAATCAGCTCCAGTTAGGGATCTGGCACTCACAGCATAAGAACAAAATGTACTGGAGAAGGGCCCCAAAGACCAAAATCTATTAGGAAGTAAAGCTGTAATGCTCCCCCTGCTGCTTCCCCTCTCTCCTGATAAGTGGTGTGTGTGTGTGTGTGTGTGTGTGTGTGTGTGTGTGTGTGTGTGTGTATGAGAGAGAGATGAAAAGATAGAATGATAGTGGACTATGGGGAGAGTTGATGCCCTTTTTAGAAAGGCATCAAGCAGAGAAATAATCCCAGGGTTATTTTTATAGCCAAAGAATGAGAAACACAAAAGAACAGAGGCCCAGAGCCGAGAATTACCTCACAGATTTCTTTTTCTTTTTTTTTCTTTTTTTTTTTTTTTTTTTTTTTTTTTTTTTTTGCACCAGGGATTGAACTCAGGGGCACTCGACCCCTGGGCCACATCCCCAGCCCTTGTTTGTATTTTATTAGAGACAGGGTCTCACTGAGTGGCTAAGTGCCTCACCATGGCTGAGGCTGGCTTTGAACTTGCTATTCTCCTACCTCAGCCTCCCAAGTGCTGGGATTACAGGCGTGTGCCACCAAACCTGGCTACAGATTTCATTTAGATGATGTGATTTCAGGCTTTGCTAGGACATTAGTAAGGGCAGGGAAGCAATTTCTTCTGAGGTGGTCAGTAGTTCTAATGGTGAAGACGGTCATTCCTGTCACTGGACCAACGTGACAGTATTGAATCTCCTTCTCAACCCTGGTGCAGCTCTCTGGGAAAGCTGAATATTCTTTTCTCATTCACATGCAGGGAATCACAAGAGTTGAACATAGTTTTTATTTCTTCGTAAGTCTACTTCTTTGAGACAAACATCTCTTCCAAAAGATTCTGTTAAATATTAATGAGAAATAAACTTTAGAATATTTAAACAGGGTTGGTAAAAGAAATGTTTGCTTCAAGTCTGACCATTACTGTATTAAAATGTGGAGCCTATCACCTGAAAAAAATAAAATAAAAATAAAAGATCCTAGACACGTGACAGTCTTTCAGCAATAAAAATAGGCCATAGCACAATTACAGTGCCTGTGCTGATGACCCTGACTTTGCAACCACTAAACCGGGGGCTAATTGGCAATATATAAATCCAATTTCATTTTTTCCTAGGTTGATTTCCTTTAGGATTGACAATAATTAAGACAGATATTATGCTAAATGGCATCCTGTAGTTGGAAAATAGAGTTTTCATTTAAAAGATTTCATTTGGCAGGGAATCTATTGGAACACTACCTGCTTTACCTTTGAAACAGTTTAAATGAAAAGGACACATTTTTGAAATCTCATTTCTCTGACTGAGAAGGAGAAATTAATCGCTAGAACACAGGAAAGTTCTCTTCTCAGGTTTCATGGCTTTAGTCTTAGAGGTTTGATTCTAGCTGGGACTTCATTGATATTTAGAAAATAAAAGTAACAAAATCACTCTGGCTGGTCGTTTAAAAATTGCAGCCTATGGAACAAATATGCCTCATTTATAGCTATTAAATAAAATGAGGGGAATAAATATAAACAACAATTACCACAGCAGTTATTTCATATTGAAGAACCAATACATTTTCACTATAATATTAGAGGCTATAAGAAGTACCACCAGACTTTGTGGAAGCCCTAATAGATTTTCAAATCTCTCTCAAAGTGTGCATTTGGAATAATTAAAATGTAGATTTACTTTTGCCATTTTTTATTTAAGCATCGGTGCCAACTCTGAAGTTCAGAACACCAGGAAACATTGTACCTGGGTCAAATCAGCTTAACTCTTTCTTGTATCACTTCAGTATTGCCACAAATATGCTGCATATATTACAATGAAAGACCACCAAACATCATTTTAAATGACTAAAATTTAAGATCTGACAGTGTCAAGTCCTGGTGAGGTTATGGAGCAACCTGGAATTCTCATACAATCTTGAAGATAATGCAGAATAGAATATACCCACTTCGGTGAAGAGTTTGATGGTATCTTATAATATATACTTACATATGATCCAGTGATTCCACTCCTAGGTATTCACCCCACAATATGGGAAAAAAATGTCCATATCAAAATGTACGATTGTGTTGGGCTACAGGGAAAAAAAAAAAATCCCAAAGTTTGGCATTTTGGCATGCAAAGTACTTTGAACCAAAGGATATCAGAGAGGCCAAAAAGAATCTATAAATAGGATTTGCTGAGCTTTCCTACTCAATCTATTACTATTAGAGCATGTCCTTTTGGTCCAATAGTATTTCTACATGGTGTCTTTGCATCATTGTACTTGGGCAGAAAAATGTATAGTTCACCCTTTGTCTTTAGGTTTTATTTTGAAGGCTTCAAAGTCATGCAAAAGTTTATTAAAGGAATTTGTTATGCTTTTTTCCCCTCATTTTAATCTGTCTTTTGCTATAAATGTTGGTTATAATTTTTATGAGGAGTGAAGAAAACTATCATACTTTTCCATTTTTACAAGTGTTTACAGCATCTTTATTCATCTGGCACCAAACTGGAAATAGACCAATGCCTCTAGAGAGTGGATTGTAAAACTAACTACAGAGGGGCCACATAGTGGAATATTGTTCAACAACAACAAGGACAAGTTACCAATGCATGCAACAATACAAAGTGATTTAAAGTGAATTAGTCTAACAAAAGGCAGACATAAAAGCTTACCTTCTGTATGCTTTTCTACTATGACCACCCAGTAAAGGCCAAATGATAAGGACTGAGAGCAGATCAGTAATCCACAGGGTCTGAAAGTAATAGAGAGGAATGATGCCAAGAAGAATGGAGACCTGTTGGGGGCGGGGTGATAAAAATGTTTCATGTCATGTTTGGGGTGGTCACATGCCTATATGCATTTTTCAGAATTCGTAACAGTGGTATGACTAAAAAGAATGAATGGTTTTGCCTAGAAATTAGATCCCAATAAACCTCTTTTTACAAATTGCCACACAATGGGCAGGGGCTGTAGTTCAGTGGCAGAGTGCTTGCCTAGTTTGTGTGAGGCACTGGGTTCGATCTTTAACATTGCATAAAAATAAATGAATGAATAATAAAAACGTGCCATACAACAAACCACTCCAAAACTTGGTGGTTTAAAAAGCCCCTATTTCCTCAGACCTGTGCGTTAGTGGTGCAGAGGAGCACAGCTGGCTTATCTCAACAGCTGGGGCAGATCTGCTTCTTGCCCAGGCTGTGGATATAGGTCTCATCTACAAGTGTCCCTTCCTTGGAATGCAGGATACCTAGGACATATTCTGATGGTAAAGCCACAACAGAACAAGTTTAACCACAGAATAATGTTTCAAGTATTTATTTGCGTATCTTCTGCTAAAATCCTTTCAGCCAAAGAAAGTCAAATAACTTATCCCAAATTTAAGAGGTGGGGAGGTAAAATTTTATTTCCAATGGGATTACATGGCCCATGTGGAAGTGAAGGATTGGAATAATAATTCAATCACATAGAAGTCACTTACTGAATTGCAATTTACAAGTATGCCTCTAAGTTTTTTGTTTGTTTGTTTGTTTGTTTGTTTGTTTTTTTTTGGTACTGGGGATTGAACTCAGGGACACTCGACCACTGGGTCACATCCCCAGCCCTTTTTTTGTATTTTATTTAGAGACAGGGTCTCACTGAGTTACTAAGTGCCTCGCCATTGCTGAGGCTGGCTTTGAACTCGCGATCCTCCTGCCTCCCAAAGTTCTGGGATTACAGGCGTGCGCCACCACGCCCGGCTGCCTCTAAGTTTTTAAAGAACAGTAAGAACAAATGATCCTGTGATGACTTTTGTTTTTTTCTGCATGATCACTATTTAAGTTTTGTTTGTTAGAATTTAAACTGGAAATTTATACTCCACTTTTTGAAGAGCAGTATAGTTGCTTTTATTGAGCAATTGGAAGCCTGTGGTTCATTTTGACTCCTTTTCCTGTTGGTAATCAGTGAGCTCAAAACCGATTGCAGTGCTTGGTTGAGATAACCATGATAGTTCATGTTCCTTACATATTTCTCCTCACTCTGCAGGATTCATAGCTTCTTTTAAAGTCTTATATGTAAATTCTTCATTCTCTATGTGCTTTTATTGCAACACTCTCAAATATATTTTGAAAAAAGGCAGAAATTCTATAGGCAGATCATAAATAATGCAGAGCACAGGGCATGGGGCAGGGAGAATATTTGCACTGTTATCATTTCCTTGGAATATACTATATGAACTTTGCAGATCTCTTGATCTCTCTGTGCCTTGATTTCTTAATCATTTTATAAGGATAATTATGTCTTTTTAACTTACTTTTCAATATAATGGAGAAAACAGGTGAAGTCACAATACATTTCTTTGGCACAATGGACTCCTTGGTTGCAAGCCATTTTTATTAAGTGAATAGACAGGTGTGGCTTTGGCCCTAGAGGAAGCCCATATTGTTCTATAAATGGAACAAAAGCCTATGCTTGATTTCTTGCAGTGGTTTTGCCTGCTGAGTGAGTCAGGAGATTTGTAATAAGCAGGAGAGGCTCAACTTTAGCTTACTTGTGCTTTTGTCCCTGTACAGAAGGATGACAGTTCTTCAGTTGCTGACAGTTGTGAAATGAGCTGGTGGTCTCAGGATGATTTTAAGTAGAAAGCTTGCCACAGTTCCAGCAAGATCTTGAGGGATTTGCTATGTCAAAGCCAAGGTTGAATGAAGTACAAGTATTAAAGGAACTCAACTGGCCACAGGGAGGCAGCTTCTAGGGCAGAAAGTCATTGAAATGGTGTATGACAGTCCTTTGGTGAGTAGGTAGTGAGGGAATTTCCAGATGAGTATCAGTTCTCCCAACCTATTTCTCCTGGACCCTTGACCCTCAATATAAGAGTGGCAAAGGTCATAGTTTCTTTTAGTCACTTTTAATCCTCATAAAAAATTGCTTACATAGAAAATTATTTCAAATTTTTAAACATTTGAGCCATAAGATTTGTCAATTACAGGAATATGTTTGATTTTATCAATGTTTTAAAACTTACACGTTTCCAAGAAGCCTTGGGTCATTGCAAAATTACATATTGGAGCTGTTTCCCAATGAGTCCATCACTTAGGAAAGATCATTCTATGGTTAGTAATTTGTGTGTTAATCAGCCAGGATTCCCTCTTTGCAGAGTCTGTCAAAACATAAGCTTGCACTAAAATCACTTCAATTGCACATTAAAAGGAATAATTGTGGGACACACTCCAGAAACCATGAATTAGATTTTCAAAAGTGGGCCTTGACCGGCAGACTTTCCCAGCCCTCCAACCACAGAGAGGTGATCCCAGCACTGGACCCCAGTGGAAAAAGCCCTAGCCTGCAAGCTTTCCAGGTAGCCCCTCCAGAGGACTTTCCCAGCCTGCCCACCAAGGAGATGTGATCCCAGCGTGGGACCCCAGCAGAAAAAGTCCCGGCCTACAAGATTCCCAAGTAGGCCCCCACCAGCAGACTTTCCCAGCCCATCAACCACAGAAAGGCAATCCCAGCGCAGGACAGCAGGAGAACATGCCCCAGTCTGCAAGCTTTCCAGGTTCTCAGTAACTGCCTAGGCGGGATCCGGGACAACTGGCTTAAACTGGAAGGGAAATAAAGAGAACTTCACAGGGTGCTGTTTGACTGAGATCTGTTCCTGAGATTTGTCCCTGGGTTTGACTTTGTTTGTTGTTGTTGTTGTTGTTTGATTGTGTGTTTGTTTGCTTGCTTTTATTCCTCTTTTCTTTCTTTTCTTCCTTCTCACTTTTGTCTCCTTTCTTTTTCCCTCATCTTTCCTATTTACACCCTGCCATTGCATTCTCAACAGAGGTGAAAACAAGTTATATGCAGAAATTGGGATTTCTAGAACTGGGGCAACTAAAGTATACAGCAAAGCAGTGTTATGTATAATTTGTTCTCTTTTTTTTTCTCACTTTCTCTTTCCTCTCTTTTACATTAATACCTACTTCTTTGTCATCTCATTCTTTTTCTCTCTTTCTTCTTCTTCTTCTTCTTTTTTTTTTTTTTCTTTTCCATCTTTCCTTTTTTCTTCTCTCAATGGTTGCATAAGTTTGGTGTGTATATAAATCAGTCTTTCCACTAAATCTTTCACTCTTTCCCCTCTTATCTGCTGATATTAAACCACTTTCATAGAATTCTCTTTTCACACTTACTAAGAAAGATCAACCCAATACCCTCACTTCCTTCTTCCTAAACTTATCACCTCTGTGTCCAACACTTGAAACTATAAAACTCATCACAAACATACAAAGTAAATTGGAGACAATATCTGAGTTAACTAAATCTGTACAATGTGATCAAACTGTGATTATCTGAATAGAAAGTGTCTGGTTTTAAAGTGTAAAGTATTTATAAGGGGATCTGATAGCATTGTACTACAGGAGCATCAGAAGGATTTAAGGTAAAAACTAAATAGTTGAGGTTCCACAGTGCTAGAAGAAAAATCACACAAGCAATATGAAGAAACAAGGGAAGAAAGTGACTCAAACAAATCAACATATCTCCTCAGAAGATTCCATGGCAAGCACAGTTGGTCAAATGCCAGAGATGGAATTCAGAAATTACATATTCCATGTGTTTATGGAACTTAAGAATGAACTCAAAAATGATATAAGGGAGCAAATACAGGTGGTAAATGATCATTTTGACAAAGAACTCCAAAAACAAATACAGGAAGCAAAATATTACTTCAATAGGGAGATAGAGGTTCTAAGGAGAAACCAAATAGAAATTCCAGAAATGAAAGAAGCAATAAACCAAAATAAAAGTTCAATTGTAAGATCACCAACAGAGTAGACCACTTGGAAGAAAGGACCTCAGATAACAAAGACAAAATATATATCTTGGAGAAAAATGTAGATTACACAGCAAGAATTGTAAGAAATCAAGAACAGAACATTCAAGAAATATGGGACAACATATAAAGACCAAATTTAAGAGTGATTGGGGTGGAGGAAGGTGCAGAGTTCCAAGCCAAAGGAATGCGTAATGTATTCAATGAAATAATAGCAGAAAATTTTCCAAATTTGAGGAGTGAATGGGAAAACCAAGTGCAAGAGGCTTACCGAACACCAAACATACAAAATCACAACAGAGCCACACCAAGGCACATTATAATGAAAATGCCTAATATAATGAGCAAGGAGAGAATATTAAAAGCCACAAGAGAAAGGAAGCAGAATAAGATTACATGTAGGGGGAAACCAATCAGACTATGTTCAGATTTTTCAACCCAGACTTTAAAAGCCAGAATATCCTAGAATAGCATATTTCAAGCTCTGAAAGAAAAGGGATGTCAACCAAGAATCTTATACCCAGTAAAACTGAGCTTCAGATTTGAAGATGAAATAAAAACCTTTCACAACAAACAAAAGTTAAAATATTTCACAACTCGAAAGCCAGCACTTCTGAACATCCTGGGCAAAATATTCCACAAAGAAGAAAAGGAAAAATACCAATGAAAATCAACAAAGGGAGATATTAAACTAAAGGAAATACCAACCAGAAGAGAAAACAAATTGAGTTAAATACCATAAACAAATTTTAAAAATGGATGGGAATAAGAATCACATCTCAGTAATAACCCTGAATGTTAATGGCCTAAACTCACCATTCAAAAGACACAGATTGTCAGACTGGATTAAAAAAAATGACCCGATGATTTGCTGTCTCCAATAAACCCACCTCATAGAAAAAGACATCAATAGACTGAAGGTGAAAGACTGGGAAAAGTCTTATCACTCACATGGGCTGCCGAAGCAAGCAGGGATTTCCATTCTCATATCAAATAAGGTAGACTTCAAGCCAAAGCTAATCAAAAGGGACAAAGATAGATATTTCTTACTACTTAAGGGAAACATTCATCAACAAGATATAACAATTATAAAACTATATGCCCCAAATAATGGGGCACCTACATTCATCAAACAAACCCTTCTCAAGTTCAAGAGTAAAATAGACCACAACACAATTATTCTAGGGGACTTCAACACACCTCTCTCACCAATGGATAGATTATCCAAACAAAAGCTAAATAAAGAAAACGTAGAACTCATTAAAACAATTAATAACTTAGACCTAATGGACATATACAGAATATTTCATCCCTCAGTGAGTGAATACACTTTCTTCTCGGCAGCACATGGCTCCTTCTTCAAAATAGACCATATATTATGCCACAAGGCAAATCTCAGCAAATATAAAAAAGTAGAGCTACTACCCTGCATTCTATCAGACCATAATGGGATGAAATTGGAAATCAACGACAACACAAGAAACAAAAAAATCTATTCTAACAACTGGAAGCTACACAACATGCTAGTGAATGAACAAGGGGTTGAAGAAGACATCAAGGAGGAGATTAAAAAATTCCTAGAGGTAAATGAAAACACAGATATGTCATATAGAAATCTGAAATAATTAAAATCAGAGCTGAAATTAATGAAATTGAGACTAAAGAAACAATTCAAATAATTGACAAAACTAGAAGTTGATTCTTTGAAAAAATAAATAAAATTGACAGACCCTTAGTGATGCTAACAAAAAGAAGAAGAGAAAAAACTCAAATTACTAACATCTGTGATGAAAAAGGAAATATCACAACAAACACCTCAGGTATACAGAAGATAATTAGACGTTACTTTGAAAACTTGTACTCTAATAAAATAGAAAATACTGAATGCAACGACAGATTTCTAGAATCGTACGAATTGCCCAAACTAGAATGGGAGGCTATACACAATTTAAACAGATCAATTTCAATCAAGGAAATAGAAGATGCCATCAAAAACCTATCATCAAGAAAAAGTCCAGGTCCTGATGGGTTTACAACTGAGTTCTACAAGACCTTCAAAGAAGAGCTAATACCAATACTCTTCAACTTATTTAAAGAAATAGAAAAAGAGGGAGCTCTCCCAGACTCTTTCTGTGAGGCCAATATTACATTAATTCCAAAGCCAGGCAAAGACACAGCCAAAAAAGAAAACTTCAGGCCACTATCTTTAATGAATATAGATGCAAAAATCCTCAACAAAATTCTGTCAAATCGAATACAAAAACATATCAAAAAGATAGTGCACCACGATCAAGTGGGGTTTATCCCAGGGAAGCAAGGTTGGTTCAACATTCGGAAATCAATAAACATAATACATCACATCAATAGACTTAAAGATAAGAACCATATGCTCATCTCAATAGACGCAGAAAAAGTATTCAACAAAATACAACACCACTTATGTTCAAAACACTAGAAAATCTAGGAATAACAGGAACATATGTCAACATAATAAAAGCTATTTATGCAAAGCCCCAAGCTAACATTATCTTAAATGGAGACAAATTGAAAGCATTCCCTCTAAAAACTGGAACAAGACAGGGATGCCCCCTTTCACCACTGCTATTTAACAGTACTTGAAACTCTGGCTATAGCAATTTGACAGACAAAATAAATTAAAGGGATCCAGATAGGAAAAGAAGAGCTCAAATTAGCACTATTTGCGGATGACATGATAATATACCTAGAAGACCCAAAAAACTCTACCAGAAAACTTTTACAACTAGTAAATGAATTCGGCAAAGTAGCAGGATACAAAATCATTACCCATAAGTCAAAGGCATTTTTGTACATCATTCACAAATCCTCTGAAAGGGAAATGATAAAACTACCCCATTTACAATAGCATCAAAAAATAAAATAAAATATCTGGGAATCAACGAAAGAGGTGAAAGACCTCTATAATGAAAACTATAGAACACTAAAAAAAGAAATTGTAGAAGACCTCAGAAGATGGAAAGACCTACCTTGTTCTTGGATAGGTAGAATTAATATTGTCAAAATTTCCATACTACCAAAAGCATTATACAGATTTAATGCAATTCTAATCAAAATCCCAATGACATTCCTCAAAGAAATAGAAAAAGCAGTCATGAAATTCATCTGGAAAAATAAGAGACCCAGAATAGCCAAAGCAATCCTAAGCAAGAAAAGTGAAGCAGGTGGCATCACCATACCAGACTTTAAATTATACTACAGAGCAATAGTAACAAAAACACCATGCTGTTGGCACCAAAACTGACTGGTAGACCAATAGTACAGAATTGAGGACACAGAGACTAATACATATATAATTTCAGCTATCTTATATTAGACAAAGGTGCCAAAAATGTACAGTGGAGAAAGGATAGTCTCTTCAACAAATGGTGCTGGGAAAACTGGAAATCCATATGCAACAAAATGAAATTAAACCTTTATCTCTCACCATGCACAAAATTCAATTCAATGTGGATCAAGGACCTAGGAATTTGACCAGAGACAATACGCCTAAGAGAAAAAAAAGTAAGCTCCAATTTCCAACATGTTGGATTAGGCCCCAAGTTCCTTAATAAGAATCTTGTAGTGAAAGAATTAATATCAAGAATCAATGATAGATTCAAACTAAAAAGTTTCTTCTCAGCAAAAGAAACAATCAGTGAGGTGAATAGAGAGCCAACTATTTGGGAACAAATATTTAATACATGCACACCAGATAGAGCACTAATTTCTAGAATATATAAAGTACTCAAAAAACTTAACTCCAAAAAATCAAATAACCCAATCAATAAATGGGCTAAGGAATTGAAAAGACACTTCTCAGAAGAAGATACACAATTAATCAACAAATACATGAAAAAATGCTCAACATCACTGGCAATTAGAGAAATGCAAATCAAAACTACTCTAAGATTTCATTTTACTCTAGTCAGAATGACAGCTATTAAGAACACAAACAACAATAAATGTTGGAGAGGATGTGGGGAAAAAGGCACAATCATACATTGCTGGTGGGACTGCAAAATTTTACAACTATTATTGAAGGCAGTATGGAGATTTCTTGGGAAACTGGGAATGGAACCACCCTATGACCCATCCATCCCACTCCTGGGTCTATTCCCAAAGGACTTAAAAACAGCATATTACAGTGACACAGCCACTTCAATGTTTATAGCAGCACAATTCACAATAGCTAGATTGTGGAACCAACCTAGATGTCCCTCAGTAGATGAATGTATAAAGAAAATGTGGTACATATACACAATGGAATTTTACTCAGCAATAAAAGAAAATAAAATAATGGCATTTGCAGGTAACTGGATGAAGTTGGAGAATATAATGCTAAGTGAAGTTAGTCAATCTCAAAAATCCAAATACCAAATGTTTTCTCTGATATAAGGAGGCTGATTCACAGTGGTGTTGGGTTGGGGTACATAGGAGGGTTAGAGGAACACTAGAATGGTCAAAGGGGAGGGAGAGGAAGGGAGGGAGCAAGGGAAAATGGAGGGAAAAAAGAAAAGTGGTTGAATAAGATGGATATCATTATCCTAAATGCATGATTGAAGATTTGAATGGTAATAATATACATTGTATACAGTGTTTTGTAAAAAGATGCTCTATATGTTTATTATGAATTATAATGCATACTACTATTATAAATACAACAGCTTTGAATAAAAAATTAAAAAAGAATCAACTGTAGGAATAAGGTTTCTATAAAGTCCACTCTGAATAGAAAAAGAAAAAAGTGGGCCTCACATATAATTTTACTTTAAACAGGTTCATCTGCTCATATCAAAAGATGAGAACCATCATGTATAAGCCTTCTACATTACAACTTGTACCACAAACCTGTGTTCTTTCTTTCCCTGGTGCACCCACCCACATATCACACATGGAGCATCACCACATTTTTCTTCACTTTTAAAAGGAATTGAACTTGGTACCATTAAGATTTTTTATTTACAAATGTTGAGCTGAATGCAAAAGTACCATGACTTTTATAGATAAAACAGGAACCTACAAAGAAACAGCTTGCTTGTGGGAGGTTATTTCCAGGTGTGCTCCTGAGTGTCTTTACTGCCCTTAAAAGGACTTGGTTAAAGCTGGGCACAGTGGCACATGCCTATAATCCCAGCATGTGGAGGCTGAGGCAAGAGGATCGCGAGTTCAAAGTCAGCCTCAGCAATGGCGAGGCACTTAGCAACTCAGTGAGACCCTGTCTCTAATAAAATACAAAAAGGGCTGGGGCTGTGGTCCAATGGTTGAATGCCCCTGAGTTCAATCCCCAGTACCAAAAAAAAAAAAAAAAAAAAAAAAAAAAAAAAAAAAAAAAGGATGTGGTTAAAGTTTGAAAGAAAGACCTTCAGAGAATGATTCTCAAGGAGAAAATTATGTCAGGGTACAACAATTCCCTGTATACCCTGTATATATTTTATTTAGTCAACCAACATTTATGAAATGCCCACAATTCTGGAGGCCCCTGGAAAATATAAGGTCCTTGCCTGAATGGTGCTTGAAAAATCATCTCTAACACACAGTGAATGGGAACTCACAGCAGATAAGAGATCAAGTGAGACTAGAAAGACAGAGGAATATGAAGTAGGGCATTTGGGTAGCTGTGAGGATGATGAAGGAGACTCAACTGAAAGAAATGCTTTGAAAGACCGGATGTGAGCAAAGAAGAAATGGAAGGAAAGCAGTGTTTGCTAAGCACCTGAATTTCAGGCACTGCAGAGTTGCAGGTACTTCATAGTGATCTTTTGTCATTTTTTGGGGGGGGGTACCCAGGATTGAACTCAGGGGCACTTGACCACTGAGCCATGTCCCTAGCCCTATTTTGTATTTTATTTAGAGACAGGGTCTCGCTGAGTTGCTCAGTGTCTCACAGTTGCTGAGGCTGGCTTTGAACTCACCTCTGGAGCTGCTGGGATTACAGCCATGTGCCACCTTGGCATTTAAAATTCAGTTTAAGTGAAGCTTCCTCTTAGAATGTTCCCCCCAACATTTTCTACCTTTCCTTCATTATTTCACCTGTATTTTATTTTCAAATACTTAATCATAGTGGATACAATATGTGCTACTTAGCTTAATCTAACCAGGTGTGGTTATTTTTGAGTTGGGAATACACTAATCAGGAAAGCACACTTGAGGTGGTTAGGATTCAAATGGTCTACTTAGATCCACTTTTGGGGTGCTGCTCCTACCAACTGTGTATCACAGTTCAGTATCAGGATGGGAGTTGTTCATTTGTTTAGGAATCCTTCTTTATCAGTGGAAAAAAAAAAAAAAAACAGAGTTCTAGATATGTAAGTTGACTAGAAATACTATATAGGTACCTGGGATTTGTGTGGAACTAGCCAATTTTAGTTAACTTTGCCTAGAGTCACAGTCATATATTTCACCCTTTTCAAGAAATTTTGAGACTAGCTGCATGCCACTATAGGAATGTTGTTGAATGATTCTTTCACCTGGTATTACTTATCAAAAAGCCTGAAAGGATGGACAGCTGGGAATCTGAAGAGTATCTGTTTTATCTTTTTCTCACACTGGCTTTCTGATAAATGTTCACATTTGAGAGAATAAGGCCTCAGATGTGCTGCCTTTTGAAACCAGAGGCAAATAAACATAAAGCTATCATTTACTCTGATTATTGGAGGCTACAACTATTTGCCAAAAGGAACTTAATAATTGTGACCAAGAAGACAGGTTTGGTTGCATTTATTATAGGACTCTTCCTTCTTTGATTAAAATGCACCTTCTAAATGTTAACAATGCACCTTCTAAATGTTCCCATATCTCCCTAAATACACACCTGTAACACTTCACTGTAATTACCAGTTTATTTATCTGTCTCCTCCCCTGGAGGATGAAATTCCAGATGCTGCAAAATGATCTAGCTAATTTCATAGGTGCACATGGTTTTTTAAATGTAGACATCTAAAATTCAGGAATGGGTGAGATTTTGCTACCACATCTTTTCTCACAAAATTGTAATGGGCAGATATTTATTCAATAGACATCTATGGGTGAATAAGCAATCACAAAAATTAATCCATATCATCTGTTCCAAAAGCTCAATTAAGTCCCATCTTTAAGTCTTTTCAGTTTTCCTACCCATTGTTGTCCACGAGGAAGATGAAGTGGAGGCCCTGCCAAGGTGCAGAGGCAGCATGCTGTCATACATTCTGCAGGTGTTTGGCAACTAAATCCTTGAAATGCACAGAATCATTTTGAGCCTACCTCTAGGCATCATCCCTCAGGGTAAAGTCTGCATAGTTTGCTGCATTCCTATAGCATGCTCATGTAGGACTAATGAATGGCGTTAAGCACTCAACCAATCCACAGTTCTTCACTACTTTTTATCCCACCAATGCTAATCAGTTAAGAGCATTCATAATGCCATTGAGATTTAATTGCACAAGCAAAAACTAATTTATGGTATCCATTATGATAATTTAAAAGTTTGTTATCTATTGAGGTAAGGGTAGTAGACACGAGGTAGTAGGGCTTCTGAAGCAGAGGGTGCTGGTGACACACTGTCCTGATAGCTGAGCAAAGCCCCAAAACACATCTTTGAGTAGAATGCTGTTTGCATCTGGGTTGTAGCTAATCCAGCCCAAATTCAGACAATATAACTCTTTCTATGCTGAAATATGACAAAGTAAGTTCTACATATCTTGGACTTCTTGGACTTGGTTAAGGGGACCTTGATTGATTAGATTTGGTACACTCAGGGCTTTGTAGGGTGATGCATAGTGAGTGTCTATTCCTTTTTTCTTTCTTTTTTGGTAGGTGATACTTTTTTGTTGTTCTTTTTTAGATATAATGAAAGCAGAGTATATTTTGACATATTTTACATTCATTGAATATAACTTCCTATTATTGTGGTTGTACATGATGTGGCATTTCATTCATCACATGTTCATATATGAACTTAGGGAATGTCTGATTCATTCTACTGTCTTTCCTCTTCCATCTCCCCTTCCCTTCATTACCCTTTGTCTAATCCAATGAACGTCTATTCTTCCCTCCCTCACCTTATTGTGTGTTAGCACCCATATATTAGAGAGAACATTCAGTCTTTGGGTTTTGGGATTGGCTTATTTCATTTAGCATGATAGTCTCTGGGTCCATCCATTTACCAGCAAATGCCATAATTTCATTTTTATTTATGTCTGAATAATATTCCATTGTGTATATATACCACATTTTCTTTATTCATTCATCTGTTGAAGGGCACCTAAGTTGGTTCCACAGCTTAGCTATTGTGAATTGAGCTGCCAAATTGATGTGGCTGTGTTACTGTGCTATACTGACTTTAAGTCCTTTGGGTAAAATACTAAAGAGTGGTATAACTGGGTCAAATGGTGGTTCCATTGAAGTTTCCTGAGGAATCTCCAAACTGCTTTCTAGATAGGTTGCACCGATTTGCAGTGCCACCAGCAATGTATGAGTGTACCTTTCTCCACACATATTCACCAATATTAATTGTTACTTATATTCTTGATAATTGCCATTCTGACTAGAGTAAGATGAAATCTCAGTATAATTTTAATTTGCATTTCTCTAATTGCTAGTGATGTTGAACATCCTTTCATATATTTGTTGACTGATCATATTTTTCTGTGAAGTGCCTGTTCAGTTCCTTTGCCCATTTATTGATTGGGTTATTTGTTTTATTGGTGTTAAGTTTTTTGAGTTCTTTATTTACCCTGGAGATAAATGCGCTATCTGAGGTGCAGGGTGGCAAAGATTTTCTCCCATTCTGTAGGCTCTCTCTTCACATTCTTTAATGTTCTCTTTGCTGTATAGAAGCTTTTTAGTTTGATACCATCCCAGTTGTTGATTCTTGATTTTACTTCTTGTAAAATCTTGTAAGCTAACATGATGGAGATTTGGGCCTACATTTTCTTCTAGTAGGCACAGAGTCTCTAGTTTAATGCCTAGGTACTTGATCCACTTTAAGTTGAGTTTTGTGAATGTAGGAGCCCTAATTAAGGAGATAGCTAAGATTGCGGTTAGCTGTGAGCCGTGGAGATGTTCGAGCATTGCCATCTTCCATGATCTCGCGAGACTTGGCCCGGGACATTGTGGATCGGGTCAGTGCCATTTTTGTGGTGTGGTGGTGGTTGTAGGAGTGTGGATGGTGTTGGAGTTGTTGTTGGAGCCGGACAGAGAAGCTAGCAGAATAAAGAGCCTGTTTGTTTCCAGTCCGCCTCTGAACTTATAACCGTGGTGTTGTTGCTCCAAGCAGCAATTGCTTCAGGCAGCAACATGTGAAAGGTGAAAGATAGAGGTTGAATTTCATTTTTCTACATACGGATTTCTAGTTTTCTCAGCACCATTTGTTGAGGAGGCTATCTTTTCTCCAAGAATGTTCATGGCATCTTTCTCTAGTATGAGATACCTGTGTTTATGTGGGTATGTCTCTGTGTCTTCTATTCTGTACCATTGGTCTTCATGTCTGTTTTGTTGCCAATACTATGTTGTTTTTGTTGCTGTAGCACTGTAGTATAATTTAAATTCTGGTGCTGTGATGCCTCCTGTTTTATATTTCTTGCTGAGGATTGCTTTGGATATTCTGGGCCTTTTATTTTTCCTAATAAATTTCCTGACTGCTTTTTCTATTTCTATGAAGAATGTCATTGGAATTTTAATAGGAATTGCATTAAACCTGTGTAGCACTTTTGGTAGTATGGACATTTTGACAATATTAAATCTGCCTATCCAAGAACATGGGAGGTCTTTCCATTTTCTTAAGTCTTCTTCAATTTCTTTCCTTAGTGTTCTTTAGTTTTTATTGTAGGGGTCTTTCATCTTTTTTGTTAGACTTATTTCCCCCAATTTTTTTGAGATTATTGTGAATGGGATAGTTTTCCTAATTTCTCTTTTAGTTGATTCATTACTGATATAGAGGAACACAATTGATTTTTGGATGTTAATTTTATATAATTCTACTTTGCTGAATTCATTTATGAGTTCTAGAAGTTCTTTGTGAAGTTTTTTGATCTTCCAAATATAGAATCATGTTGTCAGCAAATAGGAATATTTTGAGTTCTTTTCCTATTCAGATCCCTTTAACTTCTTTTTACTATGAATTGCTCTGGCTAGAGTTTCAAGACTATGTTGAATAGAAGTGGTGAAAAAGGGAATCCCTGTCTTGGTTCATTTGTTAAACAGAATGCTTTCAGTTTTTCTCCACTTAGGATGATGTTTGCCTTGATTTTAGCATATTCAGCTTTTACACTATTGAAGTATGTTCCTACTATTGCTAGTTTTTCTAGTGTTTCAAACATGAATTGACACTGTATTTTGTCAAATGCTTTTTCTGCATCTATTGAAATAATTATGTGATTCTTCTATTTAAGTCTATTGGTGTGGTGAATTATATTTATTGATATCTGTATGTTGAACCAACCTTGCATCCCTGGGATGAACCCCACTTATTAATGGTGAACTATCTGTTTAATTTGTTTTTGTATTCAATTTGCCAGTATTTTATTTAGAATTTTTGCATCTATGTTCATCAGGGATATTGGCCTGAAGTTTTCCTTCCTTGATGTGTTTTTATCTGCTTTTGGAATCAGGGTGATACTGGCTTCATAAAATGAGTTTGGAATGGTTCCCTCCTTTTACATTTCATGGAATAGTTTGAAGAGAATTGATGTTAGTTATTCTTTGAAGGCCTGGTAGAACTCAGCTGAGATTCTGTGTGCACCTGAGATTTTCTTTGTTGGTAGGCTTTGATGGCATCTTCAATTACATTGCTTGAAATTGAACTGTTTTAATTTTCTATGTCCTCCTGATTCAATTTGGGTAGGTCATATGTCTATAGAATTTGTCAAATGTCCTCAAGATTTTCTATTTTATTAGAGTATACATTTTCAAGATACTTTCTGATTATTGTCTGTATTTCAGTAGTTTCTGTTTTGATATTTCCTTTTTCTTCATGAATTTTAGTAAGTTGAGGTTTTCCTCTCTTTCTGTTCACTAGCTTGGTTAAGGGTTTATCAATTTTATTGATTTTTTTCGAAGAGCCAACTTTTTGTTTTGCCAGCTTTTTGAATTGTTTTCTGCTTCAATTTCATTGATTTTGGCTCTGGTTCTAATTATTTCCTGTCTTCTACTGCTTTTGTGTTGATTTGTTCTTTTTCTAGGGCTTTCATATGCAATGTTAGGCTAATTATTTGGTGACTTTATATTCTTTTAATGAATGAGTTCAGTGTCATGAACTTTCCCCTTAGAACTTTTTCATTAAGTCCCAGAGATTTTAATATGTTGTGTCACTATTCTCATTTACCTCTAAGTATTTTTTTTAATTTCATCCCTGATTTCTTCTGCTATACATTGGCCATTTATAGTGTATTATTTAGTCTCCAGGTGTTAGAGTAGTTTCTATTTTATTTTATCATTGATTTCTAATTTTTTCCATTATTATTTATTGAATGCAAGGTATTATCTCTATTTTTTTTTTTTTTTTTTCTAAGAGTTGCTTTGTGGCCTAATATATGGTCTGTTTTAGAGATGGATCCATGCACTGCTGAAGAGAAAGTATATTACATCATTGATGGATGAAATATTCTGTATATGTCTATTAAGTCTAAATTATTGATTGCATTTTTTAGTTCTATAGCTTCTTTTTTTAGTTTTTGTTTGGAAAATCTATCCAGTAATGGGAGAGGCATGTTAAAGTCATCCACTGTTTGGTTCTTAAACTTGAGAAGGATCTGTTTGATTTAAGTATAAATGCTCCATTCTTTAGGGCATAAATATTTAAGATTGTTTGGTCTTACTGATGTATAATTACCTTAAGCAGAAATGTGTTTCTTTGTCCCTCCTGATTAATTTTGGCTTGAAGTCCACTTTATCTGATATGAAGATAGAAAGTCCTGCTTGTTTATGAGATCCATGTGAATGATATGTTCAGTCTGTGGATGTTTTTGCGTATGAGGTGAGTCTCTTGGAGACAGTGTTGGGTCTTGGTTTTTAATTCAATCTGCCATTCCATGTCTTTTGATTGATGAATTTAGGCCCTTTACATTCAATGTTATTAGTGAGAAATAATTTTTATTCCCTCTAATTTTGATTTACTTCTGGTTTTTAAATTAAATTAGTTTCTCCTTTGATTGACTATTCTTCTAGTGTGCTTCTTCCTTTTCTGATTTTCACTTATTCTTCATGAAATATTTTATTGAGGATGTTTTGTAGTGAAGGCTTTCTAGTTGTCAATTGTTTTTACTTTTGTTTTTCATGGAGGGTTTTATTTCATTGTCAATTATGAAGCTTAATTTTGCTGGGCATAGGATTCTTGGTTGATATCTGTTTTCTTTCAGAGCTTGGTGTATATTATTTCAAGACCTCCTAACTTTGAGTGTCTGAGTGGGGAAATCAGCTGAGATCAGATTGGTTTCTCTCTATATGTAACCTGTTTTAAAATTCTATTCTTATTCTGTATGTTAAGCATTTTCATAATAATGTGCTTTGGTGTGTGTCTGTTTTAATTTTGTATATTTGGGCTCCTGTAAGCCTCCTGTATTTGATTTAACATTTCATTTTTTAGGTTTGGGAAACTTTCTGATATTATTTCATTGAAAATATTGTGCATTCCTTTGGTTTGTATCTCTGAGCCTTTATCCCTATAAATCTTAAATTTGGACTATTCATGTTATCGCATATTTCTTGGAAATTCTGTTCATGGTCCCTTAGCGTCTTTTCTCCATGGTCAACTTTATTTTCAAGATTATATATATTTGTTTACATTGCCTGAAACTCTGATTTCTAAGTAGCCTAGACTGTTAGTGATGCTTTCCATTTAATTTTTTAATTTGGTTTATTGATTCCTTCATTTTGAGTTTTTCTGCTTGACTTTTTAAAAGAATCTCTCTTTATTGAAATGATCTTTCATTGCCTGTATTTTCTCTCTGATTTCACTCCTTACATTGTCCTTTTCCTCACAGATCAGCTTAACTATGTACATTCTAAACTCCTTATCTGACATTTTATTCAATGTGGTGTCAATGGATTCTGTTATTGCAGTGTCTTGGTTTTTTGGTACAATTTGTTCCCTAGCTCTTTCATGTTTTCTGTGGGTCTGCCCATCAAACAGTATGGATCTGAGGCAGTAGAATTTCTACCCTATAGGGTCCCTGAAGGTTTCCAGTACCTCACTGTTCAGGGGAGACAAATAATAATAACAACCAATGAATACAATATACAGCATTAAAGCAAATAGTTCCTGCTGACATCAACAATGTTATTTGTCAGGACAAACAGAAATGATATAATCAGTTATTGCCTACAATAAAATCAGTAAGTTCACAAAAGGGTTTGCAATTTTGAATTGTGGACAGGGAGAGAACAGAAATGATGTAGGATGTGATGATGATGAGGGAAAAGAATAGAAGACAGAAGTGAGAAATTAAAGGAAGAGTGAAAGGGATAAAAATAGAAATTGGCTGTTAGCAGAAGAAAAGAGAGAAAGAAAATTAAGGGAAGCAGGTAAGTGAGAGTGTATATATATATATATATATGTGTGTGTGTGTGTGTGTGTGTGTGTGTGTGTGTGTACATACATATACATACACATACATATATACACATATATATAGTAAAAATTTTTAAACTTAAAAAAATAAAAGAATACAAAACAAAACTGAAATAAAGTAATCAAACATCCTAGTCTTCAAAATACTGACCCATGAAAAATAACTGGCTTCAAAAATATTAGAAATGAGGGAAGAAACAAATATTAATATGTATTAATGCCCATGAACCATTAAGTTTGCAATTAAACAGAGAAAAAAATCTTGATGAAAAGATAAAGAATTGTTTCCAATGGAGATTAAAAAATTTTCAGCTTCCCTTCTCAGCAGTGTTAGTTAGGTGGAGTCAATTGGAGTGTGATGCTCTACCCTCATGGTGGTGTTGCTAGATTGAGAGAGGTCATCCCGTAGGCAGAACTCCTGGAGGTAGGGTTTAGGCTTAGGTGGGCCCCAAGTTCTTTGTTGAATGGTAATTGGACTGGAGATTTTAAATCAGTTCACCTCCAGGGTTCAGCAATTGCTAGTCCATTATGGAAGACCACACCCCAGGGATCTTCCCTGTGTTCCACTCATGTGATGAACCAATTCTCAGTCCACTGTGTCACCTGCAGACCCACATTTCCTGGTCTTGGGTTCCATTTCCAAACTCAATCTTTCCTGCCCCCACCCTTTCAAATTCCCAGCCAGGCATGTCTCTCCCAGCCAGTCCTATAAGCAGCCAGATTAGAGGAAAAGGGAGAGAGTCAGGTGGGTTTCCACAATCAGTATTCCCCTGTATAAACCCCTTTCCACATTCAATTTTCTCTTGGTCACTTAGGCATACTCCATGTCACTCAGTGTGGTTTTTCCAGGTCTGTATTTTAGGTCAAACTTGGGTTAGCTAGGAATCAGTTCTGCCAGTTGCCAGCCCCCCCCCCCCCCTGTAGCTGCAGAATGGTTCCTTCTCTATACTCTGCATGCATCAGGGAGAGATGTGGCTTTGCACAAGGATATTGTGTAGAAATCCATTCAGTTTAGTCAGGCAGTGTCTTTGATTTCTAAACTCTCTGTACCCAGACATGCTTCAGCCCTCCTAAACATGTGAGTTCCTTTAATTCCTTTATCCCTCCACTTTGCTCATGGAGGAACTACTCTAAATGGTGCCTCTGGCTATGGCAGTGGTGGTATTTCTTCCTTATATTATTATATCCCACTCCTAAGTCCCCAATCTGCTCTGAATTTACAGTATTAAATCCCAATAAAGTCCCCCCTTTGTTTTCACCTACCTTGCTGAGAAGATGTCTATCTGCTTTCTTGGTTTCAAGCCACAGACCAGCCAGGATAGTGACCTTCTCTGTTCCTCCAATTTGAAACCAACCTATTCCTTTTTGAAAAAATGAATATCAGCTTGAGTAAGTAAATCAATCAATCAATCAATCAATCAATGACACCACTTAATTCTCATCAGAGTCAAAGTACGTGTTCCTTTCATGGCACAGGTGTACCTCCCAGGACACAGAGGTGTAAAAAGCCATGATATGTCTGAGAAACAAAAAGTTCACTTTGATGCAATGTTAAACCATGAGAATGAAGAATGGGAGATAATTCAGGAATATAGATGAGATTTTTCTGAAAGCCATAAGCTTTATGTTATAAGTAGTATTGGTAATGAGTGAAGCATCAAAGGAGTGTGTGTGTGTGTGTGTGTGTGTGTGTGTGTGTCTTTGTTTTAGTAGAATAGTGATATAATTAAGGTTATACTTTTAAAACTGGGAGTGGTTATTTATTTAAATAATCTTAAGTTGGAAAGATATAGGAAGAAAATAGTCTAAGCAAAAATCAAACAGTAAGGAAAATTAAAAAGAAATAAATTAGAGAAAAATAATTAAACCTGAAAGTGCACAGTGTAGTGACTTGTTGACTCTAGGGTCATAGGGAACATAAAGAGATAAAGTTGGGTGTCTGTGTGACCATAAAAGTTAAAAATATAAATAGTTGGGCTGAAGATGCAACACAGTGGTGGAGCACTTGTCTGGCATGTGCAAGGTCCTGGTTTTGATCTCTAGCACTGCAATAAATAAACAAACAAACAAATAAATAAATAGTGGCTAACCTGGGTAAAAACTTGTCATTTGTCTTCTAGAAAAATTGTTCCCAAACCCCATGTCAAGATGACATTTCTATAAAGTTATGTCATTCTGATCAAAATTATGTGCTTTTTCTGCATTGAGTGATCAGGATCTCAACTTGCACAGTGGTGTTGAGAAGACACCAAGACAGGTACACACCTGTGGTAGACTTGCAAAAGTTTTTCAAAATACACACACACACACACACACACACACACACACACACACATATATATAATTACACAAATGGTGAGCATATACCAAAGCTTTAGTTTAATTCATTAATAGGGAAACAGTATAGTGAAAAAGCTAGTTCAAAGTTATCAGTCTACAGGATGGTAAAGCTAAATAAAATGAGATAAAGTTATATTCAAAATTACTTCAGAAGAGACAATAAATATGTAGACAATAAATGAAAAAAATACAGAATGCTCAACAAATATTTATAAATTAAATAAATTAAATACAAAAGCAATTAATGTCCTGCAGCAAAATAAAACAGGCTTTGTGGTTATCTTCTGTAACAGAAAACAATTGCTTGCTTTGCTACCAGGAAAAAAAAAAAAAAACTCTTTTGCATCTTATAGAAATAATTTGCATCCAAAAATTAATATCTTCAAATAATTGGAATTTGACCAAACTATCATATGTATACCTCCTAATTAATAGCAATAGTACTCTGTATTCCTCTTGAGAAACAAGTGACCCATAGGCAGGCTTGATGTCATAACATAACATCAAAGATCACACTAAGTTTTCTACTTCCAAACTGTGGAGATATATATACATAAATTTCTTTCATGAGATATACATTTTCTCTGCCTACTAGTCACTTTTTTCTGGAAACTGCATCCTTGCCCTGATTCCATCCATTTTTCTGAATTGGTCATTTTACTAGGGGAAATGTACCCCTGCTTCTGTGATGGTCTTCTTCCAAGGCTAATGAAATAACCCAGGAGAGAACTAGCAGCCTGAGGGTTACTGGTTTTCAATTTCCCTCACTTCATCCAAAATTTATCAAATTGAGTGAAATCATGTTAAGTGTGTTGTTTTCAATGTACAATTTGTGAAGCTAGATTTTTTTTTTTTTGTAGCGATTATAAAAATAAAGTACTGGACTAAATTAGATTGTCAAATTCCACTTTATTTTGCACTGTCAAATATGAATATGCAAAATTATCAAGTTTATATAAAAATTATTTTATTGTATAATACCTATCCATATCATACATTAAATTTTTATGTTTTCAGTTTTTTATTTTCATGTCTTTTTATCTCTTTTTTAAAATTTAAACATGTAAGGTAATCAATAGCATTTTTCTTTAGAGATACTTTCTTTTATTCCAAGATTATGTCCTACATTTTTTCATGTTAAAATGCATTTGACATGCATGTGTGCATGTGCACAAATTATTATAATGATAGGAGATTACAAGATGTTTGTTTTTTGTTGGGTTGATTTTACTCTGAATGTTCTTACCATGAAAAATTAAATGGACAGTCCTATTTCTGTCCCTATTTGCTTATTTATTTGTTTAGCTTTGTATTAATATTGTTCTTATAAAAGTCAACTCCGGAAACCATGCTAGAACATCTGAGAGAGCAAAATCATGCTAACATTCCCATGTTCAGAGTTTAGCTTCAAACTTTTCAATTTTAGGAAGCAGAATTATTTTTTTGCATACCCACAGTAGGTTAGTTAATTTAGGGTCAGTTCACCTTAGCCTAAATTAACCTATGAAACCAAGCCTAGGATGTAGAACAAAGATGCAATTGATTGATATTGTAATTCTAACTACAAAGGGGATAGGATCATTTAAGTCTAACATTCCTCATTGGCCTCACACCATCAGCTGCCAAATTATAATCAGAGAGTGTCTGGCTAGCATGTAATCAGAGGAAAGGACATTGGTTTAAGATTTAAGGACCTAGAAAAGGTGTTTGAATGAGATGGATATCATTTTCCTAAATACATGATTGAAGACCTGAATTGTACGAATATACTCTGTATACAAACAATTGTATGTAAAAAGATGCTAAATACATGCACTATGAGTTGTACATATTAAAAATTATAAATAAAAAAAAGTAGAAATTCCTATTCCCTAAAAAAAAAAAAAAAAAAAAAAAAAGATTTAAGGACCTGACTGGTTAATAGCTTCAGCTTCTGCTGGGGCTAAGGGTGCTGTGCTAGGGAATCCTCTCTCTTGAACAATGCTCAGTGGATACCACATGCATTTTATGCATCTTTGGTTGATGACCAGAGTAAGAGAACCTCTTTTCTAATAATAATACATTTTTCTTTTCTGATGGGTATAATACCTTCCAGAGAACTGGAAGCTGCCCTACCTCTTTAAGAAATCCATTCTGACCCATGAAGATTAATGTTTAAAATTATGACTTCATTTTTTCTTTATCTATTTTTCAACAAGTGTCAAAACTCCTCCCCAGCCCTCTGTGCATACAATGGTGACCCTTTTCTTTAATAATTGCAGAGGTTGATTGAGGATTTATCTGCTGTATCAAGAGTGGAAGAGCAAAGATTTATTTTCATTTTAGGTTCATAGTTGAGTACTCTATAGCAAAAGACAGAATAACAAGAGAAAAGCATGCACATTTATTTAATAAAAGTCTTATCTGATGCATGAAACTTTGTAACCTCTTGAAGACCCAGAGAACTGGAAGACCTCTATGGGTTTGGCTGTTGTTGAAAGAAGTAGATGGTTGTGGAGCAGGAAAATTTGAGCAAAAGGGTAGCATCAAATGGCAATCAACTGGGGGCTCTCAAATTTTTCTCTGTGTCTCAGTTTTTTTCAGAGATTAGGACAGTTCTTTCCTTTGTGTGTAGGGTAAATCCCTGTCATATAAGGGTCTTATTACCTACTTCAGAAAAAATTTTTCCAGGTTTTATGACTTTCTAGGTTTCAAGGTTCTTCTGTCTTCAGGGGAGATGATAAGGAGGCCAACTTTCTTGAATGTAATACATTTTGGAGTTGTGTGTCCTGAACCCCATCACAAAGTTCTGTCTCTCCATATCAAACCAAATCTAGTCATTGACATGCTTTTCAGAGTCCTGCCACCTTCTTCGTGGTTTGCATTTTGTTTAAGATTTTTGGCTGTAGGTCCGTGTGGAAGTGTATGTCTAGCTTTTATATTAGTGGTTTGCATTGCACAATCATTTGCTTATCTCACATCACTTTTGAGAATTGTCCTTATATCTAAGATGCAGGTTACTGTTACATTGGGTTTGGGTTTTGAAAATTCTTACTTGAGTTCTCCAGTCTTTCCTTCCCACCTGTTATGTTTTCTCTCTGGCTATTTAAAGACAAAAACAATAAATGTGGATTTCTGGGTTCTTAACATTTCAAATACACAAATGCTTTTTCCCTGTAGGTACTAACTCAGTCTCCAAATTAAAATAAATCTAGTGTTTGTTAGCTGATATTTTTGCCTCTCTATCTTAGATATTTCAAGTTGTAAATTTATATAAATTATTTCTTTTTTTCTTTTCTTTTTTCTTTTTTTTTTTTTTTTTTGGTAATGGGGATTTAACCCAGGAACATTTAACCACTGAGCCATATCCCCAGCCCTGTTTTATTTTTAATTTTGAGATAAGGTCTTGCTAAGTTGCTTAGGGCCTCACTCAGTTGCTAAGACTGACTTTCAACTTGTGATACTCCAACTTGTGATACTCCTGCCTCATCCTCTGGAACTGCTGGGATTATAGGTATGCATCACCATGCCAAGAAACATAAGCACATTCTGAATATTAAAATATAACTCTCTAGGGACTGGGGTTGTGGCTCAGTGAGAGAGTGCTTGCCTAGCATGTGTGAGGCAATGGGTTCGATTCTCAGTACCACATGTCAATAAATAAAATAAAGGCCCATAGACAACTTAAAAAAAATTTAAAAAAATAGCTCTCTAATTCAAGTAAGTTTAACTATGCAAAAATTTGCCCAATCTTCACCAAAAATGTTTGACCATAAAAGAAGAAATTTCACATGGTGCTATCCAATAGTTTTCACATGGAACAGTTTATTATTTCCCCAGAGCACATGAACATTTTTTCCAAAGCTGAGAAAAATGTTGCATGTAGGAGAAAAGGTGAAGTAAGGTAGAAGGGGGCCTCTGCCAATTGTGAGCATTGTTCTCATACCCCAAATTCATCTGCTCATGGCCGTAGACAAGAAAGACATCAAGACTCAGATCACTGAGTCCTTCCTTGTCCTCATATCTATGATGACTCCCTTCTTTGAATTATGCA
Source organism: Tamias sibiricus (assembly GCA_025594165.1). Classification (NCBI taxonomy): domain Eukaryota; kingdom Metazoa; phylum Chordata; class Mammalia; order Rodentia; family Sciuridae; genus Tamias; species Tamias sibiricus. Next base: position 34,356,916 of record CM046673.1, on the reverse strand, counting down.
CCCACCTACTAGAAAAAAATTCTTTCTGAATCCTGTCTGACTTTGTACATTTTACATATATATTAAAAAAATCTTTTCCTCATCTTCTACAAAGTCCCCTTCTCACAGCTGTGTAGTTTTCTACTACATTTTAGAAAATGGCCTTTCTGAACACCTCTCCTACTTTATTTCTCTGAAACTCCAAGGGCTGTGGAATTGTGATTGTCCCCTAGCCCAGAGACACGGTGCCCCTATCCATTCCTCCTCAAGGCATCAGAGTCCAGCATGCAATTGTTTTGCTTCCACTTTCCCCAGGTTTTCTTTTTTCCATCATTTTTCTTTTTCTCAGAATGAAAATAAATATTTTTCTTGCCTAGAAAAATAAATAAAAGCAAAACTAAAAACTTCTGACAGTTCTTACTTTTCATCTTCCTTTTATTCCCTAAAAGGTTAAAAAACAAATATTTCTTTCTAATATTGAGCAAACCAATCCTGAAATATGTTTAATTCTGGCTTACTACTTTATAGGGGAATTCATATTTACTTGAATATTTGAAATGTCACTTTGAGGTAGCACCCAAAAGGTCAAATATCAAGAATTTAACTTGCTTTAAAAAATGCTTTATAAAGAGAAATTCTAAGAAATGGAGAAGTCTAGAAACTACACAATGTGAAGACCTCCAAATCTGGAGATTTTGTAGCAATTATATCTGAAAGTGATGCATGCTTAACATTGAAGAGGAAACAGATGTCTCTATTGTTCCAGAGCCTAAGAGCTGAGTTCCAGAATTAGAAACTCTTAAGTGATGAATTTTTGCTTAATAGTAAAAATAAGTTTTAACTTGTTTAAGTTACATGCCAGAAACTGAAATAAATTTCAGGACTACAGTAATTAATACTGCATGCAGTGTTCTAGAACAGAGGTCAGCAGAGTATGGGCTGAGGTCTAATCTAGCCCATAGCCTGCTTTTGTAAAGAAAGTTTTATTGGAAACTAATCATGCTCATTCATTTATATGTCTTCTATATCTGCCTTCATACTATGCAACTGAATAGTTGGAATAGAGATTATAAAGTAAAAATAGTTAAAAATACCGTCTGACCCTTTATGTACCGTGTTTACATAAAGTTTATTCTGTAGAAAAATGCTTCTGGCCCAGGCTTGGTGACACAGGTTTATAATTCCATCTGCTCAGGAAAATGTCAGGATTGTAAATTTGATGCCAGCCTCAGCAACTTAGCAAGATCCTCTCTCAAAATAAAAAACGGAAAGGGCTGGAGATATAGCTCAGGGTAGAGCACCCCTGAGTTTAATCACTAGTGCCTCAAGAACAGAAAAGGAAAGGAAGGAAGGAAGGAAGGAAGGAAGGAAGGAAGGAAGGAAGGAAGGAAGGAAGGAAGGAAGGGAAATCCTTTGTTATTTTTAGCTGGCCTACCACTATTAGAGAGAAAATCTAGATCCCAGACTTATGAAACTATACAGAAAGAAAAATTGTCTAGTCAACTGATCCCATTTTACCAACTTTCTTTTTTCTTTTCTTTAATTTTAGCACCGAATAGTCCATGTTGTTCTGGGAAAACTTTCAGTCCTGTACTAACAGGGACAAGTTCATCATCCTAGTAAGTATAGTATGTATGCCAGAGCAAAGTCAGAAAAAAGGACAAGTCAGAAACTAGAAAATAAAGAAATGAAGCTCAACTAGGAAATGAGATCAAATAGGAGTGTTCCAAAGAGCCATCTTGATCAAAATAAATTATAGTAGAGTACATAGCTATGAAGCAGAGCTAAGATTTGAGCTCAGATTATTCTCTTCATTAGAACCAAGAACTTATTTGCCTCTTTATGCTGCACACAGAGCATTTTGTAAGGAATGATTTTTACCAAGATTTTCCAAGCCCATAGATCCAAATTCCCAGCATCATAGATGGCACATGAAGTCAACCATTTCTGGAACAGGTTGATCTCATGTTATTATCATGTCTACTCAAGTATTTTTCTTCATCTGATCTATATGCGCACATACATAAATTTATCATCCATTTTACCGACATAAGGCCCATAATTTTTGATTCATAAATACATAATAAATATATTCTTTCTTGTAAATTCTACACAGCCAACTGATTTCCATGGAACATATATTTTTTTTAGCCAAACTTGAATTAATAGCTAGCCTACAGTTATAATTGATACACAAGTACAGCTCTGACCTGAATGCTGATCAATATGTTCATTTATGTTAACCAGTGAGATGGGAGTAAAGCAACAATGATGGAACCTTTACTTATTCATCAAAAATGTCAGTACTTTCTTTTCAGAAGTGGATGCAAACAACCTATGAAGTTTTCACATACTGAGAGAACATTTACTCAGTTTTTTTATATTATTGACAATGTAACAGCTACAGAAATGGCAAACTTTCAGGAGGCTTATTAGCATTGTGCTTATCACTTTTGAGGGGCTTTGAGGGATTTTTGTTTGTTTGTTTGTTTTGGTATTAGGAATTGAACCCAGGAACGTTTGGCTGCTGAACTACGTACATCCCCAGACCTCTTTATATTTTATTTTGAGACAGGGTCTCGCTAAGTTACTGAGACTGACTTTGAACATGGGATCCTCCTGCCTCAGCCTCCCTAGCCCCTGGGATTACTAGCTTGTGCCACCATGCCTTGTAAGCTGCCTGTCGTGGCCAGCCACAAACCGCCGCGGGAGAAAAACTCGGAGGCAGAGTAAAGATACTTCTACTTTTACTTCTACTTTCTTAGAGAGAGCTTAGAGAGAGAAAGAAAGATTTTTCTTCTTCTTAGAAAGAGCTTAGAGAGAAAGATTAGAGAGAGCTTTTACTTCTTCTTCTTCTTAGAGCTTAGAGAGAAAGATAGAGCTTTTTCTTCTTCATCTTCTTAGAGCTTAGAGAGAAAGAGAGAGAGCTTGAAAGAGAGAGATTTCTTCTTTAGAGAGAGAGAGAGCTTAGCTTTTAGAGCTTCTTTTTTCTTTCTTCTTTCTTCTTTTTACCTCGGGAGCCTCGGCCTGACTCTGACCAGCAATTACTTCTTCTATCTGGTTTCTCTTCTGTAACCGCTCTGCCTACGTTCTGGCCGCTCTGATTCTTTTCTTCTTCTCTGACCCGAACTCTTCTTCTGACCGACCGAGCGACTGCACGACTGACTGAATGAATTCATTCTTCTCCTGACTCCGACCGCTTTCACCCGGTTATATACCTTTAGCTTTGCGGGTGCCTCACATGCATTTACAGGTGCGTCACATATATACTTATTATCAGGTGGAACTTATGGCTACCAGCTGACCGCAATAGCCATCTCCCTAATTGGGGCTCCTTCAATGCCTGGCATAAATGTTTTCATTTTTCATTGGTACATTATAATTTATACATAATATTGGGATTTGTTATGTCATATTCTCACCAGCACATAACATAATTTGTTCAGTCTCCCTCCCCAGTATCTCCCCCTTCCTTCCCCTTCTCCTTCCACCTGCTATAATTTCTCTACTGATATCCCTTCTGTTATTATTAGTTTTATTTTTTTTTAATTTTTTATTATTCTAATTTGTTATACATGATTGCAGAGTACATTTCATTTCATATTACATATAAAGAGCACAATTTTTCAAGTTGCTGGTTTTATATAAAGTATTTTTACAACAATTGTGTCTTCATACATGTATTTAGGGTAATCATGGATAACTCAGTCTGCCATTATTCCTATCCCCTTACCCCTCCTTGTCCTCCCCCCTCTTTGTTCTGTTTAAAGCTCCTTCATTCATCTCATCCCCTCTCTCTTGCCTTTATAAGTTAGTATCTTCCTATAAAAGAGATCATTCGACCTTTGGTTTTTTGGGATTGGCTAACTTCACTTAGCATTATTTTCTCCAACTCTATCCATTTACCTGCAAATTCCATGATTTTATTCTCTTTTAGTGCTGAGTAATGTTCCATTGTGTATATATACCAAAGTTTCCCTATCCACCCATCTGCTGATGGGTAGCGGGGTTGGTTCCACAATCTAGCTATTGTGAATTGTGCTGCTATAAACATTGATGTGGCTGTGTCCCTGTAGTAAGCTGTTTTTAAGTCCTTTGGAAATAGGCCTGGATTGGGATAGCTGGGTCAAATGGTGGTTCCATTCCCAGTTTTCCTAGGAATCTCCATACTACTTTCCAGATCGTCTTCACCAATTTGCAGTTCCACCAGCAATGTAAGAGTGTGCCCTTTTCCTCACATCCTCGCCAGCATTTATTGTTGTTTGTTTTTTTGATAGCTGCCATTCTGACTGGAGTAAGATGAAATCTTAGAGTTGTTTTGATTTGCATTTCTCTAATCGCTAGAGATGTTGAACATTTTTTTTCATATATTTGTTGATTGTTTGTATATCATCTTCTGAGAAGTGTCTGTTTAGTTCCTTGGCCCATTTATTGATTGGGTTATTATTATTATATATATATATTTTTTTGGTGTTAAGGCTTTTAAAAGTTTTATAAATCCTTGAGATTTATGTTCTATCTGATGTGCTTGTGGTAAAGATTTGATTCCATTCTGTAGGTCCTCTATTCACCTCACTGATTGCTTCTTTTGCTGAGAAGAAGCTTTTTAGTTTGAATCCATCCCATTTATTGGTTCTTGTTTTTAGTTCTTGCACTGTAGGGGTCTTATTGAGGAAGTTGGAGACTAAACCGACATGATGGAGATTTGGGCCTATTTTTTCTTTTATTAGGTGCAAGGTCTTCGGTTTAATTCCTAGGTCTTTGATCCACTTTGAGTTAAGTTTTGTGCATGGTGAGAGAAAGAGATTTAATTTCATTTTATTTCAATAGGATTTCTAGTTTCCCCAACACCATTTGTTGAAGAGGCTGTCTTTTCTCCAGTGAAAGTTTTTGGCACCTTTGTCTAATATAAGATAACTGTAGGTGTGTGGGTTAGTCTCTGTGTCTTCTATTCTGTACCATTGGTCAACTGGTCTATTTTGATGCAGTACCATGCTGTTTTTGTTACTATTGCTTTGTAGTACAATTTAAGGTCTGGAATCGTAATGCCATCCGCTTTGTTCTTCTTGCTAAGAATTGCTTTGGCTATTCTGGGGCTCTTATTTTTCCAGATGAATTTCATGATTGCTTTTTCTATTTCTATGAGGAATGATATTGGGATTTTGATTGGTATTGCATTGAATCTATATAGCACTTTTGGGAGTATGGTCATTTTGACAATATTAGTTCTACCTATCCATGAACAAGGTAGATCTTTCCATCTTCTAAGATCTTTATTAATTTCTTTCTTTAGCATGCTGTAGTTTTCATTGTAGAGGTCTTTCACTTCTTTTGTTAAGTTGATTCCCAAATATTTTTTTGAGGCCATAGTAAATGTGGTGGATTTCCTAGTTTCTCTTTCTGAGGATTTGTCGTTGATGTACAGAAATGCCTTTGATTTATGGGTATTGATCTTATATCCAGCTACTTTCCTGAATTCATTTATAGATCTAGAAGATTTCTGGTGGAATTTTTTTGGATCTTCTATGTATAGAATCATATTGTCCGCAAATAGTGATAATTTGAGTTCTTCTTTTCCTATTCGTATCCCTTTAATTTCTTTTGTCTATCCAATTGCTCTGGCTAGGGCTTCAAGAACTATGTTAAATAGGAGTGGTGAAAGAGGGCATCCCTGACTTGTTCCAGGTTTTAGAGGGAATGCTTTCAATTTTTCTTCATTTAGGATGATGTTGGCCTGGGGCTTAGCATAGATGGCCTTTACGATGTTGAGGTATGTTCCTGTTATCCCTATTTCTTCTAGCATTTTGAATATGAAGGGATGTTGTATTTTGTCAAATGCTTTCTCTGCATCTATTGAGATGATCATATGATTTTTATCTTTGAGCCTGTTGATGTGATGAATTACATTTATTGATTTCCTTATATTGAACCAACCTTGAATCCATGGAATGAAGCCCACTTGATTGTGGTGCACTATCTATTTGATGTGTTTTTGTATTCGATTTGCCAGAATTTTATTGAAAATTTTTGCATCTATATCCATTAGAGATATTGGCCTGAAGTTTTCTTTCTTTGATTGTCTCTGTCTGGTTTTGGAATCAGGGTTATATTGGCCTCATAGAATGAGTCTGGGAGTATTCCCTCTTTTTTTCTATATCATGAAATAGTTTGAGAAGTATTGGTGTTAGTTCTTCCTTAAAGGTCTTGTAGAACTCAGCTGTGTATCCATTCAGTCCTGGGATTTTCTTGGTTGGTAAGATTTTATGGCATCCTCTATTTCTTTGCTTGAAATTGACCTATTTAAATTGTGTATATCATCTTGATTTAGTTTGGGCATATCATAGGTCTCTAGAATTTTGTTGATGCCTTCGTTATTTTCTATTTTATTGGAATATAAATTTTCAAAATAATTTCTAATTATTTTCTGTATTTCTGTGGTGTCTGGTGTGATATTTCCTTTTTCATCGTAAATATTGGTAATTTGTGTTTTCTCTCTTCTTTGTTAGCATAGCTAAACGTTTATCAATTTTATTTATATTTTCAAAAGACCAACTTTTTGCCTCTGTCAAATTTTTCAATTTTTTTTTTAGTTTCAATTTCATTAATTTCAGCTCTGATTTTAATTATTTTCTGTCTTCTACTTCTTTGGGGGTTGATTTGTTCTTCTTTTTCTAGAGCTTTGAGATGTATGTTATTTCATTTATTTGTTGACTTTTTCTTTTTTGAAGGAATGATCTACATGCAATGAACTTTCCTCTTAGTACTGCCTTCAGAGTGTCCCAGAGATTTTGGTATGTTGTATCATTGTTCTCATTTACCTCTAGGAATTTCTTAATCTCCTTCTTAATGTCTTCTGCAACCCATTGATCATTCAATAGCATATTATTTAGTCTTTAGGTGTTCAAGTAGCTTTTCTTTCTTTTTTTATCATTGATTTCTAATTTCATTCCTTTATGATCTGATAAAATGCAGGGTAGTATCCCTACTTTTTTATTTTTTCTTAGAGTTGCTTTATGGCATAATATATGGTCTATTTTTGAGAAGGATCCATGTGCTGCTGAGAAGAAACTTTATTGGCTCATTGATGAATGATATACTTTATATATGTCAGTTAAGTCTAAGTTATTGATTGTATTATTGAGTTCTATAGTTTATTTGTTTAACTTTTGTTTGGAAGATCTATCCAGTGGTGAAAGAGGTGTGTTAAAATTACCTAGAATTATTGTGTTGTGGTCTATTTGATTCTTGAACTTGAGAAGAGTTTGATTGATGAATGTAGATGCTCCATTATTTGGGGCATATATTTTTAGAACAGTTATATCTTGTTGATCTATGATTACCTTAAGCAGTATGAAATGTTCATCTTTATATCTTTTGACTAACTTTGGCTTGAAGTCTACTTTATTTGATATGAGGATGGAGACCCCTGCTTGCTTACATAGACCATGTGAGTGATTATATTTTATCTTATCCTTTCACCTTCAGTCTATGGGTGTCTTTTCCTATGAGATGTGTCTCTTGAAGGCAACATATTGTTGGGTATTTTTTTTTTAATCCAATCTATTAGCCTATGTCTTTTAATTGGTGAGTTTAGGCCATTAACACTCAGGGTTATTATTGAGACATAATTTGTATTACCAGTCTTTTTTTTTAAATTATTTTTGGTATTTAGTTTGACTTGGTTTTTCCTTTGGTTGGTTTTTCCCTTTATTGTAGTTCTTCCCTTTGCAGATTTTCATTATTATTTTTCATTTCCTCCTCATGGAATATTTTACCAAGAGTGTTCTGTAAAGCAGGCTTTATTGTTGTAAATTTGTTTAGCTTTTGTTTATCATGGAAGGTTTTTATTTCACTCTCAAATCTAAAGCTTAATTTTTCTGGATATAAGATTCTTGGTTGGCATCCCTTATCCTTTAGAGCCTGGTATATGTTATTCCAGGCTCTCCTGGCTTTGAGGGTCTGGATTGAAAAATCTGCTGAAATGAGAATTGGTTTTCCCTTATAGGTAACCTGACTTTTCTCTCTTGAAGCCTTTCAAATTCTATCTTTATTTTGTATGCTAGGCATTTTCATTACAATGTGCCTTTGTGTGGACCTGTTGTAATTTTGTACATTTGGCATCCTATAGGCCTCTTGTATTTGATTTTCAAATTCATTCTTCCTGCTTGGGAACTTTTCTGATATTATTTCATTGAAGAGATTGTGCCTTCCTTTGGTTTGGTGCATTCTTTCATCTATTCCAATATATCTTATATTTGGTCTTTTGATGGTATCCCATAGTTCTTAGATATTCTGTTCATGGTTTCTTACAATCTTCACTGTGAGGTCAATTTTATTTTCAAGATCATATATTTTGTCCTCATTGTCTGAGGTCCTATCTTCTAAGTGGTCTAATCTGTTGGTGATGCTTTCTATTGAATTTTTTAAGTGACTACTGTTTCTTTCATTTCAAGGATTTCTGTTTGTTTTTTTCTCAAACTCTCTCTTTCTTGAAGTAATCTTTTGCTCCTTGGATTTGTTCTCTTATTTCTTTGTTGGTGTGATCAATGGTTGCCTGTATTTGATCTCTTATCTCTTTGTTGGAGAGATCAATTTTTGCCTGTATCTGTTCACTTAGGTTGTTTTATAAATCCCTTATCATTTTACTTCTTTATATCTGGAACTCCTTCTCTGACATTTCACCTACTGTGCTTTCTATGTTTTTTATTGTTAAAGTATCTTGGTTTGTTTGGGGCATTTTCCTTCCTTGTTTCTTCATGATGTCTATGTATTTTCCTTTGCAAGGTAAGCCTGAGGTATTACAGCTTCTGCCCTTTTGTCTTATAAAGTCCCTCCAGGTTACCCAAAACCTCACATTTTAGGGAAATATCAATATTAGAGCTTTCAAAGTACCCAATGTGTGTCCATATATCAGTTAGTTTATATTTTTATATTTACAGTTTTGTCACTATAAACAGAAATGATGAGACCAGTTATCTCATACCATATAGTCTATGTTTGCATGGTGGTTCACAGTATCTAATGGTAGAAGGGGGGACTTAGAGGTTGGCTTAATCATTTATGAAGTAAGATGTGAGAAAATAGAGGCATTAGATTACTTGACTAGTGAGAGTATAATCATTAGAATTTGGCTGTTAGTAGAAAAAGCAAGAGATAGGCAACCCCATGTAAGATTCCATGTTAGTTCACAACAGCATAACTGGTTGCACCTTTTGTTGCATCCAGGTCCCCAGGGACCTTAGTGATGTTTTATCTGGACCTTTTTGTTATTTCTTGGTAGTAGCGTAGCTAACTCAGTTTTGTGACAGTGGCAGCCTCAGGCCTATAATTATATTGATGTTGGGTTGTGTAGCTATGGAATCCCAGTGCCGTGTCTCTCTGGACAGATGAGGGTTGCCTCTCTGATTTGCGGGCATGGAGTGGGCCTCTCTCTCCAGATCTCCTCCTGGCCACAGTGTGGTGGAGCAGGCAGTCTGGTCTGGCTTTCTTCTCCCCACTCTCCTCCTCTTGTGTCTCCTCCCAGTCTAGGTGTTTTGGTGGGGGTTGTGCAGGTGAGCAGCAGGGCCCTTCCACAGGGTGGAGCCTGCAGTTCCTGGTCCTGGTGATGGTGTGGGCTGGTGGTTGGACGGTCTGGTGGCTGGGCCACTCCTTCTGGTGGGTGTCTACTGCTTGTTTCAGTTGCAGCTGGGCAGGTTGCAGGGAACAGACAGGGCCCTTCCTCTGGTCAGGCCCTCTCTGCAGCTGGGACCTTATATTCCCTGCCCCAGAGGTGGTGGCAGTGTGAGCTGGTGGCTGGGCTGATCTTATTATTATTTTTAATTAGTGCATTATTATTATATGTAAAAGCAGGACTTATTGTGGTATATTTATTCATGAGCAAAGCATAATTTGGTAGATTCCATACCCAAATATTTCACTTTATCACTTTCATAAGTCTAAAACAGGGTTTGATAACTATGGCCCTTTAGCCAAATTTGTCCTTCTGCCTATTTCTGTAAAGAAGTTTTATGGGAACATAGACCCATTTATTTATACCTTATCCATATGTGCTTTTACAGGACAATGTCAGAGTTAGATAGTTGTGACTGAAGACACATGACCCACAATTCTAAAAATATTCATCATCTGATGGTTTATAGAAAAATTTTACCAAATTTTGTTCTAAAAATGACAGAGTGAAATAAATAGACAAAATGCTGGGGCTCATATTTTTAGTTATAGAAGAGAGGGCTTTTATAAAATCAAGTAACTGTTCTAGGAAAGAGGATCTTACAACACCTTAAAGCAACCATGCAGGTGACACCTTGGTTGATTTAATACATAATTTGTGGAATTCCAAGGAATGTGGTAGACCCTTTAGCCTGGCAGAAAATATTCATTATATTTCCCCTAGATGGTGATTAAAAGGAAATTATAAATAGAAAAAGATATTGAAAAGAAAACAAGCCAATCCTAGAAGGGTACAATGGTCCTTCTGACTGTAATTTCCTTATGTTAGCTTTGGAGATTCTCAGAGTGCAAAGAACTGGGCAACTGCCAGAAACAGAATCATGAAACAATTACCAGACAAAATTCCATCTAACAATTCACCTTCTCTCTTCCAAAACACAAAGGGTTTAGGTTTCAAGGATAGCTGCAAGTCTATTGAAACTTTCACAGTTCTTTTTAAGTGTTTATAATGTTCAGAAAAGGTAAAAATAAAAGAAGTTTGCAAGAGCAAATGAGGGCATGTGTGAACTGCAGGAATAACAGATGTCTTGAAAAGATAAATGATGTTATGGGGGGAAATTGACAAGATAATCGAAGTGTGAGTTCTTAGTTACATAGTTCTTCTCTGGGTTTGCAATCTAATTATTGCTGAAATCCGGAACAGAAAATTCTTTGAGTTTCATTTAAATTCCCCAAACTCTAAGATTATGTCCAAGAATTTTGAGGAATCCATTTGAAAATATTTGATGCATTTGACTTTACAACATTGTGGTTGCGGAGCATCAGGTGGAAACATTTGAGAAATATTGGATTCGCACAAGAATCATATTCTGCTGGTTTTGTCTCTTCCCTAGGATAGAATAGACAACTGGAGAGAGAGCTGAGCCTAGTATTTGCTTTCTCAAGGTACTGGGAGAAAGCCAGTTCAATATCAAGTTCAATCATCAACCTTACTCAACCCAAAATATTTTTAAGCTTAAAAAAAGAAAAAGAAAAAAGAAACAGATAACTGCACTTTCTTAGTCCTGAGGGGACAAAAAGATAAAGTGCCAGCCTATTGTAAAAGGAGCTCTTTTGGTGCTCTCTGATGTGATTGGAAATTGACAGTGCAGAATACTCTCAGGAGAGAGCCTGTTCTTAGGAATCCTTGAGACAATTTTGCAGTCTTGGTAAGTGTGGATAAAGTCAAGTCTCTTTCAGACTCTTCAGGGCTTTATCATGATTATATCTTTACACTTAAAGAGCATCTTTTCTCAAAAGGCCTTCAGGTATTTTATCAACAAGAATAAAGAGAGAGAGAAAGAGAGAGTGAGCTTTTGTAAAAATAATGACTGTATTAGTTTCCCTGGGCTGCCATAACAAAACATCACAGTCAAGATGGCTTCAACAGCAGAAATTTATTTTCTTACAGTTCTGGAGGCTATACATCCAGGATTAAGGTTTCCACAGGTCTGGTTTCTTGCAGGGACTTTCTCCTAGGCCTGCAGAGTTTTGTCTTCTCTTATGTCTTTAAATTGCCTCCCTCTGTGGCTTCACACTCTTGGTGTCTCTTCCTCTTCTTCTAAGGACTTTAGTCATATTGAACTGGAGACTCACCCTCCTTTACCTCATCTAATTTGAATTGCTTCTTTAAAGACTCTATCTCCAAATATATAATCACTGGGCATTAGGACTTTGTTTTAGTCAGCTATTTGTCATGGTGACCAAAAGTCCTGAAAAGAACAACTTGGGGGAGAAAGTCTATTTTGGCTCACAATTTCAGAGGTTTTATATAAAGGCAGCTTCCTAGCTTTGGGCCTGAGATGAGGCAGGACATCATGGTGGAAGGGTATGGTGAAGGAAAACTGCTGAGGACGTGGCAAGCGGGAAACAGAGAGAGAGATAACTCACAAGGTCAAAAATATGAACTCCAAAGGCAAGCTCCCAGTGACCTACTCCTTTCAGGCATGCTCTACCTGCCTATATTCACCACCCAGTTGGTCTATATTAATAGATTAATTCAGTGATTAGGATACAAATCACATTATTTCATCTCTTACATTGTCTCACACGTGTTTTGGGGGACACCTCATATTTAAACCATAACAGACTTCAATATCTAAATTTGGGCACCAGGGAATCAAGAAATAATTCAGTCCATACCAATTTCATATAATCCTAGAACACACTAACAAAACATCAAAATATTAAAAAGAGAGTATATTTTTAAAGAAATCATCTTTTTATCATTCAGAAATAACAACTTTAAGTATGTCATTGCATATATCTCTCTAACCATGGGATGAATCACTAGCTTCATACAGAATGAGATGGAAAATTTCCAATCTGTGAAAATGAAAATGGAATCATATATAATTTACTTTTGTACTAGATGATTTAAAATTTTTGTGGTATTATGTGTTGTTTAGTTTAATTGATTCTTAAACAAGTATATAGTTACTGTTTTTCCAAAAGATTGCTAAATTAGCCATACAATGAGGTGTACTTGTTTCCTGTCTCAGGGCTGTTCCATAATTCTTATGAACATCACATTTGAGATTCTGTAAGCTATACTTCAGGAAATTAGAAACAAACAACAACAACAACAAAAAAAAAAAAACAGGAAAATATGTGTAAATATGTGTGAGTGTATGTCTAGTCATTGAAACCATTCAGTCAGTATTAAAGAAGAATGGGAAATTATAAAGTACTCCTATTTGCTTAAAAGGATTATTTCTGTCTGTTTTAAAATAGGCTCTACATGTTGGTTTATTGTTTTGGTTATTAAGCCTTATGATACATATGACAGCACCTAGAATAGAAGCATTAATTAGCCATTCATAGTATATGCTCAGTAAATATTCATTGATTTAGAATGTAAATCTTTTTAATCAGAGTCACATCTATTCTGCTTTTTGAAAAATTATAGAAAGAATGGCCTATTTGGCATTTTATGTTGGAGTCCTGTTGAATAACTACCACTCTTATAGCCCTAGGCATTGGTCTAATGGAGTGGGACTTTATAAAGATAAGTTTCATAGTCATCCACAAGTTAAATGATGTAATTCTATTATACTTAATGTAGCAGAAAACACTTAAATGCATTAAAGCACATTTAAAACTAGAATCAATGTTTCTGAACACCAATACGTATTATTTCATAAAAGATTTCTCAGAAAAGATTTTTCATGAAAAGATTATAAAAATAATTAAAATTTTGGAGTCACTTTTGCCTTTTAAAATATTTTTATTTTAGATTACTTACTATGAATGATAATGAAATTAGTTTTTATAATTTCTCCAGATTGTATTATATTTGTACCCCCATTATTGGTTAATCCATTTTGTCTACATATTTAATATTCACCAATAGTCTTTCTATTTCAGTTGTATACCCATGTTCACTTAAAAAATTTCTGGCTATCTGCAATTAACCAAATTCTTTCTGTGGTAAAGAAACGTTTGGTATGTGTGGCTATAGTTCTTCCATGTTTTGGAACATGTGTGATCTTTATTGTGGGATGACAACTTGATTCAGCATTAGTATTCATGAATCACATTTTTTTTTTTTCCCTTTAGAATTGCATAGACTCTGGGCTTGCATTCTAGCTTTGAATGTAGACATGGAAAAGTGTATAGCCAGACTAGCATCTCCCCTGTTTGATGACTGAATGCCCAAAGAATTTTTTTTTCAATAAATTTTAAAAACTTAGCCAGGATATGCCTAAATGTCAGTCATTCTAAATCCATTTTTTTATTCTAATTTTTTTCCAACTTGTAGATCTAGTCCTCATTTTTCAAAGCATTTCTTTGAATGTCTTTCTGTTTCATTTATGTTTCTTATCTTAGCAGAAACACTCAGGAATAGAGTTTTCCTTATGTCAAAATGTTTTCTCCATCTTATAAAGTAGTTTCTTTCCAGATTAGTTTAATTGTTCTGTCATTTTCCTTGGTGATTATCTCAAGATTTTCCTTATGCCAATAATTCTATTGTCACTCATGTTTATTTTGGTTTCTGTTATATTCAATTAATTTATTATGCTTACAATGGAATATTTTTCTTTTCAGTTTATAGCCTCAATTCTGCAATCTCCATTTTACTTTTATTCCATTGTTTTATAATCTAGATGCTTGTTGAAGTCATGTTCTTGTTATTCTAAAGCATAAAACGTTCATGAAAATTTACTTCTGTTCTTTGGTTTGCTTTTTTCCTCCTGGAATAATTTCTTAATCCATTTATTTCTTCCACATTGGTGAACCCATCAACATGTCAGGAGGATGGCACACCCTACCTCCACTCCATACAAGTTCCTGCACTCAGAATCAGTCTCCTCTTATCTGACCCACAGGTCCATCTGGCTATTACTTGTTTCCTCTGTAATCTGCTTTATATTCAGCCAGTACTCATAAGTGAAGAGTTCCCCTGAGTTCTGTGAGCCAAAACAGCAAATTTTCAAACACAAGGAAGTGGTCATGGAAAGCTCCAATTTGTAACCAAGTCAGATGGAAGAGTAGTAACCCCTGGACCTTCTACCTGTGACTGGTGGCCAAAGTGGGGCCAGTCTTGCGGGAATGAGCACTTACTCTATGGGGTCTGTGCTGACTCCTGGTGGTTAGTACACATTCAGAATTGAAATTAAATATTAGGCCCTCAGTTGGAGAATTAATTTTGGTAGGAGAAAAACACATGTTTTTGATGCCAGAAAGATTATGAGTTAAGAAACAGTTCCATTCCCTTGCCAAAACCTGTTGATATTTACGATACTGGGCTATGACTCTTTATTGCTCAGTTTTTACTACTTTTCCTTCTACCTTTGGTTTCGTAAGAAGATATTTTTATTTTATATTCAATTCTGTCAATGATTTTTTTTGTGGAATAGTGTCTCTGATCTGACCTAGATCTGACATAATTATTTATAGTCTGTCCTTTATTGGGATTTAATTCCTGTAATGCTGAGATATGTCTTTATCATCTTCATCACACTTCCAGAGGAACTATGTTTAGGTGAAACCTAACTGTAAAAACCACTTGTTTGTTGATATTTGTTGTTATAACACTGAACGCAAGATTTGGAAACTCTATCCTGGCTATTTATGGTTATAATGGGAAATTGCCAGTTTTAAATCTACAAGCATCAAACAGCTCCAGGCGCAATCTGTGGTGCTCTTTTTGCAAATGGGTTGCAGATATACAATTGCAGCCTCTTGCTCAAGGTCAAATGTCCATAGAAGTAGCATTTGAACTCCTCTTAGACTGTATGTATAGATGTTCCTAAGGCAAAAAATAGTAACAACGATCACCCACCTTCTCTTCCTGCCTGTGCAGAGTATGAGTTGAGGAATCACACAGTGAAATGGTACAGAGTTCCACCACCCACTCAGCTGTTTTTTTCCAGCCTCCAGTGATCAGTCTCCCATGTATGTTCAACTCACATACACAGAAGCATAGAGAACTTTTTCTCCACTTCTGTTGGTTAATATATTTTCCTTCTTTCACTGTGGAATTATACTGCCTTTGAAACTGCCAAGTTTCTGTCTCTTAAAAAATTCAACACATGCTTTTGGTCATAAGAGCTGAAATCCAGCTGATTCCTGCCCTGGTGAATTTTAAAAGCTGATTGAAAATATCCAAAGGAATATCTCTAAATGTTCAGCTTTATTATATGGGGATGAAGAAAGGCAAGGGGATACATCCCTCTGACGTGGAATGTATTTCTTTATTCATTTTGAGCTGAGAAAACCCAGAATAGGACTCATGCCTGTAGACTCCTCCGTCTGCACTGTCTCCACAAAACCATGACCCCAGACCAATAGCTTAGGGTACCAAGTATCACAATGAATTTTTAAAATTGCATTCATTTTTTTTTTATTAATGAGAATTTGAATAATCTTGTACCAGTTTCCCTTCACAGTAAAAACTTTAAAAATGAATGTTTTAGGAAACTGGACAATGGCTGCCCAATGATATATAGTCACATCCAAAACCCCAGAACCTGTAAATATGTTAGCTAATGAGCAAAAAGGACTTGTGGATGTGATTAAGGATCTTGAAGTAGGAGAGTTATTCTGGATCAAGCAGGTGGCACTAATCTAATCACATGGGAATTTATATGCAGAGAAGCAGGAGAGTCAGTCAGAAAAAGGATGAGATAGAAGCAGAGACTAGGAAATGTTGATAAGATGCTATACTGCTGGCTTCTGAAATAGAGGAAGGGGCCACAAGCCAGGGAATGCAGTCAGTCTTAAAAAATCAACTGATGGTTTGGCAGAGCTGCATTCCTTCTGTACTGGTTTCAAATTAGTTTGTTGGGGTTAAGCAAGGGCTTTTCTTAGGCACATATAACTGATTGCATGAAAGTTCACAAATAAAAACACTTTTTTATCTAAGTTTATGGTGGCATTCAAGAAGAGGTCTCTTGAAACTAATCATTTGTTATGTGATTTAGAAATTAATGGTTGATTTCATCTTTCATCCACTCTGTCAGCAAGTATGTGCCATTGTTCTTGTGTAGAACACTTAGTAACTAGCAACAACTAGTACCTCTCTATAAGGACCTTTCCCTTACCTCAGGCCTCTCACCCCAAGTGTCATCCTTCCTTTTCCATTGGCCATGATGTTTTATTCTTCCAATTCATAGAACACATGGTTTTGGAGCTTCCTGGTGGTCCTTTATCTGTATTCCTCAATTCTACACATTCTTCAAAGTCTGTCTCAATCTCTCCCACTCAGGCATCCATTCTCTCTTCTAGCTGCTATGTTATAGATGATTATTAGTCTGTAATCTCACCTTACCTCTCATTCTTTGGGAATAGGACCTCTCCTCCTTTTGTAAAACTCTTCCTTTTCCCAACTTCTGTCCCTAACTCTCTGTTGTCAGAGGGGACTAGTAATACTCCATTTCCATGCCCACAGTGGGTGTGGTCCCGGACACCTGACTGAACTGGAAACCTAGAGTACTTCCACCTAGTCATTATCACATTGATTTGCCTGTGGACCCATCTCATCTCTAAAAATTGTGACCTGGGCATTCTATGATGAGCCCTTCCTCTCCTGGTCATCAGCTATATAAATGAGCACTTTTTTTTTTTTTTTTTTTTTTTTTTTTTTTTTGGTACCAGGGATTGAACTCAGGGGCACTGGACCACTGGGCCACATCTCCAGCCTTTTTTTATATTTTATTAGAGACAGGGTCTCACTGAGTTGCTAAGTGCCTCGCCATTGCTGAGGCTGGCTTTGAACCCGCGATCCTCCTGCCTCAGCCTCCCAAGTGCTGGGATTACAGGCATGCGCCACAGCGCCCAGCTAAATGAGCACTTTTGAGTTCCCAGAGATGGGCTGCAGAAAGTCCAACTGTTTGTTCTGGAAAATCAATCCACACCAGAAGGAAATAAAATGAGAACAAGAGACAAGATAGACAGAATGTGGGAGTGTGGAATCCCCCTTTTTAGCCCCATGCCTCTTTTTAGTTTAACCACTTATTTTTGCTTCTATAAAATGCTTGGCTTAAAGATAATAGGAGTCAAACTGTTGTGACTCCATTTTGTAATCAGCTGCCTCCATTTTATCAGCCTCGAGCTGTTGCAAGTCTCTGGTCACGGGGGACAAGGAGAGAACAAGTCCAGGCATGTTAAGCCAGCCCTTGCACAATAAGACCTTATAAGGTAAAAGCAGTGAGCTTGAGTAACAGTCAGCACATTCCATTGCTCTGAGGACAGCCTCCACCAATGAGTACCCCCTTAGTCATTTCCCAATCAATTTTAAATGTGCTTGGCATGTGCGGGCTCCCTTGGCCAACTACAATGTGACAAGACACCCTAACTGTAAAGATGGCCAATCATATAAACCCCCTCCCTCTCCTTGCTTCTACTCCAATAAAAGATTTGCCCCTGTTAGGTTCAGGACTCTCAGTATGGATCCACTGTGTTGGTGAGGTCTGAGAGTCTGAGCTTAAGCCTGAATAAAGGCTCTTTGTTTCTGCATACGCTCCAGATTCCTTGGTGGTCTTTGGGGGTCCGTTCTCTGGGCATTACAGGAGCACTTCTGAAGCCAATTTTATTCATATCCTTTTTATCCTTTGACTAAAGAAACTTCTCCTCATGCTGATTTGAGTGTTTGTCCTTTACAAACAAGAGTTCTGGCATCCTCTGGTCCCTTCCCATAAACCTCCTGCATTTTTATACATCATCACTTGGTAAGTATGCCACTCAATTTCTCCTTTTGCACAAGTTTTGTTCTCTTAACTGGATTGGGTGACTTGAGGACACACAGCCCAACTTGAATTTATCAAAATGCTTAACATCATTGTGGAAGAAACCTCAGAAAATACTTGGAGGTTGATTAATGGATGAACTTCCGCAGCAGACAAGTTGTATGTTTAGCATGCATTATCAGATATTATCAGCTCAACTGGGTACATGAAAAAGAACACAAGAGTCAGTAGATTAAAATCTTGCCTCTTTCTTTGTCTCTGTGGTATTATTTAAATGACTTCACCTTTCTGACCTCTAATTTCCTTTTTATATTTTGGATGGGGAATGATGTCTTTGGTATGAAACTTGGAGTTGCAAAGCACAGAAATGCAATTTAATTTGCAGTAAGCAGAAAAATAACTTTTAGTCTTATCTAACTAAGGAGCAGCAGACTGGATTTTCTGTTATGGTGGTTATGGATAAGCTAATAAAAATCTTTCCATTCCTTGGCCTTAATTTTCACACTGTGATACTTTTAGATAGGCATTCCTTAACTAGCAATGGACACAGCCACCAGGTGCTCCAGGCTTCCATTCAATCCATCATACAACCAAAGTAGAAAGATATGGTCTCTTGTAATAATTCTGGTAACAAATTTGGTTTAGGCCACTTTGACCCGCACATTATAACTTGATCTAATCACTGTGGCCATAAAAGAGTGGATTGTTTTGATTAATCCTGAATTGATGGCCCACTCTTGGTCCACTGAATGGCATCACTCCCAATTGGAACTACATAAATGATAAATGAGAGACTAGATCAGGCTGAATAGAGCTCCCCAAAACGCCCACCTCCTCATCTCTGGAAACCACAAGTGTTGCCATGTAATTCCAGTGCACCTTGCTGGTGTGATTAGAGAATCTCAGAGGTAGGATTCCACTGTATTACCTGAGTAAAACTATCACGAAGGTACTTTTTAAAAGGGAACAGGGGATCTGAGAGAAAATGGCAATATGACCATAGACATAGTGACAGGAATAATAAAAAAGGTTCTTAGTAGGAAAGGAAAAATAAAAAAGTTTCTATATATGGAGACCTGAGGACCTGAAGATTAAACTGTCAAAAGACAGATCAACAGAAGAAAAGTTAAAAAAAAAAAAAGTAAAAGTATGTTTTGCACGTGTGGAGCTTTAACAAAAAGAAGTTAGAATCCCAAGAAAGCAATTAGACTCAGGGGCTTATATACCATTTTAACAAAGGGTGATATATTGTGAAAAAGTAACTAGACAAAGGAAAGGAGATTTGGGCTTTTAGCTGTTTCTATTCTAGGGTACTGGGTAATTGAAGGGTACAAGAGGAATATAATCAGAAAATGACACACAGATGGCCAGAGTCAGGAAAGGATGAATATTAAGCTCGTGTACTTTTCAGAGGACAGTGTTATAGAATCACACCCTTTCTCCATTTCCTGACAAGAAGGAAAACACAGCAAAATCCAGTTGATGCAGAGAATGGTCTCCTCCTCTGAGCTCTGGTTTTTCTTTTACAACCAACAGGTAGAACAGCTCTGGAATTTTTGGAGGAGAAATTCAAACTTAATATAACTTTTGTTTCCAGACTCTCATACCATTAAATCTTTGCTGACTACTTAATAATAATTATATAAATAATATTTATAATGCTTGCAGTGATTTTTAGAATCTCTACTTTCAGAATTAATGTCTGTGACTTGCTTGGTCTTCTCCACTGAGGTACTCACAGAGGTACTTTTAGCTCTTATTAAGAGTGATGGTGGCATGTAAATCATATTTTGCTTTTAGTGTATAAAAGAGTAAGGTATTTCTTTTTGCTTTATTACACACAAATTTGTATGCTATTTTTCGAGTAATATATGAATTTCAGGTATTCCTGAAAATATATGTATTTGGTGTTGTTACTTGTACAGGAACTGATGCAGGGTGAAAAAGGGAGGTGTTCACATTGGGGGGGGGGGACCATTAAGGAGAATGTGGAATTATCTGATTAGGATAGACATCCCCTTTCTTCAGAAATCTATGGCATAAATATAAAAGGACTTATTTCCAAAAAGAACCTGATCTATTTCTTCCCTTGAAATGCCACTATTTCCTGCCATTGTTATCTATTTACCTCCATAACCTTTGTGAAACATTCCACCTCTCAGAGGATTTCTGGAATTCCCAAAGTCAAATGTTGGTCCCTCTTTAGTTGCCTCTGGGAGCCAGTTTTCAGAGATTTCCATTTGGTGGGAGAATTGGCATAAGTCACCTTACCCCATAATAAGGAAAATATCCTTCTGTTGATGTGCACTTGAAAAATTCTTACCAGTATATGTGAAAAATAAAATGTGTGCTTTAAAAGTTTAAATACTAAGACAGCTTTCCCTATTGCAATATTAAAAGTTATGTGGTTTTCCCAGGCTGCTTCTTATCGAATCCATCTCAGTCTCACTTGATTATAATGAGCATACAAATGCACATGATATTAATAGCACCATTGAAAGTAATCCCTGCTACTAAGCACGCATCTGCCTTCCTAACCTTGCCCGTAACAATAGATATCAATATCACTGTCAGTAACAGTGCCTTCTCACACAAAGAACAACCACCACAAGCATTTATCTCTGTCACTTATTTGTTATGCATTTCAATTCTTCCATTAGTGCTTTTTGTCAGATTAATTATAAAGATCCCTTTCCATTTTTGCTCCAGATTTAGGATTGATGTCTGAATCCACAGATAATTCTGCCTCCTTAATTGTCCCTTTCCCTGCTGGAGACATCATCCAGATGACTCCTGTGTCTAGCTGGGAGGGATTCTTGATGGAATGAGAAGACTGGAACTCCATCAAAGCTTTCCCTCACTGAGTGCTTTGGTGACAGGATGATAGTCATGTGCCCACAAACCTAGGTGAATTCAGGGTAAGATTCTTGCTTTTCTCCCTAGTGGAATATTATAATCACCTTGGGATCTAAAACCAAGCCAGGGACTGGTCATGGTGGTACACATCTGTGATCCCAGTAGCTTAGGAACCTGAGGCAGGAGGATGACAAGTTCAAAATCAACATAACAACTTAGTGAGAACCTGTCTCAAAATAAAAAAAAAAAATACAAAGGGCTGGGGATGTGGTTCAGTGCCCCTGGGTTCAATCCTCTGTATCAAAAAACAAAAACAAATCAACAAATCAAACAAAAGCCAAGGAACAATAAGAATAGCAAAAGCCTGCCTAGGTGACATGCATTCTCAGTTCAGTCAGAATCTTGGAGACTGAGTCCATGACTGAAAACCACTGTTCTAACATTTTAAATAGACAGAATGCAAAGGACTCAACACATTTCCAAATGCTGTGTCATCTGCTGAAATGAATAGGCAGAGAGAATCTGCAAAATCCCACCATGACTCACTAAAATAGTGGGTCTCTACCTACTGTTTTGTCCCAGGCACTTGTTAAAGTCTGAAGACATTTTCTGTTGCCACTCCAGAGAAAGAGGGTGCTACTGACATCTATTGGTTGGGGAGCACAAATGCTAAACATCCTGCAATGCATGGGACAGGTTTCAGCAACAAAGAATTATCTAGCCTTTATTGCCAATAGTCTTAAAGTAGAGAAACCGTCCCTAAAGGAAGGTGACTGTGTCTCTTTGTCTGGACTCTCTGTAAAATCTATTAAACTGAAATTCAGAGCTCCCAATGGTAAAAGTTAAAGTCTCTATACAGTTTTTATTTTGAGGATGATTAATAAGGAACAATGCTGATTTCTTTAAATCATCTTCATATTCTCCTTTACCCTAAAAGAAGCTGTTCTTAGCACAGGTGGGGATGACTCAGATTTCAAAGTCTGTTTTTTAGATGTCATACAAGGAAATTAGTTACTTCTCCAAACACCAGCCAAACCTATCTGAGGGGTTTCAGACTTGCATTGAATTCCAGACTTTAAAATTTACATCTTCCAATGGCTTTAACACCATTCTCTAGACAGCCTTCTTCCAAATAAATCATATTTCTTTAGCAGAAAGTAGAAAGGGGACTATACCAAATGAACAAAGTGCCCAGTCATCAGCATGTGTGTGTAAGTCATTTGATTTTAGAGTCAAAGAAACACATTATGAAGCTGTTGTTCAGAGCAGTTGATATTGCTCAGTTTTCCAGATAATGGTAGAGTTAGGACTGGTATTTGTGTCCCTTGATTATCCATTTTTTTCCTACCACTTCCCGCATTCTCAAATTTGATTAATACAGCTAAAAAGTCAATCCAGTAATGTCAAATTTAGCTCTTAAAAATTAAGGACTCTTGCCAGACGCGGTGGTGCACACCTGTAATCTCAACAGCTTGGGAGGCTGAGGCAAGAAGATCCCAAGTTCAAAGCCAGCCTCAGAAACTTAGTGAGGCCCTTAGTAACTTAGTAAGACTTTATCTCAAAATAAATAAATAAATAAATAAAAGGGCTGAGGATGTGGCTCAGTGGTCTGGGTTCAATCCCTAGTACCAAACAAATAAATGAATGACTGAATTACTCTTTAAGGTTTTTCCCCAAATAAGGGTAAGCATATCATCTGTTTATCCAAGAAGAAGTTACACCTCAATTGAGGAAAAATGAACACATTTGGTTCTGAAAACCCGAGGCAGCTGATATTATATTTTCTAAATTTGCCTGCCAAAAATACCCCATCCTACATATTCTTTTTAGAGTGTTACTATGACACGACTCTCAGTGGTAAGGGCTACTCTGAGCCTGGGTAGACCTTCTCAGTTTCCTTGCCCAACAGTGTAAAGTGTGTTATATGTGTGATTTCCAAGATTATTTTATAAAATTTCTATGAAGTTCTGCCTTTTTACTCTTGGGGGTTCACTCTTGGAACCTAACCACCATGCTATGAGAAACCCAAGTACCCATGTAGAAGGGCCACCTACTCTCTTAATAAGCAGCCAGTATCAGTTGCCAGACATGAACTGAGGGAACCTTCAGATGATTCCAGTCCCCAAGCAAACATTATCTCCAGTATTCAGGCTCTTCTAGCTAATGCCATGTGGGACACAGATGCACAATCTCTGCTCAGTCCTTCCAAAATTGCAAATTTGTGAACAAGGTATATGTCACCTGATATTTTAAAACACTAAGTTTGGGGTCCTTTGTTACTAAGTAATAGATGACTAAAACACCTTGTTCCAAGTTTTTGAGTCACACCATTCACCTGACTTCTTGTGATCATGCTTGGCTCATGGCCAATTTTTACTAATTGTCTATTCAATCATTGATTGAATCCATTACATGCTCACAATGAAGTTCCAGATCTGGCTTAGCAAATATTAAAAACTCCATAATGAACATCAATTAGTAAAATGACATTCTGTGTCATTCATCAGACTTTAGTGAGCATGGTAAATGGAGTCTTCTCCTCAAAGATGAATCCTCTGTCTAAACATATTGGATTCTAGGTCTAAAAGGGCCAGTAACTAAAGTGTGGTAAGCTCATCAGCATAAAGCATTCTGTGATTTCAGTACGTGGTGCAAACAAATAGTCTCTCTTCCAATATATGAACTTCATGGAACATCTTAAATCTCAACTTCAGCTATTTACTTTGCTTTACATCTGAGTATTTCATATGTGATGAATCCCAAGCATGAATGAAGAAATGAAGAAGTAATTCTTACATGCTCTAAAGAATATCCTTGGATGGAAAGTTACAGACATTGTTTTCCAGACCCTAGTTCTGTCTTTGCATCAGCCAAATCTCTTCATAATCAGGCATGTGTTTTGGTAGAAGAAACAACACTCTTTATGTTGGCTGGCCTCCATTACAGCAGAATATGTGCCATGTAAACTCACCAAGGAGCCCCCAGCCAAGTGTTTTCGATTTATGAAGTCTTAGATGTGGTCTACAATGAGTTAATTACCCTTGGGAGCAAAATGCTATCTTATAGATCAAAGCAGTATTTAAGATTTATTTGTGTTAGTGAAATAACTCACAATAATGTAAGATAATTTTTCTAAGGCTATGGTCTCTCAGAGTTGAAAAATAATTCCCTTTCTCTGAAGCCAGGGATATAAATTGGGGTCAGTTCTTTTGAGAAATAAAGTTTCTAAAAGCAAGATTGTTTTGAAGGAGAAGCAGGCTGAAGAATAGAAAGGTAGGAGGGAAAAAAATGTAAGTTGACTTGTCCAACATGGGCCAGAAACTCAATCTAAGACAGCTTGGTATTGATGCAAGAATAGAAAAATAGACCAAAGAAACAAAAAGCCCTGGAGTTGACTTCCCTGGTTAAGTAAGCCTGGTGTAGGAAAAAATCTGGCACTGTGTATCTAGGGGAAAGGATAAAATTCTAATTAAATATGTTGAGACAGTTGGTTATCCAAAACAAAGAAAAGAAGTTGGGCTCGCATATCATGCTGTTAATTAATTCATATTCAAAAATCAGTTCCAAATGGTTTAACTACTTAAATATGAAAGGCAAAATTTAGGGACAAAATGTAGATTAAAAAAAAGTTTATGACCTGAAGGCAGAGAAGGCTTTCTTTAAAAGTATTGAAAAAGCCACGCCTGGAATGCCTTGTAGCAAAGGGGGGTTTATTTAGGGGCCGTGCGGAAGGGAAGGGCGGAGGGAAAGAATGGCGTGGAGGGGCAGGGAAGGAACCAGGGAAAGGAAAAAGAAGGACAAGGGGCAGTTTCAGTCCAGAGCAGGCTTAAATAGGACACTCGTGACCAGCCAAACCCCTGGAAGGAGTCCATGTCCCCCTGAGGGGTGGGGTGCACCTGAGGGCTGGCCAGCAGAGCTGGTCAGCCTGAGGCAGCTGGGAGGTGTGGCCTCCCTAGGCTACCTGGGAAGTGTGGCCTCCCTGCATGGAATCTAACAAAAAGGATGAAAAAAACATAAAGGCAAAAGGAAAAAGGTCATAAATTCAGCTGTATTAAAATTAAGACACCTTAAAACACAAGCCACTAAAAGAACACATTTGTAACAAATACAGTTCACAAAGTTTGTTACCACAGATATATAAATAACTCCAAAAATAAATTTTAAAAAAACAGTGGAAAATGGGCAAAAGTTAGGAACAAACATTTCAAATAAAATGTAACACAAAAGCACAGTTAACTATGCTCTTTATATGTAATATGAAAGGAATTGCACTCTAAAAGCATGTATAACAAATTAAATAAAATAAATAAATAAAAATGTAACATAAAAGACTAATAAAAACAAGAAGGAACTTGACTTTATTTGTTTTCAGAGGAGCTGAAGGTATAGCTCAGTGGTAGAGTGCATGCTTAGCATGAGCAAGTGCCTGGGTTCAATCTTCAGCACGAAAAAAAAAAAAAAAAAAAAAGATTAGTAATTAGAAAATGCAAAATGAAAATGAAAATTTTACACTGAATTAAACAATTAGATTGGTGAGAATAAAGTCTGATTATAACAAGCATTGACAATATGGAGAGTTAATAGGAAATATCTCCCTGATTATGGGAATGTAAATGAGGAAAACACTTTGGGAAACAATTTAGCATAATACAAAAATTTGAACATATCCAGATCCTACAATACCAGCAATTTTGCCACTAAAGATGTCATTGGCATACTTTGCAAAGAAACCTGAAAATTTGTGTATATATGCATTGTTTATAACAAAACATAGAGCCAATCTAAATCTCTATGAACTTTAGTATAAATACTCTGTAGTTTATTCCTGTAATGTAGTTTATTCCTGTGTTACAGGAATAATAAATATCCCTTTAGTATTTAATATTGGAATATTACAGAGCAGTGTAAATAAAGGAGCTCCAGCTATATATATCATATATAAGGCTGTGTGAAAACAGTCATGGAAGTCACAGTCACTGTGACTTAGCACTTTCAAAATGTATCATAAGGAGCTGGGGTTGTGGCTCAGTGGCAGAGCACTCGCCTAGCCTGGGTGAGGCACTTCGTTTGATCCTCAGAACCACATAAAGACAAATAAATAAAGGTATTATGTCCATGTACAACTAAAAAGTATTTTTTAAAAAATGTATTATAAAACATGTAAGTAGAAAAATAGGTAAAATAAAGTGAGATATCACAAGTACTTAAATAAATAGAAAACTATGCAAGAAAACATAAGAATGATTAATGACATTCCTGATATTAATAATCTCTAAAAGGAGCTAGAGGAAACAGCCAGGTATGGAGACCAAGGGAGCTTTCAGGATATGTTCTGTTAAATTAGGGGATTGGTTCACAGTGTTCTTTAAATCATACAAATTGGGGCATGGATTCACAGTGTTCTTTAAATCATACAAATATGGCCCATGTACTCTTATCTAAATGATATATTTCAAAATACAAAAAAAAAAAAAAAAAAAAAAAAACACAGAAAAGTAAATACCATGCTATCTAATGGCAAGTTTCACATCCGAACTTTCTGATATCTTTTTGTAAACTAGGAAACTGGGCTAGGTTGATTAACATTCATTTCCGAGAGGCGTTTAGAATTAACTGCTCTGTGCTAACACAAGAGGAGCATGGTTCCTGTTACCCAACCTATAAATAGATAAGCAAAGGTTATTTTAAGAGGAAAACAATGCCCACAGCTTGGAATGTTTATTTTAAAAGGTGTTCCCTTGGCTT
Organism: Tamias sibiricus; assembly: GCA_025594165.1. Lineage (NCBI taxonomy): Eukaryota > Metazoa > Chordata > Mammalia > Rodentia > Sciuridae > Tamias > Tamias sibiricus. The sequence continues at coordinate 34,329,938 of CM046673.1, read as the reverse complement.
TTGCCTTTTCAGCACAACCTTGACCTGAACATTCCCCAGAGGACAAGAGCTCCATCAGAACATTCTCCACTCAGGCCGCCATGTTCATCCATCTCACCCTTTCACCTTTGTGGGCCCCTTGGTTTCTCATGGCCAGCCATCACCTTATTGTTTAGTTATTTATTATTTCCTAATTTCTTTTCCTTCATTAGATGGCATCAAAACTGTGACTCTAAAGTGTATTTTTGGTTTCAATCAACAAAGACCTTCTGAAGTCAGAACAACAATCCTGCTCTAAATACATTCAGGGATCAAAAATGATACCAAATCTGTCTTCAGGAATACCATTTCATAAGACTCCATAAAATGGTCAAAATTAATAGGAAGGTACTGAACTGGAGGGATAATTTAAATACAAAAAAAATATTTTAAATAACATTCTTGGTGAAAATTGATGTGCAATGAATTGTGCAAATTGTGCAAAATTTTGATGCATTTGGTGTAGGTAGACACCCATGGAACCAGTTTTGCAATGAAAGAAAACACTTTTGCAATCCCTAAAAATTTACTCAGGACTCCTTGTAAACCACCTCCCCCTTCAATTCTCACCCTGTAGCTGTGGATCTGCTTAATTTCTTTTCTTTAAAACTTATATAGATTAGCTTGCTTTAAGGATTTTATTTATTCTTTGGGGAAAGGAGTCTTGCTTGCTTCTATCACTCAGTTTGATGATTTTGACATTCAGTTGTGTTCTTTTGTGTACCAGGAACTTCTTTTTTTTTTTTTTTTTTTTTTTTCTATTTCTGAATAAGTACTACAGCAAGGAAATAGTATTAATCCAGATTTCCCAGTCTTCATATTTTCATAATAGACGAAGTTCACATGAACAGTAATTACCCAGATGCATCTGCTCTTGACTTCACATCATACAGTGATCCCAAACTCTTTACCACTGTTCTTCTTCATCCATTGCAGGGGATCTTCCCTGAGTGCATAAACATGTGCATATCGTTCATCATCTTCCCCATGCTCTCAGACATTCCCAGTGTGCCATGGGGCAGCTGCTCAGCACAGGGGAAGCACTGGGAATCTGAAGATACCCATACTGGAGGGCATTCCATTTGAATTATGAAAGTAGTATATTCTGCTTGAGAGATCCTAAGCTAAGCTGCTTACAAAGCTTTAATAATCAGCTTCTTCAGTTTTTTTTTCTATGTCCTAATATTGTAGGTATTAAACTTGAGACCATAAGTTTAGGTTATCATGAAAGATAAATTTATTTTATGTGGCATTAGTATTCTACAGCTGAAATTAATTTACAGTTGAGCACACATTTCACGAGAGGCAGAAATTTCATAGTTCTATGTTTTGTTCCAATCCACCCCTCAGCCCTTTTAAACTTAGGTCTGCCTCTAACTCCTACAAGGTATAACCTGGGTAGAAGGCAATGACTAGCAGTTACTGAGATGAGATTCTCACCTGGGCTGCAGCTGTCTGTCATGCAGCTCACTCTACATCCTCTTTGCATCCTCCACTAGAAACCTTTAGGTTTGTATCTTATAACTATCCTGACTGTGCCATTGAAAAACGTTTTTTGTTTTTTTTTTTTTTTTCTGATGCTGGCTATGTAGGTGAGGCTCAGTTGATCTGTCTCAGACCCATCTGAGATATGTCAAGAAGATATCTCTTTTCTCCCACTTCCATACCAGGTGGAGACTTGAGCAGATCTCTGGGACAGTGCATTGCTTTATAGAGTCTTCTCTGCTCTCCAGTCCTGCTATTATCTGAAAGCTTTTTTTTTTTTTTTTTTTTTTTTCCTTCTGGGATAAACTCTGAAGAATGATTTTTCAGGACCCAAGGATTCTTCACAGACACTTAGAATTATTCTCCTCCTCTGCTAATGAAGCCTTCATGACTGTGTTACTCTTGTCATGCAAAGCTCATTTTTTTTCTTATTGTAAATACATTTTTTTTCAAATGCTCTTTGGTTCCTCACACACATGCACTTCAGGTATATAGTCCTTCCCAGTGGGTTGGACACACTTCAGCATATCCAATCCCAGCATTGTATTCCTCAATATATCACCAGACATTGTGTTAACAAAGCAAAATGAAGTTTCTTGGAACTTATGTAGTTGGAAAGAAGATAACACAACATGGTTTTAGAAGTAACTTGAAAGGGGAAGTTAGACATGGGATATTTACAGCACTTTGGGGTCTGGGTGGAAGCAACCCCAGGTGGGTCTTTCAAAAGGAGAAACTGTCTACAACTGGAAAAATACTTGCTGTTGGAGTTTTGAGTTGGTCATCCCTGAGGCAAGGGTCTTGAAGAATATATTTGATAGATATGTTTTTGTTGGTTAAGCAAGCTGTTTGCCCAGTGAGAAAACTATTATCTCTGGTAAGTTGATGTGTAGGAATTTCCTAAAGCAAACAGTCAAGTTATTTATTGGTTCACAGTCTTATCTTTCCTGGGCAAAGTTCCCTGGAAGATACCACTAAGTCATGTTGACAGATGTCAAAATACCTTATGTAAGCCATATTGATGTAGAAAATCTCCAAACTTACTTGCTTAGACCTAAACTTGGATTCACATAAAATTTTTAATGTTATTTGCAAGGTATAACCACTAATCACCTCAGAATTTCTAGAAAATACCTCCACATAATGGGGAATCAGAGAATAGCTTTCAGATGAGATGACATTTTGAAGCAAGTCTTGAAAAAGGAACCAGATCAAGAGAAACAGAAAGAAGCAGGACAGCCTTTAGTAAGTATTTGTATAAATGCACACATGGGTGGTGACATTTGTGAAGAACATTGAGAAGGAAAAGTCTATGTTTGAAAAAAATTAGTCTGTTTGGGTGAGTACAGTAAAGCCAGAACATGATGTACCTGCATGCATGATTGAAGAGTCCTTATGGCTTTAATTACATATTTATAATCATTGAATGACTTCACATAGAAGATATTCAATAAATGCTAGTGACATCTTCACTACAAGATCACATTAAACATTAAGAACAGGTTTTGTTGGCATTATAATCAGGCATTCAGGGATAGTTGAATCCCCAGTAACAAAGAAAAACAGCAAAAGCAGAATTGCAGTATTCTTCATATGCAAATGCACTCTATGATCCAATACAGGGCTCTAGGTTTAAAAGCACTTTTAGAATACAAGGCTTAGGGCTCTCTCTGAAAAGAAAAAAATGTAAACAGTGAAAAAAATTGAATTTAGTTTCCCACATGCATATATAGAGTCACGAAGAGCATTAGAGTTTGTGAGACTGTGGGGTAGCTAGATCTTCTATGATTTTACATCCTCCACACATCTCTGGAAGAAAAAAAAAATCAGGAAATATCTGCATGGAGTTTGTTCCTTAGTTTTTTATTTCATATGTGTGCTTTGTTGTTTTGTTTTGTTCTAGCACTCAGTTCTCACTGGCAAATGTGATCTAATCAATACCTGAAGTGCTGCCAAAGCCAGACTAATTTTAGGGTAGGGTTAAAAGATGAGTAAGCAGAAAGATGCAGAGGGGACAGCGTACTGCTAGGCTTCTAAGCCCCTATATTCTTATATTTTTGTCCTCTGTATAAATTCACTTCTATTGAATACATGGGTTTGTAGCTATTTTTACCTTTTCCGGGAGACCTAGAAATTCTGTATCCTGCCCCATAAATCAATTTTCTATCCGTGGATTCCCAAACGATCTATATCCACAGTGAATAATGCAAGTAAGGAACCCAATCTTGCTTTATTAATAGGGGTGCTAATACCCATGGTGGAAAAATTTACATTAAAAGCTGGGTTGGCAGACTGACCATATAGCTCAGTGGTAGAGTGTTTGCCTAGCATGCATGAGGCCCTAGGTTTGAACCCCAGTACTACAAACAAAACCTGAGTTGAAATATAATGTTAAGTGAAGTTAGTCAATCTCAAAAATCCAAACACTGAATGTTTTCTCTGATATAAGGAGACAGATTCACAGTGGTGTTGGGTTGGGGTACACAGGAGGATTAGAGGACCACTAGAATGGTTAAAGGGGAGGGAGGGGAAGGGGAGGGAGCAAGGGGGGGGAAAAAAAAAAAAAAAAAAAAAAAAAAAAAAAAAAAAAAAAAAAAAAAAAAAAAAAAAAATAAAAAAAAAAAAAAAAAAAAAAAAAAAAAAAAAAAAAAAAAAAAAAAAAAAAAAAAAAAAAAAAAAAAAAAAAAAAAAAAAAAAAAAAAAAAAAAAAAAAAAAAAAAAAAAAAAAAAAAAAAAAAAAAAAAAAAAAAAAAAAAAAAAAAAAAAAAAAAAAAAAAAAAAAAAAAAAAAAATAAAACAAAAAAAAAGAAAAAAAAAACAAAAAAAAAAAAAAAAAAAACAAAAAAAAAAAAAAAAAAAAAAAAAAAAAAAAAAAAAAAAAAAAAAATGTAAAAAAAAAAAAATAAAAAAAAAAAAAAAAAAAAAAAAAAAAAAAAAAAAAAAAAAAAAAAAAAAAAAAAAAAAAAAAAAAAACAAAAGATGGATAATTATACCAAAAAAAAAAAAAAAAATAAAAAAAAAAAAAAAAAAAAAAAAAAAAAAAAAAAAAAAAAAAAAAAAAAAAAAAAAAAAAAAAAAAAAAAAAAAAAAAAAAAAAAAAAAAAAAAAAAAAAAAAAAAAAAAAACAAAATCGCATTATAAAAAAAAAAAAGACCCAAAAAAAAAAAAAAAAAAAAAAAAAAAAAAAAAAAAAAAAAAAACAAAAAAAAAAAAAAAAAAAAAAAAAAAAAAAAAAAATAAAAAAAAAAAAAAAAAAAAAAAAAAAAAAAAAAAAAAAAAAAAAAAAAAAAAAAAAAAAAAAAAAAAAAAAAAAAAAAAAAAAAAAAAAAAAAAAAAAAAAAAAAAAAAAAAAAAAAAAAAAAAAAAAAAAAAAAAAAAAAAAAAAAAAAAAAAAAAAAAAAAAAAAAAAAAAAAAAAAAAAAAAAAAAAAAAAAAAAAAAAAAAAAAAATAAAAAAAAAAAAAGAAATACTTTGTATACAACGGTAAAAAAAAAAAAAAAAAAAAAAAAAAAAAAAAAAAAAAAAAAAAAAAAAAAAAAAAAAAAAAAAAAAAAAAAAAAAAAAAAAATTATGTAAATGGAGGGGAAAAAAAAAGAAAAGGTGGTAGAATAAGATGGATATCATTATCCTAAATGCATGATTGGAGACTTGAATAGTACGAAATACTTTGTATACAAACAGTGTTATGTAAAAAGAGGCTCTATATGTGTATTATGAATTGTAATGCATACTACTATTACAAATACAACTTTGAATAAAAAAAAAAAAAAAAAAAAACCTGAGTTGACATATAACACTTAGCTGCCTCTTTTTCTAAATCCACATACATGTTTGGATTCTGAATTATTTGGATGGTCTTATGAAGGAAGGAAATTAAATATAGGGGTAAAGAAATATGGCCATGTCTATATTAAATAGCTGGCTTAAAATTCCCCTCATACAACCACAAGCGCCAAGTGGGCAAAAAAGAGAAATAACACTTTGTTTTTAGGACTTATTAATATACATTTTACTTTCCCACTAGAAGTTATGACCCCTTAACATGCCAAACTCTGGACAATTATACTAGCAGATTTTTCTGCTTTTGAAGGGAAGTTGGAAACAAATGAACAGTACAGCCAGAGAAGGGGTTCAAATTTCTTTTATCCTTACCAGAATTTTATGCCTTTGCTTTACGAAGGAAGGAAGAAGAAGATCTATAAGAGAGAAGGACATCCAGAAAAATACTTTTAGCACCACTGTGCAAACATTGTTCTTAGCTGTACTCTCTGCAGCTGGCCAGTCCTAGGCTGCTGATGTCATTATACCAGATGGCCACCTAGCTAAGGCCTGAGTGGAGCTGGGCTGAACTAGTTAGCCTCCATATGAGCAGACTATCTCTAGTTTTCTGCGTATACCATAGTGTTTAATTGTATTTATTGCATTAAATGCATCTCTGTTAGCCTACCCCTCCCTATTGCCCATTCGCTGAGGGCTACCTATGATAATGGGGGCCAATGTAGCTGTTCTCATTAGGAGACACCTACCTACCACCTGGGCCATTCTCTCACATGGTAGGAATTGTAGCAGACTTTCTCCCATGCCACATTTCACATACGTGACAAGATAGCTAAGGTCTCACCTTCCTAGCCTACCAAACTGCAAAGGGTAGTCATGAAGTTGTAAATGTTAAGTACAAGTCTGCTGCCATCTTCCTGGAAATCTTTTGCCCTACTAATAAAAAGGACAGACATAGTGATATTACCAATCTCTCTTCTTCCTGCTTCAAATGCAGATGCTTATCTACTAGTTGGGCTGCCGCTTCATGCCCAAGTCTGAAGGGGAGGCTGAAAAAATCACAAATCTTCTGTGCTAATACATTCCATCCCCAGAACCAATACCAGCAGTTCCCTCTGTCTCACTTTGTTGCCATGTGAGAACAATAAACCCCTATAAGCTCAATCTAATACTAGTTTTCTATTCACATTCTTGACTCTTATAGAACCTATCTGGAAAGGAAACAGGGAAAAAAATCATGAAACTAAATCACCCAAATGGAAATTCACATCTGAGTTGAAAAATAATCACCGTTTTTCTTTTTTGCAATATAAACATTTACAATCTGCATCTGTGTGATATTCTCCCCAGGTGCATGAGACAGGGAAAATAGAAAGTGAGGCTGTTCTGGTTTTTTACTTATAAGTTCAGGAACAAATATAGAAAAATGATTCTCCATAGAGAAAGAAAAAGCTGGGATTCAAATTTCAAGTGTCACAAAGTTTCCCAGTGCCCTGATCTTTGAAGCTGGACTCTCGGCTCAGATTTCACAGGTCCAGATGTCTAAAAAGCTGCTTTGTATTGCAACAATAGAACTATGCACCATATTTCTTTTACACATTTAAATTGCTATGTATTTCTTCATTAAGAACACAGCCGATTTACCAAAAGAGAAATATATTAATAGGATATCTTAAGGAGTTATGGTTTAGCCTAAGCCAGCTGGGTTTAGCACTTCAGAGTATCATATTCTAGATTATTATACTTCCAGGCAATAGTTATATATTTGAGTCAGCTTACTAGCAAAAAAGCACTAGCAATAGAGTCAGACAAATTTGAAATTGAATTCTGGTTCCTCCATTTATAGTAGTATGAGTCACTTGCAGCAAGTATACTGGTTGCTTATTAAGACTGGGACTTTGGACAAGTAATTTAACCTATATCAATCTCAGCTTTTTCAGCTGGAAAAGTAATTACTAAAACTCTGCCATCAAGATTTTGGTGAGAAGTTGAAAAACAAATCTGATAAATAGTATCAGCAATTATCATTAACACAGTTCTGCATTATATTTTGCAAGAACGTCCCAAAGTGTCACTCTTTCCAGGATGAGGCAGGAAAAGGGTGATGACATACTGATCCAGTACTCCAGGTCTGTAGTCTATGCTTGACATTTCTGTGTAGCTGCTTAAGTCATTTTGACCCATAGCAATTTAGAAAACAGATTAATCCAAGTAAAGTTTTACTCTCTCTCCAGCTTCCCATGGGTTGGCAAGACTGAAATTCAGAGGTGAAGTGGAGGTCAGAACCAGTCCCCTTTGGAAGTCAGGGTTATAGATCCTTTGTAGCAAGCAAGAATCCAGGAGTTCCCTGAAGAGGCCCTGTGGCCCTGTTCTCCATGACACAGAGAACAGAAGCTGCACTGCCAGCCCCTCTGCTCCTCTGTCAGTTAAAAGCTTAAACAGCTGCACTCTTTGCTAGTTTATTGATTTTGAATAAAGGAATTCTAGACAAGTTCTTTATTTGGTACAATTTGTCCAGGAGGCTTATTACATGTCATAAAAGGGTGTCTGCCAGATTGTTTCACTTGAATTATAAACCAAGCTGATTTTCTTATAATGATATCCACCAACCAACAGCTTCCAACACTTGCAACTTATTCTAGTGAATAAGAAAGGCAAGTTAGACAAGTCACAGAGATTTATTTGTTTGTTTGTTTGTTTAATTGAATGTGGAAATTAGGCTTGGATTTACCTGAGTCTGGGACTTGCCCTCAGTGAGCTAATGTTCTCCAGAGACAGTGGCATGAGCCAGACCTCAATTATGAGTTAGGATTTGCTATTAAATAGCTGTGGTTTCACAGCATTTCTGGGTCTCTGTGAATTCATCTGTAATACGAGCTTACTTGTGTTACTTGATCACCAAGGATACTACCAAATCAATACTATTCTACTTCTTTGATTTAAAATGTCAGCATTACAAATTTGCCTGATGAATGGTGATACCTAAATAGTTGTAACACCTTTCCTGGTCCCAAGCATGACATGCTTGAGATCATACTATATATGCCTAGCCTAGGCTACTAAGTGTACACAAATTGCCCTCTTTAATATACCCAAGAACTGTTAATGTTCAATTTTTCTAGTAGTACTTTCTCTATCACAGAATCATTTACGAGCACCTAACACATATTATTGATCCTTGGGGTTTATATTTATTGGAATCCTATTGGGCTCTTTCACGGGACCCAGTTATTCTGCGTTGAAGAAACACGGAGAGGTAGGTATTCTATTACTGTACAAAAGCAGAGACATAAACGTGTCTGTAGTTAGGTTGGCACGGGCCTACACCGCCACCTGTTGGCTAATGTGTTAATATTCACCACAGAGTACTAAGCTTTCAGAAATGCTTATTTCCACAATAGAAAAACAAAGTAGCAGAATATGTGGAGGCCAATTTTTGGCTAAATTTACTCATAATGGAAAAGTAAAAACATTCCACTAAAATTGGTGAGGCTACTTAATTGTAGATGGCCATGCAGTAGATGGCAGGTTTTCACTCACTTTTTCTAATAAAGCACTAGAAGACAATAGAAAGGTAGAATGATAGAATTTCAGGGAAGCTTTTAAGTAATAGCATGACTTTGCCAGGTTGTGAGGTATCCCATAGTGCAGAACTTCACATTGAGGGTGTCAGATCTAGAGCTCATTTGTTCAGATTTTTAATTCAAGGATTTTTTTTCTGGGTAACTTTCTCTAAGATATATTACAGAGCTCTTCATATTCTCTACTTTTAGTAGAGGGCCACTAAGAATCAGAGGCAGTATTTATAGTATTTCTTACATAAATTCACACCATTCAAGAGCAGCGATTTAGTTAATAATCGCTATTTCTATCTGCTTGTTAAATTTTTTTAACCACTGTTAGGATGTTTTCAGAATCTAAACATCCAAAGAACAACTTCTCCCCTTTTTCTTCCTCAACTGTTCCAGCAAGTCATTCATTTTCTCCCATTGGGATTGTGTGCCATGTGAAGAAATGTCAATGAGAACTCTGTCTCCATTGAGACACAGGATTCGTATGTTGTGGTCCCCTGAAAATGCTAATTGCTCACTGGAGACAACCAAGAGCTAATGACAAAAACAACTCCCAAAGTGCTTCCCTATCCTGATTACATCTTTGAACCCATCTGAGGGATATGGAGACTCAAATTGGGGCAAGGTCTGGTACAGGGGATTGCCACCTCACTGAAGAAAAGAGGACCACTAGCAGGGCTCATTTGGAGAGAAGTCAGAAAACTTCTACCAGGAACAATATTTAGAACTTAGTAAGTTTTTTTAAAGACATCTAACAATATTTTTATTTTGATTTTTTAAATGAGTGTTTCCTAACAAGTACCTTAAAAAGAAGTAACAAATCCAGCTCCCAAGAACAGCAGGGAGACTGAGAATGCAGGAGTCGTGTTCTCCTTCCTAGTTAATGTGAGGGTGGATGGTGGTCAGCAGTGAAGACTTCAGAGGGAAAGGAAAGCTGGTTGCATCCAACTGGATGAATTAAATGCTGACTTGGTGCCTCCAAAGTATTCTTAGAGGTTTGATATGGGAAATTATGTGGACTCCCAACCTAATGGCTGATCCTCACCCTGTTTAGAGACCATCAATTGCACCATTTTCTTTGAATCTACCCTCCCTCTTCCCTTTCTATTCCCATTGACATTCCTTAGCCCAAATGACAAATGGTACCACAATTGCCTCATAACAAATCTTCTTCCCTGGAAGTCATTTTTGCACATGGTCACCAGTCACTTAGAGATACAAATTGGATCATGTCATTTTCCTGTTTAAAATCATTGACAGGGCCGGGCGCGGTGGCGCACGCCTGTAATCCCAGCACTTTGGGAGGCTGAGGCAGGAGGATCATGAGTTCAAAGCCAGCCTCAGCAATGGCAAGGCACTTAGCAACTCAGTGAGACTCTGTCTCTAAATAAAATACAAAAAAGGTCTGGGGATGTGGCCCAGTGGTCGAGTGCCCCTGAGTTCAATCCCCGGTACCAAAAAAAAAAAAAAAAAAAAAAAAAATCATTGACAGGGAGACAAAATCCAAGCTTCTTAGCATGGCATATAAAACTCTCCAATTTGGCTAGAATCTTTTTGTCTAGCCTCATTTCCTGACTCCACAGCTCTAGTCCTACTGTTCAGTTTCCCCTTTGCCACACGCCTCTCTGACTGGCCTCTCTGTCTATATTAACAGTTGATTCCTCCAGCCTGCTGTGTCCTTCATTTCCTTCATGGGGCAAATTCCTATTCATCCTGCAAGGTCCATTTCCATTATCACTGTCCCTAAGGAACCTTCTCTAAAGTTCTCAAGCAGGGAGTGTCTCTATCATGCATGCTTGCATCAGCTTTCTTATTACTTAATTTCATTATAACATGAAACTTATTGTGTAACTCCACTAGCACACTAGTCTTCCTTACATGGAGTATGAGTTTGCTGATGTAAATATTCTGATCAATCTTTTTTTTTTTTTTTTTTTTGGTACCGGAGATTGAGCTCAGGGGCACTCGTCCATTGGGTCACATCCCCAGCCATTTTTTGTATTTTATTTAGAAACAGGGTCTCACTGAGTTGCTAAGTGCCTTGCCATTGCTGAGGATGGCTTTGAACTTGTGATCCTCCTGCCTCAGCCTCCCAAAGTGCTGGGATTACAGGCGTGCGCCACCGCACTCGGCTCTGATCAATCTTTTCAACAGTTGATATTATTACCGAAAACTGTGATCACAATGATCATTGAAGATGGACCATGAATCTACATTTGTGCTAAATACTAAAGCTGCAAAGTCATGAATGATTTCCACAGATATGTCACTCAAGGTTTACCTTTTATTCTTTGTTTTTATGGGTGCATTATAATTATATATAATAGTGGAATTTATTATGTCATATTATGTGCATGTAATTTGATCAATCTCATTCCCCAGTATCTTCCCTCTCCTTCCTCTCCCTAATGATTTCCCTTCTATTATTCTAATAATAATAATAATAATAATAATAATAATAATAATAATAATATTGTTAGTTCATTGTAATTATAATTATATATAGGGAGGATCCACTATAGTATATTTGTACATGGCCATATTGTAATTTGGTAAATTTCATTCCCAGTGCTTCCCCATACCCTCTCCTTCTCCCTCCCTCTCAATCTCCTTCCTCTATTGTTCTCCCTTCTGTTTTCTTAAGATCTCCTCTGTTTTATTCCTTTTCCTTCTCCTTCTTGCTTCTTCACATGAGAGAAAACTATCTTTTCTGCATCCTATGAATGTAAATAGTTGGAGAGAGAGAATAATATGTTCTAGACTGGCTGAACTCCATTGCAACATGGTGATTCTTAGTTGTGATTCACCAAAATCAATTGTGAAACATATTGTGTGCAATATGTGCAATTTTAGCTCTTACTTAACAATATAACATCTGTATAGATCTTTAGATACAACAGATGGCATCATCTGCATCATCTTGATTGTAATGTGCATCAATTTTTTCAAAGTTGAAAGCACTGTCCTGTGTTTTGCCTGTGTACTTGGCAAGCACTGAATTCTAATTCATAATTCTTGGAATGGACAAATATATGGGTGAATGAATTGACAGGCTATTGAAATGATGGGCAGACAGATGAATTTGAATTTCTGATCCCTTTCCCATGAATATCTATTGCACTTGACATTTAAGTTTGAACTTTGGGGTGGATACTGTTTATTAATACCTGAAAGGATTATCACCTTTCCAAGCTCTCCCCTGTCTTCATAGGCATAAAGGTTAAAAACTACAGTTCTCAGCTAAACTTGCCAGAGTGGCACTTATGTGAGATTTAAAAGCAGAAAAGGAGGAGAAGCTGCTATCTTCAGGTGGCAGCTGTAGGCAGACAAGTGGACATGGGCAGACAGACAATATGGGGCTTCTCTTGTAGCTATCAGACATTTTATGAGGAATGATCAATGTTGGTGCCACAGGTAACTGAGATATTTGGAAATGGCTTTACTGAGATTCCTCACCTCATGGATGTCTCGAATGTTCTTGTGCTGACCTTTATTCATTCAACTTTTCAGTAATTCTATTTTCTTGTAGTTAATTTCTTCTTATCTAAAATACCTAAAGTGAATTCTCAGTTATACAGATTCTTAGTTGGAACTAAAAGAAAAAGGTTACTTATCCTATTGAACCTTTAAGTCAATGACAATTACTCTAAATAAATACATATATATGTATGTATATACACATATACTCAACTCTGGCTTAAATACTTTCAGTGACTGAAACCTCATTGCTTCATAAGGTAGCTAATTCACCTCTAGGAGAGTAAAATTACTTAGAAAAAAAACCCCTAAAATTCATTGTTCTTAACCTCAAAATAATTTTTCATCACTATTTACTTATTTTCTAATTCTAGCTCCTCCACCTCTAGAAAGTTCTCAAACTCTGGATTCTAACAGTGTCTGTAGGTAGGCATACCTAAGATCAATATCCTTGAATTTTGGGGTAGGGATAGGTAAGAAAAATGCCATGATAACTTTATTCTAGTGTTTTCTTGGAGTGACAAATTTCAAAGTTCAGGTTTGATAATGTGAATGAAGATATCTGATCGCTGAATAATAAGCTGACTAAAGGCAGTGATAATATCTTTAAATCCTTTAAATACCCATTACATTTGAATTCCTACTACATAACATTATGCTTCTCTGTTGTCAAGCTGAACCAAACTGAAAAGGAAGTTTTAAACAAAAAGACAAATGTTCTCAAGTAAACTGATGGAAAAAAGGAGAGGCTGCCGACACTAATCAAAAGAAACCTGTAGTGGCTACTTTAATATTAAGGAAAACTGCAGATGAAAGGATATTATGAAGGATAAAAAGAATCAATTTATTTTATGACAATCTTAGACATTTATGTGACTAATAACAGAGCTTCAAAAACATGGGAGGACTGGGTGTTGGTGGCACATGCCTATAATCTCAATGACTACAGAGGCTGAGGGAGGAGGATCTCAAGTTCAAGGGAAACCTAAGCACTTAGCGAGACCCCCATCTCAAAAAAAGAAAAAAGGGGTGGGGGTGGGGGATGGGGATGTAGCTCAGTGGCAAAGTATTTCTGGTTTTGATCCCCAATGTCCCCCAAAATGCTGGACACTAAAACTGATGAAATGATAGTGGAAATTTCAAAAACACTTTCTCAATAAGTGATATAACAGTACAAGAAAATCAGGAGAGAGAGAGTAGATGTTAACAAAGCTATCAACCATCATGATCCATTTGACATTTATAAACTGGTCTACCTCAAAACCACAGAACATGTGTTCTTTCCAAGTGCACATCAAATATTTACTAAAACAGACCATATTTTAGGCCATGGAAAGAGTCTCAGTAAATTTAATAGTGTTCTAGTCACAAAGTATGCTCTCTGACTATAGTGAAATTAGATATTAATAATAGGAGTATATCTGGAAAATCCTCAAATATTTTAAAACTGAACAACAAATTTATAAATAACCCATAGGTCAAGCAAAAATATCAAAAAGGAAATTAGAAAATATTTTGAACTGAGCAAAATGAGAACAGAACATTACAGATTGTGAGGACTACAGTAAAGGCTGTATTAGGAAGAAATGTACCACATGCCTATATCTGAAAAGAAGAACCTCTCAAATCAATAAGCTCATCTTTTACTTTAAGAAACTGAATAATAAAAATGAATTAGATCCAAGGTAAGCAGAAGAAGGAAGTAATAAAGATAGAAAAAAGAATAAAAACAGAATAAATCAATTAAACCAAAAGCAGTTTCTTTGAGGATATCAATGAAATTTGTAACATGCTAGCCAGACTGATTAGGAAAATCACAGAATGCACCATTTTACCAATCTCAGGAATGAAAGAGGTAACTTAGAGTATAGATATTATAGATACTCAAAAGAAATTTTAAGTTAATAAATATTAACAAAGGAATATTATAAATACCTTTTTTCCCCTATATTCAACAGTTACGTGAAATGGATTAATTCCTCAAAAGAAAAAAATCTACCAAAACTCATTTAAGAAACACAGATAATCTGGATAATGGCCTGTATCTATTAACAAATTTGAATTTGTGTTTAAAAATCTTCCCACAAAGAAATTCCAAGTCAGATGTTTTTACTAGAAAATTCTTTCAAATATTTAAAATGCAAATAAATTCAACTGTGCATTAATTTCTCTAGAAAATTGAGAGTTAGAATTCTTTATAGCTTTTTTTATAAGGATCAATAATAATCTTGATACCTAAGCAAGGCAAAGATATGACAAGGAAAGAAAACAGAGACCCATTATCCTTATTATCATAGATAAACAAAATTTGTATGATTGTTAAATCATTGAGAAGATCCAATTTAACAAAGAAAAAGTACAATGTATCATGACTGTGTAGAAAGAATTTACCCTTGCCCAAGGAGAAGTCTGGCTTTTGCCCTTGGCTCCTGGGGAGTAATCTTTAAACCCTTGAGATGTCCTGCTTGATAAAAATTATCTTTGTTTACCTGGGTGCCTGGACCAGATATTTGGTAATGTGATCCAGGGTGAAGGTTGGGTGATGCTGGTTCAATCTCTGGACAGGCTGGAGACTAAGGTTAGCTGTGTGAGCAGTTGATCATGTCTATGTGATAGAGCCTCTGTAGTGACCCTGACCACCAACATGTGAATGGAACTTCTTAGGTGACAATATTCTGGGCAAACTGTCCCACATTGTTTCCAGGAGAGGAGTGCTTTCTGTGGCTCTGTTTTGAGAGGACAACTGAGAAACTGAAATCTTCACAAGAACCTCCAAGAATCTCTTCCTTGGCAATTTTCTTCAGCATCTTTTCCTTGAAATAAACCATAACCATGAGTATATCTACTTTCAGTGAGTTCAAAGAATCCTTTTGGCACATTATTGAAATTGAAGGTGCTCTTGGGGACCCACAAGCTTGCAACTGATATCAGAAGTGAAGGTGGTCTGGTCTTGTGCACTGTATGTTAACTTCACAATAACTAAATGTGGTTAAGCCCAGGAATGCAAGCTTGATTTAATTTGGTTATAACTCACCACATATCAGACTGTAAAAGAAAAACACATGTTCATTTTAGTAGATGAACAAAACATATTTGACAAAGTCCAAAATTCTTTGTTGAAAAACTCCTATAGCAAACTATAAACACAGATAGTCATTCCTCTACTTGATAAAAGATCTCTATGAAAAAAAAATCATAGATAATGTCAATCTTAACAGTAAAAGATAATGTTTTCTTTTTAAAATTAGAAACAAGGTAAAGATACCTATTTTCCCCATTCTTATTCAATATTGTACTGAAAGCTCTATCCAGTGGAATAACGGGGAAAAGAGTAGAAAAAGGAAAGGAGAAAGAAGAGGAGGAAAAATAAAAGAAGCCCAGGTTGGAAAGAAAAAAAAAATCTTCATTTTGCCACCTATCATGATCATCTATGCAGAAAATTTAATAAAATCTATAAAAATCATTGTGAGAACCTGTAAATGAGTTCAACAAAATTGCAGGGTACAACATAAATGTGGAAAGGCTCAGTTGCATTTCTATATAGAGGAAACAAACAATTGGATATTGAAATAAGAATTGTCATTTAAAATAACATCAAAAAATGAAAAATTTAGAAATAAATCTGTTAAATACTCATACATTGAAAACTCAAAAAAATTGCTGTGAGAAATTAAGGAAGGCTGAAATAAATGAATGTGCCGTGTTCATCTATTAGAAGACTCATTATCACTAAGATGTTAATTTTCCATATTCATCTATAGAACGAACACATTCCAAGTCAAAATCATAACATCTTTTCTGCAAAAATCAACTGATTCTAGAAATCATAAGAAAATGTAAATAATCTAGACTAGCAAAATAATAATAAATGACCTTGAAAAATAAAAAAAGAACATTTGAAGAACTTACACTATCTGACTCTAATACCTATTACATGTATTGTTATAATAACAAGCACAATGTTGTGTTGCTATAATAATGGACAAATAAAAGAATAGAAAAGAGAATAAAGTACAAAAAATAGAGCTACTTATAAATTGTCAATTGATTTGCATTAAAGTTGCAAAGGCAATTCAGTAGAGAAATGGCAATATTTGGAATAATTAGATGTCCATATTCCAAAAAATAAAAATAAATACTTTTGAATGATATGTTAAACCATGTAAAAAAGTTAACTCAAAACTGATTAAAGTCAGTTGGGCATGGTGGCTCATATCTGTAATCCCAGTGACTTGGGAGGCTGAGGCAGGAGGTTCTCAAGTTCAAGGGCAATCTCAGCAACTCAGTGAGGCCCTAAGCAACTTAGTGAGACCTTGTTTCAGTACAAAAAATAAAAAGATCTGTGGATGTAGCTCAGTGGTAAATTCTGAGTTCAATCCCCAGTACCAAATAAAATTATTTAAAACAACAGATGTAAAGTTTTGAATTATAAAATGTCAGAAGGAAGTGTAGGAGAAAGGTTTTGTCATCTTTGTTTAGGCAAATATTTTCTTATACCCAAAAGCATGAGTTATCTAAAACAATAAATTGGAACTCATCAAAATCAAGAATTCCTGCTATTCAAAAATCACTATTGTGGCAATGAGCGAGAAACTTTATACTGAGAGCATATGTTAACAAATAATATCTAAAACTGGACTTGTGTCCAGAATGTATAAATCATTCTCACAAACTACAAATGATAAAGCAAGAAGTTTAAGAGGAAATGGACAATCTGAACAGATACTTTACCAAGGTTTAAGTATATGTAAATATATAAAAATGTGTTCAATATATATGGTCATGGGAAAACTATGAGATACCACTGTACATGTATTAAAAAGTCTGAAATTGAAACCAGTGATACCAAGGGTCAGGATGTACAACAACTAGAAATCTCATGTGCTGCAGGTGAGTATAAAAATATACAATCTATTTTGAAAAGAGTTTAGAAATTTCCTTAAAAGGTAAACATATATCAACCATATAACTCAGTCATTCCACTTCTAGCTATTTCCACACAAGACCTAGTAGCCTGCTTTCACACTTGTTCATGGATGTTTGTTGGAGTTTTATTTATCAGCTCTAACCTGGAAACAATGAATGGTTAAGGAAATTGTGATACATCTATACAGTAAACTAGAACTCAACAATAAAAAGGAATGAACTATAATGCTCAAAAACATGGATAAATCTCTAGTTGTACTAAGCAAAATTAGGCAAATAAAAAAAAATAGAACATACTGTTGGATCCCATTTATATAAGATTCTAGTAATGCCACATAATCTGCAGTAACAGAGAGCATAGGGAAGTAGAACAGAGGGCCATAAGAATGGAGGAAATGTGCACTTTGTCTTGATTGCATTAATCTCTTCATTGGGATGTACATATTCAACACGCATCAAGTTGCCTGCTTTAAATATGTGCAATTTATTGTGTCAAGAATATCTTTACAAATCTCTAATCATTTTTTTTGAATGGGGTTCAAAATGTTAGTACTTTGTAAGAATCATGAAGCATGTAATTGTCAATTATACAAAGTTAATAGTCAAGTTTCTGCTTCATGCCAAAAATAAGGCTTTGGTTATTCATCGGAATTTATGGTATGAACACATAAAACCAACCACTTTGAGCAACCCCAAGACTTTCTTCTATGGGAATGGTAAACACAAAAGGACTGAATTCTGCATTACTGAATTTTTCACCTTTCCAGATTATAAATAACTGCAGTGTAGAATAGAACAGTTAGCACACTGTGCAATCGCCAGTATGTGGTGGAGTCAGTAGCAAGCATGCATTTCCTGTTCTGACACTCCTACACACTTTCACCATGTATGGCTCCCACCACATGCCTTACATTTGCTTGCCTTTGGCTACCTTCCTGGGAAATGCTCATGTCTCTTCCTAAGGTTGCAAACACTAGACCTGTACTTTATGACCTCTGTATCCACTTCATTCCATTTTCATTTTGTGGAGTTCTCCCAGAGAGCAGTTTTGGGTCCTTCTCTTTTCTCCCGCTCCATTCCCTTTGAACTTTCATCTTTGTATTTTGCTGTGGGTTCTTTTATTATTTTCCTTTCTTCTCTCCTACCTCAATAGCACTTCTGTGTCTTATTGGTCTCAACTTCCCCATTTCCTTCATCAGGCACTCACTGCCTTGTGCCTGTCATGGTTAGATCCTTTTCTTATTTTCCTTTGTTCCCTAAAACCCATTTCTATGACATAAAGAAAATACTCCTACTGTATATAGGTAAGTTATATATCTTGTGTATATTATGTAACCACAATATATATTTTGTGTATATTTATGTAAATTAAATGATACATATTTTCTGTGCTTTTCTATTTTGAAAATATATAACAATAACAGAGTTCTACATAGAAACACCCACAAAATAGTCTATAAATTTGATGAATTTCAATCAAAATCCCTATGTGATATATATCTGTATAGTCATAGTACTTATTATATAATAGGTATTTTCCTACATTTCTAGTAGGAGTGAAAGGTGGTCAAACTTTGAAGCAGGAGTTCTAGAATTTGGTAAATTTGATGATCATGCATATTTACAACAAAATACAAGATAAATATGAAAATGGTAGTCTTTTGAGGGGATGGGGTACTGGGGATTGACCTCAGGGGCCCTTGACCACTGAGCCACATCCCCAGCCCTACTTTGTATTTTATTTAGAGACAGAGTCTCACTGAGTTACTTAGTACTTCACTTTTGCTGAGTCTGGCTTTGAACTCACAATCCTCCTGCCTTAGCCTCCTGAGCCTCTGGGATTACAGATGTGCACCACCACGCATAGCTAAAATGGTGGTATTTTTACACAATGGATTATATAGCATTGTATTTCAGCTAAGACTAGGAACAAGATGGATAAATCTCACAGACAACATTAAGCAAAAAAAAAAAAAAAAAAAAAAAAAAACACACACACACACACACACAAAGAATACAGTGTGGCTGGATTCATATAAAATTCAAAAATAGACAAACTATAGCTTTGGAATATGATTTAGGCAGTGAATTATCAAAAGTGACTAAAAATGTTTACTTCTAGGAAAAGGCAGAAGGGTTGAGTTTATGGCTACCTTGCTGCAGTTAATGTTCTCTTTGGTGACCATGTGGGCATTTATTCCAGAAATTTTTGTTAAACTCATTTACATGCTATTTACTTTTTATTATGTGTATTTGATTTCACAACAAAAAATGTAAAAACCAAAAAAGGTTACATACTTGCTTTTTTTCTTCTAGCAATTAATGATGATACTTTCCCATACAATTAAAGGTGCTTTAAAAAATCTATTTTAATGGGTAAGAAGATATAGTTAAGAGTACAAAGATGCAGTCCACTCTGAAGAATAAATCTAGAGCTCTCAAATATTCCATGTGGACTAAGTTAAAAAATATTATACTATATACTAGAAATTTGCTGAGTGTAGTACCTTTAGCATACCAAAAGAAAAAAGAGAAAAAAGAAAGAACTAACTATGTGAGATGATGGATATGTTCATTTACCTGACTCTAGCAATCACTTCACTTTGTGTATGTATATCAAAACATATTGTGTGCACAATAAAAAATGAGGGAAAATATATAATTGAATCTCAGAGATGTGATTCAATCTATTGTACCATAATGTACTTAACTAATCACTCAAATTTGGACATTTTGACCTTGCTCCCTCTGTGTTTCTGTATAAAATATCGAATAAGTCTCCACACATGTAAATCTTTATTTCAACTCTGATCATTTCCTTAAGATAACATTTTGAGGTGTAATAGTAAAGTCAAATGACAAATGTATTATGATCTATAAATATAACAGCTTCTGCCAAGTTTTCTTCCAGAAATTTTCTGTCACTTTGACCAGGCTTTTATGAGAATTCTCATTTTCATTCAAACTCACCAGCATGGCTGTTAAATATCTTTGCTAATTTGATAATTAACTAATTAAAGTTTCATGAGAGTAAAGATCTTTATATTTTTCAATAATATGACATCTTGCTCATACTAGGTTCTCGTTAAATATTTATTAACTGAAATAATTATATCTAATTTATTTGAATTGGCATGTACCATGATGCTGAAAGTTTACTTCAATACTATAGTTGTAAATGGATGTCTTCACTGATTTTTATATGTAGGCTGCCAAATGGCCATCATTATTATTTTTCAGGGGAATATTTTTTTATAGGTAAAATTAGATCTCTGTGTATTTATTTTGTCTTGATCAACTCTTTCCCCCACTGCCCACTAAGAGGTAAGAGACTATTCCATTTGATCGGGTGAGAATAGCCCCTTTCCAATTGGGCCATAAGCTAGTGACTTAGTTTTCTATTACAGAATTATGTATACATAGGCAGTAATCACTTGAGCAATGGAACACCCCATGCTCAGATTATAGTGCAAATAAATGTTTGTAGCATGGGTTTGTGTACACACCCACATAGATACTTGTATCCTTACCAAGGGCACAAGACCTTCTTGATTTGGGCAAAGATTTATAATGTTGCTTTATACAAAATGATACCTACTATCTCCTCCTTTGTTTAGCAAACACTGTTACATATTCATCTACCTGAATGAAGGAGAGATTAAATGATAAATATGATGTATAAAATTAAAATCAGCTGGGCACGTGGCCCACGCCTGTAATCCCAGCACTGGGGAGGCTGAGACAGGAGGATTGTGAGTTCAAAGCCAGCCTCAGCAATGGTGGGGCACTTAGCAATTCAGTGAGACCCTGTTTCTAATAAAATACAAAAAGGGGGGTGCTGGGGATGTAGCCCAGTGGTTGAGTGCCCCTGAGTTCAGTCCCCAGTACAAAAAAAAAAAAATTAAAATCGCCTATTTAGATCTTTTATTATCTCTTCCCAAATAGATGTTGTTAACTCATGAATACTTGGGTAGTATCTTAAGACTATGGGAAAAAAAAACTGAGTAAATTTGGCATTAATTTTCAATATTGAATATCTAATTTCTTTAAGTTTGTCACTAGAAAGATAAGCAAGGATCAGATAGCATAGTGCCGTGGATGGGTTAGTGCTCCTAACCTGATGAATAGAAAAGTAAAATATGATAGGACAATCTTGTTTCAGAGTTGATATAGTTGTTGATATAGTTGATATAGTTCAAATGCCAAGATTTATTTCCTGTTTCATAAGAATACAAATACTATATGCAAACTTTCCAGTAGTTGGATCTTGGCATATACAGCAACCTGGCTTTTCTCATACCACTAAAACCCATTTGAACAATGCTCATCAAAACTTTCTTACTTGCCAAATCCAATTTGGATTGTAATAGAAAACTAAACTATTTTTAGTTTTAGCTCATCGGATTGTAAACATCTTACAAGTGGATGAAGGGATGGATGAATGAATACATTTATAAAGTGTAGGTAAGTAACTGTAAGCTAGGTGGTTCATTTGCATTATTTTGTTTAATCCCTACAACTAGCATTCAAGGTATCATTAGAGCAGAACTGCAGATAAGGTGGGAGCATGAGGCAGCCTGTGCTTGATGTACAGCTAGGTTGGAAGCCACTTGTTAGCTCTACAACATTAAGCAAATCATCTCACTACTTGGCACCCCAGTTTTCTCATTTGTAAAATGGAGATTATAATACCTGTGTTATTTAGGTCAAAGGCTAAATTTCTATAGAAATATTATAAAATATGACTTAAATTAAGAAGATATATTTGTTTGCTTTCCCTATTCCTTTGAAGTGGGCAATCCTGAATAATATTTCCCAGACACAAATTCCTCCCAACCTGCAGTTGTGCCATCTCACTGAGTCTTGTCCCCATCCACAGGGTAGAAGCCAAGTCACTGCTATGTTGCAAAGTAAGCAAATAACTTAGAAGGAAGTGGTGCCCAGTTCCTATGTTATCATTTCATTTGCTTGGAGGAAACATACATGACCAGTTATGTCTCCAAATGTAGCCCCTGTCTGGGTGACCATAAGGACATTTAAACCTTTATCACTGGGGAAAAGAGAACAGAGATATTTGGGGGTACATCTAGATGTCTTCTCCACTGCTTCATGATGCTATTATCAGAATTTAGAAGGAACATGTGTGAAATCATAAAAGTGTCTGACACAGAGTGAGCACTCTATAAATATTTATCTATTGTTTTTCATAGTCTAAGAAGCTGAGATTCAAGGAGGTTAAACAACTTGCCTTATAGGCTCACACTGAGTAAGTGAAAGAGTAAGAAAATGAACTGAGAGAAGATTTCCAGCCTTTACACTTCCTAAAATATGCTGCACACTTCATGGAATCTGGAAAAGAGAAAAGCAGTCCTGTTTCTAACCCCATAATGGCATTCACTATAGTGAAAGGGCCCTTTGTGTCCATTAAATAGCTTTTTAATGTCAGTGAAGTTCATGGAGACTCAGGGCTTCTACCCTTCGAATTGTCCCAGGAAGTATTTGAAATATAGTCTGGCTCTTCACGATATTTACCAGACAATATCATCAAAGAAGTAGTTGAAGAAGTTTCTATATTCCTTAAGATAAAATGGGGAGCTTTATGCAATATTTATTTTCAGATAATTTTATCTATTACATGCAGTAGAAGAGTGAGCAGACTTATCTTGGTTTGAGAAATTCTAATCCACTTCAATTCTTTGCCTCGTATAGATGTCGAATGATGGCACCAAAAAGATCTTCACCTCTGAAAGCTATGAATGTAACTTTCTTGACAAAATCTTTGAAGATGTCATTAAGTTATGGATTTTGAGATAAGAACATCCTGATTACCACCCCATAAAGTCAATGATAAGTGTCCTAATAAGAGCCGTAAGTGAACAAGAAAGGAAAATTTTGAAGATAGGAAAATTTGGAGTTATGCTGCTACAGGCCAAGGAACTATCAGAGACACCAGTAGCAGGAAATGAAGGATCTTCCCACAAAGCCTTCAGAAGGATCACATCCCTGTCAATACTTTGAGTTTGTACTTCTAGCTTCCAGAACTTGTGAGTTAATTTCTGTTGTGTTCAGCTACTCAGTTTGTGGTAATTTGTTACAGTAGCACATGCAAACTGGTGTGCCCAGCATACAAATTTTACTGAAACCCAAAAGTGAAAAATAAGAGATAAGATACTGACTCTAACAACTCTTCCTCTAACCCTAAACCCCAAGACTAGGAAAAAGAAAATGAAGGAAAGAATGAGAGTGGAAAAGCATGGGAGGGAGAATGGGAGAAAGCCTCTTGGCTGGTGGGGGTAGGATCTTCAGAGACTGCAGGGGAACCCAGGCTCTGTGGCAGGTGAGCAGGCAGCTGCAGAAGACTTGTCAGGTAGTTTGAGGTCCACTTTCAAAGGTATCCTGCCTGTTGGTGTGTCTTTCTTGCCTCCCTAACCTATCTATGCTTCAGGCCACAGGTGGCATTTTGTGTCATTATGAATAATGTCCTCCAAAAACATTTTTAGATTTCAACTTTAGAAATAAACAAACAAAAAAAAATGAAGGGCTAATTCCACTGTAGACATAGACTGTATGTGTGAGTTATCTGCTGAAGATATCACTGAAGAAGTTATGGTAGAAATGTCATGGCTACAGGGTAGGCCCAGTGAATGGGGATAGTCTCTGTCACAAGCCTGACAAGGATTTATTTTTGTTAATTAATCATTAAGAATATTTGTCCACATGAAATTTATATAGTATGGTTTTACTATAATAGTGCTTTCACACAAAGTATCTCATTGGATCTTTACCAGAGCTGGATAACCCCAAGTATGTAAGGATCAGCATCATGATCCCCTTTGTATCCCTACTTATTACATGAAGAATGTGGGCCTTTAGTGACTTCCTCTAGGTCATGAAGAAAATTGTGGATGGAGCTGGGATTAAAATGGAGAAATACTGATTCCTGTTCCCATTATCAATTTTTTTCTTATTTTATTTTAATTTTTTTTTTGTACCAGGGCTTGAACCCAGAGGTAACTAACCATTAAACCACATCCCCAACCCTTTTTATTTTTTTTTGTTTTGAGCCAGGGTTGTGCTAATTTGCTGGACACTGTCTTGGAACCTGTGATTCTTCTGCTTTAGCCTTCTGCGTTGCTGAGATTACAGTTGTGTGACACCATATCTAATGCTAGGCACTGGGGAATAAGGTATGTATTGAATGTAAGGCAGAGTTTGACTTCAGAAACTTCACAGTCTTCATGGAGAAAACAAACATACAAAGGCCTTCCTAACTTTAAAAGCAAAATGAAATGTAAAATATATACATGTAGCAAAGGCCTGTGATAATACTCCTAAACAATAATTTTCATGTAATGTAAATGGTGACTGTACTCTTTTTTTCCAGTGAGTACCTATTTTTATAAATGGGGTGGACAGAAGTGGACACAAGGAGATAGGCAGAGTTTAGAAAGGCAGTGGTTTGGCAAGCATGGAAATACAGGAGACCTCTGCATCATAAGTATTCTCCCAGATGGTAAACAGGAACTACTAAATGGTGAATTTGTGCATTTTCTGCCATTATCTTGGATATACCAGACAGCTTCAGATACAGAATTGTTACCACTGACATTTAAGCAAGAGTAGACAACCACTCTCATTGGCACCAGGAACAAGGATAGATTTGTGTCTTTCATTCAGATTTCTATTCCAACTCAAATAAAGGGAAAGTCTATCTTTTCTGTGTTTAAAAACAAAAATTCCCTATATATGCCAAATAAGGTATTTGACAGATGAAAGAAAATGAATTAAAATGCAAACAAGGTCTATTGGATGGTTGAAATGCCTTTATTAAAATAGTTTTAAAATTGCTTTCCAGTTAATGAATTTTCTAGTTTAAAACGTTTTAAAACATATTTCACTTGAATTATTAATCTTGAAACCTGGTTTGTAGCCAGGTTTTTTTTTTGTGTGTGTGTGTGTGTGTATATGTGTGTGTGTGTGCATGTTGGCATCCAAATCCTAGAGCCATATGTTTCTCACAGAGATGGTCGAACATGATTGCTTTCTTTTCTAGAAGGATTTTCATCTAGATGTCGGGAAGCCAAAGTAGATCTCATAAATAGGACCATTTGGGACCATATCCACTGTTTCATTTAAAGTTTAACACCATTATCCTTATATTCTCTTAACAAGTTGTACATATATCCCTTTGTACTCTTTCTGTGCTATTATAATTTCCATGAGTATACGTAAACATTTTCACTTATCAGCTGATGAAATGGATCCCTAGGAATGGTAGGTGGCAGGTCCAAGGTCACATATATAATGAATGAAATTGATTGATTTTGAATTTCAAGTCCTCACATGTTTGCTATATCAGACAACCTGTTTTTTTTTTAATGAGTTAAAAGTCCAAATGCAGCCAGAGAGTTAATATAAATATTTGATACTTTGACTGATTGTCAATATTTTTTTTCATGGCCAAAGTATTAATGTTATCATAACTAAATTGGAACACTTGTCTTCCTTGTTATTGGGCTATGCTCATATGCTCAGCACTGTGATGATAATAGAGCTGGGAAAGTTGAGGCCTGAGTGTAATGCTGCTAATTAGCTATAGGCTGGATCTTGAAATGTGCTTTCAATGCACTGCTATACACACCATATTACTAATGCCATGCTTTGTGTCTCCTTTTCTTTGGGTTCTTAGACACATCTTGTCAAATTATCAGTTCTCAAAAGGAGCATTTGAAAACCAAAGGGAAGTTTCAAGTGTAACAATGGGGATTTAAGGAATGTGAAATGGCAACCACAAAGAAAATTCTTCTAACAGTTTTAGGAGCTTTTTTGCTTCTTTAGCAAAATGTCCTTCTTTTAACCTTTGAGAGACTTAAAGAAGTTTTAAAATAAAAGAAGTTTCCTTGATGTTTGGTAGAGATTTATCATATAGAATGTGTTTTAGAATGGCAGTGGTGGAATTTGCAGTTACTTAGAGGAAATGAGATAGTTCAATGTCAAATGGGAAGCTGAGAAGACAGCTAGGGCAGGCAGCAAACTCCACTCTTCGCCTTTTCCACGGGTCTGACTGGTACTGAGCTACAGGGGCAGAAATTGATAAGTTTCAGGAGTAGAAACAGCAGTAGATATAGGTGGGCCCCATACCATATCTTGGTCATCTTATATACCCAAGATATTCCAAGAGATGTTTATATTCCAGGCTGATTCTCTGTAGTGAGTACCTTATAGCATGATGATAAAGAACATTCACTTTAGACCCAGCTCAACCATTTACGAACCCTGTGATCACATGCAAATCTTTATTCTCTTTTCTCCCCATATTATGAAGTGTTTTTGCCTCTTCATTGACATTCCTATCTCTCATGTCAGTGGGCAGAGCCTTGCTCCTACAATGCAGAATTAACACATTCTTACTCACTTTTCCAGCTTGCTTTACGCCAAGCACTGGAGGATGTGATTCCATTCAATGGAATCCAGTGATTTCTCAGGATTAGAGATCTCTAAGATACAAGAGAGGAGATTCTGCTTTTGTTTGCCTGTAATTACCCACATGGTGATGGTAGGATTACAGCCCCATTACAACTGTGACAGACAAGGCTGAGAAAGAAGCAAATCTACAAAGGATGACACAGTGAAGACATGTAAAGACCCAGGATTTTAATAATATTTATAAATTAGTGCATCAATTTTGATACCTCTCTCTTAAAATCATCTTTTTATTAAGAGACAATAATGGTCCTTAATGTTACACTAATTTTAGCTAGGTTTTCCATAATCACAGCTAAAAGGATCACAACAGATAAAATAATAAATATTTATAAGGTTATTGTGAGGGTTAAAGCATAGGATGCATCTAAAATACAGTGCATTTAAATTTAACACTTGACATATGTATATGTACCTATAGATCCACAACGGATGATATTCATAATATAGCACTTTTCAAGTCTGATCATTGCCCTCTCACAAAACTATTGGGTCTGTTTTCTTCTTTCTTTTTTTTTTTTTTTCTTTCTTTCTTCTTTTTTTATTTCTATCTTTCTTTCTTTCTTTTTTTCTAACCCTGTTGAAACTAGTCAGGATCATGTCTATATTAAGATTTCATGAAGTTGACATTACTAATGGAATACTTGAATTTGTATTTCTTTATATGAACCAATGTATGTCCAGCCACAATAGCTCAGTGCATACAAGTGGAATAACCTAAACTCTCATAGTTTTAGTCCTATGCCACCTGCTGATATAACTGATAATTTCCCAGTGGTTTTGAGAGCTCCTCTGGAGCACCCCACCTGTACTCCCTCAGTAGTCCTAACCTTTCTGGATATTGGCTGTCCAGTGATTGGCCCAGAAAATGATTGCCATGACTACTCATTAAGGTCACCTTCCTCTTTGCAATGCTACCTCCACTGGTAGCCCTGCCTCTACTTGATACTTCTAGTGTCAAAAATGCACTGGAATCTTCAACATGCCAAAGTGGTACATGCTGGACTACTTAGAGTAAAACCATGACTATTTTGTGCAGAAATAGTGACCATATGTTTCTCCCTGCTTGGTGTCCCATTTGGATGTATGAGTCTCAAGGTAACTTCACAGGGGTCCAACATGTTATAGGAATGTTAATAAAAGTAAATTTTAGAACCTTATTGCTTTAGTAAGCTTTTTTTGCTGCTGTGACCAAAAGACCTGACAATAATAATATTAGAGAAAAAATTTAGTTTGGGGCTCACAGTTCCAGAGGTCTCAGTCCATACATAGTTGACTCTGTTGCTCTGGGCTTAAGGTGAGGCAAAACATCTTGGAAGAAGAGTGTGGAAGAGGAAAGCAACTCAAAACATTGCCACCAGAAACCAGAGGCAGTGTTCTGTTCTCCAGGGACAAATTATCCACTCCAAAGGCATTACCCCAGAGATCCACTTCCTCCAGCCATATCCTACCTGCCTGTAGTCTCCATCCAGTTAATCCCTATCAGCAGATTAATGCACTGATTAGGTTAAGAGTCTCATAACCCAATGTTCAGAGGTGAACATTCATTTCACCTCTGAATGTTCTTGTGTTGTCTTACACATGAGCTTTTGGGGGACACCTCATATCTTAAAAATCACAACACTTAATTTTGTTGTTTTTCTGCCAAACATATGTATGCTAATCATATACATATTATCACACTTATCTAGATTTACTTCCTTTGGGGTCTGTGCTTAAGAACAGTTAGGAGAGGTGACTATCATTCTTGTATGGCATCTTCTGCTCTTATCTACTGATTGATGTTTGCCCACTTGACCAAATTTCTGGTTTTGTTTTTTTCTCTCTCTCTTTCTCTCTTTCCCCTAATTTCCCAAAATCTAATAAAATTGGGACATCCCTTTCAACCAAATTAGCTATTTCCAGAATCAGGGAGAACCCAACCCTGCACAGAGGCTGGGTTTAGTTTAGTTTGGGGAACCCCCTTTCCCATCACCTGTTTTCATTAACTACCTAGAATTGTCAAACAGGAAGGAACTTGTCACATATTTTTTCCCCACCTCTTGCCATTGAACAGGATACATTTTCTCAACTCAGACTGAAGAGAACCTTATTTTTTCTATAAACTTCAGGTCATGTTTTCATATGTTTTCCTAAATAGTTTCTCTGTAAATGATAGCGCACTTTAAAGACAGGTTTAATCTAATAATTAAAAACTTCAGTGTACTGAAATGATCCCAAGAGTCAGGCTAAATCCCTCGTACTGTAGCATGAAATGAAATTATTCTCATTTGATTCATTATGAAGACAGGCCAGCTACTCTACCATTCCTCTCTAAGCTAATGTCACTCTCTAAGAAAATGAAAGATTACCCATCAGATCTCTGACAGATAAAAATTCTAGAGACCTTAACTATTTTTCCTCTCACCATTCTGATTTCCCAAAAAAAGTCATTTTAACTACTTCTTTGAAAGGTCTTTGTGTTCTCCGATACCTTCTGCAGAGATAAAGGGACTCCAGTTTTGTGATTTTCCTTTATTAGTCCTACTTTCTTGTGTTTGATAATTATTGTTGTTCCACTCCTGTGCTTTCTCTAGGATTTCTGTTCTGAATATAACTGATAACTAAAATTTGATGCTTGTCTTTCTCGGGGAGAGTCTGCCAATGCTAATAAAAAGCAAATATTGCCCTCATGAGATGACTGTGCTATTCCTGTCTTCGAACCAGACAACATTTCAACCCTTTGGAGACAACATGGTGGGGATGTGCACATAAACCATTCTGTAAAAATGCATCGAATAAAACTAGTGGGACTTATATAGGTTCCAAATCTAAGGGGAAAAAATTTTAGGACATTTGCAAATTCATCACCAGAGGAAACTCTCTTTAGAATAGCTGACTTTATAATATATTTATAGCATATTTTTCTTACTGTGTGGGTGGCTTTTTATTATTGCCACACAGGATTTGACTATGACGGGTAAGTGCCATGCTCTATAGAATTTGTTTGTAGAAATAAATGAATAGGAGCACAGAAGGAAAGAAATAGTAGTCCTGCGAAAGCCAAAAACGTTATAAATGCCCAGCTGGTTTGGGTGTGAGTCAAGAAACCATATGAATGAAGTCCAGATATCTCAAGACTAATCAAGAGGAAATGTTTTCATCTTTAAACCATTATCTTCTAAAATTTCTGAACTACCCTGCTGAGCTGACAACACAATCATAGAGACAACACCCCTTACTCAATTTTCTTCTTTCTACAAAATTTAATTTAATGAGTGGAGAAAGTTAGAGGAAAGAAACTGGAAGCAAAACAAGCAATGACCTCTAAGAATTGGGCCTCAGATGTGGAAATTTCATGAGCTCTCTCTCCAGGAAATCTACATACAGACAAGTGGTAAAATTGCAACAAATACAGGACTCTATAAATTCAGAATTGGTAACTTTGGTTTCAGTGGATGAACTAGACTATTATTAGCAAGATCAACCATTCAAATTATAACCATTCAAAACTACTTATAAAGATAGATAATACAGTATTTAATATATTTATGGGGATAAATAATGAAGAATAGAATTAAATACTTGTAGGGATGTATGATAAAGTTGTCATTAAATATATTTTTGTGTATTTATACTAAAAAAGAGATGTCTTCATCAAATGGCATTCCATGCTCATATTTTTGAATCATAGGCCCAATAGCTAATATATTTTTGTATTTTCAACAATTCATGAATCTTATATAATTTAAGTTTAAGTCAGATTATTTTGCCCCTTGCGGTTAGTTGCTTTCTGTGAGCAAGAGAAAGGCCTGGGTTTAGCACTGGGACTAAACCACAGAGAGGCTATGTTGGACTGTGTCTTCACAGCTAAAGTCACCAAAGGGAACTGAAGCCACCCCAGATGGACCAGCCACTGGGTTGAAAATTAGACATGAACCAACCCTAGGTTTTACCATCTGATGAAAATTTGCCTTTTCAGTAAAAGTCTTGTTGTCATAGAGCTTATTTACTGATACTTCCCCTTTTGTTCAGAGCAGTGAAGCTGCATCCACTCAAACACCTTCCCCTCTCCACCACCTTCATGAGAACTCCTAATCCACAGACCAGTCAGATTTGAAAAGATACGATCAAGAGAAAATTTGACATTTTGTCAATATTTCTGAGTCACTAATAAATGCCCTTATTTTGGTGATATGATTGGAATAGAAAATGATCACAGAGACTAAATAAAGACAGATGCTCCCTTTATTATATAAGGGAAACATAAAGCAAAAGGATTTCATTGCCTCAAACCTGCTCATCTCTCATCCATAAGACACTTATCTGTCACTATAGAGAAAAACAATAAGCAAAATTATCCATGTAATCAAGTAATAATAATCTAATCATATTCCCTTCTCTAAAATTCACATGCCTAGCTACACATGGAGTCCAGCCATCTTTGGAGAGAATAAATAACACTTGAAGGTCAAGTGAAAATTTTCTATGTAGCCATGTCAGGCAGAGAATAAAAAAATCACTGCTCAGATGTTCTTTTACAGGCAAACATCCCTACATCTTTTAATTATGCTAACAGTGACCGAAATTGTTATTTCACATATCTGTGCGTCCAACACTGTGATATTTTATTCTATGAGCTATCATTTTTAGTTAGTTACAAAAGAAGAGAGAAAATAAATCAACTAACTTAAATGACATTGATGAGGTGCCTCCTATATGCCAGCTACTGTGCTGGAATCTGGGGAACCAGAGGAATCAAACCAAATCCAGATGTTGTAGTGGCCAAAAATATAGCAGCAGAGAGAGAGAGAGAGCAGACCATGCAGCACTGTGGAAAGAGTCACAGCGATATTTTGAACCAGACAGAGAAGGGAGGAAAAACTAATTTTCCTTTGCAATGTGAACAAAGACTGTTCACCCAAAACTCCTTTATTCAGAGACTTAGCCTTTTTTTTTTTTTTTTTTTTTTTTTTTTTTTTTGGCATAGGGAGAGGTGAGGATCTTCCATACAAAGAATCATCTGGGCATGTGGATAAATAGCAGTTTGAGTTGATTAGAGTTAGAGAGTACAAGGAATGGTGAGAAAGTTCAGACAACAAAGGGAACTAGATGCCTTAACTGCAGCCCATGGAGGACAGGAGAATAGGAGAATCAGAACCTATAACACAGAGGACCCACGTGGATGGTGGCAGGATATGACCCTGGGGCTGAGGCTGTGATGTTAGAGATTTGCCTTACTAAGGATCTGGCAGCTGGGTCAGAAGAGGAAGTGCTTGAGTGACTCATTTAAACTCTTGAAGAAAGTCACCCTTGCCCAGGCAATCCTTCCATTTCTGATTTAATCCCTTTTGTTTTCAATTCTAAACCTGTGTCATATTTTGTGATTGAAACAAGTTTCCTTCGCTTAGGAGACTTGTTGCATTGAGAAAGAATATGAGCAACCAGAGAAATGAGATGTCCAGAGACTGGTCAGAAGAGGACTCCAGGGCCATCACTTTAAAGGACTGCTGTGTGAAACAGTGATCAGCTGAGGCTAAAGGGCAGTGGAGTGGGGTGGGGTGGGGGTGAACACAGTATGAGTTTGGGTTAAGTAGACAGATCTTTACCAATTTGCTTTGGGAAACCCAAGCCCTAGGGAATGGTTTAGAAAAAGTCAACAGGGACCACTAACCTGTGACAATGGTTGATTGCCTTGATAACTATCTTTCAGCCGCACAGATGTTTCCAATGATAGGAAATGTGGAAACATAAAGGCCATGTGCCTAATCAAGCCGACACTTAGCTAAGCTGGGAACAATGTACAGAGATTTTTTACAGGCTATTGTGATTCTCTGCCTTCCTAGCAGGGTGGGGAAGGCTCAATTCTAAAACCTCTCCATTTTAAAACACCAGCCTCATATTCCTGTTGAAATTTCACACCAGGGAAACCTATAAGACACCCCTGATAAGAAGAGGGTGCTAACAATTCTTGTGCTAAGTACTTGGGCTAGTGGACATTGCCTTTTGCTTTAGAGCTTCATGGAGAGAGGTATGTACTCTTCTGACGAGAATACAATTCTTCTATCCTTGCCAGTCAACCAGAAAACACCCATTTCTAAAATTTGTGACATAAAATTGTATGGTCTTTTTGAAAGTACCCTCTGTAGTTTAGTACAAAGTGGATGAAAAGACAAACATTCTGAAAGCTAAGACTTATAACCTTACTACTCAGTATGATCCATGGACCAGAAGAGTACAGTATCCCCAGAGAGCACAGAAAGGCAAATTTATGGGCACTACCCCAGATCTGCCAGTCAAAATCAGTATTTTAGCAAGATTTCCAAGGTAACTACTGCATAATCTATTTGAGAGTCACATGGATGGCTTCCTTTTGGGACAAAGAGATCAGAAACCTATAATTTTTTTTTAAGGCATATGTTCATTTTATCATGTTTTCCCCCCACTCTAAAATAAATGCCATTATCATTATAATTATCAGCATATATAAACCTCTTCAGTAGTGTTATAAGCCTAAAAACCCCTCCTATAGAATAGTTTCTAAATAATTAAAGAAAATATAAATGATAAGGAAATCACTTATCTAGACATAGTTCTCAAAATGGAAACAGAAGGACACATGAGATACAGTTGCTCATGTGCTTCTGTCTTTAGGCATTGAACACAAGACCTAGAGTTGGGGCTAAGAGTTCCATAATTTTTAAGTAGTGTGTCACTACAATGTGATATAAATATATCTGTGATGAACTCACAGGTCCTGATAATACCACACCGAGGCTTGTTACCTACATTCATAATTAAAGTACTGAATATCAGTTTGGGGTTAATAAAATGTAAACCTAATTTTCTTCCCAGTTAACAAATACCACTGAATTCTATTCAAGGGCTCCAAGTTGAGAATGCCTGTGCTAAGTGGTTAATCTAGTGTACAATGAGATGTGCTTCAACTTGACCTTGCTCAGAGGTGGGTGAGCGAACCTGGAACTGGCTTCATGTCCTCAAGTGCATGGTGAAGGAAGGGTAAGGGGCTTGCTGTCCTTCCACACCTACAAGAGTCCAAGCCCTGCCCTCTTGGGGACTCAGTGTTCAGAACCATTGAAAGGGTTGGGCTAAATGGAATGTGGAAATTGCAAAACTTTTGTTTACTTCATCAGATCTGTTCTCTCAAACTTTTCATCATGTCACAGGGATATTTACAGATGGCTTTGTTTATCATTTTCTATTTCACCTTTATTTACTTAGGACTTTGAAAATCTCATTTTGGTTTTGACTTTGTAGTCTAATTCATTTGATGGTATGACGTGAACAACAAGAAGTACAGACTCAAATGGTTATTTGTACATTATAAACCACTAAGTACAAACAGCACAGTAATGAAAAAGATAAAGCAACTTCATGATGGGGCAAACATTTTGCCATCTCAGTTGATTAATTTTAGATGAAAAAGGAAAATAAACAAATAAAAACTGAACCTGGCACATAGTAAGCATAAGACAAATATTTAGTGAGTAATCAAAGTATCAGAAAAATATTCAAAATGACTTTCTCTAATAGCTACACCTAATTGACTTGCAATATTCTACTTATCAGAAGGAATTCATTGGAATAAATGAGCTGCCACATCAATGTTTATAGCAGCACAATTGACAATAGCTAAATTGTGGAACCAACCTAGATGCCCTTCAATAGATGAATGGATAAAGAAACTGTGGTATATATACACAATGGAATATTACTCAGCATTAAAAGAGAATAAAATCATGGCATTTGGAGGTAAATGGATAGAGTTGGAGAATAGCATGCTAAGTGAAGTAATTCAATCCCCAAAAACCAAAGGCTGAATGTTTTCTCTGATAAGTGGATGCTGATCCATAATGGGGTGGCGTGGGGGTAGCATGGGAGGAATGGAGGAACTCTGGATAGGGCAAAGGGGAGAGAGGGGAAGGGAGGGGGCAAGGGGGTAGGAAAGAAGGTGAAATGAGATAGACATCATTACCCTAGGTACATGTATGAAGACACAAATGGTGTGACTCTACTTTGTGTACAACTAGAGAAATGAAAAACTGTGCTCCATATGTGTAGTATGAATGCATTCTGCTGTCATGTATAAAAAAATTAGAACAAACAAATTAATTAATTAATTAATTTAAAAATTAACTCCAGGGCTGGGGATATAGCTCAGTTGGGAGAGTGCTTGCCTCGTATGCACAAGGCCCTGGGTTCAATCCCCAGCACCAAAAAAAAAATAAATAAATAAATAGATAAATAAATAAATTAATTAATTAATTAACTCCTATGTTATATTTAAAAAAAGAACAAATGAGCTGAATTGAACACTCGTTCAAGTTTCTTTAAGCAGTAAGATTTGATTATTTATTATAAATGGATAGACCTAGGAGTCAGAAATGAACTGAGGTTATAGTCAGAGGGTGGTTTTGGCACTGACAGCTATAAGATCATTGAAAACTACCAAAGCATTCCCATTGTTAATATTTTAGAAGTTCTGGGAAATGTGTCCATTTATTTCACAATTTAAAATAAACATGTCTTAATAGCAATGTTTGAATATCCCTGAACAAAATTATCATCAATCACCAGTAGAAATAGCTTTATACTGGCTAGATGTTGGAAATGAACCAAAAGCTGATAGAAGCTCAAGCTGCTGCTATCTTGTCTTTGTATTGTGTCTTAAGAGGAAATTTAAGAGGTTCAAGGCTATGTTATTTTTATTTTATTGTAAATATTACCAAAGTATGTTACTTTGCAGTGATTTTTATAGTTCTCATCCTGTTTGATGGGAAGCCTGCAGCCAGAGCTCATGGAATTCTTTGCTGAAATGAATGAGGTCCTCTCATGCCAAGGAGTTTCATTGAAAAAGTTCTTTCCTGGGTTCCTCTGTTTAAATGCACTACATGACCCACTCCCCGCAATTTTTAAGTCTCCATCTTGGTTGTGGGCAGAGTCAATGAATTTTGCTCTAGTCCATCCCATTAATTGTCTTCCATAAATTTTAGCAGAAATTATTTCTCCAAACTAGTATTTCTCAAAATAATCTCACTCCACATACTACTTTCTCATTAAGCCCCTTGGGAAACATGAGTTCTGTGATTATTACATTTGAGAAACTGGGCACACTATATTTTTCTCTTAGGAATTCAAGATTATCTTATAACATTAAAGACTTACATTAAAGTAATACAGTAGATTCTTGGTGAAGATGCACACTGGGCAGGCACAGAAGAGACTCTCCTCCAACCTCAGACCAGAGTTACTAAATTAATTATCTATTCAGATAAAAAACAAAGAAGAGAATGTTTCCAGATGTCACAACCAGGTGAGGGAACTGACAGAACATCTATCAGCTCATATAGCAGCTATGGAAGTTAAAAATAAGTGCTACTTGTCCAGATTCTTCACTCCACTCTGTTGAAAACATTGTCAAAATAAGCTGATTTTATATTTAGAAAGCACTTCACTGCCATCTATGAGGAAATTTCAATAATAAGAATATAAATTTTATGGTAGCTTACAGGTAAATATCCACTTTGGGCTTGTACAGTCTGGACAGTCTGGACAGTGGTACAAGGGAGCCTAGAGAATCCCAAGTCCAATGAGGAAGGAAAAACCAGGGAGCAATGCCTACTACTAGATATAGCCTTAGGTTCTTCCCCAGGTGTGATGATTGATTACACTCCTCTCCCACTCTCAAAAGCTTACCTGTTTGGAAAAGTAAGCTGTATGAATTACCCATCTAGGAGATATAAACATAGAAGAAGGGGTTTCAGGCTTATAAGAAAACAGAAGACTCATTGTACTCCCTCCTGTTGTTTCCGTGCTCATCCCCCCTCTTGAGATACCATTTCAGTACATATTGTACGTTCTTCTCTCAACTGCCAGCTCCTTCATCTTTGGCTGGGGCGTTTCTCTGGCTGCTGAAACCCACACTATCAAGTACATGGAAGGCCAGAAGAGCTGGGCCTAATGCCTTTCGTCAGCATCTCTCAATCTGCTACTGATTTGATTTGCTATATAAATGCCCAATTCCCTTGCCCCTCAAGTGAGATAACTCTGAGGCATCTGTTCAATGCTGGCTCTGAAATTAACCAGGGAGATTTAATTCCAGTTGTCCACCATGGAAACTTGCTTGTTAATAACCCTTTCCTGGCTGCTTCACTTCCCTATCTCACCTTCCTGCTCCCATACTGGAGTTTTCCTATGGTCTCCTCCCAAATAAGTTAATGACATTTCTTGACTTAGAGTGGGCTTCTGAAGGTACTCAAACTCTCACATTCCCCATGAAGTGGAAGACTAAAACCAAGCTCTCCATTAAAAATTAGGTACATTTTCCACTAAGCTTCCCAATCCATGAAAGTGAAATAGAAAATGTCGTCTGCTAACTAGAGGGGAAAGCAAGAAAGCTTACCAGCCACTTGGGGTCCTGAATGGAGAGTTGCCAGAATGACACACCTAAGTCTATGCCAGGCATGGGATTGAGGTCCAAATTTGCACAGTGGCATGATATAGAAACTCCAAATTGTGATACTGACAGAACAGTGAATATAGGATTTGCAAAAGCCCTGAGTCTACAACAAATGCAAAGATGAAACTATTCTATATGACATATCCACAAACAAGGGAGATGGGACAAAAAAAAAAACTTACCTTCCTGAAAATTAGCTGAATTATGTATTTATGAAATATATGTGAAAAGGAATCACTGTGAGTAAGAATCAGGGGATACCACAGGTCAGAGATTTAATCTGCATTTATATAGTTGATTCAAACTATGTACATTCATAGATTTTATCAAATACTTACACTATATTCATATAGTATATGTATTGCATACTTACAGCATAAATATTTAAAATATATATGAACTATTTAAATTATCAGAAAAAGATATAAAACAAGTATGTATAAAATGCAAAGAAGGTATGTGAAAAAATAAGATGATGATTGAATAATAAGAAAAGTAAATAGGGTATTTGAAAAATAAAAGAAGCTAATAGAAGACTTAGAAGTTAATAATAAATTCATTAAAAATTTTAAGAAAATCAATAGATGGATTACATAGGGTTTTAGTCCTCACTGAATAATATAAAAAACTTAATGACAAGCAACTATTTAACTAAAATATTTGTGATATATAAATATTGATGTGTAGAACACATAAAAAAATCTCTATAAGTCATTAATAAAAGATTAGGTAAAAAAAACAGAAAAAGTGGTATGAACAGATAGATAATCCAAGATTTTTTGATAGTAAACATGAAAGAAATGTTCAATCATACTAGAAGTTAGGAATATAGTTTTTTTAATTTTTTTTTTTTTAGCTGTTGATGGACCTTTATTTTATTTATTTATAAGCAGTGCTGATAATCAAACCCAGTGCCTCACACATGCTAGGCAAGCGCTCTACCACTGAACCACAACCAGCCCCTGTTTTTTTTTTTTTTTAATGTGATACATTTAACTCATTACACTAGCAAAATTCAAAATGTCTGATATTATCAAGTATTGGGAGGATATAACAAAATGTTAGGAGAGAGAAAAAGAAAGAACCAGATAAATTTGGCCAACTGGTCACACTGCGTTTAGTAGATATGAGGAGAAGATGTCAGACAAGGATGATGGTCACCTTTCCTAATTCATCTTAAGCCCAGTGGAATTTAGTCTGGAGAGGTGTGATACTATGCACAGGGTTAGCAGACATATATTTGGCAGAAGTATAACAGAAATAAGGGACTTAAAATTTATTTTATTAATATTCCTATAACCTGTTGGGCCTTCAACAATCTACCTTGAGACTCAGATGATATTTAGCAGGGAGAAACATGTGGTCCCCATTTCTGCACAAGAGTCATGACTTTAGTGTTCTAAGGACTCCAGCATGTACCACTTTGGCATGTTGAGAATTCCGGTGTCTTCAGGACAGCAGAAGTGTCTGGTAGAGGCAGGGACACCACTGGAGATGGCAAATGCTTAGGAAGAAATGTGTGATGCACTATTCACAACAGACAAGAAATGGAAATAACTCAAGTGCTTATTGTGAATAGGCAAGACTGAATGGATGAATAAGAAAATGAATAAATGAAGCAACTGCGGTCCATATACCCAACACCATCTTCTCTCCTATATATTTTCTGAGAAGTGGGCTAAGACCTTCATAAATGGTGAGTTGCTTGTCTCTTGCTCCTTCCAAGACTGTATGATTTTTATTTAACAATTTGACTATGATATGTGCAGATGAAACTCTCTTTGAGTTTATCTCATTTGGTATTCTTTGAACTTTCTTAATATGTACATTAGTGTTTTTTATCATGTTTGTAGAGTTTTCAGCCTCATACAAATATTATTTTGTTCCTTTTCTTCCTCTTTTTCCTTCCAGAAATTCCACTATACACTTGCTGCTTAATGGTGTCACAGAGTTGTGAGGCTCTGTTTTTCTAACTTTTTTCTTTCTTTTTCCTAGATGATTCTTTTACAACTTCAAATTTGCCATTGAGTCCATCTAGGGTTTTAAAATTTTCAATCATTATACACCTCAGCTCTGGAATTTTTATTTCATTCTTTTATAATTCCTGTATCTTTATGGTGATGCATTATGTACATATTTCCCTTTAGTTCTTTAGATGTGGTTTCCTATAGTTCTTTAAACATATTTTTAAATATTTATTTAAAGTTGTTTATCTGTAACACTCAACGTCTGGACTTTCTTAAGGATGGTTTCTACTCATGCCATTTTTCCCTGTGTGAGGGTCTTACTTTCCTGTTTCTTTGTGAGTCTTATAAGTTTTGGTTAAAAACTGGGCATTATAAATAATGTAATGTGAAAACTTGGAAAATGTGGTTTTCCCTTCCCTAGAGTACTGTCTATTGCTATAGTGGTTGCTATTGCTTAGTGTTCCTTCTCTGGACTGACTCTGTGAGGTCTGCACTTTTTGTAGTGTGTGGCCTCTACAGTATCAGCTCAGTTAGCTTCCTAATCAGCTGATGTATGGTTAGACACAGGTTTTTTTAAGTGCTTTGAACCAGCAAGCCTCCCAACATTTGTCAAGTGCTGTGCATGCATGTATGTGTGTGTGTGTGTGTGTGTGTGTGTGTGTGTGTGTGTGTGTTGGGCATGCTTCGGCACCCTGGAAGGCAGGCAGCTTAGGATTTTGCTTTGAGCCTTTGCTTTCTGCATGTGCAAAGCCTCAAGTTTAGCCAACTTGAGAGCTTCAGGATTTCTTGCATGTTCCATTTGCACAGCCTTGCTCATGGTCATGGACTTTCAGATTCCCAGGAATGTGTCAGAGGTTCACAAAGTCATTATGGACAACTCATTCCCAACCTTTTAAAAATTCTTTTTCTTATTATTATTTTGCTCAGCCACTTGTTATCTCTGTTAATGCCTTCTCAGGTAGCTTTGGTATTAATCATCATTGATTATTTTTGACAATTGCTCTATGGGACTGTGTTCACATACAGCAAGATGTGAATCAGGTCAAATAAAGAACACAGAATTGAGATTTTTCAATTCAGTGAGCTGCTATCCAGGTGAAATAATGATAACTTTTGGGTGATGAAACTTTTGAGGATACTTCAAACTCATTCCTCTCCATCTCAATGATGGATGTGTGCTTGGTTTTCAAATTGCTGGGGTTCTGAAGATGTTTGTTTTCAAGGCTGTTGTGGAACTGGAAAGAGAGAGATGAAATTAGAGCAAGTTAAAATCATGAAGCTCACAGTTCTTAACAGAATTCAGTAATTTTCTCAAATAAATGCCCTTCTGAATATTATAAGCCTTTACTTAACTTTTAGAGTTACAAAAAAAGTTAATTTTTAACAACCTTACCAGTATTTTCATTTCCTTTACAGAGAAGTT
This sequence comes from Tamias sibiricus, assembly GCA_025594165.1. Lineage (NCBI taxonomy): Eukaryota > Metazoa > Chordata > Mammalia > Rodentia > Sciuridae > Tamias > Tamias sibiricus. Next base: position 34,289,351 of record CM046673.1, on the reverse strand, counting down.
CATTTTCAGAGGCCCTTACTCCATCATTCTGAAAGTAAAAATTGAGAATTAGATTTTTGAATCATCCCATTTCTTTTGTTTGACCATGTATGACTTTAAAAGACTATTTTGTATTGTTTGAAGTAGCATATTCTATTATGCTTTAATCTGAATCTCTCTGTAGGCAAAAAACTATAGTCCAGTAGCATTGACTCTGATATTATGTTTGCTTCTAAGTCAGTGAAAATCAAGGTGGGATCTCTGTTTTAGTCCATTGAAGTTTCTTCCTCCTTTATTTACTGCTTTTTTCTCCTATATATTCTGCATTTTCATCTTAACTGTCTGGCCTAAAATTCACTGGATCTTGGTTTAGGGACCATTATTGACTGTATGGAGCTATCTTAGTGTTTTACACCAGCTTGAAGTTTTCTATCAGTGGCCTTATGTCAGGATGCCTCTCCAGTTCCCTTTTTCAAAGGTAGCTGATGTTCTTTAAATGTTCATTCTTATTTCAAATACTGGCTGCTTAGTGTTTGTGCAATTCACTTGCTGAGTGGAGGTACCTGTCTTTTGCTTCCATGATCTGTAGTAAAGAGCACTTTCTGTCAAGCCATGAAAGTGGGAAGCATTATATATTCTGCCTGGCAGATAAAGTTACTTCCCGATTAGCATCAGACCTGAAAATAAATTTTCCTCTGCACAGCATTTCCTGTGTAACATGATTATTCCTTCTTCAACTCAACACAGGAAGAAGCTTTGTCATATTTTTGCCTGTGCTTTATAGTGTGCAGATTTTAATTACCTAGCTTGAAAGGAAATTCTCCCCTGGCCCTACACTCTCTGCTGAATTAAGTCCAAACCCTTTATAATCTGGGATTTGCCCATTACTGTTTTGTCTGTGACTAGAAAAGTACCTAGAACATAGCAGGTGCTCAGAAAAAAATATTGGTTGAATGAATTAATTAAAATATTAACTTTTTAATCTCATTCCATTTTAAATAATCAGGCCATGCTCTGAGTTCATTTTTCTTCCAGTTCCTCAACTCACCATATGCTTTTCATATTCTTTTTCTTATAAAATTTCTCCCATCTGCAATATCCATGTGCCCCTCCTAACTATAGAAACTACATGCCTTCTTCTAGCCTCTTCCTGTGCTCCCTGACAGTGCTAATTGCTTCCAGAACATTTTGTGTGTCTTCATTTTTTCCTATCACTTTAGAATATTGGTATTCAAATCAGTTGTATATATGGTCACCTATGTGCTATGAATCAGGTATCTCAAGAGGCACTTCAGATCCCTCAGCTTCATTTGTCCTTTAGTTCCAGTCCTGATGAATAGATCAGCTCTCTGTGGGCTCAAGCACACTCCAGCAGTGCAACCATCTAGCCCTCCACCTGATGCCCATGTTTAGCTATTTTCTCCTCTTGCATGGAGTTCTCCCTATGGATGCCAAGGCATTAAATACTTCAGGAATCACTTTGGTTCCCATACATGCACAGCCCAGAGATATGAGTCACTTCAGGCCATAAAGGGCAAAACTCCCCAACAGAAGATAGAAACTAGTAAATAAATTCTTTCATCCTTTTGCTCAAGGATGCACTACAGTTATATATATATATATATGATGACCTTCAAAAAGACTGTGGTGTGAGATCAAATAATAATTTATATTTGATTGTTGGCAGTAGGCAGCTCCATAACCTATTTTTCTTTTCCTTTCTCTATCCCACTATGACTTTCCTCCTGCTCCCAGAACCATTACTGCTTAATAAATATGCACATAAGCCCTTGACATAAGGTTTGCTATCTGGGAAATTCAGACAATAACATAGTATCTACCTACTAGTGTGCTAAAAATAAAAAGAATAAAATATTATTCATGCCCTAAAGGATCTTATTGAAAAAAAGGATCATAAGTTATTAATTATAATTAAATGTGTTCTGTCATAATTGAACAGTGAACTGAAATACTAAGGAAATATGTATGAAATAACATTAAATTGTGCTAGTGGACATAGACTTGAAAGATTCCAAACAAATATAGCACTGAATTAGTCTTCAAAAACTGAGGGGACTCTTTCCTGGGTGTGGAGTGTGTTTTACTACATAGTAACAGAAGCATATGCCTCTCCACATGTGTATCTGGAATGACATTCAAATAATGACATGGAGACATTTAGTCTAACTTTGAAAAGTTTTTTTCCTCCTTAAATGTTTTCTTAGATAGATTGTCTTACTTCATAGTTCATACCAAGGAGTGGCCAATTAAGTATTATAAACCAAGGAAAATTTATCTCAAGTCTTAAAACAAGAATGTAACATCACAGCAAACAAAAAATATGTTTAGAAAAGTAAACACATTTACTAGGAGAGTACTTTTGCTAGTAATTTTCCTGAAAGATAAAATTCAAGGGGAAAGAAAAAAAAAAAAAAAAAACTATAGTGAAGTCTGAGCTATGGGGCAGGATGTTGTCACTTAAGTGTGATTTTATAGCAGATGCCATTCAATCATGTGTCTGGGAAAGGAAGGTACCTATATGAGAAAACGTTTAAGTGGAAATGTTAACTCTCCTCCATAAGAACTCACTTAAAATTTTTATAATTGAGATATAATTCAGAAACCATAAAATTTAACATTTTAAAATGTGCAAAAAAAAAAAAAAATGAGGGGGCTCATGACAGATGGGTAAAATAGGTGAGAAAGGGCAACCAAGACCAAGAAAGTAGCATTAATGAAAAGAAAAAGAGGTGGAAAAGTTTATGATTAGCTATTTAATCATTTATTTCATATCTGATTATAAGTTCTTTTTTCCCCACATTTTTATTGTTGCATTATAGTTGTACACAGTTATGGGATTTGTTGTTACATATTTGTAAATGCACACAATATAACAATATAATTTGGCCAATATCACTCCTCAACATTTCCCTCTTCCCTCCCCACCCCCACCCCTTTGTTCCTTTCCTTTACTGATCTCCCTTTGAATTTTTAGGAGATCCACCACCGTCTTTGTTTTTCTTTTTCCTCTCTAGCTTCTGCATATGCGAGAAAACATAGGACCCTTAATGTTTTGAGTTTGACTTATTTCACTTAACATGATGTTCTCTAGTTCTATCCATTTTCCTTCAAATGCATAATTTGATTATAGGTTCTTTGAAGTGAAGACACAAATATTATACAACTTAGGAGAATTTGTTCTTTTCTTTTTCATTAATCCCATGAAAACTTGCAAAGCGCCCAGCACTTCTTAAATGTAGCTGTTGTGGGCTTGGGTTGTGGCTCAGTTGGCAGAGTGCTTGCCTGACTGGCACATGCGAGGTCCTGGGTTCAATCCTCAGCACCATAAATAAATAAATAAATAAAAATAAATACATTGTGTCCATCTACTAGAAAAAAATATTTGAAAAAAAAAGAGTAGCTGTTGCTTATGTCTGAGTTCTTAGCTGCCTTTTACAAACTGAAAAACAGTGTAAATGTGCACGTATTGTCTGCTATCCCAGAGCAGGTGCAAATCCATTGCTTTCTTATTTTGAGGTAGTTTTGGATTTAATAATGGAAAAATAACATGTTTGTGTACAGATTGTGTCTCTGTGAGCCAGCCATGCAATAGCTGTTGGAAGCATTCATCTGAGCAGGCTTTCAAGTGGTCCAGACCCAGGACTGGAGGAACTACTATAAAGATATGGAGGGATTCAGGGCAGGGGAAAATGTCAAGACACTGAAATGTATTGTGCTCACTGCTCACCACCTGGTTGTCTTGTGAGCCTGGGCCATATTTTACTTTATCATTCTATGAAAATAAGACCTATTTTTTTTTTTTTTTTTTTTTTGGTACTGGGGATTGAACTCAGGGGCACTCGACCACTGGGCCAAATCCCCAGCCCTTTTTTATATTTTATTAGAGTCAGGGTCTCACTGAGTTGCTAAGTGCCTCGCCATTGCTGGGCTGGCTTTGAACTCGCGATTCTCCTGCCTCAGCCTCCCAAAGTGCTGGGATTACAGGTGTGCGCCATCGCACCCAGCATAAGACCTATTCTTTAAGAATAAATTTATGTAACATTTTCTGTGTGTCTAACATTTGCCAGCACAATGTTAAAGGATAGAAGGGGAAAGGCAAGTCAATTTATTCTCTTTTGGCCTCACAATAGATTGGTGATGGCTTCCGTGAGCCCAGAGATGACGGATTTTAAGGGAAATAAAGCTGTCCCTGGTGAGGGAGGAGGATGGTGGAACACACTAACTTCACATTTGCTCTTCCCCTGTCCTAGAAGTACAGGATAAATAAGCCATTTGCTTTCTCAAAGCTCATAATGTAGTGATGATGCTGGTGACTGTTTAACTAGTATCACTTAACAAAGTGGTCCTGGAGTTAGAACAGGCAGCCCCTCAATAATTCAAACTCTGAGAGTAAAGGTGGAAGATATTTCACAGACAGCAACTTCTCTGTTGCTGCTCTGCAGTAAATGTTTGGAAAACATTGTTACAGAATTAAAAGTAAGTGAAAAACACTGACATCATCCAAGTCTTTTAAAATTTATTTCCCAGAGTATTCCTTTGTTCTCACTGCAGATAGCTTCTCTAATATTGGTTCTCTTTCTGTATTTGCACACTCAGCCTCCCCTGGGAGAAAGGAAGCTCTGCAGAGACAAGGGTGTCACCCTCCCCAGCACCACACCTGGGAGAGGGGTTTTGAATGAATTGGTGAAGAACTAAGTGAATTTAACTTCATTTCCCCCTAATATATAGTCAATCAGTTTCAATAGTAGAAAAGTTTTGAGAAAAAAACCAGATAGCTAATTCTGTTTCAACCTCGAGGGAATCTCATGTTAGTACCCAACATGGCCTTTATTGGATGCTCATTTAACAGCAGAATTTTTGCCAAAGGGTGGTTCAAAAACAGGGAGAATCAGCCAGGCACAGTGTCACATGCCTGTAATCCCAGCAGCTCAGGAGGCTGAGTCAGAAGGATCTTGAGTTCAAAGCTAGCCTCAGCAAAAGTGAGGCACTAAGCAACTCAGTGAGACCCTGTCTCTAAATAAAATACAAAATAGGGCTGGGGATATGGTTCAGTGGACGAATTCCCCTGAGTTCAATCCCTAGTACCTCCCCCCACCAAAGGGGGGAAAAAAAAAACAAAAAACAGAAAGAATCAAATTGGTTAAAATCCAGCTACAAGACATACAAAATCATGGACTGTTGTGGTGATATGGAGACACTGAACTGGAGCTACATGGATAATTTAAAACAACAACAAAAAGCTCATTTGCCTTGACAGTGGGGCAGATGAATCAGCTAGCTTGGTGGTGCAGGGTGCAGGTTCACTTTGGCAGGGTCACTCAAGCAGCTTCTTGCCTTTGCTACATGTGGAGGCTAATGGGCCCTGCTCTGGCTCCTGGCTGGGCAGACAGTATGTTTTCAGTTTACACCATGGACATCTCAGCTCAAGAAAGGGCAAAACCTTGTATGGAGCCAACAGACAGATGATTGCCTTTGGTTTAATTCCAAATGAGAATCAGTGTAGCATGGCCACTGATGGAAAGGGATTGCAAAAAGTAGAGATAAATTGATAAGATAACCACATAATTTTGTAGTCATTTGTCACTTGGCCAGGCTAGCAGGAGCTTCACAATGAATCATGATTGTAAGACTGCTACTGCTAGGAAGGCATGTAAAAATCGGCATTTTTCACTCAAGCCAAATGAAAATGCCCTCCCTTTCCCTCTTTTCCCTTCCCTTCCTCTTCTTTATTTTTCCCTTTTGTCATTCCCCCTCTATATATGATGTTTTGACAAATGTCTAGAACAGACATGTAAATAGACTCCTGTTTCTAAATTTGAAGTGTCTCCCCCAGTAATCATCACTAGTGCATCAATCCTACAAACTTACTGACAAAAGAATGCATGTATGAGAGAGGCATGATACGGTACTCTGCATTCTCAAAGTCTTGTCAAAAGGAGAATGAATTAAAAACCTTATAAGACCTGACTTAAAAATCATAAAGATCTAAATCTTCTACTTTCCTTTTGCAAGTTTGTTGTGACTGAGTTGATAAATTCTTATAATCCGAAAGTTGCTCATTCCATTCACTTAGGAGACTTAAGTGGAAATATTCATCTTCCATTGAATAGGAGGAGTGCTCCTCACCAACTGGATTCTCTGTTGGAGAGATGGAGAGGTAGGCAGGTAAGTGTGGACATGTACAGCTATAAGAGGTTTTGGAAGAAAAAGCTGATCAAGAAATATATCTATAGAAATCATCGGTAAACAGGCTGCAGGAGACTGGTAGATTGAATGAATGCCTCCATTGTTTTCTCTCTTCCACTTGGCAATGTGACTTCACAGTTCCTCCCATCGCTTCCCTACTGTTTGACCTTATCCCCAACCATGAAATTTGCTTTGACTAATGTTAGAAGATCCTGTACAAGCAATAGTTGAAGTATCTTAAATGCTTACTTCATTTTCTTCTGCTTTTGCCATCACCATGTAAAGAGCCCATCTCTGGTAGCTTTCTGGTCTGAATCTGGCCATAACCTGCATCTTGGACCCAACCAAGATGGGATTAACAAGTCAATATCATCTGTCCCTCATATACATGAATCATAAAAAATGACTAATATTTCAAACCAAAATTATGAGTTGATTTGTTACACAGTGATAACTGACTGATGCACACATATGTATTTTTAAAAAATGGTTTTATTCAGGATAAGATTATGAAAAGCTATAAAAAAGGATCAGGTGAATGGAGTATAGGATAAATCCAGTGCCTATAAGTTATATTCCATATATTTGAAAACTTCCAAGATCTCTGCTCATATTTTTTTTAAAAAGTTAAATTATAAGAGTAGAAGGAAGAACCTAAAGGGAAGTGACTAATAGGAATTTTAAAGAGTTGCAAATTATTATTCATCAGCTTCTCCTTCCTTTGTTGCCACCATGAAGAATACAATTCTTTCTGCTCATCAATCAGTAATAACAACAGCCGTTTACTATACATGTATAGTTGCTGATTGACAAATGTTTGTTTAAATGTTTTACTTATGTCATTTAATCCACAATTCAATCCATAGTCTGGTGTTATTATCCACATTTTATAAATGAAAAAAACCTAAGAGTCTGAGAAGAAATGTGAAGAGGAAATGTCAAATATAATATATATATGTGTTTGTTTTTTTACTCACAGTGGTCTTCATCTTTTTTATATTTTGTTGTGTTGTTCTTTGTTCTGCACCAATCTATGTCATTTCAAAATGATTTTCTCCTAAATCTATCAACACTGTTTTTAAACAACAAGAAAATTTTGCATTGCATCCAAAAACTGTTGGCATTTGGCCATAATATATATGTGTATATTATTTCTATATATTTAATACATGGAACACCTCTGTCAGTCATGTAGTTACCAGTTCTAACTATATTTTAACTGAAATCTCATATGAATATTTTTCTATGACATTGATAGAAAAATGTATTTAAGGTGGGTGTGAACTTTTAAAGTTCTGATAAATGTATTTAATTAAAATAGGTACTTAACATGCAAAACTTATTATGAGACAGTGCTTAAAAATGCAGGTTTAGGTTTCTAGTGAATTTTCCCTACTTATTAAAACACTAATATGATATACACGTACATATACACAAATGCAAAAAAAAAAAAAAAAACACTGAAAAATGTATGATTTCAGTCTCATTTCTAAGAGCTTGGAGAAATGACCAGAGATCTCCGCTATAATACTCATTTAGATGCAGAACAGTGGTACCCTGAGAGCTGGAAGAACTGGTCTTTCAGGGCAATCTCTTTTCTCTTTCCCTGAAATGCAAATGCAGAGGGTCTGGATCAAGTAGAACACAAGGCAAATACCCCAGGGTGGTTATGCAATTTCCCCAGGGGGCTCAGATTCTTTTTCATTCTTTTTTCCCCCAGAGCCCATGAAGGGAGGAGAAAGGAATGGAATGTGTCTGTCCTTCTAAAAGATTCTATTCCCTGCTGTGAGTGCTTTGAAGTCATAGAGCAGTACATAATTGGGGCTTTTTGTACTTCTGGTAAAGAAGAAATAATAATAATCTTATATTGGTGACACTGGCATATTAATTATTATTCTCATTAAAAAACAAAACAAAACAAAACAAAACATACAGAAGTGCTGTTATCTGACAGTCTCCAGTTGCAAAGTATTTTGGATCCACTGTATATCTCTTAAGCCAAGGGTAGGCTATTCTGCAGGGAACCCCAGCCAATGACTTTAAGAGTACCAGGCCCCAGTAATCTCTGTCCACCATAGGAACCCTCTAGGGGTAATTTTGTTCTGCAGCATTCCATGGTGTGGGCAAAGGCTTTCTCAGCAATCGCTGCAGTCTGAAGCTCTTCCTAAACAATGCTTCTTCATTCCCCTCTTTTCACAGGTCTTAGAACTACAAACTGGAGGTTCTCTCCGCCTGCTTTTATTTCTTCCCTGCTATAGATTACATGGCATTTCTCTTAGTAAATCTCTTGCAATTCTAACTCATCTTGGTGTCTGCTTCCCACAAGGCTTAACTAACACAAGGGTTGATAGATCTATCAATCTAGAACTGAGAAGGCAGACCTAGGCTGGAGATTCAGGGAGGACATTCACCGGCACTTAGGAAGATTGATCATGACCACTAATGAGATCTGTAGATTGTGTTTATGGTTTTTCTTTCACATGACGCCTATTGCACATCTACGTTAAAGATCTCGGACTGCACAAATTCGTATAGGTTGAGCATCCTTAATCTAAAAATCTGAAATCTTAAATGCTGTAGGGCAAAGTTAACTCACTCCGGGAATGCCATGTCAGTAAAAAAGGGGTTTATTAGTGGCCATGTAGAAGGGAAGGGGATAGGGAAGGAGCAGCGTGAAGAGCAGGGAAGGGAAGGGAAAAAGGAAAAGAAGAGAAGAAAAAGAGGGGCGGTTTCAGTCCGGAGCAGGCTTAAGTAGGGCACTCGACAGCTATAGGCTGCCAGAGGTTGAGAGGGGGGCCCGTGTGTCGCAATTGGTCCGAAGGGCACCTGAGGGCTGGCCAGAGGAGCTGGCCAGCCTGAGGCACTTGGGTGGCCTGTCTTGTCTCAAAGTACCTGGGAGGTGTGGCCTGGTTAGGCTACCTGGGAAGTGTGGCCTCCCTGCCCAGAATCTAACAAATGCTCCCAAAATCTGGCACTTTTGAGCACTGGTACTTCAAGAGGAAATTTCACATGTGACCTCATATAATAGGTTACAGTCAAAATGCTAACAAAAGCTATAGTGGCATGCACCTGGAGCCCTAACAACTCAGGAATGTGCAGCAGGAGTACACTTGAGCCTAGGAGTTCAAGACCAGCCTGGGCAATGCAGCAAGAAGCTATCTAAAAATTAATAATAATTTTTAAATAATACCCTAAAATTGTATGTAAAATTATCTTCATGCTATATGCATAAGATATATCTGAAACACAAAATGAATTTTTTGTTTAGACTTGGGTCCCTCCTCAAGATAACCTTGTTATTTATATTCAAATATTCCAACATTTGAAAAAATCTGAATTCTGAATCATTTTTAGTCTTAAGCATTTCTGGGAAGCAATACTCAACTTATACTATATACAGATGGATCCAACCAATCTTGCATTTCCCTTAATGTTATGATTTTTAATTCTTGAGTAAAAAGCTTATTTCAAATTTTGTAAATACGTGACTTCAAAGAAGTATGAGTCAATAATTGTCAGTATAAAAACCTAAACAAGCAGCAAGCCCTTAGAGAATGGTACCTAGTTAAGGCTGTCTCCTGGAGGTTGACCCAGCATTACCCATCTGTGGGTGAGGTGGAGAAATGTGACAACCAAAGAATCAGCTGAGAAATGTGAGCTCCTTGTAGGACAAAGAATGACCATTTTTCCCATTTCTAGAGCATTGGCTAGGGGGCACCTGCCCATCAGAGGGCTCACCACCGCTACCATTTGGACCTTTCACTGCATGACCCTCCCAAGGGGAGCCAGGTCCTCTGCAGCACTCTGGGTTCTCTTTCCTAATTCATTTCTCTTGTGGCTTTCCAACCAACCTTGGTAAGTCCCACGTCTTTAATGTCAATTGTATTTTTAGCAAGAAAAGTCCCTTCCCTCCGAATTTACCTCAGAATTCACAGTGGGACTTGATTGTGTTATCTAGTTTCTGTAACTTGAGCAGATTCAGAACAACTTTTTTTTTCCGCTTTTTGACATATATCTTAATATGTACTTAAAAATATTATGTAAATATTTAATAACAAAGTCCACTGTTAAGTAGAAGTATAATGCTCCCCACCCCCCGCCAAACAAACAAACAAACAAACAAAAACACACAAGAAGTTACTCTAAGGAGAATGACCTGCAACACAGTTGCAAGGTCTAAAACAGAGTTTGGCAAACTTTTTCTATAAAGGGCCAGATAGTAAATATTTTAGGCTTTGCAGTCCCTGTGGTCCTTGTTGAAACTATTGCTCTGCCACAGTGGAGCAAAAATAGCCATAGAGAATGCATAAATCATGCGCATGGTTGTGTTTCAAAACACTTTATTTTTAAACACAGATGGTGAACAAGATCTGACCATGGACTGTAGTTTGACACCCCCTAATCTAAAGCATGACAAATCATTTTAAATCTTTCTTAAATCTCAGAATAAATAGAAAATAAATATGCAAATAAAACATTCTCTCTCTCTTTCTTTCTTTCTTTCTTTCTTTCTTTCTTTCTTTTTCTTTCTTTCTTTCTTTCTTTCTTTCTTTTTTTCCCCTGCTGGTGCTAGGAATTAAACCCTGGGCCTTGAGCATGTGCTCTACCACCAAGCCAAAACCTCAGCCCCAAATTCACATTTTACAAGTGTATGTGAAAAATTCTGTAATGAACAGTACATTTTCTAGTAACTATTTGCCCATTTCAAACCTCCACTCATCTGACTTTATGTTAATTTATGTATCACATTTTTACAATTCTTTTAATGAATTAGAAGTGTCCTTGTTGGGCATGGATTGCCAGAGGAGAAAACTTTAAGATCCTTGAGCTATATTAAGCTCCATCAGTTCTTGTCTTGACGGAGTTTCAGAAAAATAGCAAACATTTTGAAAGCCATTCAGTCTCAGGTTTGTATTTTTATCTATGCTTTCCATTTTGTGAATATTTGTTTTGATTTTTAAAAATTGGTTTGAAAGCAAAGCCAGCATAAATATTGGATCTTTTTTTCTTGGAGTTTCACAGTCTTCATTCCATGATGAAGGTGGTTACTGGTTGCCATGGGGATGATTAGCCAAGCTCTATTTAGGTTTGTGATTTCTGAGAGGAAATGAGCATCAAAAACAAATGAATTTTTTATAGCACTTTTAAATTTCAAAGCTAACCTTTAAACTGACCCTATAATATCACCAATGGGATTATTTAGTTATAATTACTTCTGCTGGTGATGAGAAGTACTGGATACTAATTCCAAAGCTGAGCCGTGTGGAACACAGAATTAGACATAGCCATAGGATATATCCAGTATTAAAACTACAGATCTCTCTAGGGAGAGAGCGCTGGAAGAAAGGCTTCTCCAGGTTTCTGAATGTTGCTAGGTATCTTCGTAAATGGAAGAAAGAAAATGTAAATTTAATAGTTTTTGCCCCCTCTTAGGTATGCACCAGTGACTTTTGTGTAGACTAATGGAAAGAAATTTGGATTGGTAATTAAAATTAGGTTTAAGTCCTGGCTTTCTTACAAAGTCCTCTTATACTGACAATGACAGATTTAACAATGAAAATGCAGAATGCCCGGTTACAATTTTATTTCAGCAAAGAATGAATACTGTTATATAATAATGTTATACTAGAAATTAATTCTTGTTTATCTGAAATTAAAATGTAACTGAGCATCTTGTCTTTTATCTGGGAATCCTTCCTTAGAGAAGTCACATACATGAGCTTTCTGAGCCTCAGTATTATTTTGTGAGATTAGTTCTAATCTTAATATTCCCTAGCTTCAGTAAGATTTTTCAAGGTTAGCAAAATCTTGATACAATAAGTAGTCTCTGATTCTCAGTTACTTAATACAAGACATAGATTTCTTATTCATATCACATTCAGTGGGGTCCAGTAGGCTATGTTCCATATGGTGGCTCAAACACATAGACTCCTTTGTCTTGTGGTTTTGTCATTTTCAAAATGTACTATTAATAAAATGAAATAGTAAAATATGCCCCTCCTATTGGTGAGAACCAGTTATGGTTACCACCTTACACTCAAGTTGTTGATGAATATCAAACTGACCACAGTCCTAGAAATAAGAAGTCAGTTACATGAGTCTCTAGCCAATTTCTGCCACAAACCTTCATTTTACTCACCCACCCATCCCTCCTCTCTCCATCCATTCATTTATATGCTAGCACTGTTACACACACTAGAAATAGAGCATTGAACAAATTGGATAAATCCCCTCCCTTTGGAAAGTTTAGAAAGTAGGCAGAGAGGGAAAACAAACAAATTAATAAAATGTATTAATATTAACACATTAATATTAATAAATATTAATAAAATATGCAGCAGTTACAGTGAAGAAATAAAGCAGTGTACAGGCTCAAGGCCAGGGCAGGATATCTTAAGATCATCTGGGCCTCTCTGATATGGCCATCTTTGAGGGAAATAAAACTAAAGGACATGAGAATGCCTGAGAATAGCTTCCAGGTGGAAGAGACAGCAAGTCTGAGCCCTAAGGCAAGAATACAGTTGGTGTGAAGAGCACAGGAGGTTGGGTGGCCAGAACAGGGTAATAGAGGCTGGAGTGGTAGGAGAGTGAGTCAGAGATGCAGACCATGGTGATGCAGACTGTGGCTTTTACTCAGAGATGAAAAGCCACTGATGTATTTTGAGCAGAGGAATAATATGACCACACTAAATGCTAAAAGTCAGCCATTTAAAATTTCTGTGGCTTTATTGAGTATGTACTCTATAGTCAATTCTGTGTATTGTGGACAGGTATAAGGCAAGGCCATAGCAAGAGATCAGTCATAAAACTATTACAACATTCCAGGTGAAAGATGACAGACCTGATTAGACATAGTGATACTGACAAGAAGTTGGTGTCTTTTGAATATATTTCATAGGTAGAGAAGGAATTTGATGAAAGCACGATGTGATGAGAAATGAGGCAAAGATTACTTGGAGGAGGTATAAGGCACAATCAGTGGGTGGAACAGACTGACATTTGCTGATAAAAAATTCTATAGAAGGAATAACTGTAGTGGTGTTGCAGATCAAGAGGCTTCAATTTTGAATATGTTAAATTTGAGGTGCTATAATTTAAAGTAGTCATTGAATAAGCTAAATTAGTCATCTAGGTGGAGAAAGATATCTGGGAGTGAACAGAAGGGTTCAGACCAGAGGTGCAATGAGGCTATCACTTTTGAGCCAGGGGACTGAGTGCAGTCACCAAAAGAATGAATGAAGACAGAAAAGAGGAAGTCCAAGGTCCAAGGACTGAGTTTGAGAACAGTTCATCATTAAGGGCTCAAAAACACGAGGAAGAATAATAAAAAGGAAAAAATACTAAGAATGAATAACCAGAGAGCAAAACATCATATAGAACATAAAACCAGAGCGGTGATTGCAGGAAAGACTCAATTCAAAGCCAATAGAATGAAAAATTCAAATGTGTTGGTTGGTTAAGTTGAGAATTAATCAAAGGCCATTGGAAGAGGCAATGTGGATGCCTTGGTGACCTCTTAAGATGGAGAGAGGAGGACAAAAGCCTAAGCAAAATCATACCACATCTCAGGCATTTGAACAGAGGCCAATTCAATAAATCCAAATTAGGCACTAATTTTCTTCCACAAACATTTACCATGTTTCATTTATACCAAAGGCATGACACTAGGTGCTATGGATACAAAGGTAACAGCAATATGCTCTAAGCTTGGTGCACTCAGGGTTTAGGGGCAAGATAGATGGAACAGGAGGTCCCAAGTCAGTGTGAAGAGTGTTAACAAAAAAAATTCCAATGCAGTGCTGTGGGAACATGCTGAAAATTGTCAGTGACAAGGCCTTGGCTGGTGTGCTGGTTTAGATGTTAGGTATTCCCCAAAACCTTATGCATGAGACAATGCATGAGAGTTCAGAGGTGAAATGGTTGGGTTATTTAGTGGTGAAAGTGTTGGATTGGGTTAACCTGATCAGCAAATTAATCCTCTGATGGAGGTTAATTGATTGGTAACTAAAGGCTGGTAGGGTGTGGCTGGAGGTGGGTCCCTGGGTGCATACCTTTGAGGTATATATTTTGTCCTTGTTGAGCAGAGTCCCCCCCCCCTTCCATCCCTTCCTCTCTCCACTTCTCCCCACTTCTCCCCCCCCACACCTCTTTTTCTCTCTCCCTTCCTCCTTCCTCATCATGTCCCGAGCCACTTTCTTCCACCGCATTCTTCCTCCATACCTCAAGCCCAGAGGAAAGGAGTGAACAGTCTAAAACCATAAGCCCCCAAATGAACTTTTCCTCCTCCAAATTTTTTCTTATCAGGTCTTTCAGTCACAGCAGCAAAAAAAAAAAAAAAAAAAAAAAAAAAACTGACTAAACTAGCTGGTCAGGGAGCAATTCACAGAGGTGATGGTAGCACAGACCCCTAAAACTAATTGGACTTCTGGGAGTACTTAAGGACCTAAAGATGTTCCTGGTAAAGGATATGGCATCTACAAAGTCTGGAGAGCATGGGTTCCACCTCTGATTCTGTAGGATTTATAAATCATCCCACACTCTACTAAGAGCTCAAGATACAGTCCTTGGTGTTGGGATCCCCTTCTCTTCCCGTGTGAGCCCTCTCCTTCAATACATATCCACATTTCTCCAATATCTGCATATCATTTGAAGTGGGGATCCTCAGAAAACAACATCAGCATCACCCAGGAGCATTTTTGTAATATTCATTCCTGTCTCCTATTACAGACCTACTGAATCAGAATCTCCTATTGCCTAGGAACATACTGTTAAGCATTCAGTTGATTCTCATGGAGTTAAATCAACTTGTCTAATTGTCTTCCTAAAATGGTACTTGCAGATTTTTCTTTTTTCTCTTGTGCCTCTTAGCAACCACTGCTGCCAACAATTAGGATTAGAATTAGATGCTTCCTAACTTGACCTTTCTTTATGTACTGATAAGAAGTTGTTTTGATTGAACTTCCAAAATGCCATTGACAGACCCTTCCAAGAAAAGATCCAAGTAATAACCCAGAATGGAATAATTACTGTTATTCAGGGAGCATTTACATTTCAGCCAAATTTTGAAAAGACATTTCAATCAGAGAAAGCTGACATGAAAGATATTTGCACATATATATATATATATATATATATATATATATATATATACATACATACACACATACCCAGGAAAGAAACTGTATGATAAGGGTCAGACACACCAAAATTTTGTATCTGTCATTGATCATTGAGTAAAGCATTGAGAAACCCACCAGAATTTTACTGATGAACTTTTGCTAAGCAACTTGTTTAATGAACATTTATCAAGTACCTGCTGGGTGCCACGGGTTGCATAGGCCTTCTTTTGAGTTAAAAATTCTGAGTCCATCCCACCATCTTTCCCAAGGCCTGCTCATTATCTTTTCCTTTAAAATCATCTACACTTAAAATAAATTTTGTTACTTCTCAGACTTCTGGAAAAAAGTTAGGGAAGAGGTTGAGTTAGATAGTGTCTCCATTCTTTCAACAGGCTGCCATTCCTCCTTCAGAGAACTGCTGTACCAGAATGGAGCCTGCATGCTCAAAAAATGCTGCAATTCAAGAGGAGGATTTTCCACAGTGGGGTTCACCAGGAGTGTCCTTGGGAGGGAAGAACTATTTTTAGAAGCCTGTTTCTCCCTCTTTTTACTTTTCTTTTCTTTTTTTTTTTTTTTTTTTTTTTTTTTTTTTTTTTTTTTTTTTTTTTTTTTTTTTTTTTTTGCTTGCTATCCTGCCCATTTCCAGAGCATCCTATATAGCTCTCAGGTACCCACAGGTCTTGTGTTTTACTTCAAATTACTCTCCAGAAAGTAACTAGCAATAATAACAGCTACTGTTGTCACATTTACTATATTCCCACTGCTGAGTTAAGAGCTTTAGAAATGGTATCTTATTTTATCTTTTCAATGGCCCATGAGGTAATTTTTATTTTCAAGAGGCTTAGGGAAATTGAAAGAAAATTTGTCCATGCTTACTTAGATTGCAAAATCAGCTTTAATGAAATCAAAAGTCACGGGTTTTTGTTTATTTGTTTGTTTTCATTTTACAAATGCTGCCACTATGACATGTCATCTTATTTCTTTTCTCAGGGGTGTTTACATTTAACATAATCTACAGTAACAAAATGGGTTTGCACTTTCCTGATAGGACTCAGGCATTGATGAGGTGGCTTCTGACCCAGATGGCAACAGGAGCTTTTGACTTCACACTGTGGGCATTTTCCCTTGTACATGAAGGTAGACTGTCACATCAATGTTTGAAGATGACAGAGATGCTTTCAGGCTGAAACCTGTCTTTCTCCTTACAATCAAAGCATGTCTGAAAGACAATTGAAACCTCCTTTGTGGAAAGAAGTTATAATTTTGTAAATCCAAGTGTTGAACGCTTTCCAAATTCTGCCTTTTTTTTTTTTTTTTTTTTTGGAAGAAAAATATTCCTCTCCCAGAAAGTCTCCCAATACTCCAGTAGTGTATAGCTATTGGGTGTGCACAAACCTAAGCCGGTGTAAGCCATCTGGCTCTAGCACATATGCTAATTAGCATGTCAGGTTAAGGGCACCAAGGTTAGACACCCAGGAGTTCAAATGCCATTTTACAACTGACCAGGTAGGTCTCCTCATGAGTGTGTGAAGATGAACTCTATTAGAATTTCCTTGATAATCAACACAAGTATAACACTTAGTTCTGTCTTCTGCAATTAATGACAGCTGCTACCATAATGAATATCAACTGAACCCAAATATCTACATGACCCTAGAAATTGCTTCTATAAACTACTTGCCCCAGAAAATGTGTGCTACTAATCTGTAGACAATATTGTGATGTCAGTAGGTTACCATAGAGATAATGCTCATAAAATAATTAGCATTTTGAGCATTTTTTAGGTACCAAGTCCTGTGTAATTTCTTATTGAAGCCTCATGATGATTTCATGAGTGCTGTTGTTATCCCGTTTGTACAGATGACAAGACTGAAGTGTATGAAGTTAAGTAAATGATTAGTGATCACACAGCTGTAAACAGAACTGGTATTTGAACCAAATGCTAACTAAATACATGGCTGCCTGCTTAATCGATGAGCTATAAGAACAAATTTTTGTAAGATACTTGCTAGAGGTGATCTCTTCCTTATTAGTTCAAGAGATTATTATTCTTGCTTTCTGTTTTAAGCTGTTTTAAGCTAGACACTAAGTATTGACTTGCATGGCCGACATACTGTCTGGTGAGTGAAAAGACATTTTCTGGGTATTCAATAAAGTATGGCCTTATTTCCATTTGTTACATAGGTTGTTGAAATCTGTTATTATAAAATAGTTCTCACTTGGTTAAAATAAGACAGACTTCAGAGTGGAGTTATCTTACTGCCTCTGTTTGGTAGGGGTTAGGATGGGAGGGTGGCAGGGAACAGATAAATCTACCCTTACATTTCTATTCATAGGAAGCTGAAATTGCTCCAGGAAAGCCACCTGTGATGTAAATATGGCAGGTATGGACAGAGAGCTTTTTTATAAATCTGTTTACTGACCAGAGGCATCCTGTGGGTTATCTCAAAGGAATTCATTTTCCTGGTTGGTTTACCATGGGAGGGAAAGGAGGCCTGACAAATAATGCCCTTCAGTTTGCTCAGCTGTGAGATTTTTATTAACCAAACATAGGTTGCCTGCACACACTGTGTGTTTGCACAGCTCACAGTGGCATCTTCTCAAGACCCACAGTTGTCTGGAAAGCTCTCCAAAGTCCTAAGTCCATAATAAAGCAAACAGTTTGCACAGTCATTACTGTCAGGCTCCATTTTTATGGTGCAGCATATGAATACCACTGGTGAATTACATGTCACCCAAACAGCATGATGGTTAAATGTGGTCTGTAGCATACTAACCACTTTCTTTTAGATGCTTTCTCTCCACCAAATTATTGGCAATTTGATGATGAGAGAGAAAGAGATAGAGAGACTGAGAGATTGATTCACTCCTGAATTTTATTGAGGAACATTTACCTTACTAGTAACCATAAAGCATCTTCTCTTCAGTGTTTAGACTGAGTCATGCAGTGGGATAATATCCATAGCCAGCAATTATTTAAATGGCCTGGACTTTCAAAACCACTTGCCCATGTCTTTTCTCTTTTGCATGGAACAAGTACCATTATTATGATTTTATTTCATTCATGAGTAAACTAATGCTCACAATGGTTTGAGGATTTTCCTTAAATTATTTATCTAGAGAACAGAAATGAGGATTCGATGCCTGTAGTTTTGCCTCCAGGGTCTTTAAGCTTTCCACTGCCTATCTTCAGATACAAATCTACTAGATCTTCACTGATTAAAAAGTGGTCCATGCTGGAGTAGCAGCAACACCTGGACACTTGTGACACTCAGACCTCACTGGAAACCTACTGAATCTGAGCTTATGTCTTTAGCATGATCTACAGTTGACATTCAAGTCTTAGAAGTGCTCTCCTAGAGACAAATGGTGCAACTTCTTTCTCCAGCTGGGTAATACATCGACACATGATGGCCTTTGAAATCTCAGGTGTCAAATACCAACAGGGAAGCTAAGAACATGCCATTTTTTTAAGACATTACATGGGCTTCAAGATCTATAATTTCATCTTCATTTCTTGAAAATACCATTTTGGCATTATACAAGTACAAGTGTATTCACAATTGCACATATATTCACCTGAGCCAGGAAACATGCCATGTGTCTTTAGCTATTTGGGTAACAATATCCCTTTTCACTAGCATGGTGAATGGAGAGGGGCACACCATCTGGAGCTTGAGCCAGATATTCCATCAGGGGTTTTTCAGTTCATGCAAACTTTTAAATTAAAAGCTCAATGCCAAGTAAATGCTTGTGAAATTGCAACCCTCCTGCCATATGGTGTGCTGCTTAACAATAGATTATATTTGTTGTTCCTAAGACAAATTATCTATTGGAAATCAATGCTATGTCCAATAGCTTTGCTGATAACCAAGTAAATGAGATCAGATAAGTCATTTAAATGCTTTGATTCTTGTTTTCTTGCCTATAACATTAGATCAGGGAATCTCTATGCATCTCACCCAAGTTTCAGTGTAGAACAGGAATTTTAAAAGTCACTGAGAATATGTAGAGTCTGGAAGGACACAGTGAATTCACAACCAAATATCTTTCCCACTTACATTCTTTTGTGAATGAAATCCTCTGGGCCCTTCATTAATTGCACTGAAGGTAACTATTCCTTTTATTATCTTTAGCATAAAAGAGCTTCTAAAATCTCAGGAATGTGGTCCAGTAAAGCTCCAAAATGAAGTATGCATGAATGAATGTGGAGGAGGGCACTCCTAGGAATTCATGGAATAATTACAGGAGCAGACCTTGTTAAGTCAGGGTAGGTGGCTTATTAATAAAAATTATATAACAGCAGAAACCTGGTTCCTGAGAAACAGTCAAATTGCCACTTGTCTTTTTGCACTAGGAATTTTCTTTTAAAACAAACTGCAGAAGAATGTTCATTCTCAATTTTTAGTGTGATCTATGTCCTTTTATTCTTAGTCAGGTCTGAGACTTTGATCTCTCTCTCTCTCTCTCTCTCTCTCTCTCTCTCTCTCTCTCTCTCTCTCTGTACCAGGGTTTGAATTCAGGGGCACTGGACCACTGAGCCACATCTCCAGCCCTGTTTTGCATTTTATTTAGAGACAGGGTCTCACTGAGCTGCTTAGTGCCTTGCTTTTGCTGAGGCTGCTTTGAACTCATAATCCTACTGCCTCAGCCTCCTGAGCTGCTGGGATTACAGGTGTGTACTACCATGACTGGCTTCAGACTTTGATCTCAACTTCCTACCCAAACATTATAGTCTGTGAGCTGACACTTTATGTATGAGCCAGACTTCTGGGGTAAAGAGTGCCATCCAGCTGCTGCTGACATCTTTGAGAGGTACCAGCATCCTAATATTGGATTCTTATCATTTAGGATTGTAATAGAAGGGGAGTAGATTGTGTGTGTGTGTGTGTGTGTGTGTGTGTGTGTGTGTGTGTGTGTGTGTTTAGTAGAGACAGGATTTTAGAAAGAGAGAATTAATCCCAATAGTCTAGGGAATATTGGATTGGGTAAAGTCCAATAACATTTAGTACAGGACCTAAAATTTCTCAAATGACATGTATATAAATTGAAAAGTAAATGTAATTTCACTTCAGTGAAGGTGGTGGACTCTGAGCATCCATCCATCCACTTCAGTGAATGGGGAAGGCATGGATGCAGGAAGGTTTACATGCAGAGCAAGAACAGAAGACAGCAGCAAAGCCGGGGCTGTCACAGTGGCAGGATTGGGGGCACATGTCTGCAGGCCTTCCTGGGCTCCCTATTTTTCAGGTTTGGAGGAGCTCAGGGATATCCTGCTGAAAGCCCTTTCAGTGAATAAAGAGCCCTTGACCATTATGTACATCCACAAGACTAGGGTTCAAATAGAATAATATATATTCCATGCTTGTATAATTACATTTAAATGGATTCTGTTGTCATGTATAGCTAAAAATAACCAATACAAAAGAATTAAATAA
Organism: Tamias sibiricus; assembly: GCA_025594165.1. Taxonomy (NCBI): domain Eukaryota; kingdom Metazoa; phylum Chordata; class Mammalia; order Rodentia; family Sciuridae; genus Tamias; species Tamias sibiricus. Next base: position 34,268,608 of record CM046673.1, on the reverse strand, counting down.
ATGAAAATAAATTATTAAAAATTTAGCCGGGCGCGGTGGCGCACGCCTGTAATCCCAGCACTTTGGGAGGCTGAGATAGGAGGATCGCGAGTTCAAAGCCAGCCTCAGCAATGGCGAGGCACTTAGCAACCCAGTGAGACCCTGTCTCTAAATAAAATACAAAAAAAAAAAAAAAAAAAAAAAAAGGGCTGGTGATGTGGCCCAGTGGTCGAGTGCCCCTGAGTTCAATCCCCGGTACCACCAAAAAAAAAATTTTTAAGTTTTTTTTAAAAAACAGTGAATGGACTATAAGCATTTGCCCATGTCAATCTTCTTGGAATTAAAAGAAAAAGCTTGAAAGTTTAACGAATCCTCATGAATCCTCAGGGTTAATTACCCACACTGGGACCCTATTCCTTTTTTTCAGACCTGTAAAAAGAAAGGTATTTTGTATTACATACCAGTATACACACACATACGTTTATGTAAACCTGAAACAAATGATTCATAAGACAATGTTTTTGCTCATTGAAGGTGATGCGCTCTGACATTCTTTCCTTTATTTGGTTTAACTCTATTTTTGTAATGAAAAAATCAGATGCTAACCCTTCGAATCTGTATAGAAGGTAAATTTTCTTATAGATTGTTATGATTTGGATATGAGGCGTCCCCCAAAAGCTCCTGTTAATGTAGGAATATTCAGAGGTTCAATGATAGGATATGGGAACTATAATCTAATCAATCCATCCTAGTTTGCATTTGTGAGTGATAACTATAGGGGCATGGCAGGAGGAGTGGTCCCTGGGAGCATGCAATGGAAAGCTACATCTTTCTGGTGGCCCTTTCCCTTCCCCCCTCTCTCTGCTTCCTGACCCCATCATGAGCTAAGCAGCTTTCTTTCTCTGGGCTCTTCCCCCAAGATGTACTTACTGCCTCACCTTAGGCCTAGAGCAATGGAGTCAGCCATCTATGGACTGACACCTCTAAAATCATGAGCCAAGTTGTTTTTGTTAGGTATTTTGGTCACAGCAACGCAAAACTGACTAAAACTTGGGTGCTTCCCCCTTTGTCCTCCTGGTGGTTGCTTCTTTCCATCAGAAGCTCCTTCTCCAAAGTCGTCTGCTGGTTCTGTTTCTCGTTGTGCTGCAAACATGTGGGGACATCTTTCAGTGGTCCCAGCAGAAAGATGACACACACAAATCCTCACTTCCCTTGTTCCTGTCAAGAGTCTGCCAGCAAAACAGAAACTATCCAGTAAATTTAACAAAGAGAATTTAACATAAGAATATGGTTAAATGTGCAGTAGAGGACTAAAAAGCCCCAGGTGGAAAAGACCTATTATTAACTATATGAAGCAGCTTTACTACTCCTAGACAGGGGCAGTCAGACCTGGACTCAGGCCCCTGCAGAGGGCCTGTTGCTGCCTCACACCTGCACTTTAGGAACCTGGAAGAGGCCTCTACAGAATCAGAACACAGATCCCCAAGGTGGCAGTACCAGTGCCACCTTGTGTCAGGTAGGGATGGAGAATTGCACCCTAAAGTTGGTTCCAGGGGGAAGAAAAAGAAAAACAAACTAGAAACTAGAACCAACTTCTGCTACTTATACCATCAATGATAGTGTGGGTCCTTGCCTAAGTGACAAAGCAAACTCCCACTTCATCCTCCAGACTTGCAGTCTCCCTGACTCCCTCTAGTCTCTCCAGTGTCAGAACCTAATAAGAGAGCAGCTGGCAAAGCAGAAACTGTGGGGTCCCAGCATCACAAAGAGTGGGGAAGGAGGATATGAAGCTAAGAGATGACAGCTTAATAGCACCCCCATCCCTTAATTCCCCACAATGCCACCTCACAGGCAGCTTTAGATTAATAGCCAAAAGACAGGGTAAGAGACAAGACTGCAGGTACAAAGAAAACATGCACTTTATGTTGAATTTGATAGTTCCTAGAATCCATGGAGAAATAATTCACCAACAAGGAAAATTACATTCTTCACTGGAGCCCCAGTTCCTATATTTGGTTCTCAAATGAGGCATAACCTTCAACTTTTTCTTGTAGAATGTCTCCTTCTAAAAATTCTATAATGTGATCTCAGTCCTCACTTTGGGGCAATCAATTCCCTTCCACCAGAAACAAGTCTGGTCCCAAGATCTGTCTCTTTTCCTCCCACACTCTCACCTTTATAATTTATAGACCACAAAATACCCTGGCTGCAATGGTTCTGAATGTCTGGGGTAAGTCTAGGGTAACACATGGTGGAGGGAAGCTTGAGGCAAAAGTGGGCTTTGAAGAGGACAAAGCAAGATGATATTTGACAATCCATCCAGACAACTAGCTTCCTTTGAAATCTTTCTCTTTAACCACATGCTACTAACCATCCCTTCATGTACTCACAACAAAGAGTCTTCCAGCATTTGTGCTGAAGCTTATAAACTCTGGTCCAGATACATAAATCAATTTACTCTACAAAGAGTCCCAACCCACAATAACATTAATATTTAATAGTCTTTTACAGAGAGATGCGGACTCACAACTTATCCACACATATTCTTTCCAAAGAAATGCTATCCACCATTCCAACCTCATTCTTGGCATCTCTGACTCCATGTGTAGGGTGAGATGGGTGGTCTGCTAAGAATATCAAAGCTGGTTCTCAAATAATTCTCACACTGCCCTACTTTGGCTGCCCTGCACCATGCTTGGGAAGGAGGGCGTATCAGATGAATTCACACTCTGATGTTTTACACCCTTCTAGGTGGCCACCTAGTAAATGTATGGCTGTTATGGTTTGGCACTGGAATGTCCCCCAAAGGCTCTTGTGTTGAAAGCTTTGTCCTCACTGCAGCAGTGTTCAGAGTTGGGGCTCTTGAGAAGTAATTGGTTCATGAGGGCTCTGATCTCATCAGTGGATCTGTCCATTGACAGACTCATAATTAGATGACACCATTGATGGAGGTGGAGGGAGGTAGAGGAGGTAAGACCCAGTTGGAGGAAATGGCTTCTTCCTTATTCTCTCTCTGCTGTCCTCCTTCCTTGGAGTGAGCAGCTTTCCTCTGTCACGTACTTCTGCCATGATGTTCTCAACCCCAAAGCAATGGAAGCCAGCTGCCCACCAACTGAAATCTCTGGAACTATGGGCCAAAATAAACCTTTCCTCCTTCCTCCTCTGAGTTGTTTTTCTCAGTTATTTTGTCCCCATTCCAGAGATCTGATTAACACAATGACCCATCTCTAAAAAGGCTCAAGAGACCACAGGAGCACTTGTCAGTGAAGAAAATGAGAGGAGTTCCTCATGATCTATAGAGGGTCTTCCAAACACCAGGATAATCTGATTGCATTCACAACATGTCTGTGAATCAAAATGGGCATGAGCCAATGTGTGGGAGAACAAGTGTGTTGAGGCTGTAGTGACTGTAGACTCTTACTGGGAGAGCAGAGGCTGTCTTAGATCTGCCCCTGCAGCATAGGATATCCCCTTCCCCAGGGGCAGGGTCCTGGGTCTGAAGCCACAGCACTGCTCACTAATGGGCATGTTCGTGCCTTGGCAAGACTCAAAGAAGAATTTTCTGGTAACCTTGCCTGCATGGCTGAGGCCCCAACATTCCTGTATTCTTTGCCAATATGTCATGGGTATTTAATCAAGACCACTCTGAGAACTATCTTAGAAGCCACCCCATCAGAAATCCAGAGTAAAGTTGATGTCTGTCTGAGTATGGTGTTCACATGGAGAAGTACTTCCCGGAGGTGATCAATGCCTCCAGGACAGGGAAAATGTAGTGAGTGCTTTCTGCCAGCTGGAAGTCAGAGGAGTGGGATAGGTAGGGGAACACGAGGAGCCTGTGGCTTCATTTTGGCCCTGCACTGCTTTTCCTTACTTTATTTCTCTGGAAAATAGTTGAGGTTAGGGTGTGTTTTGTACAGTTTGTGTGGAATTCAACAAAGAAGGGGGGGAGGGGGAAGCAGCACTTTAATATGTTCCTTACATGAAGGAATAAATTCGACTTTGTCTGTTTATGGATTGGGCAACCTGTTAACATGCTGCTGGCTGAATTGTCCTTGACTTAAAACAGCTGAAGGCAATAAATTCATGTTTCATATGAGGTGACTCATAGGAAAGGCACTTTCCCCTTCTCACTTCCACTGGTTCTTGAGTGTGCTTATTAAAAACTCAGATTGCTATGTCTCTGATTTAGTAATTCTGGGGTATGGCCTGGGAGTTTGTAGTTCAGATCAGTTCCCAGGTGATTCTGAGGTTAACTGGTCTGGGATCACTCTTAGAGAATCATGATCCTAAGTAGTATGATAAGACTCATGGTTTTCCTCAGTACTGGGGAGGGAACCCAGGGGGTGCTCTGCCACTGAACCCCATAGCCGACCCTTGATTTTCTTTAAGACAGGGTCTTGCTAAGTTGCCCAGACTGGCCTCAAACTTGGACTCCTCCTGCCTCAGTCAGATGAGTAGCTGGTATTACAGGCACACACCACCACACCTGACTCTGATAAGATTCTTTTTTTTTTTTTTTTTTTTTTTTGTGGTACCAGGGATTGAACTCAGGGGCACTCGTCCACTGGGCCACATCCCCAGCCCTTTTTTTTGTATTTTTTTTTTTTTTTTTTATTTAGAGACAGGGTCTCACTGAGTTGCTAAGTGCCTCGCCATTGCTGAGGCTGGCTTTGAACTCGCGATCCTCCTGCCTCAGCCTCCCAAAGTGCTGGGATTACAGGCGTGCGCCACCGCGCCCGGCTCTGATAAGATTCTTTAAAAAAAAAAAAAAAAAAAAAATTCATGTGATTCTCTCCTTAGGAACCTTCCATAGAACCCAGTTTCTATTGCAAAAGGGTCATAATTGTAGCCCAAATTTCAAGGCCTTTAACATCTGATCTAGTCCCACACCACTTCTTCCTAAATTCTATTCAGATCAGGAGAACACTCTCCATCCCTTGGAATGTAGTGACATTGTTGTATTGCAGGCGTTCTCATGTAATGTCTTCTGCCAACCTTGCTTGAGCCAGGTCCTACACATGCTCTAAGAAACAGCTGGCACTACTGTTTTTCATCTATCGAGAAGAAACCCTGGTGGTCACAACCATCAGGATATCTTCTTGGCAATTTGCTCATAACATTAGCAAAGTTCTTCTCATCTCCTTTTTTAAAGAAAATTGACAACCTGCAATGACACCTATATTTTGAAGAACAATGTGTCAAGCAATGTGGAGTCTACAAAGAAGTGAACGGAAAATAGAAAGGAACATGCTCTGTAATTGGCATGGTTCTCAGTTGAATAATTCATGTATACAAGAAATTCTAGTTTTTGAGGATTCATCTCAACAGTAAGCCTTTACGTGATTGACGTGGTAGGAAATTTAAGAGCAATCACTTTAGACCAGTCTCCTCCTCTTGGGCTCGTATACCACAGTCCAGGGAGCTTTAAGTCGTGTCTGGAAAATTCTCAAATTCACTAGTATTTTTATTATCCAAGCCCACACTAATGGGTCTCAGCTTCCACGACAGGTTTGAAATGTAATAATTCCTATTGAAGTTGGAAATTCCATGATGAGGGTCCTGTCTCCCTGAAGTCTGAATACTTCTTTGCATACTTGCCATAGTGTGGCCCATGTGTCACAATTACTCTTGCAGAACCTAGACCTCTTTGTCTTGAAAAACTTTCATAAATAAGACAGAAAAGTGTCAAGCTATAAACCTAGCTTTCCTGTGTGTTTAATTTATTGCTTGTTATATTGTTCATAGACTGTCCCCAAGCAATGGCAAGCAGCCATTGGCAGTTTCAGACTCACCTTCTACAGATTTGCAAACAGAGCCATCATTTTTTCCAAGAAGTGTTCTCATTGGCTGACTTGGATCACATGTCAACCCAAGCCAATCATAGTGATCAAAGGATTGGCATTCTGAGTGGCCAGACCTCGCTGATAAGGCCAGCTCTGGAGAGGTGGAGTTAGCCCCACGCAAGTTGCATGGTGGGCAATGGGGAAAGTGTGGATCTCCAAAAGGAAAAGATGAGTTGTGTTATCAAGAGAAAGAGAACTGGGCAAAGAAAAACCATGCAACAGTTGGTGGACCTCAGAAAGTCTTGGCAAACAAAATGATCATATCAAAAAACCCCAGCTTTTTCTTGGTGCAGTGGATGAAACTAATGCTCAGAAATGTTAAAGAACTTGTCCAGGTTTGCAAAGATAGTTGGGGAAGAAAGGCCTTACTTTTGCTTTTGTTTATCTTGTTTTGTTTTTCATGCTCCCTCACATTTCTGGATCCTTCAATATTGGGAAACTGTCTTTCTCTTGCTGAGACAAAACTTGTTCAGAATGGGTTGGTTTTACCTTTCCACACTCCTCCTGTGTTCATCATAACAGAGTTAGTGCAATACACATGTTAGGGTAATGTCTGTATATACCTCCTTGGATATTCTCCTTCTCTAAAATGTTGGCAACTAAAAATAATGTATACAATGATGAGTCGTTCCTATGCTGTCGGCAGAAAATGCTCCTTCAAAGTGGCAAGTCCTTTCAGTCAGTACTACCCACACTGCTCATGTATTCATTCTCTACAGAGTGGGTGTTGTAGTTGTGGAAGACATAAGTATTTTGAATATGGGAAGGCAATGCAGAAAAACATTCATGAAGCATGGCAATGTAAGTATAATAGTTTATTAAACATTATTATGGTGTGATTTTATTTATGCCAATATACATAAGTATAAACAGAAGAGATATTTGGAAATAGCTGTAAGAGTGTTAATAGTATTTATATTTGAGTATCAGAATTATGGTTAATTCTGATCTCTTTATACTTTTTGAAATATTTAAGGAAGTTTTATAATAAGCACATATTTCTAATATAAGTGTACATTTCCTTAATTTTAAAACACCTTTGATTATATGACCACCATAGAAGTAACAGCTTCTTTGTTTAAAAAATTCACTCTTACTTTATTAGTATTTTTAAATTTCAAACCAAATGTTTGACATTCTTGAAGGGAAATAATAAAAATCTGTTTCTTTTTTAATCAAAGGGAGAAGTAATAGTATGAGATCATACCTTGGTTACAAATTAATGGTAATATTCTATACAATGTTGGATGTGTCAACATTTAAAAGTTTCAACATTAAAGTGGACATCTGCCATTAAAAATAAACACAAATCACATGCCAAAGTTGTAAATTCACAGACACTGAAATAAATAACCCCAAGGGAGTATGTTTCAAGCACTGAAGTTTCTCGACAATGTTCATAAACCAATCCAAATGCCCAGTACAAATAATGTAGGAAAAAGAAAAAGAAAATGACATCATTAGCTAATTTCTACTTCACTTCTTCACACCATGGCTGTCTGGGCCTGCATGTGGTTACTACACAGACTCATGGCTGATCACGTTTAGCAGCCAAGATCATCAACCAAGAATCTTAATGATATCATTCAGCTATTTAGAAAAGATTATCATATGTATAGAGACAAAATACTTCAAAGTTGAATAGTGGATACCATAGTTGGGTTCTTTCCAAGCAGACCTGTGATATAAGTTTCCAGGAGTGGCCTGTTGTTCATGCTTCTAGACAGAGACATCTTGTAAGAATTCTGAGAAAATAACCCTAGTGCCCCAAGATACAGATGGACTGACAGGTCCAGGGAATATGAAAGGAGCATGTCCATGAAGTCAGCTTATTCCCCTTTGCATCACAGAAAACAGCACATTTCCTTCTCACTGTCAATCAACATTTCTTACAGTATTCCATTTTTGGCATTTTCAAAATGAGTTTCTGCACTGGATTTTCTACAGAATCCTCGATGTTCAGAAGAAGTTCATTCACATACTAACTTTTCTGAAACTGCCACATTGAGAGGTGTCCAATCCCTTGTTGTTGCCACCTGCAGCTGTTGCTGCCTGCAGCAATAACCACGGGGAAGAATTCGGAGGCACACTGGAAACTAGTAGGTTCTTTATTCTTGCTTCTCTGCTGACTTCTCTCTTCAACTCCAACTCCAACAACCCCCCTCACAACTCCAACCCTACCTGCTTAAATACTCTTCACCTTAACAAGTATACACGTATCACAAGCTCAACTTACAGGTGCGTCACACAGTGTTCACGGGCACAGAAAGATTCTTAGTTGATTACAATAAGGTCAGGAGAAAACAATTAAACGCTTCCTCTTTTGCTCTCAGCCAGCCACCATCTTAGCTACCTCCTCATTAAGGCTCTTACACCTTGTTGTTGGGCAGTTGGAATTCTGAACCTTTGATCTAAGTGTTCCCCTATTTCATCAAACCACAGTCACTCTGGGTAATAGATGAAATCTCAACTCCTGAGCAATGCATATGGGAAGAATTGAACTGAGAAGAGCTGTTAACTTCAGTTGGCATGAACTGAACAGATGAAGACAGAAGGGTACAGGAAGTACCCAGTAACACTCCACTGTGGAGAAGCAATGCCTACTTGATCCTTGACAAGTTTTTTTCTGTTGGTGAAAAGCAAAATGCTGCTCTTGTGTTCTGAACTATCCTTTCCTTCCCCAGTTCAGGAAGCCGTGTTATTCTAAGGAATAGTTTGGTGTGTGTGTGTGTGTGTGTGTGTGTGTGTGTATTTAAGATGGAGGAATACTAAGGAAAAGAAATGAGCTGGGATTCAAGTCAAATGGATGTGGAGAGGGACAGAGATGGAAAATGAGGTTCCAAGACCTGGGAGGCTATAGTGGCCCTGAGAATATAAGCTCAAGAACTCACAGCAGTAGTGGGGTGAGGACTCTGTGCATCTACAGCCAAGAGAATTGGAGCCTGTTAGGGCCTGTTGAACCTATACATTAAAGATTTAAGGAACCTCAATTGATATTGGATGTTTGTGTGTATATGAGGGTGTGCTGCTTACCAGATATCTTAGAACATCCTAGAAAAACATTTTTTTCTTGATAAACTTTTTATAAAAACATAAGCTATATACTTTTGTCACTTAAAAAGTAAATACCTATTTCATATGCTACTACTATATAGGAAGGCTTATATTTTCTTCACTTTTTTGCATTGCCAAGCACTTATCTTTGGCTTTTTATACATAATATGAGGCAAACCCATTTGTCAATGATTAATCACTTGTTTATTTCAGCTGGGGCAGTGATTGGATCATAAGGGCTCTAACTTCATCAGTGGATTAATCCACTGATAAATTCACAATTTGTTGGCATTATTGGGGGGTGATGGACACTTTAGGAGATGAGGCCTAATTGGAAGAAGCAGGGCACTGGGGGTATGCCCAGAAAGGTTTATCTTGTCCATTGCCCCTTGCACCTTTCCAACACTTCTCTCTGCTTCCAGGCCATCGTAAGGTGAACATGCCACACCTTTCCACCATGATGTACTGACTCACCACAGGCCCTGAAACAATAGAGCTGGTGAATCATGGACTGAAACATTTGAAACCATGAGCCAAAATAAATCTTCACTCCTTTAAATTGTTTTTGTCAGGTATTTTGTCACCGTGATGAAAATATGACTAACACAATGGTTACTGAAAATTTTTCTGGCATGATATGTGCATCATTTTGAACTGCAGTTAGCTTAGGGTAGTGAACCCCTAGATAGTAACTCTTTAATTTTCTTTCCCATTTTTCCCCAAGTTACCACAGAAGAAAATTGCCTCTTTAGCTTTTATCTCAGCTGTGTTCATTTTATTTAAGTTTTGTGTATGGAAAAATGCTCTGGAACAAGATTTAGAAGAATTAGAGGAGCTGTGACCTAGTCAATATTCAGTAACTTAGCAAATCATCTAAACTTTCTGTGTTGTATCTTCATCATCTTTAAAAGGGGAAACTGACATTTTTAGTTCCCCAAGGAAGAAAAAACCATCTCTCTCTCTCTCTCTCTCTCTTCTTTCTCATCCCTTGTAATCCTGTCACCTACCACAAAACCAGTCTTTTTATGTTGATTATTGTTTCATAAATAACATTGTATTTAATATAAAATGATAAATCATATCAATATATACAATAATTATTAATAATAAATAAATTGATACAAGAAAACATAGGCTTAGTGTTTAATAAATATTCACTGGCCAATTCAAGAATCAAGGTAGGCATGAGTATTTTGAATTATTCAGGAAGGTATCAAGCTAAGTGATAATTATTATATAGTCAGGATTGAAGGGCTCCAGTAACTGGATTGCCAGAAGAATTCCCACATGGTCACACTCTGTTGCTCTGTTGGTAAGAAAGTGTTAATCAACTGTTCCCTGTTAACGGTGCAAGTTCTTGATCTAGGAATCCCTAAAGATTTCTCAAGCTTCATGGCTTAAAGGTAAAGCAATCAACTGCTTTTGTATTTGTTTATTTATTTAAATATTTCACAAATAATAATGTTCATTATATAAAAATTTTAAAATGATATTTTGCATAAGGAATAAAATAAAAATCATCTATAATTGTATTACCCAGTGGTAACTTCTGTAAAGATTTTTATTGTATCCCTATAGCAATGAGAGAGAGAGAGAGAAAGACATAAAGGAAAAATATTTTTATATATTCAAATATGATGTTTTTCCTATGCAAATAAGATTATGTCAACTACATTCTTGTTCACTTTAGTTTTTCATCTTCTATATCATGAGCATCTTTCTATATCAATTCATTTAATTCTACCACATCACTCTTAATGGCTATCCTGTATGGGTATGTCCCCTTATCACCTTTTTTTAACCGATTCTTTTAAACAGATATTTAGTTTATTTCTTGCTATCAGAAACATCCTGTATTGAAACCCTGTACACACAAGACTCTTAGATGCCTTCTTTGTATATATTTCTGTCCTTAGGCAAATACTCTTGCCCAGTAGTACTGGCAAGCAAAGAATTCAACAGACCTCCTGGCAGATGGTCTTCTGTGTTTCTACACATGGGGTCAACTGATATTTGACTAAACTGAATGGCCAATTAAATCCAGAATTAGATTCACTTTTCCTCTCATCCATTTGATTTACTATTAATCCATGAGGATTAAACAATTTGTATTTTAAGCAGAAATTGCTTTCTTTATATCTCCCCTCTTTCCTTCCTCTATCTAAAAAATCCTACAAAATGATATTTATGATAAATATATAAAATGTAAATTATCAATATACTGAATTATGAGCTGCATACAAATCAACAAATTAACTTATAAGCATGCTGCTTTAATTTTGAAAGCTCTTGAACTTTCTCTACCATTTGGAGGGCCAGTCCTTTTGTACACAAAAAAACCCTTGTAATTTTCCAAGGTCACATGGTTTACTAATGGCAGAGCAGAAAATAAAACTGAGGTGTCCCATTTGTTGTTTTCAAAGGTAACACTACTTGTATTTCTATAAGAAGATGTGGTTATAATAACACTGAACAAAACTCAGTTTTTATTCCATTAGACAAAAGTACATGAGTAGCCTTGGAAGACCTCACTTAATTGCCCACAGTCTTTGATGTCTACAGCATGTGTGAATTCCCTTTGGAGAGGAAAAAGAATTTAAAACATAGAAACCTTTGCAGTCTGACACAGTGTGACTTACCATTTAATGCTGGTTCACATCCAGCTTTACTCTGGGATGATTCCTGAGGCAACAATTAAGTATGTGGCCCCAGAGACAAGCTTGCTGCCAAGAGGGATTAAAGAATCTGTGAGTCACTTCTTATATTGTAGAAAGGGTGACAAACAAATGATGTTGTGCTCCAGGCTTATGAGTAGTGGTTAATTGGAATTCCCTAGTGGGTGGGGGAGTAGTTGGTGGCTTGTACTCTTCCACTCCTCTTTAACAAACTGCATAGACATGGGATGAGATCACCTCAATTTCTTTTTCTAATTAAAAATATAATTTAGAACTTCTCATTTACTATTTCTATCTTGCTTTTCAATAACAGTTAATGGAATTCAAGAGTGTCCAGAATATAGGTGTTCAATAAACATTTTGTGATTGAAGGATAAATGAATAAATGAATGTATTAAGTACCACGTATGTGCTATACTCTAGTTTAAAGACTGAGGATACAGTAATGGATGAAACAAAAATCTCTGCTCTTACTAAGCTTGCATTCTAATAAAGAAAAAAAGGGAGTAAGTAAAATGTATAGACATCTAAAAGATAAAATAGTCAATAAATAAAATATTCATAAGGACTTTAATGAAAAGTAGATTTGGGGAGAAAAATAAGTGTGTATGGGAATAAGCATGATAATTTAAATTTTAAAATGGGGTGTCAGGAAATGCACATCTGCCCATAACATTTGCAGGACTTGGGACAAGAATACCAATAGGCACACATATTTACATATAAATATTCGAAAATTACAAATCAAAACAATAAATTGTTAAGTAAAATATATTATATCCTCATGCCTTGAAATATATGATGGACCAGCCATTTTTAAGTGAATAATCAAATAGAGGACATAATTCAGGACATTTTTTATGTTTAATTTATGAAATTGATCCTATTTTTCTTCATGCTAGGAAAATCCCTACGTAAATAATCAAATTTTTGAAATAGTTTTGTTCCAATTATCTAAAAGATAAAAAATAAAATATAATTATAGTCTAAATAATTTTTTTCATCAAATATTGAAAATAAATGTAAACCATTAAACAAAATACTTTCCATATGCCTTAAAAGTTATTTTATTTTAAAGTATTCAAAATTGTATACTAACTTAAAAAGCAAAAGACAATTATAATTTATGAATATTGATATTTTGGGCTCAAATTTATTTAAAGTTGAATTTAAAAATTTTTATTGAAAATGTCACTAAATCATTTAAAGTAGTTTTTGAAATTTAAAACTATCCATGATTTTTGCTTTGAATATTTGTCTAATTTTTAAAGAAAAAATCATTTTTACATTTCATCTCATCTTACATATACACAGATGTTAAAAAAATTTAAAAAATAACTTTTAAGATTATAAATTATTTGTCAACTCCTAATGATTACCTTCATGAATATTATGCTAATTCATGAATATCCCCAGAACCACATATTGGAACATAAAAAAGAAATAAGGAAATGGATTTTCAACATTATTAGTAAATTAAATTTCATTAGCAAGACACTATTACTTTCATGTGGAGAGGAAGGATATAACAAGTTAATTAAATTTTCTTTTCCCCATTATATTTATTATATATTGGTGTAAAACTAGCTACTCTACACCACCAGCATTTGTTTTCTCCATTTCTGTGAGGCAGGTATGTCTTAGCTGGGTGCCTGTGCTTCAAGGTCTTCATGATGGAAGTTAATGGGGGAGAATTTCCAGAAGCCCTACAATGGGACAACCATGAATAAGTCTACACAACAGTGTTAGCACCTACACAAATGTTCTACAAACTTCCTTGTAGCTTGTGATAATGTCTACAGTGACTCCAGTGACTCGATGTGGGAGACTGTGATAGAGGGGCTGTTGGAGAACATAGTGATCTATCTTCCCAAAACATGGTACTTTGAAAATTTTACAAAAACATGAAAATAAAGATAAACCTAGAGTTTTCTCCATGCTTTTGGAAAAGACTTAAACATGTTTAAGTTTCACTAATTTCTTAATAAATCCATTTCTATTCTTCATCAAAAGAAACCAAGAGGGAAAGGGAAAAAAAGAAAATCCCACATGAACTAAATGGTCTAGTACAGAGAAGGACTCTTAATTTTCAAACTTCAATAGATATTGAAATTAATCTTTATTTTATAAAACATAGTCATTGTGTAACTTTATCTTTCCTAAAGGAAAGGGTAAGGAACATGGATTAGCCTTGTCCCTACAGTTCTGTGACTTTCTATAGTACAGTTAATGTGTCAGGCAGGCTGATGAAGACTCAAATTTATCTACCTGCCTCTGAAATGATGGAAGTTTTCCACTGTCAAAAAAACACTGATGGTGAAAAGTAGGTACAGGGCTGGTGTGTAAGCAATGCTGCTGCTGGTGGCTGCAGGAGGGGAGGGGGTGCTATCATGGGAAAGTTGGAGCACACCTGCTCTGGAGCCTCTGACATAGGGAAACTTCTCTATCACAAAGTAGGCTGAGCTTAGTTTTCACCTGGGATTCATAGCTAAGCCCAGTTCTTCCTGTTCAATTTTATTAGCTTAATATGGTACTAATGAATAATTTTCACTGATTGTATCATGTTCTGAAAATGAAATCTTGACAAGGGACAAAGAATTCAGCAGTGTCTGCCATTCTTTAATTAATTACAGTGCCCCCAGTAAGACCCAGAAGGATGAATATCCCATCTGAGTGCAATTACATTATGTCTGCATGCATGATGGCCTGCTTTTAGCAGTTCTGGGCTTCCTGTTTCTCCATGTGTTATAAAATTATATACAACTTGAGCATGTCAGAAAACAAATCCACTGTAGCTTATAGGAACCAAACCCAAAGACAGGTTTTGGAATTCTATTTTGCAAATATTCCCTGGAGGGATTCTTGTTGTTTGCTAAAGTTAAAATGCCTTGGTGGCAGTTGAAGTAAAGTAATTAGATGTAGGTTGTGGAAATATTTCATTATTTTGTAACAGAATTGTTTTTAATAAGTCCCACATTAGTTTAAAAGCTGGCGACTTTATTTCCAAATTATTTCAAAACATTCTTGGTTTCAAATTCACTGTCTTCTTTTTTTCCCTAGGGAGCCTAATAATGTTCTTTACATCATGGTGGCCCAATCTTTGTTTTAGAAAACATGAACATATAAAAAATTTGGCATAAGAGCATATGTGTGTTATCTCATGGCATTATTTTCTTACTAGCCAATGCTGCAGAGGTAGAAGACAAAAGAGTTAATATCAATAACGCAAACTGATATGCAATTCCAATACCTTTCTCTGTGATGTAAGTGTAAGACTTTCTTGGTAATAGTAAAATTTGGGGAGAACAGAAATCAGCTTCTAAGAAATTCTCCATCAGTCGAGCCATATATATGAGTAACGTTCAGTATAGGTTGATTTCTGCTGCTACTTTTACTGGCAAACAATGGACAACTGCCAAAGCCTGTTCAACCCACACAGCTGTTTTCAATGATTCATTTCTCCTTGATTTCCCAGCTGACCCATTCAGAAGGAGAATAGCAGTTTTCAAACCCCAGTTGCTAGCCTCATAGCTGCAAGGAGCCCTCCCCTTCAATTGTGGGAGCATTTCAAAGGCTAAAGTGAGAGACCATTGTCCTCAGAAGCAAAGTTGTTTCTAAAATCAGAGTGTTTTTATACTCTGAGAAGAAGCAGTGAAATATTGACTTTATGGTGAGGTGCTCACCATGGCTCTGTTTCTTAAGACGGCTGCCTCTCTCGCTTTCTCTGCTTCTCAGTATGGCTACCTTTCTCACTTTCTCTCAAACCACCCCAGCTTCAGCCTAACATTCCAACCTCTCTGACAGTTTCTCAAGTACAGAAGGTTCCTTTGCCCACTGCTACCACTGCTTTTCCCACTGGTTGGAATTCACTTCCTTCTTTGAGAAATTCCTTCTAATTCCAAATGGAACCCAAGTATTACAATCTCTAGAAGCTGCTTCAGAACCCTGAAAGATAGATTAGATGGTACATTGGGAATGGGACACTATGGCCTCCAAAGGGATGAAAATTGACTCTTGAAAAGCAGAATTTTCTGACTCTCTTTTGTATTCAGATTATACATACAGTAAATAAACCCATGATTTACCTGTGGTATTAAATTTCATTTTGGGGCTGGGCACGGTGGCACACGCCTGCAATCCCAGAACTTGGGAGGCTGAGGCAGGAAGATTGTGAGTTCAAACCCAGCCTCAGCAATGGCGAGCCACTTAGCAACTCAGTGAGGCCCTGTCTCTAATAAAATACAAAAAAGTGCTGGGGATGTGGCCCACTGGTTGAGTGCCCCTGAGTTCAATCCCCAGTACAAAAAAAAAAAAAAAAAAAAAAAAAGATTTCATTTTGGGGGGTAGTAATTAGAAGAAAATGTATAAAAGGAATCTATGAGGGGACAAAATGAACATAAAGTTGAGAAACTCTAATGATAAGCTCTTTTGTCACCCCCATATATACTATTTAGCTGGTTTTAAGTCACTGACCCTGGATGGTTTTCAGATCAGGATTATTGCAGCAAAATTTGATGGAGACCCCATTTTCCAAGATCCCTTCTCCCTACCCCAGTCATGATTATAAGCTCTTTGAAGGCTAGGACACTGTGCTGTGCTCCACTGCCCCCACAGTCTGGGAACAGTGCTGGCATAGAGCAAGCACTTGGGATATATTTATTTGTTCAATGGCCTTGACCAGCTCATGATTTTCAACCCTACCCCAAGACAGTTAAACCTGTTGTACTGTACAAAAGAGACTTTGAACCCTTCCAGTTCCTCCAGCATCCTGTAATTTAAGTAGATTCAGTTTCATGAATTTTTGCTTCATTTTCAACAACTAAAGAAGTATTGACTCAAATGTGGATTTATATCACTGATATATCCTGTTCAAATATCCAGTGGGTACTTTGGCTCAGCCATTGTGAGGTATTTGACGTGCTCTATTTCCACATAGAAATATGTTGCACCTGCAGAGTAGCCATGTCTGTCAAGGGCAGCATTCTCACTGTAACATGGATTGAATCAGAACTCCTGTGTGCCAATTTGCAGCTTTCTATTGTGGGACAGATCCTTATGACTGCTTTAAATTCCTTGAAAAGTCAATATTAGAAAACTCTTCTAAAATTAGCTGTATATGTCATGGTTTGAATGTTTAGATCACCTCTAAAATTCATGCTGAAACATAATTGACAATGTCCTAATTTGAAAAAGATATACTCCTTGTTTGTATAAATAAACATAGACTCTTCTATCATGTATAACTAAAAGTAACAAAAAAAATTGTTTTAAAAAGAGGTGATACCTTCAGGAGATTATTAAATCCTTAGTCTATTCCCTCTTGAATTGCATTAATGCCTTATAAAAGAGGCTTCATGGAGAAGTGACACCACATGTTTGTCCTTCTGCCCTCTGTCATGTCAGGTCATAGCTAGCATCTGACCTCCAGAGGATGCAGCAGAGGAAAATCTTTTTTGGGGGAATCAAATAACATGTGATTCTTGCGGGTATAATGATTACCTTCACTTACTGTATTTTTTTATTTATTAAAAAAGTTTCTTTGTATGATAATTAAAATTTTACTTGGGAATTGATATATTTTATTAGTGCATATTTATTATACAGATTAATGGGTTTTATTAAGACCTGTTCATATGTGCATATAACATACTTTGATCATATCCATCCTCCATTATTCCTCCTTACTCTTCCTCCCCCATGCTCCTGATCCCCTTCCTGTTTTCTAATAGTCTACAAGGTGCCATCTTAAAGCACAGAGCAGCCTTTGCCCAATACCAAACCTGCCTGAACCTCAGACTTTCCACCCTTCAGAACTGTGAGGAATAAATTTCAGTTGTTGGTAAAACACACTAAGCTAATATATATCATCCTTTTGTTTTCTGTGTCTGTTTTATTGCTATATCACATTATAATGATGTTGAGGAAAATAATGGTGCAGGATAGCTCTCACAGAGTATTTACCTCTCAGTCATTTGCTAAATGCTTTTTATCCATAGCCTTAAACTTAACTCTCCTAAGAGTTCTAAGATGCACATTTTATCAATCTTCTTATTCACAGATGAGGAAACTAAGATGGAGGCAATTAAATAGCCCAAGGACTCAGGGCTAGAAGTGGGAAAGCTAGAATTCCAGTCCAGGAAAAGTTGACTCCAGAACCTAACCCTCCAAAGCACTATGCCAATTGGAAAACAAAATCTGTTTCAAAATTACATAAATAACGTGTTGCATCTAAATGATGATGATTATAATTACTGTCAACACGAATGAATAAATGAACATTTCAATTTGCAAAGCAAGGTGAGATTTTGGCTTGGGTTCAATCTATAACATTCTAGCTACATATTTATAAAATGAAAAATTAACTTATCTCCATATAGTAAGATGTTGAAAAATAGATTCCAGTGAAAATATTGAGAATCTGCATAGCTACATATGTTGTTAGAAGTTGTTGATAGAAAAGTGTTGAGAGTATGTGGGGGAGTTGGCAAACAGAGAAATGTGAAGAAAAGACTAAAGAGACAAAATTCTAGTTTTTTGCTTTAAAAATTTCCCACTGCCCCATTCCCACTCCAGTTGTAAGCATGAATGGATTCTTTTCACAGGTATTGGTGCTACAATAGAATACCAGTGATTTAAAAAAATAATAATAAAGCTAAACATGGAAAGTAACTGCATGCCTCAGAAAGAGTGAAATTAGAACAGACTTTCCCCATTTCTAGGGTACATTGCATTTTTCATGTGACAGCATTTTCCTTGGCCACTTTGGAACTTGGAAGTTTTGTAGCTTTTAAGGGCAAGATGGAAGGAGAGGTTTCCTTAAATTTATGTGAAATTCATTTTATAAAATTATTGCCTTAAAACAGAGGGAGAGGGCAATAAAAGCAGAATTCAACTCTCCAGCTAAGAAATTCATCCTAAGTGCAATTTCAGATTTCATTCTCACCCTGGAAAATCTTTTTTTCCCAAGAAGTTATTTTGTGAGCAAAATCTTTTTTTTCCTAAGTCATATTACTAATGTTGGTTTATTTCTGCTCAACAGGTAGTTTTGGGGGGGGTGTGGAAACAGTGCACTGGACTGGCTTAAGACACACTATTGCAACCTCCTCCACTTGGTGGCCACGTATTGCTGTGCAGACGACTTAACTTCCTGACCCTCAGTTTCCACATTCACCAAATTTGGTAGTAATATTTACTTCGAAAAATAATAATGAATTGAATGAGGAAAAACACATGCAAGGTTTGGCTCAACATTTCCCGCTTCTGCTTACCCTTTATTCTTCAGTCGTAAAATAGTTTGATTCTCAATATTTTCCAGAAGGCCTTTTCAAACTTCACGTTCTGTGGTGGTTAATTCCTATTGTTAGAAATATTTTTTATACTCAGTTTGCTCTCCTGGTTGAATTTCCTGTGAAATTTCCATGGATCATCAGAGAATAGAGACAAACAGGAAAGACAAAGAGAAGGAAATACCATGGTGTAGTTTTATGTGTACAGCTGACCACTGCTGCTCTTGGTTTGAATTAAGGAGAGCTGCAAAGTCAACCACTAGACAGAAACTTCCAAAGTCGCTCTGCAGGCTCATGCTGAACAGATGTTTCTCCAGCACGCCAGCTGGAAAGGATGATGGAAAGGTTTGTAGAACCCAGAAAAGAGAAATGACATCAAGGGTTGTAAAAAAAGAATGATCCTTTCTTCAACTCTTCTTTTTTTATTTCTAGGGAATTTATCAAATATAGCATATATGGTACATTCTGCAATTATTTCAATAACACAGGGTACAAACGCTTCAACTCCATTTTGTAGAAGAGGAAACAGAGATTTCAAGAAACTAATTTCCCCAAGTTTAATCAGCTAGTAAATATGTAGGTCTGGATTCAAACCAGTGTGGGTGCTCCAAAAGCTGTCTACTTTACATGCTGAGTCCCAATGGTATATGAGCCAGGATGCACAGTGAAAATTAGTTAAAACAGAAATAGGGAGTGTATTAATTCCATAATCAAATCATGGGAATGAGTAGAAAGAACTAGTCCTAAAAATAGTCTTAAAATGGACATACATGACTGGCTTGCTGATACTTTTTTCCCGCATCGTTCACCTATTCTCTTCCACCTTCCTTCTCATGGTAGATTCCTTCTCCCCACCATCCTTTTCCATTTCTCTGAACCCACTGCTATACGTGATTTCAGAGTCACATCATACAACCATATGACCAGGGACACAAAATTCTTCCATGCTTTATCCTAAGAGAAACCATTTAAAAGGGGCAATTATTGTTCTGGTTTGGTTGTGTATCAATTTCTAAAGCAATAAGATTGTAGGTGGGATGGTTGCAGTGACTGGTTCAGACTAGGTCATCTGCCTACACTTGTGACTCAGCATTAGAATTGAAAACCCTCTTGAGAACCAAAACACTGGAGGAAGAAGCATTTACCAAATGGAAGGGGATTGTTGTTTGGGGCCAGACAATATGGTAAAAGACCACTCTCCAGGTAGGGAAAGGACATGGAACTTGGAAGTTGGTAGAAATATGTTTTAACCTCATTCTGCTGCTTCCTAAGAGTATGACATTGAACTTTAGTCACTAGAGTGAGATACACAGTAATAAACTGGAGAACTGCCAATGCTCAATAATTAACTGATAAATGAATGGATGATAAAGTATAGGTGAATCCTCAATTCTAATATTAATAAGAGTTTGGTCATTAATTTAAAATTGTCCTTGTCGGGACTCTGATGAGATATGATTTCAAAACTTTTTGTTTTTTTAATCTCTTGCACTTTCCCCAAATAATTGTTCAAGTAGAGAGGGACAATGCTGGAAAGCAAGGACAGCATTTCTATATCTTTTCTGCTTTCAACATACCTAGCAAGGAACTGGAAATAACATGGCGTTGACAGCATTTGCTTAAAAAGCACTTGCTAACTTGAATCACTGAAAAGATAACAGACAAATCACATTGGCAGTCCTTTCCAAACCTTATCAATGTTTGTACTAGTCCTCAGTGAATAATTATGAGAATAGGCATTCATGCTGTTAATGCTCACTTTTATTGAAAATGTGCAAATTGGTGACATTTGCCGATTTTCATCTAAACTTGTAGGTAGGGTTATGTTAAATAGTTTTGATGTTAAATAATAGTATTGCCTTGAAAATGTAGAATATTATGGATGTTAAGCCTTTGAAACCCACCTTCCATTATTAGCTCCCATTATTTAATTTCTGTTCCCTCGTGATCACTTTGATACATTTCCATATATCAATTATGTTAATGCTGATGTTCTGAAGTAGCTTCAGCCAAGTGAATTATGTATTTTGATGGAAAAGAACTTAAATCTAAATTTAAACAACATACCTTTTAAAAGGCAAATTTGAAGTGATCATTAATTAGCCACCCCTATATAAACTCTAATTTTGAAATTCGAATTGAATTTTATAATAAAACATTATTATTTTTGCTGAATTGCTAGGTACCCATTATCCATGGTGTTGAGACATGAGTTGCTGTTTCTTCTCCTTTTGTCAATGGGCTGGAAACCCTCTTCCATGAATGTCATGAACTCTGGGTAAATACTGAAGAGACACAGGTGACTTGAAGGTACGTATGGTTTATCTGCAGTGTGTGTGTGTGTGTGTGTGTGTGTAGAAAATTCAAGTGCAAAAGGGGCTAGTACATTAATTTGGATGCCAACAGTTCTTTTGCATGAAAATGGGAGGCAGGAATATTCTATATTACTTTTCTGATTATGCTTCAGATGGCTTGAGTCCCTTTTCTTTTAACACTGTTCAATATCTATGAAGAACTTCCCATTACTCCAGAATGTAGTCCAAACTGCTTAAGGTGACACTCAAGGACCTATAGATTCCTGCTTCTGTCTACCTCCCAGGGACTCATTTTGTATTGTTTTTCTCACCCTGTCATGCTCCAGCCACATTCTCCTTCACTTCCTGTCATGAATATATCATGCTTCCCCAGGGTAAATCAGAAGCTGATTAAATCCCCTCTGCTTGCAAGGCTATCTCTTCCACTCCTTCAGCTGGCTGGTTCCTGCCCTCTGTAAGGTCTCTTCTTAACTAGCATTTCATTGAGACTTCCAAGATTTATAGCTGTTTTTGCTTTGAATTTCTAAAAGTCTATAGAAGGTATATAACTGTTCTCTTAGTAACCAATTATTTCATCTGGATTCTAGTAGAAAACCAGAATAAAGAGCACAACTTTTGCATTCCTTAAATACTTTGTTTCTTCTTCTCAACACTAGTTCCTCAGAGAACAAAGTCAGGGAAACAGGAACTAAGAAAGAAGAAGAATATAGGCAAAGACTTCAAGGATAGAGTTATCCACAGATGAGTCAACAAATTTCACAGCCTTCTGAGGCTACTCTGGATAATTTGAGTAAGGTGCTCTTCACATGAAACCACATTGAGGAAACCATCCATGAAACTACTCCATCCAGGCAATTGCCAGTCTTTGCAGTCTGTGGGTCTTCCTATGGCTGTGAGCACTGGGCTCCTGGTGCTGAGTGATGTGCACTCTCTTGGTGCCTACTTATGTTTAGCATTTTTAGCCAATGTCTTTCTCTGTCTTTATTTTAATTAGTTTACATAGGTGAAGAGTGTGTATGCATGTGCATATGATTCTGAGCACTATAAATGCATTTCAGCATTTTTATATTCATGCACAATTTTCTATACTCACACAAATGATATTTTCACACTATTTCTGAAACTTAACTGCTCTTATATAAAAATAAAAGGAGTGAAGGCCTCAAGTTAAAGACTGAACTCAATCTCCAAGTTATCACACATCCCATAGTTTCCTTATTAAGAGGCATCCTTTATAGTTTGGATATGAGGTATCCCCAAAAATTTCATGTGTGAGATAATGCAAGAATGTTCAGCAGTGAAATGATCAGATTATGAGAACTGTAACCTAGTCAATGGGCTGATCCACTTGAATGGATTGACTGAGTGGAAACTGTAGATAGCTAGGGTGTTGTTGGAGGAAGTAGACTACTGGAGATATGCCTTTGGAATTTATTTTGTCCTTGGTGAGCACATCTCTCTCTCTTTCTGCTTCCTGGCTATCATAAACTGAGCTCCTTTCCTCCACCATGCCCTTCCACCATGATGTTCTACTTCACTCAGGCCCAGAGTTATGGAGTCATCCCACTATAGACTGAACCTCTGAAGCCATGAGACCAAATCAACTTTTCCTTCTCTTAACTTGTTCTTATCAGGTCTTATCAGCAATGAAAATCTGACTAAAACACATCCCAATGATCAATTATCTATTTTTCTAATTATTTGTTCAAGGTGTGTTTCCTCCCCAGTAGTGTGTTCATTGCATGGGCCTTCGTGCTCTCTTTCTCATTCATTGCTTTATCCACACTGATTAAAACATAGAAATGCTCATTGAATATTTACCAAATGAATGAATGAATGATAGAAAGAAGTGAAGGAGGAATAAATAGGAATAGAGAACAAGACAAAGAAAATTCTACTTACATGTTTCCTGACTGGCCCTGGATCCCAACATTATGTGCTCACAGAACTCCTGTCCTGACTGTCTTCTCTTGGTCCTCTTCCCCTAGTGTAATGCCAAATCCTATCATGCACTGGTACAAGCTTTGAATAAGTGAGCAGCAAGTCACTCATTTCTGTGACTGTGAGGGGAAATACTTTAAAATACTGTTGTTCAAATTCATTTAAATCTTATTGAAACCTAGAGATACAAGCTTTTTAAGAATAAGTTATAAATTTATGGCTAAAAATGTAGTTATGATAGTCATTATTTCTAGATACTGGGGGATTCATTCAGTACACATTTCAAATAAGACAAGATTCTCAATGCTTTATGAAAGTGCAGAGTAAAATATTATTGTCTTTTGACTAGGAAAAATTAGTTGTAGTGGTACAATGTACATATGACCATAGAGTTTCCCTCATGGGACTGCAAACTATATGTTTGGGCTTCCCTTTAATGTGGTAACAGAAAATAAAAGTCTGTACTGAGCAAACAGTAAATTAAAGTCATACTTCTGATTAGCTGAAGGCAGAACAAAGTCATCACTGGGGCTTATTTTTAAGAGTCTGAAAAACAAGCTAGGCTGAAACCTACAAAAAATAGTATTTTTTAGTTGAAAAGTAATTGCAAAAATTTTTGAACAAAGGTCTAAAAGTAAGAAAATAGAATCGGGGGAATTGCATGAGTGCTAATCTGCATTCCAACTGACTGATTGGTTTTAGAAAAGGCACCCCATTGTACACAAGGAAGGGTGCAGTATGCAGATGGGGAGCTTAGCAAAGGTTGTGTGGGATTCACTCTTTCCATGTGCTGCACAAACCATACAAGCATAAGTTGTGGCTCTGCTTCTGGTTTAAGCAAGATATGAAATACATTGGTAAAGTGTAATGGGAAGCATTCCTGTTGTGCCTTGATACTATCATTACCCAGTCATTCTTTCTTTTAAGCTTGAGAGACAATTTTACAAAATGATTAAAGGCATGGGTTCTGCCAGGAAGAGAACTTTTTATAATTCAGAATTTATTTCACCCACTAGTTAGTGACCTGAGTCCTCTCTGAGCCTTGGGTACTTCAACTACAATACTGAAATTTAGTGTCTTCATTAGTAATTTGCCATGAGGAAATGCAAACAATCAGCTATATACATCATGTCCAGCATACACTGATATGCAGTGGTTCAAAAAATGATAGTTTCTTCTCTATGGTGTATTTATTTATTTATTTTTATGTAGGTTTGATAAGGCCTTTTACAAAGGGGGATGTTTGTTTTCATATGCATAAGACCACGGAGATCCAGCCAGTCCCCACAGGACTCTTTTCAACTGATGGCAGTTTAACAACATATCAAATTAATTTAGTTATAACCTTTCCTTGGCTACTTAATTCTATGAACAAATACTAATGTCTATTCAATGAATTGGAGCACTTTGTTGATCTCTGACAATATCAAAAGAGGTAACAAACTCTCCACATTCATGAAGTGAACTGCATATCAGCTGGTCATAACAAATGCAAAATAGGCCAGGCACTGGGGCATACAACTGTAATCCCAGCAGCTCTGGAAACTTAGGCACGAGGATTTCAAGTTCAAAGCCAGCCTCAGCAACTTAGCAAGGCCCTCAGCAACTTAATGAGACCCTGTCTAAATAAAATATTTTATTTATCAGTGGTTAAGTGCCCCTGGCTTCAATCCCCAGTACCAAAAAACAATGCAAAATAGACTCCACCAAACAAAGGGTATAAGCTATAAACAAAGAAATGTCTACCTAAGTTTTCATTCTTCAGTGAAGAGTACAACTGTTCTTATTTAAACTTTCCAGGAAATGAAAAAGTCTATTTTGTACACATACACGTACACACACACATGGACACACACACACACACACACACATGCATGTCCTGCCTGTGTGAAGAATCAAAACACATAAAATACAGAGGTGGCAGGGTGTGGCACTGGCACTTTATATTTCAGCCCTAGCTTCACAGGCAGTTATTTTGCAAATAGGTTTCAAAAAGTAATTACGTGAATCAAAGCTCGATTTAGTTTCCTGTATCAGTATTGATTTTCACCTATACTGATCAAATTTATGTTCTTCTCTTTGATTGCTGACCTCCTACTGCCTCTCACATCCCTAGATTGAGTGTGCATATATCTACATACCACTGTTGGCTCAGAGTAGTCCTTTGAAATAAGATATCTCCAAAATCAAATACAAAGAAGCAGAAATGAATTTCACTTATCCTTACTTTTGCTTCTCATTAGATCTACTCTTGAAAACTTGTGGTTTACCCTATTTTCTTTTTAAATTTTCATTTGCTATGAAAGCGAATGATGATTGCATTATAGTGTTTAGTCCCATGTAAATTGATAAATCACCTTGTTCTTGGCATGGCATTTTAAACCATGAAAATTAAATGGTAACTGTTTTAATCAGCTTTTTCTCTGCAGTGACTGAAAGATCTGAACAGAACAATTTTAAAGGAGGAAAAGTTTATTTGAAGGCTCATGGTTTCAAAGGTGTCAGTCCATAGGAGGCTGGCTCCATTCCTCAGGGCTTGAGGCAAGCTTGAACATCATTGTGGAAGAATATGGCAGAGGGTAGAAGCTCACAGTATGATCAGGAAGCAGAGAGAGTCTAAGCTCAGCTCACCAAATATTTACCCCAAGGGTATGCCCCCAGTGACCCACTTCCTTCAGTCACACAGAACCTACCTTAGGTTATCCACTCAGTTAATCCCATTATGGGATTAATTGACTGATTGGGTTAAGGCTCTCATAACTCAATCACTCTACCTCTATGCCTTCTTGAATTGTCTCACACATGAGCTTTTGGGGGACACCTCATATCCAAATCATAACAGCAACTGAGGATTTTAGAAACAGTTTAAGAAGCTGATAGGAAAGTGATATGGGATATCAGTGGAGAATGCTTATGATTCAGTGAGGAGGGGCTTAGAATATGGTAAAAAAGTTAATATTTAGGGGAAAGATGAGTATAAAGTAATCAGGAGTTCTTTTAATTATTATTGTGATTCGTTGTGCATCTGAAATGATCGCCAAATTAAAAAAAAAAAAAAAAAGTACTTGAAAAACAATACTGGGTAAGATTTTAAAGGAAAATGACTCATGCCCTTTTAAGATGGTGACTACATGGCATGATTTTGAGGAATATGAGGGGATTAGCCAGATTTACAGGTAAAATCCCCAGTATGAACCAATCAGATAACACCCCACTCCAAAGCTCAGTCATGATTAACACACACTCAACCCTGCTTAGTAAATCCTAGTTAAGATCTAAATAAATTCAAAATCCAACCCGTGTCTTCCAACTCACCACCAGCAAAATAATGAAAAATGAAATATAAGGGATTTAAAATAAATTTTGTTTTGAACACAATTCTAGCTACTATCAAATATCTTGGCTCACCTTTACCAGAAGAATATGTCAAACAAAAGCAACCCTATTTGAAAGCTGCACTTCAGTAATCTCAACCATGCCGTAATCAATGTTGGTTTTTTTTTTACCCCCTTCTCGTTACTGGGCATTTTAATCATCTCAATTGTCTCTGGAAAACCCATCAGGCATCTGCAACCCACAGCCCTGCCATCAGAACTCAGAATTCTGCCTTGGGAACAAAAGCCATCTGCACTGTAAACATATCCTGGTGCATTAATGTGCTAGGGAAATGACTATGCCCTCTGAATGTTTCCTAATCCTTTATTCATCTCAACATGGTGGCATTTTATGGCTTCCCTCATGAGACAACTCCAATTATTCTCACAGTTTATCTAGGTTTCTGGAAAAATCTGTTGGAATGTTGCCTTCCTACCCTATTTCCCCTAGTGATCTGTTTTTATTGAGGAATACATTTTACCTGTACATTTTTATTTTTGAGAAAAAACTACTCGCTAGACATTTGTTTTCCCCATGGTTCCCTCAGAGAGAGAGAGAGAGAGAGAGAGAGAGAGAGAGAGAGAGAGAGAGAGAGAAACTGGAAACTATAAAATAGAATAAAATAAAGTGGGACACTAAGATAATCATGCAGTTTGATTCTGATGTCCTGACCTATTTTTAAAAGCCAAAGCAAGAGCAAGTTCTGTTTCCCCTCCACAGTAATTCCATGGGGATTTTCTCAGTGCAGTGATAATATGGAGTATAAAATAGCTCTCTTTATTGTTGGGAGGGAATTTCAACTTTTTAAATTTCAAAAAAAAAAAATGACTATAACTGTTTTTTAATTCTCTAACCATCTTATGCCATACCATGGATTCAGGTATTATGAGCAAGATCACTGTACTTTTCAAGATTCCTTAATCTTTGGAAAGTTTTGAAAAATTAAAAGATCAGGATTTGACTTTTCAGATTAGGCCAATAATTGTCTGATTATAAGGAATGGACTCTTTTGTGGGGAGAAAAACTAGGAAGAGTTTGGAAAACAATTTGAGTACCATGAGGAGAATGTAGTGTAATTTATTCCAAATAATGCATTTACCTGAAACACTTACCAATTGATGTCAATTCCAAATAATTGATAAAAACTGGGCCCAGAAAGAGGAGAGACAGTGAAATTCTAAGGTACTCTGAATCTTTTTTTCACTCCTTTTTTCTTCCTCAAAGTGCTTTCTCTTGCAACTAGGTCTCTGCATATCCTTTCTCAGTTGTACACATTGATTTTGGGGGAGCTCACTTTTCTTTATTTCTTTTCTTGTATTCATATTTCAGTATGTCCAATAATTCAAAGGATTGAGTCAACATAAGGTATATTTATTAACATAAATTATTTGTACAGCCGACAACAGGCAAATATTTTGGGCACTGGGATAAGAATAGACAAGATAAAGACTCTGTAGACAGGAGATGAAACACTGTAGGCATGAACTGTATTTTAGCAGGGACCCTTCATTTCATGGACGTAAAGGGTAAATGGCTGAAGAAGGTCTGGGAGATGAAGAGCTGGAGCCTGTGACAGTGCCTTCTGTAGATGCTTAAACTCAGCCTGAATGCCTTCAGAGAGGAACTTTTCCTCAATCCCCTTGGCTGCCTCATACAGGGGCTTTGCATAAAGAGAAAAATTGGGAATCCAGGCATGAAATATCCCACTAGGCCTAGGAAGGAAAGAATCTCTTCCTTTGTCTTGGGACATGGAAGCTCCTTGATGAGGGCCTTTCTGATGGGAAATCTGAACTCCTAAATACACTACCTGGGTCTGGGCAAGCTGCACCTTAGATGGGGAAACACAATACCCACGAGAGGCAAGAAAATTTAGAAGGGTGTAAGAGTCTTCACAAGCTGTGAAAAAGGAAGGACTGCAGAGAAGGTAATCTACGTATTGCAGGAGAGTGGAGTCAGAGAATTTAAGGTCTTTGAGGTCTGCAGCCAATGTCTGTCCAAAGATATGAGGGCTGTCTCGAAAACCCTGAGGAAGGACTGTCCAGGTCAACTGTTGGGACTGCTGGGTATCTGAATCTATCCAAGTAAAGGCAAAGAGGTCTTGTGATTCCGGAGCTAAAGGGACAGTGAAAAAGGCATCTTTCAGTTCAATAACAGAGAAATGGGTGGATAAGGAAGGAATTAAGGAGAGAATAGTATACGGATTTTGGACCACAGGGTGTATGGGTTTAACAGCCTCATTGATGAGACGAAGATCTTGGACTAGCTGATACGACCTGTTGGACTTCTGAACTGCCAATATGGGAGTATTATAAGGGGAATGGGTGGGTTTGAGAAAACATTTCCTCAAAAGATCTGAAATAATGGGTTGGAGACCCCTAAGGCTAGTGGCAGGAAGTGGATACTGGGCTCTGTTGGGGAAACGCTGAGGATCTTTTTTTTTTTTTATTTTTATTTTTTTATTATTTATTTACTTATTCATCATGCACAAGTATAGTATCTTTTTACATACAACTGCTTGTATACAAAGTATATAAGTACCATTCAGATCTTCAATCATGCATTTAGGATAATGATATCCATCTCATTCAACCACCAATTTTTTTCCAACCCCCCCTTACTCCCTCCCTCCCCTCCCTTTCCGTTGACCATTCTAGTGTTCCTCTGATCCTATGTACCCCCTTCCAACAACACTGTGAACCAGCCTCCTTATATCAGAGAAAACATTCGGTACTTGGATTTTTGAGATTGACTAATTTCACTTAGCATTATATTCTCCAACTTCATCCATTTACCTGCAAATGCCATTATTTTATTCTCTCTTATTGCTGAGTAAAATTCCATTTTGTATATATACCATATTTTCTTTATCCACTCATCTACTGAGGGGCATCTAGGTTGGTTTCATAACCTAGCTATTGTGAATTGTAACGCTGAGGATCTTTATGGTATATTTGTACAGGGTCACACTGAGCAAGGGAGGGAGTCTGAGTATCCCAGACTTTGGGGTCTACTAGATCGGTGGGGACAGGGTATTGGGAGGTCTCCGCATCAGTAGAGGTTTGAAGAGTTTCTGCATTGGTAGAAGGTTGGGGGATTTCTGCTTCAGTAGGGGGCTGAGGAGTACCTGCATCAATAGGGGGTTGTGGGGTGTCCTCATCAACTTCAGTAGGGTATGGTGGGTCAGTTGCCTTTGAAACAGCAAGAAGAAAGATGTGAGAGGAGATGGAGCGAAACGAACCAGGGAGCACAACTGAGCTAGGCGGATCAAAGAACACAATTAAGGCCTGAAACTTGGCCAATATGTCTCTGCCCAACAAGGGCATGGGACACTGAGGCATTACTAAAAACTGGTGGGTGAAGGGATGGTGGTGTAGACAGCAAGACAGGATAGGAGTCTTGCAGTGGCGAATAGCATTTCCCTCTACCCCGACAATAGGGGACGGTGCTATGGTGGTGGGGCCCCAAAACTCCCTCAAGACCGAGAAGGTGGCTCCTGTATCTAGCAGGAAGTTCACGGGGAATCCATCAACAAGGAGAGTAACCCTGGGCTCATTCAATGTGATGTCAACGGTCGGGAAAGGAGCCCCTGGGCCCCATTAATCTTCTGTGGCCAGTGCCAGCAGGCTGGGGTTTGTGACCGGTCCAGACCCCCTGCGGGGACTGGGGCAGTTAACGCCCCAATGGCCCACCTTGGAACATTTTGGGCACCGGTACTTAGGGGGCCTGGGATCAGGGCAGGCTCTAGCCCAGTGTCCATCCTTCCCGCACCTATAGCAAGGCCCTGGGGGTTCCTCCTGTGTGGACTTACGTGCCCCTGTTTTTAAGGCTTGAGCATCCGGGCCCCGAAGGGCCAGAGCTAACATTTGGAACTTTGATCACTCGGCCTTTTCATATTTTTGAAACCTGTGACGTTCGGCGTCGTCCTCGCGGTTATGATAAACCTTAAACACCGTGGCCAAAATCTCGGTCTGAGGGGTTGCAGGCCCCTGCTCCAACTTCCTTAGCTTAGCCTGTATGTCGGGGTAACTCCGGGACAAGAAATACATCATAAGGACTTGACAGCCCCCCTGAGATTCCGGATCTAAATTTGTGAAATGCTGAAGAGCTTTCGTCAATCGATCAAGAAACTCAGAAGGAGTCTCTTCCCTTTTTTGAATAATTTCCTTCAGCTTATCAAAATTAATGGGTTTCTGAGCTGCACATTTAAGACCACTGACTATGCAAACTAAAAACTGATCTCTCAAGACCATGTCCTCTGGGGCATTGTAGTTCCAGTTTGGATCTCTATTTGGAACAGCCTCAGGACCAAATGGGAAATTTGGGTTTACTCTGTGAATCTCGTCCGCATATGCTCTCGCTTGCTCCCAGACCTGCCTGCGCTCCTCAGGAAGTAAAGTATTTGACAAAATGAAGTACACGTCATGAAATGTGAGACTATAGGCTTGGGTGACCCACTGGAATTCCTTTACATAAGTTGTGGGGGTCTGTGGAGTATGAACCCAATCGCTTCTCTATCTGGGACAAATCTGACATGGAAAATGGAACATGAACCCGTACAACTCCCTCTGCCCCAGCAACCTCTCTTAGCGGGGCGATAACCTGGGCACACTGTCTCGCCTGCTTCCTTGAACAGGTTATGGGTGGACTGAACATGGATGGCAGCAGACTATCCCGCGAGTCTGGCAGAGACTCCAAGTGCGCCTCCGGGGCCGGGAGAAACTCTGCAGGAGACGCTGGGGAAGAAGCGCGCATTGCACAGCTGTCTCCCTGCTCCGTTGGAGCCGCTGGAGCTGTTGGGAAAGAGACCGGAAGCGGGGCAGAAAACGCGGGGGTTGCGGCTAAAGTTTGAAGCCACGCCACTGGTGAAGGATGCATCGCCAGAGATGGCGGAGGGGGGCGCAACAGAAGATGACGTAGGACCAAGCGATGGAAGTTAAGTGGGCAGGGAAAATGGCGGAGGAGGTTGAGTGGGCAGGGAAACCTGCAGAGGAGACGCGGAACTGATGGAGGGAAGTTGAGTGGGCGGGGGGGAAACAGGCGGAGGAGGAGTGGGAGGGGAAGGTGGCAGCGGAGGCATAGGAAATGACGTGGAAGAAAAAGGAGGGTCTACGGATGAAGGCACGGTGATCACGGAAGAAGTTAAAGCCGAATCGGAGAGAAGGGGAGGGGCAGAAAGTGACGTAGAAGAAAGGGGGAGGTCTAAGCACGAAGGCACAGGAATTTCGGAATTCTGCGCTTGAGCCGGGAGAGGGGGAGGGGCGGGAGGTCTAGACTGTCAGTATGGGGATGGCAGGGCTTCTAATCCTGGGTCAAAGTCAAGATCAATCAAGGGTGAGGGTGGGTCACTAGGTTTGCAAGCTAGCAACACGGTTTCAGGACTGCACCTAGTACACAGGGAAGGATTTGAATGGAGAAGGGAAAATGCATCTATATAAGGCAAATCTGTCCATCTTTTCGACCGTTGGCAAAAGCTGGAAAGTTCCTGCAAAACCCAAGCATCTAGGGACCCTGACTCTGGCCACCTATTATATAATGGGTAGGAAGGCCAAATTTTTGTACGTAATTTTATTAATTTATTTTTCTTTATGTGAGGCTTTAAGCCTAGGCTCATATGATTTTTCAGAAGGCAGTTAAGGGGAGATTCCGCTGGAGTTGATAAGGAAGTTCCCATATTTCCCGTTAACGGGGAAAGGCTAATACGATATTTCAAAAAGCGTTCCTTTCAAAATATGTATTAGAGTGAGATCCAAGTCCGCCTGCCCAATCGTCACCGGGTCAGGCAGAAATGGGGCACCCGTGAGAAGTGTCCTTCTCAGGGCACTGGAAGACAATGAGTCCCCCTGCAGGGTAATTTTGTGTTCCCTTTCCTGGATGGGAAGTACAGACTCAAGTCTGGAGTGCGGAAGGGAACTTCTTTAGCCACTCCCAGCCGAAAACTTTAATCACTACTGCTGACAATTTTGACTACTACCAAAAACTTTCTAGAGCGGGCAGATAGAGTTCCTGGGGTCCACCATCGCCTTTAAGACTCGGATGGGGTGCTTTCCCCCTTGCACAGGTCATGAGTGAAATTGCCAGAAAATCAACGGTCAATTTTCACCATGTAGTGACCAGACAGGTTTTTGGAACTCCTGGCATGGGGCAGCTTACCAGCCTCCAGTGATGCTGTAGACGAAAGGATGAACAGATGAATGGAGACACACTTTCCTATCCCAGTCACGGCACCAAAATGAAGGATAGATGAAACACACGCTGGGACCGCTGTGTAGAAAAGGGTGGGGGTGGATTTTATTAATCAGCGGAAGGGACACGTGGTGGGGAAGGGAGAATCGGTGCGTGTGACGGGAGGAAAAGAAGGGGAAAAGAAAAAAAGGGCCGGTTTCAGTCTGGAGTGCGCTTAAGTCGTGGACCGGTGGTCTGAGGGACCCCCCAGAGGGAGCCCCAGTTCCATAGGCCGCCAGGGGTCAGAAGGCAACCCCATATGTCGCAATTGGCTCAGTAAGGCACTTGGGGAGTGGACAGCGGCATGGTCAACCTGAGGAGTGGCCAGCAGTGTGGCCGACCTGGGGTGCTTGGGAGTCTTAAGGCGCCTGGGGGTGTGGCTAGTTGAGCTACCTGGGAGGCGTGCCTTTCCCTGCCTGGAATCCAACAGAATGCACATTAGGAATGGGAAGCAGCATGACATGGTGGTTAAGAAGAGCTGTTCTGGAGCCACACTGCCTGGATTTAGTCCTACTGTCACTAGCTGTGAGACTTCAAATGAGTTATCTTCTCTGGTCCTCAGTTTCCTCATCTGAACATTGGAAATTATGATAACATTGTATCTACCACATAGATTGCTTTGATGATGAAATGAGGAAATGTATGTCAAGTACTTAGAAGAGCACCTCCATCCCTTAGACTTTGTTCTTATGATCAATGCTATAAAAGTTTCTAGGAGTAAAAGGATTAATTCTACCTACAGAATTTTCAGAAGACCTGGATGAGAACTGCTTGTTTAGGGAGACATTAAGAGCAACTACACAAGTTCTAAGTTTCAACTCAATACTCTTTGCCTCAAGTTCTTATCCTTCCACTTTTATAAGAATCACTACTTCCTGCTTTAAACAAATGTTTAAAATCATTTCAGAATCCCCCCATGTGTGGTCCTAGCTTTGAAGAAAGTAGTCTCAATCATGTCAATTATTTTACTAGAAAGGCATCTGGAACATCTGTCCTTATTTCCTTGGTCTGCACCTGGGCTTCAGAATGATGGAAGGTGGTAACCTAAATGTGCACAGAACATTCTGAAACAGGCCACATTGTCAAGCAAGTTTGACACACTTGCTGAGAATGAAATTTGTCTGGACTGATCCATCATTAATTATTATACCCTGTGCATACCCAAGTGGTTTAGACCATCAATAAATTATTTTAAATTAATTCTTGTCATATCCAACCAACAAAATGTCTTCTGTTATGTATCAAAAAGAAAGCAAACCTCAAATTGGTGAGTTTTCTTTTCCTGCAGAAATTCTGGGATGTATGATTGCTGAAATATTAAAATGAGAATATTTTGAAAATTAAAGCTACTTCATATTTCTGTAAATTTAAACATGATCTTGCCTGCAGCCAAAGCTTTCAAATATGTTAAAGAATATGGACTTCAACCTTCAGGGCAATGAGTATGTGGAACAGCCCTCTACAGATGAAAGGATGACATCATGAAGATCCCTCTAACTACCCGAGAAAAGAGTTGGAGACATAAAAGCAGGAAGACCTCCTTGAAGGCTGTTGTAGTAATGGAAGTTAATTTTTTAACTTTTTACTTCAAAAGAATCTTAGATTTATAAGAAGTGACAAAACCAGGAAAGAAAAATCCCATGTGTCCTTAA
The DNA here is from genome assembly GCA_025594165.1 of Tamias sibiricus. Taxonomy (NCBI): domain Eukaryota; kingdom Metazoa; phylum Chordata; class Mammalia; order Rodentia; family Sciuridae; genus Tamias; species Tamias sibiricus. Next base: position 34,234,266 of record CM046673.1, on the reverse strand, counting down.
CCCCAGCCTCTTCTAATGATCATATCTTATATAACTTATAATGCATTATCAAAACCAGAAAACTGACTTTGGCACAGTGCTATGAACTAGAGTATATGCCTTACTCATATTTTATCTGTTTTTACATATCTATGTTTATAAAGTTTTATCACATGTACAGATTCATGCAAGGACTACCAAAATAAAGAAACATACCAATGGAGAGTTGATAAAACCCTTAACAAAAAGAAATGGAGAAAAGAGGAAAGAGTCAATAAATATCAATCAACTGTCATAGGGAAGAGCTTAGATTCTGGAGCCAGACTTCCCCAGAGTGAATCCCTGCTCCACTACTTACTAGCTCTGCGACTGGATGCTGTGTAACTTGTCTGTATCTCAGTTCTCTTATCTGCAAATAATAATGGTACTTCCTAGGGATGTAGTGAGAAATATATTAGGAAAAAAAAAGCACATAAAAAGCACAGAACAGTAGCCAGCATATGTAAATACTATGAATATCTTAGCTTTTACTGTTAAGTGAAATCCAGTGCTGGTAGAATGTAGAGCTGAATAAAAGGTCAAACTTTGAGGTTGTTACCTGGTAGATGGCATGTGTACCACTGATGCAGAAGGATGGGTTTGGTGGGGAAAGATGTCAGTGAAATTTGAGGTGACTTTTTACACACACACACACACACAAAAGTTAAAGAGAATTAATGGTGGATCTGAGGTTAAATAAATGTGTCAAATTTGTGTCTCCCTACAAAGAATAGCATGAATTTCATCAGAAAAAAATATGAGTTCTTATGGCAACATTCCATAAGAGGTACTTTTTCTAACCTACGTGGTTTTCCCTGTATATAATATCTGCCTGATAACATCAGTACACAGAACACAGTGTGGTTTGGAAAATCCCTCACAAGTATGACACAGAGATGTCAGTCACCTTTTCTGGCCTTGCAGCTTCCACAGTATTGGCTGATGCTTTCAGGAACCATGATGTCATTTCTGCATCTCCTCAAGTGGTTCACACTCTGAGAAATAACTTCAGCAACTCTCTTTCTATAAGTTTAACTGTTATTGCTATGAATTTGATCCTATAACGGATCACTGCAAGGTTGAAGATCCCTCTGATGGCTACACTTTGGTGTGTACTTGGAAATCTGCTATTCTCTCCTGGCTCTATGCTATGGTTGAAAAATAGCAGATTAAAATACAGTGCTGCATTTCTCTGGAGATAATGATTGGTCTAAGAGGTGGACACTTGGGTTAAGATACAGCAGTCCAACCACCCTATGACCCAGCTATCCCACTCCTGGGTCTATTTCCAAAGGACTTAAATTAAAAACAGCATATTACAGTGACACAGCCACTTCAATGTTTATAGCAGCACAATTCACAATAGGTAGGTTGTGGAACCAACCTAGATGTCCCTCAGTAGATGAGTGGATAAAGAAAATGTGGTATATATACAAAATGGAATTTTACTCAGCACTAAAAGAGAATAAAATAATGGCATTTGCAGGTAAATGGATGAAGTTGGAGAATATAATGCTAAGTGAAGTTAGCCAATCCCAAAATCCAAATACCAAATGTTTTCTCTGATATAAGGAGGCTAGTTCACAGTGTTTGTTGGATGGGGGTACATAGGAGGATTAGAGGAACACTAGAATGGTCAAAGGAAAGGGAGGGGAAGGGAGGGAGCAAGGGGGAAGGGGGGGGAGGAAAAAAATTGGTGGTTGAATGAGATTGATATCATTATCCTAAATGCATGATTGAAGATCTGAATGGTACTTATATACTTTGTATACAAACAGTTGTATGTAAAAAGATGCTATATATGTGCATTATGAATTGTAATACATACTACTATTATAAATTTAAAAAAGAAAGGAAAAATAAAAAAATAAAATAAAATAGTCCTTTGGAAAAAAAAAAAAAAAAAAAGATACAACAGTCCAGTTCTATCTTCCAGGTGTTTAAGTCACCAAGAGGTAGAAGGAGGATAAGTCACATGACCTTGTGGAATATCTGTAGGGAAAAGAGTTGTTCTGTCATTCAGTCCTTCATCCTCTGAGCTACTTCCATATTCTTTGAATACATTCCCTTTTCCTTGAATTAGTACTCTTTTCTGCTGCTTGCAACAAAATAAGATAACCTCTTAAATCACTATTAGCAAGACTATTCTGTTTTTTAGAATACAAAGAGGTGCAAACTTTGAAACATCAATTTGGCGGTATGAACCAGTATTACACATGTGCTTACGTTTGACTGAGCAATTTTACTGCTAGTAATTTGCCCAGAAAAAAAATATCCAGACAAACTCAGAAAGATGTATTCATAGGATGATTATCAACATAAAATCTAGAAACTAAATGGGTACATTTATGTATAACTCAATATATGATTATTGATAATGTAAGTAATACCAATAGCATATAAAAGTGATTAAAATGATGATGAATACATATTTAAAAGATATAAAGGAATTCCATGAACTATTAAATAATAAAGTCAAGTATAAAATATCTTACATAGAGCCAGGTGCAGTGGCTCAGTAGGCTGAGGCTAGGATTGGAAGTTCAAACCAGCCTCAGCAACTCAGCAAAGCCCTAAGTTTAGTAAGACCCTGTCTCAAATTAAAAAATAAAAAGGGCTGGGGATGTGACTGGCTAAACACCCCTGGGTTCAATCCCTGGTACCATAAAAAATAATGATGAAATAAAATATCTTACACAGGATGATCTTATTTGGTTAATATAGAATTGTTACATGCATGAGGATGGTTGTACATGCATGTATATATGTGGGTATGTGTACAAGCTAAGAAAGAAGTTTGAAAGGATACATGTGAAATACCAGAAATGGGGATTATCTCTGGGTGATGGGTTTCATTTTATTTTTATCTTTATTTTATATTATTTAAGACTTTCTATACTGTATCATTTATTAGAAATAAACATAACAGTATTTTTGCAATCAGATATTTTTAAAAATTGAAATATCTCTTTTTATGCAGAAGTCAATGTATATTTTCCTCTGTTGAATGAACACACTTTGCCCACCACTGAGGCAGACTGAGACTGATGTTTTACAGTGTGGAGATATATTTGCATATAGAATATGCTCATACATGACTGTATGGGTGAAGAAGTTTGATCCTAACGCCTTGAGTGTGTCAGAGATGCATATGTGGCATGTATATTAGTTTCCTATAGCTGCTATGACAAATTATTACTTGATGGCTTAAAACAACAGAAATTTAATCTCTCATAGATCCAATGGCCAAAAGCCTAAAATCAGCATCACTAGACTGAACACAAAGCAGAGGCAGGATTTGTACACCTTCCGGAGATTAAAAAGGAGATTTCCTTTCTTCTCTCTTCCACCTTCTGGTGGGGGCTGGCATTTCTTGGCATATGCCCACATCACTCCAATCTCTGCCTTCTCTATTTTTTGTAATAAAAATGCTCCACTTTCTCATTAAGTCACTTGGGATTACCTTTGGGACTCACCAGGATTATCTAGAATTCTTTTCTCATCTCAAGATCCTTAATTCACTCATACCTGAAAAGATCTATTTTCCATATAAGGTAGCATTTACAGATTTCAAGAATTGGACACTGAATCTCAGGGAAACATTTTTTTATAGCCTACCACAGCATGCCATCCTAAAAATGGGAATTTCGCCTGAATTTTATAAGATCATTGACCTTCCTTTCTATATATTGGAACAGTATACATGATCCTATTGATTACATAGGATAGAAACTATTTTTTTAAAAAAAATCTTTATTTTATGTATGTACGTATGTATGTATGTATGTATGTATGTGCCACTGAAGATCGAACCCAGTGCCTCACACATGTTAGGCAAGTGCTCAACCACTGAGCTACAACCCCAACCCTAGAAACTAAATTTAATGATACATTTCAAGTCTCAATATGAAGCATGTGGCCCTTCACAATTCTAAGAAAATGATGAATGTATGTATCTGAAAGCTTCACAATTACCAATTCAGTAGTCTAAAAGGATAAGAGATGGTCATGGTTTTAAGAAAAAACATATGATACAATCAATGGGGGTAATCAGGATGATTAATGAAAGGAAGAATTTAGAGAAACCCATAGTGGATAGTAATAGCAAGAGTGGTAGAAATGCATCACTCTGGGTCTGAAAGGGGTAAGGGAAGGGGGATCACCAAAATGTTGAGAGAGCTGAGGATTTAAGTCTAGTTTCAGGAGGGGGCTGTTGAACAGGAGTTGTGGTCTTTGGTAGAGGAACATAGCCATTGCCAATCTTCAGACTGGAGTAAGGGAGCAGATGATTTTGGTGGCCAAATCAATGGGAAACCATATGGTAAAGGGGGCATTAATGTTGTCAATATAGACCTGCCTCCTGGAGCAAGGTCAAGATGGAGAAGGATGCAAAATGGGCCTGGTTCTTGGGGCAAGAAGAAAATAACCAGCATGTGTTGCTACAGAGTTGTAAGGAAAGCTGTAGGATCTTAGAAGCAAAGTGAAAATAGTATTTGAAGAGTGAAGAAGGAAGATGGTTTCATATTTCAAATGCTGCCAAGAGGTCAAATAAGATAAGGACTGAGAAATGTTCATTGATTTTTAAGACAAGGAAATCTTTGGCAGCCCAAGCCAGTTCTGCTGAGGTTCAGGGGTGCGTAATGAAACCCGATGGATGTTATTTGGAAAGGGAGGGAAGGAGGCAAATGGAAACAGCAAGAGAAGACAAAAAGTCATTTTTCAAGTTCATTTGATAAAAGAAAAATAGAAATAGAACAACAATTGCAAGACCAGATGAGGCTGAGGAGAAGCATTTTTTTTTTTTTTTCCTCCCAAGTTGAACAAAATCTTATCTGGGTGAGAGGGTTAATGAAGAATAACGGTGAGAAGAAGCAGTGAGTGAGCCATGCAATGTACACTTCATTCTTATCCATGAAGGAGTGCTGAGATGAATTAGTCATGTCTGCCAAGGACATGACTTGGAGATGGAAAGGGAGAAATTAGAAAACAGATTCTAATCCATTTTCTTTACTCTCTAGATGCAACTGTGGTTCAGAGGGGGGAACCTACTTCCCTGTCATTCAGGTAACTAATAAGAAACATTTTTACTTTTACTCTGGAGATCCTAACAATTGGTCACCATTTCTAAAATCATGCCACCCATACCATTGGAGATATATTAAATAATTTCAGATATTTGACATCTTAACACTTTAATTTAATAATTATGTAATTATTTTTATAGTTGCCATAGCTTTGTGGCCCAGAATACTGGCTTTCCATTCATGATGCTAATTTATATAGTTTTATTCTTAGATAGTTTTAAAAAAGGAAAAAATAAATAAATAAAAATACCACAAAAATATACAGCTGTGACAACTGTAAAACTGTGAAGGTGATACTGAGCACATGAGATCTGAGACATGCTATATTACTGTGTATTGCATGTTTGCAGTGTTAATTTTTCATTCATTGGTGTAGGAGTCTAAGAGTTCACATCTCACATATGCAATCTTACCTTAAACTGCCATCTTAAGCAACTAAAAAATGCAAAATGCACCTGAAGAGTCAAGAAGAAAAGTTGAAATATCAGCTCTCTCCAGCATTTTGCTGAGTGGACAGAAGAATCATCTTAGCTGTGGATTTTATCACATAATTAAAGAGGATTCCCCTGATTAATTAAAAGAGAGACAAACTCATTCAAACTAGCAAGAGATTACTGCAATATTTTTCTTTGGTCAAAATAAAGCAAATGGATATAGCTGTGCGGCTTGAGTTTTTGTTATTCACGCTATTGCCCATTTGCTGACAAATTTTCAATACTTACAGATTTATTCAGGCCTATTAAAAGCCTCAAAGCAACCAGGAAGTGTTATAAATATTTAAACAGAGAGCTGGATGTTTCAAATGCTGAATAAATCATTAGACTCAGAGCTGGTGTGCTGGCTGTTCTGCAACGTGACTGCCCTTGGTTCTGGGCTCACTCTGGTGAACTTGCCCTTTACTAATCCAGTCATGGTACATCCTTCACTGTTGGAGGGAAGCTCTATTTTTATTTCAAAGCATCACTTCTCACCCAGAAATGTAATAACAAGGAGAAATGTTTTTGAGAACAGTAAATCAATTTGTTTCCTAATAATGAGAGCTAGACAATCATCATTTATATTTCTGCATGATCAATCAGCTTCACGTAGCAGATTAAATGTTTTAGTCCTTTGCTGGCCAACAATCAAGGGTCTCACATACCTGAGACCCACCTATAAGTCATGGAGGGTTTGACTCTTTACAAAGCAGCTCCCTTTTCCGTTTCTCACATCCAAAATGTTCAGAGTCAGGCCCTCCTGCATAGGCAGGACATTAAGGATGGCCTCTTCTCTAGCTATTAACCTCCACCCAGAATTAGTTTCAACCCAGCATTCTGTTTCTAGGTGTTGAGATTTGCCAGTGAAAGTCAATATTTTGATTACCTCTATTTTGATTTTTAGCTTTCTACTCTTTGCCCTGCCCCTAAAAATGGTACATTAGTTTTTAAATTCTCTAACAATTTACCACAAATTGAAATTTAGTGTCTCACCATTCTGGGATCTAGACTGCCTGTGGGGAAGGCACATGCTCCCCCTAATGGTCAAGGGAAAATACTTTCTTGCTTCTTCCTAACATCTGGTGGCTGCCAGCAGTTCTTGGTGTTCTTGGCTTATAAATGCACTGCTCCAGTATCTATCTGTTGTTACATGTCATTCTTTTTCTGTGTCTCTGTGTCTCTGTTTTCTCATTTTACAAAGACATTGGTCATTGCTTTAAGACATACTCTATTCCAACATGATCTCATTTTAACTGATTACATCTGTGAGGAGCTTGTTTCCAAATAAGGGTCATGTTCTGAGGTTCAAGGTGGATGTAAATTTTGGGGTGACACTTTTCAACCTGATAAAGGTGGATACCATGATTTCCATTGGCTCTGCCAAATGCCTAGCGTTCTTGAAACTTGCTCAAGTCTAAACTCTTCCCCTCCTTTTATTTATCAAAATGTGATGTCGTTGCCTCCACCAAGCCATTATGTCACATGGCCCATGAGATAGCCTAAGTGTTCAATGTAGGGGAATGAGTCTATTGTGCAACTTGCAAATATAGGCTAAATCCAAAGAACTCTTCTCTTTTTCTAAAGTTCTTAATATATTTTAAAAATGAAGAACTATTAAATAGAGTTAAGAAAATTGGCAGGACACCTACCCGCTGCAAGAGGTTTCACTATGAGACCTATAATTTCAGGATTTAGCCACGACTTTGAGACCAACTTCTAACGGACAGTTCTGGGCAATGATCACTTTCTGTCTTGTTATGTTCATCCATAGCAATGCCATCATGCTGGCATGTCAGACCACAACAAGCCCAGGCACTGGGAATCTGGGAAGAAAAGCTATGTATAGGTGGGACTAAGTCTTCATGATTCTAATCACAATAAAATGAGCCCAACTAATGAGGTTGTGGGGAGCAGAGGATAAGCAAAACAGAGAGGACAGATGAATGTGCATCCAATGGGGTCTAGTCAGAGAGGCATGAAGCATTAGAACTGGAGCTACTAGGATTGAACTGTCAGATCAGGTCATGAGGATAAGAGGCAGAACCTGGAAAGATTCCCCAAAGCTGGCTTTTACTGAGCACAGTCCACCCTGCAGCCATCACTATGGCTTGGTGTTCCACATGCATTTCATCCTGCAACCTTAAAGGATCTGGGAGATAAGTATAACTACTCTCTACTTCATATGCCAAAACTGAGGCTTAGGGAGGTATCATAAAGAAATTTTTCAAAACTATTTTGGGATAGAACCTGACCCACAAGTGAAGAGGGAGCTATTAATGGATGTCAAGTTGGCTCAGACTATTAGAATACAATTAACTCCTTTTTGTGGCCTTCCTAACTTTATGTGCCAATTACCATCCAGTCATGCAAAATGGGTGATAATTTGCCATCACATGGCTGGAATAAAAGCAAATAAATGACAAATCAGTTAATTTTGTGTTTGAGAATAGAAACAGGCTCTAATTCCAAGCAATTTGAGTTTGGCCTGGTGTTGCTTCTCTATGAATGCGAAATGAATTTTCTAACTCTTAATCCAAAGGAATCCTGTACACCAGGGCCCTGTTTCTTCTGTCATTAAAAGTGTGGTAAGGGCCGACTCTGGATGTTACTGTTTGATCTCTTTGCTCTTCATCTTATCTTAACAGCTCTCAGCTATGCCTTTGTTGAACCTGGGTAGGAAGTTAGCCCCCTCTCCTGGCCCTCAGTACCCTGCCCTCAGCTCATCATGCAAAACCAGCCTACTTGATCCTTCTTCAGAAGGAAAGACTATCCAGGATGATGAGGGTGGAAAATGAACACCCCACTTGTTTTTTTCTGGAACTGTTGTACTTAGCTGGACCATATTTTCCCCCAGATCATAATCTAATCAAGCAAGTAAAAAGAGCCAACTATCATCTGTAGGGTGTGGATATAAGAGAAGGTAAATTACAACCCTCCAGATGGACCACAAAAGCAAGGGGGATTCTGAAAGGTCAAGTGGAATATGACTAGAGAATGAGAATTATTCCAAAATCCAGGTTCAACAGCACAGGACAAGGAAGAGATGACAAATGGGATCTGGAGGCAGTACATGGGATACACAGAAAGGTTTCTTATATGGTGTTTGAGGACCCAGACTGTGGGCCAGATGAGAATGGTTACAGCACTGTGTTGGCTTGGGCAAAGACAGATCCAATCGAAGAGGGGATCTGTGGTCTGAGTCACCAAGTAGCCTTTCTGTTTTGATACTCACCTCTTCTTGGAGGTGAATTCAATAAGGTTATAGAATCTTTACTCAGCAGCAGAATCCCTGCTATAGGCTAGTATATGCTAAAGTACTACTTCTAGGAGAAGTGTATTTCACACTATTTATCTATCTTACCTATCTATCTATCTATCTATTTATTGCTGTACTGAGGATTGAACTCAAAGTTGCTTAAACACTGAGCTACATCCCAGCCCTTCTTTAAAAAATTTTATTTAGAAACAGTCTCACTAAGTTGCTGAGGCTAGCTTTGAACTGAGAATCCTCCTACTTCGGTTTCCTAAGCTGCTGGGGTTACAGGTGTATGCCACTGTGACTGGCCCTCTCTATTTTTTTGGTTTTGAGACAGGGTCTCACTAAGTTGCTGAGGCTGGCCTCAAATTTGTTATCTTCCTGCCTTAGCCTCCTGAGTCACTGCAATTATAGGCATGTATCACTGCTTTGCAGCTACTATAGGTTTTTTGGCAATCCATGCAGTGGGATCAAAAAAAATTTTTTTTTTCTCTTTTTAAGGTCAATTACAATAACAAAGAACATAGAATGTCTGGTCCTCTGAAAACACCATTCAAAGGCATCTGCCGTGTCCTGGTTCCTAATCCTGGCAGTGGATGCTGTCATGTCTTGCTTTCTGTTTGGAGCTTATGAAAAGCATGCCAGCCTGCTGACCAAATATCTACTTGGTGAAGTTTTTATGAACATGTCTACACAGTGAAAATCAAGGTTAACTTCTGCCTTTTGAAAGCATTAAAAAAAATGGTGATATGAACATCCAGAGGAAATAATCCCCCAGGGAGCTTTGGATGTTTTCCATCATTTAGGGGAAGCTGTCTCATTGAAACTCTTATCCATTTTTATCAGCCAAGGACTTCTCTGCATTCAGGCAAAGAGGACACAGGTCTGAGACTGTGAGGCCATCACTACTTCTAAGCAGAAAAGGGCTTTCTAATAGGGATTTGGGTGAAAAGAAAGCTTCAATTCAAGTGAGTTGATGTGCGTTACATCTTTATCCTCTCAATGCTGTCCTTCTTAATATTCTTCTCTTTAAAGAGGCAAAGAGCTGTCTTATGTTCCTGCTTATAAATTTCAAATTCAAAAGAAGAACATTGGCCCATCTGCTGAGGCTGCTTCCGACATCTGGTATAGCCATCAAGAAGCAGCAGCAGTAGCTGGCAAGATTCCAGCCCTCTCTCCCTTCTCAACTCACTCCACCTTTTCCTGAGTTTATCAGAGCATCCTATGAATGAAGAAGAGTATGTAGTTTCTTTGCCTCTGTGAAGTGTCTGCAATTTTTTTCATAAATGGGGGACCGGATAGGAGAAAGTACTTTAGAAAGTAGTTCATGTTTATAAATTGCTTCGATTAAAATCTCAAATAAGGTAATATTTTGATAGTTACATGGATTGCTGGGGGCTGACATTGGCTTACTTATATTGCATAAAGCACATTTGTAATTTCTGATAAATAATTCCATCCTTAGGTTTTGTCATTTCAATATACCCTCTAGGCATTGGAAGGAATTCTTATTTGGAAACACTTCTTGATTCCTTTTTTTTTTTTTCTTCCTGTCTTTCTAAAGTAAGAAATAACCAGAAGTTAAGAAAAGAAAAATAACATCTCAGTTTCATCCTAAATTGAAATGATGGCTTCCCTGAATTCTTTGCTGGAGGGATTGTAGTTGTAACCACAGCATCCTAGTGAGTGTCAGCTTTCCCATGAGATGTGAAGGGTGTTATAAACTCTCTAGGACAATACCCATGTTTTCACATTTTGAGAAAGAGGAATTTATTACAGAGTTTCCCAAACTGAGTTGTATCATTATTGCACTTCCATCTCTTTTCCTCATGAACCAAGAGAACCCCATAGGGAAGGGCTATTGGTAGAGACAGAACATTGCATAAAGCCAAAGACCAGGGTAGTTGGTCATTAAAGTTGTTAAATAACAAAAATAGGAAAGTTGAAGAAAAGATCTCTGAAAATGTCTTAAACCATGGATCAGCAAACTTAGGACGAAATCTCAGTAGGTTACCTATATTTTTAATAAAGTTTTATTGGTACACAGTCACATTCATTTATTTGTAGAATGCCTATGGTTGTTGACTCACTGCAACCGTAGTTGAATGGTTGTGACAGAATCTATATGGGTCACAAAGTAAAAAGTACTTGCTACCTGACCCTTTACAGAAAACCAAATAAAGCTGACTCCCTGACTGAAATGAAAAAGAAATACAGCACACAAGTAAGTAAGAAGTAATTACCGAATGCTTCCACGTACTCAATGCTACTGCAGGATTTGCAGTCAACAGAAGATGCATCTTCCCTGTCTGAGGAATAGGTTATTGTAACCACTGATTTTAACAGATGTGCCAGCCGAAGCAGAGGGATTCATGTGCTGGAGTGAGATGACATCACTGAGATGGAGTAGGCAGTAAAAGCAAATGGGAGGTAAGCAGAGGGGACCAAGGCAAGGGCAAAAGTGGTATTTCAGAGGCAGCAATGACAAATAGCAACCAAGAGAATGTAATTATCCTCCAGTCTCTCCTGTTCACTTTTTCCTGAAAGAATATTAGGGAAGGCATTGCATTCTGTATTTACTATAATATAAAGACTGGGACTATTGTATTTGGCTATTGAATAAAGGAATGACCTCAGAAGGCTTGGGGATAGGTTATAAATATTTGATCTCTGCTGTACATAATTGTTGTCTTTTGCATTGTATTGAAGACATGCTATGCATCTATCCACTTTTTAATTTTACAAATTTGTGTGGTGAGTCTCTTTTTCTACAGAATAATATCATTATCTTCACAGTAATTTCCTAAGTAATACAGTGTAGGAGTCAGTCAGGGTAGGCTAGGCTATACTTCAGTAACAAACAAGCCCCACATTTCAATGACTCACACAACTTAAGTGAATTTCTTGTTCAAGTCACATGTTCACCATGGATCAGTAGGAGTCCCTGCCTACTGTTGTCACTCAAGAAACCAAGGTGCTAGAAGGTCCATCTTGACCCATGCCTAAGACCACCATGCTTTGGACAAAGAACATTGCAGAATCTCCTACTGCCCATACCTTGTGCTGTCTAGAAGTGCCACAGATCATTTTCACTCACATTCATCACCAAGCTCAGAAACCACATTTGTCTGACTCATCTTGTCAGTTTTCATAATTACATATTACATCCATATTAATCATAATTAAGCCCTAATGGGATTTTTCACCCAAACTCTAAACATACACAGGACCTCAATGACGTTTATGACTGCGATATTTATTAAGTGTCTTCTATGAGCCATACCCTGTCCTCAACACTAGGAATGTAGTGAGAGAAATGCCAGACCTCATCGAACTTTCATTCTAGCATAGAGAGAAAGTATACATGTTAAAAACATAGCTTGATAAAATATGGAGGACAGTGGTGATAAGTACTGTGGGAAAAATAAGACATGGAAATCAATAGAGGATGCTAAGTGTGAGGAGTTAAGATGCCTCTCTGTCCATAGTGCCTGTTAGCACTTGCTCCTGAGCATGACAGATGGCCTGAGAGTACTAGAGATCACATGCTGCCTGTAGGAAACTGGCATAAAGACAGATTAATACTATTTCTGGTGTTTTCAAGTCCAGTAAAGGTATAATCAGTGGAGAATTGGGAGGGGTGGAGGTCTTCTTGGGACCATCCTTTTTCTTGTGGCCCCTTTCAGATGGAGGCAAAAAGGTTGTAGAAGAGAAACTTGTATAATAACATTAATAACCTGGACTCTTAGTTGCCTCCTTAAATATAAGAAAAGAAAATAAAGGCATAAAAATATATGTCCATAAAATAAATCTTCAGGGGATACAATGAGGAGAGGGTGAGGGATCTGTTTGGCACTTAAAATAAAATACGTCTTCTACATTTGTGAAGAGAATTTAAAGATAAGCTTACTTTGGGTTTGGCTGGTAGAGGATTGCAAAGTTTCTCTTCATTTATAATGAGTGACATGTTTGTAATGAATTTTCCTAGCTCAAATTTTGGTCCTTGTTTTCTGTCTTCTTAAAATAACTCTCTTTCATTTTCTCACTTCCATTCCAAAGCCCTCTGGCCCCTTCAGTAGCTCCCATTGGTAGTTCATGGGGTATTTTAAAGCCAAACAATATTCCTTACATTCAGTAATGCTTTTCTATTTTCCCCTGCAATTTTTCCAACTTGCTATCAATCTTCATGCTGAGGTTTCCAGCAAAGTGTGTGGATAAAAAATATCACTGTTATAAGTAGCTCTTTCTATTAACCTGGCTCATCCCACCTTGTCAAAACACTTAGCCGTGAGATAGTAACTCCCTTAAAGTTCTGGCTCGGTTTTCAATTTGCCGTTGACCTTGGGTGGATGAATCACTTTACCATTGTGACAAAAAAGGTTCCTCTGGGAATAGAGGATTATTCATTTTCTGCTGAACTGCAGAGAAAGAATTTAAAGTTTCTTAATATCTGAGCCATGCCCTGTAATAGAAAAAAACATTGCAAACATCTAATTAAGTGGCCTTGATCTGTTAGAGATACAGAGGAAGCTGTTATCTGCAGATACTTAGAGCTCAGGCTTCCCCATTGAAATACAAGAACAGGTATGTTTCTTCAAATGAACCCTCACTCCTAAGCTAACATCCCATCCCCCAGATTACTCCCCTTTCTCCCAACACCCCCAACTTAGTCCAGCGTAGAATCAAAGTGTGTTCCCTTATTGAATGCTTACTGTGCAATCATTGTGCTATGCATAAACAGCTACAGGAAGTGAACACCTCCAGGTATGGATGGTTCCCAGGACCTTTGCCACATAGTTTTGCAGGTCCTCTCATAAAAGTGGAATGTACTTCCTGCTCCATTGATGTTGGGATTGGTCATGCGATTTGCATTGGCTGATACTATACGCAATTATATGCAACTTCCAAACCTTTGCCTCAAGAAAGATTGAATTTGTTCACTCCAGTGGACTTCTGCTACAAAACAAGTCTGAGAATGAGAGCTATGTGTACCAGTTATCTGAATCAGCTTGTAATAGCCATCCAACATCTGGCAATGTGTATGAGGTCTTCCTGGACCAAATATCCCCCAGTAGGCCTACCCCATTTGAGTCCAAGTTATATCCACCAAGCCTGGCCCGCAATGTCAAGCTAACCCATAGATTTACAAAAAATAATAGGTAGATTTTGGTAAAATCATGAATATTATCATGTTTATCATAGCTAAATGATGAGTATATTATAAAGATTAGTTTATTTAATCTTTGAAATAACCTTACACAGGAGATTCTATTAGTGTTCCCATTTTATAGAACAGAAAACTGAAACTTAGAAAGTTTAAAGACCACATAGCCATTAAGTGGCTCTAGGAGTTCTAAATGTCTAATAATTCAAAATCTAGCATTTAATCTCATCATGAATCACTGTGGACTCCTCCTTTCCTTGTTTTTCTTTATACCCAATTGAAATTTGCTACAACTAGGCTTTCCTTTTCAAGATGAAGAGTTCCTTTTTCTCTTGAATAAAAATGAGAATCTGAATTCACTCTGACTTTCATTGGGGGTCTCTGTTGTCTTCTGAAACTTGTCTGAAGCAATTGTTAGTTAAGAAATAGGCACAAGACATTTCAGACCACTTATGGAAACATTTTTATGGTAATAACTTGTTTATGCAAATAGCATTGTTTCCTGCTCTAAATTTCCCAGTGCCCCTTCTTAATGAGTGAACATAATTAATGGATCCTGTCACTCAGCCAGAAAGAAATTTGTTCCTAAGCTAAGTAACTAATTGGACAGGTCAATGCATACACGATCATCAGAGATGGCTTTGTGAGTGGAGGAATGAACCCTGACTTGGAAGCTGCTGCGATTTGATGGAGATAAAGGCATGAAACTTGGTGTAGTTGGGACTAAATACATTGCTCCTCGATGAAGTTGGCCTCAATCCATATACCTTTTGTGAAACAGAATAATGGAATGCCTATTCTGTATATTTCTGTATGTTTATTTTATTAGTGCATTATAATTGTACATACTAGTGGGGTTCATTTTGACATAATCATGAATGCATATAACATAGTTGGTTAATTCTCAATCCTCAGTAATCCCCTTTTCCTTCTCTCCCCCTGGCTGTTCTTTATTCTTATAGAATACACATAAAAATACTTGAATTCTCAAGAAACATTAGCTGATTTTATTAAAGCTTTAGTAGATGCCAATAAACAAACTACCTTCTCTTTATACAGTCATCTGTTGTTAATTTGGTCTTCTTGTTTTTAAAATTCAATATGAGGGCTTCTTTTATTTCAAGTGGTTTGATTTAAAACATGCAGTGGTTGCTAGTCCATGTATTTTGGACATTTTATAAAAGTATAAACAAGAAGTTTCAACATTTCATGGAAATTGTCTATGGCTTAAAGAGAATGAGAAAAACAGCTCCTATCTTTCTGCTCACATGAAATCTGTTGCATTATATGTTGCTATAATTGCTTTCGAAACACACAACTGAGAGTGTGAAAAAATTGAATGCTTGTGATGCCTGAATCACTTGGAGCTCTCGTGCTTGTTCCGTTGTCCATGGCAATTCTATGGCTTTGTTCTGATTTTCCATCTATAATAAGTTGGGAAAGCTGACATTCTTTTGACTCATTCTCACAAAGTGGAAACAATTCCTCAATGGGACTTTTTACCTGGCAGAATCATGGCCCAAGTGTAATTAAACAGATAAAAATGAAATATGGTTCTTTAATGTTATCCTGTTTGGTTTTGTGGATGGTAAATATCACAAGTATTCCTACAATGATTAAAAATATGTTACAAATTGAACTTTATTTATCTGCCTCATATTACTATTATTTAACTTTAAGAATATATTTTGAACCTAGAAGGATGTAAGAGTCTTCCTAAGTTATCTGATAGCTAATGTAATATCTCACAATATTAATATTTCCTCCATCACTTACTCATTTATTTATTTAAAAATTCTTAACAATAGTTGGTATACAACATTAACAATTTTCAAGATCCCTATTAATTATGATGCTCAGAATAACAAATGTGTATTTATATTCAAAAGCAAGTAAGGAGATTTTTTACTTTAATGTACATTTAGAATGAGTACTTCTGTTTGAAAGTAAACATTCATATATGAAAAACGAATCTGAATGAAATACCTTCTCATTTCACTGACCTGATAATGTTCTTTAGGTATGATGGTAACTTTTAAGTGATCACACAACTCTGCCCAAACATGTTTAAGGACATCAGAAATGATGGAAAATTGTACCTGAATTTTCAGCCTGAATCTTTCGAAGGTAACTGCTAAGGCTAAAGTTAAGAGCACATTTTGGCTAAATGTCTAGGCCAGATTAAACTTTGATGCATTCCTGAATAGATTCTATTTGGAGATAAGTGTATGTATTTTCCCAGAGCTTTTGGATTTACATTTTGTATTCGGATGCAGTTCAACCAGAATCTTTTCCTACTCATTCCCTAAACTAAAAAGGTAGAAGTTAGCCTATGCCTACCATGGTTCAGCATGATAAGTAATTTTGCCAATGGGTACAATAAATGAGAAAGAAAGCGCAAAATAAATGATGTAGAAAGGAGCATGAAAAAATCCAGATAAGAGGCAGTTAAGGATAGGATTGAAATGGTTCAGGAAAGGCCAAAATAGTTACAGTCCTTAAGAATCTGGAGTCTCACAGAGTTTGGAAAAGTAGGCTTTTACAATGCAAAGATCCTGTCTAGGTCCCCACTGGTTTATAGGGTGGATGTCTGTGCCAAAACTGGGCTGTTGAAGGTAGACTGGAATCAACCCCTACTCTGCCTGTCTGGAGCTATGGTCTTGCATAATGGGTAGTCTGCCCCAAGGGTACTATATGATAACAAGTAATATAGAAATACAGTGAGAAATCATATTCCATGTGATTATGATTTTGGGGGAACAGTGTAATTCTGAAGACATCATCTTTATGGTAGCCTGATTTTACCATCTGTAGAAAGGACCAATAACTATGTTCTGATGGGGAAACAGATATAAAGAAAACTGCTTGGTAATTCAATATTCTCCTTTAAATTTAGAAATTAATTTAGCTACCTGAAGTTCCAATGACAAATTTATAATCAACTCCAACTGAAGCCCATGTACCTGTTACTTTTCTTGTCACTGAAATAATATGGATGTTATAGCATAAAGCTAGATGATTAAAATAGGTAGCTTGAGGTCAAACAGAATTTCACATCTATAATGCTAGCTTTGTGATATTGCCCAAATTATCTAATTTCCTGCATCTCAGGACTATCTTCTCTAAAATGAGAACAATAGCAGGATATTTGGAATGAATAAATGACATAATGCATGAAGAATAGAATCAAAATGAAGTGAAACACAACCAGGAGTGGATATATGAATTTAGATCCTCTGTTTCTATAAGAAATACACATACCTCTGCTGTTCCTACTTCCCCTGATGGCAGAAGCTACTTCTAATTGAAAGTAATATGGTTTCTTCTATTATAAGCATTTGGGGTAAAGTGAGATTTGCACATCTTTTCGAAAAGAGCTTCTACCACTGCCTCACCTTTTTTTCCAAATTAGCCCCTGAGGTTGCTCCTGCAGCCTAAAGCAGTCTTCTTCCTCCATGATATATTTCTTCAAGGCTTCACTGACCCACAGGTGAAATGTAGCCCCTTGTGCCTTTTCTCTGGGCATGAGCATGGCTCTCACTATCTCTACTTCCATAGCCTCCCAGATACTGCATCTCCTGGGACTTCACTTCCGTTCGCTGCTGCCTTGCCACTAATTCAGATCTTCCTCACTTGGTAGACTGCCTGGGGCTCAGCAGTCCCCTCAGCTGACACCCTCCAGTCATTGTCCATCTGGTTCTTGACTCTCTTCCTAAAGTATCTGGTGGGAGCACCTGGGTCACTGTGGGCCTCAGGCTTTATCTTTACTTCAGCATTGATCCTTCTAAATTCCCACTTTCCTCTTCCATAACAAGCTTCCTTTGCTTTTCCTCTTTAGTTGGAACCCTTCCAATAGCATATCTTCTTTGCTACTCTTTATTCTAGGATTAGTCCATGTCCCTTTTCTTAGCACATCTGTATGCATGACTTGTGTCTGAATTTTGAAAGAGCTACAAAGGAAGGAAATGAAAGGATTCCTGAAAATTTACTGGGGAATACTGCACAAATGCTACCCCCATTACTTGCAGAATACATTTAGCACATTAGAATAAAACAAGTGATAAATAAAAGTAGTTATTGATTTCAAATTATGATTATAGCATAAAGCTAAATCTCTAAGTCCTCCTTTTGTTATAACCTAGAAGTAAAAAACAAGCAAGCAAATAAAAAATAGCCAAAATACACTAATGGCAACCAGGAAAATATAGAAAGCACTTGTTACCAGCAAGAAAAAAATTTAAATGTTAAAAACTGGTAAGGCTAAATGTAGTGGGCAGAATTCTAATGAACCCCAAATCCCACCCTCCTTGTGTACATGCATGGCTTATATATTTCCACAACCCTTTTACTGTGAGTAGAACCTATGATTGTGGTAGAGTGTCATTCCTGTAGTTAGGTTGCTAATTAATTAACTTGGAGTTAACCAAAAGAGAGATTGTTCTGGATGGGTGGAACTAAGGATCCACCAAAGCCATGCCCTGATTCCTGACCCAGGGACACTGCAAGATGATAAATATGGCTCTTGATTTGGAGCACTAATTTGTGCTTATTGGTTACTTGGCAGTAGATGACTGATACACCTGGAATCTGCAGGCATTCAAGAAGCTCCAAACACTGCCTCCCAGGAAGCATGTGAGGAGAAAGAAACATCCCTCAACATTCACTCTTTCCTTCTGTCTCTTTTATCTCTCTCCCTGCCATTTATCCCCTTTTACTCTCTTAGAATAAATGTACATCCTGGAAAGAGTATAAAGGATAGCTCCTATAACCACTTCCAAAAGGACAAGTAACAATTTCCACAAAAAAATCCACCATGAACACTTCTGAGTTCAAGCAGAGCCAGGAAATCCTATGTTCTTACTTTAGGATGAAAAATAGATAAATAGATGGGAAGTGGCAAAATGGTTATTAGCTTCCCAATCTAATTATCTCTAAAAGTAAGTAGGGATTTAGCCAAAGAGAAGACAAAGAAGATAAATAAGGTGAGAACTTCAGAGAGAACAGAGAATAGGGAAAAGATACTCTTGAAGCTCCTCCCAGATCATGAGTAAGCAGGGCAAGGGGAGACTGTGGTATGAGGTAGTGTGCACAGGGTGTTGAAATGGAGTAAAAGAACAACACAGCTGACTTGCCAACTTAGCAGAAAGCTCCAGTGCTTTAAGGTAAATTGGAAAAATTATTTGAGACTAAACATGTGTTTTCATGGAAATAGCACACCATGTCTAATATCCACTAGTTGTATCTTGACTAGTAAATTCTTCAGGTTTAAATATTTTGAACAGTCCTACAATTGATAAAACAAAAGAGAATAAACTTGGCCCTAAGACATGAGAGTAGTGCTCAGGTTATTAATAAAAGTGTATTCATCTCCATCCAGCCCTTCCCACCAGAGGGATGCTGGTAAATGTTTGACAGTTGACTCTAGAGGGGTTGTGTGTGTGTGTGTGTGTGTGTGTGTGTGTGTGTGTGTGTGAGTGCTTGCATGCATGTGCATGTGTGTATAAACAACATTAACTTATATGAAAAATGTGTAGCATACAAATTAAAAACAATAAATTTAAATGGTATTTACAAGTTATAATAAAATATATATTCCATCCCATCGAATTAAATGATTCTCACAGTATGTTCTGTTGACCTTTTGCTGAACTCTTGTACCCTTGGCCAAGCTATGGCTATAATTAATTAAATAATGTAGTTCTAACATGAATATTCATGGGTACTTTTCTTCTGTTTATCAAAAAAGAACAACATAAAACCACTTTCTGCTCAGTGTTGCTGAAACTGCTCTGAAGAATAGTTTATTTAAAACAAGACTAAATTATACCTGTAGAAATATTATTGAAATATTCAAACTCTTATATGATTAATTGATCTGTGCCAAAGGACAAAAATCACGTTTCTCCATTGTAGGAAATAATGTACTACATGCTCTATAGAAAAAAAGAAAAGGCAATCTTGATTCTCATGCGTGATAAGGCCTTCAATAAGGGCATTTCAAGGGAGCACAGGGTATGGGTGTGTCATGCTCTTGGACTTGAATGTTGTCACCATTGTCTTTTTGCCGAACCTTTTCATTTTTTATTAAGGTTTAGAAACATAAAGGTCTGCGTTCTTGGAGACTGGACCAATTATAGTCTCAAATTCAGTAATATTGGTAAGCAGTTTGATTGTATATATGAGAATATGTATCATTTGTCCAAGTAATATTAAAATTTTCATTTCCTCTTTTTAATGATTTTTATTTTACATATATATTTTAGTTGTAGGTGGACACAATACCTTTATTTTATTTATGTGGTGCTGAGGATCAAACCCAGGGCCTCACACATGCAAGACGAGAGCTCTACTGCTGAGCCACAGCCACAGCCCCTCATGTGTTTATTCAAATACTAGATTCTTAATAAAACAACACCCAAATTAATAAAGAAGTGTTAGTCTAAGGAACCAGTGGAGTAAACTCTGAGCAGGGATTCAGAATACTGTGCTCAGATTTTAGAACATTTCTCCAAAATGTTCCTACATTTAGAGAAATCATTACATTTCCATATAGATGTTTCTTTAATGTAACATGAAAGCATTAGCATCATTTTTTCATTTCATGAATAATAATAATAGTAGTTAGGCTCAATCTAAATAATAATAATTCATTTTACTGATTTTTTTCTGTTTGTGAGGCCTTGTGCTGAAAACTTTATAGGTGTTTATATGATTTAATCTTCATAATGACCTATGAATCAATAGTTATTCTTTATCCTATTTTTAAAATGGAAGCACCATAGCTCTGAGAATCTGCTCAGCAAGTAAGTAGAGGTTCTATAATTTGAAATTCTTATGCCTAATTCCAAAATGTGTGTATTTAATTTTATCACTCTTATTTTCCCTATTAACCCTCCTTTAAAATAACTCCTCAAAGTAGAGAAAGGAAACCATAATGGCATATCTTTTATGCTTTATATTCTTTTACTGTTTTATATTTCAGTCCCCATGATAATTTTACAAGGACGTTGTATTATTCTTAATTTATAGGTGAAAAGATAAACCAATACAGTTAAGTACTGACTGCACACAATTCATACAAAACAATTTCCTATGTGATTTGAACCAGGTCTCTCGTTTACAAGGCTGAGGTGCTAATTTTCAACTTAGTAAGTATTAGTCTTTTTCTTTTTCTTTCTTTTTTTTTTTTTTTTCTACACTAGCAAAAACACTTTCTCTCTCCTATGTCTAAAATGTGGGGAAAAATGAACAAAGCTAATATTAAGTGTCTCTAGGAATCAGCACAAAGGAGTTTGAAGTCAGCAAAATTTAGTCCTTTTAAAATTTTAACCTGAGACCCTAAGAGATTTTCCACACCTTTGAAACCTTTGAGAGAAGGTGATTTGAAGAGCAACAGCTTCTCTTCAATCCTTGCAAGATTTTTCTTCCCTGTCATCAGACTTCCAAAATAAAGGGCTTGAGGGGTGTTGTGAAGATTCCCTCAGACTGCTAGCACAAACTTGAACATGACTGGTGAACTACCATGGCGATGACGTTTTCCTTTCTGCTAGCAAAGCTCTCCAGAGGCAACAATTTGCCTCACTTTAGGAACATTAGACCCTTACATTGAAAATGGAGAGGTTTAAAAAATATAGGTGTGAAACAGATGAGTTGAAAATCAGATTCTTGAAATCTCTGATCCCATTTCCCTGCTTGGAGTGTGGACAACTGAAAAAGCAAAGAAACCATTGTCCAAAAGCAGCAAAACCCTAAAACACAGTCTCTTCACAAAAGCTCTGGAGCTGAGATTCAGGTGCCCAGTCAACTCCTGAATATACGGGACTTCTCTGTCCACACATTCTTTCTGCTTTGTTACTGTAGTGGCAAAGAGATCCTACACTCCTCCTTGCTGGTGGCCTCAGCTTTAGAATTTCTGAACATCACTTTTGGCATTTACATGAGATGCCAAGACTGCTGGGTGAAGCTGTCTTTTTATCTACTTCACTTTTTTTACTTATTACAAAAATAATCCATGGTCACTGCAAATAATGGGAAAATATACAGAGGTAAAAATCTCCAGTAAGATAAGTCAGAAGGGTGGCCCTCTATGCAGGGTTGGAGCAAAGGGAAGAGTTGGCATGGACTGAGAAGAGCCACAGTACAGCCTCTGGCTTGCTCCATATGCTCCATGCATGGCTCTGGGGCTCTGGGCAATGGTGACATAGGGATTAAATATTTAACAAATGAATTAGGGGATCTGCTTTACATACCTCATTGTATACATCACACACCTCAACAAAAAGGAAAACATTCAACATCACTGATCACTCCAAAATGGAACAACCTTCACATTTTGAAATATTTCCTTCCTATGTGTGTAATATATATATATATATATGTATATATATATATATATATATATATATAATCACATGTAAATATATATATATATATAATCACATGTATATATATCACATGTAAATGTGTGTATGTATACATACATACACATATATATGTAAAATGTGCTTTATAGATAATGTACTCATGCAATAGTTTGGAATTTTTCTATCTCTACATAAAAGATGGTCCTTTACTTACTAACTTTTTTATTAGTTTTTTTTTAGTTATACACAATATTTGGATCAATTTTGACATAATTATACAAGCATGGAATATAATTTACTCCAATTCAGTGCTCAGTACTTTTCTTTTCTCTCCTGTTCTCCATCCACATGTTCCTTTTCTTTTACTCTAGTTATCTTTCTACTACTTGCTATAGTTATTTTTAATTACTGAATTATGGCTATACCTAAAGGTGAAATTCACTATGCTGTATTCATATACATACATAGAAAAGTTCACTCAGATTCATTCCACTGTTCCTCCCTCTTTACATCCATCTTCCCTCCCCATCAATCACCTTCTATGCCACTGATTTCCATTTTTCATGGAATTTCCCCACTCACCCACCCCATTTACCCCCTTGTTTTGAACTAGCTTCTGCATATTAAAGAAAACATTAGATATGTGACTTTCTCAATCTAGCTTATTTCATTTAGCATGATATTCTCCAGTTCCATCCAGCAAATGCCATGATTTCACTCTTTTTTATGATCGTATTTCTTTATCCATTGATCTATTGATGGGTACTTAGGTTGGTTCAATAGCTTGGCTATTGTGAATTGTGTTGCTATAAACATTGATGTGGCTGCATCCTTATAGTATGTTGATCTTAGATCTTTCATATATATAGCAAGGAGTGGAATAGATGGGTCATATGGTAGTTCCATTCATAGTTTTTTGAGGCATCTCAATCCTGTTTTCCAGAGTGGTTATGATAATTTGTAGTTCCACCTACATCCTCACCAGCATTTGTTATTATTTGTATCCTTGATAATTGCCATTCTGGCTGGAGTGAGACGAAATCTCAATGTAGTTTTAATTTGCATTTTCCTAATTGCTAGAGATGCTAAACACATTTTTCATATATTTATTGGTCATTTGTATTTCTTCTTTTGGGAATTATCTGTTTAGTTCTTTGAATTGGCTTATTATTATTTTTTGTTTCTGTCATTAAGTTTTTAAATTCTTTATCTTTGTGGATATTAATCCCCTATCTCAGGAGAAGATGGCAAAGATTTTCTCCCATTCTGTAAGTTCTTTCTTCATGCTTTTAATCATTTCTTTTGTTGTCTAGAAGTATTTAAATTTGATGCCATCCCACTTACTGATTCTTGGTTTTACTTCTCGCACTTTGGGAATCTTGTTAAGGAAGTCAATGCCTGTGTCAATATGTTGGATTATTAAGCCAATATTTTCTTCTAGAAGTTGCTAAAGTTTCCAGCACCAGTATGGAGTCCTTGAGAAGGAGGAGGAGGTGGAGGAGGAGGAGGAAAAGGAGGAGGAGGAGGGGAAAATTTTGCCTCTTGGACATTTAAAATTTTTTCCGTTTCTAAAGCCACAAAAAATTTTGACCAATACTTTCACTCATCTTATTTTCCCAACTTAAATTCCTATGTCTTTGATCCACTTTGTGTTCATTTTTGAGGCAGCATGAGAAATAGGGATTTGTTTCATTCTTCTACATACTGATATCCAGCTTTCTCAGCACCCTTTGTTCAAAAGGCTATCTATTCTCCAATGCGTGTTACTTACTTAATAACTTTGAACTTGCAAGTACTCACAGATACAACAAGGCAATGTGCTACTGCTCAGCTCCCCACCAACAGATGCTATCAACTCTCCTGCTCTGTGATCCTACATTCTATTCTAGGCCACAGCCTTTTAATCTTTTTTTATGTTTTCTTCTGTTTTTGCTTTTTTAAGTCTATGGGATCTTTGTTATGGTTGTGCTTATTTTTGAGGTATTCCACAAAGTTTATTACTTCATTTTCTCCAGTAATCCAAAAACCTCTGAGAGTACAGAAATTGTCAACAGGAAGAGACACATCCTGGCGAGGGTGGGAGCAAAAAGCAGAGAAGCATGTTGAAGTGGAAACGGATGTGTACAGAGACAGAGGAGGCTTGATTTGCTTTTCAAAGGACTAGGAACTGGGGTTCCAGCCAACAGGAGCCTGAGTTCCCAGTGCAAGTGGGGCTCCAGGTGGCATGAGGACCCCACAGCAATTTCCCTTGCTTGGATTCTTGTGCAAATAGCCTGATAAGAAATATCCACAGAGATATGACAAAGGACAGTGGAAAACTGAAAAAGGAAGGGGAAGAATCCAGAAGAGAGTGATTTCAGACAAATTCTCAGCCAGCACCTGGCCTTGTAGGAACTCTGGAGTCTGTTTTTTCCCAGTTGCCGGGACTCAGGAAGAAAGCTGGGCGATCCTATTTTTGCACCAGCCCCTTCTGGAGTTAGAATCTTCCCTGGAGGTCATCTTCTTCCAGGCACTTTAGATCTTTAATCTGAAAAATGGCACAGCATAAATAGCCTGAGGGTAGTTGCCTGAAGGAAGTTATAGGAGCCACCCATGTGAAGCAAAACCTGCAAAAGCTGGAGAGAGGACTGAGGGTAGAAATGATCCTTAGGGACCTGAGTGGAGCTCTGAATGTCTGCTGGAGTGGCCTGGACTGTGTCCTGGCTGTCCCAGACAACCAGGGACCTCCTCTCCCTTCAGTGACCACAGCTGCTTTTTTGCGTTCTTGTTTCCAAATAAACACCATCCTTTCCATTACTGAGCTTACCTCTGGGATGACAGCATTTTACTCTTCTCAAACACTTTTAGTTGTCAACTCAAAGAATCTTGAAAGATAAAATTGTATTGTCTTTATTTATTTATTTTTGCTATACTAAGGATCCAACCCAGGGTTTTGCACATGTTAGGCAAGCACTCTATCACAGCTACATCCCAGCCCTATTGTCCTCACGTTTAAGTGGCATGAAACTAAACCTCACTCATCTCTATAAAGTCCAGCTTTTTCCTTTGTTGTATTCCTAACCTGTGTTGAAAAGAGTCATCTGGATATGCCACCTAAGCACAGCTCATTGTGCATCATACCATTCCTGGAAGCTCTACTCACTGAGGCTGTGATAACGCAGGGCACCCCTGGAGTGTGTGACCTCAAGTGGTCATACTCCACACCCAGACCACCAGCACCAGTATGGAGTCCTTGGAAAGGAGAATAAATTCTGGCCCTTGGGCATTTATAAATTTTTCATTTCTAAAGCCACACACAAACAAAAAAATGATCAATATTTTCAGCTATCTATTGTATTTCCCCAATTTAAAACAACTCAGGCTTCTTCCTCCCAATTTCCTCTCCATTTCCTTCTTTGACAAATGGGGGGAGAATATCTGTTACTCGGGGTTCTTGAAAGAGCTAAATGTGATCATGCTGTGAACACCTTTATTATAATGTAACTCACTGGCCATGTTTAGGAAAAGCAAGGGCACCACAGTCCTGTGAGCAGCATCAGAGGTATGAACACATGGAAAACATATGGCTGTGTTCCATGGTCAGCTCTGCTCCTTATAAGCTCTATTCCTTGTTACAGACATAAATGCTCCTTTCATTTGTAAGTCTCAGTTTCTTCATCTGTAAAATAAGATAGTTGGGTATACTTAATTTAGGGTTCTTTCATGACTTTTCTAATGTATCCATAAGTGTAAGTGGTGATTCTGATTCTCTCCTAGTTCTATCCTTCATCTCAAGATAAACACAGAGATGATAAATATGCCTAAATAAAAATCCTTGCTATATGTTCTATGGTCGAAGATCATGGAAAATAGACATGTTTCCCCTTAAATGACCAAAAGGCACCACAGAAGGGATCATTGCAATGTCTTAACATCTAGGACTACATGTTAAGTGTCTGCTAGGGCAGGAAACACTTGCAAAAATCTTCAAACAATTCAATAGACATAGACTTGTTTAGAAGCATCATTGCCTCTGGCAAGACCTCATTGTTCAGAGAAGGAGTCTAGATATAAACATATTTAGCATTAGCTATGGCATTAGACTATTATGAATTTTAGTAGGCTGAAAGGTGTATACTTATAGGTGTGTATACTCAAGGCAAGAAAAAAATCCATGGCATTCCCGATAAATATTTGTAGTAAAATTTAATTTACCTTATTGTCTACCCTCTACTTTGAGCTACTTGTAGGCCATCAGAATCTTTCCCATCTACAAATGAATTTATTTAGTGCTTTTTGAGGCTTTATACATATATTAATTTATTTAATCTGTACAATGAATATTTTGAGTAAATGTAACAGAATAAGGTCTATTGCATATGGAAGAAACCCCAAAGTGACTGAAACAAGACCACTTTCTCTCTCACAGAAAAAAAATGTGCATGATATATATGTATGTATATATTTATGAAGAATGAAATTAAACTTGCATGGAGGATTCCGTGTACTTTGGAACCTGTGAGCATTCTATCTTTCTGCTTTGTCCTCCTGGTGTGTGCAATCTATTCTTAAGATCACATCCTGGTTCAGAATGGCTGCTGGAGTTCTATTTACCAAATTCATATTCCAAGCTGAAAGAGAAAAAGAAGAGAAAGGGATATAATTCTCAACTGGGTTCAGAACTTTAAAGAATGTTTCCAGGAGGGAGAAAGACATGAGCTAGAATCTCATTGGTGAGAACTTAGTCACAAGAAGATTGAGGGGGAAAAATTGTATTTGTGGAGACAATACTGTCACTTAAAAACTGAGAGTCTGTAGCCATGGAAGGGGAGAATGATATTTATTGGCAACCGGCAAAGATGTGATCTCCATGTAATAGATAGACATTAAGGTTCAGTGTGGTAAAGTAATTGTATACAATTTTAAAACAGTATATAGCAAGCAATCTGCCTCATCCCAAAGCCAATGCATTTTTCACTGTGTCACACTGCCATCAAGGCTATCTACCAGAGGGTTTGCCAGGTACAGGTGTTGAATGCACATTGGCAAAATGTGTTAACAGTGAAGCAGGATGTTAAAGAGCAGGGAATGTTGTGCAACCCTTTCCACTTTAATGTGCATGAGTTCCCTGCTCACCTAGTTAAAAATGAAGCTCATGATTCAATAGGAATGGTGGTCAGGTCTGAGAGTCAGCATGCCAATCAGCTTTCAAGTGACACCCATGCTGCTGGTGCATGGCACACTTAGAGAAACACCATCAAATATGATAGCCTTTTACCACATGTGGCTATTGAGTACTCGAAGTGTCACTGGTCTGTGAAATGTACTATGCTGTAATTCTAAAAATACACACTGGATTTAAAAAGCTTAGTTCGAAATTGATTTCTTGCTGAAATTATAGTGGTTTGGTTGTGTTGCATTAAATAAGATATGCCATTTAGATTAATTTTCCTTTTTATCATGTTTTAGATATAGCCACTATAAAATGTAAAATTACATATGTGGTTCTTCATATTTTTTTGGTCAGTACTGGTCTATATTTAATTCTTGGTCCTGATCTCCTAGCAGAGACACTATAAGCAAGTTACTTAATTCACAAAGTGTGTTTTTTCCTTATAAACTGGGAGTAATAGTAGTGTTTCCTTTATATGTTTGTTACGATGATTAAATAAGATAACCAAATAAATCATTTAATACCCGGTAACCCTTTGAAACTGAATTATGGCATTAGGCTTTCAACAAGGACTACTAAAAAAACAAAAATCATTGGATGCATCATATATTTAAAAAATGGCAAGCATAGTAATTAGGCACTTTAAGACTCTTTGTTGCCAATTACTTTAAAAGTGATTTTGGTCATATGTATCACATAAATTGTGCCTCATCCATTCTTCTTATGAGGTTTTCAGTGTACAGACACAAGGATATTTATTAAGTTGTATTAAGTTATCAGTGCTGAACACAGCTACAGAACATACATTTTCCAGACTAATGAGCTGTCAATCTTGTCACCTTTGTTTGCATAGGACTACATTCCACTGTAGAGCCCCAAAGCAATCTATATTCAAAAAAGCAGATCCTTCCAAGCTCCATGTTTCCACCAGTCTGCCTCTTCCCAGAATATACAGGCTCTCAGTGAAGCCACCGGAGATCAGTTTACCAAGTGGGCAATTTTCCCAAAAACCAATTAGTTCAAAGTCCAATTCAACAACAACAACAAAAATAAATTCATCAAACTTACTTGTATCTTTAAACTATTTAGTTGTGATTCATGGGTTTTGATTTTTGTCCTCATTTCAGCATTTTAACAAATGCTAGATTTGTTTCTGTCCCTATTAGAGCTAATGCACAAAGAGAGGGAGAGGCTGAGGAAAGAGAGACAAGAGAACAGGGAATTGCAAAGGGGAAGATGCAGCGTAGAAGAAAGAAATGCTATAGAAGAGGAGAAGCATGTAATTAAAAGATATTGCTCCCCAATACGGAGCACTTTAAAATCTATTTTTCAAGAATATATTATTTGTCCTGCAAGTGAACAATTGATAAAATTCTTGATATTCAAGAAAATATTGCAAAATGCATTAAATGTATGTGAATAATGTTTACCAACACAACATCCTCGTGAAAAATAATATATGCACGAGCATTTTCATGTTCAATAATTATCCTCATGAAATATCTTCTTCAAGGCCCAAGTCTTCATAGTCTCCAGCTCTTATCCCTCCTCATCCAGGTGGTGGTCACAGAAGGAAGGGTGGAAATATATTGTCATATGGATATGACAGCAAAAATGAAAAGTTGTCCATCAAAAATGGTTTTTGAAAATGCAAGTTAGTGAATTTGCATTAAACATATTTGCCTTTGGCAAACAGTCATTCCATGAATTGGCTTCCAGGACTTAACCTGCTTCTAAAGGAGCAAAAAGAACTAATAATGGATGCTTTAAGATCACACCAGTCAGAATGGCAGCTATTAAGAACACAAACAACAATAAATGTTGGTGAAGATGTGGGGAAAAAGGCATACACATACATTGCTAGTGGGACTGCAAAATGGTACCGCCAATATGGAAAGCAGTATAGAGATTCCTTGGAAAACTGGGATTGGAACCACCTTATGACCCAGCTATCCCAATCCTCAGTCTATACCCAAAGGACTTAAAAATAGCATACTACAGAGACACAGCCACATCAATGTTTATAGCAGCACAATTCACAGTAGCTAAACTGTGTAACCAACCTAGATGCCCTTCAGTAGATGAATGGATAAAGAAAATGTGGTATATATACACAATGGAGTATTACACAGCAATAAAAGAGAATAAAATCACGACATTTGCGGGTAAATGGACGAAGTTGGAGAATATAATGCTAAGTGAAGTTAGCCAATCCCAAAAAGCCAAATGCCAAGTGTTTTCTCTGATATAAGGAGACTGATTCACAGTGGGGTTGGGATGGGGAGCATAGGAGAATTAGAGGAACACTAGAATGGCCAATGGGGAGGAGGCAAAAGGGTGAAGGAAAAAAAAAGATGATAGAATGTGATGGATATCATTACCATAAGTGCATGTATGAAGTCAGGAATGAATGGTGTGAATATACTTTGTATACAACCAGAGATATGTAAAAATGTGCTCTATAAGTATAATATGAATTGTAATGCATTCTTTTCTCATTTCTAACAATTTAGAATAAAAAATAAATAAAATAGAAAAATTTTTAAATTTTTTTTTTAAAAATATGGACATTCAGACACTGGAAACAATATTAGAAATTCTGCCTTTTACTTTCATAAGAGCAAAACTTCACAAATGGTGAGTTACATGCTTTTGTTACTTTAAAGTCACTTTAAGTGCTGTGGTTTAGAATGTGATACAACTCTCAACAACTATTTGACCCTCTGCCACACCCTGAGCCCTACCCACATCTTCACCTACCTACCACTTCACTATGCCGTTCTTTCCTACTTACGTGGATGTGATTTGAGATTCTTCTTATGTATGCCACAATCATTGCACTTTTTTGATATGTGTAATAGGAAATATAGGTGCCATCCTGAGTTTCCCAACCATATTAGCACATAATAGAGTGTGCTTCCCCCAAAATGGATCAAAGCATAAATATGCAACTATCTTTTTTTTTTTCCACTTGGTACTGGGGATTGAACCCAGGGTCACTTAACCACTGAATTCACCTCCTCAGCTCTTTTTTGTATTTTATTTAGAAATAGGGTCTTGCTAAATTGCTTAAGGGCCTCAATAAATTGCTGAAGCTGGCTTTGAACTTGAAGTCCTCCTGCCTTAGCCTCCTGAGCTGCTGGGATTACAGGCATGTGCCACTATGCCCAGTAATACAACTATCTTAATGAGAAAGCATAATTCAAAGACCAGAAAGACATGCCTAGACCCAGGCTAAAGGTCTTTATATACCTAAAGAATGCATTGGTGAGGAGAAGAGAGTGATTGAAAGTGATCTGAATTATTGATGATGCTGACCTCAGATCAAGATGCCTCTCCCACTGTCTCCATCTGTGTGGTCCTACAGGCAGGTATGCTCTTCATGTACAGATGGGAACACTGTGTTGTCATAATTTGACTCATTTAAAATTCACATAGTAGATTATTTGACTCATTTAAAATTCACATAGTGTTCCAACTTCAACAATGCTAAGTGAAGTTAGTCAGTCTCAAAAATCCAAGTACCAAATTTTCTCTCTTATATAAGGAGGCTATTTCAAAGTATAGTTGGATGGGGGTACATAGGAGGATTAGAGGAACACTAGAATGGTCAAGGGAAGGGAGGGTAAGGGAGGGAACAAGAGGGGAGGGAGGGGGAGAAAAAAAAAAGGGTGGTTGAATGAGACGGATATCATTTTCCTTAATGCATGATTGAAGACCTGAATTGTACGAATATACTTTGTATACAAACAGTTGTATGTAAAAAGATACTAAATATATGCACTATGAATTGTACATATTAAAAATTATAAAAAAAAATAAAATAAAATTCACATAGTGGATTTGATTTGATGCCCTGTGCTCTTCTTCCATATTTAAGCAACATTTCTAAATATATTTTCATGTTTTTACTTTGGCATATCTAAGTTATATGAACCTCTTAGCAATATGTCTCTTTCTACAAACTCTGCTTTTAACACTTCTCCTTCACTACCTACCATTGTTGCTCCACTTATCTGTTGTGTGTGCTAGTGCATGGTTTTACAATTATGTTATGAGGTAGGTACCTTCATTGATAAAGGTAATAAACAATCATATAAGGAATACCCTCAGGATAATTCAGCTGGACTAAAACCTTGGACCAATCTGTTTGACTCCTGAGCCCACAGGGGGCCAACCTCTGCACACCATATTCTTCTGAGTCTCATCACTAATGAGTCACTCTTGGAAGCCAACAAGACCAGGAATCTGAGCCAGGTTCTGAACTGTGCAAAATCCACACATCTGAGAGTGCCAGGCAGTCTTTCCTGCCTAATTGATCAATAATGTCATAATTGTATCAACTGCATGCAACTTCTTGATTTTATTGTCATTTTGAAAGGCAGATTAATGTCTAATAATAAGAACCATACATCTATACTTAATAGTTTATAGTTTATACATATACACCTTTCTAGAAGGAGAAAAAAGCTGACATTGCTTTTTTTATTCACAGAACACCTATTAGATTCTCAAAAAAAAGTGATGGAGCTATTGCTTAAATTCATCATATGTGCAAATGAAATGACCTAGACTCTGGAGAAAACTTCTTTGGGGGCAGACTAAATTTTTGGCTCAGGCAAGGAATTCTGTTCTACCTTTCTTCCAAAAAATAAAAAAAAATAAATAAAGCCAAACCAACACTGAGCAGCCCAGAAGTCCAGCTGGTAAACAAAACCAGAAATTCCAAAACTGACAGGAGTAAACATCAAGATGAAAGTCAAAAGCATCACTAAACCAAAATAAAACTAGAGTCAAAGCAGAAATAGATGGACACATGGTAGCAATCTTAAAATTTTTCAATCTTGAAGGCTTCTTTTTTTCCGCCTAAGAATGTAAACCTCTTTCTTACACAACTTGTGAATTGTTGAGCCAATACTTGGATGGCTTGAGTTGGGAAGTTTAGAATGCAGAGAAGACAAATTAAGGACTTAGCTCTGTCTCAGTGAAGAGAGAACAGAAGGCTTCACAGTGGGAACCTTGATAGGTACATAGGATAATTCTCAGAATTTTCAGTTCATCAGAACATCCTGTTCTTTGGTAAAAGAGTTCTTTCCTGACACAAATATTCCTGACCTTGGGAAAGTATTTATAATTGTTATGTACAAAAGGATGTGTTTTTGTGTTTGCATCTGTGAAAAGAGAGCAATGAATGATGCTGGGAAATTGTGGGAACACAATTCACTTGTGGGAGTGCTTCCAATATTTTAAAAAGCTCAAATTGGCATAAGAGGATAACATGAGAATTTACCTTAATACCACTTAAGTCTTAACAAAAGAAGAATAACAATTAACATAGGGAAAGGAGTTTCTTTCAGAACACAGGAAACTGAGTCAGAGAAAAATCTGGGCCTTAGCTTCCAGTTTCCAATTTTGGTATGAATGAGGTCATCAGGAACTAAGGGCAATTGAATGGCACTTTCATTTGAAAGAAAGATCACAAAGGGATTGGTGAACACAGCAGCATATATAATTCAAACTACAATTTCACCAATTATTAAAGACTCAAAAATTAAATAAAAGTAAAATATCCAACAAACAAACATCAAAAAGTGGCACAGTTCTGAATATACAGTAGGATCAAGAGGATCCTTAAGATGTATTTTAGGCAGAAATGAAAAAACATATTAATGGAAGCAGATAAGAATTCTGGGACCCACAAGATCAGATCTATCATGCCACCAGCAAGGAATGAGACTTTCTAGAAATAAATTAACTATAAATTACTCCACTAGATTCCTTTGGATTGAAATGGGAAGTGAAATCTTAATGTACATTTTTTAGTGTAAACATAAACTCTTGCTAGAGAAAAATTCTAACCTGGTACCATTGGAGATGGTTGGGTCAGTTGAAAAAGGCATCATCTATAAGATTATGCTGTTCTACAGTTAAATTTCCCAGTACATATTGTTCCTGTATTGAGTCAATAGTTTGAGCCAAGTGTCATTCATAATTAGCATGCCTTTGTGTAACTATTGGTAACTCTGAATTGTTGGCAGTAGGTAAAGGTTATTGGCCTCTTTCCCTGCTCTCATAACCAAGATGCAATAAAAATGTCTAAAACCAAATTTCCATCACACATGCAAACATTTATACCCAAGCAGGTGTAACAGTTTGTGATCTAGTGAGTACATAGGGGGAGTTTCAGCTCTATGTTCTTGTAAGAGCTCTGACAGTACCCTAAAGGAGAGGTCTCCTCAGGACAAATGCAACCATGTCCTCTTGGCAAGAGTCAACCAGGAAACAAAGAATCCCAGGAATCTGTGCCTGTACATGGGCCATTTTGGAATCTAAATCTATGGATCCATTCTAAAGTTGATGATCTAGGTTTATTAGACTCTTGTAATCTATTCAGGTGAGAGTGGGAATGCCTATAAAGTGCCACAACTAAAGTATAGGATAAAGCAAAATAATACAATATCATGTATACCACACCATCTCTATTGAAGTGCTTTAAATGATAAACAACATAGGCACCAATCCAATTTCCATCAACAAAAAAAATATATGTGGTACATTCATATAATGGAATATCCCAAGAAGAGAAAGCAAAAACCAACTGATAATTACAATGTGAATGAACCTCTACAACATGATGGTAAGTTTAAAAAAGCCATGAAAAAGAGTACTTACTGGAAGATGCCATCTTTATGGAAGTTTAAGAATAGGCGAAATGGTTTATGAAGATAAAAATCAGAATGGGGCTTTGACTGCAGACATGCAAAGCACTGTATTTATACATGTATATACACATTGAATGTAATTATATTTCAAAAAATCACAAACAAAATGATGTAGATCTATTCCTGAAAGAAAAGCCTCAGGGTAGCTCATAGCTTGCAGTGTTATTAAAGAAGGAAATGTTCATTTGATCTCTTATAGCAGTGATACCAAGTCCTGATCTTGTCTAGACTGCTCCAGGGTGTCAGTCACTGCTAACTAAATGCTTTGCATGATTCAAATCAGCAAATTCAATCAACAGTTTAGAAAGCCACAATTTTCATTATTCCCATTTTATCCTTGATGCAACTGATGCCAGAGAGGTTGGTGTTTCGTCCTTGTCACAGCCTGATAAGTGACACTGCTGGTCATCAGGCAGGTGTCTTTGTTTAACTCAAGGGTTCCACAGCTTACACTTCAGGCTAAGAGTATTTCCTGCTTTCATTAACAGACCTCTGTGTGACTTCTGGGTTGCTGAAAACTAGATGACAAAACTGTTAGGGTGAGGTTATTAAAGAGTCAATCCAGTGTCGCTGCCTGAAGCGGAAGTCGCTTGGAGCAGCGAACGCCACAGGAAAATTCGGAGGCAGGATGAAAATGAAAAAAGGTCTTTTATTCTTCTCCTCTCTCCAGCTCCAGCAATCACTCCAAATGCTCTAACTCCAACCACCACCTTCTTCTTCCCCACACACACTAACGAACCTCACCCAGTTATATACATATAGCTTTAACAAGGACACGTGCTTACAGCTCGAGCTTACAGGTGCGTCACGCAGTGTTCACGGGCATACAAAGATTCTTTGAATAATGTATCAACATCAGGTGGAAACTAGAACATCTTTTATGGCTCTCAGCTAACCGCAATCTTTAGCTATCTCCTTGATTATAGGCTCCTTCATTTCCCCCTTTTAGTTTTAAAAGAGGGGATGTTCTAGGACGTCCATGTGCAACCGACATTCTTACCCGTCTTGGGAGTCTAGGCTGTCCTGACTCCTGGCTTAGGTTGACATGCCGGCCACATTAGACTGTCCCGTGCGACTGTGCCGTGTCTTAGGTTGTCCCCCTCTGGGGATCTTACCCGTCATAGGCTAACCAGCCATCCAATAGAGCCCTTCAGGATCGACTGTGTGTTGACTAACAGCCGTCCAATTTTTAGGAGATGCTGCGGCTTTAAGGTGGCAAGCCTACTGCTGACGAGCCAAGTTTCCATAGCGTATCAAGTTCTTTAAGCCAATCAGCTGCCCTTAGTTTCATCAAGTAACGCACTGAGTTCTCTTAGACAAATACCCGCAAGGCATTGTCCCGCAATGTCCCAAAATAATGGAAAATCAAAATGTCCATAAGTTATAACACATAGATTCAGGAGGCCCCATGCATGCAGAGCAGAGGCCACACTGCTGGTGAGGTTGTTGATGCTTGAGCAGCAGGGATGCTTGCAGCGACCGCGGTCCCTGCAGTTGTAGCAGCAGCCGTCTTTTTTATGTCTAGACATTTCTACCGGCAAATCTTCAGGGCCCGCTACCTAAAAAACTCAAGCATCCATTATTAAGGGAAAGGCAGTGCTATTCCAGCACTGAGATCAAAAGGTGAGCTGTCAAACTAAAAAAAGAATTATTAGAGTAGAAAATAAAAGTTGATCTCTGCTCACACACATTGCTGCTTAAGCTCCCACAAACATAAGCTGGCAAAATATCACATTCAGAAATAATCAAAGAGAAACTGAGGGTGTTTACTGCATTAAAGACAAGGAAAAGCTAAAGGCATTTTGGAAAAATAATTTGTTAGCTGGAATCCTCGAGTCTCTATATACACAGCAATCCTATACCTGTTGAAATAATTCAAATTAATCAGCTACTAAACAAATGAAGTCAATAACAAATAAATGATCCTCTGTCGGAACACCAAAATATCAGGTTATATAACATTAAACATATTCACAGCTGAAGAGAAGTCCCGGAGACAACTATAAATCAAAATTGATTATCATTATAATTGATTATCTAAAAATATTCTGAACTTATATAAATATCTATTTATCTATCTATCTATTGATTATCAAATTAGAATATTCTAAGCTTAAATGAATTAACGTTATTTGTTATTTGG
This sequence comes from Tamias sibiricus, assembly GCA_025594165.1. Taxonomy (NCBI): domain Eukaryota; kingdom Metazoa; phylum Chordata; class Mammalia; order Rodentia; family Sciuridae; genus Tamias; species Tamias sibiricus. The sequence goes on along the minus strand of CM046673.1, from coordinate 34,197,888 downwards.
ATCTATATCTATCTACCTTTTTTTTTTTTTTAAGCGCTTAATTTATTTGTGACGTCACACTAGACAGACGCACATATAAACATATTTGTGACATCACATTAACATGAAATTTAGACAAATGCACAGACATAAAGACATATATAAAAGAGAAAAAAAAATTACAATTGTGTATACACTGAAGAGAGATCTTCTTGTCCCGGCCGGAAGAATGAATGAAATTTAAGTTGTAAATTTAATGGAGAACTCTTTTAAGGGAATCACTCCATACCTTCATTTTGGTCCTCTTGACCTTGCACTTGTTTATTCAATCTAGACTCCTCAATAACTTCGTCTTGATCCCTTTGACTTTGTACCTGCTTTATCAATCTAGATGGTATCCATATTGGAGAGGATTCGTGCTTTGGAAAAAAACACAAACAGATCCTCTCCCCCAAATTAATACTGGGTCTGGACCCTTCCATGTACCTGAGAGAACATCCTTCCAGTAAACCAAAGGTTTATGTTGTTGGTGTGGGTTCCAGTGTCTATCTCCAGCCGAATGTCCATTAGAATCTAAAGTTAAGAAATTTAGGGTAAACAGGGCAACTGCCAATCTGTCCTTAGGATTTTTTCCAGTTTCCATCTTTTTGCTTTAGTAACATATTTTTAAGTGTCCGATTTGCTCTTTCAATTATTCCTTGTCCCTGAGGATTATAAGCGATACCTGTTTTGTGGATAATATTGAACTTTGTACAAAATTGTTTGAAGGATGTGGATGTATATGCAGGGCCATTATCTGTTTTAAGCATTTTGGGGATGCCCAATGCAGCAAAAGCTTGCAGACAATGAGATATAGTATCTTTAACTTTTTCTCCGGAATGTAAAGAAGCAAAAATCATGCCTGAGCATGTATCTATGGTGACATGAATAAATCGTAATTTTCCAAAACTTGGCTCATGTGTGACATCCATCTGCCACAAATGATTGGGCATCAAACCTCGTGGGTTAACCCCATAATGTGGATTGGGCAAAAGTGTTACACAAGATGGACATTCTTTTACAATTCTACGAGCTTGTTCTTTTGTGATTTTAAATTTTTGTCTTAAGGTAGTGCTGTTAACGTGGAACTGGGAATGAAATAAAGTAGCTTGTTGTACTGTAGTAAATATAAATATTGTTTTAGTGAGGGCGTCAGCTTTTTGATTACCTTCATGGAGAGGACCAGGCAGATTAGTGTGAGCTCTTATGTGACCTATAAATAAAGGTTCTTTTCGTTGCCATAGGAGATTTTGGATTTGAGAAAACAATTTAAAAGCTGGAGTATGTGGTGCTATTGGACCTGCTAGCTCCAATTTTGGGACAGCATGTACAATATAATGGCTGTCTGAAAAAAATATTCATAGGCTGTTCTTTAAAATTTTCCAGAGCTATTATTATAGCTTCGAGTTCCACTAATTGAGCTGATTTTTGATTAGTGATATGAATCATTTTTTCATTTTGAGTGACTACTGCAGCAGTACCGTTAGAGGATCCATCTGTAAATACATTAAATGCTTTAGGAATGGGTTGATTTTTTATTACCTGTGGGAATATGATAGGATGATTGATACAAAAGGACAGTATAGGAGATTTAGGAATATGATTGTCAAAATTTGCAGAAGTAGAGCATCTAGCTATAGCCCAATCATTATCATTGAAGCACAAATATTCAACCTGTGACGATGAATAAGGAGTAATAATAGTAGCGGGATGAATTCCAAATATTTTAGTAGAGGTTTTAAGTCCTTGAAGAATAAGTTTAGCTACCATGGAGGTATAAGACTCAATTGTACTTTTAGGAGAGACAGGCAAATGTATCCATAATATAGGTCCCTGTTGCCAAAATACTCCTGTTGGAGTATATTGTGAAGGAATAATAATCAATATTAGTGGTTGTGCAAAATCAAATCTATCGCAATGGGATCTTTCAATGGCCTGTTCTACTAATTTTAGAGCTCTCCTGGCCTCAGGAGTTAATGTTCGAGGTGAGGATGGGTCAGGGTTCCCACGAAGGATGTCAAATAAGGGTTTTAATTGTCCAGTAGTGAGGCTTAGTGTAGGGCGAAGCCAATTAATGTCACCCAGTAATTTTTGGAAATCATTGAGGGTGGTCAAATGTTCTTTACTTATTAGAATTTTTTGGGGTTTAACAAAAGTATCCATGATTTTAAAGCCTAAATATAGTATAGGTGATCTGCTTTGAACTTTTTCTTCTGCTATATATAATCCATATTTTTTTAGATTTTTTGTTATTTCACTAAATATATTAAATAAGATTTGTTGATTAGGGTGAGCTAATAAAACATCGTCCATGTAGTGTAGACACATAAGGTCTTGATATTTGTTTTTAAATGGGCTGTATAGCTCTGTCCACATATAGTTGGCACAGTGTAGGGCTATTTGCCATTCCCTGCGGCAATACTTTCCATTGATATCTTTTATCAGGGCCATTATTATTAATAGAAGGAATTGAAAAAGCAAACCTGGGGGCATCCAGAGGATGTAGGGGAATGGAAAAGAAACAGTCCTTTATATCAAGGGTTATAAGGTAATAGTTTTTTGGAATAGCTACAGGATTAGGAAGTCCAGGTTGAGTAGGGCCCATAATTTGCATTGTTTTGTTAATTTGTCTTAGATCTTGTAATAGTCTCCATTTACCTGATTTTTTCTTAATTACAAATATGGGAGAATTCCAGGGAGAGGTGGAAGGCTCTATGTGTCCTGCTTCTAATTGTTCTTTAATTAATTGATGGGCCGCTTGCAATTTTTCTTTGGATAGGGGCCACTGAGGGACCCAAACTGGCTTATTAGAGAGCCATGGTATTTTTAAAATTGTTTTCTCAGTGGCCCCTAGAAAAAAATGTCCTTTGCCTTTTTTATTATGAGTAGGATTTTTATTCTTAACACCTGCAGGCTTGGTCGCTAGGTGTAGCCCCATTTGATGTAAAATATCTCTTCCCCATAGGGTAACTGGCAAGCTGTTTTAAAACATAGGGTTTGAATGTTCCTGTATGGCCTTCATTGTCTTGCCAATTTAAGATTACAGCACTTTGAGCTGGGGTATTACTGTATCCCAAGCCTCTTAAACTGGTTGAGGCTTTCTGTAGAGGCCAGTGCTTAGGCCATTGTTGTAGATTTATGATGGAAGAGTCAGCTCCTGTATCAATCAGCCCCTCCATCTCTATACCTTGAATTTTTAATTTGCACATAGGCCTCCGTGAACAGTCCTGGACCCAGAAAGCCATAGGTCCTGAACCAGTGGAACCGAATGCTCTGCTATTTCTATTTTGTGGCATGCTTTTAAAAGAATTATGGAGACTGGGAATGAGGAGCAGCTGTGCGATTCTGTCTCCTTGATTTACGGAGATGATGCCCCTGTGTGTACTTAGCATTATTTTAATCTCTCCATTATAATCTGAATCAATAACCCCTGGTATAACATTAAAGCCTAATAAACTTTTGGAACTACGCCCAAGGATTAGTCCCACAGTTCCTGAAGGGAGAGGTCCCCTGATTCCCGTAGGAATCAGCTGAACCCCCATTTCAGGTGTCAGGACCATCCGGGCAGTAGAACAGAGATCTAATCCTGCACTTCCTCTTGTCCCTCTGATAAGGGAGTTAATGGGTAGGAGGGACTGTGACGAGGAATCATTTGAATCTGAGGGCCTTCCTCCTCTCTAGTGCCTCGTACATTTGTGGGCCCCGGGGCATTGGGCCCCGTGCCCCGTTTTTTGAAATCCTTGATAAATCATTTCCATATATATCATATCTAGAATGGCATTGATTGGCCCAATGTATACCTTTTTTGCATCTGGGCATCGGCCTGGAGCACGGTATGAATTTGATTTTTATTACCCTTGGGGGATATTGCTTAGCATATCTTGGTTGATTATAATAATTTTGTCTGGAATATCCTGTTCTAGGTTGAAACCTTTGGGAATTTTGAGGGGAGGAATTTTTCATTACTGCAGCAATTACGTTGCCTGTGATAACAGCCTCGTTAATGTCTTTGCACAGTCTGATATAAATTGATAAGTCTTTTTTACTTCTCCATGGCCTTATTGCATCCTGGCAATATTTATTAGCGTTCTCGTATGCTAATTGGATAACTAGGGGCATAGCTTGCTCGACTTCTCCAAAAACTCTAGATGTTGTTTTTAAGAGCCTATCTACAAAATCAGCGTAAGGTTCGTTAGGCCCTTGTATAACTTTTGATAGGCTGCCTTGCAGATCCCCTGTGCCTGAGATTGTCTTCCAGGCTTTCACAGCTGCAGTGTGTACCTGGGCATACACACCTGGATCGTATTGTAGCTGATTTTGTAGTTCGGCGAACTCACCCTCCCCTGTGAGCATATCTATATTGCGTTGAGGGAAAACCTGCTGCAGCATTTCTCTTTGCTATTTCTGAACAAAGTTCCTGGAATTGAGTTTTTCCAGATTAGGTATTGTCCCCCACTTAGTACCCCGCTCTGCATAGACTTTTCCAATCTGAGGGGGCTAAGGTTAGGGTGTTAAGTGACTCTATCATACTTAATGTGAACGGAGCTTGAGAAGAAGTAAAATTCTTTATTGGCAGGGAAAGGTCCCTGTTCATTTTGAAATACTGGCAGTTCTAGGTGCTCCTGCGGTCTATGTTGTTCGAGAGCGTATAAGCGCTCTGAAAGGCCGCCAATTTCTACCTCTAGGGCACGTATACTCTGATCCATACTCTTTATTGTTTCTGTTAGGGATTCTATCCATGAAGGAGCAGAGGGCGCTAGTGGTTTTTTTAATTTCTTTTTTTTATTGTGGAAACAAGTAAAATGTACTCTGTTACATGGACACTAGGAATTATTGTTAAATGCAAATTTAAATTGGAAAACAAATTTTCTTTTTTATTTCCCCTCTGAATTACAATAAAAATCTTTTCCTGAAAATCTGGGATTGATAAAAAAATGAAAAAAGGTCTGCTTATTATCATTTAGAAGGAAGTCAATTCTGATGGGGATGGGTTTCTAAGATTATATGTCACTTATGACATGTTCAGTTAATTGGGTCATTCTTATTTTACCTCTTTGGTTTTCTAAGTAACTCCAGTTTTGCTGCATCTCCAGATGTTTTATTAAAAATTCCCAAAATCTGTAGTATTGTATTACAATTCAGAAAAATAGTCATTTTTTTCAAAGTGGGTCAAATTTACTCTTTAAAAAAAGAGTAAAGTGCAGAAAAATTCAGAATAAAGGAATGATTTTGTGAGTTCCTTTATTTTATCTCACCTTATTTTTCTTAAAGGATCTTCACTCTGACTTAGCAAGAAACTAAGAACACAAGTGCACAATTTAAAACAGTCCTGACTTGTCCAGTATTGTGTGAGCGGATGGTGACCTTTAGATATATAACTTCATTTCATACTTGTCTAAGGAACAAATGATAATGAGGACACTTCAGTGGGAGCATATATTTTGTAATAGTTTTGAAGATTTTAATTTTATCATTAAGCTAGAATAAGGACAATAGCCTTTTTTTGCCTTTTCCTTCTCTGCCACACTCCTTGTCTTGCACACATAAATCAAGTGCTCTCACATATACCCACAGCATTCTGAACAATTCAATATCCACAGGGACAACTGGACAGTATTAGAAAGGCTGGCTGTCTCCCACCATGTGCAGTGTTAAGCTAACAATTTATGCCTGCAGGTGGCTGCTTGCAAATGCAATTAAGCTCTATACCCATTGGGAGGGCTCAAGTGTACCTAATTAGCTGGTCCAAGACTGTATTAATACTAGTAAATTTCCACCTGAAAGAAAAATGGACAGCTTAAGCCAGAGGAAGTGAAATATATGGCCAGGTGTATGGAGGCCATGGTAGCCCTTGCTGGTAAGTAAAGTATTGAAACCAGAGTCCATTATATTTAGGAAGAGTTGGATCATCCTAGGCTCATTAAAAAGGATTTTTCTCAGCAAAAAGAGAAAGCCCATTTCCTGCATGGGATTTTTGAAAAATACAGTGCTTAGTCCTTTCAAAGTAAGTTGTGACAGTTTCGTGCAAGAACTATAGAATTTGGAATAAGTCTGACCTACATTCTAATCATACTTTTAAGATGTTATCCCACTGGTAAACAGTGGAGTCAGGAGTTGAACGTGGATTGCAGGATACTAGTTTCATGCATTTTCTTATTACACATAAAGTCAGGACACAACATGCTAGGAACATTATGTCATAGGAACTTTATAATTGAGACCTTGGTGCATTTCAATCTGAGATAATTAACTTTTTAGAAAACACAGCTTTACAAAGGTAGGTCATATTATTTTGTAGTAGCAATTCAGAGATTCTTTCTGGAATTGTGATATACCCAGAGATATCATGCTCAGGCACAACATAAAAGGTATTTATTATAGTCAGTATTTTGTTGAAGTTGATTATTTTTCTGTTGGGAAAGAAAATTTGAAGAAGTAAATATTAATATTTAATTAATTGGAATATTAATCTCAAGTGGCTTTGATACAAATTGAAAGAGAAAAGCAGGAGGCTTTGAGGGGAAGAGGCAGGACAAGGAGTTAAGTATTTATGGCATAATTGGATAAGGAGAAGGAGACCAGTGATGATGAAGACCATAGAGGGGACAAATGAGGACAGAGTGACTCTTCCCCATACCTAGAAATCATGAGTGTCCTAGATGCCAAGTGAGCCCTCAAAGCTTGAGACAGATCAGTTTTTAGATGCACCTACATTAGAATAGTGGGCCATCAAGTGCCCTGTTAGTTGCAGCATATTTAAGAGTCCAGCCTCCAGAGTCAGGTGCCAGAATCCTTGTTCCATCACCTAACTATGTCCAATGCAAGTTCCCTGCTCCCTTGAAGTTTCAAATAACCATGATTATAGCATTTCCCTTACAGACTGATTGTGAAGGTTAAGTGGGAAAATCCAAGCCAAGTGTTTAGAGGAAATTAGGTGCTCAATATTTATCAGCTCTGAAAATTTGGCCTTGGACATTGCTATTATCCCATATTCTGCTCTATAGCTCAGCAGACCAAAAACACCCCCAAGTGATATTCCAACATGCTCTCAAACAAGAAAAAGATGATGAAAAAATGGTGACAAAAAAGGAAACAAAAGCTCATGTTGCAGCCAACACTGATATGTTCCTTTAAACAAGTGTATTCATCCCTTATCTCCACTCTAATTATCAGTCAAGGCTTAACTCAGCTCTCCACTTGGCCTTGATAAAACTTCCTCCAATTACACAAATCAGAGAATTAATTCCCCTTTTCTCTAAGTTCTCCAAACGCATTGTGCTTACCCCTGCTTGCCAGGCTTATCTCTTGCTGCTCCACACTTTGGTTAATTGCAGGACTCTCACCAGCTAATTTCGGTAATTTTTAAGGACTCATCTCTAATTTCAAGTAGAGTCTAATGCTTTTAATATAGTAATTCCATAAGTGCCTATTTAACATTGAAATTAGTAACTATTTTTATGAACAACAAAACACGTGCAAACACATAACTCACTGGTTCACCAACTTTTTCTAAGAAATGAAAATAAGCCTCTAGCTTCATCTCACAATGCAAGTTTTGGTGGGAAACAATACATTATTCCAATAAGTGAAATATCTAGAGCCAGTTCCACCCTCTCCTCAATTGACCTCAAAGAAAAGACCAAGGGAAGAATATTCCTGTACATAGAATTGGATTATTGAGAGGAAATTCCACTTGCTCTTTATTTTCCTCCGTTATGAATAAAGCAACAAATGGGACTTTACCTGACAAAGAGGATTGGAACACAGAGTTAATAACAAAGTTCTTTGCAAATGCATGTTTTTAAGAACTTCTTTTTCACAAAAGGCCTTGTTATAAGCAATGGAGCTGAGTCTATGACCCACTCACACAAATAATTCCTGTACAGATATAATTTTGAATTTTAGTTGCATTCAAGTATAAACTAAAGTTTATCTTCAAAATCTTCAGCATCTGAGCTATTTCCTACAAATTCTCAGGCCAATAATATATATGTATATATATATAAAATTTGTTTTTCTTATTTTCCTAATTCCTTGTCAGGTTCCCTTTATGTATTCTCTAGTTTTGTCCTGGGGAGAGCAGATAGGGTGGCCTCTTCCTTGGCAATGCAGACCTATATTTAGAGACATTATATGTATATATAAATATATTGGATAATATTATATATTATATTTGTGATATATATAATACATATATAAAGTATGTATGTATGTGTATATGTGTGTGTGTGTGTGTGTGTGTGTGTGCACACACACATTCTTCTCAGATTGCTGGCACAATAGGGTCAAGGAAGCTATCTAAACAAGACATGAAGACATTTAGGTCAAGATAAGGGGGAAAATTTCAAATGATTTTGCCTTGTCCTTCTGTTTCTCTGTCTCTCTGTCTCTCTCTCTATCTCTCTCTCTCTCTCTCTCTCTCTCTCTCTCTCTCTCTCTCTCTCACACACACACACACACACACACACACGCACTCAAACACCATGATTTAGTGGATACAGTGATTTAAAATGCATAAACAATCACCACCAAGGTAACACTTCCTCTTGCTGCATTAGAGAAATTTAGATAATTTTTTAAAATTTGATGTTTTGAGTCCAGATGGGCTTTTCTTTTTAGTCTTGAGAAGCACAAGAGAAAAGTGTTTTTCCCAAATATGTTGCACAGAAGATAAGGCAACTTCTCCCCGGGGAGATGGGAAGAACAAACAGTGTTGTCAACACAGGAAGGCTGCCACAGAGGTGGACACATCCCCCTGCCACCCTGATTAGAGAAAGGCAGGAAGCAAGGACTGTTTCCTTGGGAGCCACCACAGAAGCCATGCCGCAGCCCTGAGGGTGGAAGGGGAAAACAACCAAATCTGAGAAAGGCTATGATTCCAAAGTGGCATTTTTCTCATCCTCCACAGCACAAGCTGTTTCTGAATCTGGGTGGCAATGCCAAGGAAGAGACCACCCTGACTGCTCTCCCCAGGACAGAACTGGAGAATGTGCCGAGGGAACCTGACAAGGACATAGAAAAATTATAAACTACTACTAACTCAGACTCTCTCCATGGGAAAATGAGTTTGTACACTAGATTTGCACTGTGCCATTTAGCTAAGAAAGAACTATGTTTCCTGATATTCCCTTTCCTGCACAGAGCAAATCTAGTGGGCATGGACCATAAGGAACATATGTGGTAGGATTTGGAAAGCTAATTATGGTTGAGCATCAAGCACAGTCTTTGAAACCTCTGAACATTGGCACTTGCAGAAGTGCAGGGCACATGGAACTATTGCAGATCACACAGGTCATTGCCACTGTCTGGGTCCCCTTGTTGACTCTGGGCAGAAGCCAGGCATGCAGCTCTTACAGCTCTCACCAGATCTTTCCTTCAGGGTCCCCAGATCTTGCCTGGACCAAGTGTATAATTAGCCTCCACTGAAGCACACCAGTTTCTCCTGCAAGTCATTTGCATCTTTCAAGTTGGAAACTTCAAGACAGGCTGATGGGAGTTACAGTTTGTCCTTGTGGGTTCCAGATCATCCTCCTGGATTCTTCTTTATCTTTTTTCTCTGTGCTTCATGTCTTTCCTTCCTTTTTGAGGGCTTTCCCTACAGAATTCAGACTCCAATGCCACACAGCTAGGATAGCCATTCAGAAACTGCTTAACTAGCTCCATCAGCGGGAAAGATCCAATCTCTGTAATACTTTCACTATTCTACTGGTTCTGTTTCTATAGTCAGACCCCACCTGATACCATCTGAATTCTACATCAGAATCCACCAAGGTTCTTTAGTTGGGGGTTGACCTGGTTATTAACCAGATGATTTGATTTAGGCAAGATGGAGCCCTAGAGAGTTCTGATAAGATGAAGTCATGAAAATATAATTGCAGAGTTGAAAAATGGGACAGGAACAGATGGCAATAAGCACTCGTTCTGAAGCAGTGAAAAAGACAGTTTAAAACCTTGAGAATTCTCAATAAATATTTCTAGGAATATGTCAGTTTCTATGTTTAGACCTATGTCTATTTATATACACACAAATGTGTGTGTGTGTGTCTAAAGTAGATATTATGATTGGTCTCTTAAGTGTAAATTTTCTAATAAGCCTTATGACTTGATATATACACAATTAAATGATTTCCTATAAAAATAAAATAAAAATAGTTAGACAAACAGCATGTTACCTAGCAGACATCTCCATGGGACTCATTTTTATAAACAAATACGAACGGTAGGCTGCCAAAGGAATTATGAAATGTATCTTTAATACAGCCTGGTTTGGAAAAAATAACATTGCTCCTTGTAACTTTGAGAAATAAAAATGATTTGGTTAGAGTATTTTATATATATTTTATACTCTATCTCATTTCCAATAGTAGTTGAGGCATATGTTATGACATGCATATATTGGAAAATATGTACACTAAACCAAAATAAAATAACTACATGGTGAAAGAGAGACCAGGAAAAAGTATGACTACAAATATAAAACAGAGCAGATGTGAAGTAAATTCAGAAAACTATAAATTCAGAAGGACGCCTACCATTAATTCCTGTGCAATCATGTATAATAGGTACAGCAGTGTGAGGCAGTGACCTGAAAAGCTAGTGCAAGTTTAATCAAGATGTAATATGATGTATGCATAAACTGGTAATTCAATTTACCCTGTACTAATCAGGTCTCACCTACAATATTCATTCAATTTATGGTTCCAGGCCGAAACATATTTAGATAAACAGGAGCATGTTCAGTTAAAGATTAATAAAGTAGTGAAAGGACTGGAAATCATGTCTTGGGAAAAACGGTTGAAGAAACCAAGAATATTTAGCCTAAAAAAGAAGGAAGAATTTATGAGGCGGGATGACTATTTTCAATATTAAAGGACTTCTAAGGAGAATAGGAAAATTTGAAATGTATTACCTGGAGATAAACATAAATTCAAAGAGCAGAAAATAGAGAAAATAAATATAAGCCAACTGTAATATCCATAGCCACACAGTTGTAAATGTGAAATAAAATCTTTTGAGCAAAAAGTTTTTGTATGTGTTAGTCAGCTTTCTATTACTATAGGAAAATACCTGAGATAATGAACTTATTAAAAAAAGGTTTATTTTGGTTCATGTTTTGGAGATTTCCAATCCATGATTGATTGATCTCATAGTATTAAACATGTGACAAGGTAGTACACTATGGCAAGAACTTGTAGGGGAGCAAAATTGCTCACCTCATGACCAGGAAACAAAAGAGGAAGAGGAGGGTGTTGGAATCCCACAATCCCTTTGGAGGGCATACCCTCAATGACCTCAGGACTTCCTACTAGAGCTCACCTCTCAAAGATTTTACCACCTGCCAATAGTGACACCCAGGGACCAAGCTTTTAATGCATGGACCCTTGGAGGACATTGGAAATCCAAACTAGAGCATGAGGTTGCTACAGAGAAAAGTCAAATAATGGGGGTGAGATTAGAAAAGATTTTCTGTCTTAATCCATGTAATAAATATGAAACTATGACTAGAAATATATGCTTTTTCCAAAAATCACAGACCAAGTTCTTACAGTGTGAGAAGTAAAACAGCCCTAAAATGTAAACAAAGTGTTTCTTTGGATGCTTTGTTTTCATGGTGAACTGACAATTGAAAAGAATCACACCTGAGACACACCTATTACTCAATAACAACATCCCTACATTCTGTAATCATTCCAGAGTATATTCCCCTCTTTAGTCTGAAAGCCAGAGGTTGCCTGAACCACTCCTAACCCTCAGGTAGTTCTGTTAATTCCATAAAATTTGAAGCTTTAAAATTATTTTAAACATTTTGAAAATAAGAAGAAAGATCACACAGAATTTCAAATTTACTACTGTCTTTGAAAAAAAAAATAGAAAGATGTGGGAAAACCAAATCCATATTTCTGCATGAAATATCATCAAGGAAGATAAATGTTGTCTCCTCTACTTAGATGAAACATAGGTCTCTAGTTCATCTCTACCTCTTATAGTCTTGTGCATTCAGATTAGCTATCTGACTCTAGTTGGATTTTGCATTTCTGCCATTTATTTATTTGTACTGAGGATTCAACCCAGGGGTGCTGAACCACTGAGCCACATCTCCAGCCCTTTTAATATTTTATTTAGAAACAGAGTCTTGCGGAGTTGCTAAGTGCCTCACTAATCTGCGGAGGCTGGCTTTGAACTCGAAATCCTCCTGCCTCAGCCTCCTGAATCGCTAGGATTACAGGTGCACACCACCATGCCCAGCTGCCGTATGTTTTGAACATAGTGACTGCACGTTTTTACTTTTTTTTTTTTTTTTTTTTTTTTTTACTTAGGCATTTTTAGTGAATGTGTGTATGTGTTCTTAAGAATGTCTTTACTGGGTTCCCCAGAGAATAGAGCCTGAGGCAAGGATTAAATATGATGCTTTATTTGGAAAGCACAAACCTAAGGCAATAAGGCAGAAAGAAGAATGTGAGACAGGAAATCATAGGAAACAATTGCTAGGACATGCTTAATGTGCTGAGCATTACATTCCACTCAGAAGGTGTACACACTCACCCAGGTGGATGTCTCAGAACAGCTTGTACAAGAAATTGTTAGCATGGGAGGAGAGAGAGAAGGCTTGACTTCTTCCTATCACCTGCTTCCCACTGGTTCAAGTTTGCACTGGAAGGTTACCTCTGTATGCTTCTGGATTGTATAGTCTGATCCCTTTAGTGGCCTCTCAGATTCCAGATTCCATGTCCTAACATGCAAATTTTACTCTATTATAGAAGTGAAAGGAGTAGACAGAAGTCTCAGTAGTAGCCAAGAACAGTGCAAGTGCTTGGTCCCCAGTGCTAGAACTCATGGCATACAGATCAGAGTGGAATCAGTCATCCACAGAGGTAAAGCAAGCCAGTGGGAGTTGCTGATAGTCAATGAAGGTCCATGCCTCTAGTTTTACAGGAACACAGCCATGCTTATTCATTTGGGTATTGCCTATGGCTGCTTCCATGCTATAGAGTAGTCACAGAGGAGACCACCCACTGCATGGCACACAAAGCAGGAGATATTTCACATCAAACCCTCTGCAGAAAATGTTTGCCAATCTCTGGTCTAAGGAAAGCCCATAACTGGATCTGAATTAAGAAAAAAACTGGAATAGCCTCAGAAAAATGCGACAAGGCCATATTCTCTTGAAATTTATTTTAAAAGCTACACTTTCCACATGCCTACTTAAAATCTCCTAAGTGTGAATGTGACCTCACTCAAACTTTTATCTCTCTGAAGAGCCTTCTATGGTTAGTGTTACATGATCTATTTATGGAATCACCTACAAAAAAATAATAATAATAAGTTCTATTTATGTAAGCTTAATAGCAAATTTAGACATTTATTCCTGAATGAAAATAATTTCAGAGCATTATCCTTATATGCAGCAGGGCAAGATAGAGAACTAATAGCATTGGTTTATTAAATAGGTAATTCAAATCACAAGGTTAGAATTTTAAAAGTCTACTTGAAAATAAATATGCACAACAAAAAGGAACCATAGCCCTGAGCCCCCTCTTTGATGTGTGAACCGGCAGAAACAGAGTTTCCTGTGGTTATCATTTGAGGTAAGTTAAAGGTCTATAGTATACCAATTCTGTACCAGGTGAAAAGATACATAGTTTGCTAATAATAGGCTCATTTTTGCTGGCAGCTAGAGGGAGGAAGTAGTCTTTATGACTGACTATATTAAGAACTTCATGCAAAAAAAGATATTGAACACAATCTTTTATTTTGGGATTGACCAAGTTCTGTTTATTCATTCACTCAAAAATTACCCACTGAGATCCTATCATGTTCTAGGCAGTAATGACATGTTAAGGACACCTACAGGAATAGGAACAGTTCGTGCTCCTGCACCCAGAATCAAGCAACACTTCAGCGCCCATTGCCTGATGCTGTAAACTATGCATTCCCTCCCAGAATAGCCCCCTCTGGGAACCACAGCTCCAGTGGAACAGCACTGACATATTCTGAGCCCTACTTCCCAAGGCGAGCGTGACCTTTCATACAGTTGGAGAGCAGGAGCTGCTAAAGTCATGCAAACCTCTCCCAGTGAATATGTCCCCAAGCCAGCCATGTGAAAGGTGTACATTTTTTTTTTTTTTCAACACAAGCTCAGCGCAGGTTCCTAATGCTCTAGAACACCTCCTCTGTGCAGTTATTATGGTAGCCCATCTACCTCTCAGCAGAAGACCTACTTTCTGAAAATCAAGCATCCTTCTATTACTTCTAAAAGTAGATTTTTTGCATGGAAGTCTTAAAGGAGCCTGGGATGCAAAGCTGGAGTTTGTTATATGCATGTGTTTTATGACCAGTGAGCTTCTTCTGTCTGACATGGGGAGGAGGGAATCCCATTAACTTGGTAAGACACTGGGAAGAGTCTGTGAAAGAGTCACTTCTTGACACTTCAGTGTACATGTGAAAATGTTCTCAGTAGAAAATCCTAGACAGCCAGGCGTGGTGGCACATGCCTGTAATCCCAGCACTTGGGAGGCCGAGGCAGGAGGATCAGAGTTCAAAGCCAGCCTCAGCAGTGGCGAGGCACTCAGCAACTCAGTGAGACCCTGTCTCTAATAAAATACAAAAAAGGGCTGGGGATGTGGCCCAGTGGTCGAGTGCCCCTGAGTTCAACCCCCAGTACCAAAAAAAAAAAAAAAAAAAAAAAAAAAAAATCCTAGACACTGAGTTTTTTGACGTAGTTATATCTGAAACAGCATGGTGAGGTAGAACAAATGATAAATGTTCTCTGGTTAATTTCCACCGCTCTTGGACATTATGCAAATTAAACCTGAATCCTTATTTACATAAGTCCACTCCAAAGTTTCCTGAAAGTTGTACCTCTGCATGAAGTGGAGAAAGAATTCTGTCATGTAATATCCTTCAAAACACTAAAAACGTTTATCTTCCTCTAAGAACTTTTTAAAAGATATGATAGTAAGGAGGAAAACATAGTAATAATCTAGAGCAGTATGAAAAGGTGTTTCTATGCAGAAGCATAAACATTCTATGGAACAAAATCTGTACTTACAGTTGTTCACCAATGTTTTATGTGTAACTGAGTAAGTTTGGGCCATCTTGGACTTTGGTGCCCTTGCTTCTTAAATGACAATGTAGAAAAAGGACAATGGTCTATAGATCCCTGAAACCTGGAAGAGTACCTCTAATATAGCAAGTGGTCAACTACTAAGTTTATTGTTTTGACCTGAACTTAATTCATCTTTAATTGCCTATGATTGCTTACTTATTTGTGTCAGAATAATTTAGGCAAAACTTTTAGTCAACTACCGTGCATAGCTAGCTGTATTCTACTCTACTCTATTGCTTTCTGCTTTTGTGCCGTACTTACCCCTCTGGGCTCTACTGCAGCTCACCTGACTTCTGATCCATTCCAGATGTAGAACTATAAACAGAGCCATGATCATGAGCCCAAAGACATTTTAGCACACATGGATCATACATATATATGGGACTCACTGTGATATTTCCACACAGACATGCAGCAGCATTGATCATGTCCTTTCAGTCTTCCTCCACCTTCTCTTACCCTCACCCCAGGACCCTTCCCAGTCCCTAGTAATCACTATTCTACTCTCAGGTCAATTTGATTTGTTTGTTTCCACATATGAGAGAAAACACATGGTATTTGTCTTTTCGAATCTAATTTTGCTTCACAGAATATCCTCCAGTTCCATCCACTTTACAGCCAATGACAGGATTTCAATTTTCTTTATGGGTTAACAGTATTCCATTGTGTATGTATTCCATCTTTTCTGTATCCATTCACGTATGGATGGGCACCTGGGCTGATTCCATACCTTAACTATGGGAACAGTGCCGCAGTAAACATGGGAATACCATTATCTCTTTGGAGTGCTGACTTCATTTCTTTGGGCACATACCAGGATTGGGGTAGTTGGATCAAATGGTAGTTCTATTTTTTTGAGTAAAACATCCTTTGGTGTCCTATAAGGAATTTATACACATTCCACAGCCTGCTGAGAAAAGTTTCCATCATACCACCGGCTATTAGCAAGGATGATCTTAAGAGGTACTTGGTAAAAGGGTCTCTCTCCCCCATGAC
Source organism: Tamias sibiricus (assembly GCA_025594165.1). Lineage (NCBI taxonomy): Eukaryota > Metazoa > Chordata > Mammalia > Rodentia > Sciuridae > Tamias > Tamias sibiricus. The sequence continues at coordinate 34,181,768 of CM046673.1, read as the reverse complement.
AAGCTCAGCAGAGGTAGGAACAAGATCTTCACAGAAAACTTTACAGAGAATGCATAGGCAAAAGTCTTAAAATGTTTACAAAAGATCCCTATTTTATTTGGTAGGATAGAATCCATAATATAAAAGTCACGTGTAGTCAAAATAACCTTAGGAATTATCCAACTTTTCCAAAGGCTTCCACTGTGGTGCAAGTTCAACTTAGTTCCATCCCTGCCACCCTTTTTCCAAACATTAGAAGAAATCATACTTTCTTTAGTTGAATGCCAGACGAGATAATTGGGTTGCATTTATAGGCCATGTTATGGATAAATATGTATATTATTTTAAAATTACAATCATAATTAGAACATTGAGATGTTCACACTGTGGGAACAAAGCTCACCCTAGGGCTTACATGTGTTCAGTGGAATGACAAGGGAAACAAAGCTAGATTTATCATTTTCTTTCCTCATTTTCCTTTTCTCCCATAGTTGGATTTTTGTGCTAAATGCTCACATTATGAAACTCCAGTGGAAGAAAGAAGGTCTGGACCAGCAGTCAACTAGAGGGGAATATGCTCAGTGGAGATTGTTGAGATCCTAAGACTAAGCAGAACCTTCACAGTTAGAGGTTCCAGGAGCAGGAGAAAGGAATGTCCAAGCAGGAGAGATCAGTGATGGGTGATGTGCATAACTGGAAGGAGTGCATATTTCCTCTTCAGAGGGTCCTGGCAATGAGTATTTGGAGCTGTGACACTGGGGCTGGGTTTGAGCAGGAGGGTCCCTAACTTCAGAGGATATTGGCAAAGAGAGACAGATGTGATGTAATAGAGCACATTTAAGTGGATGAGGATCAGGCACTTCGGTGGCAGACTCAGTCCTGCACCACGGGGACAGCAGGGCTCTGGTGAATGGGATGCTCCTGCACCTACTCACCCACTCAACCCAGCATCTTCATACAATGCTGGAACTTCACAGTACTACACAGTATCCCTGATGAGATCAGCATAAAAATGGGGCTGATGGTCAAGGTCTATTTTAATCCTCCCAATGGGCAAATTGGTCTCAGAGCTTGGGCCCTGTCAGCAGGTAGGGGTTATAGAAATCCAAGCCGCCAGCCAGCCAGCCCTCTCATTTTGTGTGCTGGGCTTTAGAACAATCCTTTAATCTCACCAACAATCCCTGCAAGAAGAAACACTGATTCTCCTTTTATTTAATTAGAGGACTGTTTCCTCATGAGTATTGTGCTTGATTTATGAATACTTATTGTTCAAAATGTAATTGCATATTCAGCATGCTCAATGGAAGAGGGACCATTTGGGATTGTACTACTGGCTTTACATTTTTAAAATCCTTTGCTTAAGTCTATATGATTCATTTCATTACTATGCATAATGCCAAGGCATTCCAGCAGGAACTCTATGGATGCAGGTTATTTTTAATAGTAGTTAAGTCTCATGGAGAAGACTGTTGCCAGCCAGCCAAAACACAGTCTGCTACAAAAGCCAGGAAATTTGAAGAGATATACAAGATAGGTGTCTTATTATCAGACTGAAGCCACGTCTCTAGAGGTGTCCACAATTTTCAGACTATAACCCAGAGAAGCAGATTCATTTTGAATGAATGAAAGACTAAATCATAGTTTAAAGCATTTGATGTTACACAGTAGCAATGAGATATTTTTCTTTAATATCTTGCTGGCTTCCAGGTGCTCAAATTCTAGAGTAATCTTACTAATTTGGGGGAAATTGTGTAGACACTGCTGTGGGGTCAGGTCACTCCATCAGCTGCACTGTGGCATTGGGAAACAGCTCTGAGATTCAGGCATGGGGGAATTCAAGTCAAAGTTGTAGAGTGAGAACTGGAGGTTCAATATCAGCTGATCTTTTTATCATACCCCAATATGACTTCCACTATTACCTATGTTAATTCCCTGTTCCACTAACCGTCAGCCAAAAGGAACAACTTATTCATTCTTTCCCACTCATACTCTGGCTATCCCACGCCCATGTCTTTGCCTATGTTTTTTTTTTTTTTGTTTGTTTGGTTTTTTTTTTTTCCTGCCTCATCTCTGTTACCCAAGGCAACTGGAATTGACAAAAACACCCGGGGCAGGGGGGTAAAAAGTATTTGCTATTGTGTTTCACATTTAATTATCATGAAGTAAGGATATTGGTCACTCCCTAGTGAGGTCACTGAATTCTCAGCCTCAAAGTTCAAATTCCCTGTTCCTCTCAGCTAGTCATCAATAAATATTTACATGGAACTTGTTTCATGCTAGCCACTGTTCTAGGCACCGGAGACATAACAGAAAACAAAAATTAGGGCTTTATGTTTCACGAAGGGTCCTAACTATACTTTTTTACTATTTCACGCATCCTCTGAGAAATGCATCTGGTTTCCCTCGTTTTAGTCAGATTTTTCACTGCTGTGACTAAAGGACCCGACCAGAACAACTATAGAGGAGGAAAACTTTATATGAGGGTTCAAGGTTTCAGAGTCCATAGACAGCTGGCTCTATTCCTGAGGGCTCAAGTGAGGCTGAACATAATGGCAAAAGTGTAGCAGAGGGAAGCAGCTCACATGATGATCAGAAAGCAGACAGAGACTCCACTTGACAGATACAAATATATACCCTAAAGCCATGCCCCCAATGACTCACCTCCTCCAGCCACACCCCAGCTGCCTTCCATTTCCACTCAATTAATCCCATCAGGTGATTCATTCACTGATTGGAATAAATCTCTCATAATCCAATCATTGTTACTCTGACCCTCGCAGGTGAGTTTTTGGGGGACACCTCACATCCAAACCATAACACCATTATAGCATTAAAAACACACATAAAGTTATACAATCAATCCAGAATTACTCACTTAGCACCCAGAAACCATATGTAATGTCCCTTCTGAAGGGCAAAAATCACACTGGGGAAGGCCATGCAGCCAAGGGATTTATTAACTGGCCTTTATGGCTAGTTAAGAGTAGAAAAGGAATGGGGAGAGGGGTCAGGGAGAGGAAAGTGTGCAAGCTCAGGAAGGGTGCAAGCTCTGGTGGAAGAGGGTGCAAGCTCTGAACAGAAGGTTGAAGTCTGGTCGCACCAGCTGCGATCTCTGGAGCTATTGGCTGGGGCAGCTGCTGTCGAGCTGGAGACGGTGGGTAAGTGTGCAGTGTCTGCCTCTTCTCTGTCTCCGTCATCTTCTGTCTGGTCATCTGGTCATCTCTTTCTTCTTGTCTCTCTGGCTCTTCCTCTCACTGGCTCTCCATCAGCATCTGGCTCTCTTGTCATCTAGCTCACTCTTCGTCTCACTGGCTCTCTTTGTCTGGCTCTCAAATTTCAAATGGATGGGAGTTTATATAGGGATTACTGGTGGGGGGTGTACCAGAGCGAACTTTAAGCCTATTGGCTCCTGCTCGTAGTGTGAGGGCAGCCTTCAAGCCTATTGGCTCCTGCCCCGGGATGATGAATCATCCTGCCCAGAGAGCAGAGTGAACTTTTGACCCTCTGCCTGTGGAACAGGGTGAACTTTTGATGACCTGAAAGCCTATTGGCTCCTGCCCATGGGATTAGGGCAGCCTTGAAGCCTATTGGCTCCTGACAGGGATGATGAAACATCCTGCCCAGAGAACAGAGCAAGCTTTTGGCCCTTTGCCTGTGGAACAGGGCTAACTTTTGGCGACCTTTAAGCCTATTGGTTCCTGCCCATCTATCACCTTCCATTTACAATCTCTTTTATAAGGGAAGAAGATGTTGGTAGGATACTGTTGAAAGCTCTAGACCAACAGATAACATTGCTTAACATTGTCTGTAGGATAACTGGTGACCTTATTCTTTAATTAAAAAAGCATGTTTGGTTTTAAAATACTGACTGGATATTAGAATATTTTTGAACCTTCAATTTTTAAATAATATTTACTTGTCCTTTTTTTCTTAGTGTAGCACACATGAAAAAGTATGCAAAACATCATGTGAAGTTCTATGAGCTGCATGGTGAATCTCCTCAAACAAATGCTCCTGTTATCACCACCTGGATCTAGAAAGATAACATGACCGAAACCTCCGGAATTTCTGCTTGTATTTTCTTATTAATTAAAACACACCAAAGTTATCCCTCTTTGACTTTCTCATTTTTGAGATTTTAGAGTTTTCTTTATTAGTTATAGGAAATTATTGCAATGCAAATCAATACCTTTTTGTTCCATGAACTTGGTAGACTTTCTAATAAACAGGAGTCATGCTATTAACCTTGATCATAAGTTTGTAATTCTGTAGGATTAGTCCCCTCTCATCTGCAGGGTGGGCTGTTTAGAGACAGTGACACAACCTGCTTACCAGTGACTCCTTTTCTATCATCACAGTCCACGTCAGTGTTTCTGAACTGGGGACAGTTTTCCCCACAAGAGGACATCTGCCAATAAACCACAATCTAGTTTCTATGATGTTAAGTTTTACTTGCTTTTGCATTTCACCTAAGTGGAACTTTTTAAAAAGTCTATATTCTTTCATGTCTAGTTTTCTCAACACACTGTGTCTGAGATTTGTCCATATTGTGGTGTGTGATTGTACAGTATGTCATCGTATCAATATACCACCAGTGATTTCCCTGTTCTACTATTGATGGTATTTTCTGGTTCATTCTAACATTAGTCATATAAAATGCCTTCTTCATATCCAGAATCTACATAATGATTGGTTTGCATGATTTTACTCACATTCTGGATTCCTGATTAGTTCACCAAGAACTGATCTTCTTGACTCTGATGAGTGTGGTGTGCCTGTTTATGAAAGTATGGTGTGTGTGTGTGTGTGTGTGTGTGTGTGTGTGTGCACGTGCAAACGTACATACTTTATCTAAATAAGTTTCTTCACCAATCTTTTTCTCTAAACACAGTACCATCTTCATTGCATTATCACATGCTTCTTAACAATGTCACCTGTTTTTCCTGTGCCACTGTAAGCAATTCAGATGGATATGAAATTTGCTTCTACCTATCCTCCTTTTGTGGTTTTTAAATTCTGATACTCTCTTTGATAAATCTGGTCTTGCTGAGCAGTGGATCACTCATGTTATGTTTTCATCATCTTTCCACCTTTAGATCAGCTTTTCTTCAATGCCTCTTTTCCAGGTGAGCACTCAACTGAAGCAAAAAGTTGTCAACCACAGCAGACTAATGATCAAACACAGAATGGTCATTACCCAACAGTGTTTACCAAGCACCATCAAAAGTGGATTTGTGATATCTGTTGACAAAGACATTGTCATTACCTTTGGTGTCTTGTTCATAATAAAGAACCCTAAGAAGTCCCATCAGAACTCTGTTCCAACAGCAGCTGTACTTCTCTGATCAATTGTTCTGTTTTTAATCTAGGAGCTAAAAAATGTTCAGCTATGGTTCCAGAATGCTCAACAGTGGATTTGTGACCCATGCAGAAGAACTCTAAGGTACATTTTTTTATCTCATCCCTGCCTACCTGTCCAGCTGACTGCTGTATGAGCAATTGTTAACCACTACTTGATTTAAACAAACAAACAAACAAACAAACCTGAACTAGAACCATCCAACCAAGCCACTCACAAACTTCTAACCCACAGCAACCATTAGAGGTATAAATAATATATATATTATTTCTTTTTAAGGCCACTTTGATACTAATAATTTTTTTAAACATAGTATTAGATAATTAACATGAATAATAATTATTTTATAACCAATAAACTTGGCAACCTGAAGTAACATGTACAAGTTCCTTAAAATATACAAATAATCACAATTGACAAAGAAGACACAATATCTAAATAAAATAATATCTATTAAAAGAAATTGAATTTGTAACTAAAGTGTTCCTGAAATGAAATTCCACCCTGTGATGACATGTCCCACTGTCAAATTCTATCAGACATTAAAGGAAAATAAAATGTCCTACTTATCTACACAAACTGTCTCAGAAAATAGAGACACAAACACTTTCCAAGGCAATGTCGCTGAGATACTGGTGTGAATAGAATGCTGGCATCCTCTGTAAGAGTCATAGTGAAGCTTCATCCCCAAGGCAACAGTGTTACAAATTGTGACCCCGGGGAATTGATCAAGTCAAGAGTGTTGTGCCTCGTGAAGGGGTTAGCACCCTTATAAAAGGGCTCAAGGGCCACCTACCTGCCACCTTGTGAGGACACAGCAACAAGGTACTATCATGAAGCAGTCAACAGACCCCACAAGATTTCCAGGCAAGCACCTTGATCTTGGATTTTTCAGTCTCCAGAGTGAGAAACAAATTTATGTTCCTTACAAATTATCCAGTCTCAAGTATTTTGTTGCAGTAACACCAAAGGACCAAGACAGAGATCATCTCCAGAAAAGACATTTTTAAAGAGGAAAAAGGTACAGAATAATAAATTCAAATATTCCCTTAAAAATTAATGAATTGAATCTATCTATACATGGAACAGTACAGCATGTCAAGTGGGTTTTTCTCAGGAATGGAAAGTTGGATTAAATTTGAAAATCAACTAATTAGAAATGTTTTGGATTTAGACAGTGGTCATGATTGCACAATTCAGGGAATGTATTAAGAACCACAAAGTTGTATACTTTAAAATGATTGATTTTATAGTATGTGAGTCATATCTCAAAAAATTTTAATAAAATATCAATTATTGTAAAATATCATTATCACCAAATCAACAGAAGGCCTTTAGAAGGTGAATAAGAAGTATTTAAAAAAATCACAGCAAACACTTAGAAGAACACTTAACCTGATGAGGAAAATCTAAGAAAAGAAACTACAGACAATATCATACTTGAAGGTAGAATGCTAAATTCATTCTCCCTAAGATCAAGAAGAAAGCATATCCATTCTTATACTGCCATGCATGATTATGTTAGAGATCACAGATAAGGCAAGAACAGTAAATGAAGGTAGAAATAAAATTGTCTTTATTCACAGACAATACAATGTTCTGGGTACAAAAACCCTAAAACACCAATGCTTTCTTTCAAAGAGTGCTATTATAGCTAACAAATGGGCTTAGCAACTTTTCAGCATACAGTCAATCCATAAGGATTTATTGTTATATATACATATATATATATACAATATATGTGTGTACATACATATATATATATATATATATATGTAAATAACGAACCACTGGAAGTCAAAATTAAAATTAAAACAATTCTATCCACCATAGCAGAGACTCCCACTTTCAACCTAGGTGCAATAACAAGTATTTAACCTTCTGCCTAAAACAATAAAGGGACAAAATATATGGAACAACTGTTTTCAAGATATTAGGCATCCAACAAAAGAAACAGTGATTTCTGAGAGATGGAGCACAAATGAGGTGCAAATGAGGTGAACTGAACAATTGGTTCATGTCACTGCCACTGAAAGTGTCCAGGCTGTGGAGAAGGTGAGAGACTGAGGCAGTCTGGTGGACTTTCTGAGTAGAAGAGATGGGGATAAGAGTCCAGAAAATCCCCAAAGACAAAACTTGAGCACAGTACTGGTAAGGAAATGATTGTACACAGAGAATGTAGAGATGTCTGCAGACAGGCTCCCTGCAGAATATAGAATACCAGTCAGTACATGCAAGTAAGGAAAGTACTGGAACTTGTAGCTGCCTGATGCTGTTGCTTGCAGCTACGACGCCACAGGAGAAAACTCGGAGGCAGGATGAAAATGAAAAAGGTCTTTTATTCTTCTTCTCTCTCTGGCTTCAGCAACCTCTCGAACTCTAGCTGCTCTGACTCCTTCCAATCCCCTCTAACCAACCTCACCCAGTTATATACATTTAGCTTTTAACAAGGACAAGTGCTTACAACTCCAGCTTATAGGTGCGTCACACAGTGTTCATGGGCATACAAAGATTCTTTGAATAATGTTCTAATATCAGGTGGAAACTAGAACATCTTTTATGGCTCTCAGCTAACCGCAATAGCTATCTCCTTGATTAGGGCTCCTTCAGGAACTCAGGCAAAGAACCACAGAAAGTAAGTAAAGGTTGCAGTTCCCAGTACTCACACTGATCTGGGAATGGTGCCAACTTCCCATCCAATAGATTGTGAAGCCCCATGATTCCTGGGGCATTAGGTAGACTGTACTGAAGGGACTTGACTCAGTAGTGTCTGTAGTCTCCCTGCCTAAAAAACTTGAAAGACTTGAAAGGATCACACTGTTTATAAGTAACTTAATTGCATGTTAGTGTAAAGCTTGAGTACTTAGAAGAACACCAAAAAAAAAAAAAAAAAAAAAAAATCAGCTTTAATGAGGTAAATCGAACAATGTCTGGAAGTCAATAAAAAATTACCAGGCGTAATATAATGGAATACCATACAATTATTCAAAGATTTCATATGAGGAAGACCTCTTTTAAAATACAATGATAGCCAAGATATACTTTGAAAAAAAAATGCAAAGCTCACAAAAAATGTCTACAGCATGTTATAATTTATGTAAGAAAAGATAGTAAGATAATTTTCTTATAAGAAATACAAGACATTAAAGCCGGGTGCGGTGGCGCACGCCTGTAATCCCAGCACTTTGGGAGGCTGAGGCAGGAGGATCGCGAGTTCAAAGCCAGCCTCAGCAATGGCGAGGCACTTAGCAACTCAGTGGGACCCTGTCTCTAAATAAAATACAAAAAAGGGCTGGGGATGTGGCCCAGTGGTCGAATGCCCCTGAGTTCAATCCCTGGTAACCACAAAAAAAAAAAAAAAAAAAAAAAAAAAAAAAAAAGAAATACAAGACATTAAGCTTAGTTGCCTAATGATAATTCTCTTGTTTCATCATTTCTGAAGAATAAACTTGAGACAAGCTAGAAACTAAAAAGATTGATTACCTACTACCTACAAGGACTTTTGGGAAAGGAGTGAGAGTTGAGAATAGGGCAGAGTGATATGTCCTTGAAATATCTGGAGATAATTCTGATTCTTAGAAGCATAGCATTTTCATATTCCCTTAAAATACCCTGAATTAAATAGGTCATTGAAGGCAACCCAAGCACAAGGATAACTCCACATGAAATAGCACTAGAAAATGAACTTTTGTTACAAAGAAATAATACAGCTGTATGAACAAATGGGAATAAAATACCTGAAGTCATTGGAAAACTGTACTTTGCCTGGATACTGAAAGCCTAAGATAAAAATAGCTATTCATAAGAATTGTAATTTAGTTAAAAGTTGTTTAAAGAGAGGTAAAGTCTACCAATTTTGAAACTACTTATATTTATTCTGGACTTAAACAAAAAAGTAAACAGATTGTAAGTAATGAGAGCCTCAGTTTCTCAATGTTAGAAAAAGAATTTATAAGTATGGAAAAGGGGAAGCCAAAAGTAATCCCTCCCCTTCCCCAGGGTATTAGATTGGAGTCAGAGATAGCAATATTAATTCATTAATATTTTCACAACCCTAAAAAGTCCCTATTCATCCCCCTTGCCTCAAGCTTCTGACATCCACTGAGATTTTTATATTCTCCCCAGATTTTCTTTGTACAGCATGTCTTATAGTTGGAATCATCCACCGTGAAGCCTTTTCAGATTGGCTTCTTTCCCTTAATGCTATGTATTTAAGATCCTTGCATGTCTTTCCATAGCTTGCCCGCCCATTTCTTTTTAGTGCTGTATCACATTCTATTGTATAGATGTACCATACTCTATTCATTCACCTACTAAAGGGCATCCTGGTTGCTTCCAAGTTTGACAATTATGAATATGCTGGCTATAAATATTCATGTGCAGGTTTTTGTGTGGCTGTGTTTTCAGCTCTTTTAAGGATATAACAAGTGTGATTGCCAGATTATATGTAAACGTGTGCTTAGTTTTGCAAGAAATCAACAAAGTGTCTTCCAAAGTGTCTGTATTCCACCCAGCCACAAATGGCAGTTCTTATTGCTTATATTTTCATGATATATGATGTTTGTATTCCAGAGTTTTTTTCTTCATCTCTGTTGCCCCAGGTGGCATGCTGCTTCAGTCCCCCAAGTAGCTGGGATTATGGGTGTGCATCACTGCACCTAGCTATAGTCATTTTAATAGGAGTGTAGTAGTATCTCATTGTTTTAATTTGCTTTTTTTCCTGATAACATATCATGTGGAATATTTTTTCATATGCTGCTTTGCCATCCAGGTATCTTTTTTTAGTGAGGTTTCTATTAAGATCTTTGAACTATTTTTTTAAATTGGGTTGTTTGTTTTCTTATTGTTCAGTTTTAAGTGTTATTTGTATATTTGGAGTAACCATTCTTTGTCAGATGCATCCTTTGCAAATACTTTCTCTTAGTCTGTGATTTGTACTCTCATTCTCTTGACAATGTCTTTCATACAATGAAAGTCTTTAATGAAGTCCACCTATCAATTATGAATCATGGATCATGCCTTTATATTATATCTGAAATGTCATGGTCATTCCTAAGATCATGTAGGCTGTCTCTGTCACCACGAGTTTTATAGTATTTCATTCTAAGTTTAAGTCTGATCTTTTTTTTTTTTTTTTTTTTTTGCACCAGGGATTGAACCCAGGGGTATTTAACCTCCGAGCCATATCCACAGCCTTTTTTATATTTCATTAGAGACAAAGCCTCGCTGCATTGCTCAGGGCCTCTCTAAGTTGCTGAGGCTGGGTTTTGAATTCAAAATCCTCCTGCCTCAGCCTCCCCGAGTTGCTGGAATTACAGGTGTGCATCTTTGTGAGGGGTTGAAGACTAAACCCTTTTCTTTCTCTCTTTTGCATGTGTATATCCAATTGTTGCAATGCTATTAGTTGAAAGGGCTATTTTCTTCATCATATTGTCTTTGTTCCTTTGCCAAACATCAGTTGATTATATTCATGTAGATTTATTTCTGAGCTATTTTGTTCTGCTAAACTATTTGCCCCCATTCATATCCCCCCACCCGTCTCTATAATACCACATTGTCTTGATTATTGTAGCTTTATAGAAAGCTTGGAATTGGGTTGAGTCTTTCTCCAGCTTTGTTCTTCTTCAGTACTGTGTTGGGTATTTTATATCTTCTGCCTCTCCAGATAATCTTTGGAGTCAGAATGGCCAAGAAATGGACCCACAAGCAAACAGGCACATGACCAGCCCATTTCAATATGAGCCAGTTCTTTTCTTTCAGCAGTAGGAGACTGAGGAGAAAATGGGCTTGTGTGGAAGGTACAAGGTTCCAAATATTTGTTTTACTTTTACCTTTTTGAGCAAGTTAAATAAGATCCAGTTATTTTATTTCAAAACACCATCCCAGAGTGTTTTATAAAATAATGAAAACATGCCAAGAACTTATCACAGAACCAATGCCAGGTGAAAACACCAAGTAATTCCTGTGTTTCAAACTTTACCTTGGAGGGTCATTCCATTTTGAGCAGAAAACGAAGTAAATCGTAAGAGAGAAGAGAATAAATATTTTAACATTGAAGCATTCTTCTTTGTAAAATTAAATAAAGCAGAGAGACTGATAGAACCACAGCCAAGGCATTTATCTTTTAGAAATGCTGAAGTATCACTAAGCAAATAATAAGCCAGAAAAAGCAAACATTCATTTTCCTGCCATTCTGGGGTGTGATCCTAATTCCTTCAATTTAGCATATTTATGAACTGTCTTGCCCTCTTTCTTTCATACTCACAATTCTTCCGTCCTTGCAGGAGGTTGTCCTTTCACACATGTTGTTCTTGCTTAATAAAGTAATAGCCAACACAATCTGCCCTCTCTACAGAGTAATTATGTTAGCCTGTTGTTATTGATTTTGTTGCTAGGGTTTGAGAAATAGCCACAGCTCCAGTGTGGGAGTGGTGGGAATGGGGGTGGGGGAGGGAAAAGCATGTTCTTATAATTTTCCCATAAACCAGATGTTTTCTTTAACTTTTACATCTTTAAAATATTTTAAGGGGGGAAAAAAGGATCAGAATGAGTTTGGAATGGCAATGCTTGTCTTCTCAGCATACCAGAGAACACACCCGAATAACTGAGTGCTGACAATTCTTGCTTATGGGGACTTGTGTTTCTGCTACTCATCTGATAAGCTATACATACGACTCAAGTAAAACCTGTTTCTTAAGTAAATGGTCTTATGACTTTCCAGTGATTCTGTTTCAGTCACCATTGAAAACACAAAAACATTACCCTGGACCACACTAAAAACCATTTAAAAAATCACACTAAAGGGAGGTGGGTAAAATTTTAAAACTCATTATCTCACAAATTATATGAGTCAAGCCTTCAGGTTAAACACAGCTGGGGCAGTCACTTAAGCTCAGCAGAGGTTGATTCTCAGAACACAGGCCCCCAGACAGTTTCAGAGTAGTTAGACTCCCATGCTATTGGTTTCTCCCATATTGAGTGTCCCAAGAGAACCAGGAAAATGCCAATGGCCTTTCATGACCTGGTTTCAGAGGACATGAATCTTTACTTCTGCCTTTCTCTATTGCAGTGACTCTCAACAAAGAGAAATTTGGCTCCAACCCCTGACCAAGAAAAACTGGCAATGTCTGACTGAATATACTCTGGGTTTGCACAACTGGAGGTGGTGGGTGCTACTTATATACTGGGTCAAGGCTGGGGATGCTTCTAAATATTCAAATAAGAAGATTCCCCCAATAGAGAATGTCATGACCCAATATGTCAATACTGTTAAGGATGAGAAACCCCATCACATTGGTAGAGGTAGTCATACCCACTGGATTTAATGTGATGGCGGGGGGGGGGGGGAGGATTAGATGAACTCTAGATAGGGCAAAGAGAGAAAAGGGAGGGAGGGAGAGGGAGTAGGCATTGGGGTAGGAAAGACGGTGGAATAAGATGGACACCATTACCCTAAGTACATGTATGAAGGCATGAATGGTGTGACTCTACTTTGTGTACAAAGAGATATGAAAAATTGTGCTCTATATGTGTAATGTGAACTGTAATGCATTTTGCTGTCATATATAACAAATTAAAATTTTAAAAAAAGAAAGAAAAAGGACCATGGATCACAATTCTTGATGGGAGGACAACTTAAAAAAAAAAATGGCAGACATTTTAGAAAACTGTCCCAAAGTCCAAAGCTTACTATTTTTTTTCTAATTTAAAGGCCAAGTCTTCTATTAATTCAACTCCTAGGAGATAAGTTTTAAAATTGATAGAAAAAAATATATATATAACCAGGAGTCTCTACATAGGACTTGGAAAGTGCCTGGGAACCAAGTTTGACTATAATCTATATACAAGACTCAGTAGTAGTGCTCAGCTCAAGTCCAGATATTCATTCAAAATCTGAAGTGTCTACACTGTGACTTGCCGTGCATCCTCATGTTTCAACCCCTTTTTTCATTCATTATTGTCCAGTTCTGGATGAATGCTATTTTTAGAATTTTGCATGGTAATATTAAATATAGTTTTCAAACTGACTTTTCAAACAGGGTACAGTTGTAAGTCTTAAAGTTAAAGGAACAGAAATGAGCATCATCGGGATAATGGGGGAGATGCCTTAAGCCTGAAGGAGGTGTCTCCCCAGCCTTCAGCCAGCTATGCAGCTGTGGAGTTTTTCTTTCTGTCTCTTCCTTGCTGAGCAGCAGCTGTCTGCACAAGAAATTCTCTCCAGATAGTCCCCAGAACTAGGGAACGTGTAGAGAAATAGCCATAGGGAGGCAGGCGCTGTCATTGAGCAAGGTGACAGGTTTTGTAAAATAAAAAACAGAACTTTAAAATAGCTAGTAGTGCTGACGCCTTTCCTTTTTAGTTGTTTTTGTGAACCCGTTTTGTTGTTGGTGGTGGTTTTTTTTTTTTTTTTTTTTTTTTGGTACTGGGAGATTGAACTCAGGGGCACTTGACCACTGGGCCACATCCCTAGGCCTTTTTTGTATTTTATTTAGAGACAGGGTCTCACTGAGTTGCTAAGTGCCTCGCCATTGCTGAGGCTGGCTTTGAACTCGTGATCCTCCTGCCTCAGCCTCCCAAGTGCTGGGATTACAGGCGTGCGCCACCGCGCCGGTCTGTGAACCAGGTTTTAAAGATCTCTATTTTCATTCCTTTATTTGTTCCAGCAGTCTTTCCTACTGTCTTCAGACAATGCATCTGAGTCCCTCTTATCACATTTCTCCAGTTATAAAAGAGGGAAATGACCTGGTGCCACTCACATATCCATCAGCTATATCTGGAGCAGCCTTGACATCCCAGGTATTGAACTGAGGACTGAAAGGTATAATGGTGAGCAAGACAGATCTAAAGTCACGGACAGACTCATGAGGTAGCCCACCCCTACATGGTCTAGTGGAAGACAAGAATGTAAGATGACTTGAGTTATAAATGAGGGAAGAATATGACTATGCCTGGAGAGTCCAGAAGGCTTCGTGGGGATGGTAACTTCTGTGTTAGTCAGCATTCCGTTACTATAACTAGTAACTGAAATCATCAACTTATTTTGGCTTAGAGTTTCAGAGGTTCCATTCTATGGTCAGTTGATCCCATTACTTTCAGACTTGTTGCGAGATAACACATCGTGACCAAAGAGTATGGTGGAACAAAATTGCTCACTTTATGTCCAATAAGTGACAGAGAAAGAGGAGAGAGGAAAAGACTGGAGTCCCAAATCCCTCTTGAAGGCATACCCCCAATACCTAGACTGCCTACTAAGCCCCATATCCTAAAGACACTACGATCTCCCAATAGCGCCAAGTTTGGGGCCAAACCTTCAACACATAGACCTTTGAGGGACATTTATCATCCAACTTAGAGCAACATCTAAACTGAGAGTGGGAGTTACATGAATATAATAGATGAAGTGAGGAGGGAGAGGGGTTTCCCAAGCCAAGAAAGCAGAATGAATAAAGTCTCCATTTTAGGTTCAACCATGCTGGTTCTTTGATTTCTTTTGCATTGCTTGTAAATGGATTTAAGATGGTAACAATGAACTCTTAAATCTCCGTACAATAGTGCAAGGAATTTGAAATGAGCCACTGGATATTAGCTCTGTAAATCTCTATTTTTCTGCATGTGGCTTTGTGCTTCTTCAATATTAGATTTTTTTTTTCTTTTCTTTTCTTTTTTTTTTTTTTTTTTACTTGTGTTGGGCTATTTATATTATCTGGCAGGGGGAGGTACATTTTAGCCAATGCTGTTTTTTATTTAAGATAAACCCTGTTGCCCTCTGATGCTCTAAGATGTGCCTTTGACCAGCCTCCTGACAGAGCTCCCATGCTTTAAACAGTCTTAGTTCCCATCACTTCTAACAGCAAAATGGCCACAAAGCTGTTTTAATTTTCATGTCTGGATAACCCATTAAGTAGTACATTTGTAAGCAATTTAAACAATGGCAAGACTGGTAATTATCCTCACTTTTAAAACTCTACCTTATTGAACAGGGCTTTGTTTCCCTGCACACTTCAGTCACTTCCACACAGAAAAAAAAAGGGGGGGGGGGGAATTCTCTAACTTTTTGCTGTCCTTAATAAAATGCACCAAACTGCCCTGTTTCTAATTCCATTTATACATAGACAGCTCTCTGAACTGGAGGACACTGATGCTCTGTGGGTCATAAGAAAAAAAAAAAAAAAGGAAAGTTGAAACTGAAGTTTAAATTTTCACTTTAAAAATAATATTCAGCATTTTCCAAAAAGATGGCTTTTCTCTCATCACCCCATCAAGTAGCATGAGAAGCAGCAACTGCCTAGACGAAAACATCCTCCTTCTGTCACCTCACTGAAGCTCCAGAGCTTTACCAATGATTGGGGCTACATTCTCAACCCAGTGCTATTGCTTTACACCCCTTCTAGGGTCTCACAGATCACAGCCTTTGATGCCTGCCCACAGCCAAACCCACTGCCATATCTCACTCTGACCCTAATTTTTTTTTTTTTTAAATAGAAAAGTACCCTTTTATTGAGAGGTAAGACAAGTATATTTACAATATCAATTGTTAGATTATATAATAATCTGACTGTGAGACTTTTTAAAGCAGCAGTTTTCTAGGGATTACAATTTATAAGGGGAAAAGAAAAACATTCCAAATAAGTTTCTGTTACAGAAAATACATTTGAACAATGACAGAAGCACTTAAGGCTAAGTAGTATTAGACCTTTTCCTCCATCTCTATGGGAATAATCAAAGTACATTTTTGTCACAAAGACAGAAGGCTGATTTGGGGGGGGGGGAGAAACAATAGGATAGGGTTTCTGTCTGACCCTAATTTTTATTTTTATCTTTTTGACTTCTGATCTCATTATTTTCTCCTTTTTTTTTTTTTTTTTTGTCCTTACCTCAAATTTTCAACTTGGTATAATGGAATTATAGTTACAGATTTAAAGTATCATCATATTTGGGGTTCTTGATTCTAAACCACCTGGTCTCGGACTAGTTATTTGTCCCCCAGGAGTTCTGTTCTCATGCTGTCCCCCACAGGGTAGATATATGTCCTACAGATCCAGTGGAAATTTATCTGGAATCAATAATATGCTTGTCTAGATCACAGACCTTAGCTTCAAGCACACCTGGGCTTTATACATTGGATCCATGAATTACCAGATGTGGATAGACACAAGTTTAAATACAATCCCTTAGCATTAATTTCCTCCTAAAAATGTTGATATTAATAGTAAATACCTCATGTACTTACAAGAACTAAATATGGAAACAGAAAATGATATCTACTTGTGGGCAAGTAGATATTATTATTGTTGTTGACATTGTTATCATTGTTAGTAGTGCTGTATAAACAGTAATAATAAATTATAATAAAGTGCTTTTAAATTATCTTTTTAAAAATCTCCACACTGCTTATCACCAGCTTTCTTCAGGGGACAAATGCATTAGAAACAAACACATTGATTTGATATGTTCATAGAGAAATAGTGAAGTAATTTCAAACTGGGAAAATAATCCAAGGTGCTGACACAGTTATGACCATGAAATATTTATATTATTTAGTACCTGTTCTAGGTGTTTGGCAAAAATTTCACTGATACTAGCAGAAAGGGAATCATTTAATATGAAATTCAATTCTGGTTGTCTACTTCAAAACCACCAACTTCCCCCAAGCAGAGTCTTGAGCTTTAGTTACTTGGGATAAACTAAGAATTTGTTAAAATATAGATTCCCAGAACCTTCCCCCAGATGTACAGATGCATAATGAACTAGGAATATGCATTTTTAAGAAGTACTTATATCATTTTTTGTGATGCAGTGTCCATTTCAAATGTGAGGACAATTATTCTAAATATAAAAGGTTAGTAAAAGTATCTAATAATCATTTTTAATAATCAAGTTTTACAATTGAATTGTTGTCTTATTAGTTGCTAAAGTCTATTTTACTCTTATCCATATAGATAAAAGCAGTGAAAGTGTTGACCTATGATAAAAAGAATTTTGTTGCTTCCTGACATTAGTTAGCTAAACAAACCATTTAGACTTAAGTATGCATTTCTGTGACCTTCTTGAGCTTGTTTCATGCTTCATTCTTGAGTCACCCATGACTTGAGTCCCCACCATGAACAGCTGCACATCTTTCCCAGTTAAGTGTCATTTTCTGCTGTGGTTGTGTATCCCAACTGCATGTCTCAAAACCCATCCAGAATCATGTTTTTATCCATGACCTATCACTACATCCCATGTAATTGGCTTCGCTGTGTAAGAATCTTTTTAAAAAATTGTCTCAATTTAGAGAAAAGTTTTATGCATGGGTAATAAATAGGCCCCAAGGAGAAAAGCTGAGTAAGAGCTAACTGTCTGCCACATCCACAGCCCATATTTCAATAATGTAATTAATTTGCTAGATACTTCATCTATGACACTACATTCTCTAGCAGACATCAGATGTACACCGAGTTGCTATTTAGACCAATGATCTAAGTGTCCTTTAGAACTTTATTACTAAATAGTAGGAACCTAGTCTTAGATGAAGCTGTGATAAATATAGAAAGGGATTAAATATAAATATTTAGAGCAGGCATCACAAAAAGGAAAATGTGTGAAGAAAGATGATCTCATTTTATGTTTCCCAGGACAGTCCCTAAAAAGATATTCTTAAAAGTTATGACTGCATACAGTAAACAGGTTGGAGCAAAAAGACACAGGTCTGGCTTATTGGGCACTTGGGACTTGTTCAAAGCTAACTAAATAAAGGCTCCAAGAGGCATCATGACATGATCCTTATGTAAGATGCATTCTTACATGCTGAATTTATGACAAATATAATTTGGTGCTTCTTGACTGGTGACATCTGGGCATTCTGGTACTATTCAAATGTTGTTGGAATAGTAAGGTTTAGAGCATAACCCACATTCTCCTGATGTTTATGTGCCAGAGTATAACAAAAGCAAAATTTTAATATCTAGCAAGCCCCTTAGTCATTAGAATACTAACATGCTTATCTCTATCCTTTAAAAATCAAATCATCTGCTGTCAATCTAAAATTGTTCTAAGGAAAGTTCTTGGCCTAAGAGCACATTAGATAAATTGGAAGAAACAATTGCTCGGCCAACATGGCAGTTTGAAAAATGCACTTCCCACAGGATACCCACATCCTATCTCCCAAAACCTGAAAAATATGTTGCTACATGTAGTCAAAAGAAGTCAGTTAATGTGATTAAGTTAAAGGTTTTGAGGTGGGAGATTTTCTTCTGTTACCCTGGTGGGCCCAGAGACATTGCTGGGGTCATTACAAGAGGGAGGCAAGAGAAGTAAAGTCAAAGAGAGGGGATGGAATAATAGTAGTCATGAGTGGATTGATGCACTTTGAAAATGAAGGAAGTAGACACAAGCCAAGGAATTCAGGTGACTTCGAAGCTAGTAGGGCAAGAAAATAGATTTTTTCCTGAGAGACTCCAGAGGACTGTAGCTCCATTTATACTGATTTTAGTCTTGTAAGCCCCAGTTTGAACTTTTGACATCCAGAACTGTAAAATAGAAAATTTGAATACGTTTAAGCAATTGTTTGTGGTATTACATTACAACAGCAATAGAAGACTAATATAGCCAATGTGCCTTAAATTGAGAAAAGCATGGTATGGTGTGTTATTATTTATAAAATAGATGCTGTTCTAGCTAACAAGGCTTACTGGGAGTTATTGTTATGCAGTATAATGCTAATTGAGCTTCCCTTGGGAGATATGAAGTGAACAAAGCAAGGTGAACTAAATAGACAAAGAGCTATAAAGTAACAAGAAAGGCAAAATGGGGCCAAGAGGAATAACACTAGACTAGAGAAAAGAGAAATTGATTATAAGCATTAATGGGTAAAATGAATGCTTAATTCATCATAACCATATGAAAATTGGACCATAGGGAAGTCACTTGCCCACTATTATAGAACTGGCAAATGACATATCAGAATTCGGACCCAGGAAGTCTGGCTTCAGAGTCTCTGTTCTTAACCTCTCTGGTTTTCAATCTCCCATGTGGCTTTAATATGACATGTTAGTTATGGTCATGTGTGAGTTCTTCAGATATGTCAAGGTCTAAAGATCTAGATTGGGAATATTTCTCATGCATTAGCCAAGATAACAACAACCAAAAAGAAAAAGAAAAAAAAAAAAGCTGGACACAGTGGCACACACCTGTAATCCCAATGGCTCAGGAGGCTGAGGCAGGATGACCACAAGTTCAAAGCCAGCTTCAGTGACTTAGCAAGGGCTAAGTAACTTAGACCCAGTCTCAATATAAAGAAAAAAAAAATGGCTTGGATGTGGCTTGGTTATTAAGCACCCCTGGGTTCAATTCCTGTTACTAAATAAATAAATACAGGAGAGTAAAAAAAGGCAAAGCAAGAGCAGCAGTGATCTGGATCCAAGAAATGTCATCAGGGCGTCAAAGCCAGCAAGTAGTCAGGACAGAGTGGCTAGATGCCAAATTCAAGGCAGTGTGGATGGTCAGGATGGCATGGTAGGGAGG
This sequence comes from Tamias sibiricus, assembly GCA_025594165.1. NCBI lineage: Eukaryota > Metazoa > Chordata > Mammalia > Rodentia > Sciuridae > Tamias > Tamias sibiricus. The sequence continues at coordinate 34,161,928 of CM046673.1, read as the reverse complement.
AGGGAGAGCAGGACTAGTTAGAGGAAAGAACACTTGAAGCCCAAAGCAACCTCTGCCTCAAACAGGACTGCAGCCAAAGGGTCTGCATAACTCTAAACACAGGAGAAGCCTCTTAGAGGGGACTTTAGGGATACAAGATCCTCAACAGACATATATTCACGCATGCACCAACAAGAAAAAGAAAGAAAGAAAGGAAAAAAAGAAACAAGAATATTTATAGAAACACTATTTCTAATATTCCCTACTGGAAACAGTAGAATGGATAAATAAATTGTGGCATATTTGCGTAATGAAATACTATTCAGTAATGTGAATAGATTTACAACTGCACTTGCAGATATGGTTGAATATTCTAAATATAGTGATGTGGGAAGGGAACCCACATAACAGGCACATGTTTTACTATTCTATTCTTGGTAAATTCAAGAAAAAGCAAAAGCAATTGAAGGTACTAGACATTCTGATAGCTTTTATCCTTGGCTCATGGAGTGGGAAGTATCTGGAGGAAATACAGGGGTGGCTGGTCTTCTGGAGTACAAATGATCTACATGCTGGTCACAAAGTCCAATTTCTGGAAATTCAATGAGTTATATAGTTAAATGTGCATTTTTCTATATTATGTTATGCTTTAGTAAAAAATATTAAAAATAGGAACATAGAGTTGTGCGATAGCAGGGCATGTTGAAAAAGGAAAAAAAATTGTGAATCTGAGCTGAGAATTAATCAAGCTATGTTCAGCATCTTTAATGCCTGCTAGAGAAAATTTTGATAGTGGGCTAAGAAAATTCAGGACTCTGTTTTTATTAGCTGGGCTTTATTGAACACCACTTGGCATCTGCATGCTTAATCACTGTGTCGGGGAATAAATCCTATTGCTTTCTGGAACTAATTACTAACCACATATCAATTGGCGTATCATTGGCGTCTCGTGATTTTTTTTTTTTTTTCAGTGACTGGTTTACTCATCAGAATATCTGTGGAAAGCTACAAATCACAGGTCTTAAATATGAATCCATGTTAGTTGTAAGAGATGGTGGTTTTGTGACTGTATGAACTAGACCAGCTTCTATTGTCTTACATAAACATTCCATCATCTCAGGCACTCATTTGTCTGTCCTTCTCCCACCATTTCTTTTTGAAATTCTCACAGTTTGATACATGCTATGATCACTTTGAGCTAAGAAAAAATTTTCTAAGAAAATTTGCTTCAGGAAGATGTTACTGTGACCATCAATTAAGCTTTTTTGGTTTTTTTTTTTTTTTGTTTTTTTTCCCAGTCATGGGAATTACAAGAGCAAACTTGGGTTGGGCAGGATGGGTGAAGACTAAAGGCCACAGTGAGGAACATGTTTTACTCAGTCTCAGGCATCTGTAAGCTTTGAATGGTTAGATTAAAAGAAAGTCGGAAAGCTGTATTGTCTAAATTGTAAAATAAAAAATTTAAATTAAATTTTAAAACATGTAAAACTGTCAACAAATTCAAATTTTCAGACTTTGAATAAGCAAAAAAACCTATCTGTATAGGCAAGACTGAGCTCACACCTAACTAGTTTGTCTTCCACAAGTGTGATTTTATTCACTCCTCAAAAATGTTCTGTGAAAGTGGCATTGTACATAAAAGGAAACTGATTCAAAGAAAATAATGCATTGGTCAAATTTGCACATCCAATAAGAGTACCAACCAAGGCCGAGCACAGTAGTGCATGCCTGTAATCTCAGTGGCTCAGGAGGCAAAGCAGGAGGATCAAAGCCAGCCTCAGCAATTTAGCAAGGCGCTAAGAACTCAGTGAGACCCTGTCTCTAAATAAAATACAAAACTGGGCTAGGGATGTGGCTTAATGGTCAAGTGTCCCCGAGTTCCATTCCCAGAACCAAAATAAAGTATCAACCAAGGAAAAATCCAAGTCTAATTATCCAAATTACTATTCTTTTTTTTTTTTTTTTTTTTTTTTTTTTAAAAAGATAAAGACTCATTACACAGAACTGATATTGGGGACACCAATCAAATTGTTTTTTTTTTACAATCTACAGAAAAGGTAGAAGAAATATTCATGTTATTTTCAGAGGAATACATTTTGGGGAAATTGGTTTGAAATTGTAAACTACAAATAGAAACACATCACTCAGTACTGAATTCTTCTTGGTTATTCTGACAAGCAAACAAGCAATAATAATATTTGTGACAATATCTTTCCTTATAATGACACAACAAATAAGCCAATTACCTTATGTTAGACAATCCAAGTCTCAAAAAGGGATATGATTTTAAATTATATCAAGGTAACAAGTGACAATTATATCTATATAACAAGCATCCAATGGAATGGACTTCTGGAAAGTCAGATTCTGACTTTTCAGTTTTAATTGTTCCAAATTTTCCAAGTGTTTATCCTCAATATAGTTTTCCAATCAAAAAGCTTTAACACAATTTCTGTGAGACCATTCATATTTTGTCTGAAATTGCTTCTGTTTTCAATAAATGAAGAAACACAAAAATGAGTTATTTGGAGAACAAAAATAAAAACACTAGGAAATACTGATTACTCTGTTAATAATGTTCCAAATTGGCATTAAAATGTGACTTGTCTTTGAAGAAAAGGGAAACTATTTCTAAATAGAAGCAAATGCAGTTAATTAATTACATGTGACGAGACAAGATGATCTATTGTTTAATAATATTTTCAAAGGTTTTGTCTGCTTTCTGGTGGAAGGAGGTCCACCATGCTTGGTGTGTCCCAACCCTTCTACATGGCCACACAAGAACCAGAGTTCTGATCATCAATCTCTAAAAATTGTTAGGCTCTTGGCTTCACACACATTCATAGCTTTAGCTACTTCAGTTACATTGTTTTACTTCCTAAACTATTTGCTTAGTTATATATGGAAAAGTGGATATATGTTAATATCATTCTCCAGATGTTCAGTATCCAGCAAGCCACATGGGACTGAATTGAATGCAAACTCATTTTCAAACCCTATTATCCAGTAAAGTATTGCCCTTTCCCTCCCTTACATTTTATTCCTTACTTTTTTTAGCTTTCCATAAGTACTTTAATAAAGACCTGCCAAATATGACCATCTTCCTTCCAAGAATGGAGAGTCAAGCCTTGACAGCAAACCAAGAATGTGAATTATGTTCCCTCGAACTCTTTACTGCATGTTTTGGCCTAGACATGAACACAGACATATTTACTAAGAGCATGGCTTCACCTCTTACTCTAGGCATCCTATAGTTTCATGGCTGACGATATCAGGCACTTACTTCCAAGGAAAATGATGACGACAACAACAACAACAAAAAAAAAAAACAGAAGACTTTTGAAAAATAGAAGACTTTGACCCTAGTTAGTGTTTGCCCTTGGTGGGAAAAAATAATATATTCACCAATTTCAAATTCATTACTATATTGAGAGTTGTGGGGGAAAAGGGAAAAGTTATATATGATATTCATACATATATACATTTATAAACATACATGCAATATTATCTCCACCTTAGGGCAGCCTATCATCTATAAATAAAAAGAGTGTAAAATTAGTTTAAATACTTATAAATGTTGCTTAGATTTTTATTTTAAATAGTCCATGATAAAATTAATAAGCTATTATAAAGTTTTGGAAGCTAAATAAATATAAGGCTGATGAAATACTATTAGATATTTCAGAGACTGGGAGAATGGTAATGCTTATTTCATGAGCCTCGAAATTGTCGGGTCAAATAGGTGATGGGATAAGGAATATTCTCATCTGTAAGACCATTGAAAATATTATTTTTGTTAATAAATGATGCATAAGGATAGTCTAAAGATATTCTGAAAGGGTCTCAATACTGGATTTTGTTGTTTTTCAAGTGGTTATTATACCACATATAATGTGCCAAAGCTATGCTAGGTCCTCAAGAAGTGTCATCCTGTTGAGCAGCCATCCCCACCTGTAGTGGATGGAGTCTGTCATGCAAATGGGAAGCTCACAGATATGTACCATGAATATGTGGAGTACCAAGGGCCACACTACAGAGTCTAAGCATTCCAAATTTGACCTTCCTCTTGCAGTAGGGGCTGCTTTCAAATCCTGTCTCAGTAGCAAATGCCATGGGGAAGCAGCTGCAAACATTAATTATTCAGATATCTACACTGCAATTGCACATGAGAGTTACAAGATAATCTCTGCCACTAGACCCTGGGCTTCTACTCCACATGAAATGTTCCCTTCCCACACTGTATCTTTGCCCTGATATGACCCTGTAGGCAACTGCCAATAGTTATCCCTTGTATGTATTCTCCCAGTTTCTCCCAGTGTTGACTTTCTTTTTCTTGTTGATTACAGACATTCCTGATATATTCTGCCCACTAATTGTCATTTTTCATAAGTAATGTCTCCAAGGATCTCATCTGACTGCCAACTTTGTTTACAGTGACATTCATTGAAATAACTGTAATTCTGATACAGACAAGTTTATTAATTTTTTGCCTTATGAATTGTAACAGGAAAAGTGGGGCTTATTTTTTTTTAAACTCCTTTCCCACTAGTCTGTTATGAAGACTTTGGAATTGGCTATGCCCTGTTCTTCCATATGAAATTTAAAATAAGCTTGTCATTTTCTTAAAAAAATCTTCCTGTAAAATTTTGAATTTATAAACTAATTTTTAGATACTCAACATCTCTATAGTGTTAAGTAATTTCAAAGAATGCATATATCTCCATTCATTTGGTCCTAAAGTAGAGGTTAAAATTTCCTCCCTAAGGTTCCTGTAAGGTCTTTGTTAAGTTAGTTCCTAAAAGATGTAAATGTTTGAATGACATCTTATTTTTGTTTTATAATGTCTGATTGATTATTATTATAAAGGATCATTATTAGTTTCTGAATATTAAACTTTTTTCTGCAAACTTCCTTTACTCCATTACTAATTCTAATAATTTCTTAATTTGGGGTGGCTGTTTGTAGATGACTAAGTCACTGCAAATAATATTTTTGTCTTTCCACTTCCTGTGCTTATAACATTTATTTAGTCCTTTAATCGACAAAGCCTCCCAAACTATGTTGAACAGGGGTAAGGATGAAAGACTTCCTCATCTCTTTCTGAATTCTAAAGGAAAATAGATCTAAAGCTTCTCTTCATGTTTGATGTTTGCTCTAAGTTTCTGGTGTATATAGCTTTTCTGAAGGAAAAGTATTTCCCTCCTAATAGTACTTTTTGGAGTATCTGTCCTTATAAACAGGTGTTGAATTTTATTGTATTTTTTTTTACTATAACAGATGAGATATGCATGTGAATTTTTCTCCAGTCTATGATGTGGTGGCCAGGCCCAGAACTTGGCACAAGCACAAAGAGGCCGTGAGTCCTGGGACAGGGTCCTCACTGACTGCACCTCTATGCCACAAACTCCTCACCCCGGTCATAATCCCAGGGCTCATTAAAGTACACAGATATTCTAAAGTTAAACTTTCTTCCCATATCTTGAATAATCTCTAATTGATCATGATGCATTTTTAATACTATTTGATTCTGTCAGTTAATATTTTATTTAGAAGTTTTGCACCTATCATCATAAGTGAAATTTGCACATAATTTTCTTTCTTTTATAGTACTCATCTGGTCTGGAAACTTTAGCATCTTAAAATGAGAAGAATTTCCTTTTTATTGTAAAATTTTTTGGAAAGATTTGTACAGTACAGGTACTAACCTACTCCTCTCCACATTTCTGGATATATAATATATTATGAAGAGTGAGTTTGAAAAAGTCACTTCTGTATCACTGGACCTCAATCTTCTTTACCTTCAAAACAGATATAATTAAACTTGTCCTGTAGATATAAGGAGAATAGAAAAGATAATTTAAAAACAATACACAGATCTGAATGTTAATATCCAAAGCAGATGTTTCCTTAATAGCAGTTTGATACCTGTTTGAGCTTCATTAGCTTTGGGGACCATTTTTGTCTCCTCTACCACTGCCTTCTCTAAAATTTCAGTTTTCTCTTGCATTTACTTTTACATTCTCTATAATTTACTTTTACTTTATATGTAATATAATGTCTGTTGCTCCCTTTCATTTCAAGCACAGTCCAACTCTAGCTCCTTCTGATTAGTTACTATATGTTGAGATGTGGTTGAATCATATCCTTGAAGAATTAATCCTTATGCTTTCTATGTATCTAATGTATTTCCTCTTATCTCATGATCCTTGTCTTCAGGCAGATATTTAGAGAGCATTATAGTCATTACCTCAAGGAAGGGATGGAATGGTAAAAGAAAAACAAAGGAATATATTGCCATTTCTTTTCTTTCACAAATCTACATTTTCAAGAGGAAAATTTAGTTACGTGAGAGACAGAGTGGGCTACAGAGGTAGTAGCTGGTCTGGAACCTGCCCCTCCTCTGAGATCAGTTCAGAGGGTACAGATAGAATAGGAACCTCAGAAAATGTGGTAAATTACACTACAAGCGTAACATATATTGTCTTCTCCAGGCAGACCAGGAAATTGGCAAGATGCCAGAGTACAATTAGTGGTGTGGTATGTAAAACAGATGGGATTTATATAGCCTTATGGTGGCCTGCTCCCCCAATATGATATAAAAGCAGGGTTGTATCCATGGAGAGCATGGAAATATGGAAGGGTCATAGGTGACCATGTTTCCAAATCACAGTGTGTTCCAGATTTGGATAATGACTGCAAAAACCAAAAGAGATCTGAGAGGTAAGTGAGAAAGAACTAACTCCAAGAAGCCTGGTGGTTGGGTTGAAGGCTGGTTGTTGGGAACAACTCAGGAAGAATCAGCACCCAAAGACAGGCAGGAAGGAGGACGTGTCAGTGGGTGCCACCAGGAATTGCTGGTGGGCCAGCCTCCTGCTTCCCTTAGGCCTTGACATATCATGGAAGCCCACCAGAACTTTGATACCACTCCAAGGAATAGGCAAGGGAGAGTATTTGGCCAAGCTAAAGTTTCCACCAAGCAGCCAGATGGAGAGGTCATGATGAAATTGTGTTTTGTATGGAAAAATGGAGTTGTACTTCTTGAACACTTGCTTGTGAAATAAAATTGCCATCAATGACCACATCTATGTCCCTTTTACCCCCTCCCTCCAAATGCTTATCAGAGATGTGACAGTGTGGTCTTTGGAACATGCCTTCTACCTGTTATGACTTTCTACCTGTTGTCTCAGTCTCCATATTGCAGCTGGGAGTGTGGGCTTTATTGGCACTTATTAAATAATGAAATGAAACAATGCCTAGTTTCATAAGGCCTATTATTCAACTAGTATTTGTATTTTATCTATTAGTTGCTTAACTCTAACTTCATAGAGAATATGTGGGCAGAATACCTACAGAAATTGAAAAGAAAACAAAGAGCTTGGAGAAGGTGTTTGTTGGAGAATTATTAATACTGTTACTGCTAATTATGAGTCTGGGTACATAATTCCCAGGAAATGACTGCAATCATCAAAACTTTCAGCCTGATGCTCACTACAATTAACCAGGGCAGGCCTTTGATTGCTTCAAGTACAAATTCTTTTTTTTTTTTTTTTTTGACAGTACTGGGGATTGAACTCAGAGCCTCACGCTTGCCAAGCAAGGGCTTTTACCACTGAGCCATATCCCCAGCCCTCAAGTACAAATTCTTGTCAGCACTTTTTATCCTCATTTACAGCTTCTCAGGCATCAGCTATTTAAACCCATACCTTAACTATCTCTTCCTGTAGCTGCCTGACGTACAGCCACAATGCCGTGGGAGAAAAACTCAGAGGCAGAATGAAGATGAAAGAAGGTTTTTCTATTAACTATCTCTCATAACTCTAACACTGGCTCTTTCACCAACCTCTCTGGCTCTTTACTTCTTCTGACTACTGACTCTTTACTTCTTTACTTTACTACTTTACTTTCTTTTACTTTCTTAGAGCTTAGAGAGAGAGAGAAAGAGAGAGAGAAATTCTTCTTTCTTCTTCAGCTTAGAGAGAGAGAAAGAGAGAGATTCTTCTTTCTTCTTTAGCTTAGAGAGAAAGAGAGAGAGAGATTCTTCTTTCTTCTTTAGCTTAGAGAGAGAGAAAGAGAGAGAGAGTACTTTTACTTTCTTCTTCAGCTTCAGCTTCTTCTTTCTTCTTTCTTCTTCGGCAGCCTCGGCCTGACTCTGACCAGCAATTACTTCTTCTATTTGGTTTCTCTTCTGACCGAACTCTTAACCGCTCTGACTCTTATTTCTTCTTCTGACTACGTTCTGGCTGCTCTGACTCTTTTCTTCTTCTCCGACCCCGAACTCTTCTTTCGACCGACTGAGCGACTGCACGACTGACTGAATTCATTCCGCTTCTGACCGCTTTCACCCGGTTATATACCTTTAGCTTTGCGGGTGCGTCACGTGCATTTACAGGTGCGTCACGTGCATACTTATTATCAGGTGGAACTCATGGCTTCCAGCTAAACGCAATAGCCATCTCCCTGATTGGGGCTCCTTCATCTTCCAAAGGATACCCACCATATTTGTTACCTAATGGAAGAGAGGAAATCTCACAAACCTATACTAGGAATAATTGGTATTTCCTGTAATGTACCATCACCAACAACTACCTGAAAGCAAGAACGAGTTTTGTGTGCTTGCTTTTTTAGTGCTGAGATTCTGAAAAAAGCAACAAATTTGGAAAGTCAGCCTCAGTTTATTTTCTTCTGCTTGGCATATGGCATTGATGAATCAATAATGGGATTATTATTAAACATCCTATAATTTTTCTTTACCTCATGATCAAAATTTTACCATTACAGAATTTCCCCTCTAAGCTCTTTGTGCATTCGATTGTCAAGAGTTCCCTCTGCCTAACACCTTACAGAAATTTGAACGTGAAAGTAGGGGAGATTGTGCTGGAATGGCTTAGTAATATCTGAGGGCTTTGCCTCATCTCACCATCTCATCTATACAAAGAAAGTGAAGCTTAGTCATTTCTGGTTAAATCGGCATGTCATACATTGTTGGGAATGGACTCCTTTTCAAACATTGCCTCCGTTTGGTCTCATCAGTAGATTCATCTCTTTGAGACCAAATATTCAGAAAAGGATCTCAGTGTACTTTTTAAAATTTTTTTAAAATTTGTTTTAATTAGTTATACATAACAGTAGAACGCATTTATACGCTGTGATGTATCATACATAGATGCGATATAATTTCTCATTTTTCTAAGTGTACATGTTTGCAAAATCATATTGGTCATGTAGTCACATATATACAGACAGTAATAATGTCTGCTTCATTCCACTATCTTTCCCATCCAATGTACTTTAAAGAATATTGCTGATCAAAGTTTTTATGATAATTTTACAGATAGGAAAATGAAGAGGAAATGGAATGTACATGTTTGGGGTAAAGAAGAAGGTGAGAATGAAAACCATTTCTGAAGAATAGAGACCTCTGAAAGTCAGGTTCAATCTTACAAGTTTACGTATACTTTTCTGGCTACACTGCAGCAGACATGATTAGGTAAAGGCTTATTGATTTCAAAACCATAGCACTAGGATCTTTTCTGTTTAATTATCTCCTTCTAAGTTAAAAACTGAACACTTTGGTAAATGTTTTTCAATACAAAGGAGTATTTAGTACCCTTGGAATCGATGGCAAGTTCAAACTGTACATGACAAGAAATGGCCACTTTTCATCCATCTGTTCTAACAAAGTCAATAACCAACTTCTGGGAATCAGTCACTGAAACACAGAGATGAGAAAAGCCCAGTCTCTGGTCTTAAGGACCTCAGAGTCTAGAGGAAAAAAGCAAACACAATAGAAAGTAGAATAGATATATAAACAAGAATCAAAGATAGCCTGGAGGAAATAACTCTTAAAGGAAAATTGTAAAAGAAGGGATTACTCATTAAAGGAATAACTGAGCTAAATTCTGAAAGATGAATAAATTTTTAGGGAAATAAAAACAGAATTTTTGCAGTGATAACAATATAAGTGAGTATATTTGGGATATAGTACAGAAGCTATGTTCAACATAATGTAATAGGTATTTCTAGAACATAATGGGTAAGTGGTGGTAGTGGTGGGAAGGGGTTAGACATACAAGATATATTAAATAGGAATGGAGAGGAATATCTTTAAAAACATTTGACTAGATCTAAATGCTCATGAAGAGAATGTGAAGCATTTGAAGGAGAGAAAAAAAGTGACTGGGTTTGCAGCTGGGTTGAGAGTAGATTGGATGGCCGAAATGAGTGACTTGTCCCAAGGGAGATATTTGTGAGAACCTAGAAATAGTGTCAGTGAAAAACAGTCCTATTAAGAGAGTAGGATCTGGAAAGAAAACAGCAGCATAACTTTGTATAGTTGAGCAACATTTAACAGAATCTGGTGATGACTGGTGTGAAGAGCAAGAGAGAATTTGACTCTGGCTCATGTAACTGAGTGGATTTGGGTGTCATCAATTGAGAAGGAAATAAAACGAGGAGCACGTTGAATCTGAGAGGCCAAAAGACATCCAGATATCAGGAGATAATGGGGAGCCTGACTGCAAAGAGTTTAGGGAGACAACCAGTGTCAAGATACGGAAAACATCAAATTCCTTTCTTTGTGACTTGATACCCACCTCATGGTAGTCACTAAGCTAGACACAGTGGACCCTTTGTAGGCTGAAAGGCTTTGGAGTCTACGGAACTGACAAAGGAGGCACACATAGTTGTGGACACTCAGCACTGAAGGAGGAAATGCAAGGTGTGAGGAGACCACAGAAGAGGATTCCGAGCAGTGGTGGTCATGATGTGGCGTCAGGTACCGTTGAGAAAAAATGAAGAGCTAAGACCTGAAGAGTTACTCACAATCTACCGGGCAAAAAGAAAAGAACCTTTAAGAAATGTTCAGTGGGCTATGACTAGGCAGCAAGAGTAAAGATGGTGCCCTTGAGGAACTGTGAGAAGTCCCACCGCTGGAGTGTGAGGAGGCAAGGAGAAGAGCAGGAGCTGAGGCTGGCAGGAGCATGGTGTGCATCACCTCCCAGAGGTTAAACTCTATCTGGTGCACAAAGGAAAGAAGGTGTTTTAGTCAACTTTTTCACTGCTGTGACTAAAAAGACCCAACCAGAACAACCATACAGGAGGAAAAATTTATTTGGAGGCTTCCGGTTTCAGAGGGCTCAATCCATAGAGAGCAGGCCTCACTCCTTGGGGCTCAAGGTGAGGCAGGACATCATGGTGGAAGAGTGTGGCAGAGGAAATCAGCTCACATGGTGATCAGGAAGCAGGGGGAGAGAGAGACTCCACTCTCCAGATACAAAATATATACCCCATAGCCACATCCCCAGTGAACCACTTCTTCCAGCCACATCCTACTATTTCAGTTACCACTCAGTTAATCCCTATCAGGGGATTAATTCACTGATTGAGTTAAGGTTCTCATAACCCAATCATTTCTCCTCTGAACCTTACTGCATTTTCTCATACAAACCATAAAAGAAGGCCATTTGCAGGATGCTTAGCAGGATAGTGATACAATCAGAGTTGTGTTTAAGAAACTTACTCCAGCTACTCTGTGGAGAATAAGAGGTTAAGAAAAGTAAGCCCGGACGTGATTACCTAGGGAAAAGACAACAAATTGATTCAACCTGCTAATGTGCACTGGCCTGTGGAGTGCTTTTAAAAATTTCATTTAATTCTGAATTAGTTTTGAACATTTAAAAAGCAGAAGCTCTCGTACAAGATTAGGGTAACAAGGCTTTTGTTTGGTTTTGTTTTTAATTAGAAGATCTGGCAATCCTGGGCCCACATTCCTGAGCTGTCTAGGATCACATGGAGCTGAGTTGTCAAAAATCTGACCTGGTTGTACAAGGCAAGTGCTCCTCTGCCAAGGCATTTAGCTTGCTTTTCCAGCTCCTGCTTTACCTGGAGAGAACACATAGAGTCACAAAGAACAAGATATACACATGGTCTTAAAGTGTCTTTCTATAGATAACTTATTATTGCAGCGAAAAAAATCTTAAATATACAGAGAAATTGGACAATACTTTAATCTGGTAATCACAATTAATGTCAATTGGACATTATGTGTCTCTGCATGTGATGTCCTAAGAAATTCACAGCATTATTATGCAGTATCAATGTTGACCAAAGTAAGGTCAAAGGGAGGCTGGTCTAAAATCAGAGAATCTTGGGACTTAGAGAATCAGGTTAGGAACCACTTTATTAGCTCTGGAATGTTTTGGAATTTCTCTTACATGGGATGGAAAAAGATTTTTACCTCTTTTTTTTTTCTTTTTCTTTTCTGAGTCTAAAGACACCTAAAACCTAATTCAGACATTTAAAAGCACTCTGAACTCTTGATGAAGAGAGAATACCCAAAGAGTATTTTGCAGGAATTTTAGAAAGACTAAGAAATTAGAAAACTCATCTATGAATATGTCACATATTCTCAGTTCTTTTACTGTTATAAATGCTTCTGCTATTAAACAAAAACACACACAAATAAGTAAAGAACTCTTTTAAGAAGCCATTTGAAGAACAATAAAACAAACCTAATGAAATGAAGTGAATTAATAAAGTTAGAAGCAGAAAATAAATAATTAAAGGAACAGACTGCATATATCAAAGAACAAGTCCTTAATGAAGAAAATGATTTTTTTCTGCAAAGGTAATCTTAAAAAGAAAGTAGAGAACATAAATTTACAAAACTAGATTTAAAAATGTAACCAGATAAATGGATATTGCTTTCAAAGTATAGGAAAATAATATATATTACCAATTCTTCTAATAATATCATAAAATTGTTCACAGATAAAATATGAAACAAATAGTCATAAAAGAAATTGAAAAAACTACCAAGAATAAGGTACAGGAGAAAGATTTGGGCTAGATTTAGTTTTATATAATCTTGTTAGTTCAAAGAATTAAAGTCAGAGAATTATCATATAAACTTTTTCTATTTCTGAAAACAACTGAAAATTTCATAGTTCATTATTACATTTCATAGAGAATCTGGTGTGTGCTACTGAGGATTGAACCCAGGGGTGCTTTTACCATTGCATCACATCCCCAGTCCTTCTTATTTTTTATAATTCTCACTAAATTGCTGAGGCTGGCCTCAAACTTTCAATTCTCCTTCCTCAGCCTCCCAAGTCTCTGGGATTACAGGAGTGCACTATCACAACTGGCAATAAGCCTAATCGCAAAGCTGAAATTGAACAGAAGGAAACAAACACAAAATTTTGAAATGAAGTAAAACAAAACATAAAAACAAATTTCACATCATTTCACAATGAATTTATGATATGCAAACTTTTCTGTGTAAATTATATATCTGTATAAAAAGTTAAAATATAAAAGTATGACTCTTTCCAATATAAATTCTAAGCTCTTAAATTATGGTTAGCTGAATTTAGCAGCTTATTAAGAGGAATGTTGCATGAAGAGCAAGTAGGATAGTCTAAATTCTTATATTTGCATACAGTTTCTTAGAACTGTAATAATATAATTTATTATATCAAATGAAAATTTACATGGTGGATTAAAAGGTCACTTGAATATAACTACATTACATAGAAAATCTGGAACTAGAAATAGAAGGAACATAATAACAATGGTTAAAAAAAAAAAAAAAAACTAAAGCTAGCTGAGCATACAAGAATAAAAATGAAAACATTCCCACTGAAATAAGAGACAAAGAATTGAACTATTGCCACTCTTATTTTTAAGCCTTGTTTATTTTTTATTTTTATTTTTATTTTTTTTTTAGTTTTTGACAGACCTTTATTTTATTTATTTATATGTGGTGCTGAGAATTGAACCCAGTGCCTCACACATGCCAGGCAAGTGCACTACTGCTAAGCCACAGCCACATCCCTTAAGCCTTATTTTGAAGGAGTCAATCAATGACATATAACAAGAAATACAAATAAAATGTTTAACAATGCAAAAGAGGACATAAAATTATTAGTTAGAGGTTGTGTCATTGAACTGAAATGTGAGAAGAACCTGCTAGAAAAATCATATAAATAAACTAATAAAATGCCCAGAGATAAAATAAATATGTAAAAATCAATAGCTGCAATGAAAAATAAAAGATCATTCACAGTAAAATACAAAGTATTTAATACCTAGAAATGTATTCAAGAGAAAACAGCACACAAAATGATTTTGTAAGACAAATAAAAGAGTTGCTCTGCCCAGTATACTAGTATGAAAATAAATTTTCAAGCAAATTTAAAATTTTAATACGATGCCCATAAAAATGTCAAGGCGCTTTTTTTCATCTGAAAATTTTGCTCATAAAATTCATTTTAAGAAATATAGAGTTAGAACTGAAAGAAAAACATGCCATTAGATAGGTTTGATTCTCTGCTACTGGGCAAGCTTGCAGCTCAAAGTCAGAAATTGGCTAAGAAATTGGCCTAAGAAATCAATTATATTTTTCGTCTCCTGAGTCCATGACAGAGAAATTCTTGGCTATTATGCCTTAATCAAATCAGGCCTACCCTTACTTGGCAAGCCTTGGCATCCTCTGGGTTGCACTCGGGGTGAAGTCCACAGGAATCCCTTCTGAAGCTCTTCAGTCTCCCCTCCATCCACAATCCTGCAGCTGCACAGCCCTGAATCCTGGAAAAGAGCAGGATACTTCCCATCAAGTCTTTCCACTTGCTGGACTCTTTTTGTGTACTACTATTCCTTTTCTTGGGATGTCAATTGTTAGTGTGTATTTTTCCTCTACTTTCTTCTTATTCTTCAATTCTCATTTCCAATGTTAGATCTTCAGAAGGAAGATCCCACTTTCTTATCTAAAATATCCCCTCTCTGACTTTCCTATCTAAAATAATGATGTGTTATATCCATGTATGTGTTTTCTTCACAACTCTTTGTACATCAAAGTTCTTTAAATCCTGTCTACTTGCTCATTGTTCTGTATCTGCCTCATCTTATCAAATATAAATTTCTCAAGGGTAAGAGCATGCATGGTTTACTTTTCTTTTTCCGTTGTAAATCTTTATTTTCTAGAATGGTGCCTAGGATATAGACTATATGTACTCAAAACTTTCTCCAATTGAATGAATAAGTCAATTATTTACCTCATATTATAGAAGACTATGTTTAGACAAAGAGAAACCTTCATGATATATCAAGTGAGAGAAGTATTACAAATAGGTTATCTCAATTTTAAATATATCTATACATCAGCATATAGAGTTAAATACCAAAGAAAATAGAATTAAAAACCCTAGAAGAGCATATGTCAAAGCATAACAGCTAGTGTTATATCATTCTAAGTATTTTGTTTGGATACTGAAATTACAGATTATTTTTATTTCCTTTTTCAATAATTTGCTGGATTTTCTAATTTTTCGCTATATATACATACACACACACACAAATATTTAAAAGCACTAAGCTATCTCAATAGAGCCATTTTTAAAATTTGTTCTTTTTAGATATACATGACACTCGAGTATATTTTGACATATTAAACATACATAGAGTATAACTTATTCTAATTAGGATCCCATTCTTGTGGTTGTACATGATGTGGAGTTACCCTTGTTGTATATTCATATATGAACAGAGAAAAGTTATGTCCAATTCATTCTACTGTCTTTTCTATTCCCTTCCCCCCTTCTTTGTGTTCCCCTTTGTCTAATCCCATGAACTTCTATTCCTCCACACCCCCCACCCTGCCTTATTATTTGTTAACATCCACATATCAGAGAGAACATTTAGCCTTTGTTTGGGGGGAGGGGGGGCTTGGCTTATTTTCCTTAGCATGATAATCTCCTGTTCCATCCATTTACCAACAAAAGCCATAATTTCCTTCTTCTTCATAGCTGAGTAATGATGATTTTTTTTCCAGAGTTCTTTTATTCGCTTTTATTTTTTAAATGCATCTTTAATTCTGCCTGGGAGAGATTTTCATGGGAACATCAGACTTGGGTTGAAATCCATTTGCCCCTAAAGTGTAACTGATCTGGGAAAAGTCATTCAACTTCTCTGAACTTCTTCACATAATGGAAATAATTTTCAATGGAAATAATTAAAACTCTCTAACTTGAGATGACAGTGCCTTAAGAGAGAATTATGGGAAAGAAAGTGGGGAGCAACTCCCCCACCCCTGCCATCTTCCTTTCTCTTCTCCTGTCATTTTTACTTAAAGGTCTTTTCTCTCCCCTCCCCTTGTTTGATTTGCATACCTTCAACTCTGGATTTTATCTGATGACTCCTCTTAAAATGAAGTCTGGTTCATTCTTTTGAAGAGGCTCTGGGCTCTATCAGAAGTAAAGTAGCATCCATGGGACCAGAGAAACCAAGAGACTTCAGGATGCCTAGCAAGTTCTGTTTCTAAATTCTCACTACCATCTTCCTCTCTCTCATTATATCTCCTTTTGAGTTTTCTAATTCCCGGGGCCAGGGAAAAAATAGCAACCTTTAGGCTAGAGTTTGAAAAGATAAGGGAAAGAGAAATTATCATATAAATAATATTCTACATTACCTTTCCCTAGTGGAAGAAGAGGTCAGAAACTTCAAAATTCAAGATTGCAAAATATTTGGCATATGTGGAGTAGTGGGTGTGTGGAATCTAATTCCACACAGGAAAAATAAATAAATTTGATTTTTTTTCCTCTAACTGAGGTAAGATTTAAACACTGAAATGTTTGGATTTGGCTGGCTTCGTTCAGCAGCACTAGGCATTTCCATTTCATGAGGAAGAACAAAACTAGGCAAATAACCTGAGAGTGAATAAAGACAGGTGGGATGGAGATGGGCACTTACATTTTACCTCCTATAAAAAGAATATTTTCCTGTTGCATGTTTATAGGCTGGGGGAGGCTGTTGAAAAAAAAATATTTGTTGATAAGTTGAATCCACACTTATGAAACTCATTGGTAGAAATTTCATCAGGAAAGCAGCCTAGATTCTTATTAGATTTTACATTAGGGAGCACCTAAGCTTTTAAGCATTGAAGTAGAAAACAGCTACCTATAGAGATGACTGAGTGTGGTACTGGACTTCCTTCCGGGAGACTGTGTCTCTCTTGAGGGAAGAAAGGATGTGCAGCAGGAGACTGCAGCTAGACAGTTGTTTTATTTTCTTCAGACCCTGAAAACACAACCCTCAGGTGTGATTTTGTTCATCATTACCCCATCATTTCTACCCACCAGGAGAAACAGATCCCCATCCTCTGCCTGATTCTCCTTCAATTTCTAACTCTTCTCAGATGAAATATCCCACTCTCTGCAGCCTGGTGAGGATGCGCAATACATTATTGTAAGTTGAAAAGGAACAAATTTTATGTAACTGTCACTGCACACAATGCAGAAGAAATGTACTACATTTAGAAAACAACACTTAAAAATATACACTTAAAACTCAAATTAGCTATTATTTTTCTTAAAATACTTATCTTTCTAGCTTGTAGATTCCTTTCAGGATAAAATAAAATCCACACTTACAAACTTTATTTCAAGTTGTTTTCAATTTGTCGAACTTGTAAACATCTCCCCTGCCCCAGGAGCAACAGGATAAAGAATGAGAAGAGGAGGAGGAGAAGGCTGGCCTCTTGTGGATAAAACTTAGCTACAGATGACTAATTTTTACAAGCTAATAACCTAGAATTTGAATCCAGATATATATAATTCTAAAGCCCATTATCTCCCCCACTGTCTTGAAGTGTGAGATGACTCCAGAAATAAACATTTGCAGTAGGATCAGTCCATAGTCTATTCATCAGAAGTACCCATGGAAAAACACTTATATAATTGGGAAAAGATTCTTGAATAAACCTGCCTGTCCCCATCCAGCCCCCTGTGCTGATCCTGGTGTGAGCTTCTTGGTGCATGATGAGATGGCAACTATGAAGGACAAGAAAGAAATGAGTTTGTGTTGTTTCTGGGAGGGAGAGGGGATGATGATGAGCAAGACACCTGTCAAGCTTTCCCAAGTGGGACATCTGTGTAAGCAGCTCAAAAACCTGAGTAGAGGTCAGATGGGTTCAGTTAGGCAGATCTGGGAACTGAAGAGGCAGGTTGGGTTCTGATGAAATATGGATTAATGCCAGGCACAATGGCTCAGCTGAGGCAGGAGGATTGAGAGGTCAAAGCCAGCCTCAGCAAAAGCGAGGCGCTAAGCAACTCAGTGAGACCCTGTCTCTAAATAAAATACAAAATGGGGCTGGGGATGTGGCTCCATGGTCAAGTGGCACTGAGTTCAACCCCTGGTATCCACCACCACCACCCCCCCCAAAAAAAAAGAAAAGAAATATGAATTAGTGTTACACTTGATTGGCTCTTTCTACTACCTGGACTTCCTGACTCATCTGTTTGCCAAGAAATTCCCACCTGTTCCACAGCAAACCCATTGTTCACACCTCAGCCTTGTGTCAAGAGAAGCTGAAACCCTAAAGGTACTAAGATATATTTCACCTTTTTCACAAATTACTTTTAGGTTGGCTGGAGGTCAGATTGTGGCAAGAAAACCAATACTACTGATAAGCTTTGTCTCACAAATAATGCTCAGCTTCTCCAAATCAGGACTTCAGTGTGCTATCTGGGACTCAGGCATGTCTTCATTAATGTCTAGAATTGTTCTTATTCAACAGTCCACTAAAAAAAAAAAAAAAAAAAAAAAAAAAAGGTCCATAAAAATCAATGTCAACATTTTAAATTAAAAAAAAAAAAATGTTTTCTTCAGTGAATAGAACTTGGTCCAACATACTTTCTGGACTGCAAATTGTGAGTCCCTCATGCAATCTAGCTTAAAACCAGCATAGGTGGCATGGCTTTTCATATTCCTCATTGTAACCAACAACTTCAGGAACATCTATTGAGTGATCAATCTGCACATTAGCAAGAGGAAAATGCATTATTTCTGTTTTTATCCAAGAATCCCTGGAAAAGTTACTGTTTCTTTTCTTTTTCTTTTTCAATGTCATACCTGTTGGATTTAGTGTACCAGGTAAGATAGCAAAGGCACAAGCAGGTCAAGAGAGCTCTCCACATTGAAAAGGGAGGGTTGTTCTAATTGAACTTAATCTTTATTGTTTGGGGTTTAAAAAGAAAAGGACATACTGTGAAACCATTAATCAAAAAGAAATCACTGCTCACTACTTAACAGAATTAAGTGCACTAATATGTCTTCTTTTTCTAAGTAAGCAATGTAGTAGTCAATCACTACTGATAACATGATCCATTTAATAATTAAACTATACGTCCAGGCTTTGTATGCTATTAAAAAAGAACAATGAGATCTTTAATAAGAAAATTTCATGCTTGAATTTTCACATCTTTGGAGGGAACAAAAGCAATGTTCTGGAGTGTATGATGGAAATATCTAAGTGTTTCCTGGTGTAAAAAGAAGTTCAGGTTGCCCTTTTTTGCCCTCTAGATTCACCATAGATTCTCTGCAAAGCCATTAACATCTAATGAAACTAGTATTTTCTATCCCTTTTGAAAGACCCTCTGCTGCCACTCTAAGCAGAATGCAGATGATGCCCCATCTCATTATGAAATGGAGTCACAGACTCAGTGACATGCCAGAGATTTAAAAAACAAAACAAAACAGGTGGCATAAACTAAATTGTGAACCTCATCAAATTCACATTTTGATGTTCCAATGTTCAGCAAAACTATAATTGGATATAGAGTGTTTAAGATGGAGTTAACTAAGGTCAAGTGAGGTCAAAGGGTAGAACCCTGCTCTAGTTTGACTGGTGCCTTTAGTAGAGAAATACCAAGAATGTGTACAGAGGGCCAAGGTCATGTGAAGACACTGACTGTGAGGACGCATCCCTCCATAAGCCAAGGAGAGAGGACTCAGGGAAAACCAGACTCACCCACAACTGAATCAACTTCCAGCTGCCAGAACTTTGAAAAGATAAATTTCTGTCATTTAAGCTACCTAGCATGTATATTTTTCTATGGCAGCTTTAAAGGACTAATACAATAAGTCTGGTAAATTAGAACACATCACTCATTACAATATCATCATCAAGTTTACTATTTCAAATTCATTAGCCTTATTTCTCTAATTCATTTACTCCTTCAATCAATGCAAACTCTTTACTCATGCTAGGATCACCATTAGCAAATTGAGCTTTAAAACAATGTCCCTGCCCTCATTAAGTTTATGTTCTTGATGAGGGACAGAAAACAAATGATTAAATATACAAATTAACAATTCACTTTCAGATAATGGTATGTGCTCATGAAAAATGAAAGAGACAGAGATGACAGAGAGCCCAGAGCAGGGTCAGCCTCAGCAAGGTTGACCAGGAAAGCCTTCGTGAGGAGATGGCATTGAAGGTAAAACTTAGAGAACAAGAAGGAGCTAACCAAGTGGAAAACTGGGAGAGAAGTGATGCAGATAGAGGACGAAGTCAGAAAAAAAAAAAATGTTGCTAGTGATGAGAACGAGCTCTGTTTGCTGGAGACTCTGGACAATGCCATTGTGACTACAACATCACAAAGGAGATGATAGTGTGGCACGTGTTTGAAGAGACCAGGCCTAGGGTATTACATACAGTGAGCTTTAAAGACCTAGAGGGGCTCCATTTTGCATTTTGCATAGGAGTTATTTTTTCTCTCCTTTGCTGTGCCCCTCAGTATTCGTGTCCTTCAGGATTCATATGTAGGACACTTGGTTCTCAGTGCAGCCACATTGAGAGATGGAACTCTGGAAGGTGATAAGTCATGAGAGCCCTTCCCTTATGAATGCACTAATCCCTGTAGTGGGTTCTCAAGGAAGCAGGTTAGGTTAGGTCTGTTATAAAAGCCAGTTTGGCCCTCTCTTGTGAGCCTTCTTTTCATGTGATATTATGCACCATCTCAAGACTAGAGACTTCCAATAGCACCACGGCCATCATCAGATGCCTGTGGCATGTTCTTGAACTTCCTAGCCTCCACAATGTCAAGCTGAATAAACCTCTATTCTCTATAAATTTCTCAGTCTGTGGTATTCTATTACAGCAACAGAAAACAAACTGAGATACACTTCTTTTTTTTCAAATTTATTTTTTATTCTAAGTTGTTAGAAATGACAGCAGAATGTATTACATTTCATATTATACCAAGATACACTTCTTGATAGGGTATCTTTTCTAGGCTTCTGTGAGTTGACATTTGCCTTGGTGTTTGCTTACATGACTGACTACTCCTTCCAACTTTAGGCTTGGACCTTCTCTTTTCTATAGTCACAGTGAATTTCAGGTGCTCACAGGCACTTGTATTGGGCACAACTCTTCTCTTTTTTACTCATCCAGGCTCTTGTTATCACATTGATCCTTAACATCCCACTTATCTTATTTAATAGGCATTGATAAGCTCTTCATTCCCACCTCCCTACCTTTTCTACAGCTAGCTTTGTCCAGTGCATAATGGAACACTCCCTACTTGATTGCTCAAGCCCAGGACTGAAGAAATGCCTCCCTCCCTCTCTCTTTCTCTCTCTCTCTCTCACTCATTCCCCATTTGCACAGTCTATCTGTTTAATCTGTGTTCATCCCTCCACACATCTTAGCTTCACCCACTTGTCTTCATCACATCCCACAATCCTTCCTCACCATAACTACAGCAAGAGATCTTTAATGATCTTGGAACTTCGATCTTGGAACTTCCATCTTTGAGCTCCCTACCACCGGTTCTCCAGTCAGTGGACAATGATACTGTAAAAGTACCTGTCTAATTATATAATCCCTTCCACTGGCTTCCCACTGCAGTTAGAACTCAACCCAGCCTACCAGGCCAGGTGCGGCATGGCCTGGCCTTCTTATCCACCCATGGCACACCATCCTCAGTTCACTGGGCCCCCCAAGCTAACCTCACTCCCTTTCCTGTAACTCGCCAGGCTTGTTTCCCCTTATTGAAGACCCACTGCACTATTATTTTCCCTATGCAGAATGTGTTCTTTCCATATTTCCATGTGGCTGGCTCCTTCTCACCTCAGTTTGAAAGTTTCCTATCAGGTTTTCCATGGCCTGCCAAAGCAAAGTGACTCTCCTTCTTATGCCCTGTTGCTCTCAATCCCATTGCATTCTTAGTTTCCTTCTTTGTACTTTCCATAGTCTCAAATCATGGTTTCCATTTAATTATTTGACAGTTTATTCTGTCTCCCCTCATCAATATTTTAAGCTCCACAAGAGAAGGGTATTTGTCTCTTTTTTTAATTACTGTATCTCCCACACCCATGCCAAGTAAATGAATGGAGTCTATAATCCTTTCTTGCTAACGAGAAGCTTTTAAACAGGAATTTCCAAGGCAGTTCTTTACAGTATATCTGTGGCAAGGATGAAGTAGATGAAATAGCTAGACTTTCTCTTGCTGCCAAGAGTTTTGCAGATAGAGGTGAATTGGCTCCCTGGATAATCATCTCTTGGTTCTAAAGTCTTATATCTGGTAAGACAATGATGTTATCACATATTTACTGTACCTCTGTATTACATAGAGTGACTTCAGTTGTATCATGCCAAGAAAAGAAAATTTGATTTTATTTCTCTTTTGAGTGCTCTACAGGAGTTCACAAACCAGATAAAGAGAGGAAAATAAAAATAACTATAATATGATAACAGAAAGATGGACATGAAAGCATAGATATGAGACAGTTCATCCTCCATAAGGGTATGACAACAAAGAAGGCAGCACAGAGAGGGTGACATTTGGCAATGCTTCAGTGGACAACTGTGACA
The DNA here is from genome assembly GCA_025594165.1 of Tamias sibiricus. Taxonomy (NCBI): domain Eukaryota; kingdom Metazoa; phylum Chordata; class Mammalia; order Rodentia; family Sciuridae; genus Tamias; species Tamias sibiricus. The sequence goes on along the minus strand of CM046673.1, from coordinate 34,139,298 downwards.
ATAAGAGGAGGTAAGACATTTCTCCAGTGGGAGCTGCTTGAAGTTAGCTGATGTGAACATATGAGATTTCCAATGAATCATGAGTCATACCAGGGATAAGCATGAGCAATTATTTGATATTGGAGTTGGTAATACTTAGGTTCCAATCTAGATTTCTATGTTAGCAACATAGAGTTTTCAAACTGAATAAATCCAGTTAACAGATTGAGTCTGCAGTGTTTCAAAGCATTCTAATTTGATGCAACATTAAAAGTCAGTAAATTTTTGTATCTCTTTTGGAGAAATATCTATTCACATTCCTTGCCTATTTTTTAATCTTTTTTTATATTGAGTTGTAGAAGTTTATTTTTCACTTTGAATATTAACCCTTCTCAATGTACAGTTTTTCCTCCCATTCTGTAAGTTGCCTTTTCATTTTGTTGATTATCTCCCTTGCTGTGCAGAAGCTTTGTAGATGGTTCTAGCAAAATTGCTTTTGTTAACTGCACCTTTGGTGTGAAATAAAAAAATATATATATATATATATTCAAACTAATGCCAAAGAACTCCTTCTCCATTTCCTCTAGGTGTTTTATGGTTTCAGTTCGTACGTTTAAGTCTTCATCTATTTTATGTTGATTTTTTTGTATAGTATAAAATAATGGTCAATTTCATTCTTTTTCGTGTGATTATCCAGTTTTTTCCAACACCACTTATGAAAAGACTATCCTTTTAATATTATTATTATTTTGTATTGTTGGCACCTTTGTTGAAAATTAGTTGCCCATATGTGAACAGACTTATTTCTGTGTTTTTATCTTTTGTTTCACCAGAATATTTGTCTATTTTCATGCCAGATATATGAAAAGGTGCTCAGCATCACTAGTAAGTAGGGAAATGCAAATCAAAACTTCATGAGAGATCACCTCACACTCATTGGGAGTGCTATGATTGAAAAAGATCATAAGAGTTGGTGAAGATGTGGAATAAAAGGAGCCAACGTTTGCACAGTGTTGGTACAATCTTTATGGAAAATGACACAAAAGGTCCTCAAAATTAAAAATAGAGTCATTATATGATCCAACAATCCCATTTCTGGGTACTTATTCATGTGAACTGAAATCAGGATCTCAAAGAGATACTTTTACTCCTATGTTCACTGCAACATTATTCAAATAACCAAGGCATATAAACAACCTAAATGTCTATGAATGATGCACAGTTAAAGAAAGTGTGGTATATACATACAATGGAATATTATTTCGCCTTAAAGAAGAAGGAAATTCTACCATTTGTGACAACATGGATGGACCTGGAGGACGTTTTGCTAAGTGAATAATCTGGACACAGAGACAAATGATATATGATCTCACTTTATATGTAAATCTACAATAGTCAAAGAAGTGGAGAATAGAATAATAGTTCCCAGGACTGGAGAGTGAGAAAACAGGAAAAGGATAATAAAAGTGTATACCACTTCAGTGATACAGAGTATGTTCTGGAGATCTACCATTACAGCACAGTGCCTATAGCTAAGGGTAACTTGATTGCACACTTAAAATATCCTAGGAAGGTAGATTTTGTGCCAAGTGATTTTACTATAGAATAATGACAATAGTAAATATGGATAAAGAATTGGAGGAAATGTGGCAGGTGATGGATATGCCTATGACCTTAATAGTGATAGCAGTTTCATGGTTCTGTATTTCTCTCCAAACTCACCAGGTTGTCTGCGTCAAGAGTGTACAGCTTTGTACATGTCAATCATACCTCAACAGAGTGGTCTAAGAAAAAAACGTCAGGACATTTCAAATAAAACTGCAAATTTATGCCTTTCTTTGAAAAGCCAGACTTTTCAAACAGGCTGAAGCTGTTGTGACTGCCCCAGTGGGTCAGTGGCACCTTCTCACTTGCTTCCTTAAGCTTACCGGCCTCCCACTGTGCACTCTGAGCTTATTGCCTGGTCTTTTGGCTTTGAGAATTCATCCTGACAAGAAAAATTATAAAGAAAAAAGTTATAATCAACATTTTGCTAAAACATAACACACATTAATTTTAAAGACCACAAAACAGTAAATGTTAATGAATTTTCACAAAATGACTGCACTTATGTAACTACCACCCACATCAAGAAATAAAATATTACAGCATCCCCAAAGTCTTCCCCTATGTCGCCAGACTTCATGATTACCAACCAAAGAATACACCATAGATTTGTTTTGGTTTGTTGTTTTTTTCTTTCTTTTCTTTTCTTTTCTTTTTTTTTTTTTTTTTTTTTTTTTTTTTTGGATTTTGAAAAAAAGAGATAACACCATGTACTCTTTCATGTCTGTTTTCTCTTCATTGACATAATTATTCTGAAATTCATTAATGTTATTTTTTACTATTACTTATTTTTCTTTGCTATGTGGTATTCCTGTTGTGACCATACAACAATTTATTTATCCATGCTACTCCTGGTTACTTTAACTCAATTCCACTTTGTGGCATGGCATGTGTTTGTTACATTGCTGTGCAAATTTTTTTTTACAACTTTAAATGTACATATATAAGCCTCTCTTTGGGGTATATGCTTAGAAGTGGAAACTGGTAGGTGGGAGAATAAGTATAAATACAGCTTTGGCCGATACTGCAAGTTTCCTAAGTATCTCTATCAATTTACAGTATGACTAGATACATATGAGAATTCCTTTTTACCATTATTGTTACCTTACCATCATTGGATATTGTAAACTGGCATTGAATTGTTTCTTGATTCTTTGTTTTATTATTTAAAGTTTAGCCATTTAGTTGTATATGTCACTGAACTTTTGATTTGCATTTCTCTAATAATTAATAATGTTGAAGAATATGCATATCTTTATTGGATATGATTTTTTGTAAAGTGCCTTTTCAAGAATTTTATCTCTTTTTGGTTTTGATTAGTATGCATTCTTGATATATTCCATATACATGTTTTTCATTGAGTATTTCTATTATAATATGTTCTTCCAATGTATGATCTGCCTTTCACTTTTTTGAGGATATCTTTTTTTTTTTTTTTTTTTTTGTGGTACCGGGGATTGAACTCAGGGGCACTTGTCCACTGGGTCACATCCCCAGCCCTTTTTTTTGTATTTTATTTAGAGACAGGGTCTCACTGAGTTGCTAAGTGCCTCGCCACTGCTGAGGCTGGCTTTGAACTCACGATCCTCCTGCCTCAGCCTCCCAAAGTGCTGGGATTACGAGGATATCTTTTGATAAATTAAAGTTCTGAATATTCACAAAGTTCAATTTGTCAAACTTTTCCTTAATTTTTAAATTTTTGATGTTTTAAATTATGTTTTTAATTTTTTATTACCTGTACCTTATATGAATACAATTGATCTTTGTATATTGACTTTTTACCCTGTGACTACAATAAATATACCTATTTTCTGTATAGTCATAGGTGACATTTTTTTTTTTAATCTTATTACACATTCTAGGACCTATAAGACACTGATGCTTAGAGTTGTATTAGTTATCTATTACTACATTAAAAATCATCTCAACATTAAGTAGTTTAACAGACACACACATTTGTTATTTCATAGGCTGAGAATGTGGGTGAAGCTCATCGCAGCACCCATGGCTCAAGGTGTTTCATGAAATTGCAGTGAAACGGACAGCTGAGGCTGTGCTCTTACACTTCAATGGTAGAATGTGGAAAAAGTGATTCATTTCTGAGCTCAGCCCCTGGACTAACTGTCAAGGACTTGTTGGAATCCTAGGTCCCTCACTATTTAGGCATCTTCACAAGATAGTGTCAAGACACAGCATCTGGTTTCTCCCATAGAGAGGTATTTAAGGAAGAAAAGAAGAGAAAGAAAGTGTGTGTGTGGGGGGGGGGGGGGTGCATGTGAAAGTAACAGACCTTTTATACCCTAATCTCTGAGTAACATCTTGTTCCTTCTGTCATATTTAACTCATTGGAAGTGAATCAATAAGTCCAGCTCTCACTAAGGGTAGAAGAGGCATGATTACTAGGACATGGATGTCACTGGGGATCACCTTGAATGTTGCCTACCACAGAAATGGTGGTAATAATTCCTCACCTCCATCCTAATATTAGTATGCATTCAATATTTCAGTGTTAAGTTCACTTTATCTTAAAATCCTTTCTTCAGACTGGGAAAGAGATTTCTACTTGAAAAGAACACATTTTTTAAAAATCATGAATATATTTAATTTTAACAGATGTTTTCCCTGTATCTGTTAAGATAATCATGGTTTTCACCTATTGTTTTGATAAGGTGAAAATTAGCATTGATTGATTTTGGGGAAGGAGGAGAACAAGGGATTGAACACAGTGTGACCGCTGAGCCACATCCCCAGCCCTATTTTGTATTTTATTGAGAGACAGGGTCTCAGTGAGTTGCTAGCGCCTGGCTTTTGCTGAGGCTGTCTTTGAACTCTCAATCCTCCTGCCTCAGCCTACTGAGCAGCTGGGATTATAGGCACGCGCCACCGTGCCCAGTTAGTTTACATTCTAAAAGACTTGATCTACTCTAATATATTTTCTTTTGCATTGAGTTTAAAATATTTTCTAATTTGCATTATAATTTTTGACTCACTGGTAATTTAAAAGTATATTTTTAAAATTTCTACTTAGCTCTTTACTTAGCTTTTAATATTTTTCTAGCTTAATACCACTTGAGCAGAGAACATTGCATGCCAGATTTTTATCCTCTGATGTCTCTTTGGATTTACTTTATAGTTCAGCAAATGATCAATTTTGCTAACTGTACCTTGAGTACTTAAATATGGCTGTTATATTTGTGGGGAGCAGTGATGTGTGTCAATTAGATCAATAAATGAATAATTTTTATTTTCAGTTTGTCTTTATCTGTTTGCTGTTTTACTTTAATTGTATTCTAGCCTTCCATTATGATTATGTGTTTGCCTGTTTCTGTATAAACTGTGCTAATTTTTGCTTTATATATTTTCATGCTTTCTTTGTATTTGTCATACAAATTTAGTATTGTTATGTATTTCTGGATCATGAGTTCTTTTTATTTATGTTTTTTTTTTCTTTTTAGCCAGACTTATTTAGACTATAATTCACATATCATATGATTTACCTATTTTAAAGTAAAATACAACAAATTTTTAGTATATTTATATAATCATACAGTAACCACTACAACCGATTTTAGATTTTCATTACTCCAAAAAAGGAAACCATACCATCAATGGTCACTCCCTGTTTCACCAATCCAGGCACCTGTCAGCCTAGATAATCACTAATTGAATATCTGTCTCTATATGTTTGAATAGTTAATATAAATAGAATCATGCATTAAGTGATTTATATGATATTTTTAATCTAGCATATATTTTCAAGATCCTCCATGGAAAGTCTGGCATAAATCAGCATTTAATTTCTTCCTTATTACCAAACAGCAATCTATCATATGTTTATATATTTTATTTATCCATTTTCAGTTGATGGGCATTTAGTTATTTCTACTATTTGAGTATTATGAATAATACTAGTATGAACATTTGTGTTCAGGTTTTATGTAGACAATTGTTTTGTTTCTTTTGCGTATACAATTAGGAGTGAAATTGCTGAGTATCATAATAATTCTGTGCTTAATATTCTGATAAACCCCCAAATTAGTTTTATTGTTTTAACTTCTCTTTTTAATTTTTTTTCTTTTTATATTAGTCTGGATATTACCTACTGACTTTTTTCCAGTTCACTAATTATTTCTTCTCCTATGTCTAATCTATTCATAAATCCACCTACTGCATTCTAAATTTAATTCATTGAATTTTTCTATTATAAAATCACATTCTGATTCTTTTTTACAGGGTTCTTTCTCTGATGAACATCTCCATTTTGTCATACAATTTCTTAAATATATTAGTAGTATGTATTTTAAATTTCATGGTGAATAATTTTGATACATAAATCACCTGCGGGCCCTTTATTTCACTATTTTCCCTCCTCCCCTTTAGTTTACAATTTATTTTGCCTTGACTCCTGACATATCTTGATAACTTGGAATGAATGCTGAATGCTGTGAATGACATATTGCATAAGTCTCATGTGATATTATTTTCCTCAGGAAAAAAAAAATCTCATTTTCCTTGGGTAGAAGTTGATGAGGGGCAGATCACTTTGACCTAATCAAGAGTTGACATGATTCAAGCCAGACTTTTTGTTTTTGTGAGGTCTGGTCTATTCCTAAATTTTGCTTCCCACCTGGAATATATCCTACCAGGACTCTAAATGGGATCTTGGCATGCTTCATAAGAACATGTCTTTGAAGTGCTCTGAAATTCAAATTCTGTCTCATCAGCATTATGAGCTTGCTAAAAAGTGGTGCTTAACAGTTTTGCTTTTAGCTACTGCTCTCTGACCTTAAATGCCTTCACTATATGCAGTTTTAAATTTGGGGAATGCTTTCAGGGTTCAACCTGCACAGGATTTTGAAATCACTTTTTGTAGTTCCCTTTTTGTAGTTCTCTTGGACATTATATCCTCAAATTCTGGCTTACTTAAGAGCCCTGATCTCCACTTATTTTTTATTTTTTATTTATTTTTTGTCTCCTTGGGCTAGTGAGACTGCAAAATGCTTGAGCTGTCACCTGGTTTGCTTTGAAGGCCCACACCTGTTACAAATTAGTAAATGTTGCAAGTAGAAAAGTGACTGGCAATATTGAACTTGTCACCATATACTTTTCTCCAAAATCCCGGTGGGTCTCCAAAGCTTTTTAACAGCTGTGTGGCTTGTTTGTTTGTTTGTTTTACCCTATCCAGCTTTCATAGGTGTCTAAACAGATGTCTGACTTCAGAAGTAATATTCCATTATGTGATTTGCAGATGGCATATTTTATTTGAGTCTCAGGTTCATCATTATTAGCAACCCTGTAATTTTAAGCCCATCCCCATGAATGAACCTGATTTGATGCTATATAGAAATTTATAGCTTCAAAAAGTCTTCAAAACGCATCATTTTCTAATCCCTTCACTTTGCAAGTAGCACATCCATTTAGTGATGAATTGGGACTAGGAAGCTGGCCTCCAGGCTCCTAATCCAGTATGTTTCCATACTGTGGTGCTTCATGAATAATGCCAAAAACACATTCTCAAAGCTTTATAATTCATCCTTCAAAAACTCCTTGGGCAGGGTTAGATTTTCCATATTGGGTTCTTTTTTTTTTTTTTTCTTTTTCTTTTTTTTTTTTTTTTTTTTTTTAGTCACAATAGCTTGAGAATTATATATACTCTTGAAATTATGCACGGAGTTTCTACAACTATAACAAAAAAAACAAAAAAAAAAAAGTTTAGTTAGACCAATCTCCCTGCAGGAAACTATCATCCTTTCACCTTTCATTTTTCATCCCTTAAAAAAAAAATCATCCCCAGACAAATGAATGCAACATCTGCAGCAGAAGCATACTGGAAAGTCCAGGGCAAGGATAATGGTTCCAAGACTAGAAAAAATGTTCACATCCATTGGTGAAAACCTTGGGTATGAAACCAGAGAAGCACATTAATCTAAAATGAACTATAGCACCTCAGCCCAGTTTCAGCTAAACAACCCCCCTGCTGGTCTATTCCTGCTGGCACTAACCACAGTTAGCTCATGTTTCTCAGGAGGCCCTAGTGTAGGAAAAGTGTCTTTAATTTAAGAAAGCAGGATAAGTCAGCCCCTGCCTCCCACCTCCTTCTCTCTCCCTTCCCCGCCCCCTCTCTCTGCTTTCATAGGCCTGGTGGTGGAATCAGAATTCTGAAGGTAGTGTCCATATGCTGCTTTGGTATCCAGAGACTAAGTAACTGCTTTCTGTAAAGTCCACATGGGCACTACCAGAGAATAGCATTTGGGAGCCTCTACAAAACCCTGGTTGAGTGACTCTCAACATACCTGTCATGTGGCCAGCTGCTCTGTGGTGTGAATGAGATATCCAGCTCAAAGAATTTTCAAGAGCCAGCTATAAAAACACACAGAATTCTGCCTGGTTACCCATGTGAAACTTTATTTCCTCAGTGCTATTATTCCTTAAATTAACTTTACTTCTCCAAGAGCTATGGAGATTTGTTTAACCAGCAAGAGAGTTGTTTCATACCATAAAAAGACCATTCCCAATATTTCCTGCCTTACAATGAGGGAATACCCTTGGCATGAGAGACCACTCTATTTAGTGTGTGTTGATGCCATTGCCCCTACAGAAAATAGCCAAAGGTTTTATACTGAAGTCCATGGCATTTTGACTATGTCATCTTATTTTCAGAACATCGTTAATATCATCAGTGATAATTACTATCCAGAAATTTATTAAACACTCAATCAACCAAGGCCACTGAAAGCACTGAGGATCTGCATATACTCTCTTTCCACTGGCTGCTTGCTAAAGGAAGCCTCAAATGTGTTGGTCTGTAAACAAGGAAAGTAAATATATATATTTATAAAACATATATATATATATTTATAAAATATACATTTTTTTTTAATCTCAAGTTTCTTCTTAGAGGTAACAGTAGAAGTCTTCAGAAAGGAGTCTCCTATGTTCTGACATGAACAGCATGTGCCATTCACAAATGGATACAATTAGGAGTTCTCTTTAGAAGGACCACATGGGAAGGCCATCTCAAAATCTCCCAGTGAGGCAGCCAGTTCAGAGTCTTCTGCAAGAGATTTGACTTCTAGTCTCCTCTGATCCCCTAATGAATCTATGTCTTTTTTTTATAGGTCACCTCACATTCCTTTGGAAAATAGGAAGGATATAAGTTGTCAACAAATTGATTTGGTTTTGCCATTCCAACCAGATCTTCCCTGCTTGGTAATTGTCCCACCATCCTTAGGAGGTAGTCATTTTCTGGAGTAGCCAGTTCAAGGGAACTGTAAGGAAGAGCGGGGGTCATCAGCTGTGTCCTCTTTCTCAGTAGAAAAGAAGTTTCACCTTCAGGATTGCCTTCTTGATTCTTTGCCCTCCAAGACTCTCCCTGTGATTTCTTTGCCCCAGAATTCTAACTGTTGCCAATGAGTGAACAATTAAAAAAAAAAAGTATCAGAGAGCCATAGATGTAATTTCATAATAAAACACTGCTGATATCTTTGAGAGTTAGGCAATATTTCAAAACAACATTTTCTCAGTTTATCTTGATGGAAAGTAGTTTTTCTCTTACTTCCTACAGTGACTATAGGATAAATAATAATAAGTCAAGTTCTAAAAGAATGGCTTTGGGGTAATTAATAAACATGTCAAAACCTGCTTCTGTTGTTTCTGTGTGGAGACAGGTTGTAACTTGTAATAAATAATTAACATGGCCCTCATTTCCAGGCAGAATTTTACCTAAGTTGTTCTTTTTCAGAAAAAGAGACAATTCTGGAAAAAGAAAAAAAAAAAAAAAATCAATACTATCGCCTCGGGATTCTCTCTCTGCTTCATCTTGCTACCCATTATTTCATGAAATATTTTCATTCTAGGACAGCTGTTGAGATGTGTCGGATCTAGAGGCAAAAATGCACAAGGCACACTTTAAATTTAATTTTCTATATCCTCTTATTTGTGGTAAAAAAAAAAAAAAATCCTTACACAATGTGATGGTGGTAGACAGAAAGACCAGTGGATTCAGAGTAAAATAACAAAAAACAAAAGCTGTGTTTTGCAGCATGCTAGTTGAGGAACCTTACATGAGGTGAGGAATTGAAGACCAGTGATAGTGGTAGGCACAGTACTTGAGAAGAGGACTAGGAATTCAGTGAAGAGTCCAGGTCACACAGACCTGCTACTGGATGAGAATGTGAAGTCAACCAGTTTCCTCTTCTGGAGTATCTGTCTCCCAGTGGTGAAACTACAGCATTGTTCTGGGGAATCTCTGAGGATATGTCCAGCCCCACACTTCTGTGTGGAATGCCCAGCATGGGTTGGCTTGCTTGGTATGTATTTGAGGAATTTTAAACCACTCAGGCAAATCCTGATATAAATAAGTGTATCATTTCTCTGTGCCTACAGTTGGTACCTTCCATACTAGAGTGATTTTCCAAATAATGGACATATATAGACCAATGAGTGAAAGAAAGAGATGATTTGGCACACACTTTCCTTTCCCAATACTCAGCTTCCTCTGATTGCAGCAGAAGTCTTATTTGTTTAGGGAATAAGAGATGAACCTGAAGGATCTCAACTGGTTATTGAGTCAAGGACATTTAAAGGACAAAGGACAGCCAAGGTAAACAATTCAAAACTCCCCACACTTATTTCTTGTTTGATGTATCAGCCTACTTTCTTGTTTCTTTTCCAAAGTACTTCCATATCATCTGATTCTGATTATTAGCTAATGAGGGGATCTTGAGGTTTTCCCTTTGTTCCTCAATGTGGTTTCTGACTGTCCAACCTCCTAGTCAAGGCCACTGAATGTTCTTGCCATTTTATTCCCTTCCATATGCAAAATGAGTGGCAGTTCATTCACCCCCAGCAATGACTCATTTACCCAAGTACATTGACTCTCAAATTATTTATTAGCTCTATAAATAAAACAGATTCAAAGAGACATTACATATTGCACAAACAATAAACTTGAAACATTAATAAACATAAAACACACAGCTGAGAACAGCTGTTCCCCCACCAATTCCCACCAAGCTCTAATACAGAACCAAGCAAATAAGTAAGAATTCAATGACTTCCCCCATAACTCCAACAGTAGGTGGCACTAAAAAAGCTGTGTCTTCTAAACTTATGCATCCTGTAACATTTGTTCAAAGGCCACCCCTTGTTCCTGGAATCACAGGGTCTTTTTTCCCCCATGTGAAATCAACATTTGAATATATCATCTAGGCAGGGATCTTGTTCCTGCACATTATGAGGTGTAGCAGGCTAAGCCTTATGCGTCAGGCAGAACTAATGAGACAACCTAGAATTTTAAAGCCCATTCTTGGTCATGTTTGTGTTCTATCCAGCACCCTCACCTGTCTTGGGAATCTCACAAAATTCTTGGTGAGGCTGGCTCTGCAGGAGGGAGAGCAGCAGTATAGATTATCAGCAGGTAGGAAGAGGGAGAGTTGGAGCATGTTTCTTCAACATTCTGTTTCTCACTCCTTCCCCAGAAACATCTTTGAGATGACCCTGTGTGTCTGGCAAACATAATTTCTGTAACCAGAATAGAAAGAAAGCAAAGAAGGGAGTGCAGAAGGACAGAGAGAGCACATTTTTAATGCTCTTATTAGTGCATTTTAGTAATACATAATGGTTGGGTTCATTTTGACATGATCATATATGCATGAAGTTTAATTTCCTCAATTTTCCTTCCCTCTTCCCTTTTGCTCTACTCTACTGGTCTTGCTTTTATTTATTTATCAAATTATTTTTAATTGGTGATTTTTAAAATTTTTTTTTAGTTGCAGATGAACACAATACCTTTATTTATTTTTATATAGTGCTAAGAATCAAACTACTGCCTCACACATACCAGGTGAGCACTCTGCCACTGAGCTACAACCCAGCCCCGAATTGGTGCTTTATAGATAAACATAAAGGTGAAATTCACTGTGGTATGTTTATACAGCATAATTTTGTCAAATTTATTCTGCAATTCCTCCTCTTTTCCAATCCGCCTCCTTCCCCCAAATCTTCTACTCCACTGATTTTCCCTCTATCCTTCTAATATCTGATCTCCTCCCACTTCTTTATTTCCCCTTACTTTGTTCCAGCTTCCACAGGAGAGAAAACTTGACTCTTGATTTTCTGAGACTGGATTATTTCACTTAGCATGGTGTTCTCCATTTCCACCCATTCACTGATGAATGCCATAATTTCATTATTGTTTATAGCTGGGTAAATTTTTATTATATATATATGTAAATATACATATATATATTTTATTATATATATATATGTAAATATATATATATTTATTATATATATATGTAAATACATTTATTTTGGTGTTAAGTTTTTTGAGTTCTTTATATATTGTGGACATTGATCCCCTATCAGAGGAGTAGCTGGCAAAGATTTTCTCCCATTCTATAGGTTGAGAGAGCAATTTTTAAAAAAAAAAAGTACCTTTTAGAACCAATCATTGCGCTAGATGCTGGAGACACAAAGGTGACTAAAGGGCATTTTTGTCAGCTTGAGTCCCTCCTAATCCAATGGTGGAGGCATCTCTATGACAATTACAAGGGAGTATGATCACTTCTATCAGAACTGTATGGTGATTCCATTTGTTCTCCCAACCATATTGAAAGGTATGATCACATAGTACATCCACAAATACCGAGTTTCAAATTCGAACTATCATAAGGCCTCAGTCCCAGCTTTGCCACTGTTTTCATGTTACTCTTACCAAATTATCACAATTACCAAAGTCCTCTCGAGTTTCAGAACTAAGACTTCCTAGAATTTTAAAGCCCATCCCTGTTCACATTTGTGTTGTATACATAGTTCTCACCCTCAGTGGCCTTATAAATCACACAAAATTATTGGCAAGGCTGGGTTTGCAGAAAGCAGAGCAGCAGTGTGGATTATCAACAGGATGGAACAGGGAGAGTAGCATGGGGTTGAGGCAGGGAGCAATGTGTCCATATTATTAATGTCATAGAGATTAATATAAAACTTAAAATATAAAGCAGGCAAATGTTTATATACGGCTTGGAATACAGTAAGCATTCAATAAAAATGATTAGCTTTCTTTACTATCATTCCCATTTCACAGATGAGAAAACATCTAGGTGTCTATGTCTTGCCCAGATTTGTAGGGGATTATGGGTAACAAGGAGAAGGCTTGAGCTCATATCTAATTCCAAGTCCAATGCCCTTCTCATGCACAAGGGACCATTGAAGTGACTAGATCAAGTGCTGCATCCAGAGACAGGCACTGCTATACTCCAGCATTTTTCTTCTCCACATACATCATTGCATTTGAAACTTCTTTATGCTCTCACCTTGGAAATTACAGAAGTTCCAAAGATCACAGACTATTGTCTTCAATGGAATCTCCTCTTCACCTGCACATGAAAAAATAAGGTTTGAGATTGTGCTTGAGGGAATCCCAGTGAGTCAAAGAATGACACAATTTTTTTCACCTCAATTCACATTCAATATTCTAAATGAGGTCCCTTGTGTGAAATCTTACTGAAAGCTAGTTTTCCCATTCATTGAATAATCTCCAAAGCTTTGGGGGAATATTCATTTATATGACAGGCACTAAGTTAAAGCTTAGAGCTGTAAACTCTCAATAAGATAAAGTACTTTCTCTTGTAGAGGTTAGTTTCTATTGAAGGAGTAAAAATAAACTTATAATCAAATAAATCTACTTCCTATTTTAATTTAGTGTTAAGTATAGGATGATAAGATGGAAGGTAAGGGTGGAAAGGACTGGTTTGGATTTAATGTTCAGGAAAGACCTATATGAAGTGAAAACTTTAAACAGAGATCTGAGTTCGAGAAGATGGAGCCAGGCATTTAAATTTGGAGTGAATGAGCAGTCTCAGAAAAAGAAGAAGAACTGCAAGGAAACATGAATTTGTCTCATTTAAGAATCAGATTGCAGCCAGTGGGATAAAATGGGATTCCCAAGAGAGCTAGCCATATACAATGGGATTCTCAGAAGAAGGCAAAGGCTAAATCACAAACAGCTACCCAGGACACAAGAGAGTGGTTGGATTTTATTCCAAGCTGTAAGAAGTGCTGGGAAGTTCTAAGTTTAAAAGGCACTTTGACTTCTTTGTGGACAATGGATTGCAGATGGGCAAGGAAAAGAGAAGGAAGACCCAGCTGGGAGGCAACCACCACAGTCCTGGGACTTGGACTACACTAACCAAGTCTCCCAGGTTTTCTGTGGACTAAATTATTTACTTTGTATTCACACTTAAAATTCGAGGCTTGTACAATATTTTATGTAATGGTGTTTCTATATGATAAATATAGTAATAACATAAAAAATATTCTAATATTTAGCATTATTTTACCAATTTTTGAAAATTGAAGTGATGCTGATCCTGACCTGCATTTGCTACATTATTCTGAGAAACACAGGTGTTCCTGCCATTCACAAATAAGCAACCTTAGTCTTGACTCAATTTTGTGACATTCTCTCCTCTCCATCTCCTCCTCCTTTTCCTTCCCTCAAACACTTAAGTTTGAGAGAACACATCTTCAAACAGACCCTTTACCAGAAGAAAAGATAACTTATGAAGACAGCTCCATTGAAAGACTTCCATCAGCTATACTGATAAAGTATCCCTTAAATGTTCTAAGAGCCGGGTAATTGTCATACACAATCCCTCAGCAAGTAAGTGTATGTAAAAAGAAATACCTGATCACTGAGAAACTAAATCCTCTAAATTACTCCTGTCTTTGGCTCTATTTTGAAGAAAAAACATAGACATTGGCAATATCTAGTCATGGATTTATGACTTCTACCTACTTTCAAAAGCCACAGGCATCCAGTAATAACTGTTATGGGGATAAATCTGGTCAACAACTTGGTTGGTCTCAGGAAAACCATCATGGAGACAGATAAAGGACGTGTTTCCCCTCAGACTGAAGTAATAATGTAGTGCTGAGATTACACTTCAGAGGCATAAAATCTTCTTTCTTAATGGTATTAATATTTTCTTCCACAGAAAGACACCAAGATATTGCCTATATCCATTGCTCTAAAATAATTTTAAATCAAGAGGCTTCATGAAGGACAAATTCTTGGAAAGTTTGAAAGAACACATCAAGCCCCTTAAACTATATGCTTAAACTAATCTGCAAGTGCATTTTTTTTTAAAGTGGTAAGGCCCATAGCATCTAAGTACACAACAGTGTGTGACTTCAAATACATAAGAGCAACTGTCTTAAAAATAAAGTATCATTTTTTTATTTCCCCCTACTCTTTCAAACTCAAAATTTTAGAAATAGATTTAATCCACTGAAAATCAGCAAGACTTATTCTGTAGCTAAACAAGACCTAAATAATTTTCAGAGGTATAGATGCAAAGACTTCATGCTGTACCCAAGGCAAGCAATGGGCATAGGTAATAGAGTAGCTCATGGAGGAAAAGAAAAAAAATAAAAATATATATATATATGTATATATAAATGCACATGTATATAAAATATACACACACACACACACACACACACACACACACACACAATTGCTGAAGCATGCAATACCATCTGATAGACTGCAGGATATTTTTGGTTTTAAAGGTAGTTGTAAAATATATCTTTGGGGTATGAGTACCCTGTTAGCAGACCACTTAATCAGAATTCTTCTAATTAAATCACTGTTAACAAAAAGCAGGCACTGTGAATCAGTGTTAGATACTGACAGTTTCTGTGATTTATTGTATCAACATGGTGTCAAAAGATCTAATTGTTGGATGGATTTATTGTTTTAGAAACTTGTGGTTCCTTCTACACACACACACACACACACACACACACACACACAAACACACCTGTCCTATGAGTAATGGAATATACTGTTCCTAGTGATAGGACAGAATGGACTTATAAAGTCCACTGGGCTGTGCAAATGTAATTCAAATATCTATTCATTGCCCTTGGGAAGACTGAATTCAGCCTGAGAGACTAAATGTTCTGTTTAGACTTTAGATTTTCCTTTGTAAAAAAAGGTTATTTATTATTTTTCTTCCTTTTTAAATTTGTCCTTTTCAGATATACATGACAATAGAGTGTATTTTGACATATTATACATAGATGCATTTATTCTTTTTTTGGGGGGGAGGGGTACCAGGAATTTAACTCAGGGACACTCAACCACTGAGCCACATCCACAGTCCTATTTTATATTTTATTTAGAGACAGGGTCTTACTGAGTTGCTTAGCACCTTGCTTTTGCTGAGGCTGACTTTGAGCTCATGATCCTCCTGCCTCAGCCTCCAGAGCCACTAGAATTACAGGCGTGTATCACTATGCCTGGCTATATTTATTCTCAATGTGTATGTGTCTTTTGAAAAGTAGCTGCATACTGATTAAGAGACCAAGCTACCTCATGAGGAAGACGTAAATCTGGTGGAAGAAGTGCTAAAGGGTTAGGAAGAACCATCTTTATTGACAGCTCAGCTTTCCCTCTAGGAAAATAAAATGACTGCTGAAATTTCCTAATTTACACAGGAAGAACAGTTTACATTCTTTGGATATAAATGAATTTCTCATTTTCAAAATCCTGAGGAAGAAGAAGAAGAAAAAAGACAGACCTCAAATGGAGGGAGATGAGAACTCACTGCCCCTTTTGCTGAGCCCAAGAGAAAGTTGGGAGCACTCTTCAAGACAGAGTAGAAATGACTGATGAACCCCCATGGAAAGAAATGCAGTTGGCTCTTGAAACAGTGAGGCAAACCAAAGCTAAGAGCCAGAGAAGAGAAGATCCACATGGCGGAGAGTGAAAAACACTTATTTAGGATCCAGTCATATTATCTGCATTGTAGTTTTCTGCTCTTCCCCAAACCTTGCCCTAACTGTCCACTGGGGAATTAACAGAGATGCATGTCTCCACTGTTAGGATGAAACAGTACTGAGGAAGGAGATAGGAAATAGATATCTGGTAGAGTTGACACGTGAGCACCACGTGGGAATCAGGACATGTCAACAGTCCCCTGGCATTCTCAGATAGGCTTGGAGCTGGGACAAAATAAAAGCCAAGACTTCACATAGTCTCTCACGATGACAAGTCAGGTAGTTGATATTTGGATACTAAAGGGAAAGGAGATCACAGAGAATGTGGGTACATAAATATTGACTGGGGAAAGGACTGCAGCAATGACTTCGGGGTTTAGTCTCTAATCATAGCAGATATAATTTCCTAAGCACCTGCTCACTGTACATCACACACATTCCATAAACCGTCTCATTCAAGAGGGGTGTATTCTAGTTGCCAACAAGCAGTCTCAACCCTCATTACTGACTCTCTTACATTGAACATTCCAAAATTCAACAATGGTCAACTCACTCAATCATGAAGTGGAACTAGGCATTCTCTGGAGGCAGACATACCAGAGTCTAAAGTCTTACTCTGCCATTTACTACATCACAACCTTAGGTAATATAACTAGCCTACTCAGGTTCATTTTTTCCTTCTGTAAAGAGAAGGTAATTTAAGTTAATACTGTGGGTTAAATGAAATAACACCAATACCCTCAAAATGTACATTTCCTTTTCATTCCTTTGTCTGTCCTAAATCTCAAGTACACTGTTGTCTGTGGCCTCTAGCAGTGTATCCTAGGCTTCAGTGTGCCCATAAACCTTCTGGCAACCTTGCTAAGATTCAGATTCTAGTTCTGCAGTTCTCAGAATCTATCAAACCAGCTCCTAGGTATTGATGATACTGCTGATCTTCAGATCACACCGTGAGTGGCAACATCTGTAGTATAAATTCTAAAGGCCTGTCTCCAGAATTCATGCTGTGGTCCCCAACCTGCCCTGCCATTTCCATCACCTGCCCTCCCACTTAGTCCTTGGTTCCTTATTCTTCTTCCTCCACCAGCCATCATTGAAATATATCTGGTATTTCTACATCTACTTTTCTTTTCTTCCTTCCTGCCTTGCTTCTTTCCTTTCTTTTATTCATTTATTTATTTTTTGGTGTTGTTTTTGGGTCTTTCTAAAATATTTAAGATTCCAAATCATCTGTTGTCTGAGTTGCTTAAAAGTGGCCTAGTCACATTTAACAATCTTGTTCAACTTTTGCTTTTAGATTAACCTTTTGATTTTGCTACCAGCAGGAATGCAGCCACGCAGAGGAAACCAAGCCTTCTCTCTTGCTCCTAGAACATGTCGAGGCTTCTGGCTTACGTTTTAATACAGTCATGTATCTTAAATGTTTCCTGATCTTATACAAAGATACACTCCATGTTAAAGACGTGTATTTTTGTCTTTAACATCCTTTGTAAATAGTACTTTTTTGGGGGTTTACTAGGGATTGAACTCAAGGACACTCAACTATTGAGCCACATCCCCAGCCTTATTTTATATTTTATTCAGAGACACGGTCTCACTGCTTAGCACCTCATTGCTGAGGCTAGCTTTGTACCAAGAACCTCCTGTCTCAGCCTCCTGAGCTGGTGGTATTACAGGCATGTGCCAACACACCCAGCAATAAATAGTACTTTCTTGATACATGCTAATGGAAACAAATCAAATTAGACAATATAGTATAGCTGTTTAAAACAACAGCTAATTACATCTTAGGAAAAAAAAAACAAATATATTTTGGGACATGTTCAGTCTGGATCTGGGTTTCAGATACACTCATTAACTGGTAAAACAAGGAGGGAAAAATGTAAAATGATGAGGGCCAATTGAAAATGGAATAGCCCTGACCTGAAGATATCTGACAAGATGCAAAAAAGAACAGCATTGCTGTCCTCGGGTTCTTGAATGTGTATCACAGAAGAGGGAATTAGACTGGTTTTTCTGTGGCACCAAAACCTCAGCCAAAAGGTATAAATGCTTTTGGCCAAAGGGTGTAAGCTAAAGTGAAACAGAACTTGGCACACAGCAGGAAACCAAGAATCAAATCACTTATCTTGTAGAATAAAAAGATAACAGAGGCTTTTTAGGATATAAGGAGTTTGTAGTCCCAAGCCATGTGGACCCAGAGTCAAGAAAATTATTGATTGAAGAAGAGATTAAAAAACAAAAATATCATATGGCAACATTTAAAATTAATTTCAACCTCAAAGGTCTAAAGTCATGAAGAGATGTTATGTTAGTGGTAGCTAGGCTTCAAATTTCATATCCTTCCATCATTTCCTGGTCACCAGACCATGAACGCTATTCAGGGGTACTGGTCTGCCAAAGCTCTAACTTTTGGGAAAACTCATTGAAATTTGTGACCATGGAGACAAGAAAAAAATTCATGTGGATATTAACTTCTATATCCACCACACCAGCCAAGCATCCCCTTTTCCTTACCAAGAAGAACACTGAGAGAGAAGATTGAATGGAAAATTTAGCAAAACATGTTGACCGCCTCATATGCTTTTATATTACCCAAAAGCAGAGTGCATATAATGATACCCAGGGACCATTTGCTGCACATTCATTGATACTCCAGAGGAAATGAAGCAAATGTGGAATACTTTTCATTAATAAGTGGAGTTAGAGGTCTGTCTCAACATTTTCACTTATTTCTGTTTAGCTTGAGAATATTTTCTGAGTTGATAAAAAAGCACTAACCTAGAAAGAAAGAAAAAACTGATCTATATGCCGACTGGAAAAAAATTACTCTCCACCAATAGAAAAATAATTTTCACTCAACATGAGGATGCCCTTAGGATTGGATGCTAAGTAAGCAAATACTGGTAAATATTCTCAGCATAGAGATATTTTGATGGGTTTCTTGTGATTGTGTAAGCTCTGGAAATATGAAGTGTCTTTTCCTGATTTAGGAATGTCCGTGTTTTAGCACAGAGGAGTGAAGGCTTGATATTTTTCAAATATTATGGATCCCTGAACCCCCTCAGAACCCTGAATGGTAAATCTATCATACAAAAGGAAAACAAAGCAATTTACAAGAGCCATTATCATTGTGCTGCCTAAACTGATCAAAATAACTTATGCAGAGTTACCCAGTAGGTTGTACTGCAAATTGCCAGACGATACATATTAAGCCAGCCCTGGGATGCCTGCATACCATTATGAACTTTTGTGATTTATATTAGTTATTAAGGAGTATTAGAAAATCTCCAGCTAGGGAGAGCTGCAACACAGCCAGAGGAGCCTCTGAGATATCTTGAAGACCAAATGGCTTTTCTTATAAGAGGAGTCCTTCATGCTGGACAGCTGCTAGGCGCGTCCTGTGATAACCTTCCAAATATTTCATGTTCACATTCATGTCATGACTTAATTACTAAATACTGTCTTTCTCTAATCACCCATGGGTTGGAGGCCTCAGGAATTTGCTCTCTAATCCCTGGTAAATGTTAAGTCTTTGTTGGTGAGTGACAACGAAGAATCATTCAGAAGTCTGAGAGGCCAAGAAAATCTGAGGAAAACAAAGATTTAATTTTTGGCCTCTATAGAACTGCAAATGTTAAAGAGAAAGAGAGCTGACACGAATAGCCTACTAGCCCAGCTGCCATTTTCTTGACCCCAACCAAATGCTCTTCAGAAAGCTTACTTGTTCTGATGCTGAAACGTCTCCTTTTCAGTCTCAAAGGCTGCATTTCTCAACCCACATGAATGCATGCTTAGGACTTATATATAGCTCCCACTCTTGAAATGAAATTGTTGGGTGACAATAATATCATTGTTTTTATAATGTATCAAAGAATCCCTTCATGAGAAGTCATTTTAATAAGCTTATGTCAAGCAGAATAGGCCCATAAATTGTACTTAAATGCTCTTTCATCAGGGCCTAATTCTGCACAAGATCATCAGAAATTCCTCCATGGGGGAAAATGGTCAAAGTCATCTTCAGCCTGAAGATCTTGTCCTAAATTTCTGCAGCAGGAAGGATAGTAAAATCCAGGTGTAAGGCTAAAAGACATATGCACCACATACAATGAGATTGAGGGGCCAAGAAGAACCACATTTTTAAATCTATAAAATGATAATTGATGGTGACATGTGCTTAAATCTTTTTTTTTTTTTTTTTTTTTTTTTTTGGTACCGGGGATTGAACTCAGGGGCACTCAACCACTGAGCCACATCCCCAGCCCTTTTTTGTATTTTATTAGAGACAGGGTCTCACTGAGTTGCTAAGTGCCTCACCATTGCTGAGGCTGGCTTTGAACTTTCGATCCTCCTGCCTCAGCCTCCCAAGTGCTGGGATTATAGGCATGCGCCACCATGCCCGGCATGCTTAAATCATTTTTTAAAATATTCCATTAATTTGAGTTTGGCTGAAACTTCCTGATGATTAGATTCAGTAATGTAATTTTTGCAAAAAGAGCTCAGAATTGATGTGGACTTTCTTTATTTTGGATATAGTTTATTCTCCAGGCCTCTGATGATGCTCATGTGAGTTTCCTCCTACCTCATGGGCTGTGTTTGGAAATATCAGAGAATCCCAGAGTCCTCTTTCTTCTCACCTCAACCTGCATTGTCTCTTCTTGTCTAATCTCTTGGAAATAGTTTCCACCACACTGTGCTCTTCTGCCTCAACAGCAACTCATATAAACATTGCTAACCTGCATCTCTCCCTACTTGTCATAAGAGTATCTAAACTTGTAACATGGCTGAAACCAATCTATAGATTATCACTCTCCAAAATACTCTCAGACACTTCCTGTGTTGAGACCAGAGTAAGAAGAAGGAGAAATTTAGGCAAATAAATGAGGATCAGAGTAAGGGAAGTTTCGCAGTAGAAGAAACCACAGTTATATTCATTATCTATTCTAAGATTACCAAAATCAGATAATTGAAAAATTGATAATATTAGAAAATCTAGTCTAATATTGTATAAGGTGATCAGTTCTTCTCCAGGGGCTATGGAGAAGAAATGGATACTTGATAGAGTGAAACTCATGAGAAGTCTCAAAAGTTGTGTTGTAAAGAAATTCATTTAACCCAGCAAGCTACAATTTCATATATAGCTCTATATCATCTGTATGCTGTGTTGTTTTAAAAATTAACATAATTCAATTTGGGTTTCAAACAGCATGAAACTGCAACAGAGTTTACAATTGCTGATATTGAACACAGGAATGGCAATGCAAACTAATCAGGCATCCACACAAAAGAACTATGTATTACTATACTTCCTGCAATATTTTTTCCTATGCACCCATGGTGATCATGTTATAATTAATAGTGGTCTGTGTAATACATATTGTGTTCTTGAATCAATTGATTACATTACACATAATTTACCTTAAGGGAACACAAACTATAGAAATAATATTTGTAATTAGCTTTTGCTCCAATGCTCTTGCTGATAGGGAGATTGCTGTCTCACAAAGCAGCTAATTTCATTTTTTAAATATCAGCCACTTTTATTAATGACTTCATCATATTAAATCAGATACAGCCACCCAATAATTTTCACCTACTGATTCTAAGTTCAGTCTTCCAGAGGCACATGGAAGTTTTTTTGTTTCTTTGGTATGTGACATGGCATAGAAACTTTCATGTTTCTCCTTTATTTGCTTCATTTATCCTGGGTCAAAACAATCCTGGCTGGTAAATGCCTTTTCAAAAGAAATGTAGACAAAGTGGGCAGGGCTTGCTGTTTGTGCTCTGAACCAGAACAAATTTAGGTGTGAGTCCAGGCCAGTGACATGGAAGAGCCTGTCTTCTAGGCTGTTCTTGGCATTGCAATCTCATGGTGATAAAGGCCAAGTCAATGTTTATAGTATCTACTGTATAACCTGTGTCTAAGCCTGATTGAAATTCAAGTGTTGCCTAAAACCATGGCCTTGAATGTGGATAGCAAAGTTGGTTTAGCTTCAGGCTGTTACTTCTACTTATTATTATGATTCCAAATCCAATGGCTGTTACCATCTTGGACATTATTGTGGCTTTCCCATAGCCATTTTACAGCTGATTCTTCATGCTGATGTTCTCATCATTTCTATGAAAGATACCTGTTCCTGAAGTTGAGAGGCAGCTTTCTTTCCTAAAAGATCTCAAAATCAAATGCAAGTATTCTGTCCAAGTGAGCAGTGTATCTTGTTTAACAGCTTTACTAAGATATAAATTGATATGCAATATTTAAAGTATACAATTTTATATATTTGACATGTATTAGATACTTGTAAGCAGGCAATGAACATATAAAAGAACCCCTCAAATTTCCTAATGCCCCTTTGAAGTTCCCCTTTCCTATTTTTCATGCCCTCCTCACACACCCAAGGAACTATTGATCTGCTTTGTCTTTTTGGATTTGTTTGCATTTCTAGAGTTTTAAAAAGCCAAATCATATGAACTCTTTTCCATCTGCCTACTTTTACTCAACATATTGGAGATTTTTCCATATTGTAGCATGTATCACTAGCCTCATTTGCTTGAGTTACTGAATAGCATTTCATTATACAGATGGACTACCATATTTTTATCCATTCATCTCATAATGGACAATTGGTCTATTGCCAACTATTGGATATTACAAACAAAGTGAGTAGAGTTCTTTCAATCTCTTGAAGTAGTAGGCTTCTCAATGATGATGTTTCTTTCCTGTTTTCTAAAAGCTACCTGACTCCTTCAGTTTAAAAATATTCCTTTTGTAAGAATTGAGAACAAGTTCCCCCAAGAGTCTATACTTGTGAGAAATACCAGATAGCATCACATTCAGATGTATTAGTTGCATATCTTTTAGTCTACTCTTTTCTTAGAATTTTCTGACCTCTGAGGAAATGTAAATTTATTCTTCTCATAGGTTGGGCAAGCTACTTACCTCCTACCAGAAAGCTTAGGACTCAAACCCTATAGCCTCCACACCATAGATATTGTTTCTCTTTAGAGGTCTGGAATTCTTTGAGAATGAGGACTCCTAATAATCTGCCCTGATATTCCAGAATTCTTGAGATAAGTATTCCTTAGATTTCCACTCTGATTTTCTTCAGAAATAGAAGAGTAGTATCAGGCAGGAAGTGATTCTCCAATCACCTTGATTGCTTTAAGTTCCTAGCTTTTAATGAAAACATTCTAATATTTTGTACTCGCTTCTCCCATACCTCCTTCTCTCTTTCATTTTCCTTTCTTACCCAAATCCAACTCCATGCCAAAATTCCATGTAGAATAAGAACAAAGTTGAAAAGTGTTATGGCCAATGGAATGGGTATTTCAATTTTATTTCTTCCTCCAACATCAAGTTCTATCCTCTAAGACAGTTTTTGAACTTGGACAAAATTTGTGGGAATATGGAAAAAGCATAAATCTTTCCTTAGAAAGATATATATAATAGAGGTTGTCATCTCTGGGAGTAGAGCCAGGTTATTTAAGAACAGTTTCTGGGCTATCACATGTTTGGAAATATTCTCCTTCTGACAGTCCCTCTCCTGTCAGATTGGGTGAGTGACTTCTATTGATATAATTCAGCCTGGGTTGATGACACTGAGCTCCTGGAGCAGAGGTAATGGTTCACTGGGAAACCACTCTTCTGTGTGTTCAACAAAATTCTCTCCCCTCATCTTTGACTTTCAGGTAAATTACTCTTCAGCAGCGGTTGGAAAAAGTACTCATCAAAACCAATTCAATTTCTTAAACTGTGACCATTTAAGTTTATGGGACCATATTACCGCCATTCATTTCTCTTTCACATTGAGATAATTTCAGAAAAGGGCAGGCGATACCTTGAGTTCTGTTTCCTATCTTGGTCCACTCTAAAGACTTCATTCAGAAAGAACTTGTGTCAAATCTGGGAAACAAATGCTACGGCTCCCTAACCCCTATTCTGTTATTGAGAACTCTTCCCCATCACTGCTACTTAACCCCTCCCAATCACATTTTTTTCCATTGTAAATTATATGATACTGTAAATGAAAAGATTGACCCACAGAAGCCTAAGCTGCAAATGCAATGCTCATTACTCAGGAAACCTAAGGTTGTTGTATAAGTTTAAGAAGGTTTAAAAGTTTAAGTTAAGAAGGCTCCCTGCACTAATGCAGCTTTCTGATCTTTCTGAATCAACTCAACACAGGATTTGTTTTAGTTAGCTTTTTCATTGCTGTGATCAATATACCCAACAAGAACAATTTTGGAGGAGGAGGAGTTTATTTGGCACTCAAGTTTTCAGAGGTCTCAGCCTATAGATATCTGACTCCATTCCTAGGGGCCTGAAGTGAGGCAGGAGGACATGATGGCCAAAGGGTGTGGAAAGAAAATCAGTTCAGGACTTGACAATCAGGAAGCAGAGAGAGCTCTGCTCAACAAGCACAAATATAAGCCCCAAAGGCACACACCCAGCCACACCTATAGTTACCCTACCTGCCTACGGTTACCAACCAGTTAATACACTCAAGTGGATTAATGAACTGGTTAGTTCAAGGCTCTCAAAACCCAATCATTTCACCTCTGACTGTTCTTGTATTATTTCACACATGAGCTTTTGGGGATACCTCATATCTAAACCATAACAGGATTATATATCTAGGAATCAGAGACAAAGAATGAGAAACAATGCTTGAAGATAAGAAAGCCAATACTGATCTGAGCATAAAACTTAAAAGATTCATTAAGATTTATTGCATAATTCTTTAGACAGGAAGATGTGCAAATCCAGCTTAAACTGGATAGTGAGAAAGAAAAAAGAATTTATTGGTTTTTTAACTAAAAATCTAAGTACATGTGGTTTAAGGATGTGACTGGATCCAGACCCAAATGATATTGTCATCAACTTGTCACTCCCAGTCTCAGCTCTCCTTCTCTTCTCTGTTAAGTTTGTTGTAAAGTACCCTTTCCCCTCCTGGTGGCAGATGGGTCACCATCTTCCTCTAAGGATGCATCAGTACACATCAGCAAGTTTCTCTTTCCTAGCATTAAAATAAAAATCCCAGATGTACCATTTAGCAATGCATTGTCTCTCAGCTCCAAATCTACTCTTCTTTCTCTCTTAACAGGATGACACCTCTCTTCCTGGTTCCAGTGAGCATGCTTTTTCTTACTTCTATGGTGCTGGACAGGTATGCAAGACACAGAGAGTAACTGACTCCCTCAGATGGCAGTGAGGTCCACGGAACAGATGCTTGTGGGAGACTGCCAGGCAAGTTCTAGGAGTGTCCCAGGCTTCCTCAGAGTGTATTCCCCTGGCACCATAGCTCACTTACTATCATGCCCCTGTTGAGAGCATCCCAGTGTTCCCAGGGGATTTAAAAAAACAAAACAAAAACAAACAAAAGAAAACCTCACTCCAACTTTGCTCTACGCCATCGTGATTTTTCAGCAAATTCAATAGTCACTCTCACAGGCTGTTTCCTAGAAAATTTCTTTGGTATCCTAACAGGTGGTTCTTCACATACTGACCACATCCCACTGACTTTGAACCAACTCTGGTCTGAGCACCTTGTGGCTATACCAGATCCTCTCCACAGGTGCCCTAGTACACCGATATTTGTAACCAGGTAAGTGCAGTGAGGTCACTGGCCAAGCATAGGTTTGTGTCCATACCTGGAACCACAGGGTAGTCAGAAACACCTGGAGCATATGGCTGAGAATAGGAGAGGAGTGGTTGGTTTCCTGAAACTAAATTAAGAGAAATTGATTTAGGGGAAAGCACTACCCACATAGAACATCTGAAAGATGACATGCTTAAGCAGAGAGAGAGAGAGAGAGTTTAATAGGAGTTGTAAAGCAAAGAGCAGATACTTCAATATATAAGAGTACAGTTGAAAAGAGTAATGTAGGTCTCACAGGTGGAAATCAAGATCAGAGAAGAGATTTTTCTCTAGTCTTTGGAATTGAGAGGTTCTCAACAGTTTTTTAGTGGAAGAAAAATTAAAGATGGGGCCAAAAGCATATATAATCTTGCTTAAACAATAAAAAGGATAAATTGCTTGTCTAAATAAAGAGTTCAGAATTAGGGCAGATTTTTAGCAGTACATAATCCTTCATCTCAATAGTCTCATTGAAGCCACAATTCTCATCATTTTCTCGTTCTTCTTTCCACAGTGCTGGCATCAACCTGACCTTGATTTCCCTCTTATTTCCCATGGCTGTCAGCAGCTTCAGGGTCCTCAGGATTACTTTCTTTCTTCCATAAAGAAACTGAGAACACCTCTGACCCAGATTTCTTAGCAAAAGTCCCAAGAGTGCCCCCCACCCCAGCCTTTGCCAAGCCTCGCTTACTTGTCTCTGAACCATTTACTCAGCCGTGGGACAAGGAAAACACAATTAATTTAGCTCATTTTATATCTTCCATTCCTAAAGCCAAGAGTAGCACAGTCTGGGATGATGGGGAAGTTTAGGATGCATGCTAAGAAGCCAACAGATGGACCCTACAGAAAATCATTAAGTATTTCCTCAAACAGATGTCTGTTGACCCCCGTTACACTTGTTATGTCAAGTTTTACATGTACAACGTCTCCACCAGACTCTAGATGGGACACTTTGATGGCAGAAAATACCCCATTCCTCATCCCCGTCAGAAGCAATCAGTAGACACTTAGGAAAAGTTTCAATGAATGAATGGTCTCAAACATCATGCTTGCCAAGGGAATTTGAACTGAATCTGTAGACAATAAGACACTTGTGAAGGGTGTTGAGCATCTAAGATGTCCTAAAATCAGCAATGTTGAAAATGAATGGAATGAAGGACACAGTGCAGAAACTACCGCAATTGTCCGAGAAATTGATGACATAGGGCTACTATGGCAAAGGCAATGGGAATTAAGAAAAAGATTCTGAAATTTTTCAGAGGTGGTGCTCAAACTTGTTTAGGTGGACAGGTCAATTGACCAAGAAAAGAAACAGAAAACAATGATCAGGTTTGTAGAAAAAAATAAATAAAGAGATCATTACCAATGATCTATAAATCTCAATACTTTTTCATTAATAATTCAAGAGGAGGATATGTTTATTTTAAAAATGCCACAAATATTTTTTTGGCTTCCCATAAATCATAGAAGCAAATTATTTATAATAAATATTAGTATTGTGTATGGTGTATCAAAGAAAGGTTCTAAGGGTACCATCCACATCATGGCTTTTCTCATTAGTAATTTGCCTATGAGGCCCCCTAAATTTCCTGATCAGCTGACTCTATGGGGAAGAGAATGCATAATGATGGACAATAGCCAAGTCCACCAAGGCAGGCTATGAGCCAGGCTGAGGACTAGGGGTGCAAGAAGGAAAGGCTTCATTTTCCTGATGTGATTTTCATAGCTGAGCAGGGCTGAGTTCAATCCCTAACCCACCATCTGTCAGAAAGGATTTTTGCCATTAACTTCCTGCCAATGGGTAATGACATAACAGGGTGTTCAGTGTGCTGTCCAGTGGCTAGCTTTTCACTCCCCCATCTCCACGGATCTCAAAAGAAGTAACTTATAGGAGTCAGAGTAGGGCTGGGCTTTAGAGTAGACTTTGAATCAGAACAGATTTGGGCTTGAATTAGACATATCCCATTTATTATCTGTGATACCTTAAATAAATTTTTAATCCTCTTTAAGACTTCTCTCTAAAAGGAGGATAGAACTGTTACCAAACTCACCATTGTTATGGATGTAATATATGAGAAGCACTTAGCACAATGCTGAGACAAGTGTAATTATAATAAATGGATGCTGATATTACTACTAATACTACAACCGTGAGATGTACTTTATAACTCAGTCAGACCCCATTTTCTCAGTACACATGCAGAGCATTTCTTGTCTATCTATGCATTCCCTTGTTCTGCTTCTCCCAGAAACCAGTGTGTAATATGGACAGTGCAAACTAATGAGGATTGGAAACCCCACCGATTAAGGTTCCAACAGGCTCTCCATTAATATTCAATAAGAGAAATGTAGATACAGTAAGCTCAATAAGATAAGGGATTTTGTCTGTTTTGTTTTACTCATATATCCCAAGAATTTTATCTACTATCCAGCATGAAGTAAGTATTCAACCAATATTTATTAAATGGTATTCAAGTGATTCACATTCTTCCTATGGGGTTCCACTGAATCATATTTCCTTTTCTTTTCCCTCCTACTTCTTTAGCTAATTGACATCTTTGAGCCCATGGCAAGGCAATAGAATTGTCAAAGATGTTGGACCTCAGTTGTTCCATAACAAGGCTGTATCTGGTCCATAAACCAATTCTACCCTTCAGATGATCTTTGTTCCATAGAACTCTATTAAAGAAATTTGAATAAGTTGCTGTCATTTAGGGTAATGGAAGCTTTCACATGAATATTTAAAGTCCGGCTCCTCCAGGAAACTGGCTAGCAATATATGGCAGTATTCTCACCAGACAACAAAGAGTAGAGGATCGGCTCCACTAGATTGGGGCCCATGTGTGTGTATTCCAATTTACCACTATCTCCACCATTCCCTACTGTACATCCGATACTGCAGCTCCATGTTCCTTGTCGTTACCTCTGTTCTACTAGTTTTCTAATATTCCAGTACTTGTTTTATTTATGCTACTTCTCTGACTTCTGTAGGTATTGGAGTCTGTTAGGCCTGCTCTATAGCTTTCAAAAGGTCAGTTAGAAAGGGGTGGACCAGCTGGGCATGGTGGCACACACTTGTAATCCCAGCGACTTGGGAAACTGAATCAGGAGGATCACGAGTTCAATGCCAGCCTCACAACAGCAAGGTGCTAAGCAACTCAGTGAGACCCTGTTTCTAAATAAATTACAAAATAGGGTTGAGTACTCCTGGTACCAAAAGAAAAAAAGAAATATAGTGGTGGACCATAAGCCAATGGTATAAATGCAGGGTGAAGATCAGGTGGAAGGAGAAGTAAGAGTCCCTTCTCTTGCTCAGATTCTTGCCCATAAAGACATTCCAAAACGTGCTTACATTGTATGATAAACATTTCCTCAGTCTGTATCAACAACATTATAAACATCACCACTGAGACCATACAAACCCTAACCTATTTGGGATCTTTCGTGAACGTTTAAATTGAAAACACTAAATGTTTTTATTGTAGGGACATGTCTATAAACATTGACTGTGCCTATGCTCTGGGACTGAATCTAAAATCACCCCATGGATCAATAGCATGTTGAAGAGCACAGAAAGTGACAGAGAGCACTGGCCACCCTGTTGACCAAAGCTATCAAGATGCCCCTTAGTTCTGCTAAGCTTTTCCCAGTCTTTGTTTATGCAAATCAGTGTTTTGCGGCCTAGAGGATTATAGAACTCACTGTCCTAGGAAAACATGACAGGAAGTAAGAAAACATCATCTTTTGTAACTAATTTCATAACATCTGGGTTTAATGGGGTATGGAATAAATTAAAGTGACTCAAGCTTCAAATAGTAAGAATAAGAGGGAGGATAGGAGCCAGGAGAGGAGAAAAGAGAGAAATTCAAGTATCACAGAATTCATCCTCTTTTTTTCTAAAGTCACAAAAGAAGACTGCAAAGAGAGGGAAATAAAAAGGATGAGGAGACAAAAAGGAATAAGAAGGAGAAGATAATCAGCTAAGAGAACTGATGAGGTTTATCTTACCCCTTCTCCTTTTGGAGACTATGTAAAAGTTAAAAAAAAAAAAAAATCAAGACTGTACAGAGTTTACAAGTGTCTCTCATTTTATAGAATATGTTGGCCTGTGTCAGTCTAGGAAACTATGGAAATTTTAATTCTGAGGACCTTATTCTTAACTTATAAATGTCTCCATCCTGAAAGCCAGCAGTAAACAAAATTTACCATTATGTTCAAACACTCTCCCTCCCCACATACCAGGACATAAAGCCTCTTTTCTCAGAACTCAGTACTTTAAAGTCCCAAATTGACCCACAAAGTTGTGGTGGGTTTTATTAATGAACAAATAAAAAGGAATGGGGGATGTATCAGGAAATCTGATTATGGCCATAGATCCAAGTCACTTTTTCCTCTGCCATAAATAAAGTCAACATTTTGATGTCTATCTGATTAATCCATTTGTCTATCCCTTATTTCTCGGCTCACAAAGGCAAGGAGAAATGTTATTTACTGTTTCATAAAACTCCCAATTAGTGAATCAACTGGGAACCTTGATTGATAGTTGTAAGTGCTGCTATTCAGAGACTGAAATAGTCCATGGAACCCAGGGAGATGTGGAGGTTATTGGTTCAATCAGGGCAGGAAGATTAGACTTTAATCTTCAGTGTTTCATAAACTCAAGCCTCTCTGGTTTTTTATATTGGTAGTTTGTAGCAGCTTTTATGGTGATTATGCAGCTGTTTTCTGGCAGGCATGGTCTATGGGAGTAGGGAGCTCTGCAAATTGTCTTGAATTGCTTTTATGGGCATAGATTAGCTCTAGTAGGGATTATATCAACATGTATTCATTCAAATACACAAGTTACACAATTATTTATTGAGGACCTACTAAGTGCCAGGCACTGCTCTAAGTTTCCAGAATACATCAGTAGACAAAGAAAAAAAAAATTTTAGAGTAAGACTGGGGATAGGAGAATAAAGAGGGTTAAGAATCCCAGAGGTTGCAGGAGGAATTCCAATGTAAAATTACTTGGTCAGGGTAGGAAATATCCAAAAGGTGCTATTAGAGCAAAGGTATAAAGGAGGTGCTGTAATGAGCCAGACAGCTATGGTGACAGTGGGACAGAAGAACATTCTAGGCATAGTGAACAGCTTTAAAAGAATGACACATTAAAGTGGAAACATGGAATTGAGGTTGGGAGGTAGCTAGGACAGTGAGCAGACAGAAGAGTATTGGACAGGAGATCAGGGAAGCCAGAGGGACTTGCTACAACTGAGTGGTGGGAAGTTACTCTAATAGTTCATGATCTGATTTATGTGCAAATCTTTCTGTCTGCTGTACAAGAATAGCCTGTAGGGGCCACAGTGGAAGAAGGAAGACCAGTTAGGAGGTAGCTGCATACATTGCAGATGAAAAGTGATGGCACCAGGCAGTAAGAGCTGCTCAGTTTGGGGATATCTCTTAAGAGAAAGTCAACAGGTTTCTGGACCACTAGGATCTATGTAAGGGAGAAAGAGAAGATAGAGTCAAGGATAATGCTAGAGTTTTAGCTTAGAAAACTAGAAAAACAGACTTGCCATTTAATAAGTAGGTCTTAGGAGAAAAATGCAAAGTTTTGTTTTGAATGTGTTAAAGTTTGAGAAATTTATTAGACATCTAAGATTATGTGTTGCATGTAGTCGAACACACAATTCTGAAGTTCAAGAGAAAGACCAGAGAAGGAAATATAAACTTGAAGGTCATAAGTTTGAATATAAACTTGAAGGTCATAAGTTTGAATTTTCAGAAATTCAAACCATGAGAGGAGCAAGGAGAAAGTATAGATAGAGGGGAAAAAATGAATAAAAAGACTCAAGGAGTAATCAAATTCAATGTTTCAGGTTGGGGGGAGTAGACTGTTAATTTCAGGCAAAATATATATCACAAATGGCAGAATATCTGTTTACAAATATTTTATCAAGTAAAATAGGTTTTATTTATGTGAATTGGTTCACAGCCAGAGTTATAAACCAGAAGATTTTTTGGTCCTCAGAAAGGCTTTGTCAGACATATACAGGTATTATTAGACTGGCTTCCTCAAATTCCTCTTCACCCTGTTTTCAAATACATATGGAACATAGGAGAGACTGTGGGACTATGCTCTTTTCCCCATGCTCTTTAAGTCTCCTAATTTCTGAAGTTCTGGAGACTTGAAAGTATGAGTTCGGGTGTCACAGGGCTATGCACCTGCTGCAGACTCTGCACAAGAATCCTTCCTTGCTCTTCTTAGCTTCCGGTGGCTTCTGGCAGTAATTGATGTTTCTTGGCTTAGAGGTACTGCCCTCCTCTGGCTCCCTCTTCTTATGACCATCTCTATGTCCCTGTGTCTTTTTATTTTCTATCACTTAAAGGATACCCATCATTGAACTTAGGGCCAGCCCCACCCTACTTCAGGTTGGACTCAAGAATCTGACCTTAATTACATCTGCAAATATATTTATCCTGAATTTTGAAGTTCCCGGTGGACATATTTGAGGGGGGCGTGGAACCACCCACTACTAATTAACTCACTGCTAATAATTTAACCCACTACTACTAATTTCACCAGGACAATAGGATTAAGGGAAGTTGGTCCAGGGGAAATCAGGGGATGTAATCACCCTAAAGAAAAGGCAGAAGAAAGATGAGAGCTATTATAGGAAGCACGCCAGGACAGTGGACAGGTCTGGGCATACTTGAGAGATTAACTGAGTGGCAATTCCACCTGGGTGAGATTTCCTTTCTCACCAAGGTGAAGAAAGACCAGATGCATACAGTTGGCTAACCAAATCTAAATATCTCTGAATCTCTTGCAACACTTGGAACTGCAAGTAAAACAATGGAGAAGAGCATGTTAGAAAAAATGAATATATGAGAGTTAACAAAAAAGAGTGAAAGTGAAGAAGGGTTTCAGATTCTAAAGACAATTCTTGCTTTCTGGGTAAGAGAAAAAGGATAAAAACAATTTGAAAATATAGTTACATGTTAAAAACTTTCATGAGCTTCCCAGAAAGAAAAAGGGGGGTAATACAAGGAAATTTAATTTTGTCAGAGAGAGATATGTACCACCTCTAAAAAAAAAAACAAACAAACAAACAACAACAACAGAAAGAAAAGTCTCTGTCGGATTTCTGAGCTACAAAATATAGAAATATATTTTGTATTTCTTTTTTATTTTTAGTGAGCTTTTATTGAAGAAAACTTCAGAAATCAAAAGTGTATAAACAATTTACAAAAATTCACTGAATTCTCACAAACTGCACACAACTGTGTAGTCAGCATCCACATCAAGTCAGACCACAGCCAAACCCTCTGAAAGTTCCCAGGACTTCTTCTAGTTACTGCCCCCTCAGGAGTGACCCCTTTCCTGCTTCATGCTGCCTAGCTTGGTTTTGCCTGTTATTGAACATTATGTAAACAAAATCATAAAATATGTACTCTTATGCATCTTATTTCATCTGAAGTATTTGTGAGAATCTTCCACTATTTTGCATGTAGCAGTAGTTTGCTTAGTGCCCTGTGTGAGTTTTCTTAGGCACATCTATCCATTCTTTTGTGAATGAACATTTAGGTTGTTTTCAGTTATCATAGCATTGCTATTAACATTTTTGTGCATGGCTTTTTGTGAGTATTCCTTTACAGGGGTGGAAATGCAAAGGAGTGGAATACACACCAGTGCAACTGCTGAGTCAAAAGATACATTTGTGTTCCAATTCAAAGGATGCTGCCAAATTGTTTTCCAAGGTGGATTAACCAGTTAAGGGCAACATTAAAATAAAAATAAAGAAGCTACAGGATTCCTGAGAAGAACCTATCACAGATACCTTGGGCCTTATAAGGCTCCTGGGCCTTCCATTTCAGACTCATCAACAGCCACTTCTCTTTAGGAACTTGCTGAAAGGGATTCTCCAGCTGAGGCAAAGGTAAGGATCCAAAGAGTTCAGAGGTACACGAAGGAGGCAGAGTTCATACACCAAGGAAATTAATGCCATAGCAAAAATCCATGATAGCAGACATTGAAAAGAGGACTGAAATGCTACCTTGTCAGAAGTGGCAGTTCTGGCAGCAGATGAAAGCATCAGTCAACTGGAATATCACTGGAGTCAACATAGATTGAACCCTAAAAGCTTGGAGTATGTAACATAGGAAACAGAGAATCTAAAGTAAGATGTAATGGCTGGTAAGTGTGGAGGGCATATGATGCTTCACCCTGCAGACCCTTCAATAAGTCTTGCTGCCCAGCTGCTGGATCCTTCAGTATTGCCTTGGGTGCACAGAGTCATCTGACCCAAGGCCAGGCCCTTTCCTGAATAGTCCATATCCAATGACTGGTGAGCATGATAGTATAAATACACAACCATCCCGGCCCAAAGTCAGGGTCATTCAAGCTCCTTGTGGATACTGTCTAATGCTAGGGTGGAACCTAGATCACAGCTTTACTTTCTCCCTTTCTACCCAGTCATCTTTCCTTCTCCTCCCCTTTACAAGTGTAGATCCCCTGGGAATTTGTTAGTAAATATCCTACACTGTAAACTCTATTTAAGAGTCAGCTTCCCAAGAAGGCCAGCCTGTGACAGAGTAGCTCCAGTGCTATCCCGCGCCACTCTGTGCTGCTATAATAAGCATGTCCTGCTAATTTAAATAACATCCATAGAATGTGAGACTCAATTTTGAATGATTTCAATTTGGGGTGGGGGAACCATAGAGACCACACACAATCCTATGAAAGATCCTCTGGTGCCAACCACTAGAAGGCATTTCATTTGTACCTCCACAACTACCTCTGGCTGATATTGAAAGAATAAGACATTGGGCAGGACGATTTAGACTATAGTTTCTTTAGACATTAACCTAAAATAGTAAGGATAATTAATTTGGGTGATTTTGATTTCACCCCAAGGACTTAATAATAAGAAAGGGCTATATCATTCAAATGAAAGATATTTTTCCTATTGCTGTTATTGTATTATTTGCAATGGTTTTCTGCTGTCAATTAGGCTACCAACTCTGGAGCTGGGTTAGACAATGTGTCTGGGCATAACTAGAAAAGTGGAATAGGGAGCAGTATTTCAACTCAGGGTATAGCACGGTTTCAGAGCTAACTTAATGAATGTACAGTCCTGAACCACTGCAGAATCCTCTCGGTGAAAACTAAATTGCCCACCAGGAGGTGTAGCCTAATGAAGGTTGGAACAGAATTGCTTCATTAAACATGCATGGTTGTTTGCTCGAGGAATTAAGAGATCAAAAAGTTAGTGAGGGTTAGGAAAAATTCTCTAGGCAGGTTCCATATTCCCATAAAGAAAAAAAAAAAGTCTGCTAAAATAATATAGCAGTATCCTCCCCTGCACTCTGCAATAACTTTTCTGGTGAAAATGGGAGGAGATCTGAGAATTCTTAGCTTGGGTAGTTTAGATATTAGGTGGCCCCAAAAAAACTCAAGTGTGAGGAAATGCAAGAACAATTAGAGGTGAAATGATTGGATTATGAGAGCCTTAACTTAATTGGTAAATTAATTTCTGATGGGAATTAGCTGAGGGATAATTGAGGCATGTGGGGTGTGTCTGGAGGGGTGGACCATTGAGGGTGTGCCTTTGGGGCATATATTCCGGCAAGCGGAGTCTCTCTCTCTGCTTTCTGATCATCATGTGAGCCACTTCCTTCCATACACTCGCCTGCCCTGATGTTCTGCTGAGGAATGAAGTCGGCCATCTATGGACCGAGACCTCTGAAACCATGAGCCCAAAAATAAACTTTTCCTCCTTAAAATTGTTCTTGTTGACTTAAGTCTTTTAGTCCCAGCGAAGAAAAACTGACTAAAACAGCTTGGTACAGTTCCATGTGGAACTGTCATGGCCAAGAATTGCTTCTGAAAGCAAACATGGATACCCACACACTTTTACACACAAGTAGGGATTTAAACTAAAATGCCTGTTCCAGGAAAATGTTCTACTCAGCATGCCCAAACTCACTCTTGAGTGGATTTTAAACTATTGCAAATCAAGACTTTTGGAAATCTCACTGTGGTTATAGACGTGAGACGATTACCAAATACAAAGCCAATGCTTTCCCATCATCAGTCTGATTCATTTGTCTATTCCTTTTTGAACTCGGAAGGGGTAAAGAAGGGACTTGTAGGCTGAAAAGGGGGGGAACCTCAGAAATGACCTTAAATTACAAACTGTGAGGTTTGAGATACTTTTGAGAAAGTTTACAAGACTCCTTGAGAGCAGAGGAGGATATTATTGTTGTGAGTAGGCCTTCCCCTTCAAATCCCTGGTTTGAGGTAGAACAATTCATACCTCAAAATTTCATTTGTGCATAAAGCACAGATGGTGGGCACGTATGCAATTCAATACTCATCTTGTTCTCGTGGGCTCAGCGGCGATGCTGAATTTCATGACAGAGGAGGCTATGCTGAGTTTAATACTTTGGTTCTGAGACATAGTAATATAACTTCTATTCCTCAAAGAGCACTGAGGTTTGGTTTTGTTTTGTTTTGTTTTTTTTTTTCCTCCAGTCTTTTGCTCATTCAGTTTTGTTATTTTCTTCCAACTTCAGGGAAATTTTCCAAAGACTATGGAACATTCATACAGAAATAAGCATTATTATCCACTTAACAAACATCGTGGATGTTATTCTTGTGATGCATGTTTATTACAGCATTTTAGGGGATATGAATGGGAGTTGTCATATTTTTATTTGATAGTTCCTCTATCCCTACTCACCACTCTTTGTGTCCCCAGAAAGAAGGACTTTCACAGTTATTTCTGCTTCTTCTGAGTTTTCCCATCCCACAATGTTGGGAAAGGACATTGTGACTTAGCACACAATATAGCATTTTATTTGCTGATCCTGGTCCCTCTCGTCCCTCTCTGCTTGGCATATTCTTGACCCTAATCTTCACATTGTTGGTTCTTCTGTTTCATTCCATTAAGCTGTTTTATTTTCTTGAAATATACGAAATTTTCTTTATTCACTTGTTTTTGGTAGATAAACTGCATGAGAGAAGGGGTATCACTCTATGCCTAGCCCAAAAGAATACCTGATAAATATGTGATGAGGTCTTGGACCTCAAAAAGGAATTCCCTTTTTTCCAGTTCAAGATTGTAGCTTGATGATAAATAGGGAAAGAAGTCCGTGCTTTTCCTGCTATGGTCAAGCTCATGGAGTGATTGGGGAAAGAAAAAACCGAAGAATAAAATCACTAAGATTTCAAAGCAAAAATTGCAAAAACCTAAAAGGAGGGACAAAGAATATGTGCTAATACAGAAATTCATCTACAGATATTTCAGGTTGAACACGAATAGAAGAAGCTCATATTTTCAAGGATGTCCACAGGAATGAGGAGACACTACTAATTCTGGAATTTTAGGCACAAATATACTATAACTTGAATTAGTGGGCCAGGGAGAAATGGGTAGAGGGAGAAGAATTCTCTTAAGAAAAAGAACTTCAAGCTAGAATTTCTCTTGTGGTAGAAACTGCTGTGCATGTTTGAAATGCAGGAAATCAATGAGAATTTGGGTTTTCCAAACTTTCTTCAGAAGGTCTCTTGTATGAGGCCTTCCTAATGTTATTTTTAATCAGTAATTATGAAATAATAATGGTAATAATAGCAATAGTGAACAATTACAACAGCAGCTGTTCAATTTCTCTGTAAAAGGTATTTCAAAAGAGAAAAATTTTAGAGGAATTTGTTCTGTGTTTAATCTACTACAGATGAAATTATTCTCATCTCAGTTGAGAAATCATTTCAGAAAGAATATCAACTGCTGTGTCTTTTTGGCAGATAGTCCAAAATTCCCTTCATAACTTGGCACAAGCTGTCCAGAAACGGCCTACACACAGTTGGACAGTTTCACACATCCTGATTTGGAAAACATCTGGAGAAGTTCCTTCACATGCACAAGGATGCCCTGAGTGATAGAATAGCACCCTCACCATGGACAAGACTCTGGAGTGAGGTGCTCTTTGAAAGGTTTAGTTAAGTTGTTCACCATGGAAAGTATGGTTCAGACATCATTTATCATAACCTACAGCACAAGTTCAGCCTCCAACTCACAGTGAACCAGAATTATTTGTCAAGAATGGTGAGAAAGTGGTAGTTTTGAGCCAGACAGCCCTAGTCTCAAATAAGTCACATTGCATTTCAGAATCTCACTCTTTCCATCTGTGGAATGAGGAAAATAGTGCCATGAAGGTTATCCTAAGTATAAATCTCCTGGTGCATAGTCAATATTCAACATTACAAATTTCCATAAGTTTCTAATAGGAAAAGCACAAGAATGTAATCATAGTCATCTTTAATCCATTTTCTTTGGATAGCCATTCATGTTTATTCTAATAAATTGCTATAAAACCCATTTTAAAAAATGACAGACTGTCCATTATTTTAAAATCACTGGTTATGAAGGCTGAATTGATTGGCTGCTCTCCTCTTCTCTGCTTTTTGGCCCAGAAATGAGAAGCCTTGGTTTTTGGCCGCAGTAGATTCCCAGATCCCTCTCCTACACAAAACCAAGGACAAAAGGACAAAGAT
The DNA here is from genome assembly GCA_025594165.1 of Tamias sibiricus. NCBI lineage: Eukaryota > Metazoa > Chordata > Mammalia > Rodentia > Sciuridae > Tamias > Tamias sibiricus. The sequence goes on along the minus strand of CM046673.1, from coordinate 34,100,748 downwards.
GTGAAATGCACAGCCAAGAAGTTTTGAAAATCCTCCTTTCAGATCATAGCTAATGGCTTAACGATCACTCAAAAATTTGTCAACTGTGCACCAAATATATTCATATCTTTGAACTGATTATTCCCAAACAAGCTCCCTGCTTTTGCTTTGGCATGTAAGCTATTTCAAATAGATACATGAACGTTTACTAAGAAATACAAACTGGTGGGATTTAGATTGGTCTGTCATGTCATATACTAGCCATTCATATGAAGAGAGTGGAGGAAGAGTGTTATGGGAAGATTTCCTTAAACATGGCAGGGGTTTGTAGAAGGGTTAATACAGTGAGACTAAGGTCACATTAAGTCTCCATACCTTTATAGCAACTTTTAATATACAATGCACTCTCATGGTCCATGCATGAGTTCACTTAATGCTAATATTTGTACTGTGATGGAGTGGATGGAGAATGGTCAATGCCATGATAACAGAGGGATGACTGATCTGCAGGGATATTGATATGAATGGCAGCTAACAGCTGAACTCAAACTCACATAAAGATAAAACATGCATACCTACTAAAAACCAGGGGCTTTACATATAATAATTATCAAGTCAGCCATGCCAGAAAGATGGAATTTCCTTCCATTTTGGAGAGGCTAAGACAACTGCCCTTGGTATATGTCTATAATCTGAAACACTTGGGGAAAGGGGCATTCAATGGACACTGGGGTAACTCATTTACTCAAAGAAAGTAAAATCCTGAATGTATCAAAGGCAGAATGGAATTGAGCTCAGGTAGAGATGAATAGTGGAACTTGAATGTTGCTAAGAGTTTTTCTAGTTCATTTCTGCTTTACTTCTGTGACAGTTTCATTTTCTCTCAGTTAAGACATATTTTCTCCATGTGATAAGTCTGAGACTCCAAATGTGCCTCAGTTTCACACCAAATGAGAAATAGCTCTGTCTTTGTTTTTGTTTTTTCTTTTCTTTTCTTTCTTTCTTTCTTCCTTTCCCTTCCTTCCTTCCTTCCTTCCTTCCTCCTCTTTCTTTCTTTCTTTCTTTCTTTCTTTCTTTCTTTCTTTCTTTCTTTCTTTCTCTCTCTCTTTCTTTCTTCTTTCTTTCTTTTCCTTAAATCCTGTTTGATAAATTGAAATTAATATATTAAAAATAAATAAATAAATAAATAAATCCTGTTTGAAAAATCCAGGTGAGTGATCCATTAGGTATAGGTGCCCACAACTGTAGAAGCTAATTGTAGTAAGTAAAACAGGGCCAGCTAATAACATGTAATTTTACCACATCATTAGAATAGATAAAGGAAGAAGTGCTCTATTCTGAGACAAGGGGAGAATGCTAGGAAGACAAAACAATAAGTGGCCATCTCAAGACTGCGGCTTATTAGCCTGGCCATATACCATATATGGACCATTAGCCTCTCGAATCATGGTTCCCATGTTTATCAAAGTGGAGGAAGCCTGTTACTTAGACAAGAGGAGGAGATAGAGCTCAGGAGAGGTGGGTCATGTCATAGGTAACTAAGATATATACATATACATGCATATATGTATATATATATATATGATATATATATTTATTTACTTACTTATTTATGATAATCATTTTTATGGAAGAGGAAACAGGACCAGGGAAGTTATTTGTCCTAAGTGGCAAAAGAGAAGGGATGGAACCCAACTGACTGTATCCAGAGTCCATATCCACCTCTGACAGCCTCTTAATATGAACAAAGTACAAGAAATCACCAGAAAAAAATGGGGCAGAGAAGCTGTTTTTCAAGGCTGTCCTGAGACTGACATGCCATGCTGATCCCACTAGGGTTTCGAGGTCTCTGCTGTTGGCCAACGAGGTGATCTTGCACAAATGCTTGACATCCCTTAGCCTGCCTCTTCCATATCAAGAGAACACACAAGATAATCTCAAATACTCCTAGAGTCTGTCATACCTTAGAATTGATTGCATCAACATCCCAGGTAGGTGGCTCAGATTACTTTTCTTTTTTTTCCTATGTGAATCAGAGAGCAAGTCTGCCCCCCAAGCTGCCTGTGGCATCACTGGGGGTAGTTAGAGAATCTATGTTCTACACATATGTGAGGCCAGATGGTCATCCCACTGAGACAAAATCAAGAACCATGATTAACAGATCTGAAAGAAGCAAATAGGATGAGGCAGAGGAAATCTCTCAGAACATATACCCCAAACAGACCACAAATGAGTCACTGCATTTTTTTCTCAAATCATGAGATCATTCAGATTCCTTTACTCTTTTTCATGACACACACACCCATCCACACCCTCCCCGACCCATGCACACTCCAATATCGGTCACTGTGTCCTTGTCTTCTGACCTAAACCCCTGTCTATGGAAGAGCTTTGACTCAAATACAGACCCCAATATGAGGAGCCTCACCCCTTCTAGACAGCAAGGAGGGCGAGGGCTGCCAAAAGACAATTTTAATGAATCACTACTGAATAATGCATGTGCTGTGTTTGTGAAGCTAATTAACTGACTTATTATTTGAATGATGGTGCTAAGAATTCTTTTTCTTTCAGAAGGGAATGAAGGGGTTGAATAGGTAAATTCTCCCCTAACAGCATTCTCCCTCCCTGCCTTTTGTGTCATCAGGAAGTCACAGCTAATGCTCTGAAGGTGATGAAAAACAATTTTATATGTGTGTGTGTGTGTGTGTGTGTGTGTGTGTACATATACATACATCTCCAACTGTTCTTTAGCTTTGTAATTATAAGGACCTAAAACTCTTGATTTGTCTCTTCTATAACTTAGGACAAAATCCTATTGCCAGCACAAGCAAAGCCATTTCCCCTGTACCTGTGGAAGGGAACAGATCCTGCAGAAGCAGTGGGACAGGAAGGTGATTTTTTTGCCCCCCTCTTCTCTAGTGTTCTAATTTGCTGCTCATTTTCCTTTCCCATTTTAAAAGCTAGCTGTTGAGCAACCAATTGCATGTGCAGAGATTGTTTTCTGATTCTAAAGCCCTGCAAAGGCCAAATTCAAAAAGGAATGGGGACACTTTTCAGCTTAACTCTGCAAAGTGTGGAAAGGCAAGAGGTTTTTGTTTTCCTTCTGGTACGGATATTATTCACCCTTCTCTGCTATTTCAATGAATTATAAGGACGAAACAATCTGTTGACTCTCTTTCACCATTTTATTTATATGCCATTCACAGACTTTAATTTTGTTTCTTTCCTCATTTTCTTTGTGTAGGATTAGTTTTTGCTGCTATTACTTTTTGTTTATATGCTTGTTTTTCTAACTTAATCTTCCTTAAGGTCCCCCCCACCTCGTAATCACTCAATCAACCAAGTTCATATTCATCTACAAATAACTCATCAATTTTCATAACTACTAACTTTGCTACTAACTTTGTCCCCCAGTTCTTCACACCAAGAATTGCACAACTGATTTGTGTTGGGGTTCAATGGAGGGCAATTTAGAAGTATGGAATATTTCTTAAAAGACTCAAATGAGTCTTTGAGCTCAACTCAGCCAAACTGAAGCCACAAACAGCCCCAAGCTCTGGCAGCTGCAGGTTTTTCCTGCTCTTGTACCAAGAGGTTGTGAGCCATCGACCAGCTATGCTATCCCAGGCTGGGTGGATCTGAGAACAAAAGAAACACTTCATAGGAGTATAATGCACAAGCCTCCCAAGTGTGGACATTACATACTTTTATTCTTGGGGGAAAATTATCTAAGCCAAAGATGAACAATACCCAAGAAGATAGGAGGGCCAGGTGGAGGGTGGGCATGCTCCTTAGAGCAGCACTCACAAAGGGTAACAGAGGTCATGCGTGGTGGTACCATCTGAGAAGACAGCTGTGAGTCCACATTTTACCTTGATCTACTGAAGGCACCCTGGCAGGGATCTGCCTGACATGCCATCAAACACCCAAGGAGATCCCTATGTGTAGCAAAATTGAAAAAGAAAGGAAAGAGGAAAAGAGCAAGAATAAGGAAGAAGAAAAAGAAGAAGAGTAGAAGGAAGAAAGAAAGTATGCAAACCTCCCCCAGACACACACACACACACACACACACACACACACATACAAGCAATTAATTCAAACCTCTAAACTTTCACTGCTAAGAATATATATCTAGAAAGGCATAGTGGCACACACCTGTGAGCCCAGTGACTCAGGAGGCCAAGGCAGGAGGACCCCAAATCCCAGGCTAACCTGCCCAACTGAGTAAGACCCTGTCTTAAAATAACAACAACCAAAAAGGGGGGTTGGAGGCACTAGGAATGAAGATCAGTGGTAAAGCACCTACCTAACATTAAGTGAAGCCATGGGTTCAATCCCCAATTTCTCTCTCTCTCTCTCTCTCTCTCTCTCACACACACACACACACACACACACACACACACACACAATGTTTTCTTCTGACTCCCTGCCTTCTTGGAGAGGTCAGCCTGGGGTCTTTTGTGAAAGCTGTCTGTAACTGTGACTCATTTACTGAGGTAGAAGAAAGGATGGGAGTCTCCTGGGCTTTAGAGGAACCAGGACTAGGGTTGGTTTAGAGTCCACTGGGTGTCCAGGGAGTAAGATTTAAGGAGACACTCACTCTCAGGTGAATCAAGAAAAGAGAATGAAAACAACTGACAGAGGAGTATTCAAAACAGTGCCTTTTAGAAAATGAGCTGAGACATCAGGAAGGAAAGGAAAGAAGAGAAAATGGAGTGACTTGCCCAATTCATGCAGCAAACTCAAAAGACAGTGTAAGATGAACATTTCCTGACTTCCTGTCTAGAGAGCTGCACTTTGCTCTTTTTGTATTCTTCCCAGTCCATGATTTTGTTTGATTCTTTTTATTGCAGTAATGTTTTATTATCTGTACATCTTTTTTTCCCCTTTTTTGACACAGTTGAACTAGTTATGACTTTGGGTTAGGATAAATAAATTTATAGCGTTGACACAAATTTATGAGACTTTACAGAAATTATTTACCATCTTTGAGTTAAAGTTCCACGTCTGTAAAATGAAGATGTGAGGAGGAGAGAAGGGAAGTTGGATCATGAAGACAAACAGTCGAGGGAAGAATAAGTTCTAGTGTTCTCTATAATGGTTAGATAACTATAGTTCACAATAGCATAGTATATATTTCATAACAAATCAGAAGAGAGAAGATCAAAGCTCTGCTGGATAGGAGTCTGCTGAGTAGGACATCAAGAGTGCTAAGGCAGGATACAAGAAAAATTGCTGGAGAATAAGACTAGAGATGAATCATCAGGTGCCTGATTAAGATAAGTACTAGTACCATGACAACTCCTGCCACTGAGGGCTAATCGCCATGGCAACTCCTGCCACAGGTTCAGTATTCTAATTAGGTGAAAATAAAATAACCAATGGGGGTAAAGGGAGCAGTATTCTAATTAGCTCTCATAAAGTAATCAATGGGAAAAAATGAGGAGGTCTTCAAACAGGTCTGTGTGGGGAAGGGACTACCTCACAGCTCACCATGTAAGACAAGAATCCCCTGATGGTACCTAGGGCCTCCCTCCCCTTCCTTCTCTCTCTCTCTTTCTCTCTCTCTCTCTCTCTCTCTCTCTCTCTCTCTCTCCCTCCCTCCCTCCCTCTCTTCTTCACTGTATGAAATATACTCATTCTATTTTATAGAACGTTATTTTCACCTTTAATAAACCTGTGCCTTGTTTGTCACTTCTGTGTGTCTTGCTCACTTCTTTGTTCAAGACACCAAGAACTTGGACTTCAACTGGATACCACACTGGTAACAGCTCTAAACATAAAGAAATAATAAGGAAATAAAACTACCAGTTATCCTGATTTGATCAGTACACATTGTATGTACATATCAAAATATTATACTTTATCCATAAATATGTGCAATTATTATGTTAATTTAAAAAATTAAATTTAAAAATAAAAAAATGAGATGAGATGATTGATATGAGTTTGCTCAGGCATTGATCCAGTGAAATATATTCAGTACTTATCTATGCCCAAGGCAATGCATAAAATACCCAACAAAACCAATATGGCCCCAGTTTTTAGTGTTGTGAAGAAATCAAATAAGTAAACAAAAGCTTCTGATATGATAGACATTAATTAACACCTTCCAGGTATTGTTTTTAAATAAATGAACTATAACTAGCATTTATGAGTTTACTCTTCCTTAATGTAGGGATGCAAGAATTAGTTGGTACAAGGGATTATTTCACCCTTTCTTCCCCCCCCCCCCCCAGTGGATTAACTCAGCTTTAAATCCCACCAGGCAGACATTAGAGTTTATTGAAGGCTAATATGCATTTCATAAATTCCCTTACACAAAGACTAAAGTGAGTCATGCTTTCAAAAGTGCCTAAAGATGGATTTATGCCACATGACAGTCATAATGGTTCATTTGCAGCAGCTACACAGTCTGTTGGGTAAATAATACAAGTTATATAAATCATATTTATGCTGTGTTTACACAATAGACCATAACTACTCCAGAGGAACCCAAACAATCTGATACAAAAGTGGTTTATAAATGATGTAAATACAGTACAAGTTTAAGTTAATCAAATGAAACCACCCTCAAGGAAGACAGGTTTGTCAGGGAGGCCTAAGGAGATAAGATAAATGAAATATGTGTCTTTGGTAAAAGTTTATGCAGGGCAAGACTTCTGGCTTGCAAATAACTAGAGTCAATTAAATCTCTTAACACAAAGGGGAAGAAGGGCTGGGGATGTAGCTCAGTGGTAAAACACTTGTCTGGGATCTATTCCCCAACAGTGCAAAGAAAGGAAACAAGAAAGAAAGTGGATTGTTGAGGGGTGGGAAGCAAGCAGTGTAGGAGGGTGGTAGAGTCACATAATCTTAAAAAAATATATAGGGTCACTTTACAGAAACCAAAAGTCTGAATGTAACAAGATTTTGAAGAGGAACTGGGATTAGGAGAGGGAATTCTCTAAAAACCCAGAAAGTTCCTCATTTCTCTTTCTTCCCCCCAAAACTTTATTCGCCTCTCTTTTCAAAATTGGTCTTCTCTATTTACTTGTAAAAACCCAGAAAGTTCCTCATTTCTCTTTCTTCCTCCCAAAACTTCATTCTACTCTCTTTTCAAAATTGGTCTTCTCTATTTACTTTTTTGTTTATTTGTTTGTTTGTGAGGCCTCATAATTTTAGAGTTTCTCTGTTCTGTTCCAGAATCATGTGGGGCAAATTGCCTGCCTCCAGGTCTCAGCCCCAAGGTCCTAGATGGGAAAGTCTCATGGCTCTTTTGATCCTATATTATATTTGTAGTACCATACATTGCTTTTATCCAAAAGTTAAATATCCCCGTAAACAATATCTCAGTTTTGGAGATGGAGTCTCCCTATGTTGCCCAAGCTGGCCTCCAACTCTTAGGCTCACACAGTCTTCTACTTCAGCCTCTCAAATAAATGGAAGTAGAGATGAATGGCACCATGCTTGGCTCCACACAAATAAATACAGTAAGGGCTACATACTATTTCATATGCATGTTACAACATTTCCTTAATTATATCTCTTTTTTTATTTGGTGTCTCAGTCCATTGGGGCTGCTATAACAAAATACCATGAACTACATAGCTATAAATAACACAAAGTTGATTTTCAGACTCAGGGAAGCATTTTGCTGATGAAAACTTGCATTATCATTTCTGCAAAGTGCCTTCCTTCTGTGCTGTCACATGGGGAAGGGAGGAAGGCTCTTTCTGGGGCCTCTTTTATAAGGGTGCTAATCTCCTTGATGAGGGCTCTGTCTTCACGACTTAGTCACATCTCAAAGACCCCCCACCTCCTAATAGCATCACCTTGGAGCTTAACATTCCAAATATGAATTAGGGGACCCAAACATTCTGGCTATAACATTTAGGGTACTTCATATTATTTTAATATGTAGTAACAAGCTACAAATTTTAATTTTCCCATAGGTGCATATAAGGGTCCTGGGAAACAAAAAAAATCCTTCATGAATATTGAATACAGGCTTCGTTATTATAAATTTTATAGATAAATGTCATGCACTCATTTTAATTTTTTTTCTTATTTTGATTTAATTTCTTTAACTGTTATATTTTGTGTGTTAGTTCATACCTATTTATATCTATATTCCTGAATTGGGGCTATTTAATTACATACTATTTTTTAGGCTTACATAATCTTTTTTTTTCCCCCTGCAACATGGACAGGTTGGTCTTCAACTCCTGGACTCAAGTATTCCCTGCCTCAGCTTCCTGAGTACTGAGGATACAGGCATACTCCTCTACACCAGTCTGCCATTTTTAATAAATGATTTTTTTTTCAAGTTTGACTTTTGCCTCTTAAGATTAAGCAATTATTTTTGGTCTTAGAAATATTCAGTCATTTATATAATCATATCCATCAATATGTACATTTATAATTTTTCCATTTATTCTAGGTACTGAACATAATTCTTGACATAGAAAGATTTTAAAATATACTTCTATATTTTATTCTAGACAATAGATTTTTCTTTTTAACAGTTAACTATTTCATGTATGTAGTATGCAGTGAATATAAATTTCTTTTCTTCCCTTAATAGTAGGCCATGTTTCCTTGCACTGATGATTAAATCAACCTTTTCCAAAGTTTGTTCCTTGGAACACCCAATTTATAAGTTTCTTCTCTAAAAGGAGGAAGGATAAGAGGAAAAGAAAAAAAAGAGGAGAAAGAGGGAGAGGGGGAGAAACAGGAGGAGGGAGAATGGAAGAAACAGAAGGGGAGGAGGAGATGGAAGTGTTCTATAGTCAAATCACCTTGTCAATTGCTAATACTCTTTCTCTTGTTACTTTATAATACATGGTATTTATTAATCCATTATAGGCTCTAAATGGCCTTGCAATAAATCATCTTATTTAACAGTTTAATCCTGTCCCTTTCCAAACTCATCTGAAGCATTTTAAGGCATTCCTCAATAAATGAAAGGCAATAGGAAAATAATACCAAGTGGATTCCTGAAGAAGACACATTCTTTCAGGGGCCCTTTAACTCAATTCAAGGCATGGAAGGTCGTAGTCTTCAGGCGATGTTTAGTCAGAATACTAACTCCCTGCCAGGCATATCAAACATCATTTTGGTTTGAGATCATTCTATAAATTGGTTTCTTTCTATATGTCTACTTAAAAGAGATATTCTTACATTTAGGGAACTTAAATACCTAATCTAAAGTGACACAGTAGTAAATGCTGCTATAATCTGAACTCAAGGCAGAATTTCTCCAAGGTTGATTTTTATCCCCCTGATAAACTTCTATTTTTTTATATAAAAAAAAAGAACCTCTGATAAGACAGCATACAGTTCTGCCTCTAGGACGTTCCAGTCATAAAGCATCTTCTAAGACATTTACATGGAATAGTGTGATTATTCAAAAGTCTTTCCTTTCTAGGGTATAGATTGTGGCTCAGCGGTAGAGCGCTTGCCGAGCATGTGCAGGGCCTGGGTTTGATCCTCAGCACCACATAAAAATGAAGGCATTGTGTACAACTAACTAAATAAATAAATGTTTTTTTAAAAAGTCTTTCCTTTCTAAATAGCGATTCCTGGCCATCTTCCATCTCAACTTTCAAAAAAAAAAAAAAAAAGTCCTCCTTTCATTATAAATTCTTAACCCCAGATTTAGAGACAGAACAAGTACCTGAGGCTCTTTATTAGATCAGAGGAGAGTAGCATTGACTTAGTGCATTATGGGTAAATCATTATCAAATAGACTATCCCACCTTGGAGTTAATTGCTGGATAAAGTCAACCAGATGCAGAGAAAGAGAAAAGCCACATCATAGTCTGGAGGGAGGCTGATGTTGTGTCTGTAAGCAATTTCTTACTATGCACTGTATCTGACAGATGAACTCCCAAGTTCAGTGATTAACATAGCATCTTATCCAATCTGGAAAGCTAGGAGTAAGATTCAAGATGGGTAATAAGCTTAAAGAAAAGAAGAGTAGACTGGAAAATGGTGTAAATTGTGACCAGATTATTTCATTACCTTTTGAACTGAGATTGGGATTGGGGAGTGGAGGTGGCTATTTTTTAATTCATATTAATGCTTTTAGCAATGCACAAAGTTCAGTGGGATGCATTTGGTAGGTGCTCTCAAAAAAAAAAAGTCTCAAAGCAGTTGAAGAGTTTTAAAAACAAGTCAGGAGTTGACAACAAAGAAAAGAAAAAGAAAAAATTTGAAATGCTTTATTTTGCAGATAGACAAACTGAAGCCTCCAAAGCAGATGGATTTCCCATTGTTTTGCAAAGAAGGATTGACAGTGCTTTGGAAATAACACTTGTTCATATTCTGTACCTCAAAGATTGATAATAGAATATCTGAAAATAGTCCTTTCACACAGACTTTCATTTGTACTGTAGACCCCAAAGAGTGCAGAACTTGTACCCCACTAGCAGTGGGGTCCAGACAGCAGACAAGTGTGGGGAAAAGTTCATCATTAAGTGTCTTCTCCAACTCGAGGGACGACCGCATCCCTGTGAATGACTGTTCTGAGCCATTAATGTTCTAGACAGAAAAGGGACTTTCTGTAGTCCTAAAATAAAGTTGATGTAGGGGATTTCTTGCTCTTAGTCTAAAAGGGTTTTTAGTCCTTCCTCACTGCAGATGACTTAGCATGTTTTGCAGGTGTCTCTTCCCTTCCCTGGCACTTAGACTAAATAGGTTTTCTGGAGGACCTAGGGACCCCTGGGAGGTGTTATGTTTCATTTTAAACAACAGGGACTTTGTCAACAGAGAGATTCTAGCTGGAAGTTCAGTCCCACCACTTACTAGCTCCATAATGTTAATAAACAACCTAACTATGCATCCAAGACTCAGTTTCACTTAGTCTTCAATGAGGACAGCAAGGGTACCTGCCATGCAGTGTTTTAATGGCACTGCAGAGGTAGTGTATGAAGGAGGTAGGCTCCATATCAGCTCTAAAATTTTAAAAAAGGAAAAACAAAACATCACTTCCACTTCTTCCTTTCTCTATTGAGAGCACTTTTGTCTTTATCTCTTCAAAGTGATATCTGTCAGGAAGACACAAGATGTTTCTCAGGATTTCTTGACCCTTATTTAACAGATGTTAATAGGGAGTCATCATGAACTCAGGGCAGTGATGTTCATATTAAGTCTATATATTAACATTACCCAAGAGTCAGGGTGGGTATAAATTCTCTTGAAAGATTAGAAATAATACAATGAGTTAAATAAGAATATGTTCTGTCTCCCTCTAACTTCTTTCCCCCCTTTCCTCAGCTTTAGTCTGCCCAGGCTGGCTGATGGAACAAAGTACCACCCAGTGGGTGAGTTAAATAATAGGCATTTACTTCTCGTGGTTTTGGAGCCTGAGAAGTCCAAGATCAAGATACCTTCAGATTTGGTAGTTGGTGTGGGGTCATTTCCTGACTTAGTCTCTTCTTCCTCTTATAAGGTTAGCAATCTCATCAAGCGATCTCATCTCAAGATCTCATCTAACTACATCCATGAAGACATCCCCTCCTATGTCATCACATTTGTGATTAGGGCTTCAACATATGAACTTGTGAAAGATGCAAACATTCATTCCATACAGCCTGGCTGGTTCCTCATCATCCCACTCCTGATTGCTCCTTCTTAATGTTTGAGCTCTATTTGGCTAGCAAAACCCGTCCAACAGGAATAATTTTTGCATGTGTGATTAGTAGCCTTAATAAACTACAAGAATCTAGACCTGTTATCTAACTGCCAGTAGAGAAAAGGAATACAGGGAAAATATTCTAAAGTCAAAATTATTGCTTTGCTCTAATGATATATACCTAGTGCTATGATTTGGATTAAATGAGTAGCCCCTAAAGGTCCATATGTTAAATACTTGGTCCCCATGGTAACAGTATTTGGAGTTGCTATGGACCTTTAGGAAGTGGGGCCTAGTGGGAGCTTCAGGTCTCTGGAGCATGCCTTTGAAGGCGGTTGAGGCCCCTGGTCTTTTTCTGTCTTCTCTTTGCTTTTTCACTTATGAGGTAAGTGGTTGGCTCCACCATGATGAACGACCTCACCAAAGGCTCCAAGCAATGGGGTCATTTGATCATGGACTAGAATCTCCAAAACCCTGAGCCAAAATAACCTTTTATCTTTATCAATTGATTGGCTCAGGCATTTCATAGAATGCTGACTAATACAACTAGCACACCATCCAGGCATTTACTTCTCGTGGTTTTGGAGCCTGGAAAATCAACAAGTCTAGAAGTATATTTTACAAATTATTTTTCTTTGTTTATCCTAGAAATTTTATCAAAACATTATATTATTTAAATTGTTATATTTTTGTGCCTAAGTATTTTAATTATTGAGCTGCCAGATTTTATTTTAATTTATTTATTTTTTATTTGAAGTTGTTAGAAATGACAGCAGAATGCATAACATTTCATATTATACTTATAGAGCACACTTTTACATATCTCTGGTTGTATACAAAGTATATTCACACCATTCGTGACTTCATACATGCACTTAGGGTAATGATATCCATCTCATTCTACCATCTTTTTTTTTCTTCTTCACCCTTTTGTACCCTCCCTTTCCCTCCCTCCCCATTGGCCATTCTAGTGTTCCTATAATCCTCCCAGGCTCCCTATCCCAACCCCACTGTGAATCTGCCTCCTTATATCAGAGAAAACATTTGGCATTTGGCTTTTTGGGATTGGTTATCTTCACTTAGCATTATATTCTCCAACTTCATCCATTTACCTGCGAATGCCATGATTTTATTTTCTTTTATTGCTGAGTAATACTCCATTGTATATATATATATACCACATTTGGGCTGGGGATATAGCTCAGTTGGTAGAGTGCTTACCTAGCATGCACAAGGCCCTAGGTTCAATCCCCAGCACCACCAAAAAAATAAATAAATAAAAATAATAAAGGGCTGGGGACGTGACTCAGTGGTTAAGCACCCCTGGGTTCAATCCTCAGTACCAATAAAAAAAAAAGACTGGAACTGGAGCTGGCAGATTTTATACTACAGAAAAGACAGCAGGAAACTATTTACATAAAGGGTCAAATAGTAAATATTTTAGGTTTTGTGGCCATACACTCTGTACAACTATTCAACTCTGCCAGTGTAGTGCCAAAAGAAGGCAGAGCAAACACATAAACACATGAACATACCTATATGACAATAAAATTCATCCAAGCACAACTTGAATTTCATATAATTTAACATGCCCAAAATATTGCTTCTCTTTTAACATTTTTAATCCATTTAAATATGCAAAAAGAAACATTCTTAGGGACCTAAAAGACAGCCAGTAAGCTATTCCTGGCCCACAGACTGCTGTTGGCCAACTCCTGCTCTATAAACCATGCCCTAATAACAAACCCTCAGAAAACATTGAGGTGGATGTTGCCAAATACAATCCATATTCCATCATTTATGTCCCTGGTTAGAACTGACCTTGAATGATGGGTTGGGGAAATCAAGATATTGCCTTCCCATTATAAATGGAAGATTGAACAGACCAGTGATAGCTGCGCCCTCAAAAAACACAAATGAATGATATAATTTAAGAGAGAAAACCAACCATGGGGACAAACATGGGCACGCACATGTGCGTGCTCCTGCGTGCACGTGCACACACACACATACATGCACACTAAAATGTTTATTAAAAAAAAAAAAAAAACTTTAGAGATAGAAAGGTAGATTAATAAGTGGTGGTAACTAAGTTAACAAACACAACACAGCAGAATCCTAAAACTACATGGGGAAAATGAGTAACAACCCAATGGTAGAGCCCAAAAATTTTCACATGATTGACATATTCTGTGGGAAAAGGGGTAACAAGAGCAAGAGTTGTTGAAAATTTGTTTACAATGAATTGATCTCCTCGATCTCAACTTTTCTCTGGAAGATTATGTGAGATTTATTCTACAAGGGATCAGACTGTCTGACACAGGCAACAGGATTAGAACTTCAAGGTGGCAAACCAGGAAACCTGGGCAGAGTAGACGAGTACAAAAGAAAAGTTCCAACAATACTGATCTCAAGTGGCTTCCCCAGGATGGCTCTCTCCCTGATCACACTGCAATTTTCAGAACTTTCACTTCCTACCAAAATTTCAGTCGTTCTCTTTCTAGGGTTAACTAATGGCAGATGTAAGTGGTAGCTGAGAAGTTATCCCCCCAATATAAGTAGCCCACACCAGTAAATCCTGATTTAAGGGGACTGGAATGGAATGCAATTTTTATGCTATAGTTAGGATCATTCTGCCTATGTGCCAATTGGATTCATTCATTCGTTCTTGAAAGCTAATTTATCCAAGAACAATAAACCATCTGTCACACAGGCTAGAAATATTCATATTATGAAAAGTGCCATCTCCCTGCTCTGATCAAGCTACATTAAAACACTACTTGAGATCAAAGGGCCACTTTATGCCATAAGAATATACCTTCACCGCAATCAGAAACACAGACCCATCTACTCTTTACATCTCTTCCTGTAATCAGGCCTATTGAGGATCCCATATTAGCTAAGTAAGCATTGAAATAAAATGAAGGGTGTTTAATTGGACGCATCAAAGTCCCTGGCTGGGTTGTAATCATTGTGCCGCCGCATGGCCATTTTGTTGGAAATGTAAAATCTTGAAGTCTGCAGCCGTCTGCATCATCTGTACCCCACACGTTACCCTTTCCTTATGTTCTTGCTCCCCTCACTTGGAGAATGGATGGTGGGAAATGTGTCTGTGCTTGAGAGGTTAAGAAGGGGCGTTGTGGCAGTGATAAAGAGGAAACGGTTATTATTGTCCTCATTTTATAGGTAAGGAGACTAGGGTATGGTGTTAGGTAACTTGCCCAGGTCACTCGTGTGGTATAAGAGATATGGCTTGGGCATCTGCAGAGCTTAAGCTCCTGCTGTTTACCATGATGCACTTCCCTTAGTGGACACATAAAGATGAACCCTGCTAATCGCAGCCTCCTGTATCCCCACATGAGAACACTGTGTCACATCCCCGTCCTTAGCACTACTCAGTCCTGCAGCCTCATATCACCATACGTTCTTTGACATCAGGAGATGCATAACCTAATAACTATTAGAGGTATCTTCAAAGAGAGTTTGGCATCTTCTTCTGCAGACTCACACTTATTAAAAAATTATCCCAGTTGTTATGTTATAGAATTTGTTAATTATAATAATTGGCCATTATTGCCTATTTTTAAATTTGCCCTTTAGTTGAATTAAATTCATTTGTATTCAATCCTACCCAAACCTTGGTAATGAAGTTGAGATATATTATTTACAGGTAAGCAATATGGAAGACACAGGAATAGAACACTTGGATTCTTTCTCGACTCTGGTTCTAAGTGATCTTGGGGAATCCCTAACCTCCTGCAGCATAGGGCACATTTGGAGACTTTTGACACTAAAAGCGAGTGGGTAAGATCCATGGGATTTAGGCTGTGCTATTCTAACCTCAACCAATATCGCTTCCTCTCTTCCCTAATTCCCTACACCTTAGGAACTTTGGGTTCCTTGCTATTTATTACTCAACGTGCCTAAGTGCCTTTGTGTGTGCTTTAATCTCTATGGGTGAATCTCACCTAATAATCATTAAAATAAACTGATTTATTACTTAAACTGTGCCTAGAATTTTATAGTTGCTTCAAAGCCATTAGTTAGATGAGCATTGAAAAATTACTATATCTCTGAAAATGATGAATCTTTGGAACCCTTATCCTTAGAACCAATTCTCAGATTCCTATTCTGGTATTATTTTCTGTAATACCAAATATTAAACACAGCCTGCCAAGATAAAGCTTAAAAGGCTTTCTAGTGGGGAGAAAAGGACTTCCTCAGGACATTTTTGTCATTTTCTAATAATATAATGAGGCACTGATTATATAGTTTTTTTTTCTCCTATGTCATATTAACTAATTTGCCCTTAATGATAAAAATTAATAATAGCAGCATTTATTGTGTTTTTCCTTGGTGCAAAGCATTGATATAAATGATGTTCCATGTATTGCTTATAACAATATATAGGACAAACTCATATTTATTAAATAATGTACCTGATGACCCAAAGCTAATATATTGGAGACCTCATAGGTATTTGGACCCCAGTATTAAGTTTGAAAGGCTCAGTTCTTTGTGTCCCACTCTTTGATGATATCGGATATCCTGTGGTCATGTAAATAACTTTTCCACCATCAAAAGTCTGGGTGTTCCCACTTGCCCATTAACAGGAGAATATATGGATCAGTTATACGCATTTATAAACTGGAATTACTATATCAAGGTGAAATGCAACAAGCTCCTGCTAAAAAAAGGAATGAATCTCACAGGTGTTATGCTGAATGAAAGAAACAAGAGCTAGAAGACCCCACAGTAAGTGATTCAATGACAGGCAGAGAAAAAACGATGCTCATAAATTCTGGGACTGTGAAGGGACCAGAAGGAAACCCATGGGTGCTGGGAATGCTCTGTCTTGGCGTGTATACACACGGCTGTTCACACAAGTAAAATCTTCAAGATGGACACTTAACAATTTGTGCACTTTGCTGGGTATAATGTTATGCTTTAATAGAGAATCAAAACTGAATAAAAACTCAAAATCTAAAAAGTCGAGGTATTATGGGAACAATAGTATAGAGCAGTCAGAATCCCAATGGTTCAGGGACTTGAGGTGAAGTGCCTCCAGTTACAGAAAACCCAGCAGGCTGTGGGGATGGGAATTCAAAATTGTTTCAGTGGCTGACAGCTGACAGGAAGATGGAACTAGCCTCTGCCATCTGCCTGAAACCACCTCAAAAAAAGCTGAGCAATATAAAAATTTAGGGAAGTGTTTTGCTTTTCCTTGCCTGCTTTGCTTCAGACCCACATCTAGAATTTAACAAAGCACATTCTTCTCAGATCTGGCTTCTCTTCTGACCACCCTACTTTCTATCAAACAAGAAGGAAAGAGAAAAGATGCGCATCAAGTTGGAATCCTGTTTGGCAGGGAAATAGGCTCATCTTACGACTGTTTGTCCTGGGAATTATCTTACATTAAAAAGATTTCAGGGAAGAGAGAAGGTGTTTTCCTGTTTTTAAACAGCCAGTCACGAAGATGTCAGGCCATTTAGACAGGGAAACATTTGAAAGACAGAATGGGTTGTATCCATCTTTATTAGAGAAAAGGAAAGGAGAGGAGGGGAAGGGAGGGGAGGGAAAGAAGAAGAAAGCAAGGAAGAAAGGAGGGAGAGAAAAAAAGAAAGGAAAGAAGGAAAAGAGAGTGAAAAAGGAAGGAAGGAAAGAAGAAAGAAGGAAAGGAAGGAAGGAAGGAAGGAAGGAAGGAAGGAAGAAAGAAAGAAAGACTCACTCACTATATGAGAAGAAATTGTAGGTCTAAATTCCTCAGGAAGAGAGCACCTGTACTTGGGCAGGAAGGAAGTGGTAAAAGACAGTCACCACAAAAATGACCTCAGGGTCCAAAGAGGAAAATTCCAGATAGACAACTCCTTGAAGAATTTTGATAAGTGACATTTCTGCTAATACCAAATCAAAGGAAAAGATCAGTTTCCCCAGTGAACGGGGCTGAGCAAATCCTGCATCTGGACGCATTGGCATGCCTAGCTCATGAAGTCATCCGGGGAGTCTGAAGAAAGTTATGTGTCCGTGGCTGAGGCGTGTTTATGGAAAAATGAGTTTCGGGGCTTGGCTTTGCTTAAGCACAGAGCCTTCTGGGCTGTGGGTACATTGGTTATTCTTCACAAAGTAGCTCTTGTCCTCCAGACCAAGTGTCCTGATTTCAGGCCTCAGCCTAGGACTCCAAAGTTTGGCCTATCGGTTTTCTTCATTTCCTGTGGGCTCGGCCACCACCCCTGTGTCAAGGGCTGCTTTTAAAACTACGCCCTCAAGTGCACTTGGACACTGGTACCTCCTCCGCAGGGGTAAGCCAAGAATCACATGAAGTGTATCTGGGCTGAAAGCAGAGAGCGTGGCAAGAACCCATGTGGCTGTTTTGCAGCATAACTGGGCTCATTCATAACCCTGGCCACAGACAGGGACATCCCGTAAAAGTACTGAGTTGCCGCTCTCCTCTCTGAGAAACAGTCTGAGCTTTTAGGACTCAGAGACCACACGACTCGGTTACTCTTCAAGTTTGCTCCCACATGAGTTCCTGTTCCCAAATTATTCTCTATCTGAAAAAACTAATTACTGATTGCCATTTTCTGTGTTCGTCAAGAGCATTGTGTCAAACTAGGACAAGACGATATAAAAATTGATAAAGGCCTTTAATTACATTTCTTTGTCCCAACTCTCTCTGGAAAGCTCAGCATTTCCAGAAGGAAAAAAAAAAAAAAAACCTTCATGTGATGCTGGGGTATTTGAGAGGATTAGAGGAAACAAAAGAACAGACTAAATTTTTTTTTTTTTTTTTCAGGAATGATGAGAGGGGTGGTGGCCAGCAGGACTTGGAGTGTGTATCAAACATACCTTATAATTTGTGGTCTCTTTTTCCCCTCTCTTCTTATCTTGGAACATTTTTTACATTCTTCACAGCATGTATGGTGAAGAGAAAAAAATACTGTAAGGAAACTTCTGTTGCCCTATGACCCTTTCTTTGGTCTCCATAGGTTTGTAAATAACAGGAAATATTTTTAAGGCTGGGAATGAGAAAGACGGGTGGAGGAGTTTTCGTCGTAGCTACAGTGGGAAGTGAGAATCAACTCCTGTGGGATACATTGTGGTAGCCTTTCTCCATCACAATCACTCGGTAATGAGGACTGGGGTGTAGCTCAATGACAGAGTGCTTGCCTAGGATGCACAAGGCCTTGAGGACCTGTGTCCCCACCCTAATACCACACACACACACCAAATATATATATTGAAAAGAGGGCAAAAGTCTGAGAAAAGGCAAGTGACTCCCTTGCCTGGATTTAAAGCATAACCAAGTGAATAAAAATATCTACTGTCCAGTGAGGTCCACAGTATTTGCCAAATCAGGGAGGCCTGACAAGGAGCATGCAGGGGAGAAAGCACAATGGACATCCACTGCCTGCTTCCATTCCATCCTCTATTTACTTTAACATCGCCATAATATCTTTTCAGTACTTGAAGCACATCAAGAGTCCCAGAGTGTCTTAAAGACAAAAGTGACTATACTAAAAAGACTAACTTTAATTAGGAGGATTTTAGCATCCTTGGGATGCCGGTGAAGTATATGGGGCACAGTCCGTAGCGTGCATCCATGTTATATATCAGAGGTATTCCTTTCTGGATGCAACTGACAAGAGCCAGAATGGCCTTCCCCCTGCCAACATTGCACACCCTTCCAACAGTACCTCCTCCCGATGCAACCCCATAGCCATGCACTTTGAGAAGATAGTGAAAAGGAACATTATTAAACAAAATGCTATGGCATGTGGTCTGTCTTGAACTACCTTTACCCATCTTTTCCTTCTCAGAGTACTTCGGGATTTTTCGGGATCTATTCACAAGCATTGAAGAATCTCAGCTTTACTGGATACTTCTGACCTTTGGGATTATCCTTCAGATTCAAATACATAGATCCAACACCCAGTGTTTAGAATGAGAGCACTTTAGGATTTGGGGAAGAGGAATTAACCTAGAGAGCTAAGTCACAAACCTGTCCTGCACATTGGACGGTTATAATTTTCCTAAACTATAACCCTTAATGACCCCTAATTATTGTGACAAAATGAAACACTAACCCACATTTCCTATTGCCCCTGGAAAACAACCAAAACACACACACACACACACACACACACACACACACACACACATAAATAAATAAATACAATTGGAAAGGTTGTTACAATATTATTGTTTTTGTTCAGTACATGGAACAAATGTCCTGGAAAGCTCTGTCATGGCTGTATTGACCCCCTGAGTCCACATCTGTCTGCTAGAGTCCTGAGGCTGTCACCCACTCCTAAGTGACAGCAATACTTCTTATGTTAGGCACCGGGCCAAATAGCTTCAGTTCAAAACATAAGACATAGTTGCTATCCTCAAAGAACACGTGGTCCAAATAGAGAGAGATACAAATAACTAAGTACAGTGAAATAATGTGCTTTCAACATTGAGGGGACAGTTGAGAGGGGCACAGGCAGCAGAATAGGAGTGGGGAGCAGGTGACACCACAGAGCAGTGAGAACACCATCGGGGAGATGGACAATGTGGGAGTGAAGGGTCTGGCATACTGACACTGGTTCAAGGCCCAGCTCTGCCCAGATCATCTGCATGACATTGGAGAAGCTCTATAAGCTCTTCAGGGCTCTCCTTTGTCAAATGGGGGTAAAGAAGGTATTGGCCTCGCCAGCTGACTCTGGGGAGTAGACACTCGAAGCAAACATACCAGCCACTTGTATGTAAGCACTGGGTAAATGCTCATCATCGTTATGATTTGGGACATAGAGGAATAAGGCCCTTTTAGGAAGATGAACCACCAAGAACAATTAAAAGAACATTCCATTCATGAAGTGTCTTCCCTGTTAGATCCGACTTCTAATTCTGGCTGCCTCATTTATAAGTCAGATATTCTTTAGTGAGATCTTAACCTCTATGGGCTTTTGTTTCTATATCTAGGAATTGTGAATAATCTCACTTCACATTAATGAAAAATGGTGGTGGTCTGCAAACTCTGAAGCCTCAAAAATAGAATAGTGATTGCCCTCAGTGCAGGAAGCCACTCTGATGAAGAAAGGATAAGAAGGCAAGGGTGCTTGCTGCCCACTTCTTCTTCTTCTTTTTTTTTTTTTTTTTTTTTTTTTTTTTTTAGTGCCAGGAATTAAACCCAGGGGTGCTTAACCACTGAGCCACATCTACAGCCTGTTTTTTTTTTTTTTTGTTTTTTTTTTTTTTTTTTTTTGTATTTTATTTAGAGACAGGATCTCACTGGGTTGCTTAGGACCTCGCAAAATTGCTGAGGCTGGCTTTGAAATCATGATCCTGTTGCCTGAGCCTCCCAAGCCACTGGGATTACAGGCATGTGCCATCACGTCTGACTTGCTGTCCACTTTTGAAAAAAGCAAATTACTTTATTTCTCTGAGCCTTTGTTTTCTTATCTGAAAAATTAGTTGAATCACGTTCATTTCATATGCATCTTGTCTGAACGCAAAGAGGTTATTTATACAAAGCAGGTGCCCCACTGCTGACCCATAGAAGAAGCAGTAAATCTTCATTTCCTTCCTCCTTTTCCTTCCTTTCCTCCCCAACTTTGTGAAATTACCTGGAACTTAAATGCAGGAAGAGCTGGTGCCTGGAGGGCATTATATCCTGTGTTCCCACGCTGCCAGTGGAAGCCGCTCCTCACCAAGGTCAGAGGAGACATGGGGAGGGACTGCAAAGGCTGGCTTTCCAGGCTGCACAAATGTATTTTGCTCTTGGCAATGTCTGTTGAAAGTTGACAGGAGACCACACAATGATGTCCCCGAGGTCAGCCTCACATGGCTCTCCCATGGAGAAGTGTTGTAGAGGGTTCCTGTAACTGGCAGCTGCAATTGATTCCAAATATATCTGCCTTTCACAGAAGTGCAAGCAGCTCACAAGAGGAATAGAGATGAAATCAAATGACCCCCCGGGAACATGGGAAAGGAAGCCAAAGCATGTGCTGTCCCCAGCCATGTGGCCTGTATGTCATGACCTCTATCCCTGTGTGTGTGTACTTGGTACCCAGGTGTACACAAAGGGGTCAAGGAAGACAATATCCAGAATTGGATTGAGACAAACCCTGGCTCCCTCCAGCTTGATCACTAGGGTCAAGATTAGGGGGCATATTAGGTCTCAAGGGTATATTTCTTCCCTGAGAAACAAACAAACAAACAAAAACGGGATAGAAGTCAAAAGAGCACCAATAAACTGCCAGTGATTTTTGTGCTTTGAGCAATGTAGGGCTCCAAGCTTGCCCCATTGAAGACCAAATGTTTTGATTAGCTATTTAAGCTCTCCTCTAAGCACTTCTTTTCTAGGATTCTGTGATGTAAATCTCTGTGGTTCCTTTTACTCCTGAGAAAATAGGATCTCATATGTGGGAAAATATATAGCTACTATTAGCAGAAATAACCCACTGATAATTTTTAAAAGAATTAGATTGTGCTTAAACCTACCTTAAAGAACAGTAGAACGAAGTTCATTTATGCGATGAGATTGAGCAGCTCTTGGGGTGGTCTTTCAGACCTCCTTTGGAAACATGGTATTTGAGATCCCTGAAATGGGAAAAAAAAGACAGTCCTTTCTGAAGACCCTGTTCCTTCCTAATCACATGACTCCCACAATTTACTCAAATTCTCGGAGCTATATCCCTCATCTATAAAGTAAGAATAATAATTCACATCTTGTGGGATTGTTTGTGGTTTAAATAAGAGAAAATATATTATATGACACCTGGAAAATAGGAAGCATTCAATAACTGCTGCTAATATCATCATCGTCGCAACCTTCTTATTTACCACCAGTGCCATCTCTGGAGAGTCCTGGTCCAGGTGTTTCTGTGGAGGTCTGGGAATAGCTCAGGTGTCTTTCCAAGGCCCCTTTACCTTATTGTTCTACATGTTCCTCCTGGATATTCTTACTCAGCTGTGGTGTCTGCCTCAGGGATTCCTACAGTCAAACATCCAGCCCAAATTCTTTCTGGGCATCCAGAAGCAACTATGCAAATGCTCTATAAACATTCTATAAACCCCTCAAAATCATAGTATTCTAAAATTGGATTCATTTTGTCCTTGAATCATACCTTCCTTGTTGTTTCCTAATCCAACAAAGGGCCTCACCATCAAACTGAGAGCCCCAGTCACCCCTGGCTTCTCAGTCTCCCTCACCCCTTTTCCTCTGCTCCAATACCAAAGCCTCAAGGCCCATTTATTTGACCTTCTAAAAATCTCTTCACCCTATGCCATCTCTAGGCCAGGCCACTTCTTTTTCTCTCCAATTGTTTTACCACTATCTTCCTTCCATAAAAAAGCAACAGTGATCTTTCTAAAATGCATGGCATAATATGTATTGTTCATGCTGAGAACTTATTATTGGCTATCATTGCTCATGGTGTAAAACCCAAGTTCTGTAACTTGGCTTTCAAAATAACCCATGCACCTGATCAGCTTGATCTCGGCCTCTCTAGTCATTCTCAACTTCCTTTAGTTCTGAGAAATCCCCAGATGCCCTCTTGCTTCCTAGTTTTAAACAGTCTGTTCCCTCTCTTGATGTAAAACTCTCTCTCTCTCCCCTTCCTCCCACTTCTCTCTCTTTCTCTCTTTATCTCTCTCTTTCTCTCTCTCTCATGAGGTACTCCAGCTTATCCACAGGTCTTTTCTTCCCCCCAGATCTGAATGCATCACCACTCCTCTGAGTTCCCACAACACACTCAGGCCCCTGTTGTATCACAAACCCCTTTGGATTTCACAAGTCTGATTACTTCTTCGCTTCCTCTACTGGACCAGCTGCTTTAGAAAGGCAGAGCTTAAGTCTGTCTTTTCCAGCTTGGAGTCTTTAAAGTTCTAGAATACTGCCTGATGTCAAGTCAATATTTTGAGATTGAATACAGTCAATAACATGCTTAGTTGCCTTAGAATATTTTTGGTGCATCAACTCTTCCTTACAGTCTCTGAGGATCCCAGTCTTGTGTGGCTACCATAGTCAAGCGTCCCTCTCCACATCCCATCAGAAAAGAAAAGAAAGAAAAAAGAATGTATGTGTCACAGCTGGCTGCCCCACACTCATGAACAATGCTTGTCCTCACCTCCAAGAAACTAGAAAGTCAATCAGGATTCCAGGTCCATATTTGGGAGACATTGAGGTGGGAAGAAAGGGAGTAGTCAGGACACATCCAGTTGCTGAAAGACACTCCTCTGGAGGAGATTGCAGATATGAGATATTAGCAACAGTGCCCAGAGCTGCTGATGAAAGGAAAGCAGAGATCTGGGTAGGGCTGTAGACTCTGAGCTTTTCTTGGCAACTCCTTATGATCTTCATAAACTGAAGGTTCTGGAAAAGGGTGCCATTTCCAGGAAGGTTCAGAGAACTCTGGTCTGTCTAGCAACATCTCCTTCACACCGCACTCTACCTTTTCATATTCTCTGTTTTCATAGACCTCTGAGAGTATTAGAATCATGATTCACAACCCAACCACATTCCCTGTCAGAGGCAAGGTGGGAGAAACAAGCCCAGCTGCTGCCATCACCAATCCCACCAGGGATATCAGCAGGTAATTATATTGCTCAGAGAGATAGGTCTGATAGCAGGAAGTCAGCTACTCAGAACAGGAGGGAGAAACTTGGCTCTGCTTTTCTTGTGTGTCTCAGCTATGAAAAGAATCTGTTGTGCATCTTAGCACTGAAGGTGGAGACCTCTGATCACTACTTAGATCAGGCAACTAGTTCCTCATATCTAAATAGATATGTGGGATGAACATGTGGGACCTTTCACACCAACTATCCATTGGTAGAGTGGAAGATGGGTCATGTGGTTACTAGGCAAACCGGGATTTAAATCCCAGCTTCACAACTCACCAACTGTGATAGCTTGGGCAAGTTGGTCACTCTCTCTGAGACCTTATAAAACAGGGACACTATCTACATTTCATGGTTGTTAGGAAAATTAAGCAGCACCTGGTACATTTCAATAAATGAAATTTGTGGTTCTGAAGGTATTTTCCACTACATAAAGAAAAACTAGAAGTGGGTAGATGTTAATAGTCTGGGAGAGGGTTGGGGCTGTAACTCAGTAGCAGAGCTTTTGCCTAGCATGTGTGAGGCACTGGGTTCGATCCTCAGCACCACATAAAAATAAACAAATAAAGGCATTCTGTCGATTTACAACTACAAAAAAATTAAATAATACTTGCCTATAAAAAAATAGTTTGGGAGAAAGAGAAGCAGAAAATACCATGTGCTACTTTGGACTAGACAGAGGGGAGTGAAGGAAGGGGAGGGGGCATGGGGTAGAAATGATAGTAGAATGAATTGGATATTATGACCTTTGTGCATATATGATTACATGACCTGTGTAACCCCGCACCACGTACAACCAGATGAATGAGAAGTTATATTCCATTTACGTATGATGTGTCCAAATGCATTGTACTATCATATAAAACTAATTGGAACACATTTTTTTTAAATTAAAAAAAAGAAAGAAAGTACCATGTTACCATGTGCACTAGGCCTTGTTGGTCTCAGTGTTTGAACACCTATTATCTCATACAATGTAACAATTATTCCTACTTTAAAGAGCTAGAGACTAAGGAACAGATAGATCATGGTTTTTCCCCTCAGGTAATCTGTTGTTTTTCTTATAGAGATCAGGTTATGGGTATTAATGACATTCTTCACTTCCCTTCATATCTCCAAAGCCAAAAGGACACCCACTAATGCAAATTCTAGGATGAGCCAGCATCTAAGGTCCTTTCTGATCCTCTCATTTCCCAACCATCTAGCTCTTTCCAGAGAAAACTAAATCAGCATGGAATGTGAATGATAATATCAGCTCCCTATAAGGTGAACTCTTGTCTGGACTCTGGTCTAGGATCCCAATCTAACCCTCAGAATGCTGGGACATCCAGCTGTCTGCCCCTCAGTTATGATTCATTATAAAACTTGTAGATGTTTAGTCTATGTTCCTCTACAAATGACCCAGAGTCCCTCATTCTTCCTGCAGCCAGATTCTGCTTCATTAGTAACTTATCTTGTGTGTCACAAAATTTTCTCTGCCTCTGAGTATTGAGTATGTATTTGCCCACAGCCTGCACCCAAGAACTCTGCTGTCTTGTTACTCCATGTCCTAAGCTGATGAGAATCTGATTCTTTGAATATGAATATTATTCTTTTTGATTCTGCAAATGGAAATTAGAATACAAGAGAGTATTTGTCAATTATAGGATCAACTAAGGTAGACACTGATTTGCTCTTTTTGCTCTTTTTGTCACAATCATACTAGTTTATTTTTCAAATTTTTTAATTTGTTCTTTTTAGTTATACATGGCAATAAAATTTATATATACATATCATGAATATATAGAGCATAACTTCCCATTTTTGTGTTTTTTTTTTTTTTTTTTTTTTTTTTTTTTTTTTTTTTTTTTTTGTGGTACCAGGGATTGAACTCAGGGGCACTCGACCACTGGGCCACATCCCCAGCCCTTTTTTCGTATTTTATTTAGAGACAGGGTCTCGCTGAGTTGCTAAGTGCCTCGCCATTGCTGAGGCTGGCTTTGAACTTGCAATCCTCCTGCCTCAGCCTCCCAAGTGCTGGGATTACAGGCGTGCGCCACCATGCCTGGCTCCATTTTTGTGGTTGTACATGATGTGGAGTTACACTGGTCATATATTCATATATAAACATAGGAAAGTTAAGTCTGATTCATTCTACTGCCCCCCCCCCCCTTTCTTACCCACTCCCTTCCTCCCACTCCACCCTGTCCAATCCAGTGAACCTCACCTTCTCCCTAACCCTACTGTGAGTCAGCATCTACATAGCAGAGAGAACTTTCAGCCTTTCATTTTTTTTGAGGGGGGGGGGCGTGGGGGCGAGACTGGCTTATTTCACTTAGCATGGTAGTCTCCAGTTCCATACATTTACTACAAATGCCATAATTTCATTCTTCTTTATGGCTGAGGAATACTCCATTGTGTATATGCACCACATTTTCTTTATACACTCATCTGTTGAAGGGCACCTAGTTTGGTTTTATAGTTTAGCTATTGTGAATTGAGCTGCTACAAACATTGATGTGGCCATGTATGCTGATTTTAAGTCCTTTGGGTATGTACTGAGGAGTACGATAACTGGTCAAATGGAGGTTTCATTCCAAGTTTTCTGAGAAATCTCCATACTGCTTTCCAGAGTGGTTGCACCAATTTGCAGTCCCACTAGCAATGTATGAGAGTACCTTTTTCCCCACATCCTCACCAACATTTATTGTTGCTTATATTCTTGATAATTGCCATTCTGACTAGAGTGAGATAGAATCTCAGTGTAGTTTTAATTTGCATTTTTCTAATTGTTAGTGATGTTGAACATTTTTTCATATATTTGTTGACCAATCATATTTCTTCTTCTGTGAAGTGTCTGTTCAGCACCTTAGCCCATTTACTGTTTGGGTTATTTGGTTTTTTGGTGTTCTTAATATATCCTGGAGATTAATGCTCTATCTGAGGTACAGGTAGCAAAGATTTTCTCCCATTCTGTAGGCTCTCTCTTCATGTTCTTGATTGTTTCCTTTGCTAACAATCATAAATATTTTGCCCCCAAAGATGAATCCTCTGCATACATCAAACAAACTCTTCTCAACTCCAGGAATCAAACAGACAACAACACAATAATACTGGGTGACTTTAACACACTTCTCTCACCAATGGATAAATTGTCTAAACAAAAACTAAATAAAGAAGATATTAAACAAAAAAAATTAATAATTTAGACTTAATAGACATATATAGAAAATTTCATACATAAAAGATTGAATATACTTTCTTCTAAGCAGCACACTGATCCTTCTCTAAAACAGACGATATCTTAGGTCACAAAGCAACTCTTAGCAAATATAAAAAAATAGATATAGTACATGCATTCTATCAGATCATAATGGACTGAAATTAGAAATCAATGATGAAATAAAAAGCAGAAGCCACTCTAACACCTGGAGACTAATATGCTATTGAATGACCAAAGGATAGCAGAAAAAATCAGAGATGAAATAAAAAAATACTTAGAGGTAAATGAGAATAGCGATACAACATATCAAAATCTCTGGGACACTACGAAGTCAATATTAAGAGGAACGTTCATTCCATTGAGCTCATTCGTTAAAAGACTAGAAAGTCAACAAATGAATAACCTAACATTACATCTCAAAGTCCTAGAAAAAGAAGAACAAAGCAGCACCAAAAGCAGTAGAAGACAGGAAATAATTAAAATCAGAGCTGAAATCAATGAAATTGAAACAAAAGAAACAATCCAAAAAATCAATAAGACAAAAAGTTTGTTCTTTAAAAAAATAAATAAAATTGATAAAGCATTAGCCAAGCTAACAAAGACAAAGAGAAAACTCAAATTACTAAAATTCGCCATGAAAAAAGAAATATCACAATGGACATCGTTAAACTACAGACGATAATTAGAACCTATTTTGAAATTTATGCTCTTAATAAAATAGAAAATCTTGAAGACATCAACAAATTTCTAGAGCCATATGTCCTACCCAAATTGAATAAGGTAGACATAGAAAATTTAAATAGACAAATTTCAAGTAATAAAATAGAAGATGCCATCAAAAGCCTACCAAGAAAGAAAAACCCAGGACCAGATGGATTCTCAGCGGAGCTCTAACAGACCTTCGAAGAAGAACTTATACCAATACTCCTTAAATTATTTCACACTAGTTTATAACTATCTGTAGTACAGAAGACTTTTATAAAAAAAACTTGAGTGTTTACTGTGGTTGCCCAACATTCCCTACAGTTCCCATGGACCATCTCATTTAATTCTTACAACAATCACATATGGTTGGTAACTGTTACTATGCACATTTTACAGAGAAGAAAGCTATTGTGTAGAAAATTAGATAAATTGGTGAATGTCATCCAATAGTAGGAAGTGGAGCTGATGTTTGATATCAGCATATGAACTCTTAAATTCTTAACACTTTTACCTTTACTGAGTGTCAATTGGAAGTGACTTCTATTAACTTCCTCTTCAAAGGCCAGAATACTCTAGCCCCAAATGGTTGTTCCAGATATAGACTTTATAGGAGTTAAATGGATTTGATTCCACCAAGTTTAGACATGTATTAGGACCAGCAGTTGAGCTATGTTGGTTAAAAAAAATGCAAGTTGTATTTCTTTGAATACTTAATTGCCTTCAACTATGAGAGCTGTCATAACCAAATACCACAGGCTAGGTGGCTTGCACAACAGAAGTGTATTTTCTCACAGTTCTGGAGGTTTGAACTCTGAGATCAAGGTGTCTGAAGGGTTGGTTTCCCCTGAGGCCTTTGTTCTTGTCTTGTGATGGTCCCCTTCTTGCTGTGTGCTCAATAGTCTCTCTGTGGGAACGTGCGTTTGGGGACTCGTTGTGTCTATATCTCTTCCTCTTATAATCATAAGAGTCATATTGAATTAAATCCTACTGTAATGACCCAATTTTAACTTAATTACCTCTTTAAATAGCCAATCTCCAAATATCGTCATATTTGGAGTTACTCGGAATCAGGGTGTCTGCATGTGAATTTTGAGGTGGCCACAATTCAGCCCTGAACATCTACTGAACACCTTCTCTGTGAAGGCACTTGAGAAGGTTCCTCACAATGATGAATACATCAGGCTTACATCCTCTCTGCAATATATCTCTAAGTTCTCCATAACATGGTTATGGGATAAAAGATGAGATTCGGTACATATGAAAGTGCTGGAAGTATTTCAGGAAATTGAGAAGTGACTTCCAGTTATAGGGTAGGTCAAAACATGCCTCATGGTAAATACAGCATTTGAGAAAGTTCCCACGCAGCATTTGATCAGGGTTAAGAAGTGAAGTAGATGATTTTTGTCCACAACAGTTTAAATCCAAAGAAGCAAAAAGGCAGCACACTGTTTACTCATCTCTTGCTTTCTTTTCTGTAACCTTTTGTCCCATGCTTTTTGAATTGGGGTCAGAGTTATTTTAGCTCAGAATTTTTTTAAAGAAACACAATAACAAGGGAGGATGATTGGCAGGTCTTAGGTGACTGTTATGGATGACTCTTGCTCAAATTTCTCAACCCTTTCCTCTCCTCCCCAATATTTTAAGGTATGTCACCAATCATTTAATTGATAAGGGAAAATAAATCTCACATGTAATCATCAAGGACCTTGAGTAAAGAATCAATCCAACAGGCTAATACATAGGCCTTTCAGTCATTTACACACTGCTTTAATCAGTCTGCCATATTTGATTTTCACAGGAACACCCATAAAAGACATGATTGTAAGAATGTGAGATTATTTTTTTCTTCACTTGCCTTACTACCTCTGTGTATCAGCCTCCTCCTCTCTGCACATGGAGGTCTCTGGGAGGTTGACTACTAAGGACCACCCCACCCAGGCTTCCTTATTCACTGGCTTCCTGTTGAATTTTGCAACATACATCTTCAAAATTACTCCATTTCAGTAAATGTATAGCTACTGGATTCTTTTAATAGTTCCCCCATTTTACATTCTTTGTATTCTTTGTAACTCATAATAAGGCAAAGGTTAGTGACTTTCAAAAGTGAATGGCACATTGAAGGCCCCTCCCCTTCCCTATTTTGATATTTATGTGTGTGGGGAGGGGGTTGAATACCTATTACCTTCAACTGTCAGGGCTGTCATAACCAAATACCACAGGCTAGGTGACTTACACAACAGAAATGTATTTTCTCACAGTTCTGGAGGCTTGAAGTCTGAGATCAAGGTGTCTGAAGGGTTGGTTTCCCCTGAGACCTTTGTCGTTGGCTTCTTGTTGTGTGCTCCTATGGTCCCTCTGTGGGAACACGTGTCTGGGGATTCATCTGTGTCTATATCTCTTCCTCCTATAATCATAAGAGACATATTGAATTAAAGCCTACTGTAATGACCCATTGTGATATTTCCTTTTTCATGGTTAATTTTAGTAATTTGAGTTTTCTGTTTGTCTTTGCTAGCTTAGCTAAGGGTTTCTCAATTTTTGATAAAATTTTGATATATTTTGATAAATATAAATTTTGATAATTTTTAATGTATGGGAACCTATGTACAGACAAATGCATTTATTCATTGTATTCTAATGTCTTAACCTCAAGAGCCTATCAAGTGACATTATTTTTTGCTATGACAATAGAGCAATGTACATACTGTTCATTATTTTATGTATGTCATATCTTACATGCAGAAGCACAGTAAAATTCCTAGAAGTGGACACATCATGGGCTTATACTGTATGTCCTCTTTAATACTAAAAACAAATTTCTTATTTTTATCCACAAACGATGGAACCATTTACACTCACACACATTAATGCATTAGAATGCCTGGTCCTATACCTTCGTAACAGTTTAAAATCAAAGCATAATAGTGGAAAAGATGGACACTCTTATCTCATAATTATAATTCAGGGAATCTTAATAATATTTTCCTTCAAACATCAGATTCTCTGAATAATAATTGTAAGTAAAAATGAGAATTTCCTCATTATTTAAATTTCATTTATGTTTCATTTTCTCTACACCTTGCTTTTTGTCTGTTGGGTGGTTTGTTTTTTCCTATTCATCTCTATAGAAATTTGATGACACACAAACACAGACACAGAATTCGGCTTTTATTTGCACTTTATGTTCACAATGTTTCATTACATGCCATCATTTACATGTGGTTTTGAAAAAATGCCATTTCCGTGCACACTTCCAGGATGCAGCACTGCCCACATGCTTGCCTTTTGTTTCCTTCCACTCACATCTTTCTTCACTCTTTCTACCAGCAACTGTTGAAGAGTGGCTACACGACAGGTTTCGTAATTTCAAGTTTAGTCTTTGCTCTACCATATCACATAATAAACCTTGTTTCAATTGTGGTGGAAATGTAGAACCACACAGCACTAAGAAAACTGCAGACCCAGATCTACAGGAGCAATGTCCAAGAGCTTCAGTATAAATCCATTAAAAAACAAAAGGGTGCCAGGCAAGGTGGTGCACGCCTGTAATCCCAGTGGCTCCCGAGTCTGAGGCAGGAGGATCATGAGTTCAAAGCTAGAGCAAGGCGCTAAGCAACTCAGTAAGACCCTGTCTCTAAATAAAATACAAAATAGGGCTGGAAATGTGGCTCAGTGGTCAAGTGCCCCTGAGTTCAATCCCCAGCACCCCTCCCCGCCCCCCCATAAAAAGGGGAAAATGACTTGGAAACAAAACTCATAGGTGCATTAATACGATCCATGATGTGCAACTCTTTAACATTCCTTTCAACCTGTACTTACACAAACAATTCTCTGTCTCCCTCCCTCTTTCCTTCCTACCCTCCATCTCTCTCTCTCTCTCTCTCTCTCTCTCTCTCTCTCTTTTCCCTCTTTCCACCTCTCTCTTTCCCTTTCTTCTATTGTTTCAAACATCAATGGAAGAACAGAAAATAGTTGATTATTGGCTTTTAGATCTTTCTCTTCCATATGAGGAAAAAAAAAATCATATTTCATTCATGAATACATGGAGATTAAAATAACATCAAATGAAAATAATGATGTTGTCATGTTACTACAAAGTCAAAATCATATTTGCAAATGTTAATACAAAGTCAAAATCATATTTGCCGTGGATGAGATGCACTTACATAATTACCTGCAAAAATCTGGTTATTTGATGACATATGCCTATAATCCTAGCTACCTGGGAGGCTGAGGCAGGAGGATCACAAGTTCAAGACCAACTTTGGCAAGTGCAAGTATAGTCTGGGCAACTCAGCAAGGCCCTGCCTCAGAATAAAAAATAAAAAGAGCTGGTGCTTTAGTCGAGTAGTAAAGCACCCCTGAGTTCAATCCTCTGCATAATAAATAAATAAATAATATTAAAATTTAAATCAGTATTCTAGCTATTTTTAAAAATCTTAGGAATCAGGTACATTAAGAAAAACCACATCAGTATGCCACCCTAGATTACTTGCTGGTTCCTTTTATCATTTCCAAATCTGCAGAGACTTTAATACTGCAAATACTTTTCTGGCCAAAGCTAGTATATATATGTATGTATATGTGTGTGTGTGTGTGTGTGTGTGTGTGTGTGTGTGTGTGTGTCTACAGAAAAGTTTAGACTGAAAGTCATATACAATTAATGACAGCAGAGGGCAAGTAATGAGGGCATCTCTGAAATATGTTGCTATTTCTATGAAACTTTTTCATGAAAATGAAGGTCTACTTTTTTATCGGGTAGAGCAAAAATTGACAAAGGTTTTCAGTAAAGGATCAGATTTGAAGACCAGACAGCCTGTTGAAACTATTCAATTCTGCTGTTAGAGAATACAAAGAGCCACAGATGATAATAAATAGGTATGGCTGTGTTCCAGTAAACATTAATTTGTAAGTCAGGTTGAAAGCTGGCTTTGGTCTACAGGCCATAGTTGCTGACCCCCGGTGTAGATAACAATTATTTTTAAAGTGTTTGCTTATAATGTATGTCTATGCCAGTATTTTCTGTTTGCCTCTCTGGATCCTCCTGCATCCTTCTTCATCCTGCTTTCCCTCACAGAAGTTGAGCTGTATGGATCATCACAGGACAATCTAACACCCCTGGATGCCCTTTGGGTTCAGCTCAACAGGAGGCATTGCTAGAAACCCAGAAAGCAAGAGAAGGAGGAGGGTAAGGTGTGTATTCCCATGGCTTCCTCCATGCTGGGGTAGCACAGGTTGGGCGTGTCCCCCTACCAAAAGGTTGGGTCTGGTAACGTTTTCTTACAAAACTTCAGCTGGGCTCTCAAGGTTCTGCTTCCTGCCCCCACCCCTTGTTCTTTTATGCTAGTTCCAGAATATTCCCTGCTGGTTTCCCTTAAACCAAAATAATTCTTAGTTCCAATTCAATAAATAGTCCTTTTAGTGAATTGTCCTGAATTATTCCATTTGAATGTGCCACTTGTTTCCTGCAGAACTAGGATTGATTTAGTATACTTTCCCGTGAGTAACTTTAAAACTTCATAATACCAGGATACTATTGTATGCACTTCTCAGTGGTCAGTGAATATGAAAAAGCACTATTTTATTTTATCTGACACCAAAACAAGACACCTCGCTCTGGTCACCAGGTCCTCTCTCCTATATCCACTCATGTTAACCCTCTTCAAAGGCTGCAGATGTTTAACAGCAGGACTTGAAACTTTCATTGCCCAAAATACTGACAAGCATATGCTGCCTCCTACCTTACCCACATCCTGCTCTATGTAATTCAAAAATGAAAGCAATGCCAAAACTCTGAACAAGTGTAAGAAAACCCAGTGGTTGGTTTTTTGTTGTTGGGTTATTTTTTTTGTGTTTTTTTTTTTTTTCCTAAAATGACTGATTTGACACCTAAACAATTTACAAACCATTTCAAAATAAAAATTATTGCCCTTCTGACTCACTGGTGTCTTAAGTCTGTGCTTGATCTGCTCATTGGGAAATTCAGAACTGCTCTGTAGCATAAAGGTTAAATTCCTTATTGCAGAATGAAGAATTCACAATGACTTGGCTTCTGCCCAGCTCTCCAGCCTCATTTGCCACCATCCCAACCTCCATGCTTGTGCCTTGGCGTCCTGTGGTCATACAGACTTGCAATGAGCCTGGAAGTCTTGGAGAATATGACCCACAAAGTTGTGCAATGGAGTGACCCTGTGTGAAAGTTAAGTACTTCCTCACTTTAACTCTGTTCTATTCACCCCAGCCTGTCTGCTACACACACACACACACACACACACACACACACACACACACACAGTGCAGATTCAAGCCTACGTTTGTCTCATGCTTTCACATTATGTTGAATGTGCCCCCTTCCCGTGTCCCATACGCTCCCAGGCTCTCTTCACCAGGCTAATTCCCGTTACTCTCTGAGTCCCCACTTGGACATCTCCTCCAGGCAGCCTCTCCTGAACACCCCACCCTTTACTCATCACTTCTACAAGCCCCTTGCCACATATTCCACAGTCTGCAATCATCCTTTGAAATTCCTCTTTGCTGCTAGACTATAAGGATTTTAAGGGCAAAGGTCATTTATTTTTCATCTTCTGTCTTTTTGGCTTGATGAACTCAATTATTTCAAGTTCTTTTCGACAGAGCCTTTCTGAAAGTTATAACACAAGCAGCTAAAGTCATTCCTCAAAAAATATGAAACTGTCAAAAAAATCTCTTGGCATGCTTCCATTTTCCATTGTCAGCAGAGATGTCCCACATCCCACCCCCAGGTTTTCCTAAGGCTATCTCTAACAGAAAAGATCTTCTTGGGTTTTTCCAAGCCTTGTTCAGCTCCTACTTCAAGACTCTCTATGCTCATCAAAATAACTCCTCTCTTTATCATCTTTGTAGCAATCCAGCTTCAACCTATCTCTCTGACAGTCAATTTAATGAACTAGTCTAGAATTTCCAAGAGGGCGTGGTAAAGTCTTTAATGTAGAATACAGATAAATGATTCTAACAGTTATAATTTTTTATGTTTATAATGCACATAACTAGTTGCATGGAAAACCAGAAATTTCATAGATATTATTATGTATGAGGAGCCTAAAAATAAGAAAAAAAAAAGAGTTCATTTAATTAAAAATGTTACCTAAGAATATAGGTGACACACAAATGTCACTCAAATCAAAAATGAAAAATCCTCAGGTATGATGGTCAGTTCTACCTGTCAATTCATCAAAGTTATTATACCAGTTATTCAATCAAACACTAACCTAAGTTTTGCTATAAAGGTATTTTATAGATGTGATTAGCACATGTGATCTGTTAATTTTGAGTGAAGGAGATCATCTTCTCTAATCTGGTTGGGCCTGATTCATTCCATTGAAAGATTTTAATAAAAGTGTGATTTCCCAGAGGAGGAAAAAATTTTCCTGTTCTGCCCAACAGTTCCTAGCCTGCCCTTCCTTGTGGCCACCCCCATGGACTGTAGACTTGTGCAGACAGCCTCATAATCACACATACTGATCCTTGTATACACAGAGAGAAGGAGAGATACATACATACATACATACATACATACATACATACATACATACATTGTATTCTCTACCGCTTCTGCTTCCCTGGTGTAACGTTGATTGATACATCAAATGACTAAAGTTTCCCTTGAGGTTTTCAAGGCCTGGAGTACCTGCTCGTTAACACTAACCTTCTAAAACAAATGCTAAGAATCAGAACTTGCCTTTAGTGCTTGAAATTAGTCTTGTAAAAACAAAGCAGAGATATGGGTATCCACACATTGGTGACATGCTTTTGATTCTTTCCTGCTTTTACCTTCTCTCTTTGCATTGGCGGGGGGAGGGGTGGGGGGAGGTGGGGGGGTGTCTCAGTCCCTCTCAGTGTGTCAGCTAGGATAGCAACAGTAATTTATTTCAACTGACATGTAGTCTGACTTAGTAAAATGGTACTAGTACATGATATCCATGTCAGCTGTCAAAATAGAGGTGCTGCTTAGAATTCTGGGATTCTAGAGTGTCCAAAATAGCCCCTGTCCTAGGAGTTTGATTTAAAATGGAATTTCCTAGACCACTCGCCTCAGTTCTACTACATCAGACTGTCTTAGAAATGACCACGGGACGTAAATTTTTTCAAGCTCCCAACTTGATGCTTAAATGTACTAATTCTGAAAATCAATTTTTTTAGGAGTTCTCTAGGGGACCTGCAGAAAGATGAAAGATGATAGATTGATGATAGATAGGGATAGATAGACAGATAACAAATAGATTTCCTTTCTTTAAATGTGGGGATACTATATTATATTTGATAAATCTCTATGGCAGCTATAAGAACCCCCAAATTTAGAACACACTGAACTAGCCTGGGGTAGATTGAATTATTGACCCCAATTCTTTACTCTTCCTTATATTATCCCTGGCCACGGCCTTTTCACAAATGGAATCTATTTCCTCACTCCTTGACTTAAGGGTCAGTCAAGTGACTTGTTCAGTCAATGGCAGGTGGGACAGAACTGACCTATAGATCTTCAGTGTCAAGAAAAGCCACTCAAGCCACAGTGGCCTGAAGCTGAGCCACCCCAACCAACACAGAGTCCCATGAGAACAAATGGTTGTTGCTTTACGTTCCTGAGTTTGGCGGGTGGGACGGTATGAATGTGATAGCTAAATGACACTCAAACTAATTCTCGGATTTTATAGATGTGAAAACTGAGGAACTCAGAATCAAAGTGACTTTCCTAAGAAACTCAGAATGGTTGGACATGTTCATGGCAGGCCAGAAGAACAAACTTGTCTTCCAGTCAAGCAAAGGACAGCATCTTCAGATCGATATGCCTTTGGAGCAGAACAATGTTCCTGTCCAGAAAACTCCACCATATCCTGCTCAGTCAAGAAAACAACCAAAGTTCAGTGTGACCTTTTTATGTCTTTCCCACCTCCCCCAATTTCAGTTCAGTTATGTTCAAATAACCACACACTAGTTGTGGGGATTAAAATCAAATGCCACTCAATCCTATTCTCCTGAGCATGCATTTCTATGCCAACCATTAAGACTTATACATCCATATACATTTATTTAATAATCCAAGAGAATCTCGCCTGTTGGATGTTCATTGATGGTAGTTAATAAGACAAGAGAAGGTGAGAACAGAACTGTTTATTATGGTAGAGGCTAATTAACATTCAGATTTGAAATTACTCTCCAAGACTTGAGAATGCTTGAGAATGTCCAAGTTGGGCAATCAATACTATGATGTAGAAGATACTGTAGAAAGAATCTGCATACTCATGATAACCTAAAGGACATGTTTTTATGCCTGTGCATGTCACAGAGCCTCGTTGCTTTGGATTACCACAGTGTTTCTTAAAAACACTGCTCTGCCAAGTGTCTTGAATTCCAGCCCAAATATTCTCAGTATTCACAGCCACATGGTAGACGCAGTGCTGAAGGGAGATTAGCACTATGGCTTTGTTGCACAAGGCTCAGACTACATTATGGTTAAAAAAAAAAAAAAATAGAAAATAAAAGGTAAACATGATTCTAGGCACATTCCATGCCTCATCTCCATGGCTCCATTCCTGTTATCCATCAAGTAGATTTTAAAATAGTCCACGTTTTTTCATTTCTGCAAAATCAACAGTACTGGAAAGTTGGCACGTACACTTGTTTAAACAAAGCTCCCAAGTTTTCTGCTGGCAGGTGTTTCCAGAGTTCTTGGAGCACAATTCTTTGGATAGGATATTTGCCAATATACATAGCAACAGGGGGAAAGTACGTGTTTTTTCTTTGACACGGTGGAGACACTGAAATGCCTTAGACGCAAAACTGCATACTCAGTTCAGGGGCTTATTTTGGCTCCAGGTCAAGAAATCAACAATAATAAAATGCAACATCGTTCTGCCCAGAACTGTGATGGGCTTCAGAGTAGAACTGATTTGCTTATCAAATTGGCAACATGTCCTCCCCGGCCATCTCTGTTCAGTTTGATCCAATGAGTTTGGTTCCCCCTTCTTTGTCAATTTCCCCAGTCTCCTGAATGTCTCGTTCTCAAGCTAATTCTGCTTGAAATTGAGGCTGGAGATGGTGGAAATTTAATATGATGAAAGCAGAGCAGGTAAGACTTTATTCTTTCTCCATTAGCCTCCAGGCATTGATTTTATTCTTAAATCCAATTTTCCAAAATTGAAACCTAGGACTGATTTAAGAACATATGGCTAGTTTTATAATCTGTTTCTTGGCAGTTGGACTGATTCATGCTTATTGCTATCAGATTCATTCCCTGAACTATTCGGTTAAACTTGACATTGGTGCTGGAACCCCACAAAAGAGAAGCAAGCCCTTCTTACCTTTCAACCTGAACTAAATGAAAATAAGTAGTTGTTTTTTGTTTTTGTTTTTTTTTAAAAGCAAAGACCAAAATCTGAGAAGGGGAAATATAAGCATGGTAGGGAAAGGTTTTAGGGACAAGTTTTTAAATCTCAAAGGAAGTCAAAATATGTTTGGCTTAGAAGGCACTTAATGGTTATTAGATGGTAGCCCAGTGAAACTGAATTGCTTCAAGTTCTGCCTACAAAAACTTAAAATATTAATATCTATTTTTAATTATTTCTTCTGTATTTACTTACTAATGCATGATATACAATCGATTGAACTTCACTCCTTCTGTATTAATTGGCCGCATCTTGGGGTTCACTGATATCCCTCTGTTATCATTTTGCCCTATCTCTCTACATATTGTGTTGTCATTTAGTAGTTTTGGAAAGTGCCCTTAAAATTTTCCAAACAAAGATATCGTTTACAGATGTTCTGAGATCAGAATGGGTGCTTTCAGTGAAGAAAGCCTGAGCTCTTAGCTCATAAAATTCGTTGACTTCAGAAAGAATGAAAGATTGACCATTCAATTGTCAGGGAAAATATTAAACATTTTCCTCTTTAGTTTTTTGTTTGTTTTGTGTTTTGGTTTTCTTTTTTAGAAACATTTAGTGAATATACTCAAATTAAGGAAGTTTAAATGATACAGAATTAAAAATTATTAGAAATCTACATACAATAAAAAGTGAATATAAATAATTCAACTATATGGACATTTCCAGTAAAATCTGCTTCAGTTTAGCTGTACCTTCAAAAAGAAACCACAGTAGTCAGCCTAGAGTTTTGAACTTTAGGGAGTGTCTGATGGATAAATGCAGTTTAAAAACAGATTTTGATCAGACAAACTGAGTTCAAATAATTGCTTTGCCACCTATGCATAAGGTGTTTAAAAATGGAGACTTTCATTTTAATAATGCTAAATTCTGGCATTACCTCTCCCTAGCTGTGAGACTTAGATCCTGTTTTGGTTTGGATATGAGGTGTCTCCCAAAAGCTCAAAGGAGAGACAATGCAAGAATGCTCAGAGGTGAGATGATTGGGTTGTGAGACTTGTAAACTGATCAGTGGCTTAATCCCTGATATGGATTGACCTGTGGTAACTGTAGGCAGGTACAGTATGGCTGGAGGAGGAAGGTCACTGGGGGTGTGTCTTTGAGGAGGTATATATTTTGTAGCTGGTGAACAGAGAGCTCTTACATGAATATTCTCTCTCTCTCTCTCTCTCTCTCTCTCTCTCTCTCTCTCTCTCTCTGCTTCTTGTTGCTATGTCCTGAGTTGCTCTCTTCCGCCATGTCTTTCCACCATGATGCTCTGCCTCACCTTGGGTCCATAAACTATGGAGTCAATAATCTATGGACTCTGACCTCTGAACCCATGAGCACCAAATAAACTTTTCTCTTCTATGTTGTTCTTGTCAGGTCTTTTGGTCACTGAGATGAAAAAGCTGACTAAAATAGACAAATTTGTTAAAATCTTTGTTGTTTTTTTTTTTTTTTTTTTTTTTTTTTTTTTTTCCTCAATGGTATAATGGGTGAAGTGAGTAGATATTGTTAGGAGAATTCAATAAAGTAATGTCAGTCAAGAACAAAGCCCATAAAAACATGATGAAAATAGCCACAAGTTCTAAGAAAAGTGTATTGGCTAAAACATTGAAATTACATTACTTTTCACTTTAAATTTCAGGTGTTTTATTTCATGAGTAATATATGTCTGTTGTAGGAAACATAATAAAGGTAGATAAGCAAAATAATGAGAATCATCCAATCACATATGAAATCAGTTGCCAAAAATAATTAATATGGAGAATTTCATTAAGCTCGTTCGGACTTAGTCATGAAAAATCCACATGACATGAGTTTGCTCTTCAGTTGTTTTATTTCCACCTTTAGAAGCATCTGTCTGGTCTTTTTCATTGAAGTAAGTAAAGAGGTTATGAGAAATTGATTTCTGAGAGATAAATCAGGAGAAGGGATCTTGAGAAAAGTTGGGAGGAAATGAACTTTATGTTTGTTTGTTTTCACAAATGAAGAAACGTGAATTCCGGGCAGGATATTGTTTTCTGCCAGATCATTTTTGGAAGAAGCAATACTGCTAAGCCAGTTTCTTCTGTTAATATAACAGGCCCTAGAGGATTTCTTCAGGGTGGGTTTCAGGAAGTATGATAAATCAGTATTGTTTTTATTGTTAACTCCAAATGACTGAGTTGGAAAGGATTGATGAAGGAATAACATTTTATTAGAAGGTGTCTTCCTGTTTTCTTCATTAGAAAATAATTTATGAAAAATTTTATGTCTGTTTTAAAGGGTTATATTATTACCAAAAAATATCAGAACAATTATTTATAAGAAGTTTCTCCTAAAACCTATTTCATTGCAATGATTTAATGTATTATCTAACATATGCTTCATGTATAAGGAATTTGAGTAGCATGGCTACCATTATTTTTGAATGCTCTGTTTTTTGCATATATCTTCCATATATGTTTTTGCATATATGTCCTATTCTAAAGATAACAAAACTGAAGCTTAGGAAGATTAAGTCAATTACCTAAGATCACACTGTTAATGTATCTAAGCTGGTACTTAAGTGCTGGCAAATCTACCACAGCTCACAAGCCATTCATCTCATTTACTGGGTGTGTTAGACACAATCAGAGCAAAGGATGATAAGCATAAGTATGGAAATGTCTGCCTGGAATTCATTTGGAATAAAACACTGAAGCCCTAGATTCATAATTCCTCTGGATGCTTCACCTAGGTGTCTGTGTGGCATGGTTAACAACTTTAATATGTTAAGGAAACCCATTGATAGCAAAGGCCCTATGCATATGCATGAATATCATATTTTGACATGAGCCAGAAAAAGGAAAACATATACCTGTGTGCAGGAGCCCTGTTTGGGGAGATAGCTAAGAAAACATCTATGTAAAGCAACATTAAGTGGGGGACAATACTTGGGTTTGGCGATCGCAATTTCAAGAATCTTTGTATAGAAACAGCTAAAAGAAACACAGATGCAGGGTTTGAAGACGATAATATAGAAATGCTCACAGGAGAAGGCAATTCACAGACGTTACAGATCAAAAATATTATACTCCAGGAGTATATGCTCAGATAAACGTTGCGGTTGACTATTGGGCCATAGACATTTTTGGGCATTTCCACCTTCCGTAGTCTCACGGGACTTGGTCTGGGATCTCGCGGGACTTGGTCGAGGGTCTCGAGAGATTTGAACGGTGACTCAGCAGATCGAGCTAGCGCCATTGCTGCTCGGGAGCATGGGAAGAGACCAGAGAGAGAAAAAGACAGGGTTTATCGCTATTGTATAGATATATTATAGTTTCTTGTAAGATTAAAGAATTATTTTCGTCTCCATCCTGTCTCCGGACTCCTTCCCGCGGCGCTGCCGTTCCAGGCTGCAATCCCTTTCTGGCGACAACACCTGTGGGTTTTAAACAGGCTCTTGGATGATTGCTAGGTGACCTACGGTCTTGATAAGTTGAAGGAGATGATCAAAACCAAAGCCTTCAGCAACCTGAGAAAGCGCACGGTTTTGAGCCGGAAAGGGGGAAGAATGACGACGAAGTCAAAGGAAGACACCAAATTGTTTGCAGTGACTAGAC
This sequence comes from Tamias sibiricus, assembly GCA_025594165.1. Lineage (NCBI taxonomy): Eukaryota > Metazoa > Chordata > Mammalia > Rodentia > Sciuridae > Tamias > Tamias sibiricus. The sequence continues at coordinate 34,058,658 of CM046673.1, read as the reverse complement.
ACCAACACTATCCCTTTCTTCTCTCCCCCCAAAGATTTTTTAATCCCTGAAAAAATGTAATCAATGTCAAAAAGGAGCTTCTAGGACCATGAAGTTCATTTCCGCTTGCCCTTATGTCCTCTATCAGTTGAATGTCTATTAGCTCAGGATGCTGGAGAAAGTCTGTTACTAGCAGAGATGAAGGCAGGGAGGAGGAACTAATGTTCATTAGATACCCTCTCAGGTCCAGGAACACTGCCTAGATGTTTAGATACCCTCCTTGTCTGACAATGCTGTAAAGATGGTGTTATCCTCATCTTCCAGTTAAAGAAACCGAGACTCTCATATAAGCTAAATAACAGGAATAGTTAACTCATCTGTGAAGTATCAGATGCCAGCCCAATTCTAAAGCTGTTCTACTGTGTTGGTAAAATAAGTAGGTTCTGCACTAAGTTCCCCAATTTCACAGCCATAGGGACATTTATTGTTAACTCCATTCACTTAATATCTGAGGTGTGAATATGTATCACATATTTTTGCATAAAATTAATCATTTTGAATCCCAGATAGATCTCAAAAACATTTTCAGAACACTCCTTTGAGCAAAAAGAGATCCACACAATAATAATAAAACCACATTTCTTTCCTTCTTTGAGACACAGACCCCTGCTTACCTTCCTTCTGTACAGTTTTGCACAGGTCTAAAAAGATTGCGACAAGGATACTGTGAGTTGTCTCCTTAGGACACTGGGTGCCCTGCATTTTCCTTATTTCACTCCCTCTCACTGTGATGGGGTTTTTGATTCTCTATAACATCTAGAGAGTCTGCCTGGCCTCCAGTGCCTACCAAATAGGCCACGGTTGCTATGACTCCTGATGCTACCTGATGTCATCTCTTACCACCACCACTCCATCTCCTGTCTCTCTGCTCAAGTTGCCAATGCTAATGCTGCTGACATGCTGAGATACCAAGTCCAGCAAAGAAATGAAAAACAAACTTTGTTAATTCATTTATATAGTCTGTCCTGGGGCCTAGTCCAGAGAACTATCAGTGTGCTGGGCCCCAGACATATTCAAAATCCCCAGCCCTCCTAACACCAACTCACTGCTCCTCAACCAATTTTTCTGCAGCCATGTAGTCTTTGCTTCAAATGTGTTCTTTTTTTTTTTTTTTTTTTAAGAGAATTTTCATTTTTTCTTATAGAGACCGGCTCCAGATGTGTAGGAATTCAAAGTTGATTTCAGGTCTGATCTTCTTGGGGTCTTTGCTGCATGCACATGTATATACCCAAATGAAGTCCCAAGAATCGAAGGGTTTGTTCAATGCTCATAGCTTCTTAGTGATAGAGATGCAATAAGTGTTTGGGTCTCCTGAAACCTAACTGAGAAAAATATTCTTTCATATTTTCAGGTATTTTATTCAACAAATATGAGTGGAGGGTCCGTGTACCTGGCATGAGAGAAGGTAATGTGTTTGACACCTGCTAACCCTTTAGAGTTCACAATCTAATAGTGAGGTAAGTCCATTGTAGGGTAAGATCCAAAATTCAGGGGGAGTTCAGAACCCAGGAAGAGAAGGATTCTTAACTCAAGAAAGCTTCTGAAATGAGATGAGCTCTAAGTTATAGGATAAGCAGAAGTTGGTCAAGCTCTAGGAGAATGCTAGCTTGAGGTCTGTGGACTGTGGAGATGGGGAAGACTGGGCATTTCAGACTAAGTTAGTCCAGAGGATGACAACTGAGCTCCAGGCTTCCTTGCCAATAAGTTTATCTTTTCCCTGGACTAGCATTTGGGTGTCTCCACATTACATTAGAAGTTAATTTTCTTTTCTTAATTATAGCATAACACTTAAAAACCAGTATCTCCATGGCATAGAGGTTTCCTTCTGAGTTTATTAGGATGAAAAAAATAAAATAAAAACAGGCATATAGTTAATGAGAAAGGCAGAATTGGAAGCAAGATTTCAACTTTAAATAAAGTAGGCAATAAAGCAATGTAAAATAATCCCCAAGGGGGAGATCCAGGTTTTGTGGGCCTGAGTTTATACAGCATAAAGGATGTTCTTTGAGGCAAGTAATACAAGAAGAAAAAGAAAAAGAAAATTTACTTTGGAAAATGTCAAAGATATATGACTGTGATATATACCTGTGATTGTGATTTGAGAAGTTTCTCAGGAAAGTAAAGAATTTTGAAGCTGAAGCCTCCTTAGCATCATGGTAAATCCCATTCTAAGACACCAATTCAAAGCAGTGTACTACGGACTATAATAAAATTCCTCAAACTAGGGGCTGAAGGCGTTTGAACTCATTACCCTCTAAATTTTAAAACTTTATTCTTAAGATTGATTGGTGGAAGTTTGAAGAAGGAAGAAAAGGGGAATATGGTAAAGATTTACCTATTTGTATGTGTATGTGTTTCCTTATAACTATAGTCCAGAATGGGGAATTTTTCATAACTTTTTTTTTCATTTTTTATTAGTATATTATAGTTGTACACATTGATGGGATTTGTTGTTACATATTCACACATGCACACAATATAATTTGGCCATTATTACTCCCCAACATTTCCTCCTTCCCTCCCTACTTCCCACCAGTTGTCATGGGCATTTTTTAATAGTCTTGGTGTTCTAGGAAGATTTCAACACCTTTTTAGCAAACAATGGCCACATAAACCTAAAATCAATAAAGGGAAGACATGGTCTTTCAGCACCTTCCTCTAAAAGCACAACAAGGGAACTTCCTGGATTAAGGTACATGAACCAATAAATCCTCATGTGGAGGCACAAGTTCTCTGAACTGATTTTATTTGCAACACAGCTACTCAAGCATGATTTGGGAATTGGAGTGGGAGAGAAGAGGTGGTCAAAAAGGGGAAATATCTGGAAAGTGGCATATTGTTGAACTGACTCTCTAGACAAGGAAGAAAAAGCCTGATGTATATGCTAACTTCTGTGGTGTAAATATTCCCAGGATGGATGATTTGGAGCTGATCTGAAGTCACTAACATGAAGCTAGAAAAACTAGGACACAAATGGTTCTTTCTGGCCAGAGGACTCCGCTCAGAGAACACATGCAGACATAAAAACTTTCTGAGTTCTGGTGGATGCTTTATTATAGAGGTACCAGAAGAGACCTTTTGTTTAAAATGCATTTCAAATGTAAAAAGTAGGTGCTTTTCTTTGCTCACAAGCACCTGCAATAATACGTGGAATATGGATTTAAGGTCCCACATGCTCTTGAGTTAATTTGAATGGATTAAAAGATATTCAGACCCCTGAGAGTAGGGTTGGCCAGGATTTTGTGACTTCCAGATGGGATCCTGGCATCCTCCTCTTCAAGTTATATATTAAAAGCTGTAGCATTCAGAAAATAGGTAAAGGCTCAAGTTTAGGGAAAGGTAGAAAAATAACAAGGATTGTGACACTTTTTGTCTAGGGCAACCTAAAACATGCCTATGTTTGGTAAAATGTTTTTAAAGAAATGTTTCCAACACCAAATTTTGCCTGGTGGGTGGGTAGACATCATTTATTTCTATATTAATAGCACATATAACTTATAAATGTTTTAAATAAATTGATGTGCACAATCCCTCCCTGCCTCCATTCTTCACATTAAGTAACGACAAGGTTTCAGGCATGGGAGTGAAACAATGAATAAAGTGAGGTTTACACTGCAGGAGCTCAAGGTCAGGGAGACCTTCATGTAAACACCTACTGAAGTCACATTTCAGAGCCTAAGTTGGGCACAGTTGAACCATAGAAAAAGGAGTATTAATTGTGACTAGATAAGGGACCAGGAAGGGAGATCAAGGCAGAATCTGGAAAGTCATACCACGAGAACCCAAAAGATGAGAAATCTGATGATCTGGGGTTCTCAAGCATGAAAAGGTAAAGGTAGAAGCACATTGATGAGTCGAGGTAGTTCATGGAGGTTAGCCTGCCTGGAGATTTGAGGACAAGAACTGAAAAGGGTAGTCCATGTATAATGATGCCAGGAGAAGTCTGATCATGAAGTCCTTCAAAAGCCCACCAAGGATTATTTTTCTGTTGCTATCATTGAGAAGCCATATGTGAGTTTTTAAGTGGGAAGTGATATGATAATTTTGGGGGGATTTTGTTATGTGTATGTATATATAAAGCTACAGCAAGGGGGCAGGTAGAACAATAGCGCAGTGGACTTTGATGAGATTATTGACCAAGAGGAGCAACAGAGATGATGGACAGCACAGAGAAAGAGAAAGAAACTCAAGAGCTTCAAGGAATAGTGACAGTTTGTCACCATTTTTGTGTAGAGTGAAGAATGACAAGACGCTGCCGACATATCTCGTTGGGAGTGAGGGGTGGTGAGGGGGTTTACTTAACAGAGATGAAAGTAGCAAAGGCTCAAAATGAGAAGAAACCCTAAAAAAAAAAGTACAATAGTAAGGATTATTTTATAAAACACTTTGAGACATCAAGAATTTGGTTTGATTTTTTTAAAATGTGTTCTTGAAGTAATTTTAATTTACAAAACACTATGTACATTTTTCATTTTGATATTTGACCTCACATGCATGAGGACCAGGGAGGGTATTATAAACCCAAGTTTCAAAATACAGTAGGTGGAACTCAGAGTGATTGAGAGGCATAGATGAGATCACATAGCTGAGCAAAGGTAGAACCAAGAGTTGGAATATGTTTTCTCAGTTTCTAGTGTAATATTCATGACAAGAATGGGAAGATAGACTGGTCACCCTGTAGAACTTGATTTTCTCTTCCTTCAGGAATTTTTCTGCCTTTGGCATTGTGTAAGATACCGCCAGTATCCGGCTTTGTTGGATAATCTCTCCATGAGATCACATCCATGGAGAGCTGGAGGTCTTATTTGAGTTACCTAAAATCATTACCAAGCTATTGAGACCTCACCATGCCTGGAGCTTAAATGATCTATTACCTTGCAAGGTTCTGAAATACTGGCCTTTGCACTAATCCTAAGGCCTGAAGCTGAAAAGATGAAGCAAATATATTGTCATCTTTTCCCTCTGTGGAAAATGGAAAGAAAAACATACACACACACACACACACACACACACAAAAATCTGCCATTTCCCTTAGGTCAAATGACAGACACTGACCCTTGACATTCTATTCAGAAAACTCCAAAATAAACACAGAATCACGTAAACCCAAAGAAAAGAAGCCAAATTAGGAACATCAAACTTTTTGCCTGGAAAACGATAGTTTTTCCTATTACCCTAAGTAGGACACTGGGAGAAAAAATAAAGTTACTTAAAATTTCAATTATAAAATTAAAGAGCAAGGAAAGTAATATGCTTTGCAGCATTTCAAGTGGTGACCTGCAGTTGGAAAACCCATTTAAATGTTAACTCTGCTTTTGTAAAACTCCACCAAGCAATCCGCACATTTCCATTGTGGTCTGCTCGTTTGTTATAACTGGAGAAAATGTTCCTCCTATATACTTAAGTTGGTGGATGAAAAATTTACCATTCCTCTTCTCTTGAATATGCTCTCAGACCTTTTTGCACAGTTAAACATAGCCCTGGAAATAGGTGTTGCTATTTGATGTACCTTCAATTTCAAAATAAAGTTGATGGGGTTCAACTGATCTAAGGGCAGTGTTTGATACAACGGGTCCCCCCTTCCCCCTTTTTTTTTTCCATGTCCCCCACTCCTCTGGGTGACCAGAACACCATGCTCTGCAGGTTCCTCCTATCTCCCAGGATGCACCTTCTCAAAATTCTTCATCAGATCCTTCCCCTCTTCCTGTTATCTAGAACTCACTCATTCTCCCCTCCCTTTCTTATACCTCAACCGTTCTATCCAGACCATGCTTTAAATAGCCTCTCTATCATAATGACTCCTAAAATTACATCACTGGCCTTAATCTTCCTTACAAAACCTATATTGGTATTAACAAGAGATAACTTGATTTCTAATAGGCATCTTACCCAGGACATGTTCAGAACAGTCTTGATTCCCCACCCTCTGATATTCCCAAACTTGCTCAGCCTCACACTTCCACATCTCAGCAAATAGTATCACAGCAAATACTGTTTTCCAGTTGTGCAGGTCAAAATCCAAGACATTGTTATTGATTCATCCAGTTTTCTAACATTCCACATCTAATTCATTAGCAAACTCTCTCTGCTCTGCATTCAAACCCATTGCTTCTTGTGATCTTTATCATTTCTCACACAGATCGCTGTAAACACCTTCGAACTTTTCCCTATCCTTCCTCTCTCATTTCCTCAAGTCTATTCTCACCAGACAAGTCATCTTTTTAAAATTAAAATTTTTAAATTTGACTCCTGTTAGAATAAAACCCAAACTCCAATTCATGGCCTAGAAAGTTCTCAATGATCTGGCTCTTGCTTCTTTTAAGGTCTCACTTCCTAACACTCTGCTTTGCTTGTTCTTCTTTAAACAGACTTGGTTGGGGTTCTCTGCACATTCAAGCACTTTCAGCTCCAGGGCATTTGCACAGTCTACACGTCTTTTCAAAATGTTCTGCATGACTCAGTTCTTATCATTCCTGAAGTCTCAAGCTAACAGTCACTTTCTCAAAAAGTCAACTTTCCTCACTACCTGCCCTTTTTGCTCTCTATAGTCTGCTATAATTGTTTTGAAAGTACTATCACTATAAAAATATGTGTATTATTTTTTATTAGTTTAATACTTTGGTTATTTGTTCTCCCCCAGCTACAGTAAATCTAATATAGTAGGTCCCACGTCTCTCTTCATATCACATATGCATCCTCAATGCCTAAAACTATGCCTATTGCATAACAGGTGCCCCACATTTAATGATTTGATGAATGTGTTAGTAAATAATTGTGTCTATATCTGTCGGATTATTATAAGGGGTTGAGGTCTATAGCCGCCCCCCCCCCCTCCCGTACCCAGGATGGACCTCTTCTGTCTACCAAAACAGGCCAGAGGGGCCTACCTCAATGATGAGACTGGATTGGGAAAGTAAAGGTCGCCAACGCCTCCTCCCCCGCCTTCAAAAGACTCAGAGCCACGTCAGGGAGCCCAATCAGTAGAATGGTGGAACTCAGTTTATTGATGAAGTTGGACGGTCTTATATAGGACATGGGCCAATCAACAGAAAGATCATAGGGACACATAAGGAGCATGGGCGGATGCCATTGGCAGATCCATTGACCTATCCTTGGGGTGGTTTCAATTCTCACAGCCATGCCCCCTGCTTAGCCTAGGTCCTGTAACAGGGCGTGGTAATGTGGCAAGCAGCCAGAAAGCAGTGTAAGGTCCCAACATTTCCCCGTTTTGTTTTTTTCAAAATGGGGCTCCCCCATTTTGTTTTCAAAAATGGGGTGTCCACTTACTTGAGAGTGTGCCTGTCTTAGGTTGTTCCCCTCTGGGAATCTTACCCGTCATTGGCTACCACCCTACCACTTCAGGTGGACACACCCAGGGCCAGCAAGTGGCCAGGGGAAGGACATGGGACAGGACAGTCACCTTTGGGAAGGCTTTTCAAGGATGGCTGGTTTAGACCTCCGCATCCTGTTAAGGACCATGGCCAAGTCTGTAGGGCTCTTGCTCAGCATCACTGAAGGCATTATTGTCAGACCACCAAGTTGTACCAACTTGGTCCAGTCATAAAAGAGTTGAACAAGTTTGTTGATTACACAGGGCCCAAAAGTGAACACAAAGACAATGACAGTCAGGGATTTCACAAAAAAGGGAGAAGGTAGGGATTAGACAGATACAAAGTCCAGCATGAGGAAGTAACCGCTTGAGCTAAAGCCGACCCATTTAGTTCAGTCCAAAGGAAGCCGTCTAGAACAAAGTCTGGACAGCTGGCACAGAAATAGCACTTTTCTCCCAGGAACAGGCATAGTCCCTCTTCTCTCATTGCAGAGAGTTCAAATACTGACAAAGGGAGAGTCCAAGGCAACAGTGCTCCTGATGAACATCAGGATAGAGATGATGAGAAGTCCAATCACAACGAGACAGAGGATCCATCATGGTTTTCTCATTCCTGTGGGAAAAGGGAAAAAAATTACCCCTCAAGAGCATGTGTTCTTGGGTAGTCATTTTGTTCTAATTAGCAGTACTTGAGGTCCCTAGCAGGTACCCAAATAGGGCTTGGTTCTCCAATTGGAAAGACACATAGGTAGGGCGTCTGGTTAGACCAATGTCTCTGAAAGGCAGTCAAAGGCTGATGCTTGGAAAAATTTAAGCATCACTGTTTTTAACTGATGATGGGGGCTGCTTCCCCCTTTTTGTTTTATTTATTGGTCCTTTAGGGTTTTATTGTGCCTCTCTATGATGGCTTGTCCTTTGGGTTGTATGGGATCGCTGTGGTATGTTTAATGTGCCATCTTTGGAAAAATTTTTGTAATGATTTGCTCACAAAACAGGGTCCATTATTTGTTTTAACCTGGGTTAAAACACCTTTAAGCCCTCAGGTGGAGAGGGTTTAATGGGCCATTGAGTGAAGACAGATACCAACTATCTATGAGATTTTGGCT